>OY284417.1:38933170-40183170 GCA_958301585.1 Merodon equestris
AGGTCACTTTGGGATCCCAGAAAATGAGATCCCCGATGAACTCGTTAGAGGGGGCTCGGAGGAGATTTTCGCAGGACCTTAACCCGCCTTAGGTCTACCTGTCTCCACGGTCAAATCTGACATCAACGACTGGGTCTTTAATGCACACAGTCACAGTCAGATGGAGGGAATATCCAGGTTCAGTATGACTAAGCGCGTACGCCCTGATGTCTGCAAGAAGTCCGCAACATTCTTCTTATCCTTAAAGAGAAATTATTGCAGAAGACTTGCGGGCGTGGCACACCCTTGGGGCCAACGTAGTGCGTGCCGAATCTCTTAGCTCTACATCACTGAAGCCCCTCCTCTTGACACATTCTTTTAGTGTCTTTTAGCAATTTGAACCAAAAACCGCTTTGGATTTTAACGTTTGACATATTAGACTATACGTAAAAAAATTTAAAAAATACGGAAATGAGTACTATTCGGAACTATTCCAACAAGCTCACCGCATTTCCAATCACATTAAAGTAGCTTCGTTCAAGGTAGAAATACAGGTATGGTATTACTTGACGTTGAGAAAGTGTTTGATACAGTATGGGGTCATGGCTAACTGCACAAGCTTATGTCTTTTAATTTTCCAAATTACTTAGTTGAAATCATAAAATCATTTTTATCTGAGCGTACTTTTAAGGTGTTCGTAAATAAGCAGCTTTCAAGTGACTACTCAATCGTTGCAGGTGTCCCTCAAGGATATGTGCTTGGCCCTTTCTTATTTACTATTTATACATCTGACTTTCAACTACTTAATAATTGTCAATATGCTATGTTTGCTGATATTTTCTTCTTTTTTTTGAATTGGAGGCTAATGCTAACAGATACAATGGAGCACAGCGATCAGAGTAGGCCTATTGTGTCTGCTACCCAATTAGACGACTGAAAGATAGCTCACCAGTCTTGTGATATCGACTCTATTATATTTGAGTATTTTGATAGAGTTATTGTTCAGGGCCGTATGAATCTCTTCGATTTTCGGAGCCCTTGAACGCTATTCAAAAGCGCAGGTTTGCGATTTTTCCCACTTGTCTAAGAGAAAATTAATCTTTGACTTAAGGATTCGTCAGATATGTTCGGCACATATGTACCTTCCGCTATGTACCCCATATGTCCCCCTTTCCTAGCGAGTTGGTCGGCGATGTCGTTGCCTTTAATGCCCTTGTGACCTGGTACCCACCAGAGTTTGACCTTATTTCTTTCGCCTAGGTCTTGCAGTGCATCATGACATTATCTGTCGGATTTTGAGTTTGTACTATACGAGCCCAACGCTTTGATCGCTGACTGACTGTCTGATAGTATATTGCCTGTCTCTAAGTTTAGGTTGACGCACGTTAGGAGGGCGTATAGTCTTACTTGGAAGACGAAAGAACTAGTTTCCAGGGCCTTCGATATCTGTGTACCACCCCAGGCCCTTGACATTTAGCAAGGGATCACGGCTTTCCCAAGCTGTGCGGTTTAGGATCAATATCTCAAATCTTTTGTCAAAGGTAGTCGTGTGTAGTTATTGCGTCCGAAACTATGGTAATCATATCCAGCACAGGAAGGTGTTGTAGTATGGACATGTGGTCTACATGTCCGGTCCGTTCCCGAGTCGAGGAGTGTGATTACACTACGTATAGCAACCTTTTTAATAATAAGGTACAGTGGAGTAATTCTGATCAGTGCCTCTTGGCACTGTGGGCTGCTATTGGACAAGTTGGCATGGCGCCTGTAATGCCGAGACATGCTAGCCTCTGAAGGTGTTGAAGTCGAACTATTGTAGTTTTCTGTTAAACTTTTGTCTATCATAAAGCAGACGCATAAGTGATGATAGTCTTACTATCGCAGTATATAACCAGCCTTAGATTTCAATCCCCAGGTCTTACCGTAGATACGTCGACAGGTCCATAGTGCCTTAATCGCCTTTGCAAGTTTGCTTTTGATGTTGGAATTCCAGTTAAGTTTTCGATCAAGGTCAATATCTAGTTATTTGACTTCTGAAAATCCAATGTTAGTACCCCTTAGGGAGACGGCGCAAGGTTGTATTTTCCTCCTTTTTGTTAGCGGGACTAAGGTTGTCTTATTTGGGCTTATCGATAAACCCTATCATCTACACCAGTCAAAGGTAAATTGAAGCTCAAGTGAAGTGAATTGAAGCATGCCTTCACAGGCACAAATTTCGCTTTTACCTGTAACAATGTTTACAAGCTCATCGGCGTATCCGATGACTTCATAACAGAGGTTGGTTAACTTGATCGACGACTTACTCAGCTATGACTATCGACCAGAGAAGTGGTGAAAGGACACCTGTAGACACCTTTTAGCTACCGATAGTGTCACAGAAACCTCTCCGGATGTAGCTGATACGGCTCTCAAGCATCGCCCTAACCAAATGGTTAGTGGATGGTCTAAACTTCTCCGGGACAGTGCAATGGTGTTCGATTGTATTGTTAAATGCCCCCTAAATATCGAGGAAGGCGCAAATTGCGATCTTCTTGCGTATCTTTCTACATGCGCTACCAAGTGATGCAGCGCATTCTCAGTAGATCGTTCTTTGCGGTATGCATATTGATTTGGATGCAGAGGTGCTTGATTTTCTAATATACCTCTAATATGAAGTTCTATCAGTTTTACCATTGTTTTTAGTAGGAAAGATGTTAGTCTAATAGAGCTATAGGATTTAGTTGGTTCACTTGGTTTCCAATTTTAGGGATGAAGACAAGCCTGACTTCCTTCCAGATTTGAGGAATGTCTCCCAAGTTGGAACTTGACCTAAAGCGAGCTATCAATGGTGCTAGAATGATGTTTAGGCCGCTCTGGAGGATAGCAGGAAAGACACCGTCTTTACCTGGATCTTTATAGGGTTTAAATGAGCCAACTGCCCATTTAATTCTATCAGGGCTGAAGAGTCTACTAGAGAGGCTATTTGTTCTACTCTCGATGCAATTTGTGACGCTCATTAGAGCTACGAGAGGTGTTACCTGGACAATAGAACCAGGCAAATGTACCTTAAGCAAAGTCTCCAAGATTTCCCTGCAATTCACAGTGAAATTGCCTGGGATAGGACTTTATAGAGTCGGGCCACGGTTGGTAGTGTCGATCAGCGATCGATGAGCGCTATTTATCGATCATCGATCGTCGATTGCAGATGTTGGTATTGTGGATGCCGATTGTGATCGACAGTTGTCGACTGATCGTTGCGTTCGGTTAAAGAAATATATATTTTTTGTGCGTACGAAATGTAGTAATTTTAATAAAAATAATAAATGTATGGGGTATTTATGAAATTCTAATACAGGTCAAAGCAGGTTACGAACAAGAAAACAATTAGAGTTTCTCGTTTAGCTCATGGAAGCAAATCTTTATATTGCTAAGGGAGTTTGTTTGAAAACACAAGCAAAACACAGATGAGAGAGATTAAGTACCAAACTAAATAGTTATGGACCTCCTATGTGTTCATGGAAAAATTGGTGAAATTAAGAATAACAAAAGTCCTATTGGAATCATTTGGAGTATTGGATTTCTTTGATGAAATAAATAAACGATAGTCAAACAACTGTCAAAAAACGAAATATTCACAATATGCATGTTTTTATTCACACTATTCACGTAATTATTCACAATAGTCTACTTCTCCATCGATTGAGTTACACACTACCAAATCCGGTATTAATCGACGCAATCGACAATTGTCGAGTCGATCGCTGATTAACACTCACAATAGAGGCCTACATTTTCGCAATGTTTCCTCCAAACCTTCTATTGGATTTCCTCAATTCGAGGTTGTATTTTGTTAGAGCAGACCTATAATCAGTCCAACTCTTCGTTCTTTTAGCTCGGTTGAACAAAGATCGTACCTGTTTCCTATTACTCCTGTATTTATCTGTCTTGGGTGCACAGCTGTTTGAAGGATGAGATGAGTGCTTCATTTAATTGATAAGTCGCTTGCGTTCTATATATAACTTATATGTCACTATATATAACTTATAACTATTTATAAGGTCATTGGCGTATCCGATGACTTCATAACCGAGGTTGGTTAGAGAAGGGGTGAAAGGATTCCACCTTGTGGACACCCTTTAGCTGTTGATACTACAACAGATACCTCTCCGGATTTCGCTAATATAATACTGATCTCAGGTATGGCACTAATTTAGTGGGATGGTCTACACTTGTGCGGGACAGTGCAGTGGTGATTGAGCTGTAGCCAGTATTATCAAAAGCCTCCTTAATATCGAGGAAAGCACAAATTGCGATCTCCTTATTAGAGCATCAGAAGGTGTTAGCTGGATAGTAGAACTAGGTCAATGTACCTTAAGCAAAGTCTCCAGGATTTCCCTGCGATTGACAATGCCGTCTGATTTGCGAAGCAGCCCGAGTCCATTTGTATGCTCCTGGGATAGGGCTTTATAGAGTTTAGCCGAATTTACGCTACCAACCGAATTTACGATGTCGAAATTGCGCTATGTTGGGTTTCCTCAGTTCGAGGTTGTATTTTGTTAGAGTAGATCTATAATCAATCCAACTCTTCGTTCGTATAGCTCTGTTAAACAGAGATCTCATCTGTTTCCACAAAGATTCAGCTGTGCATTCCAACAAGTTACGCACCGCCTGTGTATATTTATTTTGGGTGCACAGCTGTAAGCCGGTAAGCCGCTTCTTCATTGTCCTCCGTCGATATGATGGAGTTAAGAAGCGTGTCTTCCTTGGCGGCAAGTTGAGCCTGGAAGAGAACCCAGTTGGTTCTTTTGAGCTGATATCTATGGTCAACTTTTCCAACCTCGCCAGTGATGTTAAATCTGATATGTTGGTGATCAGAAAGTGAAGCCTCATTAGAGACGACTGGCACATCTTTATATTTAATATTTGAGACAAAAGGGCTTGAGTATGTAAGGTCAAGCACCTCTTCTCTAATAAAATTTATGAATGTGGGTTTGTTGCCCCTATTGGCAACGGTGAGGTTATTACTAAATAAATATTCAATAAGTGACTCACCTCTTTTCTTTGTATTGTTGCTTCTCCATTCCACAGGGTGCGCATCGGCATCGCATCCGATGATCAGATGTCGTTTGGGCCGGTGACAATAATCTACCAGATCTTGTACCTCAGTAGGTGGGATTTGGTCGCCGTCTCCTGGGAATTAAGCCGAGGCGCACAGGATCTTCCGTACTTCATCTTCTATGGGAACTTCCATGATGATAGCTGCCAAGTCTCTTGTTATAAATTCTGGAATGGATAAAAAATGTACATATATAAGAATCGATCAAAGATGCAGCCCTAGGAGGAGATTCTTCAGTAGCGTAAATTAATTTACGCGACCTATTTTGTAGACCCATAATCTTACCCTTTTGAGCCCAGGGTTCTTGTATGAATCTGAGAGATATTTTTTCGCGGTAGAAACGTAGGCTAAAGGTATTTTGGTTCCAACATTGTAAGCAGTTTGCAATCTGGTTTCGATGATGTGCTAACGTATCTCAATAATTGAAAGACAGAAATAAATACTAGAAAAAGAAAAGCCTATTCCTTACCTAGCAACAGACTTCATTTAAACGGAATTTGGACTGAATGGAAAAACAGTGCCAAAATACCCTGGGGTTCACCTGTACAAAACCTTAACATTTGGCTTACATATCCAACAAACGATACGGAAAATAAATGCTTGCATCAAAATTCTTTATTCATTTATAAATCGCAAATCAAAGTTGAGCACTGAAAATAAATTGATAATTGCAAGGTAAATTTTCAGGAAATAATGTTCTACGGTTCTCCGGTTTGGGGAAAATGTGTAATCAGCCATATTCGTAGACTACAAATACATATGTATGTCAAAATAAACTTTTGAAAAGGATTTTAAATCTCCCTTGGCATTTCTCTATTGATATTTTGGCAAATGTTGAAAAAGCCCAAAGTATAATCTTAACCTTTAACTGGGGACATGACTAAATAATTACACTATAAGGGACATGACGCCTCACAGGCTACTACTTTCAGGGTTAGTTTTTGTTATAAAATTTAATTTGGATATTTCAAAATTGTGTTGATGTTTAACCATTGGTATGTGATAAAAACAATATAAGTAAATTCAATTAGCTTTTATTATGAATTATGAAAAAAACGGTAGATAACACTTAGTGGTACTTTTCAGCCTTAATTGGCGTGAGATCATTTAGCACTTTAATATGCCCTACATCTGATAAATGTTACACTTTATACTTAAAATCTAATCTGGAAAAAAACAAAAAAACATAATAGGTACTTCTGAAAACAAACAATAAAAATTCTGACAACTACTCAATTTGGCATAAATCACTGGCAATTTTTGCACAAGGGGCGGGAACATTGCAAGCATATGGAATTGCAACACCCGACACACGTGTATAATGTCATTCTGTGCAGTTTAGGCGGACAACCACTGCATGCCTTACGTTTGCCTTGACTCGTTTCATGACTTTGGACACCTTCTTCGACCATATCATCACCCAGAACTCGCTTGATCACTAGTCGTAACACCCTTGGTAATTGATTGCGGACAACATGTCTTTGCATATGTGGTAGCACTAGTGAACGGGCTAATAACTTTAGAAAATCTCCTCTATCTTTAATCCTGGGTTGATGCATATTATATAATATGTAAGCGTTTATGCCGCTCAAATCCACAATGCGGTAGAACACCACCATTGGCCATCTTTTCGTTCGGCGGCTGCTGTAATAAATGGAACATTTTTTTTTTCTTTCCTTTGGTTGCATTGTAATAAAGAATCAATTCAGGCTTTTTAGTATCCTCGTCAATCTCGTTATCGTGATGCATTGATGACACAAGTATCACAGCTCTATCCTTTTTTGGCACGATATAGTTTTTTGGTTCGTAAAACCAAACAAAGTAGACTGGATATCTCGACATTTTTTGCATCACATAAGGCTCGTATGATCAGTCCGTATTTACCTGGTTTCTTAGGCATATATGAAATCATGTGACTTCTTCCTCGAAACATCACTAATATCTCATCTACGGTGACGCATTCGCTCAATTCATATATGTAGTTGTTGAGAATTGCTGACAAACGTGTTGAAAATAAAAGATATAGCTGCCAAGCTGTCATTTTTTTGCCTTTCAGCGCGATCATCTGAATTATCGAATCGCAAACACAGTAGCAAAACGACAAATCTGTTTTCTGACATGCAGCATCTAAATATCTCATAGCCTGTACCATCCCTAGCAAATAAGTAACTTGAGCGTTCGTGGTTAGATTTCAAGACAGCTGAAAATAGTAAAAGCCTTCAGTTCAAGCATATCTATGTATGTCTTTCAGTTCAGGTTTATTCTGACGGGCAAACTTTATCCTGTAACTGGAGATTTTCTTATTAGTCCAAGTCAAAATTTGTTGAAGCCATTTCTTCGTCAAATAATTTATTCCAAATAGAGAATGGGTCTTTTTCATCCTCGATTGTCAATTTCGAGGCCCAAGCCTGAGTAATTATATTGTGTTGAGGTATACGTACCCTAGCATTAGGAGGCGCCTTTAACCATTTATAACGATTTTTACCATAGTAAAAATCTGATTTTCGTAATCTCATGTAATCGCGTTGTCTTCATCTTCAGAACTATCGCTGGCAACTTCTTCTCGAGTGATCTGACTCTCCTCTGGATCTTCATCTTGATCACTTTCATTCAAAAGTTCGCTTTCAGAAATCAAAAACTCTTCAAAATCACCCTCGCTATCAGACTGGTCCGAAGCCAGGATGAGGGCATTGATTTCCTCTTCAAATGACGGACTGTTTACCCGTAATATTTTTATCTCTGATGAACTCGTGGTCTTGCATTGAGGTTTCCTAGAGTTTTCCGTCATTTTGCACTAGAAGATATAAAAATAGTTCGAAACAATATTTTTATGACAACTAGGGACATGTAGTCTCACAGGCTACGCCGGATTTTTTTATTAGTATTACTCGCGTGTTATACAACCGATGACACGTCTGTCTTCTTCCGCGGTCGTTTAAGCACTAAAACTAAAGCTACTAAGACGCAGAGTCGCGGCAAGCGGGCAGAACTGGCCAATTCTAAGAATTTGCAAAGCGCGCGACGCCTGTGAGACTCCACGTCCCTGGTTAAAGGTTAATACTATCAAATCATTACAATACGTCTTGTAGTTCGTCCGACAATTATTTGATTTCCAATCTAGTCATATAAATTTATTCACATATAATTATTTATTACATACATATATGTATGTATATTTACTTACATATATATTTATTTTTACTACTAATAAATTATTAAATTTGTAAATCTTCTTTTTTATTATGTAATATTTATTATTTATTAATCGAATGTCAATAGTACTCTTAAAACAAAAGTGAAATCACTAAGTTATCCCTTTCAAAGAAGAAGGGTCACAAGGTCAAAAACGTACACAACATCCTTCAAAGAAGCACAAAAAACCACTTCCCCTATTCTATATTGAGGTGGATAATGCTGAGAACAACAAAAATATTTACGACATAACCCACCATAAGAGGATTATGCTCAGTTCACTAATTGCCAAAGGTATGGACATAAGTTATTTCACAAGGAACCCAGAGTGCGTTTAATGTGCAGGGATGCACAAGACAGTTGATTGCAAAACACACCAATCGAAGGTATGGTAAAATGTGTGCTCTGCAAAGGAAATCATACGGCTAATTATAAGGTGTGTGAGATCTATAAAGCCTTGAAAATAGACTGCTTCCCATCTCTAAGTAAAAAAGTTATCCCCGAAAATGGCGACCAAAGAGGACTCTCACAACATCAAACAAAACCTAACACAATCACAAGCTGCATCTGAATCTATAACCTCGATCTTCATCCACGAATAACCCCTATAACGATAAACGACATCGAAAATATGACTCCTTCAACAGAAAAAATACAAAATCCTTTACAAACAGTGAACAAATTAAACCAAGGAAATCCTAGCACTAACGACATGCTTGAGCTTAAAAAAATTATGAAAAACCTAATACAACAAATGGCGAACATGTTACAAATTCTCACCATCCTAACAACCAAACTAAATGGATCACATGTATAATGCACTGAATATTATAATCTGGAACGCCAAGGGACTATTCAATCATGCACTAGACCTAAAGCAATTTATTAAATCAAAGACAATCGTACTGATGTATTGATGATATCTGAGACACACTTCACTAGTAACAGCTTTCTTAAAATACCAGGATACACAATCTACAACACTAATCACCCTGACGGAACTGCACATGGAGGCTCAATAATCATCAACAACAAAATTAAATGCTTAGAACTTGAACAATATAAATATGAGCACATTCGATCGACATCGGTCCCACTAGAAAACAAGGGAGATCTATTCACGCTGGCAGCAGTATACTGCTCTCCTAAACATAAACGAACTAGTGCATAGAACGACGATTTTATTAAAACACTAGACAGCAGATGTATAGCTGCAAGCGATTCTAACGCTAAGCACGTGGACTGGGCTCAAGGCTATCGAACACAAAAGGAAAAATTGTACATAAAGCTATCTACAAGCACAACTACAAATATCTCAGCACAGGTGAACCTACTTACTGGCCCACTGACCCAACGCCCAGATTTAATTGATTTTTGCATAGTCAAAAACATTCCATTAAAAGAATTAATGATAAAATCTAGATTTGAACTCTCATCTCACTGAACACTGAAATAACAAACATTTCTAGTCCACATCAGCTTTATAACCGTGAAACGGACTAGAACACCTTTCGACGCATCATAAACAAAAAACTACTAACTAACTTACCATACAAATCGCAAAACGACGTTGAACGTGCAATAATCCACTTTAACGAAACATTTACTGATGCAGCTATTAAAACGAAGCCAGTTATCAGTCAAAAGGAATATAAATACTTTACACCATCTAACATACGAAAACAAATACAAGATAAAAGAAAACTTAGAAAACAATGGCAGTCCAGCAGATTACCAGAGGACGTAAAGAAATACAACAAAGCGATTCTTGCCAGCGCGCAGCGCAGAAAACGTCGGCGGCTAGTAAAGGCTGCTGCTGGAGGCACAAGCATGCCAGCACTTTCGGCATGCGCCTCAAACACTCCTTCTCTTATTGGTGACGGTCAAACTCCCAATAAGAGCGTGCCAAGTTCCAAAACTGACAGTAAACTGTCAAGTAGTCGAAGGATGGAGCGTGTTCCCCAGTATGAATCCATGATTTTTACTCAGATCAACCTACAGCATTGCAAGGCTGCTACCGCTCTTCTAAGTAGCAGAATTGCATGCAGTAGTACAAATCATCACATTGTATCCATTCAAGAACCATGGGTGTGGAACAAACGCCTGTGTGGTCTTGGTGGCATACGTGATGCTACAATCCTTTATGATGAGCGATCCGAAAGGCCCAGGGTCTGCCTCATCATATCGAATACGCTATCGGCAACCAAACTTGGTCAATTCTGTGGTCAAGATCTGGTAGCTGCGAAAGTGAGCTACAAGGCGCACGGAGAAATTGAACACTTCGTCGTGGCGTCTACTTACTTCCCTTACGACTCGGTACTACCCCCGCCACCTAAGGCGGTTTCCGTACTCGTAGAGTACTGTGAAGCCAGAAGGATTGGACTCATCATCTGTTGCGATGCTAACGCTCAAAACACATTTTGGGGCAGCAGCAAATGCAACCGGAGAGGAGACCATCTTTTAAACTTCATTCTTTCGTCTGACCTTTTCATCAACAATGTTGGCTCTCAACCAACCTTTGTGACGGCGAGACGACAGGAAGTGATTGACCTAACCTTATCTAACAGGCATGCGAAGGCCATCACTAACTGGAGAGTCTCACCAGATGTTACGCTGTCAGACCATAGATACATCGAATTCCAATTGAAGTGCGGGATCTCCCCCTCGCAGCCCAAGCGGAATCCGAGAAAAACAGACTGGGTGCGATTTAGGGAGGAGCTTGAGAAATCCACTCAAGCCCCTCCTAAACTCAAAACTAATCAATCGGTGGAGGATGCAGTTCATAACCTGAACAGCGCCATCACCAAATGTTTTGAACTCGCATGTCCTGTCAAAAAACCTGGAATAGAATGTCTTCGCATCTTCACAGATGGCTCCAGGACTGATCAGGGATCCGGCGCCGGAGTTTTCTTCGAGCGCGAAAACATTCGACTGCACTTCTCGTTAGGAAAATATGCGTCTGTCTTCCAGGCGGAGATTTACGCAATCCTAATGGCCATGCACTATGTTGTGAAACACAGATGGAGGGGAAAGAGCATATGTGTCTGCAGTGACAGCCAAGCTGCACTCAAAGCTGTATCCAATCCTCTGTCCAACTCCAAACTAGTGCATGAACTCAAGACCTTTTTGAACAAAGTCGGAAGACTTAATTCACTTAGGCTTGTATGGGTTTCAGGTCATTCTGGAATCCCAGGAAACGAGATCTCCGATGAACTCGCTAGAAAAGGCTCAGAGGAGAGTTTCTCAGGGCCTGAACCCGCCTTACGTCTACCAGCTTCAAGGGTTAAATCTGACATCAATGACTGGGTCTTTAACGTACACAGTCGCAGATGGAGGGATTATCCAGGATGCAGGATGACTAAGCGCGTACGCCCTGACGTCTGTAAAAAGTCCGCAACATTCTTCTTATCCTTAAGGAGAAATGACTGCAGAAGGCTAACGGGCGTCATTACGGGCCATTACACTTTTGCCAGGCATCTGTACGTGCTTGGCATCAGTGAGACGCCTACCTATGCTGCTTGTTGCGAGGAGGACGACACAGCGGAACACTTTCTCTGCGACTGTCCCGCCTTCGCTCGTGCACGGTGGCGCACCCTTGGGGCTGACGTGGTGGGTGCCGAATCTCTTAGCTCAACATCACTGAAGCCCCTCCTCACTTTTCTCCGGACAACGGGGAAAATACAATAAAGACAAGGTGTCTGTCTGGTAGTACAATGGATCAGTACTTGTGTCTGAGTGCTCCAGCAGATAGTAGAAGCCTCCAACAAAAAAAAAAAAAAAAAAAAAGCGATAAAAGAACTAAAAGCAAGTCTGAAACTAATTCAAAACGCACAAATAACTGACTATTTAAAAAATCTCTTCTCGACGTCAGAAACTAATCACTCACTATGGAAAGCTACGAAGAAACTTAAAAACAGGATATCTCATGAACCACCACTTAAAAAACCAGATGGATCGTAGGCCAGAACGAATCAAGACAAAGCAGATGCTTTTGCTAAGCACTTTGAACAAGCCTTCACAAACGCAAAGAACGGTGCGGACATCCTACGTCAACCTGACATAAACTCCAGCAATCTAAGGATAAAGATAACCGAAATGGAACACTGCATTAAAAAATGACTAGCAATGACTGCATTAAGAAATAACCACAAAAACGCTCAAGGTCAAATAGTAAAATACTAAGTGAACTACCCAGACAAGCCTTAGAGTACCTTAGAAACGTCTTCAATACACTAATCCGACTAAAATGCTTCCCCAAGACTGGGAAGGTTGCTCAAATCATTAGAGTGTTAAAACCGGGTAAGGATGCAATATACACGTGATACTATAGACCAATAAGCCTGCTCCCAATACTAAGAAAAGTTTTTAAGAAACTCCTATATGTACGTTCGGCTGACTTCAATCTTGACTAACAACAATTCAGTACCTGACCACCGATTTGGTTTCCGCAGTCTGCATTCAACTACCCAGCAAGTCCACAGGGTAGTAAATAAAATCACAATTAAGAGGAAAAGAGGTACTGCATTGGAGTATTTCTGAACGTGGCAAATGCGTTCACACAAACTTCAGACCCTACTTCCACCAGACTATTACCTTTTAATGAAAAGCTACTTATCAGACCGCCACTTCTACGTAAAGTTTAAGAATCAAACCTCAAACAAACACCGATCGAGAGCAGGAATACCACAAAGATCTGTAATGGGACCACTGTTATATATTCTCTATACTGCTGATATTTCTTCTCCAAGGGGCTGTTCATCGATGTTTGCTACTTTTGCTGATGGCACTCTCCTGATGACTTCGAACGAGAACCTTAAGGTAGCAACAGCTCAAGCTCAACAAATCTTGGATAACACAATAAAATGGTTTGACAAATGGAGTATTAAAATCAACGAGGACAAAACCCAACAAGTGATATTCACAACAAAACTAAAATACACTCCAATACCTCTCAAGATAAAGGACAAAACTATACCAATTGACAAATCAGCCAAATACTTGGTTATACACTCAGACAACAAGCTTACATGGAAATGCCATATACAAAATTAAAGGGATCAAATAAAAGAAAAGTATGGACAACTTTCATGGCTCCTTTACAGGAACTCTAAACTATCTACAAATAACAAACTCTTGTTATATACGAGCAAGACTATCATAAAACCAATTTGGACGTACGGAATCCAACTTGGGGGGACGTCGAAGAAAACATACACCGCAATTATTCAAAGGCAACAATCTAAAATTCTGCGGGCTAGTATATTTCTATATTTCCAGTATATTTCCAACTACGGCATCCATCGAGACCTTCAAATTCGAACAATAGAGGAAGAAGCAATAAACACAGGCAGAAGACATCACATCAAAATGTTAGTTCATCCAAACGACGAGGTTAGCTCACTACCACAGAAAGCGATACTCGGAGGAAGAAGACTGAAAAGAACCAGACCAAGCGACATGATAATAGAAGACTCATCATAACTATTACACATATATGTATGTACATATACTTCCAAATTGCTCCAAAATAGATAGTGAGCCTACAATAAGTCCCATAATTTCATTGTAAAAAAATTGTGCCAAATATCCAACAGGACAGATGTATAAAATAAATTGGGAGTTAAAAAAAAAATTCGTTTTTCGTTTCTATTTATTTATTTATTATTTCATTTTTATTTTTAATAATTACTATACTTTGTTACTTATTTGTATCAAATTTCGTTATTTAAATTATTTTAAATTGTGATAGTATTTAATTAAATACTTCCCAAAAGCATGGAAAGTCGCTGAAGTACACGTCATCCCCAAACCAGGAAAAGACATAACAAAAGCTAGTAGCTATCGTCCCATCTGCCTTTTACCAGTTTTATCCAAAGTCCTGGAAAAAATCATACAGAAAAGACTACAACCAATACTTGACAACAACAATGTTGTTCCGAATCACCAATTCATAGGATAATAAACAAAATATCAAACGACCTAGACAATAAAAGATACTGCTCAGTAGTATTTCTTGACGTATCTAAAGCATTTGACAAAGTCTGGCATAAGGGACTACTCTACATACTTAACAAAGCCTTACCATTAGACTTTTACCAGCTACTTAAAAGCTATCTTGACCAACGACTCTTCTATGTAAAACACCAGGAAGAATACTCTAATTTGCACATAGTCCAAGCGGGCGTTCCCCAGGGTAGCGTTTTGGGGCCACTCCTCTACTTAATATACACTGCAGACATATGTACCTACCCCGACATCGCAACACTCCATGTTAGCAACATTTGCAGGCGACACTATCATACTGCAATCTGACAAAGACGCAAATGACGCAAATTTCAAATTACAAAACCATTTAAACAATACAATGCAGTGGTTCACAAAATGGGGTAAACGAAGATAAGACTATTCAGGTTATCTACACCACTAGAAAAATTGACAATCCACCTCCTATAATAATTAACAATAAGAAAATAAAATCCAGCGATCACGCCAAATATCTAGGTATGGTTATTGACAGAAAACTAACATGGAAACAACACATTGTAGAAAAGAATAAACAAATAAAAGACAAGCTCCGAAAATGTTACTGGATGCTTGGTAAAAATTCTAGACTGTCAATAGACAATAAACTTCTTATATACAAAACTATGATTAAACCTATCTGGACATATGGGCTACAACTATGGGGCACTTCCAAAACCTCAAACATCCAAATAATTCAACGTACACAAAACAGAATCTTAAGAACAATTACCAACGCATAATGGTACGTACCAAACACGGAAATTCATAAAGACCTTCACATAACAACTGTTGCAGACGAAATAAAAAAGTGCTATGTCAAATACCAAAGTAAGATTTTACAACATACAAACGACGAAATACGCAATATCCCGAATGACGAACAAACAGAAATACGAAGACTTAAACGATACAGACCAACAGACCTAATTGAACGGTTTGGGTAAGTACTGGGTACATCATCATGAAAACAAAATAACATCTGGCGACAAGGAGCGCTCGGTGTGAACAAAACCTCCAACGTTTCGGGTGGATTAAATCCCACTTGTGCCAACTACTCTTTAAACAAATAAAAACATAATTGTAAGGGACATTGGTCCTACAATGTACGTAAACCCTGATAAACTGTAAAATCTTCAACTAAATGTTAATTTTGAACAGGTGTTGAATAAACACCTTTTTGGTCGCCATAAAAAAATAATAAAAAATAAAAAAAAATTGTGATAGAAATCAGCTAGCAGTTCGGAAATTCGATCTAAAACTTTAGGTTCATATAATTTTGTGTATTAATGAAGATTTTTTCTGTAGCTTTTCCTTCAAATGTATTCAAAAATAAATAGTGATATATGTTCTCGCAATTTGTAACAGTTTCCAGCACTAAGGTAGTATATACCACATCTTTTTAAATTTTTAAATTGTGCAATATAGTTTTAAGGAAAATCTAACATTTTAGCAGCAATAAAATAAAATAAAACAAAAACAAATCAAAAATGCTTTTGGATTCTTTGTAAAAACTCTAAGCTTTCAACAGATAAAAAACTACTCATTTACAAAACCATGATAAAACCTATCTGGAAAAATTGAAGTAAATCCAAAATGGTATGTGCCATGCAAGGAAATTCACAGGAAATTAGATTTAGATTTAAACTTTATTAGTTACAGTTGTAACTCTATAAATTACAATTCCACAATTAATAAGAACTTATTACATATTGAACAATTTGTTTTTTAAATGTTACAATATTTCTTTCCTCTTTAATATTTCTTTCTAAATTATTAAATAATTGAACTCCTTTGTACAAAATATTGTTTTGACTTCTTTCGGGGTAAGCGAAAGTCACCTAAATTTCTCAAATTATAATAATTTCCTACATATTGCAAATTTCTTTGTAAATATATGGGAAAGAGCCCATTTTTAAACTTAAAAATAAAAATAAGTACATTCGTCGTTAATCTTTGCTTAACACTCATCCATTTCAATTCAATTAACATATCAATAACATGTGTTCTTAGACTACATTTCAATATACTCGTACATCTCATTGCTCTGTTTTGTAAAACTTGAATGTTATTAATTTTTTCATTATTGCACAAATATAAAATCGACAAACAATAATCAATATGAGGTTACATAATTGAATTATAAATATTTATTGCACAATTTTAGGATTTTTTTTGCCTTATTCTATACATAAAGTTGATTTTTTTTTTATTTTTCCGCATGTATAGTCCGCATGAGCGTTAAACGATAATTTGTTGTCTATTATTACTCCTAAATACTTTATTTGGTCTACACATTCAATTTTGTCATTATTTATTTTTACACTTATATCATATGCATTATTAGCAAGACACATGCATTTCGTTTTTGTGACATTTTGTGACATTTCTAACCATACTCTAAAAAACATTGCACTATTTATAGTAGATGTCCTCACTTATATTTTTAACAAGAGTGTTTTTTCAGGAATCTTTCCTAAATCCCTAAAATGTGCAAACATTTTACTACTGTACAAAAAAGGAGCAAGAGATGATGTTGGTAACTACAGACCCATTTCTCTTCTCCCCGCGATTAGTAAGGTTTTTGAAAAGGCAATAAAAATAAGAATTACCAAATTCCTGTCTAAAATTAATTTTTTCAATCCTAAACAATTCGGTTTTCAAAAAAAATAAATCAACTGAAGATGCCCTTCTCTGTTTTTGTTCCCAAATCTTCCAAAACTTAGACAAAAAACTGTTCTCAGCGAGCCTGTTTGTCGATATTAGTAAAGCCTTTGACATGGTGAACCACGACATTCTACTGAATAAGCTATTTCAAGCCGGCATCCGTGGCTTTATGCTTGAGTGGTTTAGTTCTTACCTAACAGACAGATCACAATGTGTGTTAATTGGCGATGTGAGAAGTAATGTCAAATATGTGAATGTAGGTGTACCTCAAGGGTCTGTTCTTGGACCATTGTTATTCTTAATATACATTGACTCCTTGTTTCGTTTGAAATTTAAAGGTATACCCACTGCTTTCGCGGACGATGTCGTTTTTGTATATGGTTCAGTTAGTCCTCTTAACTTAACTTCTGACATTAATTACGACCTTAATCTATTGAGGATTTAGTTTGCAATACATAAACTACTTATAAGCCCTAAAACCAAAATTATGTTTTACAGTCTTTCAGACCACATCAATTTTGAATGTGATGTTTTCTTTCATGCCCCTGAATGTCCTAAGTTTAAATTGTTTTGCCCATCTTGTTGTTATTCTAAATTTTTTGTTAGAAAGCAATAATTGCAGTGATAGATGTTTCCGGATTGAAGCTGTTGATAACTTCAAATACTTGGGAATTATTATTGATAACAAACTCAATTATTCAAAACATATAGCTTCTCTTACAAAGTACTTTCGTTGTACATTAAGAAATCTGTACTATCTTCGCAGAGTTTGCTCGCTCGAAGTTTTAAAAACCATTTACTACGGTATTTTTCATACAAAACTACAATATGGTATTAGTTGTTGGGGAGGAGTTTATGTTAACAGATTAAGACCATTAATTATTTTACAGAAATCAGCTGTAAGGACAATCTGCAATAAGCACCGCCTGCATCCTAGTTTTCTTCTATTTCAACAATTGAAGATTCTTCCTGTTCGACATCTATATTGCTTTAAGGTGTTAAAAGAATTTTTTTTAAGATCGAGTAATCGGAACTATAGAATACTTGACAGTCACCCTGTGCGAAATAACTCCTTATACTTAGTTAATATACCCAGATTTCGTACCACAGCATTTCGGAATTTTTATACTGTAGTTTCATGTCGTCTTTTCAATCAGCTGCCTCTTCCATTAAAATTAATACGTCATCCTAGTAGATTCGCGAAGCTTCTAAAACGTTGGCTTTTTCATTTTGACTATGCTCGAATGGAATCTCTTTTTAGCGTTGCATTATAACTTTCTTCTGACATTTTGTCTACGTCAAATAAAAGTCTGTCTTTCAGCTAATTTATTGTCTGTGCTTATACTTAAGTTTTAACTTGCTATTTATACCGGTTTTTACGGGTCACCCCACCGTACATTTTTGTTATGTTATGTTATATCAGAGTTCCTGTAATGGCATTTAACTCTATTTTTAATTAAATATCTAATGTCATTAATATTTCTCCTTGTTTTTGTTATGTATTCAAATCCCATTTACTATGTTCAATTGTTAATGAGAAATATAATAAATAAATAATAAATAAATAAAAATAAATAAAAATAACATTTAACATTAATCTATTTTTACATAACCATTTATAAATACCTTCAATGTCACAGTTTAACTTAGGTTCACAGTCTTTTATATTTTTACCCACGATATAAATCAACGTATCATCCGCAAATAATGAAGTCTTAGTAGTCTTTCAAATCATTCATGTATAACAAAAATAAAATAACATCTAATATTGTTCCTTGTGGGACTCCTAGGTTTGCTGTTTGTGTCTTAGATGACAGGTATGTTCTAAACCAAAGTAGTTCTTTATTTCTAATACCATATTTATACAGCTTAGAATCTCTCGATGCACAGTCTCAAATGCTCTCTTTAGATCCAAGAAAAGTGCCAATATAAAATTTCCCTCATCTAAGTTCTTCTTCCATTCGTTAAGGCTCCAAACCAGTGCTGTTTCAGTTGAATGACCTTTTCGAAACCCAGATTGTTCTTCGCACAGCGTTCCATTATTCGTGAGAAATTTTTCTAATTGTTTATATACCACCTCTTCTAGGATCTTTTCATAAAGAGGCATCATATTTATTGTACGAAATTTTTCCGGATTTTTTTTTGTGTTTTATTTTCATTATCGTTACTTTTGGATCACCCGTCGTATTTTGAGGATTAGTTCAAGCGCATGAGGTCATATTTGTATGCGCTTCATGGGGCCTATCCTGTGGCAAAATAAATTTTGATCAGCACTTACGGATCGTTTTCACCCAGAATGATATAAAAATTCTAACCAAAGTTGGTTCTGTAATTAAATTATGTTTTTATCAATGAACTAAGAAAGTTTAAGTCATGTTTTCCGTCGGCAACAAAATATTTCTTTAGTTAGTTAACCTTTGTCGGCTGAATGAATGCTGAAAAATTCAATATAACCAACCAAAACTGGTTTTGGTTGTGTGTAAAAAACAAAACGCGATAAGAAGATTACAAACAATTTTTGATTGAAGTTCATATAGCCGCACCATGAGTACGATAATATTTTAGGTACGCTCGTGTGTTAAGTACCCGATTGTAAGCTGTCCCAAACAAAAAAAAAAATACGCAAGATTAGCATTTGGTTTGCAATTACCGCCAGTGCGGTTCCCAGCCATGAAATATACATTAACTGAATACTAATGAATTAAATTTGTCTATTCATGCCAACGTAGATGTTTGATATTTCGGCCAATGTGCACAAGTTCATTAGGGGCACATTCAAAGCAAATACTTGTCAGGTATAGTTGTGATTATCTACTTCAAGCTTTACAGTACTAAAATAGATTTGTTAAGTATAAAATAAAGGCCAAAGAAGTAAACTGAAAGAGCACTATTTACATATGTCTGGTTTATTTTATTTTGTATGACATAACGAAGTGCTTGGAAAGAAGTTGTCCTTTGGGAACTTGGATTTGAAAGTTTGGGCTCAAAATTCGAAAAAAAAAACTAAAGCACAATTCACAGGAGCCGATAAACAAATTTTTGCAGAAAAATTGATTCAACCTACAGGTCCCCCCAACGATCGTAGGCAATAAAGTTACATCATCATTCTCAAGTTATGTAAAAAATATATAGAGCGAATACTGGCACGCCCATCAATCTGACCTTAGCACTTGCTAAATAGTAATTTAATTGACTTCGGCAATAGATTACCAAATGGTGAATTGGTATTTTCAGTTTCAGAACTGAGCAAGGTCAGCTGTTGTATACATTCTAACAAATCACTTCTAATGATGACGAAGCGATACTGAACTTGAAGTTTAGTTGAACACAATCCAACAAGAATATACATATTTATGCAATTTTTTTAACAAATACCCATGCAGACATACACCTTTTATTGGTTTCAAAATATACAGGAACCTAAATCAAGTATGAAAATAACTAAATACATTTATGCATATTTATTTTAGTAAGCAAAAAGTACATGAACATGGTCTTTTGAATTCCTTTATGCTGTGGCAACGGCCACACGTGGGCAATCGGGAATAGCACAGGTAATGATGGAAGAAGCACAAGATCTTGACCTGGCCTCGTAGTAATCGAATAGTTTCGGTTCGTTGCAGAAGGAACATTCGCGGGAGCAAGTCGGCCCGTTCAATGGAAGATTCAATTGTTTCCAAACTTTTCTCATATCGGTGACGAGAGTGTCGATCATGTCGTGCGTGTGGAACGGAGTGGGGGCCAAACGTAGTTTCTCCTCGCCACGTGCTACTGTTGGATAGTTAATCGCTTGTACATAGTGGCCAAATTGGTGCATGAGCAAGTCAGATATTTGAGACGATTTCAATGGATCTCCGATTTTAATTGGTATTATATGACTGGGAGTGTGTTCAACTGGAAATCCTGGAAAAAAATTCAAATAAACAAAAAAGAAATAAGTACCCATATTTATTGAAGTGGTGATTGTATTTCGTGAATATGTATATCAATAAAAGAAAAGTAGTAACGATATAAGGCTAGAATTTCTTTTCGTTCGAATTTTTTTGATGCAGGTATAGTTGTATTATTTTATTTAAGTAGTTAATGCCTTATAAAATGCGAGACAAAATAATTACACCCTTACAAGGTGATGTAGTGTTTTGGTGTAGTTTTAAACACGATTTTGTTTCTGCCCGCATAGTTGTAATTAAACCAATCAATTATCCTTATTTTAAGAAGCGAATTCATGTTATTGCTTTTGATAAACAGAAACTTTGCGTGTATAGATACTAGGTTAATCGCTTTTCTATAATATTAGCAATTAATATTCCGTGCAAATCGAATGATTGCGTGACCTCTGAGATAAAATGATAGTACATTAAAAATAATAGACAATTAAAAATAATTCCACAAAACTATTCGCTTAAGCCTCATAACTTGGTGGTTTTTTTATTGCATTAAAATACTTCCTCACGTCTTACCAAAACAGCAATAAAATAAAATTAAATTGGAGTACTTGGGCTCATGTTGAGAAAGTGGCCTGCATAACTAGAATCAGAACTTTTTTTTTTTTGTAATCAGAAATTCTCGTCTTATAGGTCAACCATAGAAAGTTAAGCCACTAGCTTGAGGTTTAAACTTACCTTCTCGCTGCAACAGGTTCCGAAGATAACGAACGTTTGACTGATGACGAGTTCGTAGCTCACGTCCTTCATCCGAGGCCAGAATGTTGACGGCTTCTAAAGCTCCACACAGAACAGTTGGCGGCAGTGAAGTTGTAAATATAAATCCAGCAGCATAAGAACGAATCATATCGATAAGTTTTGCCGATCCAGCGACATAACCGCCTATATTTCCGAAAGCCTTTCCTAATGTACCAGATATCATATCCATTTTATTCAATTGATTATCACGTTCACCTACTCCTGCACCATGTTCGCCATAGAGTCCAACAGCGTGTACTTCATCAACGAACGAAATACCTCCATACTCATGAGTTACCTCACACAATTCCTTAAGAGGACAAATGGCACCGGTCATCGAATGAACAGTTTCGAATGCAACTATCTTTGGAACGTTTTTATCCAACTTTTGCAGAAGGCTTCGTAAATGATCAACATCGTTATGCCTGAATATATGCTTAGGGACTAGACTATTCCGTATTCCCTGAATCATCGAGGCATGATTGCCAGCATCCGAAAAAATGTGGCAGTTTGGTAGCAGTCGAGCCAGTGTAAAAAGCGTTGAGTCGTTGGCAACGAAACATGAAGTGAACAACAACGCCGCCTCCTTATTGTGCAACCTAGCAAGCCGGGTTTCAAGCCGTTCGTGATGCAACGAGTTACCTGAAATGTTTCGGGTACCGCCAGCACCTGCACCATGATTTTCCAAGGCCTTCGCAACAGCTTCTTTCACTTTTGGATGGCATGACATTCCAAGATAATCATTCGAACACCAAACAGTGATTGGCTTTTCTTTCTCGGAATACTCTAATGCCTTCGGAAACATACCGGAGCCAGCTAATCTATTAACTTTCTTAAATACACGGTACGAATGATCCTGCTTCTTTTTCATAATTTGCTCGTGAAAGAAGTCCTCATAAGGAAATGTTGAGCTTTTATTATCAACATTCTGCTTCTGAGCTGATTCCACCAACGAAGACCTTATTATTGTTTCTGGAATATCGCCTGAATTCTTAACTTGCGGCTGTAATGTAGACATTTCCCTAACAGGTTGGTTAGCGCTGTCATTAGTCATATTTTCAACAGAATTATTCGGAATATTAGAGGCCGAATTGCTGCCTATTGAAAAAATCCCCCTAGTAACGACTGGACACTGAGCTCCATAGGATTGCAGAAGTGTATCCGCATAGTTGCGAACAAAGTTAGTACTCAAACGACTCAGAAATGGGCACGGCATTTCGTCACAATTAGTTTTCTTGCTTTTAACTTTTGGTATGTGGAATTTGTTGCCTTTTCGATACGCAATCTGCTCACAAGACCAAATTACGTAAATTATTTGCACTTTCACTTCTGCAGTTGAACGGGTTTTTGTTTTTGGAAATAAAAATCAAGTCACGGCGACGGATTTGATGTTCACTAGCGAGGAATGATTTTCAATGCTCTTTCAGATGTTAATGTATTATGTACTTTCAACGAAAATTGCACAAGCGAAATGCTGATAATAAAATCTACGGCACACCGAGACCACTTCGAACGACGACCACAGAATGTTACATAAAAATGAATGGGGGACTGCTTTTATAGAATCTGGTTGGAAATATGCCCGATTGATACATATTCAGCTCGAAGTAAGCTCTCATTTGAGAGAATCAGCAAAAATCAGCTGCTGGTGTGACAACTAGGAGTGTGTCCGCTGACTCATCGGATGGTAGCGTTTAAGGTCGGTTGCCAACAGGAATCGCTATTTGAATATTATATATGGTTTTAATAGAGTTATGGTTAAGCAAAAAATGAAGGGAGTTTTCTGGAGCATCCTCAGATAATTGTTCAATAAGCAAATAAAAAAAATTCGATCACATCTGTGAATTCACATTTTATAAACACATACATAGATGTCGGCAGGTAATACCAGGAACATAAACTTGAGTAAAAAGTCTCAAATTAAATCACAACATTTTGTTATTAAATGTTCATATATGACTGTTACTTGCCCGAGAGTTTTGTGTGATCCATATCCTGGCTTGGATCCTCTTTTTATGCTCTTCAATTATTTTTTTATTGCTATCTCCTCGTACTTACCAACATTTTAGGGATAATCTAGAGGCAAAACGTTAACACACTCGAAACTTCGAATCTGCATTCGGTTTACGACTCGAAACATTTTCAAGATTCAACATTTTTGGAATAGCATCGCATACGAGGGTGGTCCGATAAGTACTTAGCCTACAAAAGAAAAACAAAAATTTTGGTGAAATGGCGATTTATTTTTCAATAAAGTCTCCTTTTAGCTCGATATATTTGACCCAGCGATGCTCCAACTTCTTTAACCCGTCTGCAAAATACGTTTTCTCGAGGTCTGCAAAGTAGGCCTCCGTGGCGGCGATGACATCAACATCCTGCCCGGCGAGTGACTTTTTCAAGATTGGAAACAAAAAGAAGTCGGACGGGGCCAAATTTGGAGAATACGGTGGATGGGGCAGCAGTTCGTAGCCCAATTCGACCAATTTGGCCGTGGCGAGGGTGGAGGTGTGAGCCGGTGCGTTATCATGGTGGAAGAGCACTTTTTTCTTCGCCAAGCGGGGCCGTTTTTTCTTCAATTCGGCGTCGAATCGGCCCAATAATTATATTAGTACAGCCTTGGGACCGTTTTGCCCTTCTCCAGGTAGTCGATGTGGATCACACCTTGTGAATGCCAGAAAACGGTGGCCATCACCTTTCCGGCCAATGGGACAGTCTTCGCCTGCTTCGGAGCACGTTCGCCGGGTGAAGTAAACTGTTTCGGCTGTTCCTTGGTCTTTGGTGTGTACCAGTGGATCCATGTTTCGTCGACTGTCACGAAACGACATAGAAACTCCTTCGGATTGCGCTTAAACAGCGTCAAACACTGCTCTGCAGTGGTCTCACGGTTGCGCTTGTTGTCCGGAGTGAGCAAACGCGGCACCCATCGCGCCGACAGCTTTCTCATGCCCAAAATTTCATGCAGGATATGACCCACGCGATCTTTTGAAATGCCTACTATCTCAACTATCTCGCGCACCTTCAATCGGCGGTCTGTCAATACGAGATCGTGAATTTTTGTCACGTTATCCTCCGTGGTAGCCGTTTTCGGGGCACCTGGACGGGGCTCATCAAAAACGACGTGCGACCACGTTGAAACTCGTTAAACCAATTTTTGATGGTCGCCATCGAAGGAGAAGAGTCACCGTGCACAGCATCCAAACGCTCTTTGATTTCGCTGCGCAATTTCCCTTCCAAAAACAGGAATCGAATCACCACCGATATTGCACTTTTTCTATTTTTAAAATCCGCGGACACTCCCGCTTCCACACGCGGTCAAAACAAAACTACGAGTCCGATCCGGCTGAAATTTCGACAGTAGCCGACTACTACACTATGTACTACACGATAGTATGTTGCTCTTGCGATACTGGCGCCATCTGGCGGTGCGGCTAAGTACTTATCGGACCACCCTCGTATGTATCAGGCTTAGGATGAATTTTTACCTCTTACTTGTCAAAAGTAGTCCTGCGAAGGCTGTGATGAGATGAGTTAGGCAGGTATTATTTAGCTTGTATCGATCCTTGCACAAAGTCTCTTTTATGTAAAACTTTTGCATTTAGCTATCTGTTTACACTCTGGCCCTGCCACACTAACGCCCCCCGAAAACCTTCCTCTTACCTTTTATTATCAGAATGTAAGAGGCCTGCGCTCTAAAACTCAGGCTGTCCTGCAGCAATCTCATGCGTTACCTTTTGAAATATTTGCCTTAACCGAAACGAACTTAATCCCTAGCATAAACAACCTTGAACTATTCCCATCCAACTTTAACGTCTATCGCGATGATGTTAACCGACCTTCTGATGGTTGTCCATGCCGCGGTGTTCTTCTAGCTGTCCGAAACTCAATTGACTCCTCTCTCATAGCAACTTCATCTTCGCCATGCCTCGACTTTGTTTCCATTAAAATTGTACTACCCCGGATATCGCTCTACGTCATCTGCTTTTACATTTTGCCATCACAACCTATTGAAACATATAACTGTGCCATTGATACAATCGATAATTTAATTGAATTACGAGATCCCCAAGACGAGATCCTCGTTTTCGGTGACTTCAACCTTCCTCACCTTAAATGGATCCCTTCAGACGACCAATCGTTTTACATTGCCTCTAATCCTACTGCAGCCAAAGAATGCCTCCTCTCTGACCGCCTAGCTGATTCCAGCCTTAACCAAGTTAGCGGCATTTTGAACTTTATGGGCAGACAACTCGACCTAATTTTCACAAGTGACCCCTTCAACTCCTCAGTTTCAGCTTCTCCGCTGTCCCTATCAACCGTCGACAACTACCACCCTCCCCTCCTCCTCTCGTTCTTTCACAACTCTCCTCTTCAGACCTCTCCCCCCACTGTTCGAATCTCTCACGATTTTCACAAAGCCAACTTCCGTCAAATCAATGAATATCTCAATAATGCCCCTTTTAATTTCAACGACCTTACCGTAAATGATGCCATATCTATATTCTACAAAGAAATATTTAATTCCTTCTCCCTTTATGTACCCCTTGCTCGACAAAAAACCTCATCCACCTCCCCACCATGGTATAACCGCAGGCTCCGTTCTTTGAAAAACAAACGAAACAAGCTGTGGTCAACTTTCCTTTGTACTCAATCCCCACTCGCTCTCCTTCAATAATGAAACTTCCAATGATCCTCATTACATCGCCAACCTTTTTGCCACATTTTTCAATCAATCTTTTACCCATGATTCCTTTGCACCCGATCATACCTATTTCAACTATTTACCTGATTTCTCCTCTGGACCATTTCTCCCTCGTAGTGTCGAACCGATTATCATCGAAGAAAGATTAAAGCAACTTAACGATGAATTCACCCCTGGCCCCGACGGCCTCCCAGCTATATTTTTGAAAAAATGTTTCTCCTCCCTTTCTCTACCTCTTTCAAAAATCTTCAGCCTATCCCTTTCCCAAGGTGAATTTCCCCATATATGGAAAACCTCTTTTATAACACCTATACACAAAAGTGGTCCGAAGAATGACATTAACAATTACCGTCCCATTGCCAAACTCTCTCATATACCCAAAATCTTCGAAAGTATTTTGTATGATAATTTAAGTTTTCAATGCAAGTCTTTGATTTCCCCCAGACAGCACGGCTTCCTTAAAGGCAGGTCGACAACCACAAACCTTATCGAATTCGTTTCCTTCACCCTCTCAGCCTTAGAAAATGGCAAGGAAGTCGATGTTATCTCAACTGACTTCAGTAAGGCCTTCGATAAAATTTCACACAGACTAATACTCTTCAAACTGTCTTCTCTTGGCTTTGAGCCCATCTTATTAAAGTGGATATCCTCATACTTGGAAAATCCCAACTACAGCGTCCGCTTTAGATCTGCCCTCTCTAACCCCTTCCTTGCTTCTTCTGGTGTCCCCCAAGGCAGCCATTTAGGCCCGCTTCTTTTTATCCTCACCATAAATGATATTGATATGGTTATCAAACATTCCCACATCTCCCTATATGCCGACGATGCTAAACTTTTTAAGATCATTTCCTCAAAACTTGACTCCTCCCTTATTCAATCGGACCTCAACAGCTTTTCCACCTGGTGCTCCAAGAACTGCCTCGGCATAAACATTTCAAAGTGTCAATCCATTACTTTTTCCCGCAAACGCAACAAACCTCCTCCCCGCCTCACCTTTCTCCATAATCAACCCCTTTCCACCGTTAAAGTGATCCGTGATCTTGGTGTATTATGCGACCAGGAACTCAATTTCCTTGCACATATCAGCGATATAATTCTTAAGGCCAATTCTGCACTCGGCTTCGTGAAACGATGGTCTAAAGAATTTTCCAATCCCTACGTCACTCGGTCTCTTTACATAACCTTTGTTCGCCCTATTCTCGAATACGCGTCTCAAGTGTGGTCTCCTTACTATCATTCACACATTTCCAGAATTGAGAGTGTCCAACGTCGCTTTCTCCGTTTTGCTCTTCGCGGCTTACCCTGGGACAATCCTCTGATCCTACCTCCCTATCAAGACCGCCTAAAGCTTATTAATTTGAACTCGCTGGAAGAACGAAGAGAGATATCCGACATCCTTTTCATTCACCGACTCCTCTCAGGTACCATCGACTGCGCGTCCCTTTATAACTCTATCTTTTTTAACACTAACCCTCGTAATACACGAAATCCACGTCTCTTCTATGTACCCGCCTCTCGTACCTCCTATGGCTCCAATGAACCTATCTCTTGTATGCTGCGGAATGTTAATGCGAAAAACTGTTTCGACTTTAACATCAGCACTCCTTGTCTAAAACTCCATCTCAATCGCCATCTTTCTTAGATCGTAAGTTAAATTAAGTAGCTTGAATTAAGCACAATAAAATGGGGGTATAGCCCCCACCAAAATCAAAATCAAATCAATACACTGTTTCAAAGTAATTTTTTTTTTTTTGATAACCATACCTATGTACCTGTTCTATTATTATTAAGTATTATTAAAACCTCAGTGCAATTTAATTGGACAATGTTTTGGGCAGAATAGAGTTCCTCGAGTTCTTAACTTTGTAGTTTTCTCCTATTTCCTGTTTCTTCGTCTTCCATAGATTCTCCTTAGATATTGTTTTCTATTTTACATTTCTATTTCGCATCGTAAAGTGTCACTGGCCTTATTATGATTTTATAAATTTTAGCATTGCGAGACAAAAAAAATGTTTTGAATAGTTTTTCCATCCCAAAGAATCAAGCGTGGTCCATTGGCAGTGAATTTTTCCACTTTCTCAAAGCATTTGTCGAGTAAAGTCAGGTACCAGGTTTGGACTTGGTTTTCTCTTCATTTACTTCTAAACCTTCTTCCTTTCCTGCCATTATAAGGATTTCTATGTTTCTTTTAACAGATTCTTCATTATCTCTCGGAAGGTTTACCAAATCGACAGCTTAAGGTTTATTTCCCTCTCATTTTCCTGAAAGGATCTAATTACGTATTCCAGCATCAAATTAAAGATAAGTGACGACAAAGCGGCTGCTTGTTTAAATCCTTTAGGTATCATGAATGTTTGAGATAAGGCGTTTCCTATTTTAATTCGACCTTTAGTTCCTTTAACTAAACTTGTATCAGTGTCACACTTTTTTGATACATTTTCGGTCGGTTTATTGAGCGCTTTTTTAAATTTACCAATAGTTGGCCTTACGAATCCTTTTTATTTAAAATCGGCGGTATAGTGCAATTCTCGTCACTCGTCAAGCGGTTAATACTGAAGTCACACTGATAGAATCCGATAATTTCCTTAATGTAGGAAGTCAGCCTTTTCCCTCAAGTAGGATGTGAACAAAAAGAAAAAGATGCATTCTGGCTAGATTTCCACAACCTTGTCAAAATCATCCCAAAGCAAGAGCTTTTGTTTGTTGGGGGAGATTTAAACGGACATGTCGGGAAGACAAGCGAAGACTATGAAGCACGGAGGGCTGGGATACGCCACCAGGAACTCTTTAGGTGAAGATATCCTAAACATGTGCAAGTCGTACGGTCTTATAGTGCTAAATACCATATTCGTCAAACAAAGCCGGCACCTGATCACTTATAGCAGCGGCGGAAATGATAGTCAAACAGACTATCATTTGGTATACAGTTTAATGAAGCCACGAGTTAAAGATTGCAAAGTGATCCTGGGTGACGCGATCGCCCCTCAACACCGTCTCCTCCTGACTGATTTTTTTATGGAGGCGAGTAAGAAGTCAAAGCAGCAAACGAAGGTGTCTGAGAGAATCAAGTGGTATAAGCTGGATAAAAGAAAAGGCGAAGCTTTTATTACCAGCATGAAAAACTACCTCTTTTCCATTATCGATGAGGTCGGTAATGAGGAGTGCAGAGCACAAGACATGTGGGATTCCCTACAACAATCTGGCCTGGAGAAAGCCAAATCACTGCTCGGAACATCTAAAGGACCCTGCCAACACGCAAAAGAAACCTGGTGGTGGACAGACGAAGCCAAAGCAGTGATACACGAAAAGAAAATGGCTTTCCAGGCTTGGTCAAAGTGCTCTTCTACTAATAGAGAGGAAAAAGCTCGCCGTGAAAAGGTATATAGATGTTGCAAAGGTATCGCGAAGAAAAAATGCGCCGAATTCAAAGCGAAAAGCATGGAAGGCCTCTATCAGGAGTTTTAAGAAATATCGTCTTCCGCGTCTGACAGGAACCAGGCTACCCAGGAGCTTCGACAAAACAATTTGAACAAAGGAGCAAATATCTTTAAGATAGCCGCCCAGAGAAGAAGAAATGCTCAGGAGATTCGTTTTCCAAAGTTTATTAACAATGCTGAAGGCCAACTCCTTGTGGAAGACGAAAAAATTATCCACAGATGGCGACAGTATTGCGAGGAACTTCTCAACGAACAGTTTCCCCGAGTGTACTTTCCAAGAGCCGCCCCGAATCATGCCGAAATATCCGACATCACAGTCGAAGAAGTTCGGTACGCGGTTAAAAATTCCAAGAAGAGAAAAGCTGTTGGACCGGACGGGATACCCTCTGAGATCTGGAAAAAGATGGGAGACATCGGGTCTAGATGGCTCATGGTTCTTATCTCCAAACTTATGAGAGGCGACACTATGCCTAATCAATGGAGGGAAAGCTATCTTCTTCCTTTGCACAAAGGAAAGGGTGATACGCGAAATTGTGATAACTACCGTTCTGTCAAGCTGATGTCGCACACCATGAAGATCGTTGAACGGGTATTAGATAGCCGACTGCGGAAAATAATACGACTATCTGATGACCAGTGCGGGTTTGTCTCGGGTAAATCAACAACAGATGCAATCCAAAGTATAAGGGTCATGATGGAAAAGCATCGTGATTCGTCAAAGGACTTGCATATGGTGTTGGTTGATTTCGAGAAGGCCTTTGACCGGCAACCAAGAGATCTTTTATGGGTAGCGCTAAGATAAAAAGGAGTTCCAGAAACCTACGTGCGAGTGATCATGGACATGTACAATAGAGCAACGACAAGAGTAAGATGCACCGCAGGAGTCACCGAAGAGTTCGCAATCAAAGTCGGTGTACACCAAGGGAGCGTCCTCAGCCCACTGCTCTTTATAGCAGCCCTTGATTGCTTGCTTGAAGGAAACGGGAAGTGACGGACCCCAATGTGCACCAGCTATTCTTTGCTGACGATGGAGCCATTATAAGTGATGATCAGGCGTCCCTACAACGAGCACTTGATGTGTGGGTGGACATTTTTGAGAGACACGGGTATCGTATTAGTTCAAAGAAGACAGAGTATCTGTGCTGCCCGTTCTCTGACCCTCATCAGCCTATTCCAGATATTTACTTGAATGGAAGAGTGCTTCCCAAGTGTGAAAAGTTTAAATATCTGGGATCTATGATTAATAAAGAAGCAACTTGTGATGACGACATCAACCATCGCGTAAGCGTAGGGTGGATGAAGTGGCGGGAAAACTCCGCCATCTTCTGTGATCGCAAAATGCCCCTAAGCTGAAAGGAAGGCTCTACACTTCAGTTGTACGTCCGGCGCTCACATACGGTTCGCAATGCTGGACAATGCACAAAAAGTATGAGAGCAAATTAACGGCATGAAGATGCTTCGCATGACAGCGGGAGTAACAAAGCGTGACAGAATTAAAAGTTCAAAGATCCGAGGAAGCCTCCACGTAAAAGAAACCATCACAAGAAAGATAGAGCGCGACCGACTCAGTTGGTATTGCCATGTTCAAAGGTGAGATCCTTTGAACCCCGTCCAAAAGGCAATATCAATCAACGTTCCAATTTCAACACGCGAAAAAGGCAGGCCGAAAAACAATTGGTGCAAACAAATGCAAAAACACCAGCATTTGATTGGCCTCAGTGATGAAGTAATCCCAAACCGGGAAGCCTGCCGCTACTTTCTGAGGTCAAACCGGCGGACCCCACAAGCGGACCTGTAGGAATGCAGTTAAGTGGGAGGGTTATGTTCCTACACTTCTGACCATAACGACGCCGGAAAAAAGGAAAAGAAGAAGAAGAAGAAGAAGGAAGTCAGCCTTTTAAGGAGAATATTTCACGACATCTTGTAACGATCTCCCTTGGTGATTGTTTCATTGTGTTCGGTTACCCTATTTACGACAATGATGACCGAGTTTTTCCACTTCTCGGAGATGGATAGGATCGTTCCACATAGTTCTGATGAACATGTAACTTATCTATCTCACCCCATTATCCTTGCGAATAAAACCTTGATCTAACCTGGTATCTTTTTCGTACAGCGTTTAGCCCTGCATACATTACGCATGTTTTTAGCTGCACATTCTTCCTAAATTTGAGCAAACTTTTCTCTTTGCCATCGTCATTTTTTGTTCTGAAGAAAACGGCTTATTTCCTTTAATTTTACGCATGATCTCTTCGATATTTTCGAGGACTTGGAGTCATAGAGCATTACGGACTTTTATTTCTTACTCGCATTCTTTGTCGAACCAAGGCTCTAATTTGGCGAATTTGCAAAAGAATAATTTGTTTTCCGCTGCTTCCTTTATAACACTTTTTATTGTTGATCACACATTGCTTCTACCTGTCTTGTTTTGTCGTTAGTTTCTATGCCATCTAGTAGGCAAACCGGTTATTAATTTCGTCCTGGTATTTCCGCTACATATGAACGTCCTCTTGAACTGGCGAAAAATTATTGTTTGATGAGATATGGAGACATTCAGGAAAAGGTGGCGACAGTAGGAGCTGTCTTCTAGGAAGTGTCCATGGTGAGTGAAAGCATTCGCCCGAATCACGACCTGGAGAATAGAACCCAGAACCTGCCTTCGAAATCGTAGCGATCATTGGCGATCAGAGAGCCTTGGTCTTATTAGGTTCAATGACGATTTCATGGCAAATAATGTCGTCCGCAGTGAAGGGGCCTGTTCATTTCATTTCATTGAAAATGAAAAATCCGCGGGAACTGATAAGATATCCGATGTCGATGTTGTGCTCAGGTACCTGCCACCAATGGCCGTAGAGATATACACCATACTGTTAAACAATAAATCCCCTAGACGGGTAAAGCAACCTCTAACCTGGCAAATCTCCGGATATCGATGCTAGCTGAGTAGCGGCATCACCAACGGTTCTGAACTCGCAAGTCCTGTCAAAAAACCTCCCTGCAGGAAATTAGTTCCCTGATGGAACGCTGAACTCCAATGTCTTCGCATAGGATCCAGAAATCTTCTGAATAGATCGCTTAAATCGAACACGGAAGATAATTGGAATAAGTACCAACCAAAGTAAAAGGAATATAAGTGGCTTATTCGTAAATCGAAGAATGATTCCTATAAGTCCTTCTGCGAAGATATCAAATCCGCCAGTGCGACCAGCAAGTTGGTTAATGTCCTCAAGCGAGGAAAATCAACAAAGCTGGATGTACACAGAAAAGCTCGTTGCATACTCTTTCAACGGTACCTGAGACTGAAACGATGAAAACAACTCGGTATATTGCCTCATGCGTGGTAACGACTGAAGTCATTGATTTCGCTGTGGCTTTAAGTCGCCAGTTATTGATGGGATATACCCTGTTATGATGCAAAAAGGTAGAAGACAGCTGCTTCCTACTCTGAAAATAATTTTCACTGCTAGCCTGGCACTTGCCTTGACGCGCGGTGAAAGTGGTCTTTATTCCCAAAACAGGGAACGAAGATTATTCACTCGCCAAGAGTTTTAGACCAATCAGTCTAACATCCTTCTTGCTAAAAAGCATGGAGATACTAGTAGGGTTGCACGTGCGCAAGATTGCCCTTCGAATGCATTCTCTCTCGGAGATGCAACATGCTTATCAGCGCGGAAAATCTTGCGAGACTGCACTTCAAAGTCTAGTTGGGAGAATTGAATGCGCTCTCGAAAGGAAAGAGTACCTACTAGGCATTTTCGTCGACATTGAGGGAGCTTTTGATAACGCTACTTTCGACAACATGTATAATGTTGCTAGACGGCATGGCGTAGATGAAGGTTTTGTGGATCAAAGCAATGCTTGTGCACAGGGCATTGATCGCTGATGCAGGCCTCGAATAATGTCTCCAATCTGGCATAAACAGGGGCTGGCCGCAAGATGGCGTCCTGTCTCCGCTGTTATGGTGTTTGGTGGTCCACTCTGTGTTCGGTGCTCTCAATGCTTCTGGAATTTATGACCTGGCCTATGCGGATGAAGTTGCCTTTCTCTCTGTCGGCTCATGCTTAGCTAGTTTGGTAATGGGCTATCGGTTAATCCTCTTAAGACTGATGTCGTTCTCTTTACGAGAAGGAGGAAAAACGGTGGCATGACTCAGCTGGTGCTAAAAGACATTCTCATCCCGATATCGAAGGAAGCTAAGTACCTGGGAGTTACTTAGATAGCAAGCTTCTTTGGTCAAAGCATGTTGAGTCAAAAACCACCAAAGCGCTGTCAGATTTTTGACAATCTAAAGGTGCTTTTGGCAAAACATGGGGCTTATCGCCGAAAATATCTTCTGGATCTATACGGCAATGATAAGACCGATAATCTCATATGCATCGGTTGTCTAGGTGGAAGAGACTAACATGTAAACACAGGGTGGCACGAGCGGTTTGTCTCAGCTGTACGGAGGCTTTCTCCAGCACACCGGGCGCTGCTCTAGATACTATGATGAATCTTCCATCCGTTGACATATATCAGAGGGTGCGCACTGAAAGCCATGTCTCGCCTTAAGAGAAATGGTTTTCGGTACAACTCGCATTGGAGTGACAGTGTACTTGCGCGAGAAATATCCTACGATCCCTATCTCATTCCGGTGCAATGACACCTATAATTTCACTGTCAAATTTTTATAGCGTCAGGACTGACTCCGGCCAGATACTGAACATGTAATTGACTGTCTTCGCATTTTTATAGATGGCTTCAGGTCTTGGTGCGGGAGTTTTCTTTGAACGCGAAAACATCCGACTGCACTTCTCGTTAGGAAAATATGTTTCTGTCTTTCAATCAGAGATATACGCAATCCTAATGGCCATGCACTACGTTGTGAAGTAAAGCACATGCGTTTGCGGTGACAGCCAAGCTGCACTCAAAACTGTGTTCAACACTCTATCCAGCTCCAAATTAGTGCATGAACTCAAGACCTTTTTGAACAAAGTCAGAAGGCTAAATTCACTAAGGCTTATACGAGTCCCAGGTCACTCTGGGACCTGACTCCTGCTTTGATGTACACAGTCGAGAGAATAACCAGGATGCAGGATGACTAAGCGCGTACGCCCTGACGTCTGCAAAAAGTCCACAACATTCTTCTTATCCTTAAGGAGAAATGATTACAGAAGGCTTGCGGGCGTCATTACGGGCCATTACACTTTTGCGAAGCATCTCTATGTGCATTAGTGCGACGCCTACCTGTGCTGCATGTTGCGAGGAGGATGACACAGCAGAACACAACGATTGTCTCGCCTTCACTCGCGCACGGTGGCGCAGCCTGGGAGCCGACGTGGTGTGGGCCGAATCTCTTAGCTCTATATCATTGAAGCACCTCCTCAGCATCCATACCACATTCCATTTGACTTGGAAAAAGCGTTCGATACGTTAGAAGCTCAGCCGGACACAAGTAAACCACTGCTATATATATATAATTTTTGACATGTTAACTGAAGTTGAAAATCAACTTCCAGAAATCAGGAACTATTTTATTTAGAACGCCTTTGTCAAGGACCTCTTGGAACACTTGATTGAGCGCACGTTCTCAATTCTTGAACCGGACGGGAGTCCACTTGCAAAACAAAGTCTAGTAAGATACCTTGGGACTTAACAAACATATAAATGCTGCTCTGACAAGAGGCCGGAACTCTGACAAGATGGCTGATTTAAAGTAGCCAACTTGATTCCAGAGTGGAGGCAATCAACTGCATGGCCTTAATCAGGCTCAGGATTGCCAATGGATACTTTGCATACTGGAAAGGATTTGAGTGTTTGAAAGACAGTGTCTCAGGTATTTTCTGGGATTACATAGAACTCAAAAATCTTAGGACACGAAATTTATAAGGCTAGCTAAGATTTACATTTACATTTATTTATTTATTAATAGGGATGTGCATTAAGATATTTATCTTTTTTTGTACTTAGTACATTAATTTCATTAATTGCATTCATTGAACTTATAACTAATTGAAATATACATATGTACATATTTATGAGGTATGGGAATTGAGGTTCATTGTTGATGAGTAGCAGAATGGTGTAGGATTGCACTTTTATAATTGTACGGGTTTCAAATTGATCGTGTATGATGTGGCAAAGAATTCCATAATCTAACTGTATGAATGAAGAATAAACGCGAGGAGGATAAGAAATTACAACAATATGAAACAATGTTTGTGGTTCTTAGAGAGCGAGTGAAGTTAAGCATACCAATACGGCGGACTATGACTATTAATTACTTTGCGTAAGAACATGCAATTCCTAGCATTGATGTACTGCTGCAAATTTCAACCCAGCAAGTCTCGAGTGTACGCAGATATATGTTCGTACCGCGCAATACCATAGACGTATTGGTCCTAATATCGAGCCCTGCGGAACGCCTAGCGGAACATCCAAAAGGGACGAGCTATGTTCTTCCAAAGTTACCCTTTGTGACCTATTAGAAAGAAAACTTCTCAATAGGCAAACTGTCCTTTCGCTAAAACCGAAATTGTTCGTTAGTTTCCAACATAAGATATCATGGTTTACTTTATCAAAGGCCTTCGAGACGTCAAGCAAGCAGAGCAGAGAGACTTTGTTCTTGTCAAACGATTGTCGTACCTCATCAAGCAGGTTTACAAGAGCTGTGGAACAACTGTGGTTGGCTCTAAAACCCGATTGTTGAGCATACAGCAAGTTATTAACTGATAGGTGTTTGGTAATATGATATGCTATTATTTTCTCGAAAACCTTGGATAAGCAGGGCAGAATGCTTATTGGTCGAAAATCGTTAGGAGACGTTGGAGAAGTTTTCTTAGCGATCGGCAAGACTCGGCACACTTTCCAAAGTTGTGGAAAGGTGGACGTGATCATGCACCAATTTATTACGTGGGTAAGATGGGAAACAATTAGGGGTAGAATGCGTTTGACAAAACGAATTGGTATGCCGTCTTCACCAACGGAGTCAGAGTTGATAGCAGTGACGCATCGGGCAATTTCGTCTTCTGTGGCTACCGTAAATTCCAGGATAGGAAGTGAGGATACAGGCTCCGCAATCTGTTTTAAAAAGAACTCACTTGCACAAGGATTTTCTCCTAGAAAAGCACAATTAAGTTCATTGGGATCAAGCACGTATTTGGAATTGTCGTTACTGCTAGATAATCCAACTTTACGCAGGTTGCTCCATAGTTTTTTCGGAGGGAGAGAGGTTTGTAGTTTAGCGGCGAAGTAAGTTTACGTACAGTAGCAGTGGCGTTGCCCGGAACTCTGACAAGATGGCTGATTTAAAGTAGCCAACTTGATTCCAGAGTGAAGGCAATCAACTGCATGGCCTTAATCAGGCTCAGGATTGCCAATGGATACTTTACATAATGGAAAGGATTTACGGGTACACAATTTTGTAATAAAACTGATTCGAAATCAAGTTACAATGGCAACGACCACGTTCAATAAGTTGACCTCTTGATCTACTATCGCAACTACTTGTACCATGTTTGGGTGCGCCTTAACGGCTTTGTTCCACCGGAGGCATTCCTTCATTTAGATCAATGTGGGCTGATTCAAGATAGATTGTAGGTACCGCTAATATTCCATGTGGCCCGTAATTCCGTGGAGCGGCGGCTCCTTTACGAACGTGATGTCGCGCTCCATGAGGCCGAGCATCTCAGGTTTAGTAGATAGGTGTTGCGGAGAAGTCGTCCGACAGCATCGACGGTTTTTATTGGCTGGAGCGGACTGCGTCAGATGTGAATTTTAATAGGGCAGGTAGACTAGTAATGGTTAGGGTAGGTTAGGTTAATAAAAAAAAAAATACAAAACGTTAACAAGAACAAAAAAGAAAACAAAAAATACAAAATATTCATGCCAATTATGGCATTATATTATCGATATATATATCGATACCGGAAGATCAGTAGGTAAGTTAAAACAATTTTTTTTGTAATCAATATTAATTTATGCATCTTTCTTTCAGATTTGTAAAATATTTCAGGCTGAATAAAACAGCATTCAAATATGTTTTAGAGATATTAAAAGATAAACTGCCACCAGTGGTTAGAACGACATCATTGACCCCGGAATTTAAGCTGGCAGCATGTTTAAGGTTTCAAGGCACTGAACATTGCCTCAAACTGCAAGCGTGTTGTTTGTTTTCTAACAATAAAAGTAAACGTTATTACGTTCAGTTAAAATTTGAAACTTACTTTTTATTGCACCAACTCATCTTTCTTGTTTGAAATCCGCAACCAAAATGATTCGGATTGAAAACGTCAGAAAATGTATGCATCGCGGATGAGTTGCGTTTTCTATAATACCATTTTTTGCACTACTTTACCGACACCTGCTCACCTTCCCGATTGCGTTTTCAATAATAGGAAAACAAGCGGATGCGAGAATATTCCCTCCGTAGTCAATCCGCCGTTTTCCATAATCGACATGATTAACAAAAACAAAAATTTCCCCGATAATGTGAATTTCTCTAAAATGTGAACCGGCAAAACACTACATTGTAATCTCTATACTTTAAACGTCCGAAATGCGATTTGTAAAAGTTTTTAAATCCTTTTTTTCTCTTTTTATAATCCCATCTTTTTAGTTTGGCGTACGATATTAGGAAGTAATTAACTGTTATTTGTCTAGAGATATTTCAAGCTTTCGAATGCAGCCCAGAGAGTACTTCCTCCTAGTTGTGTAGGAACATTGTTATGTTTTTGTTATGATGTTTTATGATCAAATCGATTTTTATAAAATACAAAATAAAGATAAGTGTAAAATTCTTCTCGATTTGTTTTAGATGAAAAATATATGGTCTGTCAGGGCCAACAATTACTGTAATAAATTTAAAACCATTTCCAAAAACAAAAACGAATCGGGACCAGTGAAGAGCAAGACACTTAGGAAATCCGAAATGCCTAAAATGCAAATAGTTTGAATGGTTAAAAAAGCAAAGAGAGAACCACTTTACAATTTCTGCGGCCGAAAACCAAACTACTTCAGCAATTCAAAGAAGCTCCAGATTTCAGAGCTAGTCAAGGTTGGGTATACAAATTTAAGCAAAGGTATGCTGCAAGAAAACTTGTCATGTAATAGAAGTTCAGTTAATCGGTTTTTGGAAAGATTACATGAAACAATCCGAGAAATGTCTCTTACACCACAACAAATTTGTAATGTTAATGAAACCAGCATCTCCCTAATAAAACACATTTTAAGTTGAACTGAAGGAAAACTAGCAAGGGAAGGATAACGTTTTCGGCCTGCACGAAAGCATGAAAGGAACGCATAAGTTCACTCCATTTTTGGGAAGTGTTTAGAGCCATTTCGGGTTTCACAGTTTCATTGATTTGTAGATAGATGACGAATAGCTTGGATGATGAGTGAACTCTTTCAAAAATGGTTTAATGAACAAACTTATTCGAGCTTTAAATTTGTTTTTTTCTGAACCAAATCACACCATTACCTACCTTTAAGTTAATACTTTTTTGTAGGCTTTTCCAGGTTAAACGATACCTAACTGAAATGCCAAAAAGCATTGCTGCTTCTTAACAGTGCAGCTTGTCACTGCAATAAAGAAAAGCTATTTAACTGTGATGAGAACATTTCAGTTTTTTTTTTCCCTAAAAGTCACAACTTTGATCAAACCCATATTATGAATTTGTTCAAGTTATTATACAAAAAATATTGCTTTCTGAAATTGTCGCAACGGGAAGTGAAGAGATTGCTGCTAGGACAAAAAAAAATACTTTGAGATATGCTATAACGAACTTAAATTTATCTTGGGAATAGATCCTTGCTTCCTCTATTGCTAAGTGCTTTAAATGTATATTGCCAAGAGAAAAAGATTTATTCCATTTATTTAATTACGGAGGACACTAACCGAAACTCAGCTTCAAAGCATCAAGAGAGTTACAAAAAAAAAGGATCTCATTGGAATTATTGATGCAGGACACAACATTTCAATACGTACAATAAATCGTCGAATAAATTTCGAAGAATGAAAGCGACGAAGACACTCGACCTTTTTCTAAAATAACCAGCTCCCAAATAATACAAGAAACAAATGCGGTTCTTGAGTATGTATATCAAAATGAATTGGACGCAGAAACGATATCCCGTTTGCTAAAGTTATGGACAAAAAGATCAAGTTAAGCTGTTTGACAGTCCAAATTAACAAGTTATTTTACAAAAACTTAATAATTTTTTATTTATTATTATTTCATTTCTTAGAACTATCTTACGCGCTAGACAAAAAATGCTTAAAACTAGCGTAAATACCCTATCTAACTTATAAATACCTATTGGCCTTATATGGACACTCTAAAGACAGAACAATTTCAACTATACCTTTCGCCTACTATAAAAAAGATATGCTAAATAAAATAAATTAGCACTTAAGCTAAGAGAATATATTTCTTGCTTTTCTAACAAAACTTAGCATCGAAACAAGAATTGATAATAAGATGATACTAATATATTTTTTTACTTTCTGAAGAGAAATCTTCCTTTTTTATTTTCCTATTTTTTCTGAACTTAATAAATGTTGACTTGCCTTGAGAAATTATTTTATTATATATTATAAACTAGCTGAACTGAATCAATTCAGTTTTTTACTAAGAGTACTGAAAATGAAATAAGTTCAATAATAGTTAAAAATCAAAATCATATACCCTTCTAGCGGATTCCGGCGTGCTTCGCAACGCATGAATATTAACATTGAATCAAATTCATTGGTTGCTTTTATTTTTTTTATTTGGAAAAAATGAAAAAAAAGATAGTTAATCAATTCAATACAAAAATGAATACAACATTTATTGTTTTGTAAATTGTTGGGTGCCCCCACTCTGGAACATGCTCGTATAATTGTCCAAACTCCAAACACTTGAAACGTTTGTCCTTGAGTTTTATTAACGGTCATAGCAAAAGATAAACGCACGAGAAATTGAAGACGTTTGAATTGAAATGGCATGTCTGTTGGTATTAATGGGATCGGCGGTATCAGTACAACTTCTCCTTTTGCTTTCCCAGTCGGAACTATTGTTTCGATCAAATTAGGCATTAACTTTTTCACGGTTTTGATGAATTGAGATTTCGAAAAAGTATGATCGATAAACCTTTTAAATTCAAACGATGCGGTGGCATACTGAGCGGATCCAAAGAATTCAAAAATTCAATCGGATAATTTACCGTGTGTTCTTTATTCGTAGCGGTATAAATGGATTTGTATGATACCAAGTCACCTGGCAATTTCTGTTGAATCTGAAAATTGATGTCATTCACATTTGCATTTTTTGGTGCTAAAATTCCGCATTCTCTTAACGAAACATGATTTTTATAGTTTTGAACAATGTTTGGAAAAACGCAATTAATTAGTTCTTGTTTTGATGTTATACATAATGGCGCAGAAGTTATTTGGTAACGTGATAAAGCCATTTAAATGACTTGCAATTTTGCCATCGCTAATCTGCAGCAATTGTTTTGAAAACTCATGTGCTGATGGATTAGACGCTCACACATATTTATGTCAAGCGATAACCTCTGTACATTTCCCCAAAGAAACGAACTTTATTGCTGAAAATCACCAGATAGCAATATGAATGCCCCACCGAACAACTATTGATTTCCACGTCAAAATCAGATGTTGATATAAAAAGTCATAACTCACGAATGCGTCGACCAATTTCGTTCAATTTACATAAACCATTTATACGACCATACAAACAAAACCTGAAAATTTGATCGAACTCTGTTTGACCGTTCGTGAGTTATAAAGCAAAATCAAAACTTGCAACAATTTTTTTATATACAAGTATATATGTCGATTGATACGAAATTGGTTTCCATCAGTTTATAACAACCGAAAAAAAAATGTTGCAATAATGTGAATCCCTCTAAACAATGTTTCTCGAAAAAGCAAGTGCGGAATAAGTATAAAAAATGATATGTTGTCTCAAAACAAATAAAGGCCCTGGAGCAGATAAACATTAGGCATATAGATTTGAAATGTAATGCTTTAACTCTGACACCAATTGTCCAAGCGATAATTAACAAAACGTTTGATCAGGGAAGTATACCAAATGCATTGAAAACATCTATTGTACGACCTATGTATATATAAAGAAGGGGTTAAAACAGAAATTGGTAACTATAGGCTAATATCAATATTATCAGTTGTAGAGAAGTGCATGGAGGAAATATTTGTTAATAGATTAACAAATTTCGTAAACAGGAACATAATTCTACAGGCAAACCAATATACTTTTCAAAACGGAAAGAGTACTGGAAAACTTCTGCCCGAGATGTCAAATATGATCAATAATAGACTGAATAAAGACCAGCACGTGCTAGTTATGTACGTGGATTTTAGTAAGGCCTTTTACACAATTGCACACAACAAGTTACTTGAATGTCTTTTCTGAATCGAAATTAGAGGTAAGGTAGCACAATGACTAAAGAGCTACCTGTCTGAAAGAACATTTAGATTGAAAATAGGAAAGACAACAAGTGAAGTAAAGCAGTGTACCTACGGTGTACCACAAGGTTCCAAACGTTGTCTAATTTTATTTATTCTTTTTATCAATAATCTCCTGCGTGTTTTCAAATTATCGACTGCATTTGCATTCGCAGTCGACACCAAATCTGCAAACAGCGATTGAAAGAATGCAACATGAGTTCGATAAATTGTCAAGATGGTGCCACGATCATGGCCTAATAATTAATTCGGGAAAGACAAAAATCATGCATATATGAATACCAAATCAAACAACAGCTGCAATTAATATTTTCCATTAAAACTAAAGCTGCCCAACCCCAGGAAGAAGCCCAGCAATTGAAGTCATTAGATCGGTTAAATACCTGGGAATAATCATAGATGAACATTTTACATGGCAGGAAAAAATTCAACATAGTACTGACAGAAAGCCTTGATATATGATGTTACTCGTAACATAGGTGATTGATAGAAGCTTCGGCTTTTATCCAATTATAAAAATTATAAAAATGAGAAACAATCCTTTGTCGTTACCATTTTGGAAGATGCTAAATGAGCAAAGGTCCGTATGGAAGGTTAGGTTAGGTTAGAGAAGGGGAGTATGATGGTTAAACATCACTTTGTGATTCCCTTCATTTGCGTGGGCACACATAAAATTAACCTGTCCTATCACGTGGTGGCTGAAACCACCCCGTGCTCTTAATGAATTTTAGAAGATCCGATATATCTGCATTAGCCACGTCCGCAATCTCTGTAAAGAATCTTTGACCTAGCGACACTAGGCGTCGATTCTGGAGAGCTGGGCAGTGGCAAAGCAGATTTTGGATCGTCTCAGTTTCTTCCTCATCGGCGCAGCTCCGGCAGGGATCGCTGGATCCCGAGTCCCATTTCCGGAGCATTGCTCCAATGGGACAGTGTCCTGTGATCACTCCGACGAGCATACAGATCGAGTTACGGTCCAGCGCCAGGAGCTTCTTTGTTTTTACGAAATTGAGCCACGATGATCTTGTCGTGTAGCTATCGTTTCTTGTAAGCCAAGACGAGTTGGCCTCTTTGATAATTGTGTCGTTTATGATCCGGTATAATGCGCTGATCGGTGGTTGCGATGACGTGTCCGCTTCGCTGATGTCCATTTCAGACCCTTGCCTGGCCAATTCGTCTGCTCTTTCGTTCCCTGCGATTGAGCTGTGGCCCGGGACGTTTAACTTTGTGGTGTCTGATGGACTTCAGTGAGTCGCGACATTTCTTGACAGCCTTTGATCTCGTTATACAGGATTCTATTGACTTCAGTGCAGCCTGGCTGTCTACGAAGATAGTGATATCAGATGGTGGGATATCGGCTACCTGCAGGTGTCTGGCTGCTTTCTCTATTGCTAGGATTTCTGCTTGAAAAACGCTGCACAGATCAGGGAGTCTGAATGATTCCTGTTTGTGGAGGGTATCAGAGTAGAGCTTTTCGTGCGGCTAGCAGTCCACCAGACTAGGGCCCCATAAGTTAAAATGGGTCTGATGATTGCTGTGTACATCCAATGAATGATGTACGGTTGCAAGCCCCATCTTTCTCCGAAGGTCTTTTTGCATGCATAAAAAGCGTTCAATCCTTTTTTCATCCTTTCCTCCAGGTTCCTTTTCCAGGAGAGTTTTGAGTCAAGAATGATGCCTAGATATTTGGCTTCCGCTTTGAGTTTGAGTGGAGTGCCCTCTAACTTTGGGAGAGCAAATATCGGAATTTTCCTTTTCCTGGTGAACAAGACCAGCTCGGTTTTCTGGGGGTTTATTCTCAGACCGTTCTGTCTTGCCCACGAGAAGAGTTCCTTCAACGCAGATTCCATTAGTTCACTGATAGTTGGTAGAAATTTACCTTTTATCAAGATAACCAGGTCATCCGCGTACGCTATGATCTTTGTGCCTTTCTCCATAAAGAATTTGAGGATTTTGTTAACTGTAAGAAGCCACAGTAGGGAAGAGAGAACTCCTCCTTGTGGTGTGCCTCTAGTTGTCACTTTCCTTATAGAGCTGTGTCCAATGTCTGCATTGATAATTCTGTTCTTCAACATATTTTCAACCCAGATTACAATGGATTTGTCTACTTTTATGTCCTCTAGAGCTGTTATTATGACCTCTGTGTCTACATTGTTGAAGGCCCCCTCTATGTCGAGGAAGGCTGCCATTGTAAACTCTTTTAGGTTCCGCGAGCCCTCAATTTCACGGACAACACTATGCAGAGCACTTTCCACTGATCTGCCTTTAAGGTAGGCGTGTTGAGTGTTGCATAAGTTGTGTGAGTTGATGAGTTCTCTGATGTATAGGTCAAGGAGGCTCTCCTAGGTTTTTAATAGAAACGACGAGAAACTAATTGGCCTGTAGTCCTTTGCGGCAGTATGGGATTGTTTACCTGCCTTAGGTAGGAAAATTACCTTTATTTCTTTCCACTGTGTTGGGATGTACCCTGCGCGCAGGCAATTGGAAAAAATGCTTACGAGATGGGGTACAGTGTGGGTCTGTGTTTTTTGAAGCATCGCTGGCAAGATATCGTCCGGCCCCGGAGATTTAAAGGGTTTGAACGAATTTATTGCCCATGATACTTTATCCGTTGTGATAATCTTGTTTATTACTTCTTCGGTTGTGTGAACCGTATGAACCGTCGTCTCGAAGGAGACTGTGGTTTCAGGGGTTTTACAGCCTGGGAAGTGGGTTTCAGTCAGCAGTTCTAGGTATTCCTGACTGGATTCTATCCAAGAACCATCTGGTTTAAGGATGAATATCGGGACGCAGGGGTCCTTGGATAGGATCTTCCTGAGCCTTGCGGCTTCGTTGAGATCCTCTATTGATTCGCAGAACTCCCGCCAGGATTAAGATTTTGCTGCTCTTGTTTTGCTCTTGTATTCGTTGCTTTCAGAATTCTCACAAGATTTTCGACTGAATTCTCAATGTAAGTTGGATCAGGCTTGTGGCGGTACTAACCTGTTGGCAACTAGGTTTGAAAAAAGATTCCAGTCTGTCTTCTAAGGGTTTCTGAAAGGTTTCGGTTTTTCTTTATTAACGTATCCGGCTGTGGTCCAAAAAGGAACAGTTAGTGGACACTCTCCAACTCTCTAATGTAGTGTTGGGTAGGACACGCATTTTTATTGAGTTTGTATGAGGTACTCATTTGGGAGAGTGAAGTGGTACATTGTCCCACCTCATTTGAGGTAAAGGGTGTTTTTTATAGAGGTATAGAACTTTGAAATGGAATAAAACAAAGATGATTTTTTTAAATTGACATGAAATTGACTTTATTCGAAAGATAATCTTCTAACATAAATATAATTTCTGGCATATGACCCCAATTTTCATAAGCGAATTTTGTTTAGCGATTAAGCTCACTTTTGGTTGAATGGATACGTCAATAAACAAAACTGCCGTATTTGGAGTAATGACAATCCTCAAGTGTATGTTGACGCACCGTTACATCCACAAAAACTGACTGTTTGGTGTGCTTTATGGGTTGGTCCGTACTTCTTTAAAAGCGATGCTGGCCAGAACGTTACAGTCAATGGTGACCGCTATAGAGCTATGATTACTGACTTTCTCGTTCATCAATTGAACAACCATGATGTGCAGGAGCTGTGGTTTCAATAAGACGGCGCAACATGTCACACAGCTCGTGCCACAATTGATTTATTGAAGGAAACGTTTAACCGCATAATTTCACGTTACGGGCCCGTGAATTGGCCTCCAAGATCGTGCGATTTAACGCCGCTTGACTATTTTCTGTGGGGATATGTGAAGTCGCTAGTCTACGCCGATAAACCCGAAACGACTGACCACTTGGAGGACAACATTAGCCGCGTTATTGCCGATATACGGCCACAAATGTTGGTAAGAATCATCGAAAATTGGACCTCCAGATTAGACTACGTCCGAGCCAGCCGTGGCGGTATTATGCCAGAAATTATATTTAAATTATAATGTTAGAAGATTATCTTTCGAATAAAATCAATTTCGTGTCAATTTAAAAAAATTATCTTTGTTTTATTCCATTTCAAAGTTCATTGATAGCTTGCACTACTAATGCAAAAGTCGTGAGGTGCCTCTGAGTATGACAAGAATCAAAGTGGGACAAATAATTTTTTTGAGGTGTTGGGACATTTTTGTAGTGATGTACATATGGGACGTTTGTAGTGCATCTTGTATGAGTAACGCAACACTACTCGGATGGAGTCAGACTCACTCAGTAAAGTGAGGTCAATTACCTCTTCCCTAACCCGGTTGCGAAACGTGGTGTATTACCTTTGTTGCAAATGTTGAGGTTGGTGGAGACAATGAAATCGAAAATGGACTCACCCCTTTTATTGATGTCGCTGTATGGACATGATGTCCGTATGGAAAAACACAACACTTTATATTTACATGGCGGAACGAAACAAAAAACAACTATTTCCCAACCGTTTTGCATATATTTATTTATTCTTTAACATATATCTCAATATTGTATGTTTAGTATTTATATTAAATTTAGTCAAATTTTCCAATTTCGCCTTCCTCGAGAACTCTTTTATCTTCTCTTCGAACTCAATAACAACTTCTTTCTTGCAAACAGTAAATAAATTTGTCTCGAAATAAATCAGTGAATTGTTTTGAAAAACATTGATGAATGTCGACTTGAGAAAACGAAAATAGTTCTGAGCAATAAAACCAATGTCGAACATATTGCTCCATTTGGGATTATCCTGCAGTTGCAAAATTTCGTCTATCGAGAGAAAATGAATTTTAACATTTGGTAAAGGAATCAATGGCAGATCGTAATCGATAGTGTCAACCGATTCAGTATCATGCCCTACGAAGTTTTTCCCCATCTGCAACGTAACGTTTCCGTATCTTCTCGAGAAATTCTTGTCATGAACATATTCGGTTTTGTGTTGAATTTCATGGAAAAGCTCTAAAAGATTCCGTTCTGTGACCTCTGTTGCTCGATAGTCATTTGTGCCATGCATTGACTTAAGCATCGATTCTTCTGCTGATTTTAAACCGAATGTGCAAAATGGACCAACCTCGATATCACCGACGTATCCTCTGTTTTGATAATTGTCACCATTGCGAACAAGTCCTGCAGCTAACGTTTTATTCGATTTGCATTGTTCGTACTCAGGGTACGTAAACGCAATGCCACTTTGTCTCCAATTTTTATACTCTTGCGGGCACAGTTGTTTGGCACCCCGTTCTTTTAGACACATATGCAAGTCCCAGTCAAAGGCTCCATCACGAAAATCGTACCGCGTCTTGAGCAGCTGTCGGTTCCGCATCTCCCAGTATTTGGATATATGAAACTGATTTCCTTCTTTCGGTAGCCAAAAATTAAAGGCGTTTTCTAAGCCGTCTCGTTCTCGATACTTTAGTAAATCAATATTTATGATTGGTGCAAGGGTTTCCTTCACCTCTGGATCTGTACAAATTCTTAAGAGCACTTTTGCTTTACTATTTAGGTATTGGAACGAAGGGGCTCGGATTAATGAGTTACCATAGATATCCATGAAAAGATGAGTTTTTTGGATTAAACTTAAGCATGATGAGCTCTCCATTACTATTCCAATGAGAAGTATATTCCGCGCGACTATCTCAATGCACCCATCGACAACGTAGAAATTCATCTTAATGTTGTGCTTGTATGATTTGGCAATTGTTTTAATAATATGCCTTGGATCACAAGATCCGAACAGAAGTATATTCAGGGATTCATCCACAATTTCATTATTACTTTTATATTCTTCGATAAGATCCAATGCTTCACTTACTCCCCAAAACATTGTTCATTCAAATCTTATTCTTTCACTAGAAAACTTGAAAACTATATTTCCTATTATATTGATATAACACGTTTTCCTGACAGACAGTTGCTAGGTGAATTTTTTGTTCTAAGGTGCAGGTACAATATTCTCGGGAAATCTGCTTTCATTCAGTAATTTAAGAATCTGACTATAATACTTAGATGGTTTTGGTTTTGGCCTTTTCAGACAATACAGGAGGTTTAAAAAGCATCGAGTTCCTTGTCGTCCTATAAGGCTGAAGGGACAAACAGCATAAATCGGCGAGGCTTAGAGTTTTGGACTCACATTTTAGGAAACCATGTTGTCTAGGAGAGACTAGCGATTTTAAGTGAAAAATTACGATTTCATAACAAATACTTCGACAATGGTGTAATAATTGTTAACTTCGATCTTTGGAATTTTTTCGTGTTTAGAGGTTGTAAATTGTATTCTGTATTCTGTTTCAATGTGCAAACAATTTAGTTGCTATAGGGAATTTTAATGTAAAAGATCTTGGGAGTAGTGAGGCTGTTTCATCTTGTTTAGCATTACCTATATTATCTTAACATGGCATTGAAACACACATAAACGAATTGTGTCAGGTAGATGTTTGGACCTGATTTATCACCGAAACAATCTTCATACATGTACTCGTATTAACTGGGAGAAATTTGTACATTAACTCCTTTCTCTCTCCTAATTTCGAAGTCACTCCTACTGCTTTTGCGAATGACATACATAGGTTTTACTTATGGAATAAGAAGTCTCGTGGATCTTGTTGCCAAAATTAATTATGATTTGGATTTACTAAGAAATTGACAATTTGGTAGCTAGCATCAAAACTAAAATAATGTTTCCTAATTTGTCATCTATCGCGATCCAATATGAATTTTTCGAAGCACACTGAATTTTTCTTCTTCTTCTTAGATGGCGCTACAGTCCGGTGTGAACCTGGGTCTCAATCAACAAGCGTCTCCAGCTGGCACGAATTTTTTCAAGTTGTTTCCAGTGCCGCACTCCCAGTTGGTTAAGGTCCCACCTGTGTGCGCCACCTTAGATTCGGTAGTCCTCTGCTGCGTCGTCCCTCAGGGTTGGATTCAAAGAGTCTTCAGGACGGAGGTGTCTTGCCCATTCGCTCTACATGACCTAGCCATCTTAGACGTTGGATCCGGAAACGTCGCCACTCTCCGTTTTTATAAACGGGACCATAGATTAAACGCAGAATTTTCCTCTCCAAGCGACCAAGGCCATCCTCATCCGTCTTGGTGAAGGTCCAGGCCTCTGCGCCATAAAGGAGGATCGGGACGATCAGTGATCTACATAGTGCTACTTTACGTTAACAATGATTCAATATATATCTGGGGGCACGGCAGTGCCCCCGCCAAGTCGAGCAAAAAAGCGGCACGGCCGTACCATCCTTTTCTCGAAGCAGTTCGGGCCATTTTCGACCCCCTATAACTTCGTTGTGGATAAAACTAGAAGCCTGAATTTTCAGTAACCAAGCAGGCATCGCATAGACACGGTATATTTCAAATTTCATTAAATTTGAACCAGTAGTTTAAGAATTATAACTAGTCAAAGTTTCTTAATTCTGTCACTCACTCACTCACTGACCGATCATCAAAACTCTAGGGCACTTCTAGCAGACATAGAAGCTTGAAATTTAGAATACAATTAGTGTTTAGTGTATAAATCAAGGAAAAACTAAAATATTTTGCAATTTCGGTCCAGTTTTCTAGATACACCAAATATTATTATTAATAGGATAGTGTATATATGTATATGTGTATACATATATATATCCTTTTTCAATTTATCTAGATAGCGAATTTAAAAAATGAACTCCTAAAAATATGCAACAATCAATTGGCGTTGGGGAATTGGGTTTAGTGGTCAATGTGGTTCATGTATTTGACGCTCAATTTTAAAACAAATTGTATGTTCGGTGTCCAGCCACGGGTTTTCTAGTACTTTGTAATCTAATACAAAGTTACATTTGCAGTGAATGAATCAGTGTACCTGTATATGTATAATATAAAAGAATAATAGGTGTATAATAGATAGGTACCTAAATATAATTAGATATGTTCAAAGATAATTTGTAAAATGGTCATGTCTTATGAAGTTCTACCAAAATCCGGCAAAGTATTAAGTAGACTAAATTGCCCGAAATTGCCATGAAAGAAAGAACACTTATAATCATAACCGCGGCCGGCGGAGGTGGCTTGACCGCGCCACGGCTTCCATGCTTCCCGCCCGTCATAGAAAGGCGACCACTTTCTTCCAGGCAATCTTTGGGTCTTGCTGCGATATCGCAGGTATACACACAAACCACGTTTTACTTAACTTACGCAAATTGTATCAGTCAGTATGGGTATAAAAATTTAAATAATCTTTATATAAATCTAATTCTGTAGAAAAATAATGGGAAGGTTTACCAAGCCTTACAATATTTAAAAGTTGTAAATGCTCTTTACTCTCAGATACAACTTCCACATTCCCTTCAACAATTGATTGGTTATATTAACGAAGAGGACAATGTCCATCATATAGTAGACCAATTATAATCTCAAGTAGATAACGTTGTAGAAGGAAATGAACTCTAAAGTCGAGTGCTACGAGAAAAATGACGGTAAAAAGTTCCTGAAAAGAAGAGGTAACCCATATTTGATCAATCACTATTTCTACGACATAGGACAAGTACCAGAGAAATACTTCTTCTCTTTACTTTATTTATTCAAGCCATGGCGTTCTTAGATGAATTCAAAATGGGGTGTGATACTTACACGGAGGCCTTTAATTTGGCGAAAGAAGATTTAAAAGAAGGAGTCGATTATGGTAATTCAATGATAGAGTCAAGATATAAGATACAAAAAGCATTTGAAATTATAGAATCTAAAGTTGCTGAGATAAACGAAGAAAGGGAAATTGTTGATGATGACGATGGTCCTGAATACCCTTTAGACTTTGAAGCTGTGGAAGCTGCAAACGCAAATCTGGTAGAAGAAGAGCAGATTGATCTTCAAAGTATGATCGCGAAACTTAATGTCGATCAAAAAAGAGTCTTCGATATGATCATAAATAAAATGGACACAACTGATAATAACGCTGACGTTTTACGCTGTTTTGTGAGTGGAACTGGTGGCACTGGAAAGAGCTTTTTAATAAAAACTCTAAAAGTTTGGGTTAAGACGTATTTAAACAAAAAAGTGGCAGTTAGTGCTCCAACAGGCATAGCTGCATTCAATGTGAATGGATTGACTATACACAGACTATTGCAGCTGCCTGTGGAACACAAGCAAACACCGAAGTACAAGCCACTTTCTGATGAAGTGCTCCAAGTTCTGGGATCAGATTTGAAAGAAATACTGTTGTTTATCATAGACGAAGTGTCGGAGATATCCAATGTTACTTTAACATATATTCATTTACGCTTGTCTGAGATATTTGACACAAGCGACGATCAGAATGGGTGGTTTGGAAAAAAACATCTTGTAGTTTTCGGAGATCTCTTACAGTTTCCGCCGGTAAGAGAAAAGTCACCTTTTGAAAAACTCTCAACTGCTGAAACTAACAAGTTGTTAGGCTCCGTCAGTATGCCGAATCTGTGTATTGAACTATTCATATACGATTAACTTACTATTAACATGGGACAGCTCAATGATTCTGACTTTGTTGAAATGCTAAATAGAATAAGATTAGGTGTGACTACACAAAAAGACCGCGACTTACTCTCGACTAGATTAATAACTCTAAAAACCAATTCAAATGAAAACAGATTGATTGAAATAATTGAACACCTCTCGAAACTTCCTGATGATACCGTTTGCTTATTACCTACAAAAAACATGTGTCAACAATTAAATACTGCAATGCTTAGATCTCTCCCACATCCCGAAATAAAACTTACAGCTGTAGATAGCATAGATTGCCTAGATACCTAACAAAAAGAGCTCGTGAATGCATAAAAAATTATGAAGACGATGCTTCTATGACCGCGGGCCTGGAAGAGAACATAATTATAAAAATAGGGGCAAAAGTCATGTTAAGGCGAAATATTGACGTGAGTCTTGGTTTATTTAATGGTTCTATTGGTATAGTGCAAAGAGTAAAGGTTGATAAATACAAAAATAATTAAGAAAATATACATTACATTTAATAAAGAACATGTTTACGAGCTTGGTTTGGTCAAAACTAAATTTGAAATTATTAATAGAGCTTATGTTCATCGCGAACAGTTTCCTATATGTACCATATAGCATATGCTATAACTATACACAAAAGTCAGGGCCTAAGTCTAAATAATGCGCTGATGGATATCGGTTCTGCAGTATTCACATCCGGTCAAGCTTACGTGGCACTTTCGAGAGTTACAAGTCTGGGCGGCTTACATACATATAATTAATGTCGACTTTGGAAATATTAAAGCGCAGGAATCCTCAATTTGTGAATACAATAGATTAAGAAATATTTACCGTCCAGACTTGACAAAAATTGTAACATATTAATATTAAAAATCTTTTATGTTTTAAATAAATAGATTGACTTGGCAATCGCACTAAACAATCTAATTTAATATAATATGTATTACTTGTGAGATGCATGCGATGAACAAGTCAATCTATTTATTTAAAACATAAAAGATTTTTAATATAAATACGGTCACTATAAGATGTTGTTAGGTTAGCTAATTACGTAATAACTTAAGACAGAAGGTCCCTTAAATAGCGACTGAATAAATTAACCGACTTGGTATTATATAGATCTCACAACTTTTTACGGTAGAAGAACTGAGTTGCGAGACTTGGTTTTTTTTACAAGTTATGTTTTTGATGGCTACAGTTTGTCAAGAAAGTGTTTACACAAGTGAAAAAAACAACTTATTTTACTTTTTGCTTTGAAATACGAGGACTTATAAAAACTTTATTAATTTTTTCTTTTCCATTATAATATTATGCAAATCAAGGAAACGATATATGTCTGTATGTAACACAAAATGCAAATTATTTAACTAAAAAACAACAACAAAAACATTATAAACAAAAAAGAAACCAAATCTCCAGTGTCAAGAAAGTGTTTACACATCTGAATGAATTCGAAGGAAAACCTTTTTTTTCCCATTTTTCAACTTCCTCTTCGCAGGAAATGTATTGTTTCATAAAGGTGCCTGTCCATTTGAGAGTACTTTCGCTAGTAAACTCTCGAGAGTTGCTCTCAAGTAGCTTTCCATTTGAGAGTGAAATGTTTGAGATCTTACTATCGGGACTTATTTGCGAGATTTCTGAGAGTAAATTTGCGGATAGTACTCTCGTGTCCACTTCCCTTTAGTTATCGGCTGAGAGCAGACATCACGCTGTCATATACGCGAAAAGTTGCGGCAGCGGTTGTTATTGGTATTGTTCTCAAAAAGCGAAATAAATGTAAAAAAAAACATGATCTTGCTGGGTTAAACCATGGGAGGATCGTCGACTTCAATTTGGTGCGGGATATAATCTCACAAGAGAGCAACAATTTTTTGTCGGTTGTCAAGTAGTCAAGTAGTCAAGTGGAATATACATATAATACAATCCGTAGGACCGACCATTTTTAAAAATGATGCAAAATAAAGGAAAGCAATACCAGTTGGTGAACGTGTTTGTATTTAATATATTTTTTTACTGTATAATTACTGTAGTTTTCCATTCCATGCAGGTGATTCCTATGGTAGTCTGCAGTACCTTTTTATTTCTATTTCACTACATGAAAATTCTTCACCTAGTTTTTTATGATGTCGATTTTTTTGTTTCTATCCCTAAATTCAGGAAGATATGTATTCCATAGAATTTCTTCGGATTCATACCGTTCTATTAATTTTTTTACCTTTCCCGGGTTCCAAATCGATGCCATACTCGCAGCCCGCTGCTCTCAGAATACGACCACTGTTTGAAATGTGCGAGTTGCTATCCGAGAGCTAGCACCACATGTGTCCACTTACAAATAATTCTCAAGAAGTTGAAAAGTTGAGAGTTGTAAACAAATCTCTGCGAGTTACTCTCGCGACCGTGACGACTTGCGAAACTGCTCTCGAGAGTGACCTGAGAGCTACTCGCAGTAGTTTTACTCTCAAGTGGACATGCACCTTAACAGTAATTTGTTCTCACAAATATATAATAATGTTGTATTACAACGAAGGTCCCAACAGAGTGTAGCGCAAACCTTTAAAAGCCTTGTTCAAATAAAATGTTATGCCGACCGTGAAATTCGGAAAATTATCTGTGCTGGTATGAGGGTATATCTACATATATATATCCAGCAGATTTTGTTTTTATTGAAAATAATATGGATGCTAAAAAATATTATATGTAAACATTTTACGGGGTCATTTGCTCAAAAGCACCAACCATTTTGGTTTCAATGATGGGGAGGTGGGCAGAAAACCAAAGTTCAAGTTCTACCAGGACAGTGACCGGCAATTTAAGAGCTTACAGTTAAAACATGGTTGCTATACAATTGCAGCAAAGTGCTAGATATACCAGCTCAGAGTTCAGCAATCAGACTCAGAAAATCTGTGGGCATACCTATTTTAAAAAAAGCGTGTCAAAAAGGTGCCCCAAGAACCGAGTTCAACTTTTGCAGTATGTGAAAGAGTAATGGACCAAAATTCAAACCAATTACGACCTCAAAAAATTAATCGGCTCTATGAAAAGAAGATTACAGACGGTAGTCGAAGCGAAAGATAGCCATACTAAGTATTCACAAGAAAAAAAAAAAAGATTTTTCTTCGAATTCATTCAGATATGCAAACACTTTCTTGACACTGGAGTTTTGGTTTCTTTTTTGTTTTTAATGTTTATGTTGTTGTTTTTTAGTTAAATGATTTGCATTTTATGTTATATCCTTTCCTCGATTTGAATAATGTGTTTTTCACTTGTGTAAAAACTTTCTTGACAAACTGTATGTAGTACTAGTACTGAGAATCGCCTGACGCCTTTCAATAATTCTCAAAACTAACGGTATACAAAAAACCCATAAAAAGGAAGAATGTGCGAAAAAATACGCAGAAAAAGTCTGCAACATTTGCATCTTCCTGACAGATCAGCAGTAAGGCTTAAGTCAAGCTAAATTATTTTTTTTAAGGTTCGTGGCTGAAAGTAAAAATTTATAAAAATTTAAGGTAAAGGAAAAGAAATTTGTGTAAGAGAGCGTGAAATCAGAATTAAATTGTGGGAGGAAGGAAAAACCTATACAAAAATTGGAAAAATAATTAATAGGAGACATGCATCTGTTCAACGAGGGGTAAACAGTTTTCGATTAACTGGAACTTTGCTTCCAAAGCCTCGTTGTGGTCGCCCTCCAATATTATCTATCCGAGAAACACGGAGTCTAATTGGTTTCGTGAAGAAAAATCCCGCAACAACGGCTTCACAAATCGCAAAAAATATTGAAGAGCAATTTTATAAAAAAAATTGCGCTGATACAGTAAGGCACATTTTAAAGAGAGGTGGATATAAGGGCTGTGTCGCACGCAAAAAACTCTTTATATCAGTCATCAGTCGTCAGAAAAGACTCAAATATGCTTATGACCATATAAATAAGCCATTAGACTTTGGCAGCGTGTCATTTTCAGCGATGAAAGCAAATATTGTATTTTTGGCATTAAAGGTCGAAAAACTGTATGGGGAAAGGTAGGAACTGCCTTAAACAAAGAAAATCTAATTCCAACTATTAAGCATGGTGGTGGTGGAGGAAGTATAAAGGGGATCCGAACGAAAACGACATTATAGATCCCCATAATATGCCCAACTTGTCTTATGGCTTTGTATTTTCTAGAATCGACGAAGAGGATGTACTTAAATCGACCCTTGCAATCAAATCTAACGCCATTGACTTGGATTTCATGAACCCCAAATTCTTAAAACTAATCATCCATACCATCTTAAAACATCTCACATATGTAGCTCACCACCGTCTACTCTTATTTCTGAAAGGCCTTTAAAATCATACCTGTCCCAAAACATGGAAATAGTAATGATAAGGAATATCGTCCGATCGCTATACTGCTATTCATATCCAAGGTTTTTGAAAAGCTTCTGAGCACGCAATTGAACTCGTTCTTAAATCAACATAAACTCCTTTCACTGTTTCAGTCAGGTTTCAAGCCAAAACACAGCTCTACCTCCGCGCTACTATAAATTGTTGAAGATTTTCGCTATGAAATTGATAAGGACCGTGTGATATCGTTAATATTATTAAACTTCTCTAAATTTCCGTCATGAAATCCTTTTCAAAAACCTAAAATATGGATTCCTCAGCGTTAAGACTCATTAGGAATTACCTTGGAGATAGCAAGCTGTATATGATACAAGCTGTATATACAAAACAGGAGTCCCTCAAGAATCTATCTTGGAGCCCTTACTGTTCTCGCTGTTTAACAACGACATTCCTACCATTCTCAAACACCGTAAGGTACATATGTATGCAGACGCCATCCAATTATATGTACATCAGCTACCCATTCCACCTAAAGGTAGATGCTACTGCGCAGTTAAATTAGGATCTCCATGCCGTTACACGATGGTCATATAAAAACAAACTTACGCTCAACTCCAAAAAGGGCCAAGCTATTGTCATAGGTCGTACTATCCCAGAGTTAAGTCAGAGTTCCAACCCAATGGAAACAACATAAACAATGTAAAGACTGTTAAAAACCTTGCAGTCATCTTTAGTCAACAGCTTACGTGGGGGAACGCATAAGCAATGTAACAGGTAGAATATACGGTGTCTTGCGTATACTATGCTCCGCTTTAAAGTGTCTCCCAACTAGCATTAAATCGATGCTCGTCAAGACGCTACTGATCGCTATTTTAGCGTATGCACACCCAGCGATAGTTACAGCTCACGCATTGCGCTTAACAGCATAGTATGTTTCATATACAGATTACGACGGCGGGATCACATCTCGTCATTCGTTGAAACCCTGCTTGGCATGGACTTTCAATTCTCCTTAAGTGTAGGATACTAATTTTCCTTTTCAAACTCATGCAGAGCAAAGCACCACCATGCCTTTACCAGAGACTTTGGTTCGCTACATCTGAGAGAAGTGGAACATTAGGTTAGATTAGGTTACAGAAGGGGAGTGTGATGGTTAAACATCACTTCCACTCGGAGGCCAAGAGGCCCATTGTGATTCCCTACATTTGTGTGGGCACACATAAAATTAACCTGTCCTATCACGTGGTGCCTGAAACCACCCCGTGCTTTTAATGAATTTTAGAAGATCCGATATATCTGCATTAGCCACGTCAGCAATCTCTGTAAAGAATCTTTGGCCTAGCGACACTAGGCGTCGATTCTGGAGAGCTTGGCAGTGGCAAAGCAGATGTTGGATCGTCTCAGTTTCTTCCTCATCGTCGCAGCTCCGGCAGAGATCGCTGGATCCCGAGTCCCATTTCCGGAGCATTGCTCCAATGGGACGATGATCTTGTCGTGTAGCTGTCGTTTCTTGTAAGCCAAGACGAGTTGGCCTCTTTGATGATTGTGTCGTTTATGATCCGGTATACTGCGCTGATCGATGGTTCAATGACGTGTCCTCTTCGCTGATGTCCATTTCAGACCCTTGCCTGGCCAATTCGTCTGCTCTTTCGTTCCCTGCGATTGGGCTATGGCCCGGGACCCAGCAGAGTTTAACTTTGTGGTGTCTGATGGACTTCAGTGAGTCGCGACATTTCTTGACAGCCTTTGATCTCGTTATACAGGATTCTATTGACTTCAGTGCAGCCTGGCTGTCTACTAAGATAGTTATATCAGATGGTTTGATATCGGCTGCCTGTAGGTGTTTGGCTGCTTTCTCTATTGCCAGGATTTGTGCTTGAAAAATGCTGCTGCAGATCAGGGAGTCCGAATGATTCCTGTTTGTGGAGGATATCAGAGTAGAACCCGGCCCCAGTGCCTGTGTCAATTTTCGATCCGTCGGTGAAGAGAGTTATCTCGTGGTCGTTGATAACGGTGTTTGATAGCCACTCTTCTCTGTCGGGGAAAATGATAGGTATTCTGAGAGAGAAGTCATTTTGGGGGGAAATATAGTCGGTCGTAGCTGCGAGGCTACTAAAACCACGTTTCCTTCCCAGGTCGTCTATTATTCTGAGTATGGCCGCATGTCCATAGTTAGCTTGCTTCCACAGAGAGGACTCCCTTAGTCTGAGGCGCTCTTTGCAGCGCAACCTTTTATGAATACGAGGGTGGTCCGATAAGTACTTAGCATCACCGCCAGATGGCGCCAGTATCGCAGGAGCAACTTATTATCGTGTAGTACATTCTAGTAGACGGCTACTATCGTAGTTTTGTTTCAGAAACCACCAATGAGACGTGCCACTTAAAATGGCCGCCGACGTTTGCCTACAAGCTGCGACGAGCACGTGAGAACCCGGGGTTCTGCCAAAATTATGTAGACAATCACGCACATTGTTATAATTCCAAGAGTGTGTGTGGCGGGAGTACATTGCGGTAAAATGAAATGAGCTCATTTCAGAGTTTGTTTGTAACGGGTTTTGTCGCTACGAACCTGGACGCACGTTTCATTCTGGTTTCCGTTTTGTTTTGACCGCGTGTGGAAGCGGGAGTGTCCGCGGATTTTGGAAAAATGGAAAAAGAGCAATATCGCTCGAGGATTCGATTCTTGTTCTTGGAAGGAAAATCGCGCAGCGAAATCAAAGAGCGTTTGGATGCTGTGTACGGTGACTCTTCTCCTTCGATGGCGGACATCGAACATTGGTTGAACGAGTTTCAACGTGGTCGCACGTCGGTATTTGATGAGCCAATTCCAGGTGCTCCGAAAACGGCTACCACAAAGGATAACGGGAAGAGTTAAAGAAGTTGGAGCATCGCTGGCTCAAATGTATCGAGCTAAAAGGAAACTATATTGAAAAATAAATGGCCATTTCTCCAAAGTTTTTGTTTTTCTTTTGTAGGCTAAGTACTTATCGGACCACCCTCGTATTTGTCACATTGTATTATACATATTCCAGAATTAAGTAATAAACTAAAATGCTTTGGAAGAGTTGTAGTTGTAACTTATAGTGAAATCGTTTAGCGACTCGTCAACAGTGTTTTTTCAATTTCGGACACAAACACTTTCGGACCTGTTCCTCACTGAAGACCAAAACGTCCAGAACAGCCTCATTGAACAGATTACTTATGTGTTAGCTTATGCTTTAAATAAATAAATTCAAACAGATTTCACTGACCCTCTTTTTCGCACTAATTTGAGTCTTGGCTACTGCTGTAGCGTGTAATACCAAACATATCAAAATGTTAGCCGTCGAGCAAAAGAGAAAACCAATCGACATTTTGAGGGTGAATCTCGGAGAGTTTGAAGCAGCTCGAGAAATGTTTTTGTCACTTTTTGTGTGACAATTGACTAGATCTGTATCCACCATTTTGAAACTAACTAAAAGCAAACAACAAATAAGATTGCGGGAGATCATTAATGAAAAAAACACGCGGCAAATTGCGAGCTAGAGTACCGGCTCACAGAGTCGTAGTTGCCATTCAAAGAACGGGAATCGAACTACTCCAACTCCCGCCCTATGCGCCAGATCTAGCTCCCAGTGACTTCTACCTCTTTCCACGGCTTAAGAAACACATTCGAGGCAAGAAATTTAAGATTGATAGTTTTCAATGACTTCAATTGATATGAGGGGCACTTGACTTTTTCCACAAGCCTTGGTTGCCCATAACTAGGAACTTTATACATTTTTCGTTCACCGCTAAGGAGAGTTTTGTGTATTCGTACTATACTAAAAATCAATTCACAATTAGTATGTTTCTTTCAGCACACAACGTAGACAAAACAATCTTCAAATGCGAAATATGGTTTATTAGACTTTTTTATTTTTAGATTTTGCCCACATATCTAAATGAAATTTTAATTTGTCAGCTCGATTACGAACAATTTGTTGCTGCTTCGACTCTTCCAGTTCAAAATCAATTACCTTTCGCCTTGGAACGTTCTTGAGCGCCTTTTCCCAGTCGCCGGTTGATTTCAGGTCCAGTAATATGCTTATCATTTGATTCAAAGTCAAAGACTTACCGGAACCAGCACTCCATTGCAAGTATTTTTCTAAAGGCAAACGTGCCATTCGCACGCCCAACTTTTTCGCTTTAGCAAGAGACAATGGTTCGTTGTTCACCTAAAAGTACAGACTTTGACGTTCACTTATGAGGGCAGATATTCTTTTTTTCACCTTGTCCACCATGGCACCAATTACGTATATGTCGTCTTCATTGTATTTCTCCAAGTCTGTGCGACAATGCGGTGTAAGATATACAAGTCTTTCTTTAGGAAAAACCTCTGTGAAGCACTTTGCATGAATATTTAGAGGAAAATCAGGATTTAACAAAGTCGGAATAAAACGTTGAAGACTTTGCATTGTAACACTATTCATATTAACATTACAAAAATGTACGTCAAATGGATCATCATGAAGTCGATTTTCCGCGAATGTGAGCATCAATTGTTTTGAAGCGTTTTGAGCTTCTCTGTTGTTCATGTAATCGTCATAGGAACAATCCATAACGATTTTTGGGCCAAATTGCATTGCTCGAATTAATCTAAGAATTAAGTTTGTCCACTATGAGTATCAAAACATTTGAGTGTGTGGTATTATAATACCTTTACCTGTAATTGTAGAACCGATTAATTGTCGTGTCATAGATCCTCAGGAAAAATGTTGTATGGCCAATGCCATATATGATATGATTGCTCACTTTGTTGGATTCATTTTCTTTAGCTCTTCGTTCTGCAACCTGCACCTGTTTTTCTAGCTTCTTTTCTTGCCTTTTCTCCTTTTTTCGTTCAATCTGCCACAGATAGTTCAAATATTTTAAACGGGCTGTTTTCGATGGTAAATCCACTAGGTGCTCCCAGTGGCGTTCTTTTAAGAATGAAGCTTCCGGAATTCGCCGGCCTTCTTGATGTGCTATGTCGACCTCCAGTTGTATAATTTTCAATTTCATAACTCTGTCTTCATCTGCCTTTGGTGCATTCCGCTGATTTATTTCAGCTCTGAATTTGTTATCACCCTTAGAGACAGCGATCTGGTCCTCGTGAGCACTGGTTGCCAGTGCTCGACACTGCCATTGCGGACGAAATACAGATATATCCGACGAGTTTATTTGCCTCAGACATACTCTAAGGTTAACTATGTTCCTCATCGTTTTAAACATACTTTCTAGTTTTAAAACTTATTGGCAATATGAAAATCTGATGTAAAGCAGTTGAATGGAATTAGTGACAGCACATAACCTAACACCTATTAACTGTCAGTTTGATACTTTTTAGTTCTGTTCACTTAACAATCCGACGAATTTGGATCTTACCGTGTTACTGCAACAAAATAAGTTTTTAACCAAGAAAAACCTTTTTTCAATATTTTTTTTCTCGAACATAACACAAAAAAAAATTCACTCTCTTTTCAGCTTGACTGAGGCTGACTTACCTCTGAGGAGTTAGTTATTCAGGGATTTTATTTTTGGAGGCCTTCATCATATAGTCCGGTATTACACGATGCAACAGTAGCAAAGACTCAAATAAGTGCGAAACAGAGGGTCAGTAAAATAGATATATATACTGGCACAGTGATGAGCGGGTAGGCTTCTCCGTGCATCACTTTGACCTTTCCACAATAAAGAGATGCACCATGTAATAACCACTGCAACTCGGAATGTCAGTTCAAAAAGAAATCACCATGACGTTAAAAAGATGCGACATGTAATACCTGACATGCCGAACTTCATCTTAAAATTGCTCTGCTCCACCTCTCTTGAGGAACGAAAGGCAATTGGAAACTTTGTCGAAATGGTTTTAATTGGAAAAGGTTTCATTTGGTTGGGAAAAGATTCAGTATGTTCGAGAAAGCTTTCATTCAACCGAAGAAAATGCTTTTACATACGTAGGCATTTACAACACAGATTGATATCGTTATAGTCAGTAGTTTTTAATAATTATTTTGTTGCTTGTTTTGTTTCGATTATTATAAGTCAAAAGTTGTAAATTGAATTAAAATTTTACGTCACGAAAGTTCTGTTGAGGAATTTTCAATAAAACTAAACTTTGGTTTGTTCTTTTCCCCTCATCTCATACAAAATAATAAATGAAAGTGACGACAATATATTTCATTGTTTATATTAACACACCGATAAGAGAATCACTAATCAATAACATGCATTACAGGCCTTCATTCAGTCATTACCCCGGAAATCATCGTCCGATCTATGCGCAAATATCACCATTCGTCGCACTATTTCGAAAACTACGGAACTACGAAACAAACTTAACTAAAATGATTGTGCTTGATATGCGGTAACTCCGATGTGTGTCTTTCCTTTTTCTCAAAGACATTTGTTGTATACTTCAGCTTAACCCCGTTTAGGTTTCTGTAAATGCCATTGTAATTTTCTCAATCGCTTTTTTTGAGAAGAAAACAATTGTTCCATACAAGAGTGTTTCAAAATACATATTAGTTCCGAACACTGATCTGAACATATTATTAAACAGATCTATGTCACTGTCATAATAAACAGCGAACTTCATTGACAGATCTGGAAAGGCGGTGAAGGAAGTTAGTATTCCCTCTGACGGTTTATATGCGGCAAACGTCTTAAGGAAGCGTAGAATATCTTGTTCTGATTTCTTAATTATTTCAAACAAAAGTAAATAAATCTGTATTAGTTTTCGTGAGAATATAATATGTCGCTAGTTTGTGCAAGTAAGTATAACATATTATTAGAGAATTATAATAAGGCATTCAGTTGTCCATCAAAATTGTTAGGTTATATTCGTCGCTGTCAACTAGCTATTGTAGTGTTTCCACTAATCTGCATTATTTTAAATTTTTTTTAAGTTACAAATGAAGTTCCGGAGACACCGGTTGTATCTCCAGTGTCTGGAGCCATATTCGAGAGGAGAATAATTGAAAAATATATCGCTGAAAATGCTTGCGATCCGATCAATGGCAAAGAGCTCAAAGTGGAAGACTTGATCGAAATAAAAACGCCACCAATTATCAAACCGAAACCCCCTAGTGCTACCAGCATTCCGGCAACACTTAAAACTATGCAGGACGAATGGGATGCACTCATGCTACACTCATTCACGCAACGCCAGCAACTGCAAATCGCTCGCCAAGAACTAAGCCATGCTCTCTATCAGCATGATGCAGCTTGTCGTGTAGTTTCTAGATTAACTAAGGAGGTTGCTGCTGCCAGAGAAGCTTTAGCCACATTAAAGCCTCAAGCTGGTATTGCAACACCCTCGACTATTCCACAGCCTGCTATTGCTGCTGAGGCAGCTGGCGTAGCTACACAACCAATCGAGCAAGCAGGCATGAGTGCTGAAGTTATTCAAAAATTACAGGATAAAGCGACAGTCCTAACACAGGAGCGAAAAAAGCGTGGCCGGACAGTTCCGGATGAGCTCATAACACAAGATCAAATCAAAACCTTTTTAACCGTTGCCTCTCATCCGGTAAATTGCTATTATCAGCTTTTTTTACATCTTATTAAATATTGTTCCTTATTTCGCAGGGCTTGCATTCTGCTTCAGTTCCTGGTATTCTTGCTTTAGACATTAACAGCGCAGACCATAGTAAGATTCTTACTGGTGGAAACGATAAAAATGCAACTGTGTTCAATAAGGACACCGAACAAGTGGTAGGCATTCTTAAAGGGCATACAAAAAAAATCACTCGAGTTATATACCACCCCGATGAGGACACAGTTATTACAGCATCTCCTGACATGTGTATTCGTATTTGGAATGTGCCAACAAGTCAAACCCAATTATTACTCCGTTGTCATGATGGTCCCGTCACAGGCCTTTCTCTACATCCAACTGGCGATTATGTGCTCTCAACATCTTCAGACAAACATTGGGCATTTTCAGATATAAGAACCGGACGCTTATTGACTAAGGTATATCTTCTTTCAAAATCTTTCGTAAGAGACAACTAATCTATAAAACGCCCTAGGTAATTGACACTGCTGAAGTTGGTTTAACAACTGCACAATTTCATCCCGATGGTTTGATTTTCGGCACTGGAACAGATGATTCCCAGGTAAAAATTTGGGATCTTAAAGAACAAAGCAACGTAGCCAATTTCCCTGGACATACGGGCCCTATATCAGCTGTTTCATTTTCCGAAAACGGTTACTATCTCGCGACAGCTGCTGACGATGCTTGTGTTAAACTTTGGGATTTACGCAAATTGAAAAATTTTAAAACAATCCAACTGGACGATGGTTATGAAGTTAAAGATTTATGTTTTGATCAAAGCGGGACATATTTAGCCATTGCAGGTACGGATGTCAGGTTAGTATTATCCATATAAAGAAAAGTCGCATATACCTAGCAATATTCTCTTGGTTTCTAGGATTTATTTGTGTAAACAGTGGCAAGACTTGAAAATTTTCAATGACCACACAGCTTTAGCGACTGGGGTCCGTTTCGGGAAACATGCACAGTATCTAGCCTCAACCAGCATGGACAGAACTCTTAAAATATACGCGATTGAGTAACTTGAACCAGCCACATCGATTTTCTTATAACTTCAGTGCGCTCGCTAATAAACATAAAGTATGACAACATTTTTTATTTTTTGCAAGTCTGAATAATCAAATTTTGGAAATTAAGAAGTTGCTATCTGTTTGAGTGGACCCTCTAAGTATGAGGCAAGTGCCATCGCCTTTTGCTTAAGCAATCCCAGTCCAACAGTTTCTCTAGCATACAAGCAGAGCAAAATGCTTGCAACCTGAAAACTCAAAAATTTAACTGGCATTGAATAGTGCAATTTAGGTTTTTACCTGAGTTATAGCGACATGACCGCTTTCACAATGTAACAACACGAAAGTCAAGTGGTCCTCACGAAAAGCATTTCGACCATGTTTTTCATATGCTGCCCATATGTTGCTTGCTATGGCAGCCGTGACCCTCGCATCACGGTCCCCATAACCGGAGTACGCAAGTAGAGCACCCTCCTGACTAAGAAGACTGCAAAAAAGTAATTTTAAAAGTTATGTACACCTGCTTCGTAAAGTAATTTAAAGTAGCTACAGTGTATTTTCGACTCCACCAGTGTTTGCCTGACTTAGAACTTGTGTCAATGCTTTTGGTTTCAGCATTTTGGAACTAATTCTGTATAAATCGAACAAGGAGATAAATAAGTAAATAACCAAGTCAGCGTAAGTGTCATCGGGAGAATTCGAGGTATGTTTGTTTAGACTTAAAACATTTTCCTGCAAATAATTGCATAATTTAATGGGTGTTCACACGTTCGTCCACAATAATAAAAATGTAACAAAGCTAAGTTATACGATTGTTATGAACTCGAAAAGAACACCTATTATAAAAATTGTAAAAGAAAACTGTAAACTTTACTAAGACGACTTACTCAGTCTAGAGGGAAAATCAGCTTGTTTTCTTTGCATGTTTTTTGACGTTGTTTTTTGAGCGTACTTACATATTTGTGTGTTGCTTATTTGTGTGTCATTTTCGATTGCTATCTGCGGAGTGCGCACCATTAAACGGTCGGTTTTCCTTACTCTTTTTTTCGAACTTTTTCTTTAACTTCATAACCACCGGACAACGAAACAGAAGTAAAAAAAATTAGGAAAAACAAATGTCAAGAGTGCTGTCATGTCAGAAGATGTCAGAAGATGACTGATTTTATGGGAAATTCTTTTAAGGGGAAAGCGTAAAACATGCAAGGGAAGAAAAGCAGCGTGTGAAACCGGAGTTAAGGCCCAACCGGTAATTATTCGGAAAAAGGCCCTACTCACCGATTTTGATGAAATTTCAGTATGTCAGATTAGGATTTTTTCTAAGAATTTTGATATATATATTTTAGGTCGGACTTATCTAGTTTGGAAGATATAAGCTTTTTAAATTTTCCATACAAAATAAGATTTCATTATGCCTAAAAGTATGCAACTATGTTTTAAATAAAATTATTATACGAGCCACCCACATAATACTTTAAATACACCGGACTTTCTTACAGGCGCCTGCCAGACAGTCGTAGACATACCCTTAGCGGAGCGACGAAGTCGCGTGAGCGGCTAAACCCTGCGAAGAAAAGGGTTAAAATCCTGTTAGCGAGCGAAGCGAGCCACCCACAAGTGTGGTTATTTCTAACCTCTTGCATAGTTCCAGGCATAACTATGATTCAACTAAATCAAGCCAAATCTGTATTTTGTATGGGAACTTCAAAAGCTTATATCTTTGAAACTAGGAAAGTCCGACCTAAAATATATATATCAAAATTCTTAGAAAAAATCCTAATCTGACATACTGAAATTTCATCAAAATCGGTGAGTAGGGCCTTTTTCCGAATAATTACCGAAAATTGGAGTCGTGTGAAGACGAGTTATTTTATATGAGATTTTTTAACAGGGAAATCGGAAAGCATGTTCCCCTACATGCAGCGCGTAAAACTCAGAGATGAAGAATGAGATATGCAACTTTCGTACGTCTGTTCCCGTGACACCCTAAATTTTTCAGGAAATTTTGACAGGAGTTTGTGTACCAAGCCGACAACCCCCGTTATAAACGACTCTATCCGTGAATACGTGTGAGCTCATTTCATTTTACCGCAGTGTACTCCCGCCACACACACTCATGGAATTATAACAATGTGCGCGATTGTTTACATAATTTTGACAGGACTTTATGTACCCACGTGCTCGCACAGCTTGTAGGCAAACGTCGGCGGCCATTTTAAGTTGCATATCTCATTCTTCATCTCTGGTAAAACTCGACTAAAAGAGTAAAATTTTTCTACCAGATATTGATGAGACAAGTTTTTGAAGTGAAACTTCTAATGCAACTTCCAACAAGGTTGCGTTAAACGTTTAACGCTACCATGGAGGGGGTATGAAAGCACTGTTGCGTTAAACGTCAACGCTCCTGGGGAGGGGGAATAAAAAGAGACAGAGCGAGAGTGAATGCGTGGCACGCGTAGCAACGAGTAGCGTCCAATATTCCAACGCAAAAGGGAGAGAGAAAGAAAGATAACAAAGGTAGAAAGTAGGAGAGAGAAAGAGAGTGAGTCGGTAGATCAGCACATGTGCGTGGTATTCTTATGGTATGCAGCGAAGTAAACAGTGTGAGCGTCGTGAAATTAGCTGAAATCCGTACTTGAAAGACAAATTTGGATTGGAAATAATAAATGGTAGGAATGATCCAACAACCAAAGGGGGAACTACCATTGATGCAGTTTTTGCAAGAAATATTGAAAAAATAGAACTCAAACATTTCGTATCTTATTTTAGTTATCATAATCCCATTGTAAATGTTATAGATTTGGATTTTTCTCCACTCGAAAATGATAATTAAAATATGCGATCAATTGTGAACTGTAAGCAATGTTAATAAAGTTTGTCTTAAAGAAACAATATGAGTTCACTAAAAATCAATTTCTAGGTACCCCTTCCTATTTTCATTTCTACATTACGAAGTTTCACTTCTTCCGCGCGGAGGGACTCCACGCACTTTTTTTTTTAGTTTCTCTTTCTTCAAATTTTATAGCAAGGTTGTCTAACTAGTGGAGTGGTGAATGCTGATTACGTCTGAATGCATATACAGTAGAGTCTCGAAAAAGTTAAGTAGTTTGTTTTAGAGGTACTTTTCCGAATTCTTAACTTTTTCAAGTGACTGATACTATGCACATATACATATGCATATGTGTATGTACGTAAAGTAAAAAAAATATAGAACGGAGCAAAAAGTAGAAAGTAGCTCTACTTTGTCCGTTGAAGTTCATACATCCGTCGGCTATGGGCCACCTCCCATAAGAATGTGTATATTCAACTTTTCACTCAGTTGAAATCAACAGAGTGACGGATTGACGGATTCTATGGGCCGGGGTCTTAAGAAATCTATATCGGTAAATCCCGACTACTTTTGTGTTTCATGATAGTTTTGCTACAAAAACAGTATGCAAAACTCATATTCGCACATCCCAATTTTAAACACAGAATATTTACTTATACAAAACCAATGCAAATGAAGTTGGTGTTTTTTTTTTTTTTTTTTTTTTTTTTTTTCTTAAATTAAAATGTTTCAACTGATTATTGTGGGTTTCTGTAAAATATTTCCTTAGAGTTACAGGGAAAAATACGTTCTTCTGTTTATAATGGGGGTGTATGAGTATGGGTTTCTCATACTGTACGTACCACGCGAGCGACGTTCTAGGAAGCGGAAATGTGAAATTGAGATGAAAACAAAAATGATTTGAAAAAGTTAAGTCAGAACTTAACTTTTTAGAGTCTCCCGTGGTGACTGAACACTACTTAACTTTCCCGAATACTTAACTTTTTCGCGACTTAACTTTTCCGAGACTTTACTGTACCTGCTTTCGGAAAAGTGTCTAGCCAAATATCAGCGCCATTTTGAATGTGATGGTTGGTAGCTATACTGCAGTCTGGCACTCCAGGTAGCTTTGTATTTATTACTATTAGTAAAGGTAAATCAATTTACATTTAACATGTTTTGTTCAGCACTAGCTGCTAGGGCCTTCGCCTGTATTTACTTATCTTAGGCGCCTCCCTATCTGTATTTTCAACACTCGGCATGCATTTGATAAAAGTCAGTAAGTTAAATTTGTTTTTACCGGTCATTTGTAGTTCGGAAGTTCAAAGCATCGTTTATCACCTTTCGACAAGCCTCCCTGTCATTAGTGTGGTCCGTCCAAGTTTCGCTGCTCTTTCCCACCTCTTCTTGATCCATCCTTATATTGTTATCCCATCTACGGCGCGGCCTTCCTGGCAGTTTTCCGCTCATTATTCGTTTGACTTTTCATTCACTGTCCATTCGTTCTACGTGTCCTGCCCATCTTAGTCTTCGCGAATCAATTACTCGGACAATGCTCGGGGCTGAATACAGTTCCTAAAGTTCTTGATTGTGTAGTTTTGTTCCTTCGTCCTTAGGATATTTATCTTCAAAGACTCGAAATCTATTTTCCTCCTTCTTGGTGTTATTATGTTTTTATAAATGCGGATTTTAACACTGCGAGACAAGAGTTCTTTTGAATAATTCCTAAGTAGCATAAAATCCCGAGTTGCCCATTATGCAGCCTTTTATTTGTTTCGATCTTTACGTCGTTTCTGAATTTAAATTCGGTAAATTACCATTTACATATTTGGTTTTCCTTTCAGTTACTTCTAAGCCCATTCACCAAATTAAAAAGAAGTGATGACAAGGAATCTCCTTGTTTTAATGCTAAGCTATCTCGAATGCTTCAGGTAAGACATTTCCTACTTTAACTTATCTCTTATTTCCCTTTAAACATACTTGTATCAAGTCACCAACTTTTTCTGGATTCCCAGACTTACAAGGACATGATATCGTATTTTCGATCGGCTTATTGTCTAATGCTTTTCTAAAATCTACGAAGAGTTGGTGTGCCGTTTGGGATTCCCATTTCTTTTCCAAAAGTTGCCCTATGGTGATAATCTGGTCACTCGTCAAGCAGTTCCCCTGAAGCCACATTGGTGGTCTCCAATTATTTCCTTGAATGAAGAGAAAATAAAAAAAATACTTACTGTACGGAGACTTTTTGGGCTATATGTAAGAGGAAAAGAAAAAGATGAGTGTTGTCATCGAGCCATAATACCATCACTTCTTTCACACCTTTTTCTTCTCGCTCTTTGTCTTTTTCGTCAAAAAAAAACACGTTTTTTTTATTGTGAGGCTCTAACCTCTTTCCGGCTGTCACTTTCGAAATAACGTCGCTGAGGTTAGCCGGCCGATTCGCGGATGTGAGTATAAATTAAATGTTATAACAAATAGAAGAATAGTTAAACTTATTGTAAACCTTTAAACACAGGAAATAAAATCGCTGTCCAACTCTTGGAGACTGTTTTATTTATTTCAAGAGTTCTAATTGGACAATTAAAAGCGATAGTTATATCTGGAATCAGAGGCTGGCGCAGCAACATAATTTTATTTCATCCCGGTGCATTTTATCCAACTGGTTGTTGTTTGGTTATAAATTCCCATCTCATCTGTGTGTGTGATGGGCGGAAACAAGCGTAGCTGCAGTGCCGCCAAATGTAGAAAGATGGACGACTCCTACATGGTGAGCTGCGATCGATGCAGGAGGATGATGGTCATCTTCAGTCGACACCTATTACTGGGAGTGAGAACCGACATGAGAGTTTTCCCCATTCGTCCATTCAGGATGGTGAGATGTCCAGTTTGCTGACTGAACAGGAGTAACGTGCAAGAATTACCAACATTTTCTGGTGCTAATAAGAGGGAATGGCCCTATTTTGAAGAGGTGTTCAAGTCAACCACAATTGAAGGCAAGTACAACAGCAAAGAGAATGTCGCTCGTTTACGAAAAGCACTCAAGGGCGAGGCTTATCAGCTGGTAAGTGATCCGCTGAGGTATTCTTCTGACGACCTCGCCATAATGGATTCATTGCGAGCTATTTTCGGTCGATCGGATGTACTCGTTCATGGCTTGACCGCGGATTTGCTTAAACTTCCGCCACTTAAATCTCGCTGCGATCCGAATCTGCATCTGTGGGCTGTCAGGGTTAGTGGTTTCGTAGCGGATATTAAGTCAATGGGAAAAGATGAGGATCTCTACAATGGGTACGTACTAACAGATCTTGCTTGTAGGCTAGGGGCGAGTTTATATCAAGACTGGAGGAAAAGGGAATTGTCAATTAAACGAGCTTCTCTTAGGGATTTCGCTGATTTTCTGACGGCGAAAGTTGTGGATTTGCCTCCTGATCTTGTGAAGCCTTTGGAGTCTGCAGCTAATAGGAAAACTCAATTCCCAAAACCTGCACGACAAGTGCTAACACATCAGCAAGTCGCATCTAACATCAATCAAACACTTTGTGCTAAGTATGGTCGTAAAAAACACAACTTATGGCAGTGTGAGGAGTTTAAGTCTATGACACCAGAGCAGAGGCTGGCCTTCGTTCGGGAGAAATTAATTTGCTTTAGCTGCTTGAACCCTTCGCAGCACGATTGGCGATCATGTTCCAAAAAAAAGAACTGTGGTCTAAACGATTGCTCCGGACGACACCATCAGCTGCTGCACCCAACGTTTTCCAACAAAGACAAGGAACTGAACTCGGCAGCGGTCCCCTTTACGCCTCAACCTCAAATTTCGTATCCTCGCATGCTAGGCTTAATCTGCCTGTTTTGTACAAGATTGCCCCAATCCGGATTTATGGGAATAATAACAAATTCGTGGATACCTTTGCCTTCCTGGATGACGGTTCCAGTTTGACAATGTTGGAACGGGATCTTTTCGAGGAATTGGATTTAGAAGGTACTTCTGAAGACCTAACTGTGCAGTGGACTAAGGGAGTGTCTTGGTCTGAAGAGGCGATTCGAACGGACGTTTCTATATCTGGGGTTAAGAGTCGAAAGCAACATTTCTTAAAGAACGTTTATTCCGTCGGGAATTTGGAGCTACCCAGTCAGTCGATGGACGTGGATAAATTGAAAGAGTTATATCCGCATCTCCGTGGTCTTCCACTGACAAATTTGGTTAAGGCTAAGCCGAAGATATTAATCGGTTTAAATCAAGCAAATTTTTTAATGGGTCATGGACATCGGCAAGGGAATGATGAGGAACCATGTGCTTTAAAAACTCTCCTTGGCTGGATTGTTTTCGGACCGTCTGCCCCTTCGGTCAGTGTATCATGTTCCACCCAAGCAGCTCAGCCAAATATGCGACTGTTATTTCACGATGCTATTAAGACTGAAGACGTTCTTCACGACTTAGTCAGGCGTCACTTTTCAACAGAGGAATTTGGTGTAATGCCTCCAAAATGAGAATTAGTAAGCAGAGAGGTCAGTCGGGCATTGGATATCATGGAACAGACTCTGAAGTTGGAGAACAACCGTTATGAGATTGGGTTGCTCTGGGATTCTGACGACGTTAAGCTCCCTGACAGCTACCCTATGGCTTTAAACCGGCTCATCAGCCTAGAAAAATCGTTGAAGAGAAAGCCGGAATTGCTGAAATGGAAAAACAACTACATGCTGGATTTATTATCAAAAGGCTATGCAAGAATGGCTTCTTCGGAAGAACTGGAGAAAGAATGGCCGCGTGTTTGGTATGCTCCCACATTTATAGTTCACAACCCTAAAAAACTTCCACCGAAGCCCCGAGTCGTAGTTGATGTAGCCGCTAAAGTTCATGGTGTTGCGTTAAACAGCCATTTGCTCAAAGGTCCTGACAACCTTGTTCCGCTTCATGCTGGCCTGTTTAAGTTTCGAGAGCGCAAAGTGGCGGTAAATGCTGATGTGATGTTTCATCAGATCCGTATTAAACCGGAAGACCAACAGTGTCAACGAATTCTGTGGAGGAACGGAGACAGTTCTAAAGTTCACACTGTCTACATTTTTGAAGTCATGATGTTTGGACCCAGATGCTCTCCAGCATGTTCCCAATTTGTAAAGAACCATCATGCAAGTCTTTTTCGATCTGAGTGCCCTGAGGCTGTGGATGGCCTAACTAATCGGACCTATGTAGATGACTATTTCAATAGCCATGACACGATTGAGCAAGCGGTTGCAATTACGCGAGACGCAATCCGGATATGCAACTCAATGAGTTTTAGCCTTGTTGGGGTCCAGTCGAATAACCGTGAATTTCTTTTGGAAGTGCCGGAGAGTCACGTGAATCCCAAACTCGTGTAGACCCATCTGAATCTGAAGGCTTCGTCGCTAGAGTTCTAGGAATGTTTTGGCACCCATCGCTTGACCACTTTTCGTATGTTATATCGGACGATGGCCTTTTTGAGGAAATGCATTGCCCAGGATTCATTGTTTCCAAAAGGGTGATTCTAAAAACCGTAATGCGAATTTTCGACCGACTTAATTTCCCTTTACATCATTCGGGGCCGGTTGGTACTTCAAGAAGTGTGGCGCGAAGGTTTTGGATGGGACGAACCAGTTTCATCGGTTCTAAGAGTGGAGTGGCTCGAGTTTATTAAAGAGATAAGAAGCATTGAGGAGCTTAAGATTCCACGTCGATACGTTTCTTGGACTCCTGACGAGTCAAGAATAAGCCTTGCCGTGTTCGTCGACGCTTCGGAAAAGGCGTTTGCTGCTGCTGCCTACTTTCGTTTCGAGCGAGCTGGCGAGGTGGAAGTTTCCCTAATCATGGCCAAGGCTAAGGTCGCGCCCATTAAGAAGCTTTCCATGCCTCGTTTGGAGTTACAAGCGGCAGTCTTAGGCGGGTGATGTCCACAATCAAGCTTTCACACACCATTCCAATCCATGAAGTCATTTTCCTCTCTGACTCATTGACTGTATTAGCATGGATCAATACATCAAAGTTTAAATTTTCTTCTTTGTTGCAGTTAGAGTAGGGGAAATTCTAGACTCCTCTTCTCCCCGTCAATGGTTCTATATCAAAAGCAATGACAATGTAGCAGATGATGGGACAAGATGGAGTGATTCATCGATGAGACAGCTTGATGCGAGATGGTTCCAGGGTCCGGATTTCCTAAGGAGTGCGATGGTAATGAGTGGTAATGAGTTAAGGATTTTTGTCCATGGGCGAGTTGAAAGAATTAGTTACTCTATATATGACGAGTTGCTGCCAAGATTGAGGGCAAGATGGTCTTCTTCCGTTCGCGTCATCGCCCTTTTACTACGCTTCAGGGATATCTGTCGGAAAAGGGGTGGGTATAGGGAAATATTTGTCACCCCAGAAGAGTACCGTCGAGGTGAGGCTTGGTTATTCAGGAAAATTCAACAGGATGTTTTCCAGCACGAAATAACATCATTACAAGCAAACAAAAAAGTGGCCAGCTCTAGTTCTATTTATACGTTATCCCCTTTTTCGGACGAAGAAGGCACGCTTCGTTTGAATTCGAGAGCGCAAAAGGCTGTCATTTCCTACGCAGCTCGTAATCCGGCGATCTTACCCAAAAATCACCCTCTAGTAGATGTTTTCGTTCAGCATCACCATGATCGGAATTTTCACGTGGTTTCAGAGCTAATCATTTCGGACATAAGGGAGTCAGCCTGGATTATAAGCATTCGAGGAGTAGTCCATAAGATTAAATCAAGGTGCAACATGTGCAAGAGGATAAGGGCTAAGCCAGTTATGCCGCTGATGGGTCTTCTTCCTCGAGCGCGTTTGAGTTTCGAATGTAGTCCTTTTACACACGTCGGAGTTGATGGTTACGGCCCTTTGCTTGTTAAGTATGGAAGAGGGACTGTTAAGAGGTATGGGATAATCTTTACGTGCCTCACCTTTAGAGCGGTCCAGCTTGAGCTACTAAATGACTTAGGTTTGGACCAATGCACAATGGGACTTCGTCGTTTTTTGGTGAACAGAGTTGTTATCCGATATTTGTATAGCGATAATGGATTAAATTTTATTAGAACCAAAAATCTTTTAGAAAAGGATGTGAAAGAAATGGAAGCCGCCCTAAGCGATCGTGCAGCGAAGTTCGAGGGGATCCTGTGCCGTTTTATTCCGGCTTATTCCCCGTGGATGGGTGGTGCTTGGGAACGCCTTATACAATGCATTAAGATCACTGTCAGCTTTGTTCTCAAGGGAGCTATACCGCGTGGTGCCCTCATCGAAGCTCAGGGCCAAATTAACCGTCGCCCTCTCACCCACATCCCAGTCGATCCAGAAGACCCTAAACCACTAACCCCAAATTCTATACTCTTTGGAGACGAAGATAGAGACACCACTGCCCCTGGTATGTTTTCTTGTAATGACGCATACAGCAAATTGTATAGTCGCCGGTCGCAACATCTGATGGCCGAATTCACGAAACGATGGTATAAGGAATATCTGCCGGTAATCACGAGGCGTTCTAAGTGGCACAGTACGCCAAAGCCTGTGGAAGTTGGTAGTATTGTGGTTCTAGTGGAACCGAATGAGATCCGTTCTGCTTGGCAATTGGGGCGTATTATTAACATTTATCCAGGTGCAGATGGAGTGATTCGCAGCGCTGATGTACGATTGGCGAATGGGATAATTAAACGGAAGAGAGCAGTTGGAAGGCTCGCTGTGCTAGACTTGGAGTCTTCACCTGAAAGTTCAGACGGCCCCCGAAGTGTCATCGAGCCATAATACCATCACTTCTCTCACACCTTTTTCTTCTCGCTCTTTGTCTTTTTCGTCAAAAAAAACACGTTTTTTTTTATTGTGAGGCTCTAACCTCTTTCCGGCTGTCACTTTCGAAATAACGTCGCTGAGGTTAGCCGGCCGATTCGCGGATGTGAGTATAAATTAAATGTTATAACAAATAGAAGAATAATTAAACTTATTGTAAACCTTTAAACACAGGAAATAAAATCGCTGTCCAACTCTTGGAGACTGTTTTATTTATTTCAAGAGTTCTAATTGGACAATTAAAAGCGATAGTTATATCTGGAATCAGAGGCTGGCGCAGCAACAAGTGTGATTTGAGACGGAAAATGTAATAACGCGAATTTGCGTTCTCATTTCACTTTATTTTCGTCGCTTGTGGAGTGAACATCAGTGGTTCGCTATATTGGAGGAACTACGAAGCTCTTATCCCATCCGCACACCAGCAAAAAGAAAAACAGATGGATACATTCAATCGCCCCGCAAATAAAAGTCAGAAGAGAAAATTGAAAAAGAGCCAGGTCTCACTTAAGGCTGCATGTGACGGTGCTCGCCTCACGGGATGAAAACTGAAAGCAAGTCATGAGTCATTAGTCATGGAGCTGCAAGTGATAGCCGACTAAAGAAAGTTAATTTCGTTATCTTTGAATACACATAGGTACCGTAATAAAGATACAGATGGTATGGACTCGCCATAGACCAAAGAGGTCCATACTTCGTTTAAGGGAATGTATAATAGCTTGGCATTAATTGACTTAACATAAGGACATTGTTCTAAAACCAGATTGTAGAGTTGCTTGGCATATCAAAAGGGTGGAGGTTGGCAGCATATGGAATTAACATCAACGTAAAACGACAGACTAGCCTTAATTAAACAGTCAACATATATGGACAGAATAAAAATAAGGAGAGCAAAATGACTACCTTTACGAAATACGATAGAGAATATACATATGTATAAAGGAGTCGGATTCCCCAAGATAACTTTTTGTTGCCGTTCCTAGGATATGATTCAATCCACGACGTTAGCCGTCCGTTAACGCACAGATGGTGGTTGGTAGTTGTTGTTCTTTTTTGAAGGATTCCATATTGGTTTAGGGAAAGAATGCTGGCAGATTTGCAACAAAAAAAAGTGATGTCTAGACGTAATCCAAAAACCTTTGGTATGTGAATGTTTAGTAATTGGTCCATAGATGGAAATTTCGTCCTTACGGTCTTTTTCGTAAAAGGGTATTATGTAGACGCCCTTCCAAACTTTCGTGACAGATAAATTCGAAAGGGACCACAAGTAGAGGGGTTTAATTGTTCATAATCTTTCAAAGCTATACAAGTCATACTTCATCTTTTCTACGAGCGTGGTGGATATATCCAATAGATTAGCAATAATTTATAGATTGGCAGGAAAAAAAGCCTAGGCTTGAAGGTTAAGCAATATTGCATGTGGTCCAAATATTGAAGGTAGTGTTCCAATTTGGGAAAGTGATTGATGATTGAAGTCCTGTGAACATGCTCTGCGATAGCACAGAACGGAAGGAAAATGTGAGCATTTGATCACTTTGGAACAGAAAGCGGTGAGGGCATCATCGATTTGGATTTTTTGGATTTTCAAACACAGCGTTGGTATTATTTAAAAAGCGCCGAGTTTTATAAAGCATCTGCCTTGTATATATTAAAACTGAAGTACAGTTTCAGTATAAGGAATTTCATCAAAGTCCTCACAAGAAAAACAAGAGCCGGGTGGTAACGGTGTTATTTAGACAAGAGGTGTGTACTTGCTGAAGAAAACACAATTATCGGTGTCCGAGGCCACTAATAATTATAATTGCAGATATGTACGGGAGGTGATCCAAGAGTAATGATAATATTAAGAAAATAAAACATGTTGATTATTGTCAAAAAAAAAAAAAGATTTATTTTTCTACATAGTCTCTTAGCAAAAAAAATCTTTGGCTTGACTCTCTCACAATGCCTCAACAGCGGGCATAACTTTATTTTCATTTATTTATTTAAATTTCTCGTCTCGGATGTGTTCCTTGAGCTGAGGAAAGAGGAATAAGTCACTGGGAGCTAGATCTGGGCAGCTCGTATCCCTTTGCTTGAATGGCAGTCATCGCAACTGCGGGTTTGTGAACCGGTGCGTTGTTTAAACAGCACTCCAGCCCGCAGTTTATGACCTCCCGGAATCTTCTTATTTGATCGCGTAGTAAGGTCCCAAAATAGTAGCTTCCTTTTCGAAATATTCCGCCATATGTAATTACTAGGCAGATCAGTATGCACGGGCTTAACTCCGCTACTGAAAATTTTTGATCGAGCGAGCAAATTTGTTGTTTTATCAACCTTGCTCTCGCTCCACATGGCACTTTTCTAAACTCGTTATTTCTCACTATTTTTCAATCAAACAATTTCATTTGATAATTTATGGCTCATCTACAGACCTAGATATATCGAATGACATGCTGCACACATGTGTGGTTATAGCCGATATCTACATTTAGTGCGTACAAGATTAGTCCGAAATCGTTTTCGGACCACTATATTCCCCGTACATGCACGCGCTAGGCCAAAAAGTGGGTGATTGCTCTCGCTCCGCTACGCTCCGCTCGATCAATAATATTTCTTCAATGTCCAAAAAAATAACGGTTCCGGTTGAACTTGACACTTTGAATTTCTTTGACGTCGGTGAGGAGGTTCGCTTTCAAGTAATCAATTGTTTGGTTTCAGTATTAAATCGTGGATCCAAGTCTCGTCCACGGCCGCGAAATGTAACAAAAACATTTCCTCATCTGCTTGGATCATCTCAAGATTCACCCTCGAAATATCGGTTTTTTTTTCGCGTCGGCTAAAATTCTTGGTACCCAACATAACTTTTTTCACGTTATCATAAGTGAGGGACGTGATGGCCGTCCTTCGCGATGTTCATCTTCACTGGATGTTCAGCTTAAACTCCTCGACCCAGCGTGCTACTGTGGAATATGGGAGAACAGAAATCATCAATACTTTTACCAAGTCGCGGTATCTGTTTTTCATAGATAGTTTTTCAAGCAGAGGTACTTGACGACAGCTCTATTTTTTTTCTCCATTTTGATGTTATTCCTTCCTCGGTTCGTATTCAAATGAATGTATCTCTTTGAGACCACGATCTTTTTATATGATTTAAGGCGAGTAAAGCTGTGGGGATATCGGCAGAAAATAAAAGAATTAGTGATGCGAAAGCTGTGCGCAAGATTGACGCCGCATTTGCTGATTTTCGATTTGCGCAGCAACCTTTGGACCGATTCAATAGAGATCCGACTGATTTTGTGCGAGCATTTGTCACCATGGATGAGACATGGGTCCACTACTACATGCCAGAAACAGCGCCAAAGAAAGCGAAACCCATCTCATCTGCCGTGAAGGTCATTGTCATCTTGTTTGAGCATGCTATTAATTGATTGCCTTGCAAGCGGCAGAATAATTACAGTCGAACACTCTTCCAACCCTTTTGCACCTGTTCGCAAGGGTGCGTTGGCATAATGAAAACTGCGGTATTTGGGGTACGATTTGCTCGGCCATCCGCCTATTCTTCTGATTTGGCACCATCAGATATCCATCTGTTCCCAAACTTGAAGAAATTTGTTTCTAAGAAGCACTTTGAATCCAATGAACATTTTTTTTGGGAGAAGAATATTTGAGAAACCATGAAACAATTAGGTTGAAGTCAAGGGAGATTATGCAGAATTAAAATCAGTAGAAATCAGGCCATGGACTTTCCAATTTACCCTTGTAACAGGGGGAAATCCAAAAGTATTGATAATCGGTTATTTGTTGACAGATCGAATGATTACCATCAGGCATATACAGTAGCTGAGGTCACAGGGAGTCATATGCCAGCGTTAAAAGCATCTTTGAGGTCGAATCGCGCGTTGGGTACCCAGAATGTTAATCGATGAACGAGTAGAAATTTCGAAGGTGAATCTCGAGAGATTCCAAACAGATCATGGACGAGACCTGCATCCACCATTTTGGTACTGAAACAGCAATCGATGACTTGGAAGCGAACCGATGTCAAAGAAATTCAAAGTGCCAAGTTAAACGGAAAGGTTATGGCACCCGTTTTTTTGGACGCTGAAGAAACAATTATGGTGGAATATTTGGAAAAGGGAGCTAATATTTCGGGACCTTACGAAGAAATAAGAAGATTGCGGGAGATTATTAAAGAAAAAATTGCGGCAATCTGCGAGCCAGAGGGTTGTTTCACCAAGACAACGCACCGGCTCACAAAGCTGCAGTTGCGATGGCTGCAATTTAATAAACGGAATTCGGACTGCTCGAACACCCGCCCTATTAGCCAGATCTGTTTTCTAGTGACTCTTTCCTCGGCTCAAGGAACACATCCGAAGCAAGAAATTTGAAGATGATAACGAAGTTATGGCCTTTTGGGAGGGCCAAAACGGTTTTTTTGTTTTTCTAGGAGAATCCTGAGGCGGAACCGGCTAAGATGATGTTTATTCATGATGTCTTTTCGTACAGAATTATATGTCCTGATATACTTAAAAATTTGAAATTATATGCTCCAGAAAGAATACTTCGAACAAGAAATTTGTTATTCAACAAGGTGCATCCTCACAACTATGGTCTCAATGAACCTTTAACAAAATGTATTAATCTTTTTAATTCTCTTTGTTCTAATATAGACTTGTGTGATGATAGATCGAAATTTAAATTATCTATAATGAATCTTATGTCCTGAATTTGAAAATATACTTAATTTTAAACCCTTCTGAATTGATGTATCCTGTAATTTAGTACTATTATTATATTATCTGAAATCTGTTAGAGTTAAGCTCGGTAGATGAATAAACTAAACTAAACTAAGATGATTTGTGATAAGTGACAGTCACATTCTCGGTTTCGATATCGTGTAAGGTGATAGTCACATTTTTGTGACCGCTATTTAGCTATCACTTTCATATTCTTTGTGCGTTTGATGTGACTTTTTGTGTTTTGTAAAAGAAAAATATGTTTTCGTGTTTGGAGCTATTTTTAAGCAAAGATGAAGAGGTAAATGAGACAGTGATGGCAGTCAGAATTCTGAAGAAAAATTTGAGAAATCGGTCTAACATTCACGAGCTTGCAGATGACATGTAAGTAGGAATACGTTCGCAATTAATATTGTTAAAATTCTGCTAAATGATTATATTTTTAGATTCATGTTTGTGTTGCGCTGCACAACCTTTGCTGTGATTTGAAGGTGCCGTTGAATGAAAGTGACATTCCCCAACAACCAACCAATCTCATCCACCAATCCAATGTGCAAAATGACCTCCAACCATCCAACAGAGAAGCCGCGAAAATTCGTGATGCTCTTAGAGACACTCTATTGTAAATAAAAGAAAGCAATAACAAAGCAAACATTTACAAATTTGATTTATTGCTCTTTTTTTAATTTTTTTTTTTTTGGATAATTTGCCAGCTGTCTTATCTGTCATCAACTCCGAAAAAGCAAGTGTTGCTCCTTTTCTGAACTTTTTTTGTGATAATCTTACCCGATACCAAAAGATGATGATAGTCAAAAATGACTGTCACCAAAGTGACTATCACCACAGAATAAATAGTATACAGAAGTCGCATCTCGGCCTGCGATGATTTTTCACTTTATGGTGCGGGCGGAACAACTGAAGGGAAGATCAAGCAACGAGAGAGCAAGCATGATCAGAGAGTAACAACCAGAGAGCAGCCACGATCAGAGAGAATCAACGAGAGAGCAATCTTAAAATGTTTATGTGTGTGTGTGTATTGTGTTGCTATCCAACGTCGTGAATGCACGTGGTGTTGACAAAATTTTGTTTCAAGTTTTAGATTTCTATACATATTTAGTTTTCTTCAGTTGAAAGTTGCGCTTGGTATTCGTACGCGTACTTTTTCGATGTAAACTAAAAGGGCCGGGTAACACCAATTAACGTTATTCCATTATTTGGGATTTTTGTGCAAATTTCAATCTGATATATGTATGTATGTAGGGAAGAATAACCCAAAAACTTTAGTGCGACAGGATTTTAAGTTTGCGGGCTTTAGTAAATTTTTTTTTCTCTGAAGCCCACGAGCAATGCTTCCTCAAGAGTGCTAAGATCATGAAGTCCAATATTATTTCCTTATGATCAGAACATGTGGAAAACCATTGCGGTGTGCCATTTTTGCATTTGGATTTTATCAAGTTTTTTATACCAACAGTTTGTGGTTGTGTGTCAAAAATATTGCTAAACACTGTAATATGTTTCTTGCTAATTTCCAAGAACATTTGTGAAGGAGCAACGAGGTTACCAAAATCTTTAAGAGAATTGTAATTTTTATGAAATATGAAAAGTTCACTAGGAACTGTTAATACTTCGTCTTCTTTTCTCAATATAGAAACACAAATATCGCAGTTAATTTTCGGTATCATTTTGTAGACGATGAAGTATCTTATGAAGTATCTTAAAGACGCCAAATCGATACTAAATTCCGAACAATTCTGAAAGTCATCATTTAATACGAAATCATCAATGATTTCTATGTTAATATCTATTTCAGAGTTTTCGTTTCGACTGAGTTCTTCATTATTTGTATCAGCTAAGTCCATATTTGACAAAATATTTGAAAGCGTTTCAAATGTGGTATCACTCAGCTCTTCACAGTTACTATAAGAACTCAACTGCACTATATTTGCAGACATTAAGCATGCTAATAAAGTGTTTATATCAGCAACTGAGGGGTTAATATTATTACCACCCTTTTGTCTTTTGTCCGAGAACATATTTTCGAGCTTATCTTGGTTTAATGCTCTTGTCATTAAAAAAAATATTTGGGATTTTTTTTTGAAATAGCTCGTCTACTAATTGTAATACAGCGTTTGAGGTAAATTTCATTCCATCTAAAAAAAATACTTTTTTCTTTTGTCAACAAATGAGATTTCATTGAGGTATTCAAGAAAGAATTTTATATATTCGTGTGATGGCCTGTTAAGTTGAACTGCAGACTTATAACAATTCTTTGAAGATAGCGAACCACTATTTAGGCAGTCAAATATTTTGTCAATATTTCCTATGAAGCATGCCGTAGATAAACAAACTTCTTTTGAGCAACTTTTAAAGCCTACTGTCTCAATAACAGTTTTAATTGCTGCTTGAACAGTCCTACTAAAAATTTGGGTGGCTAGTTTTACTTTCATTTTTTCGAAAGAGTTCGGAAATATGTGCTGGCTTGCAAGTTTAAGACACATTTTTGTATTAGATTTGCACTCCATTTCCCATAGTTCCTTAACTACTTTAAAACTAGCAACTCCATTTGGTGTTGTAAGGTCACATTGAAGCCAACCATTTCTTAATGATTTGATTAGATGTAGAAAATCATATACACAGAAAGTTTTACTACCATTATACATAAAATAGGGTTTTTCTAAAGTAGCTCCCAATTCCAAGAAACACTTCCTGTTAGAGGACCCTTGGTCACAAATTACAACTTTAACTATGATGCCAAAACTGTTCAAAATTGCTAAATTTCGTAATATTATCTTTTTTAGTAAATTGGCAGAAAGTCCATTTTTTGAAACAAAGTAATTAAATGTAAGCGCCCAGTTGGAAAACATTGATTTAATCATAAAAACGCACAATTGTTTACCAATCTGGTTCGCTCTTTCAACCCCATTTTCCTCAAATCCATCCACTAAATCTAATTTGGAATTGTATCGCAATTCCCTTCTAAAAAATTAGCTGATTTCAGATATTTTTCACAGTCATTACAACATCCATCTACGGAGTCACTTGTTCGGCTCTTTTTAGATGGACATTCAAGCTCCAACGATTTGTAATCTTCCTCAATAACTTCTAAGTTAAATACCGGAACAGCTCCGAATTTCAACTTTTTTTTACCAATGTCAGAACTTGAGAAGTGATTGGCGCAAATCAACAATTTTTTTGTGTAATCTTTTGTTGGAATATTAGATTTTTCTCGCCAAATTTGACCCATAGCTGAGTTATAAGGAGGAAACTTAAACATTCTTATCTTTTCACCATATCGCCTAGATTTACCGCATGTTTTATGCAGCATCGAATGCCGGACTTTTGGAAAATTTTACCAACAGCCGGTACAGAATCCATTTTTCCTATTCAAAATCGTATGACAACCCCTCAACAATCAATATATAATAATAAGTCCAAAGAATAATCCAAATCGTATGCAAAGTTGTCAACAATTATAAAAGCAACAATTCAAAATCAAAAATAGAGTTAAATATCAAAATACAAAGTAAAAATGGAGTCGATATATAAGCGCAGGAAAACACAACCATTCGCATGAAAGTACAATTCCCAAGTGATTTCGAATCCAATCCACAAACTCGAAAACAAGAGAAGCAATACAACACCATGCAAGCTTACGATAGAAGAAGCTATCAATGCATACACCCGCACACACACTTGCATACACATCGTAAGCTGCTTTGCTCTCGTAAAAACAAAACCACCGAAAACGCACATGCTACTCTCTTTCGCTCGCACCAGCTTCTCAATTTTTTGTATACTCTCTTGCATGTTCTCATGCTTGTACTCTCTGTTCAATAGGGTGCCAATATTGGAACCCTAGAACAAAATTTGCTTTGTATGAGATGCAACTTCTGTATACTATTTATTCTGTGCTATCACCTTAGCCGATTCCACCCCTGGGCTTAGAAAGAAAGATGGACTAAATGTATTGACTCGTCAGTGGACTATGTAGAAAAATTAAAAAAATGTTTTTAACTATGATCACGGTGTTTTATTTTCATTATCATTACTTTCGGATGACCCATCGTGCACCGCAAATATTCGTCCAAAATGTTTGAGAGAACAAGTTGAGACTTGTCAAACAAACTAATGACACGTGCACCAAGGCAGAATACAAATTTTTGGTGATTGGGACGCCATTTCATGCCGCCACGTCAGGTCAATAACTTTTCACCTTACTCTCGTACCACAACAAAACAAAAAAAGGGGGCGATGTACAAAAATGTGTGTCTATCTCATTTAAGGGAAAATATGTGAACAAACAAAAGAAAGGAAAGAAACAACCAATTAACCTTCACGTGGACGGAAATTTAAATGTACCCACAGCAGGTTACAGTTTTTCTTTCAATATTAGCCTTTTGCACTCATTCTCTTTATTTTGTTACATCTACTTGTGCCTATTTTCCAGATAACGGTTTTTCTTTCAAGTTAAGTTTTTTTTCGCTCTTTTGGTTTGTTTTAAGTGCATCTCATTTTTCACCCATTGGCTTTATTTGACTTATTGTTTTATTATCCCTCCAGATAGCCGTTATTTTCTCAATGCAAACTTTTTTTTACTCATTTTTCATATGTAGAATAGGTTCATTTGGAAGTATTTTTTTCAGTGAGTAGTTGACTGCTAAAGCACGTACTTTTTGTGCAAATGGAGAACATTGAAAGTGATTTTGAATACCTTTCAGCAGCAGCTGTTTCTAGATAAAAAAATGCTAGCAGGGTTTATAAAATCGTAGTAACGATTCTTTTGATAGGTTGTCTTATGACAATCAGCAAACAGTAGGAATCAGTAGTATTACCACTGCATAAAAAAGGTGATAAAGTGTCACTAAATAATTTTCGTCCTATTTCTATTTTATCTGTTTTTTCAAAAGTTTTCGAAAAGGGAATAAAATCTAGAATGTCATCATTTTTAGAAAGCACTAATTTTTTCAGTGATTGTCAGTTTGGGTTTAGATGTGGCAAATACTGAAAGTGCCCTTTTGAAATTAACTGGCGATATATATAATAGTTTAAATACTTCTCAGATACCATCTACATTATTTATTGATATAAGTAAAGCCTTTGATATGGTTAATCACAGTTTGCTACTTGATAAACTTTATAAAGTCGGTTTTAGTGGCTCCATTCATAAATGGTTTTCTTCCTATTTGTCAAACCGTAATCAAGTTGTAAAAATTAGTAATGCCTACAGTTCTAAAGGCTTCTAAAGCATGGGTGTTCTTCAAGGATCAGTATTGGGCCCTATCTTTTTTTTAATATACGTCAACTCATTGTTTTTACAACCCTTTAAGGCAAAATCACTGCCTTTGCTGATGATACATCTCTTTTCTATTCGAACAATAATTTAATTGATAGCTTTGCAGATGTAAATTCTGACCTAGATGGTTCAATTATCATAAACTAATAATTAGCAACAAAACGAAGTTTATGACATTTAATATCAAAGGCAAAGTTTTCAGAGAACTTACTTTATACAATCATGCACCAACGTGTAATCGATTTGTTTTGGGAGACATGATATTCAACAATCGTGTAGATTGCCATGAAAACTGCTTTTTGATTGAGCACGTTGAAAGTTTTAAATATTTAGGTGTTATACTGGACCAAAAACTTTGTTGGAAAAACCATTCAATATATTTGATATACCATCTTAATATGTACTGCAATCTAACGGTTTTAAAATTGGTTTACAATGGTGTATTTTAATCCAATCTGGAGTATGGAATTTCTTGCTGGGGAGGTACTTACATATTTCAATAAAATAGAACCTTTATTGATAAAGCAGAAGCATGCAATGAGGATCATTTTGAAAACTAATCGCAGGACACATCTATTCAAATATCTCGAATTTCTTCCCTTAAGGCACCTTTATTGTTATAAAGTTTTAATTTTTTTTTTTTTGTGATTCCGCATACTATGTAGCTAGAGTGCAAGACAACTATGGTTTGCGAATCAACACCCGGAATTTCGTAACTGTACCCACCAACAAAAAAACCAAATTTTCTCATTGTTATTATGTTACTGCTCCGCGATTGTTTAATAGATTACCAGAGTACCTTAGGTGTGAGAGAGTGAAAACAGTACATATTCCTAAAGGCAGTAAAAAAATGGCTTTTTTCATTCAACCATTCTGAAATTGATGCTTTATTAAATCCAATGATGTAACCTAAAATGTATGTAAATATTTATAATTTAATCTTTTGATTTCCATTTAAATCTTCTATTGCTTTACCATCAATAGAACTATTTATCTGTTTTTAGTTGAATTTTTTAAGTACTTTCGTCACTGTTCTTGCTTTAGACAAAAGATTGTATTCAGCTATTTTGTTCACAATACCTTGCAACGTGTTTTATTTGTGAAATAATTGTAATTATAACGTTGTTTTCCGTGCAGGGACCTGTTAAGAATATCCCTTCAGCGATACCTCTCGCTTGTCGTAAAAGGCGACTAAAACAAAGGTAAACAAAAATCATATCTAGGCAATTTAGAAAACACCAAAGTGAGCCTAGGGACACATATACCACCCTTAAACTGCCCCACAAGTGTACATGCAAATCAGTGGGTTGACACGACTGGAAATCACCGATGTTGTAAGAGTAAGATCAAAAAAAAAAAATAATCTGGAGCATGCCCGTGTTACAAAAAAAAAAAAAAGGCAGGCCGAAAAACAATTGGTGCAAACAAATGCAAAAACACCAGTATTTGATTGGCCTCAGCGATGAAGTAATCCTAAACCGGGAAGCCTGTCGCTACTTTCTGAGGTCAAACCGGCGGACCCCACAAGCGGACCAGTAGGAATGCAGTTAAGTGGGAAGGTTATGGTCCTACACTTCTGTGCATGACAAGGAAAAGGAAAAGAAGAAGAAGTAGATATTGTTAGATATTGAAGTGTATATATGTGTGTATATAAACAAAAAAAAAAAAAAAAAAAAAAAACATACATATTTGGAGCGACTTCTAACCAGAATGAGACGAAGGTGACACAGATGTTGACCCTGAGGACAACTTTTTGCCTGTAGAAGCAATACTGGGAAGATTTGTAGCACCAGAGATGTAAACCAAGGTGAGCGAACAGTGAAGCAACTGGTAGCTCCATACAAAAATACTGGACGAAACGTGACTATGGACAATTTTTTCACAACCCTCCCATTAGCAAGCGAATTAGTTGCTTGGAAATCGATTGTCCATTGTTGGAACTATAAAAAAAACAAACGCTGCTTACCTCTTGAGTTCAAGCCGTCGAAGAACCGGGTTCCTTTGTCTTCTGAGTTCGGGTTCAGTCAAAATGCTGTGTTGTGCTCCTATGTATCCAAGAAAGACAAACCCGTTGTTTTGCTCTCCACTTTTCAAGTACGGCCGATGTAAAGAGTAGCCAAAGTCGTACATTTCTTGAACGATTGGGAGAGAATTTGTGTATTGCACACATCGGGTGTCGAGCTCAGAATCACAGAGTGCCAGGCATTTTTACAATAAAAAACGCTATGGAATGTTTGTTGGGTCACCGAATAAATGCAAACGAGCCTGCAGATGAAGATTTCATTCCTAACAACCCAGAATATCGGGACTCTAGCGGTCTTTTACAGCAAAAGGGTGGATGTTATATGTGCTACCAGCTGAAGCTACGCGTCAAGCCTGTGTTAGGTGCAAAAAACTTGTATGTGCTGAACATAGTCTTGCTCAGACAAAGTGTGCAAAATGTTTGCTAATTCGCCAGGTATTTGTTATTTGATTGTTTATTTCTATGAGTAATGGAGCAAAAAACCGTGATTTAGTATTTTATTATTTTGCTGCGAATGTGTGTGCATGGGTTTGAATACTTTTTAGCTCTATTTGGTGCACGTTTAAATTTTCGTGTCGAAACCAAATAGTTTTCATGTAACGTCAACGAATGTCTACCTGGGTAGACACTGTCCATCTACGACAAAAAACAGACAAAATTAAAAATGATCATATGCTAAGTTTTTGAAAAACAAATTTTCCTTAGCTTAAGTTAATCATAATAATGTTAATTGTAAGTTATTTTTATAGTAGGCGAAAGGCATAGGTTAAAATTATACAGTTTGTTTTAGAGTGTCCGCCTAGGGCCAGTAAGATTCCTAAATTTGTAAGGATAGTTAAGCTAGTTTTAAGCATTTTCGTCTAGGATAAGATAGATCTAAGAAACTATAAATAAAAATGAATTTATCTGCAATAAAATAAAATTTTAGTCACTGATTCGAAGCTGCATTAAAATCGAATAAAAAACCAGAGATATTTAGAGATGAAAATTCAAATATCTACCCGGGTAGATACTGTCCACGTGAGGGTTAATAGTCTTTTACTGGAATGTCAAAGTCTATATTTCTTGTAGTCTGTTCAGTGACGGTGTTTCGGACACTTCAGAACACGATTTTCTGCACCTACTCTGGAGTCAGAACAGATTCGTGAAAAGTGTCAAAAGCAGCTGTCATTGAAAAAACACTAAAGTCCTCGCTAAAACATACATATCATCACTGAAAAATGTTGTTGACGAGTCACTAATCACACTAATTTAACTATCAGTGCCCACCACAACTCTTCCAAAGCATTTTTATGTGAATTCACTTTTGTTTATTATTTCATTCTAACACATGTTTATTACAATATGACATATAAGATGTTTTCCGCTTTTTGACAACTAACATACGGCTGTTTTTTTCTGTTCTAACTTGATCTGACAAAGCCGGCACCTGATCACTTATAGCAGCGGCGGAAATGAAACTCAAATAGACTATCATTTGGTATCCAGTTTCATGAAGCCACGAGCTAAAGATTGCAAAGTGATCCTGGGAGACGCGATCGCCCCTCAACACCGCCTCCTCCTGACTGAATTTTTTATGGATGCGAGAAAGAAGTCAAAGCAGCAAACGAAGGTGTCTGAGAGAATCAAGTGGTATAAGCTGGATAAAGGAAAAGGCGAGGCTTTTATTACCATCATGGAAAACTACCTCTCTTCCATTATCGATGAGGTCGGTAATGAGGAGTGCAGAGCACAAGACATGTGGGATTCCCTACAACAATCTGGCCTGGAGAAAGCCAAATCACTGCTCGGAACATCTAAAGGCCCCTGCCAACACGCAAAAGAAACCTGGTGGTGGACAGACGAAGCCAAAGCAGTGATACACGAAAAGAAAATGGCTTTCCAAGCTTGGTCAAAGTGCTCTTCTACTAATAGAGAGGAAAAAGCTCGCCGTGAAAAGGTATATAGATGTTGCAAAGGTATCGCGAAGAAAAAATGCGCCGAATTCAAAGCGAAAAGCATGGAAGGCCTCTATCAGGAGTTGGAAGAAATATCGTCTTCCGCGTCTGACACGAACCAGGCTACCCAGGAGCTTCGACAAAGCAATTTGAACAAAGGAGCAAATATCTTTAAGATAGCCGCCCAGAGAAGAAGAAATGCTCAGGAGATTCGTTTCCCAAAGTTTATTAACAATGCTGAAGGCCAACTCCTTGTGGAAGACGAAAAAATTCTCCACAGATGGCGACAGTATTGCGAGGAACTTCTGAACGAACAGTTTCCCCGAGTGTACTTTCCAAGAGCCGCCCCGAATCATGCCGAAATATCCAACATCACAGTCGAAGAAGTTCGGTACGCGGTTAAAAACTCCAAGAAAAGAAAAGCTGTTGGGCCGGACGGGATACCCTCTGAGTTCTGGAAAAAGATGGGAGACATCGGGTCTAGATGGCTCATGGTTCTTATCTCCAAACTTATGAGAGGCGACACTATCTTCTTCCTTTGCACAACGGAAAGAGTGATACGCGAAATTGTGATAACTACCGTTCTGTCAAGCTGATGTCGCACACCATGAAGATCGTTGAACGGGTATTAGATAGCCGACTGCGGAAAATAATACGACTATCTGATGACCAGTGCGGGTTTGTCTCGGGTAAATCAACAACAGATGCAATCCAAAGTATAAGGATCATGATGGAAAAGCATCGTGATTCTTCAAAGGACTTGCGTATGGTGTTGGTTGATTTCGAGAAGGCCTTTGACCGGCAACCAAGAGATCTTTTATGGGTAGCGCTAAGACTAAAAGGAGTTCCAGAAACCTACGTGCGAGTGATTATGGACATGTACGAGAGAGCAACGACAAGAGTAAGATGCACCGCAGGAGTCACCGAAGAGTTCGCAATCAAAGTCGGTGTACACCAAGGGAGCGTCCTCAGCCCACTGCTTTTTATAGCAGTCCTTGATTGCTTGCTTGAAGGAAAAGTGACGGACCCCAATGTGCACCAGCTATTCTTTGCTGACGATGGGGCCATTATAAGTGATGATCAGGCGTCCCTCCAACGAGCACTTGATGTGTGGGTGGACATTTTTGAGGGACATGGGTATCGTATTAGTTCAAAGAAGACAGAGTATCTGTGCTGCCCGTTCTCTGACCCTCATCAGCCTATTCCAGACATTTACTTGAATGTGCTTCCCAAGTGTGAAAAGTTTAAATATCTGGGATCTATGATTAATAGAAAAGCAACTTGTGATGACGACATCAAACATCGCGTAAGCGTAGGGTGGATGAAGTGGCGGGAAAACTCCGCCATCTTCTGTGATCGAAAAATGCCCCCTAAGCTGAAAGGAAGGCTCTACACTTCAGTTGTACGTCCGGCGCTTACATACGGTTCACAATGCTGGACAATGCACAAAAAGTATGAGAGCAAATTAACGGCAACTGAGATGAAGATGCTTCGCATGACAGCGGGAGTAACAAAGCGTGACAGAATTAGAAGTTCAAAGATCCGAGGAAGCCTCCACGTAAAAGAAACCATCACAAGAAATATAGAGCGCGACCAACTCAGTTGGTATTGCCATGTTCAAAGGAGAGATCCTTTGAACCCCGTCCAAAAGGCAATATCAATCAACGTTCCAATTTCAACACGCAAAAAAGGTGCAAACAATTGGTGCAAACAAATGCAAAAACACCAGCATTTGATTGGCCTCAGCGATGAAGTAATCCCAAACCGGGAAGCCTGCCGCTACTTTCTGAGGTCAAACCGGCAGACCCCACAAGCGGACCAGTAGGAATGCAGTTAAGTGGGAAGGTTATGGTCCTACACTTCTGACCATAACAACGCCGGAGAAAAAAAGGAAAAGAAGAAGAACTTGATCTGACAGTTTTCACGAATCTGTGCTGTCCTGTCCTGTTCTGATCTGATCTTTTCTTCATTGAACACAGCTTTGGTCTCTGACTAAGGAGGAAAATAGATTTCGGTTCTTTAAAAACAAGATCTTAAGGAGAATCTGTGGAAAAAAGAGGAACACGAAGATCTATATTTAGCCCTGGAGACTAAGTTGGGCGGGACACGTAGAACGAGTGAAAAGTCAAAAGAACGAGAGGAAAACCCAAGGATAAAACACAGTCAAGAAGCACTCGCCACAACTGAGAGGACAATATAAGGACGGATCTAGAAGAGATAGGGCAGAGCAGCGAAACATGGAAGAAACTCACTCATGAGGGATGGCTTGGCGAGGCGGGGTCAACGAGACTCTGAACTTCCGAGTTCCAAAAGGCCGGAACAATAATAATAATTAAATCAAATTCCATATCTTTACCACTTCTTTCTTTAAGCCAGTAACATTTTAGTAATTTCTAGCACCTTGACGACTCTAGCTCAAGCACTAGAAACAGATAGTTATACGTGTTGGAAGATATGCTCGTGCCTTAATACATATCTTAAGCTGGTAGTGTGTGTACGTGGGATCTTCTCAGCTTGATTGTTTCCGGCATGCAATACTCCCAATGTTTACATTACGTACGAATATTTTACAATATTTTTTTTAATCGAATACAACTATTGTACGGAGCAAGTAATACAAGCCCGTTCCTCCATTTTCCTTAGACGAATGAAACTTATAATTCATTGACTACTCCGAATAATTTTTTTAATTAAGAAAAAAAAAAATGAATATAAAATGTATATTATTTGAAAAAATGGTCCAGAAATCTATATTCCTTAGCAAACACTACATTACAATAAAACGAGATAAACATACCATAAATAAATGCAACGTACTATGGGAAAAACAAAATTGGATTATTCAACAAAGCAATTAACTAGGACGGCAAACTATAAAATAGATGGCAGTCATCATTTTGTCTTTTCATTTGCGGCAGTCTCCAACTTTTCAATGACCTTATTCAGATCTAAGTCTTTTGCAATTTTCAAATACATAGTATTTCGCACTTCATGGAATGCGGCCCAATGTGGGCAGACTTTTGAGATCAGTTTTAAATGACTTTCGATTTCTCTACAGGTTAAAGACGTACGGAAACTGTTTTGGATTTTTTTTAAGATGATTTCTAATGGCAATACGCTTTTCTTTTCGGATATGAAGACATTTCTTAAATGTCGAGCCAGGTCGGGCAATCGACTAAACATAGTAGCTTCTTGATCTTGTGATGGTCTTCGTGTCATAGCGTCAAGAGCTTTCGCTGCTTGTTTCGCTCGTATTTTTTCTAAAAGAGCTTTGGGTACTCCTTTTAACAGGTTCTCCACCTCCTTGTTTGCTGCAATTTCAGTTTCAGTGAGTGCATTGCGTGACGAACTAGACTGCATCAGTTCCTTTTTCTCTTTTTCCGTTTTTGATTCGAAGCGATCCATCGCCCGTTCGAGCGGAGTGCTACAGTTGAATAGGTTTCTTGCAGTCGAAAGGATATCCTTTGCCGATGAGTATTTTTCAACATTCGGAGGTTGCGGTAAATGGGCGAGTTCAATGTCGGAACAGCTTTCTAAATCGAATGATGGATGCCAGCGTGTAAGTTTATGTTTGTCAATAATAATAGGAGGATCTAGTGTTTTAAGAAATGTTTCATGTTCATCCTTTACTCGATCAAGAAGTATTCTTTGAAACTTTTGAAGTCGGTCGGTCATCACTTGCGGATTCATTGCAGTGGAGAGTGCCGATTCAAGTACATTGTTCTCATCGACTTGTGCCAGTTTGCCTTGAGTACCATCCTTCACATTTGGTGTGATAACCAGTTGAAAGTAGTCATGTTTTGACGTCGATCCATAGTTCCTCATTTTCATTTGAGTGAAAATAAATGCTTCCGGATATAGATGCTTGATTTGTGCCAAATGTGTTTCTGTGAAATTTTTCCGTAGCATACGTTGTACAGCTGGTCTCAGTTTCTTGAAAGTGATTAATTCTTTACGATTAAAAAACATAGCACACACCGAATCCAGGCACTTGAAGATATCAATTAATTGCCGATACTTGAAGGGGAGATGCAAGGTGGTTTTAGATGTTTCCGCCAAATGCATGAATTTTTGATATGCTGGTGGTACAACCATTTTAGATGGACTTCCATCTTTAGCAGGACTAAAAAGGACACGTTTTGATACGAGTGTGTGCTTTGGTGACATTAACTCATTTTTGTCCGGTGTGGGTGGTACCGCCTTTGTTGGAGTTTTAAAACCTTTAACAGGGCTAGAAAAAAAAATCAATATTAATCGAGGAATAGAAAGCAAACTGAATGTATATTAATCTCTGTAAATAGGTGTTTAATTCAAATAACTGAGCGAAACGACTATGAACTCTGAATTTATCGTATTGGCTATATTCACTTCCGTTAAATAACTGGCTATGGGTAGGCGCATTTCCATCGTACACCATAACGACCACACACCAAGGAATAACATAACTCTTATGTTATAGGTACAACGGGCTAGGGCACAGATTGAATGAGGCAAAAAGCGCAGCTGTGAGACACATCCATGAGACATCAGAGCTATTCCCAAGTGGCGCAAAATTCTGTCACACGTGGAAACAGTATGATATTTAGAGTTAAATTTAAAAAAAAGTTTAAGTTTTGATTTACATGAAAAACCAGTAGCTCCGATTAGTCTTTGCTTGCGTTGTGGGGGGAAAAGCACGTAGGGCTCTTCAAGTGAGTGGTATACTTGAAATATGTATCAAGTCTAACAATGTACGAGAGACCTGAGACGAAGCGTCCCTCGAACACCTATGACAGCGTAATTTATTTTATCCCACGGTTACTCAATGAAGTATGTACAAAGAAATTGCCCACTTTTCCTTTAACACAAAATACCAGAACAAATCTTCTCCTAGGGCCATTCTTTAACGCAATAAGTAACGTACACTTAAACGTATACGAGGTATGCGATCGTCCAATTATTGCTCATAGCAAGATCTACGCGATAGTAAAAAAAGAAAAAAAAAACAAGAACAATTGTGCAAACTAAACAAAAACCTTCAGCTTGTTTGGTGCGCTTGCAAACGAGCAAATTGCAGCAACATCTAGCATATACTGCTTGTTATGCAGTTCCTAGCTAACGAATAAAAGACGACCTCATTCTCTATCAATTTTTTTTATAACCGGGTTTATCGAGGCCACAACAGTAAATATTGCGCCAAATTATGTAACTTTTATCACTTACCTAGTCAATATCTCCAATTCAATTGTTTTGAATTCTTTCAGCGTTACCACACTTGGATTTTTTGGAGCCGATCCAATCTCTTTTAGCCGTCGGTTATTTTCTTCCTGGGCCTTACGTGTTTTTTCCAATTCTTTGATACGTTTAAGTGACTCCTTTAACTCTTGAAGCTTTTCATGACGGGACACTTTTGTTTTGACCTCCTCAAAATTCAATTCTTTTTTCACCATTGACTTGATTTGATCCCTGTCGAAAGGGTCTTTGATGATTTGCTTAACAGGTGTTTTCATACCACGCTCTATATTTGTAGCACTTTCTTTCGCTGAAAAGAAGGTTGTACACTCGTCAGCTCGCATTAATTCCACGTCAGTATCCTTCTTCGGTGTGGTTGCTCTCTTTTGGGGCGACATATTGCCCTTTTTAATAAATTGCACCAATTTGCCTTGCTTTAGATTGGCCTCAGTCTTCAGGACTTTTACTGATGGACCTATATCCGCAGCACTAGTGCGTTTAATTGCTCTGCCAGAGCGCGTTCTAGGTTCAGATTTGGATGCATCATAATTTGAAGTCTTACATGTTGGAATTGAATGACTCGAGCTATTCTGTAATAATATCATAAAAATTATTAATATTAAGCTAATGACCTGGTTTAGGAATAGAAAAAGTGTCCTTCGATGCTTACCTTATTCTTTATCTGCAACTCCTCGTTTGCAGCCCGCTTTCTTGTGTTAAAAAAAGATGCAACCGACGGCTGTGACATTGTTTTAAATTAATTTAAATTTTTTGAATTTTAGTTTTAAGCAATTAAGCCTCTACAATATTTCACTAACTAGTACGGAGAAGGAATACGCGCGCTGCTATTTTTTCACATCCACCAAGTCAAACGATTTCCCTCCAAAATTATCTTGGCGTAATGCATTCCATCATGTGAGGGTCGTTGCATTGGACGAAAGTTTTTGGCGCGTTTTTGTTTTGGGAAATTTATTTGACTGTTTCACCTTAATGAGATGTTCGTCTTCACTTCTTCATTCGCCACTGGGTATACGGTTTACTCCCTCTTGCACGAAAAGAGTTGGCAGACACAAATGTCAATCCAGTTATGTTTTCCTCCTTTTTCTTCTATTGGGATAAATTTTGCCACAGAGGAAGTAATTGAAAAAACAAAATATTCGCATGCTTTTTTAAACACCTACTGAACATTTTGTTCATATTTACAAGAAAAAATACGATATTGCGCAGTGATGGAAAATCAGTAAAAAAAATTATGTGTAGATGAACAATTCAAAGCTTCGTCAAGTTTCTGTAGTCGACGGACTTTCTCTTTCGAATAGTGTTGCAGACGTGGGGCTTTTTGGCGAGAAATGTTATATGTTCGAATATTACAATAAGTGAATCAAAATTAAATAAAACAGAGTAAAGTGGAAAATCAAATACAAAAAACCAACTTTCGACATACGTATTTCTATTACATAACTAACTCAGAAAATAACATATTTTTTAGGAACCAACCGAATTGAGTTTTTTTTCCGCTGTCTCACCAATTTTGCCGAAATTTGACAAAATACTAATACCAAACATGTTACCCGTCCATTAATGGAATTTTAGTTTTTGTAAAACCCTAAACTCATTATGGTATTCTTCAAATTATCTTGATAGATAGTACAAATTCAGGTACAAATGGCATAATGTGTTTGTGACACATTGCTTTTGACTATTTATGAATGCATTTCATTACGAAAGATACTGACCGTCCAATATAAAGATCCATACAAATTGCTCTTTTGGTTTTTGATTCATCCATGAGAAGTCCAAGGATAGAATAAGTTAAACGGTAGCTGAAACCATTTGTTGCTAATTTCGCTTACTGAGTTAATGAATATATATATTATATCTATTAATAAAATTCAATGATTTATAATTATATATAACTAAAAAAACATTATTTTTCTTTGATTCTAATTATTAAAAAAATGATGATATTTTTCGAGTAGAATATTTTTTACATATAGAACTATTGCTATTAGAGAAAAAGTTTATAATTACCTATTGGAAAATGTCAAGAGGATAATCAGAAAGAGGAAAGAGCAAAGGTTTACCATTGTTTATCAAACTCATATTATCTGAAGATTTTTCAAGCTATTTTAATTCAGAACCAAAAAACAAAAATATTAACATATTTTGGGAATAACTTATGAATCCATCTATTACCATCAAATGAGAAGAGACGTCAGTGAGCACTATCGACGAGTGCAAAATATCAACATTGTGAATGCGCAGTTCTCGCCTCTGCTTAATTTATTCGCAATAGTAACCAAACATTCACAATCGACATAAACCGCACGGCCCATATCCACACGCATTTTTATTTCCATCGCCGTGTGCCCGTCGCGAAGCGATTCTGGAAAAAAAATTCATTTTTACTTTGGTTTTTTCTTAAAATCGGCTCTAACTATGCCAAAACTACATAAAATTCTTTAAATCTAGTCATCAGCTGTCAAAAAATAGTGTATAATGAGGAAAATTAATATTATGTGAGAATTTTTATCTGCTGCTGTGAAAATCATCCTTTTAGAACCAAAAGGAAGACAAACGAACAAATCACAGTGCGATCTGCTCTAGCACATTGGACAACATACGGCCAGAAGGAGACGGAATTCGTAATTTTAATTTTTTTTTTCGTAGTATTTGTCGTCTCTGCGAAATTTTCTCACCACAGTGCAGAGTCTGAAAGGCGTTGGGTATTTAGGGTTTTTTTTCTTACGAATTGTTCCAGAAAATATCTGTAAGGTGCAATTCAATAGAAATTAAGCGGAGCAGAACTGAAAAAGTAATCACCTGGCGGATATGAATACAAAGGCTGACGTCAACAGACGTGTTTTGGCTATTCAAGCCAAGAAAAAACGTCATAAGGCTAATAAGAAAAAGGGGAAACCTAATGGGATTGCAGGCGACAAGCCGAACACTCCCATTGCACCGGGAAATTCTAATAATAGTGGTAATGGTGGAGATGCTGTTAAGAGCTCGAGTTCAAATAATGTGCAGTCTACACTAACGTCGGAAACGACAGTAGTATCGCCAACACAAAACAACACATCTTCGGGTTATGATGGTGGAAAAAATAAATCGATTGGTGGTTCACATAATGTCTCGGGAGGTCCATCGAGTGGTGCTGGATCTTCAGCGACAAGTACTACTGCGCTAGATCAATTAAAACCGATCAACAATTCATTTAATAATAAAAAGTTCGACAGTAACAAGGACTATCAGTATCCACCAAGAAGCTCATCAAATGAATCGGATGTATCTGAACAGAACAGCGAAAATGACGAGCAAGAGCCTAAGGAGGACTATGGCAAAGGTGGTTACCATCCGGTAAATATTGGTGATTTATTCCAAGGTGAGTGTTCATTTAGGTGTATTTATTGTCGTTCAAGATGTTGGGATTGAACGAACCTGTATAATATATGTACATAGATGAATAATGAGGTTGTTTGTGTCCTTTTGGCCTTATAATTGGTAACCGCCCTTTTACTGCCAATAAAATCAATAAAATCTCTGCCATATTTCCAAGTCAAGTGGATTTATTTAAGTAATCCATGGCGAAATCGACTGTGAACAGCTTGTAATGAAAAGTTGTAATGTCTTTAAAAATAACATAATCGTGGCCAGATTCTTCAATGATTAAGAAAGGACACCTGTGAATGTTGTTTCTGTTCAACAAGAGAAAATTACTTTGAAGGCGAAAAACGGTGGTTTATTATGTCAGCTGGCTTCAATCAGAGTACAGTGAATTAATTCCATCATATCAAGTACGCGCTCTTAATCAATTGATCATAAACTAAGTAGATGATAGACGTGTCAAAGAACGATTAAGTACTGAAGGGTGCATTGCGCCTCGTATCAGATACTGCAAGTTCGTTGCCTTATTAAATGCGAAGCAAATATAATGCCTCTAAATTAGGTTGCCACTTTCAACTGGGCTTCATTGTGTCCAAGTTCTTGTTTACTGTGATTTCTCGAATGTCCATGTAAAAACAGTTTGCTTATGCTAACTTTTCGGTTTGAAAGTCTCAACAAGGCGTCTCTCTTCAACATGGAATTATTTGAAATATTTTCTTAACCTGTATTGAGAGCTTATACCTTATAGAGCTGACCATATTTCCCTTTGAACACATGTTTTTGAATTGAATAGAAATAATAATTGGATCTGGCAGAATACTTACACTTGTCAGGCCAGTGACCCATGGAGGGTCTGAGTCTGTGATAACTCGGTTTTTAAACTGAAGGTTCGGTCTTCCTTTCTTCGACCCTCAACGTGGTCGAGCCAATGTAATCGGCAGACTTTTGCTTTCCGGACTACGTCCACATCTTTATGCAGCCCATAGAGTTTGTGTCTTTCCTCCACTCGCCTTCCTCACTGATAGGACCGAATATTCGCCGCAGAATTTTTCTTTTGAAGGAGCCCAGAATCAACGTGCCGTCCTGCTTATCGTCCAGCTTTTGGCTCCATAGAGCAAAACTAGCAGAATAAGGGTTTTGTAGAGCATGATTTTGGTCCTACGAGTGAGGAGTTTTGAGCCAAGCTCCTTTGACAGACCGTAATAATAACGATTGCCAAAGCTGATTCTGCCTCGGATTTCCACTATGATATCGCTTGCCTCGAGGTAGACAAACTCCTTAACTACCTCAAAGTTTTAGCTGTCGATTGTTATGTGCTTGTTTTGTCCCAGATGGTAGTTGACGGATCGGTTGATGTTTGTATTTTGTTTTTCTTCGTTTACTTTCAGGCCTGTACTTTCAGGCATCAGATTACTATGATTGGATTCTCACAGTAATCTGATGCGTATTAGTGAATATCAAAGTTATCCGTGCAGGGATGGGTTAAGAATATCTCTGCAGCGATACCTCTCGCTTGTCGTAAAAGACCACTAAAACAAACGTAAACAAAAATCACATCTAGGCAATTTAGAAAACACCAAAGTGAGCCTAGGGACACATATACCACCATTAAACTGCCCCACAAGTGTACATGCAAATCAGTGGGTTGACACGACCGGTGTTGTAAGAGTAAGATCAAACAAACAAATCTGGAGCATGCCCGTGTACAAAAAAGAAAAAGAAAAAAAGGCAGGCCGAAAAACAATTGATGCAAACAAATGCAAAAACACCAGCATTTGATTGGCCTCAGCGATGAAGTAATCCCAAACCGGGAAGCCTGCCGCTACTTTCTGAGGCCAAACCGGCGGACCCCACAAGCGGACCAGTAAGAATGCAGTTAAGTGGGAAGGTTATGGTCCTACACTTCTGACCATAACAACGCCGGGAAAAGGAAGAGAAGAAGAAGAAGAAGATTAATGAATATCAAAGTATCATAATACCTAAAGTATTCGTATTAGTAATGCGTAATATTTATAAATATTAGTAATATTTTAGAGAATACTAATATATTAGTCTCAGCTGTAAGTGGGAGTGACACAGCAAGCCATTTCAAAACGTCTCAAGGCCATGGGTATGATTCAGAAAGAAGGAACTTGGGTCTCGTTTGAGTTGAAACCAAGAGATGTTGAACGGCGTTTGGGTGTTTGTGAACAGTTGCTTCAGAGGAAAAAAACGGAAGGGATTTCCGCATCGCATTGTGACCGGGGACGTAAAATGGGTTCATTACGATAACCCTAAACGCAAAAAATCATGGGGATATCACGGCCATGCTTCCACCAAATATCCACGACCCCTGCACTTGGTGAGACCAGCTCGGCGTCGTGTACCATGAGGTGTTAAAACCAAGTGAAATAACACAGGTGCTCATTTTCGAACGCAATTAATGTGTTTGAGCAGAGCATTAAAAGACAAACGGCCGCAATACAGCGGGGGCACGATAAAGTGATTTTGCAGCACGACAACGCTCGACCCCACGTTGCAAAAGAGGTCAAAACGTACTTGGAAACGTTAAAATGGGAAGTCCTACCGCCGTATTCTCGAGACATTGCTCCCTCTGACTATCACCTGTTTCGATAAATGGCGCATGGCCTGGCTGACCAACACTTCCGAGCTAATGAAGAAGTCCCAAATTGGATCGATTTGTGGATCGCTTCAAAAGATGAACAATTTTTTCGACTGCTCGAAAGATGGGAGAAAGTAGTGGCCAGCAGTGGAAAATACTTTGAATGATGCATGTGTAACCAATTTGTTTCATTAAAGCCTCAAATGTTGGGGAAAAAACGGCGGAAGCAAAGTTGTACACCTAGTAGTTAACACACGATTTCTACCAATTTGTTGCCATATTTAGGGGCCAAACACATTTGTTGAAACTTTTATTGTTATTCTGGGTATGGCCACCAAAATACCTTTCGAGTAGCTCAGTTTTCGTCAAATATTGGTAGATCGGTTTCAAAATTTCTAGAACCTCTTCAGATTTCTGAAGTGAGTTTGTTCTCTCAGCCTTACGGCACGGCACGTACATCAATTCATCGAGCAGTACGTATGCTTTGGATTGTCATCAGATGAAAACTTATGGTAGTAAATCTGTCCAAAGATCGTAGGTCGCAAAATTAAAAAGGTTTTTCAATTAGGGCGTTTAGATGTTGAAATGGAATAAAACAAGCTGTGTGTGAGGTATTAAAAAAAAAATTATTTTAAAGGCCCATGTATGCTATTATGTATGGAATATGACATCGTTCAAATGCCCGCCTCGGCTTCTTACGATTGTCAATTGGTGAACCTCGGATTGATGTCGTCCAATATACGGCAATTTTGCTTGTTAACTCATCCAAAAATACGCCTCATCGCTAAAATTGATTTTTCGGCCAACTTGGGTGAAGGCCCAAGTCCTGATGCAAAATTCGCCAAGTTGAAGTCAGTGGTTGATTTGACAGATGTCACCAAAACGATATGGCCGTCACAGGTCGCAAAAATCAATACACGTCAATTGTAAGATCCTTTATAATTAGACTGCTCTGATCACTCTAAAATTACAATAAAACTTTTAGATATTTATACTTAAGAAAAATATAAAAAAAAAGTTATAAACTAGGATGACCCGTTAGCAAAACATTTACAACTAAGTCAGGTATTGCGTATAACTTCAAAAAGTCTTCTAACAATACATAAAAATTTTTAAGATTGTTTACGGGAATTTTCTCAAAAGCGTCTTCAATGGCCTTAATAAGAACTTCCCCAAATTGTCTTTTGAACTTTTCAAATTGTCTCTCTTCTGCGTAAACTTTCCGCGGCAGCCGTCCCCAAACATTTTCAATAACCTTTGGGAAAGAGGCGGTCAACCCAAAACTTCCACATTGTTGTTTGTAAACCACAGTTTTACACATGCTGCTGTGAATGGCTGCGTTATCCTGCTGGAAAATCCAACGTTTACCATCAAACATTTGGTGGAAATTGATTGTCTGTGTTTCAAGAAGTTCGATGTATTCCTTTGAGTTCTGCCGACCATCTCAGACAACCAGATCTATTGGGCCATGAAATTAAATTGCAGCCCATACCATGACGAATCAACAGGAGTGTGACTAAGTGACAGGAACATCTCCGATTTTCTCAAATCCAAATTTCGTCAGACAAAAATACGGTTTCCCATACTTTCTTCCAGCTTATGTGAGCCTGGCAAAATTCCAAACCAAGATTTTTATGGCGCTAAAATAAACATGTTTTTTTTCTTCAGTTTTTGCCGTCGGTTATTGAGCCACTCTTTGAACTGTCTAGATACTGGCTGAAGTACCAACTTTCTCCTTTATTTTGCAAGCGGTTGCAGCGGAATTTAAAGCTTCGTGTAAAATGGATCTGCGATTTCGTTGCCGTTGTGCATCTTCTTCGGTTTTTGCCATAATTTTCCGGATCTTTTAGAAGATTGTTGACTGTCCATGGATCTCGATCAATTTTTTTAGCAATCTCCCAGTTGGATTAATTCCTTGCTTGAATGCAAGAACTTTGCCAATTCCTAAATTTGTGAGAGTTTTACTTCGCTGGGAAGATGCAAACGACTTTTTCAATGGCACATGTGGACAATGGCCATGAAAACATTCTGTTTACGGACGAGAACATTTTTACCGTGGAAGAAGTATGCCATACTATTATAATGTAAAATACTTGTACGAAATAAAGTTCTATCTATGTCTATCTAAGTTTTCAACAAACAAAATGACAAGATTTATGCCACTTCATCCAAGGAAGCGAAAAAAATTGTTCCAAGGGTTTAACGTGGCCATCATCCTGTTTCCGTAATGGTTTGGTGGGGTGTCTCTCACCCTGGTGTCACATCCCTCCATTTCTGTGAAAGGGCGTAAAAACTGGTGCCTGGTGCAAAGGTTTACCAAGAAGATGAGCTAGAGGGTCTTGTGAAGGGTTTGACCAATACCCTTTTCAATGGACACAGATGGATCTTCCAACAGGACCCTGCCCCAGCGCACAATGCCAAAACCACGCAGGGGTGGTTCAGAGTCAATATTCCTGGCTTAATAGCAGCAGAAGATTGGCCGTCGGGGAGCCCAGATCTGAATCCATGATTTGGGTTATGATTTGTGATCAGAATTGGAGAGCATTTTTGGAAGCCTTAAAACAGCATTAACCAGAGGAGCATCCACGATCTCCATGGAAACCGTACGTGCCGCTATAGCCCAATCGCCACACAGTTTAAAAGCTTGTGTTAAAGCAAAAGGCGGTCATTTCGAATGAACCAAACTTTTTTTAATAACCAATATTGTGTTCTAATAAATGAAATAATTTTGAATACAATATGTTTAGTGCTTTTATAGCGTTTTATATTTGCTTTAAAGGACCTTGCGTTTTGAATGTTTAAAACAAACTGAATTAACTACCTAAACTAATTAAAATTATTTCACTGGCATTTGTGCGGTCACTGAAAGCAGGTCCTTGAAAAATTGTTTTTCGACTTTAATTTTATTATTATTACCGGCCCTTTGGAACTCGGAAGCCCGGAGCTTCGCGTCCACCCTTCGTCAAGCCTTCCTGTCATGAGTATGCACCTTTCATGTTTCGCTGCTCTGTCCCATCTCTTCTAGATCTATCCTTATATTGTCCTCCCATCTCCGGCGTGGCCTTCCTGGAGGTTTTTTTCCTACGCCGACTGTCCATTAGTTCTTCTTAGTCTTCGCGTTTTATTTTCGAGGACAATGTTTGGGGTTGAATAGAGTTCTTCGAGTTCTTGATTGTTTATTTTCCTCCATTCGCCTGTTTCTTCGCCCTGTTATCCACCATCGATTCTGCTTAGGATCTTATTTTCAAAGATCCGAGATCTATTTTTTTTCATCTTAGTCAGATTTCAGGTTTCACGTCCGTAAAGTGTCACTGGCTGTTATGGTTTTTAAATGTGGTTTTTACCTTTTCGAGATAAAAGAGTTATATTGAATAATTTCGTCATTGCGAAGGAAACATGCATTGCATATATGCAGTAGTTTTTGGCAGTCCAAAAGGTACCCAGATATTTGAACTGCAGTTGCGGTTTGGGCGGTGGCTGAATTTATTTCATGTACGAGGGTTGCCTTTTAAGTTTTTATAAAAAGTGAAACAGAAACGAACAAGTTCGAAACAAAGTGTTTTATTGCTTTTCGAAATATTCGCCCTTAAGGTCTATACATTTTTGCATACGCTCAAACCAATTCCGGAAACACTTTTTCCGCTCTGAAGCTGATATCGTAGAAACATGGTTTTGAAAGTCTTCAACAGCTTCTTGAGGTGATGAAAATCGCTGTCCAGGATTATACGAATATATCCAAGTTTCGTCTCCTGCAACAATGTTGAATACGCAATTTGAACGTCCTCGGTCGAATTTTTTCAACATTTCCTGACACCAATCAACACGACCCTTTTTTTGCGCTTCGGTCAAATTATGCGGTATCCATCTGGAACATATCTTTCTCACACCTAAATGTTCATGCAAAATCGATTGTATTGCATATCATAAGAGACGCCTCTGTCTCTCTGTAAGTCACATGCCGATCTTCTTTAATCATATATCGCACAGCATCGATGTTTCTCGGAATGACAACCGATTTTGGCCGACCTTCTCGACATGACGAAATTCTGCAAACCAATTGTAAACAGTCTTCTCTGATGGTGCTTCATTACCAAAAGTTGCACGAAGCGATTCTATGCATTGTTGTTGAGTAAGGCCTTTTTTAAAATCATAAAAAATCATCCAACGCACGTAAGCCTTCACTTGTGATTTCCATTTTTGCTCAAACTTGCTTCTTTTAATCGTTCACTATCAACAACTTACTCAGTCAATTTCTAAATTGCCACTGGCTTCGCAATAACAAACGTCAATGTTCACAAATACAGCCACAACTCATAAACGCCACCTATTGTTCGATTTTAAAAACTTAAAAGGCAACTTTTGTTATTCTATATGTAAATATGTATTTTTGATTTGCTTAGATACATGCATGCATATACACACATACTTTTTCTTTTCCTTTTTTCCGGCGTCGTTATGGTCAGAAGTGTAGGACCATAACCTTTCCACTTAACTGCATTCCTACTGGTCCGCTTGTGGGGTCCGCCGGTTTGACCTCAGAAAGTAGCGGCAGGCTTCCCGGTTTGGGATTACTTCATCGCTGAGGCCAATCAAATGCTGGTGTTTTCGCACTTGTTTGCACCAATTGTTTTTCGGCTTGCCTGTTTTTTTTTTTTTTTTTTGTGACACGGGCATGCTCCAGATTTTTTGTTTGATCTTACTCTTACAACACCGGTGATCTCCAGACGTGTCAACCCACTGATTTGCATGTACACTTGTGGGACAGTTTAATGGTGGTATATGTGTCCCTAGGCTCACCTTGGTGTTTTCTAAATTGCCTAGATGTGATTTTTGTTTACCTTTGTTTTAGTCGCCTTTTACGAGAAGCGAGAGGTATCGCTGCAGGGATATTCTTAACCCGTCCCTGCACGGAATTGGGAAGCACTCTTCCATTCAACTAAATATCTGGAATAGGCTGATGAGGGTCAGACAACGGGCAGCACAGATACTCTTTCTTTGAACTAATACGATACCCGTGTCCCTCAAAAATGTCCACCCACACATCAAGTGCTCGTTGTAGAGACGCCTGATCATCACTTATAATGGCTCCATCGTCAGCAAAGAATAGCTGGTGCACATTGGGGTCCGTCACTTTTCCTTCAAGCAAGCAATCAAGGACTGCTATAAAGAGCAGTGGGCTGAGGACGCTCCCTTGGTGTACACCGACTTTGATTGCGAACTCTTCGGTGACTCCTGCGGTGCATCTTACTCTCTTGTACATGTCCATGATCACTCGCACGTAGGTTTCTGGAACTCCTTTTTGTCTTAGCGCTACCCATAAAAGATCTCTTGGTTGCCGGTCAAAGGCCTTCTCGAAATCAACCTACACCATATGCAAGTCCTTTGAAGAATCACGATGCTTTTCCATCATGACCCTTATACTTTGGATTGCATCTGTCGTTGATTTACCCGAGAGAAACCCGCACTGGTCATCAGATAGTCGTATTATTTTCCGCAGTCGGCTATCTAATACCCGTTCAACGATCTTCATGGTGTGCGACATCAGCTTGACAGAACGGTAGTTATCACAATTTCGCGTATCACCCTTTCCTTTGTGCAAAGGAAGAAGATAGCTTTCCCTCCACTGATTAGGCATAGTGTCGCCTCTCATAAGTTTGGAGATAAGAACCATGAGCCATCTAGACCCGATATCTCCCATCTTTTTCCAGAACTCAGAGGGTATCCCGTCCGGCCCAACAGCTTTTATTTTCTTTTCTTCGACTGTGATGTCGGATATTTCGACATGATTCGGGGCGGCTCTTGGAAAGTACACTCGGGGAAACTGTTCGTTCAGAAGTTCCTCGCAATACTGTCGCCATCTGTGGAGAATTTTTTCGTCTTCCACAAGGAGTTGGCCTTCAGCATTGTTAATAAACTTTGGGAAACGAATCTCCTAAGCATTTCTTCTTCTCTGGGCGGCTATCTTAAAGATATTTGCTCCTTTGTTCAAATTGCTTTGTCGAAGCTCCTGGGTAGCCTGGTTCCTGTCAGACGCGGAAGACGATATTTCTTCCTACTCCTGATAGAGGCCTTCCATGCTTTTCGCTTTGAATTCGGTGCACTTTTTCTTCGCGATACCTTTGCAATATCTACATATATACCTTTTCACGGCGAGCTTTTTCCTCTCTATTAGTGTGCTGCATATACACACATACAGTGAGCGATAAAAGTCTACGCACCTCCACTATTCTTGCTATATGACTAAATTTCGCACTTCAACCGCAATTTCTCTCGAGGAGCCTTTGCCACAGGTAAATCTTATTGAAGCTGACCACACTACAACTGAGCGCCACAAATCTGATTTCTTAAATATCGCACAAATGGAAAAATTCAAATATCGGTATTTTTCAGTTATCCTCCATCTGCATATATGTATGTAACAAAATAAAGCATGGAATGCAGGCCGTATGTAGACTTTTGTCATTATTTATTTTTCGTTTTTTTGTGAATTACTTGTTAAGTTTTTGTTTATGTAATTTATTTGATGATGTATTATTAATAGAAAAAGATTTGATACAAAACTGCATCATTCGATTTTTTCATAATGCTTTTGAACTTGTCAGGTAGCAAGAACGGGGGTCTAGCGTAGACTTTTGTCCCTCATTGTATGCTCGTATACCTTTCCTTTTCATACATATAATTATTGATGTTGTGAGCTTCGGGTATTTTTTTAGGAATTAAAAAGACATCAACTTGATACAAGAAGTTATTATGGGTACAGAGTTCATTGTTTAGTTTTAGTTTTTTTTTTTTTAGTTTTAGTTTTTATTTCAACGTAACGATTTGCTACACTGTAAGATATAATATCTTTAAATAGTAATAGCATTAAATAGTTCATACAATTTTAACAATTTTTACAGTTTTACACAATCGGAACCAATATTTAAGAATTCAATGTTTAAGAATTCAAGCATAAGTGTGTTTTTAGTTTCTTTTTAAAACTTGTAGTGTTGTCTATTCTTCTTATACTGCGAGGCAAGTTATTCCATAAGCGAATGGAATTTATAAAAAATTGACGCTCAGATGTCAGACAAGTATGGCGTGGATAAATTAATTGTCCGGATCTGTTTGAAGAGGATATACGGATTTGTTCATATAGATAGGAAGGTTGATGTGTAAGTAGAACATCCGAAAGAAGGCATAAGGTGCGAAATTGGAGGAAATTTTCAAAAGTCATGTTCAGCAGGTGCTTGGTGTACTGAGAGACTCGGTCATAACGCCGCAATCCAAAGACATAACGTACTATACTATTAAAGGCGGCATTGAGTTTCCTCTTAGAGATATAGCAACAATTGTGAAATATCTCACAACCGTATGTAAGTATAGGTAGGGCCAGTGTTTTAGCGAGTAAGGTCCTTGTTTTAATGGGGGTAAAAGATCGAGAGGCCCACAGTGTACGGAGTACACCGTACGTTCTCCCTACGGCTAGATTAACGTGGTTGTCCCAGGTTAAACTTCGGTTAAACATAATACCCAGGTTTTTTAAAGAATCAACGTATTCGATATTGGCATTGTTCATGATGATTGGAGGAAAGTAGGATAGGTCCAAGGGTGTTTTAGAGATCACAATGCACTTTGATTTTTTAGAGTTTAACAAAAGACCATTTCGAGCTGACCATTGTGCTATGTCTGCGAGATCATTATTAATGTAATTTGCAGCATGTTCTATTAGACCTAAGGGACAGCTAAAAATAAGCTGTACATCATCAGCGTACATGTATATGGAGCAATTCTTTATAAAGTTCGGAAGTTCGTTAATATAGAGGGAGAAGAGCAGGGGACCTAAAATGGAACCCTGCGGCACGCCGCGGATGTTGGGGAGAAAGTCCAAAATAACATCTTTTATTTTTACAGCCTGTTTTCTGTTATCTAGGTAGGAGGATATTAGCTTGACAGCGTGACTCGAGAAGTTGTAGAGCCGATGCAACTTTTGACACAGAATACCATGATCGACTGTGTCGAACGCTTTGGAGAAATCTAGAAGAACTAAGAATGAAATACTTTCTTCATCCAGGGCATACCGTATTTCTTCAGAAATACCTATAACAGCTGTGATACAGCTATGTTTCTGTCTAAAACCTGATTGCTTGGAAGATAGAATGTTATATGTTTTTATATACTCACCAATCTGCTTTTGCATAATTTTCTCAAATACTTTCGACAGGAAAGACAGAATGGAGATTGGTCGGAACTCGTCACCTCTGGTAGACTTGGGAATAGGTATTATTTTGGCCAATTTCCATTGCGCCGGAAATATCCCCTTTGTTAAAATTGTGTTAAAGATGTGAGTTGTATAGGGCAAGGTTACCGGAAGCACAATTTTTAGAAAAGATGGATGCATTTCATCTAAGCCCACAGCATTTGATTTGATACTGAGTATGCTTTCAAGTACGTCGGCACTATTAATACCTGAAAAGTTGAAACTGGGATAACAAGCTGGAGTAGAAGGGTATTGTGGAGAACGGTGGGGATTATTATTGTTTACAAATGCTGATGAGGATATAAATCTATTATTAAGTGTATCCGGATCAATTCCCTCTAAATTATGATTCTTAGATTTACCAATGCCAGCATTACGTAGGTTTCTCCACAAAAGCTTACCGCCCAAGGAAGCATTAAATCGCCTAGAAAAAATGTGAGATTTGGCAGCTCGTATCTCAGACACAACTTTGTTACGGAGCGAGCAGTAAGTACGTCGATGATCTTCCAGACGAAAACGTTTCCAACGGCTGTACGCAAAGTCACGCTGTAATATAAGTTGGCGGATGCGATTAGTGAACCAGGGGGAAGTGCTGTTCGATGGCCTTTTTATTTTTAGGGGAACATGCCTATTATATAGCTGTTCAATATTTATAATTGAATACTTTGACAGTTCTTATTATGCTCAAGTAAAGTTTAACATAAGATAATTAATATTTCATTACAGGTCGCTATCATGTCGTTCGTAAGCTCGGTTGGGGTCACTTTTCAACAGTATGGTTATGCTGGGATTTACAGGAAAAACGTTATGTTGCTATTAAGATTGTTAAATCAGCTCGACATTTTGCTGAAACAGCCAAAGATGAGATTAAAATTCTTAAATCGGTGCGCGATAGTGAGCCCCTTAATCCACGTCGTGATAAAACAGTGCAACTCTTGGACGATTTCAAAATCAATGGTGTTAACGGTACTCATTTTTGCATGGTTTTCGAAGTGTTGGGGGATAATCTGCTAAAATTGATTCGCAAATCAAATTACCACGGTATACCGATTGAAAACGTGAAGTCGATAACCAGGCAAGTGCTTGAAGGCTTGGATTATTTGCATACATGCTGTAAAATAATACACACAGACATCAAGCCCGAAAATGTTCTACTTTGCGTTGACGAACAATACATTAGATCGTTAGCCAACGAAGCTACTGAACTATATGTAATGAACTTTAAGATGTTTCCTTCATTCGTAAGTCGAGCACCAAGAGAATATCGCGAACCACCTATTACTGGTAAAATGAGCAAGAATAAGAAAAAGAAATTAAAAAAGAAAGCAAAAAAGAAACTGGAATTGTTTAAAAAACAGTGGGATTATTTGGAACAAAGTGGCGCTGGCGATTCTGCTCCTAAAATGCAAGCTTTAAACAATGGGGAAACAAATGAGAGTGCTATTCAAAGCCCAGGAGATTTGAATGAATCACATAAACTCGGCGATGATGAAGGTACGATAAATCACAATACGGTGAACGGGGAGGTGTGCGATGAAGATAGAGGAAACGACGAACATGCTGGCGTTGAAGCTCATTTAAATTTTGAGCCAAAACCTTCTTCTTCAAAGGCCAACACTGAAAATACTTCCTCAAACAAGAATTGTAAACGTAAGTATTTTTGTATTTTCAAAATTTGAAGGATATTTCTATTTCGTGAAACAGCCAGTGCTCGATTAATTCATAATTTCTTATTTTTATTTTACTTTTATTTATTAATAATGTGTGGAAAGCTAAAACATTAAGAATAAATCTCATAAATTTGCGATACCTATTCGTATTTACAATCCATGTATATGTACATTACATTACATTATTTTGGATTGAATTGAGTAAGATTTAAACAGATTAATTAATTTAAAATATTAGGATAAAAGGAGACTAGAAAGTATAGCCGACTAGCCGTCGCAGTCCAGTAGAAAAAATTATATATTGTAATTAAAACATCTTTCGGAGTGATCATTTAATAGATATCTCAATAATAAACAATGATTTATTATAAAAGTTAGTTATCTATTTCATACATTGCAAGACTTCAGTAATAATGTTATGATATTTTCATTGTAATGTATTTTTAGAATATTTTTTGTTTGATTGCCTGGCGCATAAACAAATAAAACTGACAGTTTCCCATCGCGGGAGCAGGCAACGTACAACTGTCAATTAACGTTGCAAACACTCAACGACCGACCCTGGGATTTATTTATGGTCACAGCGAAAGCAAGCCGCACTTGAAATTACAGTCGTTTTAATTTAAATGCTACGTCAGTTGATACCATTGGGCTGCGGGATATCAAGACATCTTCTCCCTTATATTTTCCTTTTAGAATGGTTGCTTAGATCACATTGTTAAGTATATTTTTTTACTGCTAACCGTGTGCCGTTACAAAGACGCGGTTGGTTAGTATTTCGTAACATTATGACTACCGATCCTACTTTCAATTAAAGATTATTGGGTGGCAATCCTGGCAAATCCAATGAGTTAAATGTTGGTGGGTATTTGACGACATCATCTTGTTTAGTTAGTTGCGCAATCAACTGATTTGTATGTCCTTAATACACCGGCAATTTCATTTTGAATCTTCAAATTTATTTCATTTACATCCGTGTTTTTGGTAGCTAATATAGCACGTTCTTTCAACGAAAAATTTGTAGAGACGTTTGGACAAACCATTTGTATGAGCTCGGTTTTTGTTTCAATAAACTGATAAAAATTGACGGGGAATGTAATGCAACCAGTTAAAACATCTACATGGATTTCGCCATTACCAATGTCAATGAGTTGTTTAGAAAATATTTCCCCAGATCGATCAATTTGTATGTAATTCGACATGCATATTCATGCTTAAATTTAGTATCTTATCGCATTTCCACAAAATGGATGACCGGTAGCGTTGACCATGGAATCTCTGGTAACCAAAATCTCCTGCTAACACAATCATCGTGCCACCAAATCGGTTTTGATTGTTTCGCAGTTCTTTCCTAGTTCTGTCTAATGCCTCCAAAGACTTTTTATGTGCCATCGTTCATTCATCCCACACTATCAACTTACATTGCTGCAAAACCTTTGCCATTGCTGAGTTCTTATAAATGTTGCAGGTCAGAGTTTCGTTGTTTTGAATATTCAGTGGTAATTTTAGTGATGAATGGGCTGTTCCAAGTGTGAGTGCAATGTCATTGTGCGAGCGAATTGTTGTGAAAATCAATGAAATCAAAAAAGTCTTTCCTGTTCCGCCCGGAGCGTCCAAAAAGTAAATTCCTCTAATTCCATAATTTACAACTTTCATACAGTCCAGGACAAAATGATAAGACGCAGTCTAAATTCTTAAGAAACGCGAATTGTGTGCAATATATGTATACCAATTTCAATTAAATAATTTTTAACAGGATGCATTTACAGTGCCCTGCCGTAAAATAATGCTGAAGAAAACCCTTAATTTTCTCTTATATGGGAAAAGCTCGGTAAGTAGGTAGGCCAAAAAATAGGACATGTGTATTGTTAAATTATGATTAAAAAGGGACCAAATGATTTCTTTAAAGTGTATAGCGCGACTAACTTTATTTTATAGTTACATAGTATGTAACAACAATTCACTTAGTTATAGTATAATGCTAAGTGGGGGCCAGTGTTGCCGATTCAAAATAAATTCAAAAGTCAATTCCGTATTCTTAACACTCCCACTTTTTAATTAATTAAATCAAAAAATAATAAGAATTATTTAATTACTTAAAACTCCAATTAAAGAGCGAAAACCTTCAAATTTATCTTTGCTTAGTGGCTTAGTAAATATATCTGCCTTTTGAAATTCAGAAGGAACATAATTAATTTTAAAATCTCCCCTTTCATAACGTTCTCGGATAAAATGGTAACGGACATCGATGTGTTTTGTCCGTTTATGGAACTCCGGGTTTTTAACAAGTCTGATAGCTCCCTGATTATCGATGTTTAAACTTGTTTCGCCCACACCAGTTGGAACCAACTCCAATAGTAGTTGTCGAAGCCATACCATTTCTTTCACTGCTTGCGAAGCCGCCACATACTCAGACTCCGTAGTAGATAGGGAAACACACTTTTGTCTTTGTGATGACCAAGACACTGGACCATTAGCGATGATGAAAATATAGCCAGTTGTTGACCGTCGAGTTACAGGATCGCATAATCAGCATCACTGAAACAGACTAAATCAAAGTTGTTACCTCTTTTAAAAGTTATACCCATCGTCCTGGTTCCGCTTATGTACTTTATGATTCGTTTCACTGCATTTATATGCACCTGGTTTGGTGAATCCAAGTACCGAGAAACAACTCCCACTGCATATGCAATGTCCGGGCGGGTAGCAATCGCCAGATACATGAGGCATCCCACAGCCTCCCTGTAAGGACATTTGAGGCCTCCAGAAGACAAAGGTTCTGCATGTGAACAAGTTTCAGCTGGAGTGGATACTGCCCTGCTGAGATCCATACTGAATCTTTTAAGAACACTTTCCGCATACCGTCTTTGACTGATAGAAATAGCACCATCAGATTTCCTTGCCAATTCCATGCCCAAGAATACCTCTGCATCCAACAACGTTATTTCAAACTGCTTCTTCAAAAAACTCACCAACTTCATAGCATCTTGTTTCTCTTTCGCCGCAATCAATCCATCGTCAATGTATATCGCAAGTATTGTGCGTTTGTTAACATCCCCTGAGATAAAAACACATGGTTCCATTTTACTAGGTTTACGGCTAAACTCTTTCAGAACGTCAGTGAATTTCTTGTTCCAACACCGAGATGCTTGTTTCAAACCATATAGACTCTTTCGGAGTCTACATACCATGCCAGATTCGTCATTGAAGCCTTGGGGTTGCTCCATATAAATCTCCTCATTTAACTCCCCATTCAAAAAGGCCGTCTTTACATCAAATTGCGTAAGGCTTAGACCTTCGTGTGCTGCAATAGCAAATATGGTGCGAACTGACGTAAATTTGGCCCCGGGACTGAACGTCTCTCCGTAGTCAACACCCTCCTCTTGAATAAAGCCCTTTATAACCAGCCTGGCTTTGTATTTCTGTGTTCCATTCAAACCCAAGCTTTTAAGCTTATACACCCACTTATTGCCAATGGGTTTTCTTTCTTTTGGACTATTGACCAAGTCCCACGTGCGATTTTTATAGAGACTATTCATCTCATCTGCCATTGCTTCCTTCCAATGAACTGCATCGTCACAGGCAAGAGCATCACGATAGCTGTTTGGTTCTCCCTGTACAAGTAAAGTATGTCTTTGTAATATGTTGCACATACCTGAATAGTCTACAGGATCCAAGTGACGCAAACGTTCTCTCTAAAGAAGAGTAAGATTGCCACCATCTTCGCTTGAATCATCATCATTTTCATTCGCACCGTCATCATCGAAATCTGGAATTGCTCCATGTGTATGGGTTTCGTTGTTCTTCGAATCCACATCCGGGGTTGATAAAACCACAGCTACTTTTGTTTCTTCATTTGTGTCATTCTGTCTTAACATGACCTGTTGTTTATTCTCTTCCCTTTCTCTGAATGTCACATCCCTAACTATATCCACTTTCTCAGCTGCAGGCAACCAAACCCTGAATCCTTTGGAGTTGTCGGCATAACCCACAAATATTCCCCTTTCCGCTTTCTTATCCCACTTTTTGCGTTTTTGCTTGGGTACATGTATAAATGCTTCGATGCCGAACACTTTAAATTCCTCAACTCTAGGCTTCTTATCCCACCATAATTCGTAAGGATTTTTACCTTTCAAAGAGCTAGTCCCAGTTCTGTTAAGCACATACACAGCTGTATTAACTTCTTCCCATGCAACATCGTCCTGGCAGCCTCAACTACAGTTCTAAACTCAGTTTCAACAGAGCCATTTTGTTCAGGAGTATAGAGAACAGTAGTCTCGTGACAAATACCATGCCTAGTTAAGAGAGATTTCACACCTTCATTGACATACTCACAGCCCTTGTCCGTTCGAATCATCTTTATTGGACACCGAGTTTCACATCTTGCCCGATCAATAAACTTTTCAATCGAATGGCAAACTTCCGATTTATGCTTTAAGAAGAATACCATCTTATAATGCGAAAAATGGTCCTTGAATAGAATGAAGTACTTAGCTCCACCTAAAGTAATCTCCTCCATAGGGCCACACACATCAATATGCACAAGTTGTCGTGGTTGATTTGCTAAAAAATCACTCTTTGGAAAGGGCAACCTATGTTGTTTACCGAAGATGCAAGAATCACATGAGAAGTTTTCATCGTCCTCAAAGGGAATCCCTTCCTTTTTCCTTTCATGCCACAGTTTAAGTGGCAAGGTTTGATTAGCTGCCACGTTAGCCATTTTGCCAGCTTCACCTTGCACCCAAATACACATCTCGAATAATTGTGCCCTTCGTTATCCTACTGCTGCAATAGTGCCATCCTTAGCCACAAATTCACATCGCATATTGTCAGAAATGAACTTCAAACCTTTGTCCAATGCACGACTTTGTGAAAACAAATGGAAAGAAATTTTAGGTACATAAAGCACAGTCAAAAGATGTTTTTCGGACCACGTTTTACCATTTGAAGCAAGAATATTAATATCTCCGATCCCCATAGCAAATATCTCCTCTCCACTCCCTATTCGTATCTCAATTGGATCAGAAAAACTTCGATAATTCATCAACCACTTCCTTTCATAGGTCATATGATCACTTGCTCCTGAGTCCAGATACCATCGATTATTATTTTTTTTATAGCTAACCATCAGTGCATTTGAGTTTGATTTGTCTGCCCTCTGTTCCTCACACCATATTCGTCTGTCATAGGCACCTACCCTATGCAGCTCACCGCCATTTCCAGTCTTGCCTTTACCCGCGATCTCTGAACAATTGCTAATAAGTGCATCACCTCTTAGCACTTCGCTTCTACTTCCAGTCCACAAAGAAGTACACATTCTTCCTCCTTGCTGCTTACTTCCATTTCCAGTCTTTACCGAAGAGTTAGTTACCAGTGCGTTCCCCTTCACTCCACCACTTCCACCACTACCGCCCCTTCTCTGTTCTACAGTGTTTTTAGGACACTCTCTTTTCCAATGTCCATATTCTTTGCAAGCAAAACACTTACCAGGCTTAGAGTTTTTCTCTTTATGCCTTTGCCCCTTGTTCTTGGCGATTAGTGCGGTTGTATTGGTTGTATGAAGAGACTGAGATGACATTCGCGTCTCTTCCATTACTAGTCGTGACGTCAAATTTTCCAAAGTTTGCTCTTCTCTGGCTGACGACTCCCACGCACAAAAAAAATGTTTGAAATTGTCTGGAAGAGTCATTAATATTTTAGTTATTACCATGCTCTCTGAAACTTTCTCTCCAACATCTCTTAGTTGCCGAACTATATTCTCCAACTTTGAAATATGTGTCGCGACGTCATCACCCTGATCCTTTGAAAAACCATAGAACTTCTGAAGTAACATGTGGACATTAGCTTTCGATGTTTGTTCATACACCGCCCCCAGCTTTGTCTAATTCTTTGAGCCTTGCTATCCGAACGCATCCATGCAATTTTACGCTCGTTAAACGCTTCCGCTTCCTACTTTTGTTCGTGAGGAAATGTGCTTGCCCTGCCCATTCACAAGATCGTCACTTGGAATTTCCAAACTGCGTACTGCTCAGAATTTTGCAATTTTTCCACTTTATAGTGTTCACTCTCCATTCTTTCTAACGATCGTAATAAAGGTTTCCCAAACTAATTAACGCGAACCGGAAGGAAATTTACTAGGCTGAATTTTAACTATATACAGGGTGTCCCACGAGCAATGTGCCAAAAAGCTAGAGCGTGTAGGTCTGGTCAAGACAAGAAAAAAATCGTATGGCACGGGAAGGGTCTACCCCCCCCCCCCCCCCCCCCCTTTAACTTAAGTACTAATTTTTTTTTTCCAAAAATTCAATTCTCTTATTAGTTTTTAGTTAAAGATAGAAAACCGGATGCAAAAATGTCTTGCAGTTTTTGAGAAATTAAAAAAAAACCCGAACCATTTTTTTCTAAGAAAAACCTTTTTTTTTGGTTTTAACGCGGCTGGACTTGTAGGCAAATTAATGTATGAAACATTGACCTCTTTTTTATTATTTTTAAAACATTCGGAGTTTTATTATAATAAATTTTCAATATGATCCCCATTCTTTAGAAGGCAAAGATTATATCTGCTTCTAATGGCTGCACATATGTAAGTCTATGCTTGACAAATTTTCCTGCAATTTGACTCCAGCGACTTCAATCCGTTCTTTCAATTGTTCCAAAGATACTATTTCCACTTCGTAAACATAATTCTTCATGAATCCTCACTTAAAAAATCTAGAGGAGTTAAATCTGGTGATCTAGGTGGCCATTCCGTGGGGCCCCTTCTTCCGATCCAACGGTCACTAAAATGATCATCCAGCCAATTTCTAACCCGTAAGCTGTAGTGTGCTGGTGCTCCATCAAAAACCGGGGCCCGATTACAGTTTGTCCAACAATACCAAGCCAAACATTACAGCTAAAGCGGTGTTGTGATTTATTTAGTTTTTTGTTGTGTGGATTGGTGCTACTCCAATGATGCAAATTGTGGAAGTTAGTAACCCCATCTCTGGTAAACTGTGCTTCATCCGTCCAGAATATCCTTGCAAAATAGTTTCGTTCAGTTTCATCTCGAAGCAGTAATGATCGACAAAATTCTGCTCTCAAAAACTTGTCGTTTGAGGTGAGTTCCTGAACTGGCCTAAAATGGTACGGGTGTAAGTTTTCGGTATGAAGCACTCTCCATACTCTAGATTTGGGCACTCCAAGCATAATAGCTATCCTCCTTGTACTAAGGGAGGGATTACGTCGGACCAAATCCAAAATTCTTTCATCTAAGATTCCTGATCCATCTGTGATTGATCTTTCGCTTTTTCGATGCTCTAGAACTCCGTGCTCTCGCAGACGTCGGTGGATTCTTGAAAACATACGTCTGGGATACCTCGGATTGGGATATCTTTCAGCGTAGAGTCTTTCGGCTTTACGATCTCGACCATTAGCTAAACCGTAGCAGAAGTGCATGTCCGTTAATTCTCGAGAGTATGAGTTTGACATCGTAATGTGTTAACATCCAATTTGGAAATGGTTTTTTATTAAAAATGCGATGCATTTTATTTACATTTGGGTTGCAAATATTTTATTTTTCAATAAAGAAAAATTGCGGTTTTATTGTCTTAAAGTTCTAGCGGGTAGAACCCATCGGCGGCGGGCGGACCCAGACAAAATTGGCAGGTCAGTTTTCAGGCGTTATTAATGAAAAAAAAGGATTAATCCAGGGTTATTCCAATACTGTGTCACTTTATTGTATCCTCATAAAACTCCGATTTTTTTAAAATTAATAAAAAAGAGGTCAATGTTTCATACATTAATTTGCTTACAAGTCCAGCCGCGTTAAAACAAAAAAAAAAAGGTTTTTCTTAGAAAAAAATGGTTCGGGTTTTTTTTTTAATTTCTCAAAAACTGCAAGACATTTTTGCATCCGGTTTTCTGTCTTTAACTAAAAACTAATAAAATAATTGAATTTTTGAAAAAAAAAATTAGTACTTATTACATACAATTTTGAAAAAATATAAAGGGTCCGCCAAATAATTTTTTTTTTTTTTGAAAATGCTATAAAAAAAACTACTGAATATTTTCTCAAATTTCTTTTTTTATTTGAAAGTACAATCCTTCCGGTTAATAATGGAAAATAATTTCACTCAAATGGCTGCCTCGGCTGGCCATGCAGTAGCCTACACGATCGGTCCAATTTTTAAGCACATTATCGATTGTGTGCAGCTGTATTTCACCAATGGCTTCACGAATATTGTCCTTTAAAGCGTGAATTGTCTCTGGCTTGTCGGCGTAACACTTATCTTTGACGGCACCCCACAAATAATAGTCCAACAGTGTCAAATCGCAGCTCCGAGGTGGCCAAACTACATCAGCTCTGCGGCTGATAATGCGATCTTCAAAAACAGGGCGCAAAACATCGAGTGTAGCTTCGGCTGTGTGGCACCTAGCGCCGTCCTGTTGAAACCAAATGTTGCCAATATCCTCCTCTTCAATTTTTGTGAACAAAAATTCGTTCAACATGGCCCGATAACGATCGCCATTGACTGTAACGGCCACTCCTTGCTCATTTTCGAAGAAAAATGGCCCAATTATGCCTCTGGAGCAAAATCCGCACCAAACAGTGGCTCGTTTTGGGTGCACCGGCTTTTCAATGTATGCGTGCGGGTTTTCTGTGCCCCAAATGCGACAATTTTGCTTGTTTACATACCCGCCAAGATCAAAATGAGCTTCATCGAGCAAAATCGGCATCTTCTGTAAGTCGATCGCAGGCCCACTTAGCGAAGCGAAAACGCATTGGATGGTCAGTTGGCTTCAACTCCTGAACCAATTGGACTTTGTATGGCGTCATACCAAGGTTTTTATGCAAAATTCGTCTCAATGATGTCTCCGAAATGTTGAATTGTTGAGAACGACGGTGAATTGATGTTGATGGCGCTTCACGCACACTTTCTGCCGCAGCAGCAATATTCTCGGGTGTACGCACTGTTTTTGGCTTTTCACGCTTTGGTTTATCGATGAGGATGCCAGTTTCTTTCACTTTTTTCACAAGATAACGAACATACGGAGCTGACGGTGCTTCTCTTCTTCCAAAATCCGTACGCAATTTTCGCACACATTCTGCAACATTACCATGATTTTCAAAGTAATGTCGCAATATTTCCCAGCGTTGTTCAAGCGTATACACAACCATATTCGTTCAGCGGAAGGATAAAACTAATTATCTGTCAAATCAGACATGAGCTAAGTGTTACCATTCACGAAATAAGCACTACTTGAAAAAAAAACGTTAGATGGCGGACCCTTTAGTTCGAAATTTTTTTTTTTCAAAATTTTGAGTTTTTTCTCAAAACTATTCCTTAAAACAGCTTCGTTCAAAAACAAGATGAAAGAAGAGGTTTGAAAGTCGTGAAAATAGTAATCCCAGCCATCATGTCCATCCATAAACTTCTTTTCATCCGTCAATATGACTTTCATACACTTTTTCGTGGTTTCCGAAGCAGTTTTCGACTTTGGAGGTGTTGGCATTGTTGTAAAACTCTCCTCACATTTTAAATGTTTGTTTCAACTCCGACTTTAGCTTCAATTTGACGAGCCGTTAAAGAAGAATTTGATGCTTCCCGCAAAATTGCTCGTTTTTCTCTTGGACTGCTGGTGGTCTTCCAGGAGACTTTCTTTTGACTGACTTTGCTATTTTTGCAATACTCCAACCTTCACTCCTAAATTTTAAAATTGTTTGCATTTCAGCTGAATTTAACATTCTTCCGCGTCCCATAATATCTCTTTTTAAAAGAACTTTATCAAATTTAACATACAATGATAATAAAACAAGAGCACAACTATTTTCATCAATGTTTACTTCAATACATCCGCGCTGAATGAATAATGAACTCGAAATAATCGGCATGTCCTATCTTTTTGTTCTTTCCGAGTTTTTCCCAAATAAGAGAAAATTAAGGGTTTTCTTCAGCATTATTTTATGGCAGGGCACTGTAAATGCATCCTGTTAAAAAATGATTTAATTGAAATTGGTATATATTACACACAATTCGTGTTTCTTAAGAATTTAGAGGGCGTCTTATCATTTTGTCCCAGACTGTAAGTGACTTAAAGACATACTTTTGTTGTTGGTTCAACAGCGGAACATTTATTCGAACTGATTCCCCCTTAAAACATCGAGATCATACAGTTGTTCATGTTCCAACTCTTGATTAAAAGCGTCGTGCATTGGACGATTAGGCGCGGCCATGTTTAATTGAGATAATACTTTATTTGACATCATCAAGCACAAGTTTTCAGTGGTTATCAATGTCTCGTTGTAAATTTCTTCTGTGACTTGTAAATTTAGATTTCCTATTTTATTGCGCATTTGATGCAAGATATCGTCACACATATCGTCTTTGTATTTGATCTATAAATCAATTGGTTTTGACGGGAAGCATGTCAATGTAATTATAGAAAACAATGTTTGTATTTGATGAGGTTTTGAAGAAATTACAGCATCATTTAAAATTTATCCCAATGTGGGTCATTTTCTAACAGTTGCAAAGGCTGACAGGCTTCTCTGCCAGAGCCTCACAATTCACCATTAACAGTTCGTAAATGTTGGAATGATGTTGGGCCTCGAATAGTAATCGCAAATAAAAACACTCATCATTATTTGGATGGACTGAATAAATTCGACCAATTGCATCCGTGGAATATACGTTGGGGTAACCTGGAACTGGTTTTCCTAGTTTCCGTCGTTGAAATTTTTTTGAGGATTGATTCCAAGTATAATATTTTTGCATTTATGAGTAGTGTTTGGGCAAAATCATCATTCTGGCACATATCAAAAAAACTGGTCAAGGTTGTAGATGGTGGTTGAATAATTCGTTGTAATGCATTCTGCGCTGTAAGATTTACTCTTTGACCATTTTCTAAGTGGACTACAGTGGGGCAACTTTCATGAATAGGAAAAGAAAAAATGCGCCAAATTGCTTCATTACTGCTAACATTTGGCCATTTGGTATTTGGTAACTTCATTAATGGAATTCTCAGCACCAACTCCAATTACAGCCATATCACTTTCTTTTGTTACATATTTGCCAATGTACTTTATTAACATTGATGTGCACCTTGAAAGTCTTTGATAGGATTGGTGAATAGGGAAGAATCCAATGATTATCAATTTCGCAAAACCTTTATTTTGGGCAGGTATAGGTTAATATCCAAACGGCCTAATCAACTTGAATGCATACCTTTCTTTTTTCCCCTTCTTAATTAGTGCTTTGGTTAATAATATGGCCCTCGGGCCAAATAAAACTAATCGATTCAAGGATCTCGACCTAGAACCTGTTTTCAAGATCCAACCAAATAAAAAACAAAGAACAACCCCCCTTCTTTGCTTAATTTCGCTCCCTTGCCGGTGAAATCTAACTCTAATAACCCTAAATTTATAATAATCACGCCCAAAAACAAAGAAAATCCTATCTCATCTCTGAGCCCCTTTCTGCTTAAAAAAGCGATTGACAATATCAGCACCGAATGTGACCAAATATCCTAACTCCGAGATGGTAACCTTTTAATTAAAACGAAATCGCAAAAAATTCTGAACGATTTCTTAAGGTAAACAATTTGGCAAATGTGTGTCCGGTAGAAATTAAATTACACGATCGCTTAAACGAATCAAGAGGAATTGCATATGCCCCTTGTTTAATTAAAGTCTCCGAAACAGAGATAATATCAGAGATGAAAATTCAAGGTGTCACAAGTGTGTACAAATATACAAAAGCGATGACAAAGGAAATCGAAGGCCATCTGGTTTGATGTTATTTACTTTTGACCTCTTCCGTCCCCCCAAAACTACTGAAATTGGCTTTTATAATGCCAAAGTCACGGAATACATATCTAGCCCCATGCGTTGCCGTAATTGCCAGCTTCTTGGTCACACCACCAAGCGTTGTAACGGGAATACTAAATGCGAATCATGCAGCCTTCCACCTCATTCACCAGACAACTGTTCCCGTATCATGTGCGCAAACTGTTCCTTACCACACCCTTCAAAGAGATTCTCTCAATAAAAAGAACAAACAAATGCTCTGTTGGTGAAGCTAAACGAATTTACAAAGAACAAAATCCCTCCCCAGCCTCGGCCCGCCTCGGATCATTTGCAGACAGTGTGAAGAATAATAGTCAAATACAACAAAGCGACCCCATAACTGCTAAAGCGTCCAACTCCCAAGCCCCACCATCTAAACCAACTATCAAAATTCCATCCTCAACAATCAACTCAGTCAGTAATAACTCAACAAAAAATAAATCTATAGAAACCAACAACAATCACTCTCTACAAATACCATCCACAAGATTTAACTCAGGACTCAGGACAAATAAAACGGACTTTTTAGCCGCTCCATCAAACTCCAAACATCAAACACCAATAGCTCACTCAAACACTTTCATCCCTACACCCCCCTCCACAAGAAACACTCATTCACACTCCCAACCTCTCTCAAACACCGCCAATAACACACCACGGACACCAACCTCCAATCCAAACCTCCTCAAACCTCTCAACACGTTCTGAACCGTCTTTACAAACACTAAAGGCCTAACCATAATAGGCAGGAGCAAGCATATGCAAGCAGAGGGGAATGTCTTCTTACATGCAAAGCATATGATATGCCCACAATGCGAAGATACGACGTTTCGTTTAATGTTCGATAACTGATGCGAGCAGACGGAAGGTCTTCTTGAAAGAAGACATTCCGGACGGAATTTTTGACAAATGGCATTTGAGGTTAGGAAAGAGAAAAAAGATAAAAATAAATATGGAGTACGAGTTTGTAAACAAGTTGATTTCAATTGTGCAGGCCAATAAGTGCCTCTATGATAAAGCAGATGGCTTTTATTTCAACAAAAAGGAAAAAGCCAAGGTGTGGGAAAACAATTTGACAGTTCCTTTCCTTCTGCTTGCATCTGTTCATTGTGGGTATCTTAACGGTTCGTTGAAACAGAGGGGAGAATCTCGTTCGGTTCTGACATACATAAGCTTCTGCTTGCTTCTGCCTACTATGGTTAGCCCTTAACACAACCATCCATCCATACAAACAATAACGCCAATCCAGACACGAATTATGATGTCACATTTTAAAAACAATTCTAATGCCCAAGTATACGACTCCGCTGATCCGGAATTGAATCATTTGCGCTCCTCAGAGAGCATGGATGGTTCAACATTGGTTCAGCGGAGTCAATATCTTAACAACCTAATTATATCGAACCCATTAACTCTACAACAAAACACAAACAACACAACACAACCATCGAAAATATATACCGATTCAGCCTCAACAAAACACACTTTCATTGCTCCAAGCAATAAAAGCTCGTGTAAAATATCTCAAATAGTTCAGTGGCAAAATATCCGTCAGTATTCTACAATGGAATATAAAAGGTTTCATAAACAACTACGACGAGTTAAATATGTTAATCAAAGAATATAACTCAGATGTCATCTCCCTCCAAGAAACCAACTGTGCTTTCCAATTTCATCCAATAGTGCCCTATACATACGATGGATACTTCAGCAACTTTCCTTGGAATAACACCGCTAAACAAGGAGTCGGTATACTTATAAAGAAGAGTATCCCTCACAAGCATATACCGATTACCTCAAATATACTTGCTATAGGAGTTGAAATTAATATCGATATAAGAGTAACAATTATCTGCATCTACATCCATCCAGGCCAGTGCTTTACATATAAGGACCTAACGAATATTATAGAACAGGTTAATTCCCCTTTTATACTCACCGGAGATGTTAATTCGTGGAGCGAGCTTTGGGGATCGCCAAAAACAAACAAACGAGGAGCTATTATTGAAGAATTTGTCACAAAATCCAATCTTTCAATATTAAACGATGGATCCCCCACACACTTTTCGACACATAACTCGCTTACACACGTTGACATTACTTGCTGTACGGCAGAGCTTTTACCTAAAACATCGTGGTGTGCCCTTAATGACCTGTTTAACAGCGACCATTTTCCAATCCTTACATCAATAGAACTTAGATCTAACCAAAAACCACAGCCACATATCCCAAGATACAAGACTGACCATGCTAACCGGAACAAATTTAAAAGTTATATCGAACTCGGTTTACCGGAAAATAGCTCTCTTTGTGTTAACAAAGAAGCTGCAAAAATGCTTAGATGTATCGAAATGCTGCGAATAGTTCCATCCCGCAAATATCACCCACGTCTCCAATGCGAATTGTGCCATGGTGGAATAAAGATTTAGCTGAGCTAAGAGCCGAAAAGGTCGCAACTTGGCGTTCTTTTAAAAAAAGTCCCAACCAGGTAAATCTATTAGCCTATAAAAAAGCCAATGCTATGTTCAGAAGACTTATGAAAATAAGCAAAACCAAATGTTTTGAAGAGTTCACTGGTAGTATAAACCCCAATTCCCCCATCAGCAATATCTGGCAAAATATTAAAAGGCTAACAGGATACTCCAAAAACACAGCTATAAAAACAATTAAAACAACTTCAGGCTCAGCTTGCTCGGCTGAAGAAATTTCTAATGCTTTCGCTCAGGTTTGGTCTCACCAAAAATTACATTTTTTTTATATGTTAAACTTTTTTTTCGTTCTTTCTTTTTTCTAGGCAAAAAACAATAACAAAACATAAAAGAGATATTAAAGAAAAAGTTAAAATGTACTCCAAGTGCTTTTTAGGCTGTTCATTATAATAGGAGGGCATAGAGGAACATAAATATTTTTTATTTAATGTTAAAAAAAAAAAACTTATAATTTGATAATACCGCCAAACACCGTCAACAAGGTGCTAGCCACGAGTTGGTAGTATTTTCCGCCAGGCTTCTTTAACGACACTCGAAAACTGATGTTTATTTGTTGGTTTCGAATCGGCAACATATTTTATGACATCACATTATACATTTTCGATGGGATTCAAGTCAGTGGACTGGGGTGGCCACTCCAAAACCTCAATCCCTTTAGTACGAACCCAATATTTTGCCTTCTTGCTGATGTGCTTTGGGTCATTATCTTGTTGAAAAACCCATTTTAGCGGCATATTATATTCGACATAAGGATACATAACGTCTTCTAGTATTTTGGTATAGAGATTTTGGTCCATAATACCATCCATAAAGTATATGAGCTCCAATCAATCGTAAGAGAAACATGCCCCAACTATGACTTTAGCACCACAATGTTTAATGGTTTTTTGGGTGTATTAAGGCAAGTGTTCTGTATTGGGCGGACGTCGAACGTATTGCCGGGAACCAGTTCCACCAAACAAGACGACCTTGCATCCATCCGTCCAAAGAATATTGCGCCGCTTTGCAGCAGGCTAATCGGCATGTTTCTTGAAAATTTAATATGGGCCTGTAGGTGGTTCCTTGTAAGAGTGGGGCCTTGCGTGTGTTTCTAGCGAAGAGTTTGTTTTCCAAATATCTTCGTCTGACAGCAACAGCACTAATGAGTTGAAGCTCAGTATGACCTTGAAAAATGCACCTGGATTGTTTTTAGAAAATCGTACAATCAACCTATCATCATTTTCGGTGGTTTTGCGTTTTTGATCCTTTCTTGCTTTTCTTCAAAATTCAGTGCATTCGCTATTCTAGAAATACCACTTCCAAGAGTTTTTATCTCTTTGTATGTTTTTCTCATTTTGCGCAGATTAAGGATAGGCTCTCGATTTTCTAAGCTAGTGTGTTTTCCTCGACAAATTTGTAATCAGTTTTTGAAAACAAAAAAAAAAACGATTGGAATCTTTCAATAATATTCTAAAAATAAAATAGTTCCTACTCGTGACGTGATCATATTTTCTCCATAAATATATCGAACAGCACTATTGAAGGCAACTTGTAATTTTCGAGTACGAATCAAATCACAATTACCAAATATTTCACAGCCATGCACAAGTATAGGGATTACTAAAGATTTTACCAACATGATACTCTTCTTCTTCTTTTCCTTTTTCCGGCGTTGTTATGGTCAGAAGTGTAGGACCATAATCTTCCCACTTAACTGCATTCCTATTGGTCCGCTTGTGGGGTCCGCCGGTTTGACCTCTGAAAGTAGCGGCAGGCTTCCCGGTTTGGGATTACTTCATCGCTGAGGCCAATCAAATGCTGGTGTTTTTGCATTTGTTTGCACCAATTGTTTTTCGGCCTGCCTTTTTTTTTTTTTTCCACACATATACATATATATTCCATGTTAAAAATCTATTGAATACAACTCCCAAATTCTTTTATGTATCCACAAAATCAATTGTGGTAATATTTAAAATTAATTATGGAAAATACGACAGGTCCAATTATTTTCTGGATATAACCAGACATTTAGATTAACAGACTCAAACCGTTTTTTCAAAGACCATCATTCAAATATGCCGTGCCGTTAAGGTCGAGGTTTATATTCAATATGGACACCGTCGGCATAAATGTGTGTAGAGGAATGCACAACTAAATTTGGTGTCTCATTTATGTACAGGGAAAATAAGAGAGGACCAAGAATTGTCCTTGAGGTACTCCGCGAGGCATTATCATCAACCAATATGGCCTGCTTTCTATTGCATAAATTGTGTTTTAAATTCAAACAAAGGTATTGATAGTATTAATAGTTATCGATGTTTACGTTTAAAGTCGCTGGAGACAGGTGAAGATTTCCCTGTTTGAGGGGAGCTAAGGCAGTCAATTACTTTTTCTCGTATGCATACAGGGTTCTATAGACCGATTAGCAATACTTGTTTCTTAAAAGCTTAGCTAGGTTTGTTTTTGACTCGTAAATGACCAGGAATTTATCTTTCAATCCTAAAAATTCAAATTAATTTGAACTACGACTGGATACTTTTTCGAATGTTGCATTTTCTTGGGTTTCTCTCACGAATTAAAATAGATTGAGAAACTCGTAAATAAAAAGAATTAAATTCTAATTAAATTATGAAATTGTATTGCATTTTATTTTTATTTTGCAGAAAATTCCATCCAAAATAAACAAGCCGTAGACAATAATGCAGAAAAACCTATAGAAGACGTAAAGAAAGAGGATTCTCAATCTTTTGAAAATGAAAAACCTACGTCTCCATCACAATTCCTGTTAAACAACAATCAGTTAAGTTCAGAAACTCCAGATCCTCTCAATACTAACAGCAATGGTCAGCCACATACGTCTTCGTATCACACGCAGCAATCATCCCAGATATCTCAGAAGGACCCGGCATTAGAGCCTTGTGAATTCAATGTTAAAATTGCTGACTTGGGCAACGCATGCTGGGTGCATCAACACTTTACAGAAGATATACAAACGCGTCAGTATCGATCGTTAGAAGTAATTCTTGGTGCCGGCTACGACACGTCGGCTGATATTTGGAGCACTGCCTGTATGGCTTTTGAGTTAGCAACCGGCGACTATCTTTTCGAGCCGCATTCCGGTGAGAATTATTCACGAGATGAAGATCACATTGCTCATATAATTGAGCTGCTTGGTCCCATACCACTTCACATCATAGCGCGCGGTGCATACCACCAGTGCACATTTAATCGAAAAGGTGAGCTACGAAACATAACGGGTCTCAAACCATGGTGTTTAGTCGATGTTCTCAATGAAAAATATGAATGGAGCCGTGAAGAGGCCGAATCATTTGCTGATTTTCTGAAACCCATGCTTGAATTTGATCCTAAAAAACGAGCAACAGCTGCCGATTGTCTGAAGCATCCATGGCTGAGATAAAATAAAATTTTCAACAATACTATTTATATACTTAATAAAATTAAGAGAATTTTTAAAAAACAGTGATTAATGCCCGCATGTCTGGCTCTTCGTCTGTCGCACGGCCAGGGGCCAAGTTTATGAATTACATCCACAGAACTACCTATTGGAAAAAAAAAATTAAGGCTTATCTCATTTGTTATGTCATTACATAAGAAGTATAATTAAATTACAACTTGCATATCTTTATATATATTTTTCTTTTTATTTTGTAAAGAAGGCAACAAATTCTTACTTTTTTATATCGCTATAAATCCAGAAGAAGAAAAACCAAACAAATAAACAAAACAAAAAAATAATGTTAACAAATTAAGATCCTTAATATTTTATTTAATCATTTTATGTTATCTTCTTTTTCACAATATATTCGGATCAATTAGAAATTCTTTTTACTAATTTATTTTTTTTTATTTCTCCTTTTCAACAAATTCCATTCATTCGTTTTCACATTATACCCCCCCAGCAACCAGTGCGAGCTTAAAATTAAATGTTCCAATTTATTTATTTAAATTTTTATTTTTGTAAGAGTAAAACAAATACATTATTCGTAACAGAAGTGAACAATTATACATAAATAAAAATAAAAACTGAGTAAATTAGATGAAATAAGATGAGATAAGTATCTATAATATATATATATATTTATGAGTAAAACGTGAAGTTGTTCAAACAACACTCATATTAACTGCTTGTTTATCCCGAGTAGGACGAGAATCTTACGTTTATTAAATTATTTGTAAAATAATGTGAAACTGAAACCAGAATATAAGAGAAGTTTATCATGCAAATAATATAAATATAACAGTAAACATATATATACATATAACACATAATACAACCCCGAATAAATATAAACAAATAAAAATAAAAAAAATATAGAGAAGAACACCAACCTATTTAGTAGTAATTATAAAAAAAAAAAACAAAATTTTATTAGTTTAAAACAAATAGTGTTTATGATGTTTGTTTGAAAAACACATGGAGCGGATCGAAGCTCTTAAAATGCTTGATAAAGCTGTGTTGGAAAACAATAGCAACCAGTAAAAAAGAAATGAAATTGTTGTTAGCACTATAGTTTTTAATTTTTGTTTTTTTCCTCTTTTTTAAATTAGTTTTGTTGGCTTATTAACGTTAAACTCAATATTTAATAAAACAAGAGATAATAAATTATCATTTTATAATATAAAAGTTTGTTGCGTACTTTTTTTTTGTTCATGCCTGCTTAGTAAATTTTAGTTTTTATTTAATTTTTGTTACCCAATAATTTATCCCACACGTGCCTGCTTAACTTTCATGTTCTCTTTATTGCATTGTACTTTTGGTGAATGTCGAAAGCGGTTTCTTCTGCGTATTAAAGGTATGTTTGTCGAGAAATCTCGATATTTTTGCTGGACTGCTTATATAATCGGATAATTGGGGGCGGTACGAATAGATAGAAAGCTCATTAGTTTTAAAACCATTCTGGCAGCTCAATATCATTCCATACCTTGTATTATTTTCTAAATTAATAGCAATCACTTATTTTGGTAGTTTCTTGTGAGACATAAGGACATCGTTATGTTTACCAAATGTAGATAAATGTTTGATAAGTGTTGTGCACACAGCATTCCCGAAAATCAACGTGAAATAGGAAAGAGCAACTCAATTGCAATTGCAACCCATTTTTCGGAAATAAATAATGTGCCTGAATGAATTTGCTTCATTCATATCTTTTGACAATTTTTTTCGTGGGATTTCATTTTAATATACTTATTTACGGTAACGTATTTTTTTTTGCTTTTGTTTTACTATTTTTTCTATCTGACTAATTTGACTTTGATTTCAAGCTGAAGTTGAATTACATTTTATGTATTTATTGTGTAGTCTTATAAACTAAGCCTTTTACGTAGCTTTAAGGGGAGATAAATAAAGTTTTAACGGACACTCCATGCCTCCTTGGAAGGTGATTTTGGTAATTTTATTTTACTCATTCATCTACTACTGGTATTAAAGTCTGTGGAATTTCGGTTCGACTAGCACCGTATGTTTATGTTAACTGTAAAAATTTGCCACTCAATGGCACTTGTAAAAGGTTCAATCCTTTTCTGTGTATTTGGGACAGACGGGACGTTGATAATATCGAAATAATACAATAAATGCTATTAGATGATCATCGAAAATATTTCGAGAGATAATAGGAGCATTCGGAAAAACTCATTTACACAGTCAATTAACTGAAAAATGTGTAACTGCCAATCTACTTCTGGCTGCTGTTTTTTCGGAATTCGGAAGCTCTGAGCCTTGTTAGTCACCCTCGCCAAACCTCCCTGTTATGAGTGTTTTCTTTTCACGTTTCGTTGTTCCGCCCCATCTCTTCTAGTTCCAGCCTTTTATTATTATCCCATCTATGGGGCGGTCTTTTTCCTACGGGTTTCCCACTCATTCATTTGACTGTCATCTTCTATCTATCAGAAATGATCAACTTAGTTGCGCGTTACTCCATGATTATGATATCTATGTAGTCTTGTGTATTCGAATGTGTTTAAATGGCGTAGTTTTCACTATATTTTTGGAGCTGGCGAAACCAATTGTTCGAACACTATTATTGTTTCATGAGACCTGGATACTAGCGAGTATCCATGTTGTTCCGTTTGAAAGTCGAACTTCTTGTATTGCTTCAATTTTTGTTTTCAACAGAAGAATGACAATATCTTAAGTGTATCAGGCCTGGTTGAGCTTAATAAAATGCTTTTGACTAGGTATGAAGCTCAAACTGTCTTGGCTCCATACTTTAATTCCTTAGAGGTATCAAATCCCTTAAACGACAGTTACGACAGTAAAGCTGAGTTCTATTGATCACATTCCGATGCATTGTGAACTGTTTCAAAAGGTACCGCATTGGTCAAGCAAACAGCATCGAAAACTTGTTGGATGTACATATAGAATGAAAGGTCTGCCAGACCAATCAAGAAAATTGTTCAAAAATTTATTTATTTTATAAACTGCTCCATAACAAGGAGTCAGAAAATATCGAACATAAAGAGAAAATATAATACGTTTTCCATTCAAGCATTCAAAGTATTCAAGACTGACCCGAAATGCCAAGTTCAAAAAAACCAAACATCGACTCAATAAACACTATTTTATCGCAACTGTATTGCTACTACAGCAATACCATTTTATTGACGCGTAGGAACTCTGCCGGATTTAGATTGCATTCATTTACTTATACATATGTAGATAGAATTGGGGATAACGATCTGCTTTATTCTTAGAGACATTATCCCCTTCATACTCTATAAGGCTGAAAACATACCGGATAAAGCGTTTTTGATTTGTTAGTCAAAAAAACATTTTTTATTTGAACACACACCAAGCGAAGCAGAATGTAACAAAACAACACGTTTTGTTTTCTTGTTCCGTTTGGTGTGTTGAAATAAAACAAAATGGATTTCAAGACTTGCTTTTCAATATGTGGTCGAACTCAGTTGTTGAAGTTGTGCCAATCTTACATAAACGGTGGGCTATGTATTGTTTTTTTTCTAATCATAAGTTTTTGATACTAACAGCTGCTTCCCGCTCGAAATCTTGACAGAAAGCTTGAACAACATTGGAAAATATTTAAAACTTATTTCCAAAGTGAGTGCTGTGTAGCCCAAACAGTGCGTCTTTTAAAAATAAGTTTTGGCCAAAATGAAGCACCCACCGCGACTGCTGTACGCAAGTTTGTGCAAAAAGTTCGTTAGAATGGTATGATAGTGGACAACACTCATGTTCCCCGTCGTCGTACGATGAGAATGTGACTGCTCTGGCCGAGAGTGTGAGAATTCACGAACATCAACTCGCCATCGATCTCAACAGCCCAACATTTTACGTACTAGCCTAAGGAGAATTGACTCAGCAATTGAAGGCTCGCGATCATCCGCTTCGTTATCGCTTCGCAGTTTGGGCCTCAGAGCAGTTTGAATTGAACAACGATTTTGGGAGAAAAATCATCTTTTCTGACGAGGCATTTTCATCTCGGCGGCTACGTTAACAAACAAAATTGCCGAATCTGGGGCTCGAAAAACCCACACGTTATTGTCGAGAAGCCAATGCATCCACAGAGAGTAACAGTTTGGTGCGGATTGTGGAGTTATGTCATCATTGGACCATTTTTCTTCAAAAATGAGGCTGGGAACAACATTTCGGTCAACGGTGGGCGTTACAAAGCCATGTTAAGCGACTTTTTATTTACCTAAATTGTAGACCTGAATTTGGACGACCTCTGGTTCATGCAGGATGGTGCGCCATACTACACAGCCCATGCCACAATCGATCTTTTGCGCACCAAATTCCCAAATCGTGTTGTTATCAGCCGTCTTGGAGATGTCAATTGGCCGTCTCGGAGTTGCGATTTCACCCCTTTGGACCTTTTTCTGGGGAACCGTGAAAGATCAATGTTATGCCAACAATCCGGAAACGATTAAAGCACTTAAGGCCAATATCATCCAAGCAATCCGTGAACATGCACAGCACTGCCCGTATTTGGCCCACCATTTACAATTTTTGAATTGAGGAAAAGGACGCAAATAGCAGAGAGTGATGGGTGCATTGTAAACTTAATACCAGAGTTAGGAACTTATCCTAGAAAAAAATCAAATTTTCTCCTTCTACGTCCATATTTGTTAAACAGAGTCCATATTTGCGAACAGAGTAAACACAGAGGCTGCAAAGCTGTAAAGTGCGACGAAAAACTACCAAATCGAATCGAATCAAAATTTTGTTTTGAGAAAACAACAGGCCGGCTATCGGCAACGAAACATGTTTTTCTGTTTTGCTTTGCTTTTTATGTTTCGATTCATTTGGTGTGTGTTGCGCCATAAGTAGGCAACTATCATCAACGACTCCCTGATCAACGACCCTCTCACCTGCAGATCCCGCACTTCTTGCCGGCGCGCAGCGCAGAAAACGTCGGCGGCTAGTAAAGGCTGCTGCTGGAGGCACAAGCATGCCAGCACTTTCGGCATGCGCCTCAAACACTCCTCCTCTTATTGGTGACGGTCAAACTCCCAATAAGAGCGTGCCAAGTTCCAAAACGATGGAACGTGTTCCCCAGTATGAATCCATGATTTTTACTCAGATCAACCTACAGCATTGCAAGGCTGCTACCGCTCTTCTAAGTAGCAGAATTGCATGCAGTAGTACAAATCATCACATTGTATCCATTCAAGAACCATGGGTGTGGAACAAACGCCTGTGTGGTCTTGGTGGCATACGTGATGCTACAATCCTTTATGATGAGCGATCCGAAAGGCCCAGGGTCTGCCTCATCATATCGAATACACTATCGGCAACCAAACTTGGTCAATTCTGTGGTCAAGATCTGGTAGCTGCGAAAGTGAGCTACAAGGCGCACGGAGAAATTGAACACTTCGTCGTGGCGTCTGCTTACTTCCCCTACGACTCGGTACTACCCCCGCCACCTAAGGCGGTTTCCGAACTCGTAGAGTACTGTGAAGCCAGAAGGATTGGACTCATCATCTGTTGCGATGCTAACGCTCAAAACACATTTTGGGGCAGCAGCAAATGCAACCGGAGAGGAGACCATCTTTTAAACTTCATTCTTTCTTCTGACCTTTTCATCAACAATGTTGGCTCTCAAACAACCTTTGTGACGGCGAGACGACAGGAAGTGATTGACCTAACCTTATCTAACAGGCATGCGAAGGCCATCACTAACTGGAGAGTTTCACCAGATGTTACGCTGTCAGACCATAGATACATCGAATTCCAATTGAAGTGCGGGATCTCCCCCTCGCAGCCCAAGCGGATCCGAGAAAAACAGACTGGGTGCGATTTAGGGAGGAGCTTGAGAAATCCACTCAAGCCCCGCCTAAACTCAAAACTAATCAATCGGTGGAGGATGCAGTTCATAACCTGAACAGCGCAATCACCAAATGTTTTGAACTCGCATGTCCTGTCAAAAAACCTCCCAACAGGAAGCCGGTTCCCTGGTGGAATGCTGAGCTCCATCGGCTTCGTAGGGAAGCCAGAAGTCTTCTGAACACATCGCGTAAATCGAACTCGGAAGATGACTGGAATAAATATCGATCGAAGCAGAAGGAATATAAGAAGCTTATTCGAAAATCGAAGAATGATTCCTATAAGCCCTTCTGCGAAGAGATCAAATCCCTGAGAGGTCTGATGGTACCTTTACCGAGTCTAAAGCAGAAACTCTTAGTTTACTGTTTCAGACCCATTTTCCGGGAAATCAGACTGTCATCGGCTCGTTGCACACTCCCTCATTGGATACTGCGGCTGTAGCGATGAAAACAACTCGGCGTAGCTGGTATGTTGCGTCACGCGTGGCAACTACTGAGGCCATTGAATTTGCTGTGGCATCCTTCGATGACTTTAAGTCGCCGGGCACTGATGGGATATACCCCGTTATGCTGCAAAAAGGTATAAGATAGCTGCTTCCTACACTGAAAAGATTTTTCACTGCTAGCCTGGCACTTGCCTACATACCTATCCCTTGGCGCGCGGTGAAAGTGGTCTTTATTCTCAAAATAGGGAAAGAGGATTACTCACTAGCCAAGAGTTTCAGACCAATAAGTCTAATATCATTCCTGCTGAAAAGCATGGAAAGACTAGTAGAGTTGCACGTGCGCAAAGTTGCCCTTCGAATGCATCCTCTGTCGGACATGCAACATGCTTATCAGCGCGGAAAATCCTGCGAGACTGCGCTTCAAAACCTAGTTGGGAGAATTGAATGCGCTCTCAAAAGGAAAGAGTACGTACTAGGCATTTTCGTCGACTTTGAGGGAGCTTTTGATAACGCTACTTTTGACAGCATGTGTAATGCTGCTAGACGGCATGGCGTAGATGAAGCACTAGTTTTGTGGATCAAAGCAATGCTTGTGCACAGGACATTGATCGCTGATACAGGCCTCGAACATTGTGTCAAGTCTGGAGTAAACAGGGGCTGTCCGCAAGGTGGCGCCTTGTCTCCGCTGTTATGGTGCATGGTGGTCGACTCTCTGCTAGATGCTCTCAATGCCTCTGGAATCTATGCCCAGGCCTATGTGGATGATGTTGCTGTTCTCTCTGTCGGCTCATGTTTAGCGAATGTCTGTCTCAAAGCGCAGGCGGCGCTAAACGTGATCGAAGACTGGTGCACGAGAAATGGGCTGTCGGTTAATCCTCTTAAGACCGATGTCGTTCTCTTCACGAGAAGGAGGAAAACAACTGGCATTGCTCAGCTGGTGCTAAAAGGCATTCCCATCCCTATATCCAAGGAAGCTAAGTATCTGGGAGTCATTCTAGATAACAAACTTCTTTGGTCAAAACATGTTGAGTCCAAAACCACCCAAGCGCTGTCAGCTTTCTGGCAATGCAAAGGTGCCTTTGGCAAAACATGGGGCTTATCGCCGAAAAAGGTCCTTTGGATCTACACGGCAATGGTAAGACCGATAATCTCATATGCATCGGTTGTTTGGTGGAGCAGGCTGACACGAAAACACGCTGTGGGTTCACTCACCAAACTCCAAAGAGCGGTCTGCCTCAGTTGCACGGGGGCTTTCCCCAGCACACCGGGAGCTGCTTTAGATGCTATGATGAACCTTCCACCCCTTGACATATATATCAGAGGGTGTGCACTGAAAACTATTTCTCGCCTAAAGAGGAATGGTCTTTGGTACAACTCGCATTGGAGTGAAAGTGTGTGGGAGAAATATCCTACGACCCCTGTTTCATGGGTATGCCTTCTGACGCAATGACACCTGCCATCCTACTGCGCTGTAACTACACAGTCACATTTCCTTGGCGTCAGGACTGGCTTTGGCCAGACACTGAACCTGGAATAGAATGTCTTCGCATCTTCATAGATGGCTCCAGGACTGATCAGGGATCCGGCGCCGGAGTTTTCTTCGAGCGCGAAAACATTCGACTGCACTTCTCGTTAGGAAAATATGCGTCTGTCTTCCAGGCGGAGATTTACGCAATCCTAATGGCCATGCACTATGTTGTGAAACACAGATGGAGGGGAAAGAGCATATGTGTCTGCAGTGACAGCCAAGCTGCACTCAAAGCTGTATCCAATCCTCTGTCCAACTCCTAACTAGTGCATGAACTCAAGACCTTTTTGAACAAAGTCGGAAGACTTAATTCACTTAGGCTTGTATGGGTTCCAGGTCATTCTGGAATCCCAGGAAACGAGATCTCCGATGAACTCGCTAGAAAAGGCTCAGAGGAGAGTTTCTCAGGGCCTGAACCCGCCTTAGGTCTACCAGCTTCAACGGTTAAATCTGACATCAATGACTGGGTCTTTAACGTACACAGTCGCAGATGGAGGGATTATCCAGCATGCAGGATGACTAAGCGCGTACGCCCTGACGTCTGTAAAAAGTCCGCAACATTCTTCTTATCCTTAAGGAGAAATGACTGCAGAAGGCTAACGGGCGTCATTACGGGCCATTACACTTTTGCCAGGCATCTCTACGTGCTTGGCATCAGTGAGACGCCTACCTATGCTGCTTGTTGCGAGGAGGACGACACAGCGGAACACTTTCTCTGCGACTGTCCCGCCTTCGCTCGTGCACGGTGGCGCACCCTTGGGGCCGACGTGGTGGGTGCCGAATCTCTTAGCTCAACATCACTGAAGCCCCTCCTCACTTTTCTCCGGACAACGGGGAAAATACAATAAAGACAAGGTGTCTGTCTGGTAGTACAATGGACCAGTACCAGACCAGTACCAGACCAGAAATAGTTTTGTATCATTCGGTGTGTGTTGCTCGTATACAATGGCGTATACAATGGCGTATACAATGGCGTATACAATGGCACATTCGACAACCGTCACCGAAACACTTCGAAACAAAAACATTTGTTTTGTTTCGTTTTATTTGATGTGTGCAGTCACATAAGAAACAATGCTCTCTTGTTTCACGAAACAAAAAAACACGTTTTGCTTTATCCGGTGTGTTTTCAACCTAAGTTAACGAGAATCGCAATGAACCCCAGGATCCACTTTAAACAATACCACTACGTTGAAGAGTTGCGAATCTGCCCTGGAGCACCGCCATCCAAGCAAGATTGCACACGCCATCGCACCACCATCTATGTACATATGTATATATATAAGGCTAGACATGCCGTCACCTATACCGCACGTTTAGCATATACGGTCACGAGATCTGTTGCCGATAAGTTACTGTTTTCATAATGGGCTGCTCATAAGGGAGCTGGAAGTTCCCCCAGCCGATCCGTGATATGCACCATATCTTAGCGTTGTAAACATTTTTATATTTTTTTCGTTTAGTAGAAATATTTTTTTCTAAGAAAGAATATACACACAGTTACAAAAGCCCACATACATCCTTATAAAGTGCAGAATCTATGAACCAGCGTAAAATTCAATATCAATTTCTTTATTAAATAAATCATAAAATAACAATATCAATAAAAATACCAATGAAAAGAACAACAAAACAAAGAAAAAGTAAAATAAACAGATAAATTAACATCATAAAAGTCTACAAACAGTAAAAGAAAACATGAAAAATACTATTTTAAAATTCTGCAAATGACATTCGATATTTTCTCGGGCTTCCATTCGAGTCTATGACTGCTTGGAGCATTCTAGGTATCGAAAGAACAAGATTTTCGGTGACATCCGGTGTTATTTCCGAACACGCCTTCGTTAAAACACTCTTTCGTGACTCTGTTGTTGATGGTATATTTACGGACTCTGCGTTCAAGTTCATCCCAAATGTTTTCAATAGCCTTAAGATCAGGTGTTTGTGGGGGCAGCTGTTTTGGCACATGGTACAGGAGCCATTCCTTAACTCTTCTTGCCGTATGCTTTGGATCACTGTCTTGGTGTAGCACCCAACTGCTTCCTAAGCCTAGGCATTCGGCAGATGCATGCAAATTATCCCGCAGTATGTCCAAATATTTGTGTTGGTCCATGGCGCCCTCAATAAAAACTAATTTGACCATTCCTGCCGCCGCCATTGACCCCCAAACTATGACATTGCCTCCCCCATGCTTTACTGTTGGGACCAAATTTTGCACAGCCATTTCTTGATTTGGTCTACGCCATATTTTATCCCGGCCATCAGATCCGAAAATATTGTACTTTTTTTTTTTTTGTTGGAGGCTTCTACTATCTGTTGGAGCACTCAGACACAAATACTGGTCCATTGTACTACCAGACTGACACCTTGTCTTTATTGTATTTTCCCCGTTGTCCGGGGAAAAGTGAGGAGGGGCTTCAGTGATGTGGAGCTAAGAGATTCGGCACCCACTACGTCGGCCCCAAGGGTGCGCCACCGAGCGCGAGCGAAGGCGGAACAGTCGCAGAGAAAGTGTTCTGCTGTGTCATCCTCCTCGCAACATGCAGCACAGGTAGGCGTCTCACTGATGCCAAGCACATAGAGATGCTTGGCAAAAGTGTAATGGCCCGTAATGACGCCCGTTAGCCTTCTGCAATCATTTCTCCTTAAGGATAAGAAAAATGTTGCGGACATTTTGCAGACGTCAGGGCGTACGCGCCTTAGTCACCCTGCATCCTGGATATTCCCTCCATCCATGAACCAGGCGGTTTCAGGTCCTGAGAAACTCTCCTCTGAGCCTTTTCTAGCGAGTTCATCGGAGATCTCGTTTCCTGGGATTCCAGAATGACCTGGAACCCATACAAGCCTAAGTGAATTAAGTCTTCCGACTTTGTTCAAAAAGGTCTTGAGTTCATGCACTAGTTTGGAGTTGGACAGAGGATTGGATACAGCTTTGAGTGCAGCTTGGCTGTCACTGCGGACACATATGCTCTTTCCCCTCCATCTGTGTTTCACAACATAGTGCATGGCCATTAGGATTGCGTAAATCTCCGCCTGGAAGACAGACGCATATTTTCCTAACGAGAAGTGCAGTCGAATGTTTTCGCGCTCGAAGAAAACTCCGGCGCCGGATCCCTGATCAGTCCTGGAGCCATCTATGAAGATGCGAAGACATTCTATTCCAGGTTCAGTGTCTGGCCAAAGCCAGTCCTGACGCCAAGGAAATGTGACTGTGTAGTTACAGCGCAGTAGGATGGCAGGTGTCATTGCGTCAGAAGGCATATCCATGAGACAGGGGTCGTAGGATATTTCTCCCGCACACTTTCACTCCAATGCGAATTGTACCAAAGACCATTCCTCTTTAGGCGAGAAATAGTTTTCAGTGCACACCCTCTAATATATACGTCAAGGGGTGAAAGATTCATCATAGCATCTAGAGCAGCTCCCGGTGTGCTGGAGAAAGCCCCCGTGCAGGTGAGACAGACCGCTCTCTGGAGGTTGAGCCACAGCGTGTTTGCCTGTTAGCCTGCTCCACCAAACAACCGATGCATATGAGATTATCGGTCTTACCATTGCCGTGTAGATCCAAAGGACATTTTTCGGCGATAAGCCCCATGTTTTGCATTGCCAGAAAGCTGACAGCGCTTTGGTGGTTTTGGATTCAACATGTTTTGACCAGAGAAGTTTGTTATCTAGAATGACTCCCAGATACTTAGCTTCCTTGGATATAGGGATGGGAATGCCTTTTAGCACCAGCTGAGCAATGCCAGTTGTTTTCCTCCTTCTCGTGAAGAGAACGACATCAGTCTTAAGAGGATTAACCGACAGCCCATTTCTCGTGCATCAGTCTTCGATCACGTCTAGCGCCGCCTGCGCATTGAGACAGACATTCGCTAAACATGAGCCGACAGAGAGAACAGCAACATCATCCGCATAGGCCTGGGCATAGATTCCAGAGGCATTGAGAGCATCTAGCAGAGAGTCGACCACCATGCACCATAACAGCGGAGACAAGGCGCCACCTTGCGGACAGCCCCTGTTTACTCCAGACTTACACATTGTTCGAGGCCTGCATCAGCGATCAATGTCCTGTGCACAAGCATTGCTTTGATCCACAAAACCAGTGCTTCATCTACGCCATGCCGTCTAGCAGCGTTGCACATGCTGTCGAAAGTAGCGTTATCAAAAGCTCCCTCAATGTCGACGAAAATGCCTAGTAGGTACTCTTTCCTTTCGAGAGCGCATTCAATTCTCCCAACTAGGTTTTGAAGCGCAGTCTCGCAGGATTTTCCGCGCTGATAAGCATGTTGCATGTCCGACAGAGGATGCATTCGAAGGGCAACTTTGCGCACGTGCAACTCTACTAAGCTTTCCATGCTTTTCAGCAAGAAGGATGTTAGACTGATTGGTCTAAAACTCTTGGCGAAGGTGTAATCTTCTTTCCCTATTTTGAGAATAAAGACCACTTTCACCGCGCGCCATGGGTATGTAGGTAGCTAGCAGTGAAAATTCTTTTCAGAGTAGGAAGCAGCTGTCTTATACCTTTTTGCAACATAACGGGGTATATCCCATCAGTGCCCGGCGACTTAAAGCCATCGAAGGATGCCACAGCAAATTCAATGGCCTCAGTAGTTGCCGCGCGTGACGCAACATACCAGCTACGCCGAGTTGTTTTCATCGCTACAGCCGCAGTATCCAATGAGGGAGTGTGCAACGAGCCGATGACAGTCTGATTTCTCGGAAAATGGGTCTGAAACAATAAACTGAGAGTTTCTGCTTTAGACTCGGTGAAGGTACCATCAGACCTCTCAGGGATTTGATCTCTTCGCAGAAGGACTTATAGGAATCATTCTTCGATTTTCGAATAAGCTTCTTATATTCCTTCTGCTTCGATCGATATTTATTCCAGTCATCTTCCGAGTTCGATTTAAGCGATCTGTTCAGAAGACTTCTGGCTTCCCTACGAAGCCGTTGGAGCTCAGCATTCCACCAGGGAACCGGCTTCCTGTTTGGAGGTTTTTTGACCGGACATGCGAGTTCAAAACACTTGGTGATGGCGCTGTTCAGGTTATGAACTGCATCCTCCACCGATTGACTAGTTTTGAGCTTAGGCGGGGCTTAAGTGGATTTCTCAAGCTCCTCCCTAAATCGCACCCAGTCTGTTTTTCTCTGATTCCGCTTGGGCTGCGAGGGGGAGATCCCGCACTTCAATTGGAATTCGATGTATCTATGGTCTGACAGCGTAACATCTGGTGAAACTCTCCAGTTAGTGATGGCCTTCGCATGCCTGTTAGATAAGGTTAGGTCAATCACTTCCTGTCGTCTCGCCGTCACAAAGGTTGGTTGAGAGCCAACATTGTTGATGAAAAGGTCAGACGAAAGAATGAAGTTTAAAAGATGGTCTCCTCTCCGGTTGCATTTGCTGCTGCCCGAAAATGGGTTTTGAGCGTTAGCATCGCAACAGATGATGAGTCCAATCCTTCTGACTTCACAGTACTCTACGAGCTCGGAAACCACATAAGGTGGCGGGGGTAGTACCGAGTCGTAGGGGAAGTAAGCAAACGCCACGACGAAGTGTTCAATTTCTCCGTGCGCTTTGTAGTTAACTTTCGCAGCCACCAGATCTTGACCACAGAATTGACCAAGTTTGGTTGCCGATAGCGTGTTCGATATGATGAGGCAGACCCTGGGCCTTTCGGATCGCTCATCATAAAGGATTGTAGCATCACGTATGCCACCAAGACCACACAGGCGTTTGTTCCACACCCATGGTTCCTGAATGGATACAATGTGATGATTTGTACTACTGCATGCTATTCTGCTACTGAGAAGAGCAGTAGCAGCCTTGCAATGCTGTAGGTTAATCTGAGTAAAAATCATAGATTTATACTGCGGAACACGTTCCATTCTTCGACTACTTGACATCAAAGTGGAATAAAATCCTACCAAGGCCGAAGTAGGGACGTGAGTCGTACGCGGATTTCAGGGCCCCAACATAGCCGTTGTCCAATCCCACAACCAGAGTGAAGCCCTCTTTTTTCAGAGAGTTCTTTTTCTGCTTGTAGGAGTAGACAGTCCAGGCTCTCGTGTCAGTCCCGGGTTATGCGCACGTAGTCGCGTCAGCACTTTCAGCTTGTTTCCGGGTTTTCCCGGAGACTAACTACCTGATAGGTAGTAGTTCCCAGGGGAGGGATTTTCGGCACCATGCTCCTGATCCAGGCAGATGTCTGCTGTGAGGAACAGCACACCACGAAGGTACCATTCATCAAAGCAGACCTGAATACAGAAGCCTGTTGCTGAAGCTAGCTCCAGTAGATTATCCTCGCAGTGTTGGCAATCTGCGCTGGTCATTCTGCTGTCACTGCCAGCCTTCCCTATCCTGACATTTTCAGAGGAGATGGCTGCCTCTTTGTAGGAGAGGTGCATGTCTCGACTCTTTACGGTCACTTGTGTTTCCTTTCCAGAGCAAGGGGTTTTTTTTTGTGTGAAGTGCCCGCCTCCGATGAGCAGCCTTTGGTCCTCTCCATGCTCTGGATTTTAATTTGATCTTTGTTGATCGCCGCATCTGCCTTCGGAATCCGATTTCCCGCCGCTACATCAGAGGAGGAGACATCACGTTCTCTCTCCCCAGCAGGGTTGTCCCCGGCGGCCGTCTTCCGTTTGCGAGCGCTCTTACCTTTTTCGGTTCGAGCTCCTGCTCACTTCCGACGCCGCTTTGGAACAGCTCTGCCAGCTTGAGGGTTGTTGTGATCCGAGACCGCTTCACCTTCTGCGATCAGAGTCTGTCTGTCAGCATCATCGCCTTTTTCGGTGGTGGCGCCGACCATAACAGAACCCTGAACACCTCCAGCTCCGTCAGTTTTGGAACTTGGCGCGCTTTTATTGGGGATTTGACCGTCACCAATAAGAGGAGGAGTGTTTGAGGCGCATGCCGAAAGTGCTGGCATGCTTGTGCCTCCTGCAGCAGCCTTTACTAGCCGCCGACGCTTTCTGCACTTCGCGCCGCCTAGAAGTGCGGAGGCTGCAGATGAGATGGTCGGATGGGTTTCGGTAGGGGATACCTCCGCCGATCTAATCCTCTTAACTGCCTTTTCCAGAGGTTCGTCTTCAATCATCGTGCCTTCGGCTGTGCCAGCCTCTTTGCACGATTTTCGGGCACGCCTCTTTCTCCTTCTTTTTTGGCACTTGCAGTGCAATCTACAGTACGTCCCAATTCTGGGGCTCGTTCAACCTTAGCGGTTTCACGTGCCGCGCCATCGTCGGTGTCGCCTTCGTTGGTTGCACCACTCATGCTCAGTCCAACCAGGTGGTCGGACAGTGAGCCGCAGGAGTCGGTGTCGTTCCGGGCTGCCGGAGAGTTGTGAATGAGTGGTGGGGCCTCCAGAATCCTTGCCCCGGCCGCGATCAGGGAGATCGCGGGTGGATATCCGCTATTGCGGGTGCCACCTGGAGTATTTCCATCCATTAGGTTGTCCATTCATCCATAATAAACTCGGTTCTCCGGGTCTTAGTTCGAGGTCATTGACCTCTTAAGCTCCTCCGCCGCGACAAGGCGCCCGAAGAGCGAAGGGGAATATTGTACTTACTCTCGTCGGTAAATAGCACAGTTCTACAAAACTCGTGACTTTCAGAGATGTAGCGTTTGGAAAACTCGAGGCGTTTTTTTTGGTTGACCTTGCTGATCAGGGGCTTTTTCCTGCGAACTCTTCCATGATATCCTCCAGATGACTTCAGCTAATTTTGGAGCGCTGCGCTAGTCTTAGGGTTGAAGGTCACTTTGCGAAGACTAGTCCTAATATTTCAGTACGAGATTTATTTGAGACATTACTGGACTGGACTATTAGACTGGACTGCTGCGCGACTTCTATCAACAATTCTTACAATTTCGCCGTAACTTTTATCCTCTTGTCTTAATTTAACAATTAAATTTCGAATTTCCAATGGAACTTCTTTCCTACTCGCCGTTTTAGAAATCCGTTTTTATTAAAAAAGCGACGCAGGCTGCTCTAAATTAAAAGAATAATGAAAAGTCCCAGTTCACTAAAAAAATTACCGGTAGGGTAATGTCCCCAGTAGTCGAACACTTAATTGTTTACTGTAAAGTAATCGTTAACTGTGAGAGAACCATTCAACGTAACTATATGAAGTTAAATTAATTAGATGCTCGAACTCAAAATGTTTATACTAAATTTAAGTTTTCCTTAGGGACTTTGACTTATACTTTATAGGAAAACAAAAACTGAAAAACAGCCCAATTCTCCAGTAATCGAACTGTTGTGCGTAAGATACCGTGCTTTCCCTTTTATTGGGAGAAGAGTATCTAACGGAGCGAGTAAAAATTCGGTTTTATGGTACTTATTACGTTTTTATTGAATAACACTTTTACACTGCCGTATTTTGTACTGCTGCTCCTTCCTTTCAATCCTTTCCTTTTATACAATTTGTCGCAGGAATATTATCCCCTCTATCACGTACATGCATTGCGAAATTCCCATAACCATAGATCAGCTATTTTGAATATTTAGTCCAATGCATTGTGCAATCGGTCAAAGGTACAAGCGCACAATGCATTGGGCAACCGGTCAAAGGCACAAGCGCATCATCGGCATTGTACCTATTCGACTGACTCGGTTTGTTTACATTTGGTTTTCACCGTTTGTTTACATCGCATTTGTTTTGCTTTTAAGTGCACGTGATTTAGGGTGTCACTGCTAAGCAAAGCGATGAGTAATGTAGGTCAAGCTCGATCCAAGTGGTGAGGCACTGAGCGTAATGCTGAGCATAGACATTTGGCTTGATCGTGGTTATGGAATGGCTAATCGTGGTGTTGGTACGTGATATAATAGGTGCATGTAGTGTATTCACTACAGAACACTTGTTTCCTGAAGTCAAACGTAAAGTTTCCAGACTTCTAATACAAGATTTCATGTAAGAATAAACCATAAAAAATAATTAAAAGCACTTTTTGAATTTTTATTGCGTTTGTATTTTATTGAAAACATACACACAAGAGTAATTCACCTTTTAAAGAAAAAAAAAAACTTAAAAAAATAAATCACAGTATTCATAAACAAAGTAGGTTTAAAAAAAAACAAATGTTATTCAGTCTTTAAGTTTAGGATTAAAATTTAAACGCAAAAAATACACACAAGTTCTTCATTTTGAGCCTCTTTGAATTTCATGATGCAAAGTTCAGTGCACGCTAAATGAAACCACTTATTGCAAGTATCACAGCCTATATTTTTAAGGCCATCTTCTTCGGCGTCTGTGTTGAGCTCATCTTCACAGAAACCGCATAATTGTTTTCGGTTTGTTTTAGGTACAGTTTTCTTGTTTTTTTTTGTTTTTCTTCATCGCAACTTTTTGATTTTTTGGTTCAGTTCTTAGTTCTTTTCTGGTTTTAATATCATCTTTTCGTTTCTGTTTTATTTTTTCATGTGCATAAAATTCTTTCCACTTGCTAGATGAAATAGACATTGGTGGTCTATTTACAGGCAGTAATTCTCTGCCTTACTTTGTTTTTATAGGGTCTGGGTATTTTAAATGCTTATCAAAACTGGAACAAGTGCTACTTGGTGAGTCTATTAGCCTCAGTACTGACGTGGACGGTTCAGGAGTAGAATGTGTCAGTTTGGGAGATTCTTTCAAAGCATTTGAAAGGTTCGATGGCTAGCTAAATGTGGGCTTGAACCCCCTGAATGTCTACAGTCGAAGAGTGGTTAAGCTTACAATATTCATTGATTTGTATATTTTGGAATGATTCTGATTCAACTGTTGCTTGGGTGAACTCAAAATTGTTGCTATGCCAATTGTTTACGAGATTCGGCGATGGTTCTGGTTCCAAAGTTGGGTGGGGTGATGTACCAATGTGTAATTGAGAGGATTCGGTTGATTTCGCAAGTTCAATGTTCCTTTTAGCATCTGATACAATTTTGAGCAAAAGTTCAAAGTTGAAGTCATTTCTAAGAAGCTCGGTTTTAAGGGATTGTAACACTTCCACTCTTGTATCAAACGTTTGTATGTCTTTATCAACCAAAGTGTCTGCAGTTATATGTCCAATGGTTTCCAAAGTGTTTTGTACGTATTTACTGTAGTCTACTGCATTTGGGTTAAAAGGGTAAATACCACATTTTTGAAAAGCGTTTTGTACAATTTTCGAACGATCTTTTTTATCTAGGACCATTTTTAGAATTTGACAGAAGTTTGTCTTTGTAACAGATTTGTCGCGGTTTTCAGGCAAACTCTGCCATTCCCTCACTGATACCTTATAATCGCTTTTAATGTCTTTAAACGCTGCCACATCTGCGGGCTGCATGATGTGCGTTGTGTTAGGTGGTAGTGAATAGAGGATTATTTGATTGCTTGAACAATATTCGCTTATGGCCATTGATAAATGAGACTTATGTCCATCGACCAGTAAAAGGACCGGTCTTTTGATATTGTTTTTATCAAGCCACCCGCTAAAGTCATTTGCGACATATTCGTAAAAAGTTTCCGACCTCGTCCACTTCGTTTCAGAACGACCAATGATCCAATCTTCCGGCATATTTTGAACAAGTTTTGATGGAGGGTTTCGTAAATAAGGGAATACAGTTTCAGGTGGTAAAATCACTCCGTTGGCACTAAAGACCAAAAGAACCGTCAAGTTTTCTTTTTCACTTGATGACTTTGTTTCATAAAGATTTTTGAAACCCCTTGGACCGATCACTTTTCCTGTTTTCGGGACAAAACTAAAGAAAAACTAAGAAGTTTCGTCTCCGTTATAAATTCGAATGAGGTCATCTAAAATATATGAGCCTTTAATTTCTATTAAGTAGTTTTTCAAATTATGGAACCATTTGTGAATAACTTTTTCCGTAACGACATTGTTCTGGCCTTACATAAAGACTCCGAAGCCCGTAAGCTTACCTCCTTATGTCGCTTCAAAAAATTATAATACCACTTCTTGCCGGGTCTATCGTCTTTGAATGGAGTTTTTCGCTTTTCATCCTTAACTATTTTTTAAACCACATCTAATAGTTCGTTTAGATTTCTTTTTCTGTTAAACCCTTATATGACCGCACTCTCTGAGACCTCAACACAAACTAAAGGGTCCGCCAAATAATTTTTTTTTTTTTGAAAATGCTATAAAAAAAACTACTGAATATTTTCTCAAATTTCTTTTTTTATTTGAAAGTACAATCCTTCCGGTTAATAATGGAAAATAATTTCATTCAAATGGCTGCCTCGGCTGGCCATGCAGTAGCCTACACGATCGGTCCAATTTTTAAGCACATTATCGATTGTGTGCAGCTGTATTTCACCAATGGCTTCACGAATATTGTCCTTTAAAGCGTCAATTGTCTCTGGCTTGTCGGCGTAACACTTATCTTTGACGGCACCCCACAAATAATAGTCCAACGGTGTCAAATCGCAGCTCCGAGGTGGCCAAACGACATCAGCTCTGCGGCTGATAATGCGATCTTCAAAAACAGGGCGCAAAACCTCGAGTGTAGCTTCGGCTGTGTGGCACGTAGCGCCGTCCTGTTGAAACCAAATGTTGCCAATATCCTCCTCTTCAATTTTTGTGAACAAAAATTCGTTCAACATGGCCCGATAACGATCGCCATTGACTGTAACGGCCACTCCTTGCTCATTTTCGAAGAAAAATGGCCCAATTATGCCTCTGGACCAAAATCCGCACCAAACAGTGGCTCGTTTTGGGTGCACCGGCTTTTCAATGTATGCGTGCGGGTTTTCTGTGCCCCAAATGCGACAATTTTGCATTTTTGCAATTTTACATACCCGCCAAGATCAAAATGAGCTTCATCTGAAAAGCTGATTTTTTTGGCAAAATCGGCATCTTCTGTAAGTCGATCGCAGGCCCACTTAGCGAAGCGAAAACGCATTGGATGGTCAGTTGGCTTCAACTCCTGAACCAATTAGACTTTGTATGGCGTCATACCAAGGTCTTTATGCAAAATTCGTCTCAATGATGTCTCCGAAATGTTCAATTGTTGAGAACGACGGTGAATTGATGTTGATGGCGCTTCACGCACACTTTCTGTCGCAGCAGCAATATTCTCGGGTGTACGCACTGTTTTTGGCTTTTCACGCTTTGGTTTATCGATGAGGATGCCAGTTTCTCTCACTTTTTTCACAAGATAACGAACATACGGAGCTGACGGTGCTTCTCTTCTTCCAAAATCCGTACGCAATTTTCGCACACATTCTGCAACATTACCATGATTTTCAAAGTAATGTCGCAATATTTCCCAGCGTTGTTCAAGCGTATACACAACCATATTCGTTCAGCGGAAGGATAAAACTAATTATCTGTCAAATCAGACATGAGCTAAGTGTTACCATTCACGAAATAAGCACTACTTGAAAAAAAAAACGTTAGATGGCGGACCCTTTATGACCGCACTCTCTGAGACCTCAACACAAACTACAACTTTTTGTAGCTTTGATATTTATTTTTACAGCTAATCGTCTCTGAAGGTTAAGGGGGGTAACACAATTGGAATTTCGCATTTGCAGAAGTTGAAAATCAGGGAAACAACACAGTTTAGGCGGATTGTTAAATAAAGCGTTCGACTACTGGGAGTGTTCGAATTTAGGCGACTCCACCCTACTCCATTTGGTTCCGTGCCAGTTTCTATGAAAATGCAGCTGTATGCTGATTTTTGTGAGATGGATTTTTTCGTTTATTTTGCTTTTCTTTTTCATATTTATGGTTGACAATGTTTTTCTGCAAGTGTTATTGGGAATAAGAAGATGTATAATGAAATGACTGTCTAACAAGCCAATTCTCTACTGGTTTTTAGATTTCTACATTTATGTAGACTTTTGTGACTAAGGATATGTTTTATAATCGATTATTAACTCCTAGAAAAAAGCATTATAAGTCAATTTTGAAATAGAAAACAATTTAATATTAACACATAGTGAACTGCCGTAAAATAGTTTTAAGTTAACCATAAAGTTCTCCGACCCGTTGTCCTAAGTACAAGGAGCCAATTTTAACCTAATTAACCACGCAACCAAAATCCTCGAGTAACCTCTGAATTTCAGTGTATAATATCGAGTAAAGGGCTAACAATTTTAGTAACCAGGGGAAAAAGATTTACGAAATTTTTAACCCTGTGACGCTATGCTTGACACTATAAACACTAACCGGCAGAGACTGATATGATAGCATTAGTTGTTCATGTAACACACGATCAATGACGTTTCACTACGGTTCGGTTGTGTGATATACATACATACATCTGCGAACAAAAAAATAGCAGTGCCTTCTTTAATATTTTGATATTTTGTGAAAAACGTCGATTTAAATCAAAAAGTAAGCTAATATCGAATTAATTATTTACGGGGAACACATTTTGACATTTTTTTTATTGTATAACTTAGTGGGACGTAGTAAACACTGTGTGTAGGAAAAACGAGAACAAATCCTTATTCTTCGCGCTGCAGGGAAAACGTATAAAGAAATACAAACAACGTTGATGTGTTCAGCTAAAATGAGCGCAAACGCAATTCAAGTTGAAGAGAAACCGGAAACTAGGGGACGAAAGAGAAAAACAAGTGCCTTGGAAGATCGGAAAATAGTGCGTCTAAGCAAAAAAGATCCAACAAAGTCAGCCACGGAGATCAGGACTGAGCTAGATCTGCCTATTTCTGCGATGACAGTACGAAGACGTCTCATTAATGAACATTTAAACGCCCGATCTCCAAGAAAAAAGCCTCTCCTCACCAAAAAACATATTGCCAAGCGGCTTGAATTCGGCAAAAAACATATCGCCTGGCCGGTTTCGAAGTGGCGAAATATTTTATGGACTGATGAGTTCAAAATTGTGTTATTTGGTGGGGCTGGTACCCGACAATATGTGCGACGCCCACCCAACAACGAACTGCTCCCACGTTATACCATAAAAACCATTAAACATGGCAAATGTTCAATTATGGTGTGGGAGTGTTTTTCGTACTATGGTATGGGTCCAATATACAAAACTGAGGGCAAAATGGATCAGCATGTTTACGTTAAGATATTGGAGACCGTGATGCTACCCTACTGTGAAGAAAAAATGCCACTCAGATGGGTCCTGCAGCAAGATAATGACCCAAAACATACCAGCCGTAAAGCGAAAGAGTTGGTTCAGCAGAAAGGGATTCAAGTCATGGAGTGGCCTGTTCAATCTCCCGACTTGAATCCTATTGAAAATATTTGGGGAGATGTTAAGCGTGCTGTATAAGATGCCAAACCATCCAATATTACGGAGTTATGGGACGTTATCTGGCAGACTTGGCATAACATACCACAAAACCGTTTTCAAGGCCTTGTGGACTCTATGGTTAGAAGATGTGAGGCTGTCATCAATAACAAAGGCTATTCCACCAAATATTGAGAACATATTAAACCAAAAATAAAATATAATCAATATAATCTCCAGATTTTCTCCTATTAAACCAACTTAGTTGGCAGCACTGCTATTATTTTGTTATACGTTCAATTCGGTTTCATTTTTATAATTCGTTGGTTATTACATGTATTATTTTTAATTTATATTAAATAAGTTTTAGAGAGTTTCCTAAAATAAAAAAAAATAATAATAAGCTTGAATATAGAGGCTCTTCAATTATTTATTGCACTTTTTTAAAGTTTTTGTAGGCACTGCTATTTTTTTGTTCACAGCCGTATGTATGTACAGTGAGGGTTAACTACCTCGCTTGCAAATATAAAAATAACAAATTTTTGTGATGGGTCTGATGAGATTGCCACTACTATGCTACTCCACGCTTATCGTGATCAGGGCTGACATCAGTTCCGGATTGGATTTCCTTACGACCACATGATCACCTTAACTACTATCTTCCAAAGCTGGGGTAGGGAAGACTTATGCAAAGGCTTTCCTGTCTGTCCGTCTGGAACCCATCATGTTTGAGATTGGATGTTGTTTGTTGCCATTTATGTTTGAAGGGAACTCTGGTACTCGTTGTGCCATCTTTCCCAGAACCCTTGGACCATAGATTGATTTTGTCGATAGTGATCCCGCCGATTTTGTGCGATATTTATGCAGCTGGGTTCTGGCACCGCAGTCATTACCTGGTCTACAAGAAATTGAGCATGTGTTAGTAGTTAGAGGGTTAATGTCGGAGCCGGTCTGTGCGCATAAGGGACATGAATTAGCAACAGCTTCTATTTGGAATAATATAGTATACAGATCTTCAAAGGCTAAAATAGTAAATCTAATTACTCGACGTAAATGTGATTGCCACCCAAAATGAGGAGCGGATGGCTGAGAAAAGTGCAAATTGATCCTATCCTTCGGATACAACCTCTTTGTGAGATTATGACAACGCCCAATTATACAGTTCCGGTAGAGAGCGGCGTCCTCCTTTTGAAATCGGGTCCGTTGTCCGATTACAGATTGCTGCATTTTCCGCGACCTGAAATAAAGTGACGAAGAGCGGCAATAAAGACGTCTGTCGTCAGGTTACTAACCAACTGTAGGTGATTGGGCTTTGTAGCCATGCATATGAATAGAGCGATGTATGCCCTAGAAAGCCTTGTCTTACGAGATCTAAATTGCTTTGTGATAATATGGTAAATGGGCGACTTGGTTGAAGGGATGGTAGGCCACCCAAGAGTTTCTCGCAAGTCTTCTTCCTCCGAATAGAACAGATTTTACAGCAAAAAAAATTCCGAGAACCCAATATTCAGAACTTTTGGCAAACAAGCGCAGATATTTCGAATACGCCCGGATGAAGGTATTTCGGATTATGATTACTGGACAAGACAATTGGATGTTTAACAGTAAACGAAACTGATGCTTCCTTGAAACTCCCTATAATACGTAAAACTTCTTCTTTGTTGATGAATGGAGCAAGCTTATTTAGCCTCGAGTGGTATACAATTTTGGGTTAGAACTCCAACGTCCTCTGATGAAACCTGTTGAAATAATTTAATGACAGATATTTTTGAATTGAAACGATGAATGTCGACAAGTGGCTTTGAGTACAAAAGTTGACGCAAAATCGAATACAATAAGCCATGACCCTCTGTGTTTGGAATCACGACGAGACTTTAATAACAAGTTGCTCCAGTAAACCGTTGTTTATTGGTTCATAACACTTGGGAACCTTGCATCCTTCCTTTTATATTGTCGCTTCCATAAGGTTTATAGTTCGATTTAGATTGCGGTCATATCGAAAAATCTTATAATAACCAAGAAGGACTCTTCACCAAATTTTCATGTCCAAAAGAAGTTCGAGAGACATTCCTCTCGAGGTAGCACTTGCATGATTATCATGAGAGCAAACATAACACCAAAAAAGTCTCAGTACAACATCTAATATAGCGGAAGTTCGATGTGCCACAAACGTGATCAATGTAATACGATCTTAGAAGTTGTGATTAGATGTGAAGCACCCAGTAACTCGAGTCTAGAAACAATACTGGCTTAAGAGCAGCGACCTATGTTTTAGCAGCAACGTTCATAATATTAACCTTTCTATCATCAGTTATATATCGAATAGAGACCACTGCGGCATAAGTAACTTTTGATGCATCTGATAAACTATGTAATTGTAACATCTTCCATCGTGGAATTATTAGATCGGTTCTTATGTATGTATGTAGAGACTTTTAAATCCGATGTCCATAACTCTTGGAAGAGGATTTCGAAAAGGACTATCGATGAAGCCAAAAAATCTTCGGGGATCAAAGATGCGGGATCGAAGATGGGGAAGTTACAATCTTCTTTCGGCAGAGTCCTAAGAGATTGCAAACAATTAGAACTTCACGCCCGCAGATCAAGTTTAGCTTAAGATATTTCCGACCCCACATTGGACTTAAGTGAAATAAGTTCTTCTGGATAGCTCGATTATTTGATGATGTTATCGATATAAACATCACCTTGATGCATTGATGCAACGTGTACTATTGTAATAAGGTAGGGGCAGATGCAGTACCATATACAATCGTACACAAACAGAAATGCTGATATTCGTCAATATGATTTTCTAACTAATCAATTCGCCGAAAACCCTACGTTGTTCACTCACCCAAATCTTCCGAAACATTCTGACATTATCATTCAATATCAGCACTAAAGAACATGCGATATTATCGAAAACGCAGACAAGCTCCAAGTAGATCTCGCTGGATTGGTGGACTGATACATAAGAAGTTATTTAACAATACACCATTAGAATCGTTCGCTGTGCCATCGAGCACAACTTTGTTGTTGTCATAACTGAAACATATAACTATTGACCGGAGTTGATGCGTACCTCTTCAACTGGCCGTGTTTCAGTTGACATATGAGCAAGTCTCAAATACTCAAATATAAATGTGAAATACATTCGATGAAGTTCTGGATTGGACTGAATTGACTGAGAAACTGCACTACCAAATGTTTAACCAAAAGATTGCTTAGTAACTTCAAATGATAATAAAACAACTTATTTCGCATCTGGAGCGCGACTGAATGTCTTCTTGAAATGTTGTTCTTCTAGATTTTTGAAATCTTGAAGAGATGAATAACTCAATGGAGACGACGCATGATTAATTATAATAAATAAAAAATAAAATAATTAATTTCTCAAAAGCGCTTGAGAATATGATCGGCGTCCATGGTCGAATGAGGCTACGCTATAGTACCATTGGGAGGCTAGATATTATCAAATATTTCTCTTGCAATTACCCAATTAAACGAAGTATGTATTTTGCGTCACCGATGCAATATATCAATCACAGATGAAATATTAAAATGCCACCAAAGAGACTTACATATCTATTTTTTTAAGGGTGCCCATTTCTAGGGTACCCAGCTTCTAATGACGATATCCTATAAATAGAAATGTGAGTATGCGAGCGTGGATATCCTATTCTCTCAATAGATGATTCCAGAGCAAATGATGAACGGAAATCCAGTAATAGGCGACACGCGACCGAGCAGCTCAAAGAGCCAGCGCGCACGGGAGTATTTCTATCGTCAGAAAACTAATTTTATGGGTGCAGTATGAAACGAAGTAACACCTACGGCGTATTGAGTATCGTAGGTAGAACAGTGCAGAAAATTAACACGTATACAACTCTTTGTTTTTTGTCTGGTGCTGCGCTTTAATGAAATGTCGGAAAGACGGAAACACTAACATAATGAAACGAGGTTCACATATACAAATTTTTCTGCCAGAGTAATTTATCCCAGGTGCGCTTAGGATAGGGCATTAAACCAGTTTTCGTCTGGTAGAATTACTCTCGTGTGCGCTGGAGAGCGCTCACTTCGAGTGCCTCCTTCCCACCATTCAATAGGAACCTGTCAAACTACGAGATTGAGGTACCTGAAACAAATCGATAAAACACTTAAACAGACGACGGACAATGTGATACCACGAACGTGTACCGATACACTACAATTGGCGCACTGCACGAAAAGTAGACTCCTGTCAAGACTCAAATTCTGCTATAATAGGTAAATTCTAACAGCGCGAGTAAATTAAATATTTCTGAGAAATAATCAGAATGACATTCAGGCTGTGAAGCTTCAAAGGACGTCAATCAGTAAGATCCTCAGGCGAAGGACAAGATGAATAGGGCATTGATTTACCACTTCGAAATGATAGCGATCATTGGGGATCAAAGAACTTCAATGATGATTCCATGGCAAATAATGCCGTGGCCAGTGAAGGTGCTGATACCTTTATCATTTTGCCGAAGAATGTATTGTGCAGGGAGTTTAACGAAACACATCCGTTGAGTTTATTGAGAACAGAATAGCTCAACAACAGTTCAAGTTTCTTTACAAATTATGTCTGCTATCATGTCATTAGTGGGAATGTATTAATAGTTATGTCGCTGTTGGAGTATACTTCTCGTTCATAGCGATAACGAATGCCGGTATGCTTGCTGCGTGGATGGTGTACAGGATATTTAACGAGCTGCTCAGCACTTAAGTTGTCACTTTCGAACTTACGAACTCAGCATCTCCAAGTTTCTTGATCAGGCGTTTCAGGTAAACTGCTTCATTTGTAAACGCTGAGAGTGCCAATACCCCGAAGAGAGCGCCGTGGCGCAGTGGGTGTCGGCCGCTGACGCATGATGAACGAGTTCGGATCCCGATAACACCAACGCCATCAAATGATTATTTCACCGCTTCCCTCCTCGGCGGGGTACTGGCAAAACCCCCCATTGTACACATGCTTTGAAAAAAACGATGCTACGTTTTTGCCTTTCTGAAATTTTGTTAGCTTTTATTTTTCATTTATTTTAATTAATTAATTATTTTAATTAAGTTATTATTAAGTCGAAGGACATAGTTTTAAGAATAAGAACGTGCTGTCTGCTTTAGAGTTAAGATAGATAGATAGCTCTCGCCGTTCGGAATCGGCATTAAGCTTTAGGTTCACTTGTGTGGAAAAAACAAATCACACACAACATAAATGTATAAAAGAAACTTGGCTCTGACTCTTCATGAGCTGTAACGCTACCTAAGGTGTCTGTCTGTTGTGTCTGAGTCTGAGTGTCTGAGTGCTCCAACAGATAGCAGAAGCCTTCAAAGAAAGAAAAAGGAAAAAGATACCATATACTCTGTCTCTGTGCTGCTTAAGGCTATCGTGGTCTGCTTCTTGGATTTATATATAAGACCTCCTATCTTCTAGGTCGCCTCCCCAATCAGATTTTGTCTGGAAGTAATATATTAGGTGGTTGAATTAAAAGTCGCTGTTTTTTTGTGTTTTTTTTAACGTTTATTACCATTATAAAAATTGTAATTATTTTAATCTAAATATTCGCATATAACACCACAATCACCACTTTTAAACCTTCTAAAGCAATCTCTGCATACTGTTTCGGATGGAGCAGATTCCCCATAAGCTTCCGCGAGTAATCGGTGAGCTTCAACCGCACTTTTTTTAAAATCGAAATAATGCAGAAGTATAGGTACACATTGGAAAAACAACTTATCGCGATCCATTTTTCAGTTTATATTAAATATCACTTAATGAATATAGAATGCCGACAGTTAACAGGATTTTATTAACACACCTTCAAGCTTCAAAAATGTACAAGTCACAGTAATTATAGTGCAGTGTAAAAAGTGGTACCCACATCTATTTGTGAACAGCGGGAATTAATGTAACCACCAAATAATTTATAATTAAGCGTATTTTTCAAGTGGATCCACATTGAACCGTGCCAGTTTGCTAACTGAATGTAAAATGCCCGGCCTCATTGATATAGCCAGATACATCAGCGAACCAAATATGGACTGACAACCTTCTCTATTTGTTCGCTTACAGTTCTTGTACTCACAACAGAAATGCTGTCCAGCTTCCAGTGCAATTTAATTTATTATACTTTCAGTCATATCTGTCTTTTTCAACAGATTTATGATCAGCTGCTTTTGACTGTTTGAAATTGGACCAGTCTTCGCGGCTAATCTCACAGCCCAAATAATAGTGTAGTAATCCATTGTCAACAATTTTGAATTTTCTCCAATTTTGTATTTTATTAGACTAATGGATTCCACATTTGGCTCAGCCAAAATGAGATCATCGGCATATACAGCAATAATAGGTACTTAATTTGTCATCTTTCTTCATTACATAAACGCAAGGCTTACTATTCACTGACGAAATCCAATTTGCTTTAGTATAGAATCCAACTTATTATTCTATGCTCTTCCGGATTGTTCTTATGTTTTTTTTATTGAAATAATACGATTACAGACTTCATAGAGCTAAAATTAAACATCGTAACTTCCACAATACAAATCAAAAATTAAAAAAGGAAAAATCATAATTTTAATGGGTGGGATGTACTTGATGAATTGACAGCAAATTATCAATATTTGGCTTCAGACTTGTAAAGAATATCCGAAAATCTCCCCGTTCTGTGATGTTCATTCTGCTGCTTCTATTTGTTAATAAGTTTGTAACGACACTAAAACTTTTTTCGACAAGGTGTGACGAGGGAGACGCTATCAAAAGTTTCCTCGCAATTTCCCACAGCCCAGGATATTTTTCGGGTATTTCTGCCTGCAGCCAAAATGTTTTAAAGCCTTTTTTGAATTTCACCTTCAGCTCCTCATTGGTGCTAAGCTCGAGTAGCTCCTCTTGTAATACGACATTCGACACTTTCGTTTCATCAACTGGATTTATGATCCATGGTGGGATTATATCATCGTGAGTATATCTTCAAATCTGTTTTTGAAATCATGCAGGGCATTTAAATGCTGAACGTATGTCTGAATATCTACAATACATCAAGACATTCTGCCTGTAATAAGTTTGGAAACTGGGAGAATTCGCGTCAACTAATATTTTGCTTCATAAATTTAAATTTTCCAAGAAAAGCTGAAGTTACGCCCTTTGTTTTTATTAATTTTAGACTCTCCCATTATAACTGCAAGTTAATGTCATTGAATTTTTTGAACAAATCTGTCAAATACGCGATATCTGCTTTCAATTTGATCAGGATTCTAGTATAATTCTTTTAAGATGGCTTATACACCCACGATATCGACGGAACATGGCAGGCGCTCCATCTGCTGCCACCGAAATGATGTTGGCAAATGGAATCGATTTTTTCTTAAAAAAATCACTCAGGACATTAAATATTGATTGGCCCTTGAAATCCGCCTCTAAAGTTTTCGCGAATAACAGCTCTTCATGGATTTCTTCATCCATAACAAATCGAACATATGCCTATATTAATGCTTCAATACCAGGTAAAGTTGACTCGTCCTGTTGAATAGAAAAATGAGTTGTTTGCAGATAATTACACAAGAAGCTTTCGATATAAAAGCTCATTTCATCAATCCGTCGTTGTACAGTGTTGTTACTCAAAGGAATTCTTTTGAGTACGTCAAATGGAGGTTTGTGCAGAACAGTTTTGAAAACCTTTTCAACGGCTGTTAAAATTATCTGTTCTCCGATGGTGTACGGTCCAGTTCGCTATAAGCAATGAGATATTGTAAGACGCCGGCAAGCTATCATCGTTACTTTGAGGCGTTGAAGCACGGTGGGATTCTGTTATTCTTCTTTCAATGTTTGAAAATGAATGACTGTTTGAATGAATGAATGACATCTTCTTAGATGATCTTCGAGCTTCGATGGTTTCATAGAGTGATTGCTCAAAATTTTGTTACATAAAAGGCATATGGGCAATCGTTTGTCTGCCTTTGATGGAAGAAAACCAAATTTCAAATAATCAACACTGTACTGTCCACATTTTTTTTTAGGTTCAGCCATGTGTCATATCAGTTACCTACCCGAAAAGAAAAAAATGTTTGTTTTAGCAATCATAAGGCGATTTTAACAGGATATGGTTTTTTTAAGAGAATAGGAATAGGAACAATAAACCGTTAATAAACCGACCCATAAAAAGGCTCTCACAAAACGGCTGGAACTATTTTAATGTAATACAAAACATTTTTTGATTATATGTTACTTATTTTGATACATTTCTGTTAATTCGAGAGCAAATAGCTACTCGTATGTACTTTTAAAGAATATTTCGACATCATAACTCCATGATTTCAATGATGTATTTATGTATGTATTACTTTGATGTACAATTTATGAAAATATTTTTAGTCATCCAGTATTAGCAAATACGAGGGCTATATCTCTCCTTTATCTCTCCTTTAGTGAATCGCCACAGTCGGGCAAATAAATAATTAATAATAAAAGTTAAATATTTCTCGGCTTTCTCTTCTTTTTTTTAAATCGAATAATGGCCCTGTTCAGTATTTAATTTTTATTATGTACATACTACACGCAAACATAACAAATACAATATTATTAAAATATAATTTAGAAGTATGCACAACAAATGTACAAATAGGCAGGTACTTACTTTTTTAGGAACTGGCAAACACTGACATCGATTCACTCACACTTTACTTTTCAAAATTCAGGAAACAAATGAGCGTTTGTCCTTGGCAGCATTCGTATTTATATTGGTAAAGAATTAGACAAGTTCATGCAAGAGTGCAAGCACAGCACAAGTCGTATTTCGTCCCTTTGCACGTCTGAACAAGCGTTGCGCGCGGGATGGCGGCGCTTTGCAAGTCTCGACACGCGTTACACTGATTATCAAATATACAAGTTTCTGCAAGTAACACTCGCTGATCTTGGGAATTCATGCTAAATAAACAGGCTATCTGATCCATATACCAGCCTAACTGAAAAAATTGTTATTTACTATCAAAACCAGATAAATTTTCGTGGACCCTACTTACAACTGGTGAACCCCCTTTTTTTTCATGCCAACGTAGACCCCCGTGGAGTCTTGCGAGGACCCCTGAGTCACATTCTCTATACAATATTATTAATCATCGGCTGCCCTGGCGACCTGGCGATAACGGGAACGTCATACGATACTCATGAGGGAACGCCGATCTCACTCTCATGAAGGCACGCCATGCATGATCCGTGTGTCGTTATTTTTAAGTTAGTTTAAGTTTAGGTTAAGAGTATTAAGTTAGTTGTAATAAAGACGTTGCGAATAAATTTGTTTTCATTTACACCTGGACCACTTTGGAAATCACTGTTCTAGATACCCGGCTGCTCCATATATGTCCATTATTGAAGTTTACCATTTAGATAAGATGATGAAACACCGATCTGATGGAGAATTAATTTTTTTCTCTACCGCAAGAGCCAGTAATAGGCGAATTGTCGAATACCTAACGACCGGTGAGAAGGTTTCATTATAATTTATCCCGAATTCTGAGCAAATTCTTCCTTATATTTCTTCATATTTCTATCTCTGTCCCTCTTGACAATGAATACATCCTATGAGGTTCTACCCCTTAGGCATTCCTACTAGCTCCCAGGTATTGTTAGATATTAAAGACTCTTCACACTTTTTTTACTCAACGACATCAGTTGAAAAAAGTGCTTCTTCGATTTTTTGGGGATTATTAAACTGTTCTCCATTAACAAATGAGTTAAGGAAATTCAACTCTTTCCTTGGTCGTCCAGGCTTACCGGATCTTGACGTTTCTGACATAATCTCTCCTTTATAGCATCCGATCTATCTCCGGAGTTACTTGTGTTCTCATTATTTTCGCTTGACTCCCGCTCATCTGGTTCTTATCCCCCTTGTCCTTCTGACTTGACTCATAATAAACGAAACAGTCTTTTCCTTCTTTTGCCTTCCCGATGTCCTCGATGCTTGAAACGTCTCTATGTTCAATAACTCTCATTTTCGTTTGATCAAATAGGCGATATGCTTTGGGAGGAGTGGAGTAACCTGACTTGAATTCATATGCTTTGGATTGAAATTATGATAAACAATAGCTGTCCGGACAGATTTCGTTCTGCCAAAAGTTATTGGCCTGTCGCGGTCCAATAGAAAAATTAAATAAATAAAACCTATTTCGGAGTGATCATTTTATATATGCCTCGATAATGAACAATGATTAATTATAAAAATTAGTTATCTATTTCGTACACTGCAAGACTATATTAATAGATAATGTCATGATATTTTCATTGTAATGCTTTATAGCACACGATAATTTTTGTTTCATTATCTGGTACGTAAACAAATAAAAATGACGGTTTCCCAACGCGGGAGCAGGCAACAAACAACTGCCCATGAGAGAAGCATGGGTTTTCAAGATTAACACCGCAAACACTTAACGACAGACCCTGTGATTTATTTATAGTCATAGCGAAAGCAAGCCGCACTGGAAATTGCAGTCGTTTAAATTCAAATGCTACGTCAGTTGGTACCATTGGGACGCGGGGTATCAACACATCTTTTCGCTTATATTTTCCATTTAGAATGTTTGGTTCGATCACATTGTTAAGTAAATTATTCACTGCTAACCCTGTGCCGTTACAAAGACGCGGTTGGTTAGTATTGCCAAAAAGCTGACAGCGCTTTAGTGGTTTTTGACTCAACATGCTTTGACCAAAGAAGCTTGCTATGTAAGCTGACTCCCAGGTACTTAGCTTCCTTGGATATCGGGATGGGAATGCCTTTTTGCACCAGCTGGATAATGCCAGTATTTTTCCTCCTTCTCGTGAAGATAACGACATCAGTCTTAAGAGGATTAACCGACAGCCCATTACTCGTGCACCAGTCCTCGATCACATTTAGCGCCGCCTTTGCTTTGAGACAGACAGTCGCTAAACATGAGCAAACAAAGAGGACAGCAACATCATCCGCATAGGCCTGGGCATCGATTCCAGAGGCACTGAGAGCATCGAGCAGAGAGTCGACCACCATGCAGCATACCCGTAACAGCGGAGACAGGACGCCACCTTGCGGGCAGTCCCTGTTTGCGACAGACTTGACACATTGTTCGAGGTCTCCATCAGCGATCAATGTTCTGTGCACAAGCATTGCTTTGATCCACAAACCAGTGCTTCACCTACGCCATGCCATCTAGCAGCGTTACATATGCTGTCGAAAGTAGCGTTATCAAAAGCTCCCTCAATGTCGACGTAAATGCCCAGTATGTACTCTTTCCTTCGAGTGCGCATTCAACTCCCCAACTAGGTTCTGAAGCGCAGTCTTGCAGGATTTTCCGCACTGATAAGCACGTTGTATCTCCAAGTCTCAACTTTGTGCAAGTATAGTCTCTCCAGGCTTTTCAGCAAGAAGGATGTTAGACTTATTGGTCTAAAACTCTTGGCGAGTGAGAAATTTTCTTTCCCTATTTCGGGAATTAAGACCACTTCCATCGCACGTCAAGGAATATGTATATAGGCAAGTTCCAGGCTAGCAGTGAAAATTCTTTTCAGAGTAGGAAGCAGCTATGTTATACTTTTTTGCAGCATAACAGGGTTCAAGGGTTCATCCTATCAGTACCCGGCAACTTGAAGCCATCGAAAGACGCCACAGCGAATTCAATGGCTTCAGTAGTTGCCACGCGTGACGAGTTGTTTTCATCGTTTCAGTCGCAGTTACCATTGAAGGAGTATTCAACGAGCCGATGACAGTCTGATTTCCTATAACCTTCCTATAACTCCTTCTTCTTCGTTTTACGAATAAGCTTGTATTCCTTTTGCTTGTATTCGATACTTATTCCAGTCATCTTCCGAGTTCAATTCAAGCGATCTATTAAGGAGACTTCTGGTTTCCCTGCGAAAACATTGGAGCTCAGCGTTCGACCAGGAAACCAATTTCCTGCAGGGTGGTTTTTTGAGAGGACATGCGAGTTCAAAACACTCAGGCGCTACTCAGGTTATGAGCGGCATCCTACACCAATTGCTCTGAGTTTATGTAGGGCTTGAGTGGATTTCTCAGGCTCCTCTCTAAACCGTACCCATTGAGATCCCATACTTCTATTGGAATTCGATATTTCTGTGGTCTGACAAATTAGCACCTAGTAATACTTTTCATTTACTGATGGCATTCACATGCTTATTCGACATTAGGGACATTATTAGGGTTAGGTCAATCATCTCCTGTCATCTAGCCGTGCGCTTTGTAGCTAACTGTAGCAGCCACCAGATCTTGTCCACAGAATTGACCAAGTTTGGTTGCCGATAGTGTGTTCGATATGATGAGGCAGACCTTAGGCCTTTCGGATCGCTCATCATAAAGAATCGTAGCATCACGTATACCACCAAAACCACACAGGCGTTTATTCCACACCCATGGTTCCTGAATGGATACAGGCTACTGCTACTGAGAAGAGCGGTAGCAGCCTTGCAATGCTGTAGATTGATCTGAATAAAAATAATAGATTTAGACTGCAGAGCACATCCTATCCTTCGACTACTTGACATCAAAATGGAATAAAATCCTACCAAGGCCGAAGTAGGGACGTGAATCGTATATAGATTTCAGGAACTCTCTTTGTAGGAATAGACAGTCCAGGCGCTCGTGTCAAGTCTCGGGCTCTGCGCACGTAGTCGCGTCAGCACTTTCAGCTTGTTTCAAGGTTTCTCCGGAATCTTTGGATCTCTTCATCCTAAGGTTTTTGCTTCGATCTTTGTTGATCGCCGCATCTGCCTTCGGATTCCGATGACCCGCCGCCACGGCGGTGGAGGAAACATCACGTTCTCTTTCCCCAGCAAGGTTGTCCCCGGCGTCGGCCACAGCAAGACCCTGAACGCCTCCAGCACCGTAAATTTGGGGACCTTATCGAGAAGTTGATGGTTACCAATAAGAGGAGAAATGTTAGAGGCGCATGCTGCAAGTGCTGGCATGCTTGTGCCTCCTTCAGCAGCTTTTACTAGCTGGCAACACTTTCTGAGCGGCGCGCCGCCAATAAGTGTGGGGGCCGCATATGAGAGGGACGGATAGGCTTCGGTAGAGGATACCTCCGCCTATCTAATACTTTTAGCTGCTTTTCCCAGAGGTTTGTCTTCATCCTTCGTGCCTTCGGCTATGTCAGCTTCTTTGTACGATTTTCGGGCTAGCTTCCTTCTCCTCCTTTTTTGGCACTTGTCAGTGCAATCTACAGTACATCCCAATTTTGGGGCTCGTTCAACCATAGCGGTTTCCCGTGCCGCGCCATTGTCGGTATCGCCTATGTTGGTTGCACCACTCAGTCCATCCAGGTGGTCGGTCAATGAGCCGCAGGAGTCGGTGTCGTTCCCGGAGAGTTTGGAATAAGTGGTGGGCCTCCAGAATCCTTGACCCGACCGCGACCAAGGAGATCGTGGGTGGATTTCCGCCATTGTGGGTGCCACCTGGAGTAATTTCATGTTTATGGTTGTCCATTCACCCAGAGAAGTACTACAAATATGTACATTATAACAAAAAGACACATTTACATTAGAATGATCTACATTGATTCAAAAAATCTAACAAATAGTTCACAAGTTGACTTAATATTGCATGAGGTATTCCATATTTTGAAGACTACCATTTAAACTTTTTTTTACTATTTACACATGTCCAGAAACCTTTTGGATCTTTTAAAATTCGAAACTCTATACTCATTAAATACTGTTGTTGAATACTGCTTATACAAGAATATTTCCTAAAACTCATATTCGCGGCGTATTTGTCAAAAATGTCGATATCATTTCCAAACTTGTGTTTTAAATAATTTGAATGCTTTGTTTAAAGCATTTTTTAGCTTTTTCTGAAAGATGGCATATGAGTTGATTACCTGGAATTCATGTGGAAGATGGTTCCAGGCGCGAATTGCAGATACAAAAAGGAATAAGAGTCTTTCCTCTATTAGATTGAGCAAAATGTAGTAATTCAAAAAGATAACTAGGAGACTTAGTTTGTATGATTTTAAATAATTTTAATACATTGCGGATGTTTTAATACAGATTCAGACTCAGACCGTAAATTGAGAATGTAAAACTGGACTCACTATTGGATCTTGGTATATCCTACTAATATTATAAACGCGAAAGTTTGTAAGTATGGATGGATGTTTGTTACTCTTTCACGTAAAAACTACTGAATGGATTTTAATGAAACTTTACAATAATATAGCTTATACATCAGAATAACACATAGGATACAATTTATAAAGAATTGTGAATTGTCCAAAATACCAAGTAAGTAGGAAAAAATCAACCATCTGCGAACTATTCTGACGTGCGCTGCTAGAGTTACACATACATACATATGTATGTATGCGATGTATGATGGAAATGTTTATCTTAAATAGTCCTACAAAAAAGTCCGCCACAGTTTATACATATGTATCTATATCTTATATGTATACCCGAACGCGGGCAGACGCGTGAGGGCAGACGTCATTGACAGTTGTGTCCGTTTTGCGAATTTTCAAGGTGTCTAAAATCGTCGCCTAAGCGGCATCACACCGTCCGATAGCGCCGTTATCTTTTCGGCTTGCCTCTAACAGCATTTCTCGGAACCGAGCAGTATTCGGAGAAAACAACACAACTGGCGACGGGGATGAACGGCACCAACCACCAAAACACACACATACGTGCACACACATATGTACATATGTGCCTGCGAACGTGCTGCATACAGAGCAGAGCAATGGAGAAAAACCTTTCGCAGCGACGAAGCGAGCGGCTGGGCGAATTTCTTCCCGGCAACCAAACTCACTTCTAGCCAGAGCATCGTTTCATTTAAGTGGGCCTGCGATCGACTTACAGAAGATGCCGATTTTGCCAAAAAAATCATCTTTTCAGATGAAGCTCATTTTGATCTTGGCGGGTATGTAAACGAGCAAAATTGTCGCATTTGGGGCACAGAAAACCCGCACGCATACATTGAAAAGCCGGTGCACCCAAAACGAGCCACTGTTTGGTGCGGATTTTGGTCCAGAGGCATAATTGGGCCATTTTTCTTCGAAAATGAGCAAGGAGTGGCCGTTACAGTCAATGGCGATCGTTATCGGGCCATGTTGAACGAATTTTTGTTCACAAAAATTGAAGAGGAGGATATTGGCAACATTTGGTTTCAACAGGACGGCGCTACGTGCCACACAGCCGAAGCTACACTCGATGTTTTGCGCCCTGTTTTTGAAGATCGCATTATCAGCCGCAGAGCTGATGTCGTTTGGCCACCTCGGAGCTGCGATTTGACACCGTTGGACTATTATTTGTGGGGTGCCGTCAAAGATAAGTGTTACGCCGACAAGCCAGAGACAATTGACGCTTTAAAGGACAATATTCGTGAAGCCATTGGTGAAATACAGCTGCACACAATCGATAATGTGCTTAAAAATTGGACCGATCGTGTAGGCTACTGCATGGCCAGCCGAGGCAGCCATTTGAATGAAATTATTTTCCATTATTAACCGGAAGGATTGTACTTTCAAATAAAAAAAGAAATTTGAGAAAATATTCAGTAGTTTTTTTTATAGCATTTTCAAAAAAAAAAAATTATTTGGCGAACCCTTTACATTTACAAGACGCGATCAGGAATGATGTGGATTTAGATCCAAACAATTTGGGTTAAATGGTAATACTCCCGTCGTCATTTGTAAATAGCCCGAGATATCTTCATGAGTACATGCAGGATGCGTTCACATACGTGCGTAACTACGGGAGGCCTGATCTGTTTATTACAATGACATGTAATCCCGCTTGGCCAGAAGTTACTAAAGAGCTCATTCCAGGTCAAAATTTAACGGACAGACATGACTTAACAGCCAGATTATTTAAAATAAAAGTTCAAAAATTGGTTGCTCTGCTAACAAAAGGGAAAATATTTGGAGACATGAAGTGCTTCATGTACTCGATCGAGTGGCAAAAAAGAGGTCTGCCTCACGTGCACTTACTGCTGTGGTTGACGGAAAAATTACGCCCTAACCAAATTGACGAAGTCATAAGTGCGGAGATACCAAACCCAGAAAGTGATCGAAAACTCTATGATATTGTAACCAAAAATATGATTCACGGTCCCTGTGGTGCAGTAAATCCGTCATCACCATGCATGAAGGAAGGAAAATGCACCAAAAAGTATCCAAGGGCGCTTTTAAAAGATACTCAAACTAACGACAAAGGCTATCCTCTGTACAGGCGTAGAGCACCAGGAGATGGCGGCCGTACGATAACTCTAAAAACCCGAGGAGGAACACAGGAGGTATTGGTTGACAATAGCTGGATTGTGCCATATTCTCCTCTTCTCTCTAAAATTTTTAATTGTCATATAAATGTAGAGTTCTGCAATACGGTACAGGCGATAAAATATATTTGTAAATATATGAACAAAGGCAGCGACCAGGCTATTTTTAACATTCGACAGCAAGGGAATGTTAATATTGACCCGAGAGATGAGGTGCAAACGTTTCGAGCCGGTAGATATGTTAGCAGTAACGAAGCAGCGTGGCGGATCTTGGGTCTTCCTCTGCATGAGAGACACCCAACAGTCACTCAACTTGCGGTTCATCTGCCCAATGGTCAGCGGATTTACTTCACTGAAAACAATTTTAGAGAGAGAATGGCCGCACCACCTAAGACGACACTAACTGCATTTTTCCTGCTTTGCCAAAATGACGCATTTGCAAAAACATTACTTTATGTTGACGTACCCCGCTACTATACATGGAACGTGTCGTCTAAAGAATGGAAACGTCGTTTACAAGGAACACCTGTCGACGGCTGGCCAGGTGTGAAGGCAGGAGATGCTCTTGGGCGCATTTACACAGTGCATGTTAGTAACTTCGAATGTTACTGTTTGCGAATGCTGCTGAATGTAGTACAGGGCCCCACTCACTTCTTGGAACTAAAAACAGTTGACGGCCAAGAACTTGAAAGTTTACGACAAGCGTGTGAGAAGTTGGGGTTGTTGGAAGATGACAACCACTGGGATGCCACAATTGAAGAGGCCGTGCTGTGTCGCTCTCCTTCGCAAATAAGAGAACTATTTGCAATATTGATATGCACTTGCGGTTTATTCAATCCTCTTCAACTATGGGATAAGTATAAAGCTGCGTTATCGGAGGATATCTTGCACAGATTTGAAAGGATGGATAAAGTCAACAATGATCTAGGTTTGAATGAAGCACTGACACATATAGAGGACAAAATAATAACGATTGCCGGTAAGAAATTGTCCGACTTCGGTATGCCTACACCGCAGCGTCGAGGAGAGTTGTCGACCGATTTGATCAAAGAGCTAAGCTACGATACCGCTTTATTAGACGCTCAGGTCAGTGAAACTGAACCACGCCTGCTACCCGAGCAAAAAGACATTTATAACAAAATATTACAACGAGTTGAGCTTGGCGAAGGCGGTCTTTTTTTTCTTGACGCCCCGGGCGGTACAGGTAAAACATTTTTGCTTAATTTGCTTCGAGCAAAAATTCGTAAGGACCGTAATGTTGCATTAGCGGTGGCTTCCTCTGGGATCGCTGCAACCTTGCTGAGCGGTGGACGGACGGCACATTCGGTTTTTAAATTACCTCTTAATCTGGCAAGCGAAGAAACCCCAACGTGCAACATCAGTAAGAGCAGTGCCCGCGGCGCCCTGTTGCATCAATGTAAGCTGATCGTGTGGGACGAGTGCACTATGTCACACAAACGCGCCATTGAGGCGCTTGATCGCTGTCTACAAGATATTCAAAGCAATCGAAAGTTGATGGGTGGTGTGGTAGTGTTATTGGCAGGGGATTTTAGACAGACTTTACCTGTTATCGAGAGAGGCACTGCAGCAGATGAAATTAACGCATGTCTAAAAGCCTCATATCTGTGGTCTAAAGTTGAAAAGCTTTATCTTACCACTAACATGCGAGTACAGTTATTCAGCGATGTCGAATCAGGAGCATATGCTCAAAAACTGCTAGAAATTGGTGAAGGCCACCTAGACACCGACCAAGAAGTTATGGTTCTTTTCACACAGCAATTTTGTCATGCTGTGGAGACAGAAGACGAACTTATTGAACACGTTTTTCCGAACCTGCAACAATATATTCTTGACGAAAATTGGTTGTGTGAAAGAACCATACTGGCACCCAAAAATGAGACTGTTGCGAAAATAAATAAAAAAATCTTGGCCGAAATAAACAGCGAAACATCAGTGTATAATTCCATTGGCACAGTTATGTCATCCGATGACACTACAAGTTATCCCGTAGAGTTCCTAAACTCTTTAGAGTTGTCAGGGGTGCCATCACACAAGTTGGAATTAAAGGTAGGTGTACCCGTGTTGTTAATGCGTAACCTGGACGCGCCAAGATTATGCAACGGTACTCGGTTGCGAGTTACCGAACTAGGAAGGCACATTGTGAAGGCCACAATTTTAACTGGAGAAGCCAAGGGAGACAATGTTCTTATACCGCGCATCCCAATCATACCCAACAACTTGCCATTCAATTTTAAACGCCTGCAGTTCCCATTAAAAGTCGCATTTTCAATGACGATCAACAAATCGCAGGGTCAAACCTTGAAGGTAGCAGGCATACATTTGGGCACGCCATGTTTTTCTCATGGTCAGCTCTATGTGGCTTGCTCACGTGTTTCCAAAGCGAAAAATCTGCATGTTTATGCTGAAGGAAAAAAATCGTTAAATATAGTTTATAGGAGCATACTACAGTAGCTACTTACATATAGGCCTATGATTAGGGCTCTGCAGTGCTTAGTTACCGTATTTCTTATGTTGACAATATTGTTACGTTATTATAGTGCGACTGTAACATCTCAATATTGTTACGCTGTTATATTTTTCAAATGCGACCCAAAAATTATTTATGTGATAATTTTAATGTCATAAGGTTAGTTCTTTTCTACGCCACGCTAATATAAGCTACTCGAAATATTAATCCTGCGCAGACGAAGTCGCGGGCCCGGCTAGTTATAAATAAAACGGATACACATCATTAAACGCAACCTTAAGTCTATGCTTACAAACAGAGTCAAGACAGGGAAATACAGAACAATTAAACAAAATGTAAGGCATTTCAATCATTTTCACTAATATTATTTTTAATGCACACCGGCCTGCGGGACCGGCATAGTTTCAAAATTAGGCACTAGAGCGCGACGCGCTCTATACTCCCCGCTCATCACTTAGGACAGTCTCAGTTAGCCACCGACTCTAGTAGTGGTTGCGTCAGCCCTTGTGTCCTCGCGCCTCTATACCGCCTATTCCCGCTTTTCCGAAGCCTACAGGGTCTCTTGGACCGGTCTTCCTTCTAAGGTAAGTATCTTCCCGGTCTGGTAGACCGTTATTGCTGTTTTTGAGGTTTTTTTTACCGGTCTGTAAGACCCATGTTCCTTTAATTGTGGGACGCCCTCACAGACCGGTATTCCATTTCTTTTTTGTGTGTATTATGCCATTATTTTTAATTTATTTTTTTAACAAATCCTTATAATGTTTTTCAGAGGCCACAATTATGAGTGTTAATAACGTTTCTTCTCGTACCCGGAGAATTATAGACATGGCATTAGCTGATGATTCTGAAGGAGAATCAGATGTTGAACTGGACTCTGAAGATTCCTATGTCCCTAGTGAAGATGGAGAAGAAAGGTCAGAACATTCCTCTCACAGCGAACTCTTGTGTGATGAGGAAAGGAACGAACCTAAGATTTCATCAACAGGTGATGAGAGTAGCTGTTCCAGCATCCTAGAGGATGTCACGGCAGAAGCTTTTTGCTCTTCGCGATTTATTTATAAGGGGAAGAACTTCAAGTGGGAGCCAGAACCGACCCAAGCCAGAAACAGCCGTTCCTGTAAAAAAATAATATCTCAAACCAAAGGACCGGCAAAAAGCTCACAAAATCCTTCCCCAGAAGTTGTCTGGAGACTCCTGTTTACCGATGACCTTCTAAACGACATAGTCAACTGGACCAACAACAAACTAAATGCCATGCGAGAAAAATTACAATTAAACGACAACTCATATCGCCCCACAGATTTGAATGAGATAATGGCTCTTCTTGGATTGTTGAGTCTCACAAATCAGGGAGAGAATCACTGTCTTCCCCACGGCGGGCCGATTTTCCGCGCCGTGATGTCCGAGAAACGGTGCAATGTTCAAATAAGAGGGTTACGATTTGACGACTCATCCACCCGTTCTATCCGGGAGAAAGAGGACCCAGCGGCGGCCATGGTTTTCAATGATTTTCAATCGCTTCATAGAAAACTGCCAAAGAAATTATGAATTTGGAGCCTTTATCTGCCTTGATGAGATGCTCGTCCGATTCCGGGGAAGGTGCCGATTCAGAATGTACATGCCAAATAAGCCGGCCAAATACGGAATAAAATTAGTTTTTTTCTTTCCAACGCCTACATTTATGTTGGGAAAGATAGCGATGGGATGACCCTAAATAATCAAGAAAGAACATTGAAAAAGCCGACGCAAGCAATAGTACGACTGGCCAAGCCGTGGTATGGTACCAAGAGAAACATTACGGTAGGTAATTGGTTTATGAGCATGGAACTTGCTAACTATTTCTGGGATAAGTCTCTAACATGTTGTGGGACACTAAAGAAAAACAAATGAGAGATTCCCCCAGAATTTCAACCTAATAGAAACCGGCCTGTAGGTTCTACTTTGTATGGTTTTACTAAAATTTTTACTCTTTTATCTCACGTACTAAAGAAGAGTAGGGCCGTCATTCCGCTATCTTTAATGCACCATAACCAAACAATAAACCAGAAATAATTTCATTTTATAATTACACAAAATCTGGAATAGACACTTTAGAATGAAGACATGAAGTGCAGCGTATATTCAGCGAATCGCAAAAGCAGAAGATGGTCACTGGAAATTTTCTATTATTTGATTTCTTTGAGTTGCAGTAATGCGTAAGACGTACGCATCAAGAAATATAAGAAGATTCGAATTTATATCGGAACTTGGATTGTTACTAACAAAAAACCATCTTTGCCGACGTTTGGAAATCGCAAATTTACCTGAGACTCTCAAAACAAATATAAAAAATTGTTTCACATCCATTGATCCTGGAGTGGTCGAGGAGACAGGTCCTGGAACGTCACAGAAACCAGCCCGAACCGATCGGCTAGAGAAGCGAAAAACCTGCAGGTACTGTCCTTACCAAAAGGAGAGGAAAACAAATTACAAATTGCCTAGAATGCTCCATGAAAATTTGTAATGAATGTGTTTCAAAATTATAATTAGTAAAATGTTTTGTATTTTTATCGATTATAAAATTTTTCGATAATAATCTTATTTTTTTATGAAACTTTTTCCAATCATTTTTGAGTAGGTGTGATATGCGTTTTTTTTTAATTTAAAAATATTCCCCAATTTAACTTTATATAATTTTGAATTTTTTATGATATAAACTACCAACTTTCATCTGTATTGTGTAAAACAATAATATTTTTGTCAAGAAATTGGTTTAATAAAATATATGACACATAAAATCTTCCTTTAGTCAAATCTTTTCATTGAAACTGATTTTAAAACTTTTAAACAGAAAAAAATTGTTCCCCCGGTCTGAGAGGCCGGTGTTCCTTTTAACCTATATGCAGGAGATGTTCCATGCAGAGGGTTAAAGAGTCAATGCAAGTATTTCAACGAGTATGGTAATTTATGCAATATACTATAAACTTTTTTCAGGGTATCTCTTACAGCGTTACAATAAAACAGTGAAGAGTTAATGTGAAAACCAAGATATATAACAGAATTTACAACGGTAACAACGCCACAAAGGAAAACAGGTGAATAATTATCTAAACTGACCTTATTTGAAAAGAAAACCATACAAACTGTCTTGACAGGGTTCAACTTCAGTTTGTTACCTTTTGACCAGTTGAATATATTATCAAGATCATCATTTACCCTAGCAGTACAATCTTCTATTGTATAAAACCAATAGGACGCGTAAAATAAAAAATCACATCATCAGCGTACATGTGTCTTTTGCAATTTTTAACAATTCCTGGGATTTCATTGTTGAAAAGAGAGAAAAGTAGTGACCTGGAATAACTTTTGAATTTGAGCAACTAAGCTCAGTTACGACCGACTGTACTCTATCTCTTAAATAACAGCTTTACAGCTTGTAGGCAGAGCTTGAAAAATTAAAGCCATATACAGGGTGTCCCACAAGCAGTGTGCCAAAAGGTTGGAGCGTGTAGGTCTGGTCAAGACAAGAAAAAAATCGTACAGGAGGGAGGTCTATTCATTCCCGTTTAGCCGAGAGGGGCAATTTTCTAAAAAATTGACTTAATTTGGGAAAAAAAATTATTAAAAATCAACAGTTACATCCACAATACCGGGATATACTTGTTTGTAAAGCCAGAAACCTCTTCTTTCATCTTGTTTTCAAACGAAGCTGTTTTAAGGAATAGTTTTTGAGAAATTAATTTTCAAACTCAAAATTTTGAAAAAAAAATGAAAAAAAAAAATTTCGAACTATTTTTTTTTCAAAATTCTTTGTAATTAAGTACTAATTTTTTTTTCAAAAATTCATTTCTTTTATTAGTTTTTACTTAAACAAAGAAAACCGGATGCAAAAATGTCTTGTAGTTTTTGAGAAATTAAAAAAAAACCCGAACCACTTTTTTCTAAGAAAAACCTTTTTGTTGGTTTTAACGCGGCTGGACCTGTAGGCAAATTAATGTGATTAATGATGATTAATTGACCTCTTTTTTATTATTTTTAAAAAATTCGGAGTTTTATTATAATAAATTTTCAATATGATCCCCATTTTTTAGAAGGCAAAGATAATATCTCCTTCTAATGGCTGCACATAAGTCTATGCTTGACAAATTTTCCTGCAATTTGACCCCAGCGACTTCAATCCGCTCTTTCAGTTGTTCCACTTCGTAAACATAATTCTTCATGAATCCCCACACGTAAAAATCTAGGGGAGTTAAATCTGGTGATCTAGGTGGCCATTCCGTGGGGCCCCTTCTTCCGATTCAACTAAAATCCGGTCACTAAAATGATCATCCAGCCAGTTTCTAACCCGTAAACTGTAGTGTGCTGGTGCTCCATTTTGCTGGTAGATTAAATTATCAGCTATGGCCAAAGGAACGTGAATTGGTGCTACTCCAATGATGCAAATTGTGGAAGTTAGTAACCCCATCTCTGGTAAGCTGCGCTTCATCCGTCCAGAATATCCTTGCAAAATAGTTTCATTCAGTTTCATCTCGAAGCAGTAATGATCGACAAAATTCTGCTCTCAAAAACTTGTTGTTTGAGGTGAGTTCCTGAACTGGCCTAAAATGGTACGGATTAATCCAGGGTTATTATCCTTACTGTGTCACTTTATTGTATCCTCATAAAACTCCGAATTTTTGAATTTTTTTAAAAATAATAAAAAAGAGGTCAATTAATCATCATTAATCACATTAATTTGCCTACAGGTCCAGCCGCGTTAAAACCAAAAAAAAAGGTTTTTCTTAGAAAAAAGTGGTTCGGGTTCTTTTTTAATTTCTCAAAAACTACAAGACGTTTTTGCATCCGGTTTTCTGTTTTTAATTAAAAACTAATAAGAGAATTGAATTTTTGAAAAAAAATAGTACTTAATTACATATAATTTAAAAAAAAAAATAGTTCGAAATAAAATCGAAAACTATTCCTTAAAACAGCTTCGTTTAAGAACAAGATGAAAGAAGAGGTTTCTGGCTTTACAAAAAAGTGTATCACGGCATTGTGGATGTAACTGTTGATTTTTAAATTTTTTTTTCCAAATTAAGTCAATTTTTTAGAAAATTGCCCCTCCCGGCTAAACGGAGGGGAATAGACCCCCCCTCCCTTACGATTTTTTTCTTGTCTTGACCAGACCTACACGCTCTAGCTTTTTGGTACACTGCTCGTGGGACACCCTGATACCCTGTAGATCACAAATATTTTCGAAGCTATTGGAATTTTTCGGAACATTTAATAGATTGTCGGGACACCGCTGTTAATAACGGTGACATGTCCCGACGTGTCAGGACGAATGGCAACCCTAGTGTAGAACAACGTCCCCCGCAACACATTTACTTGATCCACATCCACTTGATGACACATCCACTTGATCTGTCAAATCTTTGTTTACTTCCTGCAACGACTTAATGGAAGAGAGGAGAGCATTGCATTTTTTGTTATGGGTTTCTTCCACAGACTGAAGTTTGAATTCAAATTCACTTTTAAAAGACGTTAACCGGTCAATTAAACGCTTTTCCATTGACGCCAAACAATAAGGTGTCAGAATGAGACGTGCGTCTTTCGTACGTCTTCCCCCGTGACTCCCTGAAATTTTGAAAGAAGTTCAGGTTCGTAGCGACAAAACCCGTTACAAACAAACTCTATAATCGTGAATACGTGTGAGCTCATTTCATTGTACCGCAGTGTACTTTACAAAATTTGCTCGTGCTCGCCCGAGCTTGTAGGCAAATGTCGGCGGCCATTTTAAGTGGTACGTCTGATTGGTGGTTTCTGGGTCAACTGATCGGCAATAAATTCGTTGTCGGCTAAATGACATTTATACGCATGTAATTAGCTTCTTGGTGGTATGTAACTTACGTTAAAAAATATGTTATTTCTTCTAGCAACATTGTTGCTAAGATCAATAGAGGCGCACAGCTGTTCACTGTTCAAAGCATTACCATATGCGGAAGAGTAATAGTAGTTGAAGCTAGATGAGCGCACTGCGACGAGTACTTCTCCACCCCGCAGATGACCACAATCGAGACGATAACATTTGAAAAATGTTAATTCAACCATCTTTCAGTGATGATAATGGTGTCATATTCATGTAGGTAACGAGCAATTGAATTGGTTTTCGTTCTCATTCCATTCGCATTTTGGTAATAGATGTTGATAATATTTGATAAAGAAGTTAACATTAAAGAGGAATGAGAGGAAGTTCCATCATTGTTTATATTTTTCCATTGATCTCGCTCTCGTGTTTTGGAAGGAAACGAAAAATTCTCATTTGAACGTTTAAAGGCTAGTTATCAGCATTAAGTGCATTATTGATAATACATAACGCTACCATCTATCCTGTATTTCGCAGGATTATCCTGTTTTCATATGCCAATATATCAGTCCTGTATTTTCCTATGAAAACCCTGTAATCCAATGCAGGCATCATTTCAACTCACAACTCCCTATTCAAGATTCACAGAGTTTAAAATTATTTTATCTTCATCTCCTTAACTTTACCATTACACTCTAAAACTCCAAACCAAAAATCTTTCTTACCAAAATTCAAAAGCTTTAATAAAAAGCGAACACATTAATGATGCTGCGAGGATCTTAGTAAATCAACTAAACAGAATAATAAAGAAGAGTATTCAAGATTATCGATACAAAAAGTGGAATAAAAAACTTCAAGCACTGGATAAGGGCTCTAAGCCCTTCTGGAACATTGCCAAAATCATTAAAAATAAAATGAATCATATACCCGCTCTTAAAACTGGTGTTAACGCCTATTTTACAGACGCAGAAAAGGCTAATGCTTTAGCCTCTAGCTTCTCCCAAAATCATACAATACTATTACACAGCACCTAGGAGATGCAAATACAAACGACCTCGTAGAACATGCTCTACAAACATTTAGCATTATTAACTGTCAAACCCCCGCTAGCGAATTTATAAACGAAACGGACACAATATTTTTCTTAAACAACTTGCTTACCAAAAAATCAGGAGGCATAGACCAAATGAAAAATATTTATCTTAAGAATTTGCCCAGAAAAGGTGTTCAGTTTCTCACCTATATAATTAACGCATGTCTGAAAATTCAATATTTCCATATGGAAATTTGCAAAAATAATTCCAATACCAAAAGCAGGGAAGCCTCTAGAGAGAACGGATAGCTATAGGCCGATAAGTTTATTAAGTGCTGTAGGTAAAATATTTGAAAAAGTATTGAAAGAAAAAACTATGAAAATAATTGAGGAAAGGCAAATATATCCTAACGAGCAGTTTGGTTTCAGACGAAATCATGGATCTCCACATCAAGTTCTTAGAATTTGTAACTATATGAAAGAAACCATGCAATTAAAAAATCAACAGGTATGATAATACTTGATATAGAAAGAGCTTTTGACTCTGTGTGGCACAAGGGTCTCATTTACAAATTGATCAATTTTAACTTCCCACCATTTTTAATCAAAATTATCTTAATATATCTTAAATCGATGTTTTAGAGTACTCGTTAATAATGGTGTGTCAGATTTGATAAATTTTGCCGCAGGTGTTCCCCAAGGTTCTGTCCTCAGACCAGTATTATACAATATTTATACAGCTGATTTTCCAATTCTTCCACAATGTAACGCAGCAATATACGCTGACGATACCGCAATATTTTCGTCTCATGAAATTGGTCTTGACGTTGAGACAAATCTTATAAATGCCATAAAAATATTACAGAATTACTTCAGTAAGTGGAAAATTAAACTAAACGCCCAAAAGATTCAAGCAATCTTTTTCACTACAAAAAGAAAACCTTGCTTTCTTCCGGCTAATCGGCTAATAATTGATGGCCAATATATATCGTGGGAGCCCTTTGTACAATAACTGGGCATTTATTTGGACCAAAAATTTACTTTTAAGGAACATATCGCAATAACAATTAAAAAATCTAGTATTGCCATTAAATTATTATATCCGTTGATTCATAGAATATCCCTACTCTCAAATGAAAATAAGCTAACAATTTATAAAACAATGTTCCAATCTATTTTCTTATATGTGTGTCAAGTTTGGGGGAATTGTGCATTTTATCATCTCAAAAAATTACAAGTAGCCCAAAATAAAATACTAAAAATGATGCTTAATCTCCCGTGGCATCATTCCACGAGAGATCTTCATCGAACAGCTAATGTTGAGTTGATCTTCAATAGAATCCAAAAACTCAATGGAAAGTTTAGGATAAGATGTGATACCTCCGAAAATCCTCTTATTAATCAATTATATACAGATCATAGATCATAATGGGTGAGGTTCACAAGTCAGCCAATGTTCACAGCGAATTGTGTTAATTTGTTATTTATTTATTTATTTAATTATTTATTTGTTTAGTTATTTACTTGATTCACTTGTTCAATTATATTTCTATTTATTAATTAATTTATTTATTTGCTTATTTATTTATTTATCTATTTATTTATTTATTTATTTATTTATTTACTCTTTATTGATGTTGAAAATTATAATTTTGGGTTTTTGTTTTTTTTTTCTCCCTTCGAATTTTATTAAAAATAAAAATATAAAATCAACAGTAATATAAAACAATTATTTAGTTGAAAGATATATTATTCTACATCATATCTCTGTACCACGACTATTGTAAATTGTGCGATTACACACATATAATATGTTGTTGTTGTATATACGAGTAATAATAATAATTTTCACCTCGAACACATTTGTTTACAGTGTTCTAATTATAATTTAGTTTTGTCTCCGTGAGCGATGGTGCTTTCCATACATATTTCCTTTTGCGTATTAATTAGCCTGAACAGTTACATGGTTCGTTGTGTGTGTCTTGTCTGTGTTATTTAAATACCGTTGGTAAGATTTTAGTTCTGCTCTTTTAATTGAGATATATCCGAATGCACTAAAGGTTATTCATTAATAAGTGGACCGTGTTTCATATAAACTGTCGCCATTTCAAGTGAATTTAATTTGTAAAAATCAAGTTTAAAGTATTCGGAAGAGGTTCAAGATTAATAAATTAATTATAAAATTAAAAATAAGATATGAAAAAAAAAATTAATATGCATATCCTGCTGTAATCCTGTTTTTTTTTTCTTTTTTAATCCTGATATATGACATACATTTTCCAATTTATCCTGTATTTCGGTGAAACAAATATGGGATCGTTAATAATACACGAAGGAACACCAAGTCGAAAATATGTATAAGGGACGACACATCAGCATCTCTTTTGTAAAGAGAAAGGAATTCCGCTATGAGTTTAACGTGGACTCCTGCCTTGTTGGCTTAATTCCACGGCGGGCCTTCCCGCAAGGAGTTGATTTTATGGACGACAACCAACGTCCTTATTCACAGACCTGTGTATAAGTACCAGATTATAGCCATCATCTAAAACCTCTTGCCGATTTGAGGTCGACCACCTCCGAACTTCCACTAATGTTTCCACTAATGTTATCGTTCGTTTTTTCCCGCATTTGGGACAACCAACAACCACCACGATACTCCCACTAGGGGGCCGTACCCAAGACAGGCCGGGACCGGTCAGTCCGACTCTGCCACACTCGGAATCTAACGTTATATCCCGGGGGCTCCTGTCTCCCGTGGTACCGGAATTAGGCTCCCGGGTGGAGCCGTTACTCACAGTTAGGTTATCCCTACACCCAACTGAGAGCCTTACACTTACCAAATAGCCGAATAGCAAAAGGTCCGAAGAACAAGAGCCGTCAACTAAATGGTAAGTGCTTGCCTGTCCGATTGACAGGCAGTATGCGTTCAAATTAGCCAAACAGCTGTATGGCTGACAACCATACAGCTATTTGGCTATGTAGGCCATGCACCACCAAGTACTACTTGGCCCTATACTGTTGCCCCCAGGTACGTGAGCCGCATATTGAGGATGCGACCCGGTGTACCCATAGGGCGTTGTAAAGAGGAAGGTAAGATAGAAGATTTGAAGGAACATTGAGCTTCTTCTATGTATTGATTCTGCTATTGTTGTTGTTGAGATACGAGAGAGATGAAGCCATTTCATTGTTTATGTAACTTCTACTTCTGTGTATGCGGAGTCTTTACCAATAACTTTTGGAGGTTTATGTTTATTCCGTTTGTTTTTGATTACTGAATTCACGGGTTTAGTCTACATATTTAGGTTTACGTCATAGCATCTTACATATTATTCACTTGCACTTGTTTGTTGTTAATGTTTTTGATGGTTTTACTTTCACTTTTTGAATTATGTGTGACCAAATTCCTTTTTGGTGAATTAGGTAGAATTGTTTTTTAAAGAATTTATTTCCTCTTTGAAAGATTGAACGGTTTTACACAGTTGAACATCTTTGCACAGTAAGCCCAGTATTGGCACATTAGCACACATTTTACATTTCAATGAAAAGTTAATGATTGTTTTTAAAAAGTTCAAGGCAGTTTCAGACAAAAGGACACATTTATCATGAAAATCCCGCCACATACAATAAAGTCATTGGTTATGATTTTATTGCAATTACCACACTTTTCAGATTTGGTCAGAGATTCAGAGATTCCATCGCCTCAACAAAATTATCAAATGACTTTGGTAGGACTCGAAAATAAAATTACCACTAACAATTCTTCGTTAATGGCAAAGTCGATGTCAGTGAGCTTTTAAACGATATTGGAAAAACTATTAATATGTTCAGACATACTCGTCAGACATACTTGATTAAATTAATTCTTCTAGTTGGACCACGTGATTGAACATTTTTTTTAAGTTTGCCCCAAGGGGATTTCGATGTCAGACAAAACTTAGTGTGATTGATTGGAGATTGCTTGATGTTTATCATAATTGCTGCGAGTTCTTTTCCATCTTTGGTTTCCCAAGAGAATTTTTCTTCCGGCGTTGTACTTTCTGCTTTAACATTTTCTCCAGAGACGCATGGCCAACGATCTAATAAAATCAGCAAACTTTTCATTCAACCAGCGTAATTCGAGGCATCAAGTTTGTCGATTTGATAAAGAGACGAATTCATTTTGCAAGATTGATTCTTTTAAACACTTCAAATTGAAATTGAACTTAGTCCACGACACACGTGACTGGCTGGGCCCATAACCTATTGCGCAGGAAGTCTAACGAAACACATCCGTTGGGTTCAAAAGTTTCCTGAGAACGGAACAGCTTAGCTCAAGTTAGTATAGTATATGTATAATACATGAGTAATAATGTAATAGAATAGTATCCGGATAACAAATTACAATGAATATAGTTTGTGCATTGAATTCATTTTTTATGTAAAAATAATTTAATCGCAACAGGATCTTAAGATGCTCTTCGAGTCATTGAAGAGAAAGAAATTCGCAGGAACCGACAGTATATCCCCTCAGTGATGGGTAGTTTCAGATAAGATTTAGTCCTAACAAAATATAAACAAACAAAATAAAAAAAAATATAAAATCCAAATTAAAACAAAAAAAAAAAAAGAAAAAAAAAACAACGATTCATTATAAACAGAAAATAAAGATAAACATATTAATATGTTATGTAGCTAGGTACGAAACATTAGCATTGTTATTTTTAGTTACATGTCAATAAAGTTCATTCATTCATTCATATTAAGTGTGTATTTATTTCTGTATATATTTTATATTTATAAAATATATTTGGGTGCCAAAGGGGTAGATCATGCGAACATATGTCGATAACAGCGTCAACACTTAGCCTCTGTCTACCAACTCCTACTCTCACCTCCCCGCGGTGGCTCCCGGGTGCCTAGTACTACAACTGTAGATTGGGGTTAGAATCCCCTTTGTAAGGTTGTTGGGGGCAGCAAACGAGAGAGGGGGGAGGCCTTGAGCTACCATCAAGGCTCGGCTCCTGCAACATGGCGGCGGCGGAGGAATTCCCAGGATGGAATCAACGGCGGCGCCCACAGTTCGAGTGAGTAGAACTACTTGATGAACACCAAACCGGGCTACTCCTACATATTGGCAGCTTAGGCCGGTTAGGAACGCCATATGCCGACCACGGAAATATGCCGACCACGAAACTGGAAACCGACTGGGGAAAAAGGAACCTGGCTCTCCAGGTTGGGGGTTGTGCTTAGGGCTAACATCCCTATCACGGAAAAAACCAGTTGTTACGAAGCAACCAACAAAAGCCTCGGATACGGACGGATACCATGTTGACGACCCCCATAAACGAAAGGACAACCTACGAGTTTGCACCTGGAATGTAAGGTCCCTTAAAAGACCAGGTGCAGGCCAACAACTGGAAAGAACCCTCGACTGCTATAAAGCAGATATAACGGCACTCCAAGAAGTGCGATATGATGGACCAGGCACAAAGCGGATGAGAAACTGTGATATATACTCGTACTACGGTGACTGGTAGAAGGAAAATAGGCAACGCTTATTTGGATGCGGATTTGTTATTGGAGGTAGACTTAGGCAAAAAGTCTTAAGCTTTCGACATGTAAGCGAACGCCTCATAACAATCCGCATCAAAGGCACTTTCAACAACATTAGCCTCATATGCGTTCATGCCCCTACGGAAGAAAAAGGTGATCGACTTAAAGATGATTTCTACGACCTCCTAGACCGAACGTACGCACAATGCCCCAGTTACGACACCAAAATCGTACTAGGAGATTTTAACGCAAAACTGGGCAAAGAGGATATCTTTGAGTCAATCATAGGAAAGCATAGCCTACATAACACCACGTCCGATAATGGACTCAGGCTAATTGATTTTCTAGCAGGGCATAATCTCATTGTAGCAAGTACACGATTCCCACATCTCAACATTCACAAGGAAACCTGACGGTCCCCTGATCAATCGACTACCAACCAGATTGATCATATTGCGATCGACGCCAGACACTCCTCCAGCTTTCTCGACGTGCGAACTTTCCGAGGAGCCAACATCGACTCAAATCACTACCTTGTTGTAGTCAGGGTACGATATCAAGAATGCTACGGAGTCGAGTAGGACAAGGCAAGTTTGACGTCGGAAAACTACAAGCGCAAGAGACCGCTAGAATCTTTGCCGATCGCGTTTCCCTCAAGCTCTCTCAAACCCCAACAACGACGACACTATCCACAGACCAGCAGTGGGAGCATTGCCAGAACGCAATCAGAGACGTTGCCTTTGATGTGCTGGGTTTCAAATCGAGACAGCCTAGAAACCCCTGGTTTGACCTGCAATGCGAACGAGCCCATGCAGCAAAGCAAGACGCATACAAAGCCATGCTGCATAGACGGACGAGAGCTGCTTGCGGGCTCTACAAGCAGAAAAGAAGAACATGCGCTTTCAGAAAGAAAAAAAAAGGAGCACGAAAAGCGTGAGATCGAGGAAATGGAGAGATGTCATAACAGGAATGAAGCTCGAAAGTTTTACCAAAAAGTAAAACGAACATGTCAGGGATACAAAGCCAGAGCAGAAACCTGCCGGGATGAAAACGGCGATCTAGTAGTAGAATCACAGTCGATGCTGAGAATATGGCAGGACCACTTCTGCAGACTGTATAATGGCGATGATAGACAAGATACCGCTGTCAGGCAGAATGATCCATTCGCCACGGACGATGACGTAAGAGAATCCCGTCCACCCGACATAGACGAAGTCAAAATAGCGATATCGAGACTTAAGTCTAATAAAACCGCTGGCGCGGACGGCCTGTCTGCTCAGCTTTTCAAGGCGGCTGGAGATGTGTTGGTAAGGCGCATGCACCAACTTATCTGTAAAATATGGTCGGAGGAAAGCATGCCCGATGAATGGAATCTCAGCATCGTTTGCCCGGTCCACAAGAAAGGAGACCTCTATAATTGCGCCAATTATAGGGGAATAAGTCTCCTCAACGTCGCATACAAATTCTTCTCTGCCGTATTGTGTGAACGCCTGAAGCCCTTTGTGGATAACCTGATCGGCTCTTATCAGTGTGACTTCAGGCCAGGCAAATCCACAATAGACCAAATATTCACACTGCGGCAGATCTTGGAGAAGACCCAAGAATTTCAAATCGATACGCACCACCTTTTCATCGATTTTAAAGCCGCGTATGACAGTGTGCATAGAGACGAGCTATACGGTGCCATGTCTAGTTTTAACATCCCTGTCAAACTCGTCCGATTGTGCAGGTCGACAATGGAGAATTCTCGCTGCTCCATTAAGGTCGGTAATGAGCTAACCCAGACCTTTGGTGTTAAAAAAGGTTTTAGACAAGGCGACGCACTGTCATGCAATTTCTTTAACATCATACTTGAGAATATCGTACAAGAGTCACTGGCCAACACAAGAGGTACGATTTATTTCAAGTCCCCCCAACTGTTTGCGTACGCAGATGACATTGACGTGATCGGGGGATCGCAGCGAGACGTCAATGAGGCATTCATAAGCATTGAGATGGAAGCGGCCAAAGTGGGTCTTAGCGTTAACGAGGGTAAGACCAAATATATGCTGTCATCGAAAAAAGACGCACAACACCGACGTCTGGGCCAGAACGTCATGTTTGGCAGCTATAATTTCGAAGTAGTCAAGTACTTCGTCTACCTTGGCTCACTTATGACCAGCGACAACAACACCAGCGCTGAGATAAAACGCAGAATAACTCTTGCCAACCGCTGCTTCTTTGGGCTCAAGAGGCAATTGAGAAGTAGAGCCCTCTCTCGAAAGACCAAGATAACGTTGTACAAAACCTTAATCATCCCAGTCCTCCTTTACGGCGCGGAGGCTTGGACTTTAACGGATGAGGACGCTCTTGGTGGTTTCGAGAGGAAAATTCTGCGCTTAATCTATGGTCCCGTTTATACTAGCGGTGTATGGAGGAGAAGATACAACGAAGAACTGTACGGGCTGTACAGCGACATGGACCTGGTACGACGTCTCCGGATCCAACATCTAAGATGGCTGGGCCATGTAGAGCGGATGGACAACACGGCTCCGGCCCAAAGAGTCATCGAATCCAACCCGATTAATTTAGGTTTATTTTATTTGTTTTTTTATGTTATGTTTTTATTATGTTTGTTAACCATTTTATAAAATGTCCTTTGTGTATTACGGTCGATAGCACTGCATAAGGAACATACGAAAAACAGAATATCATGCACTTCTAAGTTATAACTTTAAACAGAAGAGCACACAAAAAAGCACTCTAATATAGACATAAGTTACATTTACTTTCCACCAGTTCTACCAAATAATCATTTTTAGTAGAACATGCGATATTTTGTTATAGTTTCGTCAGCACTTCTCAAACTTATTTAGCACATTCAAGTAAGAAAAGGGCTTAGTGCATACAAACAGACAAGCAATGGAGCGCTATACTCCGCAAGAGCGTGGAATAATGTTGTCGATTTTTTTTGTCAATAATCGGTCGACGGTGTTAGAGCAGGGTGACTTTCGACGACTGTTTAATAATCATGTCGCGCCAACAGAGGGGAAACACAGACCATGTAGGGCTGTGCCACCGGACTGTGGTCGTTAATATCGCGGCTGTGGCTGCCTCTGAGAACGAAGAAACATCAACCAGACGACGTTCATTTCTTTCATGGAACAGAGATCCATGAACAATTTAGTCGCCTCTTACGATTGGCCTATTTTCCAATTCTAATAAATCTAACACCACAATAATTCTAAAACCTATCCGACAGAGAGAGTTTCGAGCATTATGAGCAGGTAAGATCCCCCGTAATCGTCCATCTGAACGAACAATAGCCAAAACTCTAACCAAAATCGAAGAAGACGAAATCCTTCTTCGAAATACACGCTATGTAGGAAATGTGGTAAGTAATTGTGTTGAAAAAATTGCGAATCCGTCGACTTCACGACGACCATTTGGATTTGCATCTACACCGTAATAAAGCTCAATTCACTTAAGAATCGACGCCAGTTGATCATGCGCCAATTAGCTAGTTGAACATTAGTGTTTAGATGAACAATTGATGAGAATCATTTTTGAGTCGATGAATACGTAATAAAAACGACACCATTTAGCGGTATTGCGAAGACTAGAAATTTAAAATAAATTTTCAGAAGTAAGAAACCATTCTGTTCAGAACGTTGTTGACTATGGTCTCTAGAAAAAAACAGCAAAAATTACAAGTTGTTGGATCACCACTAGCCACTAGCATGGAAATAATATGTAGAAACTGATTTTTTAGCATTCTAAGCTAAAAAACTATTAAAAATGTTTGTATTTTTTATCACAAATCCGCCGCGGAAACAAACAATTTGAAAAAAAATCTAAAAAGATTGATTCTTCAACCAAAAAACCAGATGACCACGAAAGTATATAATTTCCTAGGTATGTGCCTTTTCAACATACGGTATTGTTTAAGTGGTCTCATAACACTATCTTCATAATTATCCTTGCATTAAATATCCTCTTATAATTGGAAACGTGTTTATGTTTTCGATAGACTTCGAACCTTTTTCAACCATTTCTGGTCACTGTAATTTCAACCTCGACTACTGAAGTCCAGATGTGTGAATCGATATACCAACATAAAATGACAAAGTCCATTAACTTGCTAATGATATCATGTCCTAGAAAAAGGATATCAAACTCTTAGAACTGAATATAGAATTCGATCGATTGTTGGAATAAAGAGTTATTATTATTGGGCTGAATTCTTCAGAGCTGGTCGCCTTTTGGTGGTTGATGAATGAGTTCTCTGACCCGCCTTTCATATTAAATGTGATATGGGATTGATTTTTCCTAGAACTGGGGAAGGAGAATAGTCGTGTTCATGATTTTCTTTGGAAATCTTCCAAATACAGTACGAAATAGCATACCCCAAATATGTGGATTAACAACTTAGACAACATAATGAATGTCTTTGTCAAGCATGTTAACTTTTGAACCTTATTAAATTTTTATATTTGTTTGAAATTTGTTGGAGATTGTCCTGCACGTCTATATATTGTCGTAAAATCAGGCATTCTATAATGCGCTGCAAGATTGTGTTAAAAATCTGAAATAAAATATATTTTAAGGATAATTTTAGAATTGCATCCGCAGATATTTATTTCATTATAACTTAAAAATTAAATATAATTACTAGGTATACTAAGGTATGGGACAGTGAGCGTAATAGGGACTTTAACTATCTCGATACTTTAAGACTTTAGCTATCTTGATATTTGATACTTTAGCTGATTGTGGACATATTGATGAACATATATATATATAAACTATAGTAATCTGATGGTATATAGTATTCTACCGTAGTAGCCAGATAAAAGTTAACACCTTCTATATTTCTCAAAAGTAATCAGCTTTTCTCTCTCTATTCAATTAAAACAAAAGTAAGCTATAGTTAGCGAAATGAGTTGGATGTAGCCTTCGCTGGCACGAGCACGATAACTTTGGCGCCAAAAATTGATAACGGTTTTTTGTAGAGGGCAAGCATTTTTTACTATGGGAGAGGAGGGTCCATCTCGTTTCGTTTAGGAGGTAGCAATTTTAGAAAAAAATTACTTAAAATGAAAAAAAAAATTAATAAAAAACAACGGCAATACCTATAATAAAGTACTCTAACGGTTTTGAAAACCAGAAACTTGTTCCCTAATATTAAATTTAAGTTAAATTATTTGTATAAGTAGTTTTTGAAAAATTCGCATGCAAACTAAAAAATTTGACTAAAAAATTGAAAAAAAAAAGTTTTGGCCTTTTTTTTTTTAAGAATAGAAGTGCCAAATTGGCTTTTTGTTGTCAATGCTCATATCAATTCTGAATCGAACACAAAAAACCGAATGGTTTTATGTCTTCTAGTTTTTGAGAAAATCGAAAATTACTAAAAGTACTTTTTTATGGGATTTTTTGTTTTTTGGTATTTACGGTGATAATATTTATGGGGGGGGGGGGGGGCATGCTGCCCTCCTGCAACCCCTCTGTTTGGTACAATGTAGGATTTGGTAAGTGCAAGGTTCGATCTATGTATATACTTCCATTGAACAGATGCAAGACTTCGATATCAATATATTGATTATGTCTTTATATATATATCTTTGTAAATACAGTACAGCAATTCCTTTAGCGTTACCCAGAATGCACTACGAGGAGGTAGAATTGCATTGCATTCCACGTCTTAGTCAATTGGGATGTAAGTAAGTCTGAAGTTAGTTAAAAATAGTTAAGTCAATTTTTAATGTATTAAAAAGGTATGTGAGTCTCGTCAATGAAGTCATCGTCCATACTGGTGTTACTGTCGAGTTCGTTGAGTTCATCGCTGAAAGCAGAACCCGAGGTTGTTTTGGCGGTAAAATAGCCTCTAGGTTTTCACTGTGAACGGTGGGACGGTCGAATTCCTTCAGTTGCGAACCCACACTTTCTTCACCATCGATAAAACCTGGAAACACTTTTTTTACGTCTATTAAAAATTCCATGATTTGGGAGCCCAAGTTTTTCAAGGCAGTACTTGAAAGGGGAGGGGGGGGGGGGGGGGGGGTTGGTACTACAAGCTGCTCCTCGATGGTAAAACTTTTAATTCGGACATATTCTCTCAACAATTGGACCGTCTGAAGGAAACAAATGCCCAAAAGCGGCTGGCTTTGTCGATATGAGAGGAATTGTCTTCCATCCACATCGATAGTGGCTCACCAGAAGCTCCAGAAGGTTGGTTCTGAGGTTGTTATGCATCCACCTTATAGTCCGGTGCTGGCACCTGTTCCAGTCCATGGGGAACGATTTTACTGGCCAGAAATTCGCTTTTTGCCCATAGGAACGAGGCCATCTAGAGATATGATGGAATGTCAAGAAGCTATCGAACAAAACGGCGCACATTTGAGCTTAATCATACTCTTATTACCCTAACTATGCTAAATTAAGTTCAATTTTATGTAAAAATAATGGATTTTGCAAGATTTTGTCAAAATATAGATGTCGGTCCATCCAGATCCTTTGTTTTGACAGTGGACGCTCGTCCAGACCAAAAACTGAGAACCATCGCCAATTTTTCTGATGTCCCTAGAGTCTTAAGACAAAGGCATTCTGAATTAAATAGTTTCTGTTTTGAGGGAGTTCATTTTCAACTTCCCATTATCACAATGTTGTTGAATCGATGAGCCTATGTGTTCGCGATTAAATCGTTCGGGTATGCCATAAAATGGCGAAAAGGAGAGACCATCAGTTTGCTTATGTAAATGTTGAAAAGGATCGGCGAGCTCACCGTGGCCTTTTGCAGTTCATTTTGAATTTAAAATATTAGAAATTACGCTGGTGATTTTCACAACGAACTATCTACCGGTTATTTTGATAATTCATATTCTTATTGGAATATTTTCTGTGATTTATATCTCACGTTCTAGCATCATCTAATATTGTTCATTTTGGATATTTCTTCCATTAATAGCATATTTCTTTAAATCAGTTTCCACTCTACCAAGTATGTATACTTCTGGCTTGTTTTCATCGAAATCACAAACTTCCATCCTTAAATATATCCTCTTTAATTACTAACATTTATATACCTGAAGTAGTTGAATACCTCGGAGAATACTCCGAGTGTTGCCTCAGCGTATTCTTGATTGTTTACCAGTTGGAATTCTCTTCTAGTTGTTTTTGACATCTCGCCGCTTCCCCCTGGATCTTTCTGGATCTTTTCAGCGAAAACAATGTCTTTTGCGTATAACTAACTCTCTTTCCTTCGATTTCAGGTGACGAAATTGTTGATGTATTTTTCAAAATTCAATGAAAATCACTCATTTTATAGAGAGATTTCGCTGCTCTTCTTGCATTTGTTTGCTTTTTTGTCCACCCCGCCCCGCTGGCGGTAATAAATTACCGGGATGCCATCTCTATTTTGAACTAACCCTTCAGAATCTACATATATGGAGAAATGCTTCTGTGGGAATAAAGTCCGATTGGAGTGTGCTCTTGTGGTATCCATAAATGGGGTAGTAAGTGCGGGAGATTCGGTTATTTTGGTTAGTCATTGCCTATTCGATGTGCTTTTGGATCATTATTTTCTATAAGGGAATAACTTATGAGCTGGGAGTGTGGCGTTCTGCACAGTCTAAGACAGACTTTGACTCACGAATATATGAATCTTTTCCATATGAGATAGTGCTACATTAAACCACACCTAACACGATGGCCGTTACTAGGACCACGTAGCATATGATTTGTATTCTGCGATCAAGTTGTCCGATGTGAATAACACTCGTTGTCATACCGAAGGTTTCTTAGTTTCAGCAAGACAAGCGACTATATGTCACTTGAAGTATAGATATTGGTCAAGCCAGAAACCATGTTATCTAACTGCATTTCTCACCGCCAATGGCTCTTCATGTTGCCCAATGATCCCGAATTTCCTCCAGTTTTTTTTGCTATCCCTTGCTATTCCCTATATAACGGAAATCTAAACAGTATCGTTTCCGACTTTGGTAATTACAGTCACTTGCCGCCTAGTTTAAATACGTTATCTTAGGATTATCCTAAAATGTTTTCAACCAAATACCAAAAACCAATACCAAATGAATGCAAAGGTACATGCTTTTGTTGATTTAGCAAAGAAGCTTTTGAATGGATGTAGGGAGTATTGGCGTACTTTTGAGTGCAGCATTGACATCCACTTAAGTTGCATAAGGAGGTCTTATTATAGGTACAGGTAACCCTCCTACAACGCGGGTTTCTATAATGCGTTTTCGCTATAACTCGGTTCCCAAAATGCGGATATTTTCTTACAACGCTACTCCTACAATTAATTTTTTTTTAGAATTTATGTTATGTATGTAGAATTATGCTGGGTCTCGGGCCACAGCTCAATCGCAGGGAACGAAAGAGCAGACGAATTGGCCAGGCAATTGGCCTGAAATGGACATCAGCGAAGCGGACACGTCATTGCAACCACCGATCAGCGCATTATACCGGATCATAAACGACACAATCATCAAAGAAGCCAACTCGTCTTGGCTTACAAGAAACGACAGCTACACGACAAGATCATCGTGGCCAGAGCTCAATATCGGTAAAACAAAGAAGCTCCTGGCGCTGGACCGTAACTCGATCCGTATGCTCGTCGGAGTGATCACAGAACACTGTCGCATTGGAGCAATGCTCCGGAAATGGGACTCGGGATCCAGCGATCTCTGCCGGAGCTGCGGCGATGAGGAAGAAACTGAGACGATCCAACATCTGCTTTGCCACTGCCCAGCTCTCCAGAATCGACGCCTAGTGTCGCTAGGCTTAAGATTCTTTACAGAGATTGCGGATGTGGCTAATGCAGATATATCGGATCTTCTAAAATTCATTAAGAGCACGAGGTGGTTTCAGCCACCACGTGATAGGACAGGTTAATTTTATGTGTATCCACACAAATGAAATCACAATGGGCCTCTTGGCCTCCGAGTGGAAGTGATGTTTAACCATCACACTCCCCTTCTCTAACCTACCCTAACCTAACCTAGAATTTATGTTGTTATTTTGTGCTTATTTAAAAAAAAGTTTTCCCGGCGGTTCTAACATCACCTAACGCACATGATCAAATATGTATGATTTATGCTGCTTTCATTTGACGTAGTAATTCTTACGTTAGTTTGCTGTCGCCTTTGCAAGTAAGAGCATCAAACAAAAAACACGTGTCAGAAAAGTGAATAAGTGAGTTTATTTTAAACCTTATTTATTTGTATGTATGTACATATGTAGATAATAGTTTAAATCAATTTATAACTTTAGCCCTAAAAATGCCGAATGAAATAAAAATAACGAAAAAATTAAATTAAAACGAAAATTTATATCCATTGAATCAAAAATACAAATTTAGGATCGTCTTCAAAATCAAGAGAGGATCATTGATATTGCTAGACATTTCAACTTAAATGAGTCAACAATGAGAACTATTAAACAAAACGAAGGAAAAATTAGAAGTTCGGTAGCATCTGGATCCTCTGCACTCGAGAAAATAACTGCTCGTCCTAGAGCAAAGATAATGGAGAGAATGGAACAATCGCTGACGGTGTGGGTAGAAGATATGATGAAAAAACGATTGTCTTTAGACGGGAATGTAATAAAGCATAAAGCAAAAGCACTAAAAATATTTAATCATTTAAAGGAAATAGGACAATCGTCAAAGGATGAAGACAACCATCAATTTGTAGCTAGTAATGGATGGTTTGAAAAACTCAACAATAGACATGTACTTCACAACTTGAAAATACAGGAAGAAAGTGCTTCAGTTGCAGCCAATAAATATCCTGCAGAGTTCGGAAAAATTATTAAAGAACATGATTATTTACCACAACAAGTGTTCAACGTAATGGACAAAACTGCCTTCAAGAACTTTTATTTCGAAAATGAAAAAAACAGCTCTTGGTTTTAAGGTTTCTAAAGATAGAATAACACTATTGCTGGGCAGTAATGCGTCTGGTGATTTTATGACCAAGCTAATGTTTATTAACAGATCATTAAATCCAAGATCTATGAAACGATGTAACAAAAACACCCTTCCAGTGTATTGGAGAGCCAACAAAAAGCATGGATGACTGCTAGTTTATTTAATGATTGGTTTTATCATTGCTTGTTCCTGACGTAGAAAATTATTTAAGAAAAAGAACTTAGCATTTAAAGTTTTACTACTTTTACATAATGCGCCATCCCACTGCGCCGCTGATTTATCCTGATGTTCAAATCGCATTTTTACCGCCCAACACTACATCGCTATTACAGTCTTTAGAACATTCAAAGCATACTGCTTACGCAAATCATTTCAGCTAATATTAGAGAAGATGAAGTCAGTAACTATTACGGTCAAAGAAGTCTGGAAGCAGTTCTCAATTTTAAACTGCGTTGAAATTGTTGATAAGTCACTTAAAAAATTCGTCAATCAACACTAAAAGCTTGCTGGAAATCACTATTACCAGAAATAGGAAACTGTAGCTTAACCAATAGAGGATGAATATAAGAACATGGTGAGATTAGCGCATGCAGTAGAAGGCGATGGATTTGTGAAACGTTGGTCTAAAGAATTTCCCAATCCCTACGTGACTCGATCCCTCTATATTACCTTTGTTCGCCCCCTTCTCGAATACGCATTTCAAGTGTAGTCCCCTTATCAACAAAACCACATATCTAGAATCGAAAGCATCCAACATCGGTTCCTACGTTTCGCTCTTCGAGGTCTGCCCTAGAACAATTCCTTGTTCTTACCGCCCTATCAAGACCATCTTAAACTAATCAACTTGAGTACTTTGGAGGAAAGAAGAAGAGTATCTGACGTCATCTTCATTCATAGACTTCTTACAGGTATCATTGACTGCGCCATCCTTTATAACACCATATCTCTTAACACTAACCCCCGTAATACAAGCAATCCTCGTCTCTTGTATCTATCCACCCCTCGCACCTCATACGGCTCCAATGAAAAGTTATGGTTCTATTTTCGTTTAATTTATTAAATCTTTCAACTTGAATATGTTACGTAGAATTTAAATTTTATTTTTGTTTTTGTTTGAATAAATGAAGTGTTATCAAATTACAATACATAATATGTATGTTTTTATGGCTCAATAAATAAATACACAAAAAATAATAAATATACCTAAGTATGTACATATATACTATACAAAATCTAATTTTTCAGTTTGGAACCAGACTCTGATTTTTGTATGGAGTTAATATCTCCTACAACGCGATTTCTTACAACGCGGAATTTTTTAGAAACCTATTCCCCGCGTTGTAGGAGGGTCGTCTGTATAGTTTTATAAGATTCATTTAATTTAAACACTGTTTTAATTTATCCTATTTCTTTGTTGTAAACTTCTATGCACATCTTCACTGTTTAAAAGACAGAATGTAAAAGGCAAAGATTTGCCACGCTTTAGACAAGTTTGGCTCTCCACTTCTTATGTTGAAGACGAGATTCAGAGAGCATCAGAGGGTTTCATCACTTACTCCCACACTCACACTTAGTGTTTGTTCTCGCTTTAAGTATTTTGAGAATATACAACAAGTGAAGTCAAGGCAAGTGGCTATCAAAAAGGTTTGTGCATTTTTTAAGTCAGCCTAGGGTGTGGAATTTATTGTATATTATTATAAGCGTGGAACACAAAAGAACCTCACTTCCCAATCGGCTGGAGGCAGACATTCCACTTTTTTTTTTTTTTTGTTTTTTCTATTATAAGTGAGCTAGACGGCTTTTTCCACTTATTCTGCGAGTGTGAATATTTGTTTTGTAGTACTTTTACTCAGCCATCTCCTCCGAAAAGGTCAGGATAGGGAAGGCTGGCAGTGACAGCAGAATGACCAGCGCAGATTGCCAACACTGCGAGGATCATCTACTGGAGCTAGCTTCAGCAACAGGCTTCTGTATTCAAGCGGAGAGGTCTACTTTGATGAATGGTACCTTCGTGGTGAGCTGTTCCTCTCAGCAGACATCTGCCTGGATCAGGAGCATGGTGCCGAAAATCCCCCCCCTGGGAACTAGCACTTATCAAATAGTTAGTCTCCCGAAACTAACGCGCGCCATCTGCTGAATTCCGGGAAAACCCGGAAACAAGCTGAAAGTGCTGACGCGACTACGTGCGCAGAACCCGGGACTCGACACGAGGGCCTGGACTGTCTATTCCTACAAGGAGAAAAATAACTCTCTGAAAAAAGAGGGCTTCACTCTGGTAGTGGGAATGGACAATGGCTCTGTTGAGGCCCTGAAAACCGCGTACGACTCACGTCCCTACTTCGGCCTTGGTAGGATTGTATTCCATTTTGATGTCAAGTAGTTGAAGGATGGAACGTGTTCCCCAGTATGAATCCATGATTTTTACTCAGATCAACCTACAGCATTGCAAGGCTGCTACCGCTCTTCTAAGTAGCAGAATTGCATGCAGTAGTACAAATCATCACATTGTATCCATTCAAGAACCATGGGTGTGGAACAAACGCCTGTGTGGTCTTGGTGGCATACGTGATGCTACAATCCTTTATGATGAGCGATCCGAAAGCCCCAGGGTCTGCCTCATCATATCGAACACGCTATCGGCAACCAAACTTGGTCAATTCTGTGGTCAAGATCTGGTAGCTGCGAAAGTGAGCTACAAGGCGCACGGAGAAATTGAACACTTCGTCGTGGCGTCTGCTTACTTCCCCTACGACTCCTACGACTCGGTACTACCCCCGCCACCTAAGGCGGTTTCCGAACTCGTAGAGTACTGTGAAGCCAGAAGGATTGGACTCATCATCTGTTGCGATGCTAACGCTCAAAACACATTTTGGGGCAGCAGCAAATGCAACCGAAGAGGAGACCATCTTTTAAACTTCATTCTTTCGTCTGACCTTTTCATCAACAATGTTGGCTCTCAACCAACCTTTGTGACGGCGAGACGACAGGAAGTGATTGACCTAACCTTATCTAACAGGCATGCGAAGGCCATCACTAACTGAAGAGTCTCACCAGATGTTACGCTGTCAGACCATAGATACATCGAATTCCAATTGAAGTGCGGGATCTCCCCCTCGCAGCCCAAGCGGAATCCGAGAAAAACAGACTGGGTGCGATTTAGGGAGGAGCTTGAGAAATCCACTCAAGCCCCGCCTAAACTCAAAACTAATCAATCGGTGGAGGATGCAGTTCATAACCTGAACAGCGCAATCACCAAATGTTTTGAACTCGCATGTCCTGTCAAAAAACCTCCCAACAGGAAGCCGGTTGCCTGGTGGAATGCTGAGCTCCAACGGCTTCATAGGGAAGCCAGAAGTCTTCTGAACAGATCGCTTAAATCGAACTCGGAAGATGACTGGAATAAATATCGATCGAAGCAGAAGGAATATAAGAAGCTTATTCGAAAATCGAAGAATGATTCCTATAAGTCCTTCTGCGAAGAGATCGAATCCCTGAGCGCGACCAGCAAGTTGGTTAAAGTCCTCAAACGAGGAAAATCGACAAGGCTGGAGGTACTCAGAAAGTCTGATGGTACCTTTACCGGGTCTAAAGCAGAAACTCTTAGTTTACTGTTTCAGACCCATTTTTCCGGGAAATCAGACTGTCATCGGCTCGTTGCACACTCCCTCATTGGATACTGCGGCTGTAGCGCTGAAAACAACTCGGCGTAGCTGGTATGTTGCGTCACACGTGGCAACTACTGAGGCCATTGAATTTGCTGTGGCATTCTTCGATGGCTTTAAGTCGCCGGGCACTGATGGGATATACCCCGTTATGCTGCAAAAAGGTATAAGACAGCTGCTTCCTACACTGAAAAGAATTTTCACTGCTAGCCTGGCACTTGCCTACATACCTATCCCTTGGCGCGCGGTGAAAGTGGTCTTTATTCCCAAAATAGGGAAAGAGGATTACTCACTAGCCAAGAGTTTCAGACCAATAAGTCTAATATCATTCCTGCTGAAAAGCATGGAAAGACTAGTAGAGTTGCACGTGCGCAAAGTTGCCCTTCGAATGCATCCTCTGTCGGACATGCAACATGCTTATCAGCGCGGAAAATCCTGCGAGACTGCGCTTCAAAACCTAGTTGGGAGAATTGAATGCGCTCTTGAAAGGAAAGAGTACGTACTAGGCATTTTTGTCGACATTGAGGGAGCTTTTGATAACGCTACTTTTGACAGCATGTGTAATGCTGCTAGACGGCATGGCGTAGATGAAGCACTGGTTTTGTGGATCAAAGCAATGCTCGTGCACAGGACACTGATCGCTGATGCAGGCCTCGAACATTGTGTCAAGTCTGGAGTAAACAGGGGCTGCCCGCAAGGTGGCGTCTTGTCTCCGCTGTTATGGTGCATGGTGGTCGACTCTCTGCTAGATGCTCTCAATGCCTCTGGAATCTATGCCCAGGCCTATGCGGATGATGTTGCTGTTCTCTCTGTCGGCTCAGGTTTAGCGAATGTCTGTCTCAAAGCGCAGGCGGCGCTAAACGTGATCGAAGACTGGTGCACGAGAAATGGGCTGTCGGTTAATCCTCTTAAGACCGATGTCGTTCTCTTCACGAGAAGGAGGAAAACAACTGGCATTGCTCAGCTGGTGCTAAAAGGCATTCCCAGCCCTATATCCAAGGAAGCTAAGTATCTGGGAGTCATTCTAGATAACAAACTTCTCTGGTCAAGACATGTTGAGTCCAAAACCACCAAAGCGCTGTCAGCTTTCTGGCAATGCAAAGGTGCCTTTGGCAAAACATGGGGTTTATCGCCGAAAAAGGTCCTTTGGATCTACACGGCAATGGTAAGACCGATAATCTCATATGCATCGGTTGTTTGGTGGAGCAGGCTGACACGAAAACACGCTGTGGCTTCACTCACCAAACTCCAAAGAGCGGTCTGCCTCAGTTGCACGGGGGCTTTCTCCAGCACACCGGGAGCTGCTTTGGATGCTATGATGAACCTTCCACCCCTTGACATATATATCAGAGGGTGTGCACTGAAAACTATTTCTCGCCTAAAGAGGAATGGTCTTTGGTACAACTCGCAGTGGAGTGAAAGTGTACTTGAGAGAGAAATATCCTAAGATCACTGTCTCATGGATATGCCATCTGACGCAATGACACCTGCCATCCTACTGCGCTGTAACTACACAGTCACATTTCCTTGGCGTCAGGACTGGCTCTGGCCAGACACTGAACCTGGAATAGAATGTCTTCGCATCTTCACAGATGGCTCCAGGACTGATCAGGGATCAGGTCACTCTGGAATCCCAGGAAACGAGATCTCCGATGAACTCGCTAGAAAAGGCTCAGAGGAGAGTTTCTCAGGGCCTGAACCCGCCTTAGGTCTACCAGCTTCAACGGTTAAATCTGACATCAATGACTGGGTCTTTAACGTACACAGTCGCAGATGGAAGGAATATCCAGCATGCAGGATGACTAAGCGCGTACGCCCTGACGTCTGTAAAAAGTCCGCAACATTCTTCTTATCCTTAAGAAGAAATGACTGCAGAAGGCTAACGGGCGTCATTACGGGCCATTACACTTTTGCCAGGCATCTTTACGTGCTTGGCATCAGTGAGACGCCTACCTGTGCTGCTTGTTGCGAGGAGGACGACACAGCGGAACACTTTCTCTGCGACTGTCCCGCCTTCGCTCGTGCACGGTGGCGCACCCTTGGGGCCGACGTGGTGGGTGCCGAATCCCTTAGCTCAACATCACTGAAGCCCCTCCTCACTTTTCTCCGGACAACGGGGAAAATACAATAAAGACAAGGTGTCTGTCTGGTAGTACAATGGACCAGTACTTGTGTCTGAGTGCTCCAGTAGATAGTAGAAGCCTCCAACAAAAAAAAAAAAAAAACAAAAAAAAAAACTTTTACTCATTTATGTAAATGAATTTTCTTTCTGTTTTACTTATTGTTCAATAATAAAGAAATAAATAACAAAATTATTCCATGGAATTATTTTATATGCATACATATGTATGTATGTATGTTACGCCGCCACTAATGCATTTAGTCCCGTAACAGTATTCCGAAAAATATTTATTTTACTTAACTTTGATATGGCTGTTCATGGTGAGTATTTATGAGCATTATCGTTACTCGTTCCACGAAATCTGAGAACTGCTGTTCGGTTGAATAGCATCCATAAATAGAGAAAAGCAAATATCCCAGTGCTCATCATAGAGCAATTTCTCTAGTTATATCCAAGCAAATATGTACGTAAAACCAAGCCGCTACCGCTTTTATGCCTATCCTAAAGACGTCAGGAAGCAACAAGTACAAATACGTTTCTTGTTTTCGGGTGGGAAACATAAACCAGTCATTCGACCAATTGGCTTATTAAGGCAAAGCTTGCTAAGGACTCACTTCATTCCTTTTATTATTCATAAAGTTTATATGTAGGGGCCATATATGAAATGCAAATAAGGGCGATTACCACAAAGAAGTTATTAAACTTTCCCTCTTAAATGCTGTATGAATAAGAACGTGTAAGAACGTATGACGGAAGCCGACTTTAACAGGGTAAACTTGTTTAAATAAATGACCCCAAAATGATATACAGGCTATGTTTGGGGTTTCATTATTGATAAAAGTTAGATTTTTTCCCCATATACTCGTACATATACTTAAATAAGAATAAATCGACTATATTTAAGGTCACAGGGGAAAACAGTGATTATAATCGTAACTTCCTATTAACTTGATAAAGTAAATATATGAGTATTGAAGTTCTAAAGGGACGTTTATTCTGGTTATATTCAATTGCACTGCGATTTGTGTCAGCAATGAGAAGCTTTTTGTTATGCTTTTGAAGTACTATTGCTTACTTATGCTGTGTTTCAGAATATTTCTATTTAACAAGCAAGACGATACTAAAAGTACAAATGTGCCAGTACCATCTTGTCATTAATAGTCACTTTGCGGGACAGGGATTAGAATATACTCGCGGTTGGGAATGCCAGTCTTAGGTAATGGATCACTGCCTAGACCCCTGATAGCAGATGGGGCCGAGTTTATGATTCTGCAGTACGCGCACATCATTCCAGCAATACACCGTTAAAACACCACATTTTATACAGCATCAGAAATCATCGGCACACCTTGATGTTATATGTACATATATGCCCTGTCTTCCTGGGGTAAATTAATTTCCCGATAAGATCTCAGAGTGGCAATTACCGAGGGATAGCATCTATAAAAAATAATGAGCACAAATGACGGAAAAGCTCGTAGATCGTAAGAGGCTTTTACAGCCTGTTTGAATGCTTTCCGAACAGAACTCAACCAAATATGGTAAGTAAGCATAAATTGAATATCATAGGGGTACAATAAGTTCGACTTTCAAATACGACAACCGTTAAAGACGGCAATACCTTCTTTTGGCGGTACGGATATCCAGAATTTTGGAATAGGATTCATCTGATCCAAGATTCTGCACAAATTTGTGCGTAAAGTAATGGACGTATTACTTTAGGACGACCGAATGTTTATGGCCAAAGCCCGAGGTCCCGACTATAACTATGTCTTCTGAACTACTTCTGAATGTAAATTAAACTATTTTAAATTTAGTTTATTTAAAAAAAATAAATATTTTTATTCAATGTTTTTGCCTTCGCGGCTGATTTAGAGCTAAGTACAAAATTTATTTCAAATCTTAAAGCTAGGTGCTTACCCATGCAGCCAGATGCCTCGTCAGCAGCGAACGTCCGTCGATATCTCAGGTGTCTTCTTACTGTCTATGTCTCGCATGTCCGGTGAAAAGAGAATTTGTTGCGATCACGCCTAGAGCTGATGTTTCTGCTTGTGGAAACCGCATGATCAAATGTTTTTCGTGTTAACTTGTACATTGCCTCACGGAAGGTAACGACGAAGAGGTAAAGGATGCGTCTTATGAAACAATGTTTTCGTTCTCGGGGACTTCAACGCGAAAATATTGTAGGAAAAGTAGCGATACATGCCAACAATAGTCGTATAATAGCCTCCAAGCCTCCCAAAACGGCAATGGTCTTAGGAAAATAAGCTTCGCCAGCTCAAAATATATGATCGTGAAACCCACAATATTTTAGAAGAGCAGAATACATAAAGCTAAATATATATCTTCGGATAAAGTGATCAAATTGATCACTTTCTAATAGGTAGAAACCACTATACCAACACCCTAGATGTCATTGCATAGAGAGGAGCAGATTGCGATTCTAACCACATTGTGTAGTTTTCATTGCCAAAATCAAATCAAATACTATAGTAATTATGCGTACGAGATATCAGATGCTAGGAAATGAAGTCGGCCGACGCCTTCGGGATAACAAACGACAATGGCAAAGGAAAAGGTTAACTAACATTCAGAAAGAAAGCTGAATGAAAAGGATTCCAGGCCAGATCAGGTTTTATTCGCAACGATAATGGGAAGCTGGTTTCGCATAAAAAAAGAGTTGCAGCCCAATAAAGGAGATGGTACATGGAGATCAAGCAGTAAAGGAAAACGGTGTTATGTGTAAAATCAGGTAGAACTACCAACTATCAGGGAAATAAAGGAAGAAATGCATCGACAAGAATAAGAAGGAGGTCCTGAGCCGATATAATATCATTGGAATTATTAAAATATGCAGGAGAAAAATTAACTGAGAAGTTACATGCTTCATGGAGCAATTAAATCATCCTCTAGGAATAAAAAAAGTCGGTCGTCATTCCGGTATTTAAAAATGGTAAAAGGGTGACCGAACACAATGCCACAATTACCGAGAATAAAATGCTGTAAAAATGGTTACAAGAAGTAATCAAATATTCTCGTGAAGAAGCCGTCAACATGACTTGAGGAAATAAGTGATCACTACCGGTGAGCTTCAGGATCGACAAGTGACCAAATTTTCAATATACGACAACTTTTAGACAAGAAAGAGAAATTCCACGCAACGTCAAACCAACTCTTCGTAGATTTACAAAGCGATATATCATCATGTCTTTGTAGGTTTGGGAATCCCGAAAAACTTAATGAAACTGATTAAAGTTGACCTAAAGATAAACAAAGGACGAGTTAGAGTTCGAAACGCCTTATCCAAAACATTAGCAAGGATTTAAATAAGTCACTATTTGTGTTTGTTTTGGTGCTAGAAATCGTTATGAGAGCACGAAATTCACATGAATCATAGGGGAATAACCCTTATGTAATCACACCCGATCTAGCTCACGCTGATGATTTGTTCTTTCTTGGAGATAGTTAGTTATAATGGCAGGGGGAAGTATATATGTTTAAAACTAAATGAAGACAAAATCAAATAAACGGTCACTGACCGAATGGAATCGTTCCGAACCTCGCATCTGACTGTACTCGTTAAAAGCCTTGTGAAAGTGGATGAGTTCAAATATCTGAGAGCTATATTGATTGCCAAAATGAAATAATGATCGTAATAAATAAAAGCCTTCAAATGGGCAACGTGTGCTTCTTCGTAATAAAGGAACTATTCAAAACAACTTTTTTGTCCCGCAATGTCAAAATCCGTATTTATAAAAACAAACTAGTACTAAAGACACTGTACGGATTCACATCAGTTGGTCTTTATCTAAGAAGGAGAAAAATACATTTTTGGGCTAAATAAATAGATAATAAAATCGCGAAAACTAAGATGGGCGGAGGTTAAAATAATAATGAAGTGCAAAACCAAAAGGAAAAAGACAGCCAGGAAGGCCACGCCGTAGATGGGAGGACAATATAGGGATGGGCCTAAAAGATATGGAACAGAACAGCCAAATATGAAAGGAACACACTCATGACAGCACTGAACCCAAGTCCCAAATAGGCGTTAATAATTAATAATAATACTCTTTCGATGCACAAGTACAGGAGCTTCATATATTCAGTTCCGGATTAATCGATAGTCTCTGTAATTTAGTTGATTGTTGAAGTGTCACGTTTCTTTTCAGTAGACAAACTTTTTGTTTCGCCTACAAATGATTGTGCTATGTATTCATTGAGTGCAGGTGTTGAATACAAGTGCAAAAAAATTGGCATTCATGCTATGGTTATTTGGCGATATTTCCAGCTAATTGTCAGTCTGGGCGCTATAGCTTATTTCAATCCTTCAATCCTAAATTTGATTTCCTTAGAACTTTTCAGGGCTTGCTACCGCGTTAATTACTTGGCTAAGACTGTTGTTTCATGTTTGAAAATTAAATGTATTTTAAAATATTTGGCACCGAAAAGAAGGACCAGTTATACTACAGGATTTCTAGGCGTTGAAAAAGCGCACATGTTTTTTTCTTATACACAAACATTTTCAAAATATGCCGAGGGTATACCCTAATATAGAACTCATGTACACGATTCCAGACAAGGCATGAATATTTTTCCTCTTCGCACAGTTTTTCTATTAAATAAAGATTTGGATGAATTCTTTATGAACCGAAACTGACATGCTTTCAGAAGTGATTCTCACCATGCGAACTAATTTATGTACATACATACGTGGAAATATCTTGAGAATTGTTGGGGTGTTGGGTTTCAAGGACAGAGGAAAAATACCATATGTAGAAGGACATGTGACCTACACATAATTATATTTGTTTCTGAAATATTTCAGGAAATATCATCTGAAAAACTAATCCACTATTTTTCGAGTAATAATCGTAAATATTATTTTATTATTATTTTTAAGGGCCCTGTCATGAGTGTATTGCTTCCATGTTTGGCAGTTTTTTTCCCATCTCTTCTAGGTCCATCCCTACATTGTCCTCCCGTCAACGGCGCGGTCTGGCTCATTGGTTTTTGATTGTTCGTCCACTGTCTATTCGGTCTACATGCCCATAGATTCTCGGTCAAAGTCTTGTTTGCAATTGTTAATATTATAATTGCTGAGGAACACATTGCAATATATATAAACGAGCGTAACTTTCGCCGGCTTACAATAAAAATAAAAAGATAAGAAACAAATAGACGTAGATTTATTGAACTGAGTGAAACGAAGCTCTAATACACGGGATTGCCACTTCTTTCAAATCGAACTCCTCTCTCCCTGTTTGACTGACCAGGATTTAGTATTATCTATACATATAAAGATCGAGCTTTAAAATTCTTTTACGTTAGGCAAAAAGGTCTTAAGTCGAAAACTGCAGTTTTTCGTAAAACCAAATTGAAACTAGTTTAATTATTTGCAAATCGGGATTAAATGTGTTTGAAAAAAATAAATGGTAAATAAGCTCTGAAAAGAAGACCTATATATTATGTTAATTTATTTTTCCAAATTCATTAGTATTAACCGTTTTTTCGATGACTTAAGTCCTTAGGATCCTCTCATTTTGTATTATTGGTAAAAGTTTTTTTTTTTTTTCGTGAGACTTAAGGAAATAAACATTGGCATAGTTTGCCGAAATTTTACAAAATTTGTAGTCAATAACAAAAAAATATATGTTTAAGTTGTTTCTGCTTCTTTTTCTTCTTCTTCCTCTACCAAATCTGGATCACCATTTTTTGCGGAGTTAGAAGTTGGTAAATTTTTGTACAACTCGTGAAACACACGTAGCACTAAGCTTAAAATAGAACAAAGTCCCTTTTTTTCTCCTCAGATATCGGGACCAAAGTTTTGTACTTGTCATGGAGTGGATAATTTTTGAGACTTCTATTTTTCCTCTTCTAAAAGAGTTCAAAATCTTAAACTCTTCGGAGTGGTTTAAATTGTTTTTATATCTCACTAAGCCATTCTCCTGGTACTAGAGCCATTGCACACTATGCCAAGAATACTGCTCATTAAAAGTATTTTTTTTCTCTGCCTTCTTCAACAAAGCGGTGAAATTTATTTAAGCCTGTTGATCGTACTAGATGGTACCAATAGTGGGGATAGGAAATAGGTGTTTTAAGTTTTGTTTTTGCTTTTCAATCATGGAATGATCCACGTCACATTCCATATGTGTATGACCCGAAACAAGAAACTTGTGGTTTATAGCTGAATTGGGGAACTTAACTTGAGTCATTAAAAACATTGCTGCACATGACTGTTTTCATTTTGTTCTCCGCATGTGTCTGAGTAAAATGTCACCTCAGAAACGCAAACAGGCAACTTTATTATATTTCATTTCCCCCTCTAGCAGCTAGAGCTTCATACCATATGTAGTGCATTGAATCTCCGGTAACATTATCGTGAACAGTGTGATTATAGGTCCTGCCTTTTATAAAATGTTACCAAAGATCCCACAAATGGTGTTGGCAAGTATTGCTGAACATCGAAGCTGAAGCATTTCTTTTGCGCGCCGTCTTGTGCTGCTAGCTTATCAGCTTGTTTTGGCATTAAATGCTGCCTGATCCTGGTGGATTTGGAGATTGGCTTCTGCTTCCTGTTTTTCTTCGTGATTAACAGCAACTTGAATGGGCATGTGAAGGGTGTCACACTTTTAGCAGGTGTCTACTTTTGGCTTTTTAAAGGCTAGTTTCATTTTAAGAAATTACTCTCATAAATTGAACGACCAACGAAATTCTCAGAAAAAAGGTACATTTTTTTTCCCATTTGTACGTCTGGTGTAATGCCTTTCATAGCTTGGAAGCTTTTTAAATTTCGACATTGACCACATTCTTGAATGGGGTACGAAAAATAGAGCGGAATTTAATGCTTCCAAAACCCAATGCTGTCTTCTGTCATTAAAGCGTAACATCAGCCATTGATCATAAATGGTACTTGCATCTCAGAAATCGATAAGCTTTCTATCCTCGATATGTGTTTTAGTGACAACTTAAGCTGGAACGACCACATACTCGATATTTCCAAGAACGCTTGGAAATGCCAAGGCTTCCTATACAGATGAAAGAGATATTTCACCCCTTTAGACCTAGCTACAGCTAGCTAAGGCGTACGTTCGCCCTAAGTTAGAATATAACGCCCATGTTTGGTCACGGGGAACCTAAAGCCTCTCTGTATCTATTAGACAGAATCCAGAATCGCGCGAAACAACTCATAGGAGATCCCAGCATAACAAGGAACGTATCCTGCGTCTCCTTGTTTTATCGTTATTTCCGCCCCTTCAAAATTTCTCTCGCAATACTCGTCTCTCTAGGAATGCTAACAAATTCACCCTCAAGCCCAATTTCGGACGTACAGTCAAATATAGGGATTCTTTCTGTAGTCGGACCACACGAATGTGGAATACTTTGTCCAATTCAGTCTTCCCCTCTGTGTATAGCATGCAAACATTTAAGACCAATGTCAACCGGTATCTCCTCCTTTCCTCCTCCCTACTACCTTCTGCCCGCACTGTGTCGTCGACATTACAAGGTGTAACACCTTGTCCTGTGAGCCAGGACTTCATTAAGCTCTTTTTTTTTTTTGTTTTAGATATTTTGTTTTTCGAAGATTTTTTACCTCCTTGGTCGTCCACTGTAATGCCGGATGTGTTAACCATTGTATTTTTGGCGGCGTTTGCTATGAATTTTTCTTTTTAATTTCAAGTTATGTTGAAGCAACCCTTACACACAGAAACTCTTGCACCGTTTACTTGAAGAAAGTATTCATAAGTTACTTCCCTGCTTTTTAAACTGCAAGCTTTTCTTTTGCAAAAAAAAACTGTTTTTGCCCTTTTGCCGTGATCAATACTCGTTAAAAATAACTTTCCTTATGATCTCTTTAAGCAAAGAACTGCATTTATTCCTGCATTGTGTTAAATTTTGTAATTCCCTATCTTGAACAACTCTTCCGCTTACACTCACGTAACTCTTGCCGCTATGAATTTGTTTAGTTCGATCTTTCCTTATGCGCCTAGACCACTTCTTACCATTATTTTCCATTTTCCCAACTGCTGTCTCTTCATTTACTTGAGTTGAACTAGTTGTGGATTGTGGATCATTGGAATCGATAATGTTTGGCATATCAGCAGGTAACGATGGAGCCGGCGAAGGCTCAGTTGAAGCTGTTATTTTAGTAGCAGTAGCAAATTCAGCATTTTCTGATAAAAAGTTTCTTAATAATTCAATTCTTAATATAACTCTCCATAAAAAAATTATAACACACTTATTACGGTTTCCAGAATATTTACTTCTTTCAGTCATTATAATGCACAACACTTAGTATTATTGTTATAATAATCGAAGAATAATCGAAAAATAATTTGTTGTTACAAACGATGGAGGAACAGTGGAAAACAAATGGTTCTTGGTTGCGTCCAAAATTTAAGTGACGAGGAGACCATGGACTGCAACTGCACAATTATTATGGCAACAGCTGTTTAAATAATAGGAAAAATCACTGATAAGCAATATGCTTGTTTATTTTGAACCCTTTTTTCGAAAACCAATTACTAGTGCAATAATTTGCACAGCTCCATTGTTTTTCTTATGACGCATCTTTGCCCAATCATTTATTCGAGAAATTGACGTAAACACTAAAATATATTCAATTGAATCTCATTTAAAATAAGCGCAGGTAACTAGATTAGACAAATGATGCAATAACCGTTTATTTTTCTTTTCTTTTTTGTTTCGTTTTTTAAGTGTTTTTCTTAATGTGTTGCAACGAAAAGAAATCAAAATATACATACATACCTAAGTACAGCGTACGCCATCTCATATGGGTCGATGTAAATTTCGAATAACTTCAACAATTCTCAACCGATTTTGAAAATTCAAAAATTTAGACCTTTACAACTTATTTTGATAAATTTTTGAAAACAATATCAATTAAATGACCGATTTTATTGCCGATACAAAAATGGGCTCGTTTTCGCGCATTCTCCATGGCATGTTTCTTTTGAGCTGTTCTATTGTCTTCGGGTCGGTAGCATACACCTTGCTTTTCAAGTATCCCCAAAGAAAAAAGTCTGGAGGAGTCAAATCCGGCGATCTCGGAGGCCAGTCAATATCGCCCTTTTTTGACACCAATCTTCCAGGGAACTTCTTACGCAAAAGGTATATTGTTTTGTCGCGCCATCTTGTTGAAACCAAAAGTGAAATAAGCCTTTTTTACGTATTTCTGGGACCACATAATGGGCCAACATCCACCGATATCGATCGCCATCCACTGTAGAAGAAGGTGGGGTAAGACGGGGTAGCGAGGTAAGATGGGGACCATACCAAAACAAATGATGCAATGTCACTAGAAAAGTTATTTTAACGCCATCTGACGGTATATAGCAGAAGTTGTCAGTGTCACAAAAGTTTAGTCGCAGCTGTGCACGTTGTGAGTTTGTAAGTATTTATTTATTATTTTTAGTGGTTTTATCTAATTTTTGACGTAAACTAAGTGCGTGACTGTTCATAATATATGGTATACAAGTTGTGTGACATATTTTTTTATTGATGTTTGTTTATTTTACTATTCTAAATTAATTCTTTCCTTCCGGCTTGCTTCGATTTATAATCTCAAAAAATTTAATACAACTTGAAAGTCCAGTTTGGGAAAGATGAGGTACCTACTTGCGGGCAAGACGGGGTTGGTACCCCATCTTACCCGCTTATTTGTTATTTCTTGGATTTAGATTTAATTATAAATTGTCGTTACTATTTAGGTTAGTTTAATTATTTTTTTACAGATTATGGTTCGAAATTACAAAAGAAAGACTGACCGAGGGGGGTGGAATGAAGATCAAATGAAATTAGCGATTCTGGAAGTTTTAGATGGAAAAAAGGGCTATAAATTAGCCAGCAAGACTTACAATGTCCCTCAAACTACACTCGAGCGTAAAGTTGACCAAGCGAGAAAAAGTGAGAATAGAGTACTAAATGTCAAGGTTCCTTTAGGGCCAATTTCAACAGTTTTTTTCCGAAGAAGAAGAACAGATACTTGTATCTTATTTAAAGGAAATGGAAGGAAGGTTATTTGGTTTGTCAATTTCCGAATTATAGAAGTTAGCCTATGAGTTAGCAGTTCGTAACAACAAACAACATAAATTTAATAATCTCAAGGAAACAGCTGGTAAGGACTGGCTGTGTGGATTCCTAAACCGCCATCCTGACTTGAGTTTGCGAAAGCCAGAAAATACGTCAGGGGTTCGCGCTGCTGGATTTAATAAAGTGTCTGTTGGCCAATTTTTCGAACTGCTAGGAAAAACACTTGACGATAACCCTTTTACTCCAGACAGGATTTATAATTGTGACGAGACAGGCGTTTCAGTGGTGCCAAAATCACGGTCCAAAGTGATCGCAGCAACTGGTAAAAAGCAAGTGGGAGCTTTGATATCGGCCGAGCGAGGCACAACTATAACAATTGAAATTTGTTTCAACGCTGCAGGGACATACCTTCCTCCTATGTTTATATATCCCAGAAAACGTATGAAGCCCGAATTGCTTAATGGATCTCCACCGAACTCATGGGCTGAATGTTCAGATTCTGGGTGGATTACTGCTGAAATTTTCTTAAGATGGTTTCAGAAGTTTGTGAAACTCACCAACGCTACTAAAACCAACCCAGTCATGCTGATTTTAGATGGTCACGCCACTCACACCCAAAATTTGCAGTTAATCGATAAAGCACGTGAACATGGTGTGACAATAATATGCTTCCCACCACACACCACTCACAAACTACAGCCAGCAGATGTTGGTTTTATGCGGCCTTTGAGTATCTTTTATGATCAGGCTATAACAGCATGGTTAAGATCAAATACTGGGAAAGTAGTGACCCAATTTCAAGTGGCAGAACTCTTCGGGCAAGCGTTTATTCGGGCAGCAACAATGCCAACTGCAATTAATGCATTTAAAGCATGTGGGATCTCGCCTTATAATGCACACATTTTTAAGGAAGATGACTTCATTGCTGCAGAGGCCACCGAAATCGCATTGAACGTTGAAGAGGCCCGAAGCAGTTAATGCCTTATCCACGAATGGCTGAAAAAAGGACAAGACAAGTTCGAAGAAGAGGAAAAACAGCTATTATCACTGCTTCTCCTTATAAAAAAGAGTTAGAGGAAAGAGAAAACAGTAAGCAACCGAAACCAAAGGTAACGAACAAAAGGAAACTGAAAAAAGCTAATAAAAGTTCTAAAAGAAGCAAGAAAGCTGACGAAGGAGCTGAGTCATCAGATGACGAAGATACAGAATGTCTGTACTGCCACAGCTTGTATTCAGAGTCAGCTGAAGGATGGATCACTTGCCAGATTTGCGGTAAGTGGGCGCATTGTGCCTGTGCAGGAGTGGAAGATAATGATGACGAAGCTGTCCATATCTGCCCGGTTTGTGAAGATAACGACGATTAAATATTCTGTACCCCATCTTACCCAAGGGGGTACCCCGTCTTGCCCTATAGGTGGGGCAAGATGGGGAGATTTTGTTTTTTTTTTAAGTTGATAATTCCATGAGAAGAATTTATTTTTGTTTTGTTTTGACTGATTATAATTAAAGGAAGATGGACTAATTATTTTAATAATAAAATTTCCTACATGTACAATAAAAAAACGGAGGGTTTTATTTATGAAATGCTTTAAAGTCCCCGTCTTACCCCACCTTCCCCTATAGCCAACTTTGAAGAAATAGTTTTAGCTCATACATCGGACCAAACAGTAACTTTTTGATCATATAGCGGGTCTTCTTGAACACTGGCCTTTACAGACTGAATAGATGAGTTTGAACGCCGCGGACGTGGCTTAGGTTGCTCACGAGGGCTTGCCGAGGGCTTTTTTTTTGAAAAAAAAATTCGAAGTCCAACGACGAATTGTATCTTTTTTGGGCGCAACACGATCACGATATTTTGCACGATACGCACGTTGAGTTAGCACAATCGGGCGTTCATTTTTATTGAACATTGAAACTATTTCCGTAGGTTTTTTTGGTGTGAAGCGATTCATGGTTAAAATTGTACTGAATTGGAGTTTCTATTTGAATTGGAGTTATATGCTATGACATATAAAAATTGGTTGACAATTGTTGAAGTTATTCGAAGTTTACATCGACCCGTATTAGATGGCGCACTCTGTATTTCTACGCTATTCTCCTATTTGATTATTCTTAAGTTTTTAGAAGAATCCTAAATGTTTCAGAGCAACTGTGTTAGATTTAAGTCGTCAATACCAAACGAAAGAGAAAAAAAAATTGAGTTAAACCCAATTAAAAACCCAAAATGCAATTTTTTGTCTTAAGACCTTTTTGCCTAACGTCAAAGAATTGTGTCCGATTTTGTTACCGATTTCAACCAAAATTTCACACATCTTTGGTATTGGTCCATATATGTTTTTGTGAAGTCTGGTTGAAATCGTAAACATTTGTGTGTGTTGTGTGTGCGTGGAAAAACACATGAATTTTGGTACATTTTTAGAGTCACAACTCGACGGCATGAGCCCGTTGTTTGTTGTTGCTTTTGCTCATTTTGTAACTGTGTATGGTTCGCGCGCTGTGTATATGAACAAATTATATCAATATAGTAATGGATTCAAATTTGGAACTAAGACTCTTGGAATGTGTTGTGCTTCTGGGAAAGTTTTATTACCAGAATTTCAATATTCACCTGAACCATTACCATCATTACTTTCTAACACAACACCAAAAAAACAATTTTTTGGATATCATTAAAATGTACAATTCATGCTTTCAAATTACATCTTTTGGAACAACGAATATATGTAATCTATCCAAATAAAAATGAATCGCCAAATGTGTTGCTAACCGCAAAACTCAAGAACGGTTCGGCCAATTCGGCAAATTTTTTTGATATTAACCCATGCCTGCCCAAAATAAAGGTTTTGCGAACTGATAATCGTTGTACTGTTCCCTATTCACCTATCAAAGGCTTTCAAGACGCACAGCAATATTGAATCTTGCCATTCCGTCAAAACTATAAAATGCATTTGCCAATATGTAACAAAAGAAAGTGATATGGTCGTAATTGGAGTTGGTGTTGAGATTTTCATTAATGAAGTTACCAAATACCAAATGGGCAGTTATGTTAGCAATAATGAAGCAATTTGGCGCATTTTTTCTTATTCTTGAAAGATACCCCATTTTAGTTCACTTAGCATTCCACTTTTTTTTTATAACACAGAAGCAAATATATCTACAGCACGAGTTATTCAACCACCAACTACAACCTCGATCAGTTTTCTCAATATGTGTCAGAATGATGATTTTGCCAGAACACTGCTATAATCAGAAATGCCAAATATTATACTTGGAATCAATCCTGAAAAAAATTGCAACGACGGAAACAAGGAAAATCAGTTCCAGGTTACCCCAACGTATATTCCACTGATGCAATTGGTCGAATTTATTCACTCCATCCAAACAATGATGAGCGTTTTTATTTGCGAATACTGTTAGTCGATGTTCGAGGTCCAACATCATTCCAACATTTGCGAACTGTTAATGGTGAATTGTGTGGCTCTTACAGAAAAGCCTGTCAGCGTTTGCAACTGTTAGAAAATGTTCACATTCGGATCAAGTTTTAAATGATGCTGTAATTTCTTCAAAACCTCATCAAATACGAACAATGTTTTCTATAACTATATCGACGTGCTTCCCCTCAAAACCAATTGATTTATAGATCAAATTATAGATAATAGATCAAATACAAAAATAGAATAGGAAATCTACATTTACAATTCACAGAAGAAATTTACAACGAGGCATTGATAACAACTGATAACATGTTTGATGATGTCAAATGAAGTATTATCTCAATGAGTCATGGCCGCGCCTAATTGCACAATGCACGGCGATTCTAATCAAGAGTTGCAATGTGAAAAACTGTATAAATGTATCGCTGTTGAACCAACAAGAATTCAACAAGTCTTTAATTCACTTATGAAAGTTGTAAATTATGGAATTGGAGGAATTTACATTTTGGACGCTCCGGGAAAGACTTTTTTGAGTTTATTGATTTTAACAAACAACAAAAACAGAACCTCGACACCTTAGGGTAATAGGGTACCGGATTATGTAACATATGTATGTATGATTTTAACAACAACTCGCTCGCACAATGTAATTGCACTCACACTTGGTTCATTTGGTATTATAGCCACATTGTTGGAAGGCGGTCCAACAGCCCTTCTTCTTTTCCTTTTTTTCCGGCGTCGCTATGGTCAGAAGTGTAGGACCATAACCTTCCCACTTAACTGCATTCCTACTGGTCCGCTTGTGGGGTCCGCCGGTTTGACCTCAGAAAGTAGCGGCAGGCTTCCCGGTTTGGGATTACTTCATCGCTGAGGCCAATCAAATGCTGGTGTTTTTGTATTTTTTTGCACCAATTGTTTTTCGGCCTGCCTTTTTTGCGTGTTGAAATGGGAACGTTGATTGATAACGCCTTTTGGACGGGGTTCAAGGGATCTCTCCTTTGAACATGGCAATACCAACTGAGTCGGTCGCGCTCTATTTTTCTTGTGATGGTTTCTTTTACGTGGAGGCTTCCTCGGATCTTTGAACTTCTAATTCTGTCACGCTTTGTTACTCCCGCTGTCATGCGAAGCATTTTCATCTCAGCTGCCGTTAATTTGCTCTCATACTTTTTGTGCATTGTCCAGCATTGTGAACCGTATGTGAACGCCGGACGTACAACTGAAGTGTAGAGCATTCCTTTCAGCTTAGGGGGCATTTTTAGATCACAGAAGATGGCGGAGTTTTCCCGCCACTTCATCCACCCTACGCTTACGCGATGGTTGATGTCGTCATCACAAGTTGCTTCTTTATTAATCATAGATCCCAGATATTATATATACTATATATATAGTATATCTATATACTATGTATATAGATATTATTATACTTTTCACACTTGGGAAGCACTCTTCCATTCAAGTAAATGTCTGGAATAGGCTGATGAGAGTCAGAGAACGGGCAGCACAAATACTCTGTCTTCTTTGAATTAATACGATACCCGTGTCCCTCAAAAATGTCCACCCACACATCAAGGTTGTAGGGACGCCTGATCATCACTTATAATGGCTTCATCGTCAGCAAAGAATAGCTGGTGCACATTGGGGTCCGTCACTTTTCCTTCAAGCAAGCAATCAAGGACTGCTATAAAGAGCAGTGGGCTGAGGACGCTCCCTTGGTGTACACCGACTTTGATTGTGAACTCTTCGGTGACTCCTGCGGTGCACCTTACTCTTGTCGTTGCTCTCTTCTACATGTCCATGATCACTCGCACGTAGGTTTCTGGAACTCCTTTTTGTCTTGGCGCTACCCATAAAAGATCTGTTGGTTGCCGGTCAAAGGCCTTCTCGAAATCAACCAACACCATATGCAAGTCCTTTGAAGAATCACGATGCTTTTCCATCATGACCCTTATACTTTGGATTGCATCATTGATTTACCCGAGACAAACCCGCACTGGTCATCAGATAGTCGTATTAATTTCCGTTCAACGATCTTCATGGTGTGCGACATCAGCTTGACAGAACGGTAGTTATCACAATTTCGCGTATCACCCTTTCCTTTGTGCAAAGGAAGAAGATAGCTTTCCCTCCATTGATTAGGCATAGTGTCGCCTCTCATAAGTTTGGAGATAACAACCATGAGCCATCTAGACCCGATGTCTCCCATCTTTTTCCAGAACTCAGAGGGTATCCCGTCCGGCCCAACAGCTTTTCTTTTCTTGGAGTTTTTAACCGCGTACCGAACTTCTTCGACAGTGATGTCGGATATTTCGGCATGATTCGGGGCGGCTCTTGGAAAGTACACTCGGGGAAACTGTTCGTTCAGAAGTTCCTCGCAATACTGTCGCCATCTGTGGAGAATTTTTTCATCTTCCACAAGGAGTTGGCCTTCAGCATTGTTAATAAACTTTGGGAAACGAATCTCCTGAGCATTTCTTCTTCTCTGGGCGGCTATCTTAAAGATATTTGCTCCTTTGTTCAAATTGCTTTGTCGAAGCTCCTGGGTAGCCTGGTTCCTGTCAGACGCGGAAGACGATATTTCTTCCAACTCCTGATAGAGGCCTTCCATGCTTTTCGCTTTGAATTCGGCGCACTTTTTCTTCGCGATACCTTTGCAATATCTATTTGGGCGGTCGAACAGCCCATTCAGCACTAAAATTACCACTGAATATTCAACACAAGGAAACTCTGACATACAATATTTCTAGTGTGGGATGAATGCAGGATGGCACATAAAAAGTCTTTGGAGGCATTAGACAGAACTACGAAAGATCTGCGCAACAATCAAAACCGGTTTGGTGGAACGATGATTTTGTTAGCAGGAGACTTTGGTTAAACGTGATTCCATGGTTAACGCCAGCGGTCCTCTATTTTGTGGAAATGCGATAAGATACTAATTTTAAGCATGAATATGCATGTCGAATTACAAAATGATCGATCTAGGGAAATATTTTCTAAACAACTCATTGACATTGGCAATGGCGAAATCCCTGTAGATATTTTAAGTGACTGAATTACATTTCCTGTCAATTTTTGTTAGTTTACTGCAACGGAAACCGAGCTCATACAAAAGGTCTCTTTTCCCAAACGTCTCTCAAAATTACAGAGATCATTTTTGGTTGAGCGAACGTGCTATATTAGCTACCAAAAACACGGATGTGTTTTTGATGTTTTTGAGGTCACTGATCACGTATTTGGAGTTAGATTTTCAAAATGTAAAATGACGGATTCAATATGGCCGATCAGATTTCATAAAAGGCATTAAAATTACAAGAATATGTGCATAGGGATGTTTCTGAGGGCGTTGATCACGAATTCGAAGTTAGATTTTCAAAATTCAAGATAGTGAATCTATAACCGTTAAATTTCATGAATTTCATTAACGTTTCCTAACTAACTCAAACCACGTTGAGGTGGATGGCAAGAGTCCTTTTATTTGTTTTTATTATTATTATGTCTTTTTTTGTATATCCTATACGTACGTACTTTCATATCTTTCATATCTGAGCATTTATTCTTTGCCAAAAAAGTAATTTCTCTTCGGCTCGCTTTTTTCTACTGGCATTTATTATTACTTGAAACATGGCACAAAAACGCAAAAGAAAGTCAACAACTAACTATGACCATTATGAGGTTGATTCACCAGACCAGGGTTCTTTCACTTAAATAAGACTCGAACCATTTATAAATGAAATTTCTAAAACCAATTTAGGCTAGTTTATCCAATAGAATAGTATGATCAACCATATCAAATGCCTTTGTAATATCAACGAAAAGATTTGCACAATGTTTATTTTCATCGAGCCCTTTCAATATGGAAGAACAGAAAGCATTCAGAGCATCTTCAGTAGAGAGACCACTTCTGAAACCAAAATGTTTTGAGCTAAGAAAATTGTTCTTGTCTAAGAATTTAAGTATCCGCCTTTTCATTGCTTTTTCAAACACTTTGGAAATGGTTGGTAAAAGTGAGATTGGTCTATAATTACTCCGATCTTTGGGATTACCCTTCTTATGAAGTGGAATCACAATAGCACATTTTAATTTTTTAGGAAAAATTCCTGATAGTACACTGATATTAAATATGTACGCCAATACTTCAACAATATTTAAAGCAATTTTTTTTAATAATTGGTTAGATATTCCGTCTAAACCGCGAGAGTGTGAATCTAGGAATTTAAGGAATTTATTATTTTCAAAATCTCAAAGGAAGATAACTGATCGAAGAAAAAACTGTTACGGCAAGTAGTGACGTCCTTAATTCTTGTCGAGCTTGTGCAGCAATGACAAATATTGTTACATAATGGAACAGATGTTGAGCCGATGGATGCAAAATAATTGTTGAATTCATTTGCAACGATATACGGGTCAGATGTTTCAAAGGCACCAGTTTTTAGTTTTATACATTTGAATCTTTTTGCGCGTCTGTTGAACATGTTATTAATTAAACCCCATTCCTTTCTCAAATTCCCTCTGCATTTGTTGAATTCGCAGCGATAGAATTGATCGCGACAAACTTTTATGTCTTTACTGAGTTTTGTACAAATGGTCTTGTACCGATTCCTTAGGGCAGCATTCTGCGGATGTTTAGAACATTTACTTCCGAGTTTATTCTTAAGTTTAATCTTTTTTAGAATGCAAGTATTCAACCAGCGCTTAAGCCTAATGTCAGATTTTCTCAGTCTAATAGTCTTACTCGAAAAGTTGATATGAAAATTCAGAATACTTAAAAAGTTTTCATATGCTAGGTCAACATCAGATTTGTTATAAACTTCCTCCCAATTTTCATAAAGAAGTCTCTGATTGAGAATATTAAAATTAATTATGGATTTAGACGGGAAGAAATTATAATTATCCTTACAGTGTAATCCACTAGTGAGATTATTAATAAGAATACCCGTCATACAATGGTCTGTGATCTGTAAATCGAGGTTTATACCAACACAAGCCTTGAGTAACATGTTAGATAGACGTACAAGAACATGGTCTAAACAGGAGCCAGAGCAAGGCCGAGTGATACCATTTATAAGAAAATGCAGACCATGCTCAGCTAAAACTGTGGAGTAGGAATCGGTAATATCGTTATGAGTTAACAAGTCAAGATTAAAATCCCCTAGAAAAATAAGATTAGTCACATTTTCACCGAATAGCAGCCTTGAAAATTCCTCAATAAAAAAATCTAGGGCATATGAATGTAATTTCATGCCTATATTACAACAAATTTTTAAAACATCTGCACTTACGAAATTGCATTTAACAAAATTAAAATTAAGTTCATTTCTAACAAATACTCCAACACCACCAGCAGCATAAGAGTCATTAGTGGTTGCTATGAAAGTATAACCAGGAATAACAAAGTCATCGATTTCAGGTTCAAAAATCCAGATTTCAGAGGCAAAAATAAATTCAGGTTTTCTGTCAAAAGTTTCAATATGAGCGACCAAAGAATTAAAATTTTTTTTGAGGCTCCTGATGTTTTGATGCACAATCAATAGTGAATTAGGATCAAAATTATAACTAAAAAAGTTAAAATTACTTAAGGTTTCAAAGACAGGATTAATGTTAGCTTGATCTACATTTGTATTGAAACTCATTTAATTAAATATTAGATTGATCTTTAGAAAAATTATTAAGATCATCAAACGATCTTAACAGTAATCCTGCCCTTATCGACTTTCCTTAACAAAATACGGCCATTCCTAATCCAAAGATACTTAATGTTTTGATCTATTTTTAACTTTTTCGCTGCATTAAATAATGATCTATTGTATTTAGTGAGACAATCATTTATATAAATATTGTTTACATTTTGGACATTGAAGAGAGTGTTTTTTAATTTGTTTCTCTTTGTTTTCTTACTTTGCATGAGTTTCTCTTTTAAAGTATTAGAGGAGAGATGGACACAAATTATACTCTTTTGACTGGTACTGCTTCTGCTGCCACCAACTGCATCAGCCATTCTTCGTTGTTTCTTGATATAGCATTTCACCACATCAACATCGGGAACTGTGATACCAAGGGCATTTGTAAAAATTGTATGAGCGACTTCGCGTGCATTGTTCTCATTAACATGAGAAACTCCTACAATCTCTATAGCGTTTTGCAGTTCACGTTGTTCGTGCATATTTAGCCTGCTCTCAAGAATACTCACTTTTTGTCGTAGAGAGTCGTTTTCCGATTGAAGGTGTTGGATCGATGAGAGGAAATCAGCATTGACTTTCTTTAAGTTGGTAATCTCTTCCGACAACTGCTTCTTTGAGTTGACAATCTCATCAAACAAGTGCTGAAGAGTTAACGAACTGGATGCAGACTCAGCATTCTCGCTCGGAGGTAGGACAGCCAGCTGTTGCGGTAGATTGGGCTTCCCCAATGCTTGTCTAGCTGTTGACATAGAGGTTTCCTGCTTACTATGTGAAAGATGTCGTTGCTTCGCTGATGTTGAAGTTGCGGATCGAACATGTTGTTCCAGCGTAGGTTGCGAGTGGGGCGATCTCCGACGAACAATTGAACACTTTTCACATCGGTAACCAGCTGCATTTGTTTTGAGGACTTCAACGTCTGTCGCGCTAAGGTTCACACAAAAGCAATGAAATATACAACTGCAGTCGCTACAGGTAACTCCTCCTGTGTCTCCGCGCTCAACCTTTTGATTGCACACTAAACAACTCATTATTACAGAATTACTTCAAAGCACCCCACTAACTTAAGAAACACGTCCACAATCCAAAGACGGAGAAGACTGAAGAAGACATAAGCACTACCGTGAAATTACGTACAATTTTCAAATTTCTTGTACTTGCTAACTTTGCGACCTCGGGCAGCTATGTTACCAAGGAGGAACCAGACAAGATTTGACTTTATAGGCTAGAACTGAAGTCGCGCCAACTGCGAAACTCAAAATACAGTCAAGAAAGTAGCTCTCAAGCCGAGACACGGGATCGACCATAAGCACTACCGTGAAATTACGTACAATTTTCAAATTTCTTGTACTTGCTAACTTTGCGACCTCGGGCAGCTATGTTACCATGGAGGAACCACACAAGATTTGACTTTATAGGCTAGAACTGAAGTCGCGCCAACTGCTTAACTCAAAATACAGTCAAGAAAGTAGCTCTGAAGGCGAGAAACGGGATCGACCATAAGCACTAATGTGAAATTACATACAATTTTAAAATTTTTTGTACTTGCTAACTTTGTGACCTCGGTCAGCTATGTTACCATGGAGGAACCACACAAGATTTTACTTTATAGGCTAGAACTGAAGTCGCGCCACCTGCCTAACTCAAAATACAGTCAAGAAAGTAGCTCTCAAGCCGAGAAACGGGATCGACCATAAGCACTACCGTGAAATTACGTACAATTTTCAAATTTCTTGTACTTGCTAACTTTGCGACCTCGGGCAGCTATGTTACCATGGAGGAACCACACAAGATTTGACTTTATAGGTTAGAACTGAAGTCGCGCCAACGGCTTAACTCAAAATACAGTCAAGAAAGTAGCTCTCAATCCGACAAACGGGATCGACCATAAGCACTACCGTGAAATTACATACAATTTTCAAATTTCTTGTACTTGCTAACTTTGCGACCTCGGGCAGCTATGTTACCATGGAGGAACCACACAAGATTTGACTTTATAGGCTAGAATTGAAGTCGCGCCAACCGCCTAACTCAAAATACAGTCAAGAAAGTAGCTCTGAAGGCGAGAAACGGGATCGACCATAAGCACTAATGTGAAATTACATACAATTTTCAAATTTTTTGTACTTGCTAACTTTGTGACCTCGGGCAGCTATGTTACCATGGAGGAACCACACAAGATTTGTATTTATAGGCTAGAACTGAAGTCGCGCCAACTGCCTAACTCAAAATACAGTCAAGAAAGTAGCTCTCAAGCCGAGAAACGGGATCGACCATAAGCACTACCGTGAAATTACGTACAATTTTCAAATTTCTTGTACTTGCTAACTTTGCGACCTCGGGCAGCTATGTTACCATGGAGGAACCACACAAGATTTGACTTTATAGGCTAGAACTGAAGTCGCGCCAACTGCCTAACTCAAAATACAGTCAAGAAAGTAGCTCTGAAGCCGAGAAACGGGATCGACCATAAGCACTACCGTGAAATTACGTACAATTTTCAAATTTCTTGTACTTGCTAACTTTGCGACCTCGGGCAGCTATGTTACCATGGAGGAACCACATAAGATTTGACTTTATAGTCTAGAACTGAAGTCGCGCCAACTGCTTAACTCAAAATACAGTCAAGAAAGTAGCTCTCAAGCCGAGAAACGGGATCGACCATAAGCACTACCGTGAAATTACGTACAATTTTCAAATTTCTTGTACTTGCTAAGTTTGCGACCTCGGGCAGCTATGTTACCATGGAGGAACCACACAAGATTTGACTTTACAGGCTAGAACTGAAGTCGCGCCAACTGCTTAACTCAAAATACAGTCAAGAAAGTAGCTCTGAAGCCGAGAAACGGGATCGACCATAAGCACTACCGTGAAATTACGTACAATTTTCAAATTTCTTGTACTTGCTAACTTTGCGACCTCGGGCAGCTATGTTACCATGGAGGAACCACATAAGATTTGACTTTATAGTCTAGAACTGAAGTCGCGCCAACTGCTTAACTCAAAATACAGTCAAGAAAGTAGCTCTCAAGCCGAGAAACGGGATCGACCATAAGCACTACCGTGAAATTACGTACAATTTTCAAATTTCTTGTACTTGCTAAGTTTGCGACCTCGGGCAGCTATGTTACCATGGAGGAACCACACAAGATTTGACTTTATAGGCTAGAACTGAAGTCGCGCCAACTGCTTAACTCAAAATGCAGTCAAGAAAGTGGCTCTGAAGCCGAGAAATGGGGATCGACCATAAGAACTAATGTGAAATTACATACAATTTTCAAATTTCTTGTACTTGCTAAATTTGTGACCTCGGGCAGCTATGTTACCATAAAGGAACCACACAAGATTTGACTTTATAGGCTAGAACTGAAGTCGCGCCAACTGCTAAATCAAAATACAGTCAAGAAAGTAGCTCTGAAGCCGAGAAACGGGATCGACCATAAGCACTACCGTGAAATTACGTACAATTTTCAAATTTCTTGTACTTGCTAACTTTGCGACCTCGGGCAGCTATGTTACCATGGAGGAACCACATAAGATTTGACTTTATAGTCTAGAACTGAAGTCGCGCCAACTGCTTAACTCAAAATACAGTCAAGAAAGTAGCTCTCAAGCCGAGGAACGGGATCGACCATAAGCACTACCGTGAAATTACGTACAATTTTCAAATTTCTTGTACTTGCTAAGTTTGCGACCTCGGGCAGCTATGTTACCATGGAGGAATCACACAAGATTTGACTTTATAGGCTAGAACTGAAGTCGCGCCAACTGCTTAACTCAAAATGCAGTCAAGAAAGTGGCTCTGAAGCCGAGAAATGGGGATCGACCATAAGAACTAATGTGAAATTACATACAATTTTCAAATTTCTTGTACTTGCTAAATTTGTGACCTCGGGCAGCTATGTTACCATAAAGGAACCACACAAGATTTGACTTTATAGGCTAGAACTGAAGTCAGCCAACTGCTAAATCAAAATACAGTCAAGAAAGTAGCTCTGAAGCCGAGAAACGGGATCGACCATAAGCACTACCGTGAAATTACGTACAATTTTCAAATTTCTTGTACTTGCTAACTTTGCGACCTCGGGCAGCTATGTTACCATGGAGGAACCACACAAGATTTGACTTTATAGGTTAGAACTGAAGTCGCACGAACTGTTTAACTCAAAATACAGTCAAGAAAGTAGCTCTGAAGCCGAGAAACGGGATCGACCATAAGCACTAATGTGAAATTACGTACAATTTTCAAATTTCTTGTACTTGCTAATTTTGCGACCTCGGGCAGCTATGTTACCATGGAGGAACCACACAAGATTTGACTTTATAGGTTAGAACTGAAGTCGCGCCAACTGCTTAACTCAAAATACAGTCAAGAAAGTAGCTCTCAAGCCGAGAAACGGGATCGACCATAAGCACTAATGTGAAATTACATACAATTTTCAAATTTCTTGTACTTGCTAACTTTGCGACCTCGGGCAGCTATGTTACCATGGAGGAACCACACAAGATTTGACTTTATAGGCTAGAACTGAAGTCGCGCCAACTGTTTAACTCAAAATACAGTCAAGAAAGTAGCTCTGAAGGCGAGAAACGGGATCGACCATAAGCACTAATGTGAAATTACATACAATTTTAAAATTTTTTGTACTTGCGAACTTTGTGACCTCGGTCAGCTATGTTACCATGGAGGAACCACACAAGATTTTACTTTATAGGCTAGAACTGAAGTCGCGCCAACTGCCTAACTCAAAATACAGTCAAGAAGGTAGCTCTCAAGCCGAGAAACGGGATCGACCATAAGCACAACCGTGAAATTACGTACAATTTTCAAATTTCTTGTACTTGCTAACTTTGCGACCTCGGGCAGCTATGTTACCATGGAGGAACCACACAAGATTTGACTTTATAGGTTAGAACTGAAGTCGCGCCAACGGCTTAACTCAAAATACAGTCAAGAAAGTAGCTCTCAATCCGACAAACGGGATCGACCATAAGCACTACCGTGAAATTACGTACAATTTTCAAATTTCTTGTACTTGCTAATTTTGCGACCTCGGGCAGCTATGTTACCACGGAGGAACCACACAAGATTTGACTTTATAGGTTAGAACTGAAGTCGCGCCAACTGCTTAACTCAAAATACAGTCAAGAAAGTAGCTCTCAAGCCGAGAAACGGGATCGACCATAAGCACTAATGTGAAATTACATACAATTTTCAAATTTCTTGTACTTGCTAATTTTGCGACCTCGGGCAGCTATGTTACCATGGAGGAACCGCACAAGATATGACTTTATAGGCTAGAACTGAAGTCGCGCCAACTGCTTAACTCAAAATACAGTCAAGAAAGTAGCTCTCAAGCCGAGAAACGGGATCGACCATAAGCACTACCGTGAAATTACATACACTTTTCAAATTTCTTGTACTTGCTAACTTTGCGACCTCGGGCAGCTATGTTACCATGGAGGAACCACACAAGATTTGACTTTACAGGCTAGAACTGAAGTCGCGCCAACTGCTTAACTCAAAATACAGTCAAGAAAGTAACTCTGAAGCCGAGAAACGGGATCGACCATAAGCACTACCGTGAAATTACGTACAATTTTCAAATTTCTTGTACTTGCTAACTTTGCGACCTCGGGCAGCTATGTTACCATGGAGGAACCACATAAGATTTGACTTTATAGTCTAGAACTGAAGTCGCGCCAACTGCTTAACTCAAAATACAGTCAAGAAAGTAGCTCTCAAGCCGAGAAACGGGATCGACCATAAGCACTACCGTGAAATTACGTACAATTTTCAAATTTCTTGTACTTGCTAAGTTTGCGACCTCGGGCAGCTATGTTACCATGGAGGAACCACACAAGATTTGACTTTATAGGCTAGAACTGAAGTCGCGCCAACTGCTTAACTCAAAATGCAGTCAAGAAAGTGGCTCTGAAGCCGAGAAATGGGGATCGACCATAAGAACTAATGTGAAATTACATACAATTTTCAAATTTCTTGTACTTGCTAAATTTGTGACCTCGGGCAGCTATGTTACCATAAAGGAACCACACAAGATTTGACTTTATAGGCTAGAACTGAAGTCGCGCCAACTGCTAAATCAAAATACAGTCAAGAAAGTAGCTCTGAAGCCGAGAAACGGGATCGACCATAAGCACTACCGTGAAATTACGTACAATTTTCAAATTTCTTGTACTTGCTAACTTTGCGACCTCGGGCAGCTATGTTACCATGGAGGAACCACATAAGATTTGACTTTATAGTCTAGAACTGAAGTCGCGCCAACTGCTTAACTCAAAATACAGTCAAGAAAGTAGCTCTCAAGCCGAGAAACGGGATCGACCATAAGCACTACCGTGAAATTACGTACAATTTTCAAATTTCTTGTACTTGCTAAGTTTGCGACCTCGGGCAGCTATGTTACCATGGAGGAACCACACAAGATTTGACTTTATAGGCTAGAACTGAAGTCGCGCCAACTGCTTAACTCAAAATGCAGTCAAGAAAGTGGCTCTGAAGCCGAGAAATGGGGATCGACCATAAGAACTAATGTGAAATTACATACAATTTTCAAATTTCTTGTACTTGCTAAATTTGTGACCTCGGGCAGCTATGTTACCATAAAGGAACCACACAAGATTTGACTTTATAGGCTAGAACTGAAGTCAGCCAACTGCTAAATCAAAATACAGTCAAGAAAGTAGCTCTGAAGCCGAGAAACGGGATCGACCATAAGCACTACCGTGAAATTACGTACAATTTTCAAATTTCTTGTACTTGCTAACTTTGCGACCTCGGGCAGCTATGTTACCATGGAGGAACCACACAAGATTTGACTTTATAGGTTAGAACTGAAGTCGCACGAACTGTTTAACTCAAAATACAGTCAAGAAAGTAGCTCTGAAGCCGAGAAACGGGATCGACCATAAGCACTAATGTGAAATTACGTACAATTTTCAAATTTCTTGTACTTGCTAATTTTGCGACCTCGGGCAGCTATGTTACCATGGAGGAACCACACAAGATTTGACTTTATAGGTTAGAACTGAAGTCGCACGAACTGTTTAACTCAAAATACAGTCAAGAAAGTAGCTCTCAAGCCGAGAAACGGGATCGACCATAAGCACTACCGTGAAATTACATACAATTTTCAAATTTCTTGTACTTGCTAACTTTGCGACCTCGGGCAGCCATGTTATCATGGAGGAACCACACAAGATTTGACTTTATAGGCTAGAACTGAAGTCGCGCCAACTGCTTAACTCAAAATACAGTCAAGAAAGTAGCTCTCAAGCCGAGAAACGGGATCGACCATAAGCACTAATGTGAAATTACATACAATTTTCAAATTTCTTGTACTTGCTAAATTTGTGACCTCGGGCAGCTATGTTACCATAAAGGAACCACACAAGATTTGACTTTATAGGCTAGAACTGAAGTCGCGCCAACTGCTAAATCAAAATACAGTCAAGAAAGTAGCTCTGAAGCCGAGAAACGGGATCGACCATAAGCACTACCGTGAAATTACGTACAATTTTCAAATTTCTTGTACTTGCTAACTTTGCGACCTCGGGCAGCTATGTTACCATGGAGGAACCACATAAGATTTGACTTTATAGTCTAGAACTGAAGTCGCGCCAACTGCTTAACTCAAAATACAGTCAAGAAAGTAGCTCTCAAGCCGAGAAACGGGATCGACCATAAGCACTACCGTGAAATTACGTACAATTTTCAAATTTCTTGTACTTGCTAAGTTTGCGACCTCGGGCAGCTATGTTACCATGGAGGAACCACACAAGATTTGACTTTATAGGCTAGAACTGAAGTCGCGCCAACTGCTTAACTCAAAATGCAGTCAAGAAAGTGGCTCTGAAGCCGAGAAATGGGGATCGACCATAAGAATTAATGTGAAATTACATACAATTTTCAAATTTCTTGTACTTGCTAAATTTGTGACCTCGGGCAGCTATGTTACCATAAAGGAACCACACAAGATTTGACTTTATAGGCTAGAACTGAAGTCAGCCAACTGCTAAATCAAAATACAGTCAAGAAAGTAGCTCTGAAGCCGAGAAACGGGATCGACCATAAGCACTACCGTGAAATTACGTACAATTTTCAAATTTCTTGTACTTGCTAACTTTGCGACCTCGGGCAGCTATGTTACCATGGAGGAACCACACAAGATTTGACTTTATAGGTTAGAACTGAAGTCGCACGAACTGTTTAACTCAAAATACAGTCAAGAAAGTAGCTCTGAAGCCGAGAAACGGGATCGACCATAAGCACTAATGTGAAATTACGTACAATTTTCAAATTTCTTGTACTTGCTAATTTTGCGACCTCGGGCAGCTATGTTACCATGGAGGAACCACACAAGATTTGACTTTATAGGTTAGAACTGAAGTCGCACGAACTGTTTAACTCAAAATACAGTCAAGAAAGTAGCTCTCAAGCCGAGAAACGGGATCGACCATAAGCACTACCGTGAAATTACATACAATTTTCAAATTTCTTGTACTTGCTAACTTTGCGACCTCGGGCAGCCATGTTATCATGGAGGAACCACACAAGATTTGACTTTATAGGCTAGAACTGAAGTCGCGCCAACTGCTTAACTCAAAATACAGTCAAGAAAGTAGCTCTCAAGCCGAGAAACGGGATCGATCATAAGCACTAATGTGAAATTACATACAATTTTCAAATTTCTTGTACTTGCTAACTTTGCGACCTCGGGCAGCTATGTTACCATCGAGGAACCACACAAGATTTGACTTTATAGGCTAGAACTGAAGTCGCGCCAACTGCTTAACTCAAAATACAGCCAAGAAAGTAGCTCTCAATCCGAGAAACGGGATCGACCATAAGCACTACCGTGAAATTACATACAATTTTCAAGTTTCTTGTACTTGCTAAATTTGCGACCTCGGGCAGCTATGTTACCATGGAGGAACCACACAAGATTTGACTTTATAGGCTAGAACTGAAGTCGCGCCAACTGCTTAACTCAAAATACAGTCAAGAAAGTAGCTCTGAAGCCGAGAAACGGGATCGACCATAGGCACTACCGTGAAATTACGTACAATTTTCAAATTTCTTGTACTTGCTAACTTTGCGACCTCGGGCAGCTATGTTACCATGGAGGAACCACACAAGATTTGACTTTATATGCTAGAACTGAATTCGCGCCAACTGCTTAACTCAAAATACAGTAAAGAAAGTAGCTCTGAAGCCGAGAAACGGGATCGACCATGGGCACTACCGTGAAATTACGTACAATTTTCAAATTTCTTGTACTTGCTAACTTTGCGACCTCGGGCAGCTATGTTACCATGGAGGAACCAGACAAGATTTGACTTTATAGGTTAGAACTGAAGTCGCACGAACTGTTTAACTCAAAATACAGTCAATAAAGTAGCTCTCAAGCCGAGAAACGGGATCGACCATAAGCACTAATGTGAAATTACATACAATTTTCAAATTTTTTGTACTTGCTAACTTTGTGACCTCGGGCAGCTATGTTACCATGGAAGAACCACACAAGATTTGACTTTATAGGCTAGAACTGAAGTCGCACGAACTGCTTAACTCAAAATACAGTCAAGAAAGTAGCTCTGAAGCCGACAAACGGGATCGACCATAAGCACTAATGTGAAATTACATACAATTTTCAAATTTCTTGTACTTGCTAACTTTGCGACCTCGGGCAGCTATGTTACCATGGAGGAACCATACAAGATTTGACTTTATAGGCTAGAACTGAAGTCGCGCTAACGGCTTAACTCAAAATACAGTCAAGAAAGTAGCTCTCAAGCCGAGAAACGGGATCGACCATAAGCACTAATGTGAAATTACATACAATTTTCAAATTTCTTGTACTTGCTAAATTTGCGACCTCGGGCAGCTATGTTACCATGGAGGAACCACACAAGATTTGACTTTATAGGCTAGAATTGAAGTCGCGCCAACTGCTTAACTCAAAATACAGTCAAGAAAGTAGCTCTGAAGGCGAGAAACGTAATCGACCATAAGCACTAATGTGAAATTACATACAATTTTCAAATTTTTTGTACTTGCTAACTTTGTGACCTCGGGCAGCTATGTTACCATGGAAGAACCACACAAGATATGACTTTATAGGCTAGAACTGAAGTCGCACGAACTGTTTAACTCAAAATACAGTCAAGAAAGTAGCTCTCAAGCCGAGAAACGGGATCGACCACAAGCACTACCGTGAAATTACATACAATTTTCAAATTTTTTGTACTTGCTAACTTTGCGACCTCGGGCAGCTATGTTACCACGGAGGAACCATACAAGATTTGACTTTATAGGCTAGAACTGAAGTCGCGCCAACTGCTTAACTCAAAATACAGTCAAGAAAGTAGCTCTCAAGCCGAGAAACGGGATCGACCATAAGCACTAATGTGAAATTACATACAATTTTCAAATTTCTTGTACTTGCTAACTTTGCGACCTCGGGCAGCTATGTTACCATGGAGGAACCACACAAGATTTGACTTTATAGGCTAGAACTGAAGTCGCGCCAACTGTTTAACTCAAAATACAGTCAAGAAAGTAGCTCTGAAGGCGAGAAACGGGATCGACCATAAGCACTAATGTGAAATTACATACAATTTTAAAATTTTTTGTACTTGCGAACTTTGTGACCTCGGTCAGCTATGTTACCATGGAGGAACCACACAAGATTTGACTTTATAGGCTAGAACTGAAGTCGCGCCAACTGCCTAACTCAAAATACAGTCAAGAAGGTAGCTCTCAAGCCGAGAAACGGGATCGACCATAAGCACTACCGTGAAATTACGTACAATTTTCAAATTTCTTGTACTTGCTAACTTTGCGACCTCGGGCAGCTATGTTACCATGGAGGAACCACACAAGATTTGACTTTATAGGTTAGAACTGAAGTCGCGCCAACGGCTTAACTCAAAATACAGTCAAGAAAGTAGCTCTCAATCCGACAAACGGGATCGACCATAAGCACTACCGTGAAATTACATACAATTTTCAAATTTCTTGTACTTGCTAACTTTGCGACCTCGGGCAGCTATGTTACCATGGAGGAACCACACAAGATTTGACTTTATAGGCTAGAATTGAAGTCGCGCCAACTGCCTAACTCAAAATACAGTCAAGAAAGTAGCTCTGAAGGCGAGAAACGGGATCGACCATAAGCACTAATGTGAAATTACATACAATTTTCAAATTTTTTGTACTTGCTAACTTTGTGACCTCGGGCAGCTATGTTACCATGGAGGAACCACACAAGATTTGTATTTATAGGCTAGAACTGAAGTCGCGCCAACTGCCTAACTCAAAATACAGTCAAGAAAGTAGCTCTCAAGCCGAGAAACGGGATCGACCATAAGCACTACCGTGAAATTACGTACAATTTTCAAATTTCTTGTACTTGCTAACTTTGCGACCTCGGGCAGCTATGTTACCATGGAGGAACCACATAAGATTTGACTTTATAGGCTAGAACTGAAGTCGCGCCAACTGCCTAACTCAAAATACAGTCAAGAAAGTAGCTCTCAAGCCGAGAAACGGGATCGACCATAAGCACTACCGTGAAATTACGTACAATTTTCAAATTTCTTGTACTTGCTAATTTTGCGACCTCGGGCAGCTATGTTACCATGGAGGAACCACACAAGATTTGACTTTATAGGCTAGAACTGAAGTCGCGCCAACTGCTTAACTCAAAATACAGTCAAGAAAGTAGCTCTCAAGCCGAGAAACGGGATCGACCATAAGCACTAATGTGAAATTACATACAATTTTCAAATTTCTTGTACTTGCTAACTTTGCGACCTCGGGCAGCTATGTTACCATGGAGGAACCGCACAAGATATGACTTTATAGGCTAGAACTCAAGTCGCGCCAACTGCTTAACTCAAAATACAGTCAAGAAAGTAGCTCTCAAGCCGAGAAACGGGATCGACCATAAGCACTACCGTGAAATTACATACACTTTTCAAATTTCTTGTACTTGCTAACTTTGCGACCTCGGGCAGCTATGTTACCATGGAGGAACCACACAAGATTTGACTTTACAGGCTAGAACTGAAGTCGCGCCAACTGCTTAACTCAAAATACAGTCAAGAAAGTAGCTCTGAAGCCGAGAAACGGGATCGACCATAAGCACTACCGTGAAATTACGTACAATTTTCAAATTTCTTGTACTTGCTAACTTGGCGACCTCGGGCAGCTATGTTACCATGGAGGAACCACACAAGATTTGACTTTATAGGCTAGAACTGAAGCCGCACGAACTGCTTAACTCAAAATACAGTCAAGAAAGTAGCTCTCAAGCCGAGAAACGGGATCGACCATAAGCAATAATGTGAAATTACGTACAATTTTCAAATTTCTTGTACTTGCCAATTTTGCGACCTCGGGCAGCTATGTTACCATGGAGGAACCACACAAGATTTGACTTTATAGGTTAGAACTGAAGTCGCACGAACTGTTTAACTCAAAATACAGTCAAGAAAGTAGCTCTGAAGCCGAGAAACGGGATCGACCATAAGCACTAATGTGAAATTACGTACAATTTTCAAATTTCTTGTACTTGCTAATTTTGCGACCTCGGGCAGCTATGTTACCATGGAGGAACCACACAAGATTTGACTTTACAGGCTAGAACTGAAGTCGCGCCAACTGCTTAACTCAAAATACAGTCAAGAAAGTAGCTCTGAAGCCGAGAAACGGGATCGACCATAAGCACTACCGTGAAATTACGTACAATTTTCAAATTTCTTGTACTTGCTAACTTTGCGACCTCGGGCAGCTATGTTACCATGGAGGAACCACATAAGATTTGACTTTATAGTCTAGAACTGAAGTCGCGCCAACTGCTTAACTCAAAATACAGTCAAGAAAGTAGCTCTCAAGCCGAGAAACGGGATCGACCATAAGCACTACCGTGAAATTACGTACAATTTTCAAATTTCTTGTACTTGCTAAGTTTGTGACCTCGGGCAGCTATGTTACCATGGAGGAACCACACAAGATTTGACTTTATAGGCTAGAACTGAAGTCGCGCCAACTGCTTAACTCAAAATGCAGTCAAGAAAGTGGCTCTGAAGCCGAGAAATGGGGATCGACCATAAGAACTAATGTGAAATTACATACAATTTTCAAATTTCTTGTACTTGCTAAGTTTGTGACCTCGGGCAGCTATGTTACCATAAAGGAACCACACAAGATTTGACTTTATAGGCTAGAACTGAAGTCAGCCAACTGCTAAATCAAAATACAGTCAAGAAAGTAGCTCTGAAGCCGAGAAACGGGATCGACCATAAGCACTACCGTGAAATTACGTACAATTTTCAAATTTCTTGTACTTGCTAACATTGCGACCTCGGGCAGCTATGTTACCATGGAGGAACCACACAAGATTTGACTTTATAGGTTAGAACTGAAGTCGCACGAACTGTTTAACTCAAAATACAGTCAAGAAAGTAGCTCTGAAGCCGAGAAACGGGATCGACCATAAGCACTAATGTGAAATTACGTACAATTTTCAAATTTCTTGTACTTGCTAATTTTGCGACCTCGGGCAGCTATGTTACCATGGAGGAACCACACAAGATTTGACTTTATAGGCTAGAACTGAAGTCGCGCCAACTGCCTAACTCAAAATACAGTCAAGAAGGTAGCTCTCAAGCCGAGAAACGGGATCGACCATAAGCACTACCGTGAAATTACGTACAATTTTCAAATTTCTTGTACTTGCTAACTTTGCGACCTCGGGCAGCTATGTTACCATGGAGGAACCACACAAGATTTGACTTTATAGGTTAGAACTGAAGTCGCGCCAACGGCTTAACTCAAAATACAGTCAAGAAAGTAGCTCTCAATCCGACAAACGGGATCGACCATAAGCACTACCGTGAAATTACATACAATTTTCAAATTTCTTGTACTTGCTAACTTTGCGACCTCGGGCAGCTATGTTACCATGGAGGAACCACACAAGATTTGACTTTATAGGCTAGAATTGAAGTCGCGCCAACTGCCTAACTCAAAATACAGTCAAGAAAGTAGCTCTGAAGGCGAGAAACGGGATCGACCATAAGCACTAATGTGAAATTACATACAATTTTCAAATTTTTTGTACTTGCTAACTTTGTGACCTCGGGCAGCTATGTTACCATGGAGGAACCACACAAGATTTGTATTTATAGGCTAGAACTGAAGTCGCGCCAACTGCCTAACTCAAAATACAGTCAAGAAAGTAGCTCTCAAGCCGAGAAACGGGATCGACCATAAGCACTACCGTGAAATTACGTACAATTTTCAAATTTCTTGTACTTGCTAACTTTGCGACCTCGGGCAGCTATGTTACCATGGAGGAACCACATAAGATTTGACTTTATAGGCTAGAACTGAAGTCGCGCCAACTGCCTAACTCAAAATACAGTCAAGAAAGTAGCTCTCAAGCCGAGAAACGGGATCGACCATAAGCACTACCGTGAAATTACGTACAATTTTCAAATTTCTTGTACTTGCTAATTTTGCGACCTCGGGCAGCTATGTTACCATGGAGGAACCACACAAGATTTGACTTTATAGGCTAGAACTGAAGTCGCGCCAACTGCTTAACTCAAAATACAGTCAAGAAAGTAGCTCTCAAGCCGAGAAACGGGATCGACCATAAGCACTAATGTGAAATTACATACAATTTTCAAATTTCTTGTACTTGCTAACTTTGCGACCTCGGGCAGCTATGTTACCATGGAGGAACCGCACAAGATATGACTTTATAGGCTAGAACTCAAGTCGCGCCAACTGCTTAACTCAAAATACAGTCAAGAAAGTAGCTCTCAAGCCGAGAAACGGGATCGACCATAAGCACTACCGTGAAATTACATACACTTTTCAAATTTCTTGTACTTGCTAACTTTGCGACCTCGGGCAGCTATGTTACCATGGAGGAACCACACAAGATTTGACTTTACAGGCTAGAACTGAAGTCGCGCCAACTGCTTAACTCAAAATACAGTCAAGAAAGTAGCTCTGAAGCCGAGAAACGGGATCGACCATAAGCACTACCGTGAAATTACGTACAATTTTCAAATTTCTTGTACTTGCTAACTTGGCGACCTCGGGCAGCTATGTTACCATGGAGGAACCACACAAGATTTGACTTTATAGGCTAGAACTGAAGCCGCACGAACTGCTTAACTCAAAATACAGTCAAGAAAGTAGCTCTCAAGCCGAGAAACGGGATCGACCATAAGCAATAATGTGAAATTACGTACAATTTTCAAATTTCTTGTACTTGCCAATTTTGCGACCTCGGGCAGCTATGTTACCATGGAGGAACCACACAAGATTTGACTTTATAGGTTAGAACTGAAGTCGCACGAACTGTTTAACTCAAAATACAGTCAAGAAAGTAGCTCTGAAGCCGAGAAACGGGATCGACCATAAGCACTAATGTGAAATTACGTACAATTTTCAAATTTCTTGTACTTGCTAATTTTGCGACCTCGGGCAGCTATGTTACCATGGAGGAACCACACAAGATTTGACTTTACAGGCTAGAACTGAAGTCGCGCCAACTGCTTAACTCAAAATACAGTCAAGAAAGTAGCTCTGAAGCCGAGAAACGGGATCGACCATAAGCACTACCGTGAAATTACGTACAATTTTCAAATTTCTTGTACTTGCTAACTTTGCGACCTCGGGCAGCTATGTTACCATGGAGGAACCACATAAGATTTGACTTTATAGTCTAGAACTGAAGTCGCGCCAACTGCTTAACTCAAAATACAGTCAAGAAAGTAGCTCTCAAGCCGAGAAACGGGATCGACCATAAGCACTACCGTGAAATTACGTACAATTTTCAAATTTCTTGTACTTGCTAAGTTTGCGACCTCGGGCAGCTATGTTACCATGGAGGAACCACACAAGATTTTACTTTATAGGCTAGAACTGAAGTCGCGCCAACTGCTTAACTCAAAATGCAGTCAAGAAAGTGGCTCTGAAGCCGAGAAATGGGGATCGACCATAAGAACTAATGTGAAATTACATACAATTTTCAAATTTCTTGTACTTGCTAAATTTGTGACCTCGGGCAGCTATGTTACCATAAAGGAACCACACAAGATTTGACTTTATAGGCTAGAACTGAAGTCAGCCAACTGCTAAATCAAAATACAGTCAAGAAAGTAGCTCTGAAGCCGAGAAACGGGATCGACCATAAGCACTACCGTGAAATTACGTACAATTTTCAAATTTCTTGTACTTGCTAACATTGCGACCTCGGGCAGCTATGTTACCATGGAGGAACCACACAAGATTTGACTTTATAGGTTAGAACTGAAGTCGCACGAACTGTTTAACTCAAAATACAGTCAAGAAAGTAGCTCTGAAGCCGAGAAACGGGATCGACCATAAGCACTAATGTGAAATTACGTACAATTTTCAAATTTCTTGTACTTGCTAATTTTGCGACCTCGGGCAGCTATGTTACCATGGAGGAACCACACAAGATTTGACTTTATAGGTTAGAACTGAAGTCGCACGAACTGTTTAACTCAAAATACAGTCAAGAAAGTAGCTCTCAAGCCGAGAAACGGGATCGACCATAAGCACTACCGTGAAATTACATACAATTTTCAAATTTCTTGTACTTGCTAACTTTGCGACCTCAGGCAGCCATGTTATCATGGAGGAACCACACAAGATTTGACTTTATAGGCTAGAACTGAAGTCGCGCCAACTGCTTAACTCAAAATACAGTCAAGAAAGTAGCTCTCAAGCCGAGAAACGGGATCGATCATAAGCACTAATGTGAAATTACATACAATTTTCAAATTTCTTGTACTTGCTAACTTTGCGACCTCGGGCAGCTATGTTACCATCGAGGAACCACACAAGATTTGACTTTATAGGCTAGAACTGAAGTCGCGCCAACTGCTTAACTCAAAATACAGCCAAGAAAGTAGCTCTCAATCCGAGAAACGGGATCGACCATAAGCACTACCGTGAAATTACATACAATTTTCAAGTTTCTTGTACTTGCTAAATTTGCGACCTCGGGCAGCTATGTTACCATGGAGGAACCACACAAGATTTGACTTTATAGGCTAGAACTGAAGTCGCGCCAACTGCTTAACTCAAAATACAGTCAAGAAAGTAGCTCTGAAGCCGAGAAACGGGATCGACCATAGGCACTACCGTGAAATTACGTACAATTTTCAAATTTCTTGTACTTGCTAACTTTGCGACCTCGGGCAGCTATGTTACCATGGAGGAACCACACAAGATTTGACTTTATATGCTAGAACTGAAGTCGCGCCAACTGCTTAACTCAAAATACAGTAAAGAAAGTAGCTCTGAAGCCGAGAAACGGGATCGACCATGGGCACTACCGTGAAATTACGTACAATTTTCAAATTTCTTGTACTTGCTAACTTTGCGACCTCGGGCAGCTATGTTACCATGGAGGAACCAGACAAGATTTGACTTTATAGGTTAGAACTGAAGTCGCACGAACTGCTTAACTCAAAATACAGTCAAGAAAGTAGCTCTGAAGCCGAGAAACGGGATCGACCATAAGCACTAATGTGAAATTACGTACAATTTTCAAATTTCTTGTACTTGCTAACTTTGCGACCTCGGGCAGCTATGTTACCATGGAGGAACCACACAAGATTTGACTTTATAGGTTAGAACTGAAGTCGCACGAACTGTTTAACTCAAAATACAGTCAAGAAAGTAGCTCTCAAGCCGAGAAACGGGATCGACCATAAGCACTACCGTGAAATTACATACAATTTTCAAATTTCTTGTACTTGCTAACTTTGCGACCTCGGGCAGCTATGTTACCATGAAGGAACCATACAAGATTTGACTTTATAGGCTAGAACTGAAGTCGCGCTAACGGCTTAACTCAAAATACAGTCAAGAAAGTAGCTCTCAAGCCGAGAAACGGGATCGACCATAAGCACTAATGTGAAATTACATACAATTTTCAAATTTCTTGTACTTGCTAAATTTGCGACCTCGGGCAGCTATGTTACTATGGAGGAACCACACAAGATTTGACTTTATAGGCTAGAATTGAAGTCGCGCCAACTGCTTAACTCAAAATACAGTCAAGAAAGTAGCTCTGAAGGCGAGAAACGTAATCGACCATAAGCACTAATGTGAAATTACATACAATTTTCAAAATTTTTGTACTTGCTAACTTTGTGACCTCGGGCAGCTATGTTACCATGGAAGAACCACACAAGATATGACTTTATAGGCTAGAACTGAAGTCGCACGAACTGTTTAACTCAAAATACAGTCAAGAAAGTAGCTCTCAAGCCGAGAAACGGGATCGACCATAAGCACTACCGTGAAATTACATACAATTTTCAAATTTTTTGTACTTGCTAACTTTGCGACCTCGGGCAGCTATGTTACCACGGAGGAACCATACAAGATTTGACTTTATAGGCTAGAACTGAAGTCGCGCCAACTGCTTAACTCAAAATACAGTCAAGAAAGTAGCTCTCAAGCCGAGAAACGGGATCGACCATAAGCACTAATGTGAAATTACATACAATTTTCAAATTTCTTGTACTTGCTAACTTTGCGACCTCGGGCAGCTATGTTACCATGGAGGAACCACACAAGATTTGACTTTATAGGCTAGAACTGAAGTCGCGCCAACTGTTTAACTCAAAATACAGTCAAGAAAGTAGCTCTGAAGGCGAGAAACGGGATCGACCATAAGCACTAATGTGAAATTACATACAATTTTAAAATTTTTTGTACTTGCGAACTTTGTGACCTCGGTCAGCTATGTTACCATGGAGGAACCACACAAGATTTGACTTTATAGGCTAGAACTGAAGTCGCGCCAACTGCCTAACTCAAAATACAGTCAAGAAGGTAGCTCTCAAGCCGAGAAACGGGATCGACCATAAGCACTACCGTGAAATTACGTACAATTTTCAAATTTCTTGTACTTGCTAACTTTGCGACCTCAGGCAGCTATGTTACCATGGAGGAACCACACAAGATTTGACTTTATAGGTTAGAACTGAAGTCGCGCCAACGGCTTAACTCAAAATACAGTCAAGAAAGTAGCTCTCAATCCGACAAACGGGATCGACCATAAGCACTACCGTGAAATTACATACAATTTTCAAATTTCTTGTACTTGCTAACTTTGCGACCTCGGGCAGCTATGTTACCATGGAGGAACCACACAAGATTTGACTTTATAGGCTAGAATTGAAGTCGCGCCAACTGCCTAACTCAAAATACAGTCAAGAAAGTAGCTCTGAAGGCGAGAAACGGGATCGACCATAAGCACTAATGTGAAATTACATACAATTTTCAAATTTTTTGTACTTGCTAACTTTGTGACCTCGGGCAGCTATGTTACCATGGAGGAACCACACAAGATTTGTATTTATAGGCTAGAACTGAAGTCGCGCCAACTGCCTAACTCAAAATACAGTCAAGAAAGTAGCTCTCAAGCCGAGAAACGGGATCGACCATAAGCACTACCGTGAAATTACGTACAATTTTCAAATTTCTTGTACTTGCTAACTTTGCGACCTCGGGCAGCTATGTTACCATGGAGGAACCACATAAGATTTGACTTTATAGGCTAGAACTGAAGTCGCGCCAACTGCCTAACTCAAAATACAGTCAAGAAAGTAGCTCTCAAGCCGAGAAACGGGATCGACCATAAGCACTACCGTGAAATTACGTACAATTTTCAAATTTCTTGTACTTGCTAATTTTGCGACCTCGGGCAGCTATGTTACCATGGAGGAACCACACAAGATTTGACTTTATAGGCTAGAACTGAAGTCGCGCCAACTGCTTAACTCAAAATACAGTCAAGAAAGTAGCTCTCAAGCCGAGAAACGGGATCGACCATAAGCACTAATGTGAAATTACATACAATTTTCAAATTTCTTGTACTTGCTAACTTTGCGACCTCGGGCAGCTATGTTACCATGGAGGAACCGCACAAGATATGACTTTATAGGCTAGAACTCAAGTCGCGCCAACTGCTTAACTCAAAATACAGTCAAGAAAGTAGCTCTCAAGCCGAGAAACGGGATCGACCATAAGCACTACCGTGAAATTACATACACTTTTCAAATTTCTTGTACTTGCTAACTTTGCGACCTCGGGCAGCTATGTTACCATGGAGGAACCACACAAGATTTGACTTTACAGGCTAGAACTGAAGTCGCGCCAGCTGCCTAACTCAAAATACAGTCAAGAAAGTAGCTCTGAAGCCGAGAAACGGGATCGACCATAAGCACTACCGTGAAATTACGTACAATTTTCAAATTTCTTGTACTTGCTAAATTTGTGACCTCGGGCAGCTATGTTACCATAAAGGAACCACACAAGATTTGACTTTATAGGCTAGAACTGAAGTCGCGCCAACTGCTAAATCAAAATACAGTCAAGAAAGTAGCTCTGAAGCCGAGAAACGGGATCGACCATAAGCACTACCGTGAAATTACGTACAATTTTCAAATTTCTTGTACTTGCTAACTTTGCGACCTCGGGCAGCTATGTTACCATGGAGGAACCACACAAGATTTGACTTTATAGGTTAGAACTGAAGTCGCACGAACTGTTTAACTCAAAATACAGTCAAGAAAGTAGCTCTCAAGCCGAGAAACGGGATCGACCATAAGCACTAATGTGAAATTACGTACAATTTTCAAATTTCTTGTACTTGCTAATTTTGCGACCTCGGGCAGCTATGTTACCATGGAGGAACCACACAAGATTTGACTTTATAGGTTAGAACTGAAGTCGCGCCAACGGCTTAACTCAAAATACAGTCAAGAAAGTAGCTCTCAATCCGACAAACGGGATCGACCATAAGCACTACCGTGAAATTACATACAATTTTCAAATTTCTTGTACTTGCTAACTTTGCGACCTCGGGCAGCTATGTTACCATGGAGGAACCACACAAGATTTGACTTTATAGGCTAGAATTGAAGTCGCGCCAACTGCCTAACTCAAAATACAGTCAAGAAAGTAGCTCTGAAGGCGAGAAACGGGATCGACCATAAGCACTAATGTGAAATTACATACAATTTTCAAATTTTTTGTACTTGCTAACTTTGTGACCTCGGGCAGCTATGTTACCATGGAGGAACCACACAAGATTTGTATTTATAGGCTAGAACTGAAGTCGCGCCAACTGCCTAACTCAAAATACAGTCAAGAAAGTAGCTCTCAAGCCGAGAAACGGGATCGACCATAAGCACTACCGTGAAATTACGTACAATTTTCAAATTTCTTGTACTTGCTAACTTTGCGACCTCGGGCAGCTATGTTACCATGGAGGAACCACATAAGATTTGACTTTATAGGCTAGAACTGAAGTCGCGCCAACTGCCTAACTCAAAATACAGTCAAGAAAGTAGCTCTCAAGCCGAGAAACGGGATCGACCATAAGCACTACCGTGAAATTACGTACAATTTTCAAATTTCTTGTACTTGCTAATTTTGCGACCTCGGGCAGCTATGTTACCATGGAGGAACCACACAAGATTTGACTTTATAGGCTAGAACTGAAGTCGCGCCAACTGCTTAACTCAAAATACAGTCAAGAAAGTAGCTCTCAAGCCGAGAAACGGGATCGACCATAAGCACTAATGTGAAATTACATACAATTTTCAAATTTCTTGTACTTGCTAACTTTGCGACCTCGGGCAGCTATGTTACCATGGAGGAACCGCACAAGATATGACTTTATAGGCTAGAACTCAAGTCGCGCCAACTGCTTAACTCAAAATACAGTCAAGAAAGTAGCTCTCAAGCCGAGAAACGGGATCGACCATAAGCACTACCGTGAAATTACATACACTTTTCAAATTTCTTGTACTTGCTAACTTTGCGACCTCGGGCAGCTATGTTACCATGGAGGAACCACACAAGATTTGACTTTACAGGCTAGAACTGAAGTCGCGCCAACTGCTTAAGTCAAAATACAGTCAAGAAAGTAGCTCTGAAGCCGAGAAACGGGATCGACCATAAGCACTACCGTGAAATTACGTACAATTTTCAAATTTCTTGTACTTGCTAAATTTGTGACCTCGGGCAGCTATGTTACCATAAAGGAACCACGGAAGATATGACTTTATAGGCTAGAACTCAAGTCGCGCCAACTGCTTAACTCAAAATACAGTCAAGAAAGTAGCTCTCAAGCCGAGAAACGGGATCGACCATAAGCACTACCGTGAAATTACATACACTTTTCAAATTTCTTGTACTTGCTAACTTTGCGACCTCGGGCAGCTATGTTACCATGGAGGAACCACACAAGATTTGACTTTACAGGCTAGAACTCAAGTCGCGCCAACTGCTTAACTCAAAATACAGTCAAGAAAGTAGCTCTCAAGCCGAGAAACGGGATCGACCATAAGCACTACCGTGAAATTACATACACTTTTCAAATTTCTTGTACTTGCTAACTTTGCGACCTCGGGCAGCTATGTTACCATGGAGGAACCACACAAGATTTGACTTTATAGGCTAAAAAAAAGGAAGCCGAGAAACGGGATCGACCATAAGCACTACCGTGAAATTACGTACAATTTTCAAATTTCTTGTACTTGCTAACTTTGCGACCTCGGGCAGCTATGTTACCATGGAGGATACCAGATTTGACTTTATAGGCTAGAACTGAAGTCGCGCCAACTGCTTAACTCAAAATACAGTCAAGAAAGTAGCTCTCAAGCCGAGAAACGGGATCGACCATAAGCACTAATGTGAAATTACATACAATTTTCAAATTTCTTGTACTTGCTAACTTTGCGACCTCGGGCAGCTATGTTACCATGGAGGAACCACACAAGATTTGACTTTATAGGCTAGAACTGAAGTCGCGCCAACTGTTTAACTCAAAATACAGTCAAGAAAGTAGCTCTGAAGGCGAGAAACGGGATCGACCATAAGCACTAATGTGAAATTACATACAATTTTAAAATTTTTTGTACTTGCGAACTTTGTGACCTCGGTCAGCTATGTTACCATGGAGGAACCACACAAGATTTGACTTTATAGGCTAGAACTGAAGTCGCGCCAACTGCCTAACTCAAAATACAGTCAAGAAGGTAGCTCTCAAGCCGAGAAACGGGATCGACCATAAGCACTACCGTGAAATTACGTACAATTTTCAAATTTCTTGTACTTGCTAACTTTGCGACCTCGGGCAGCTATGTTACCATGGAGGAACCACACAAGATTTGACTTTATAGGTTAGAACTGAAGTCGCGCCAACGGCTTAACTCAAAATACAGTCAAGAAAGTAGCTCTCAATCCGACAAACGGGATCGACCATAAGCACTACCGTGAAATTACATACAATTTTCAAATTTCTTGTACTTGCTAACTTTGCGACCTCGGGCAGCTATGTTACCATGGAGGAACCACACAAGATTTGACTTTATAGGCTAGAATTGAAGTCGCGCCAACTGCCTAACTCAAAATACAGTCAAGAAAGTAGCTCTGAAGGCGAGAAACGGGATCGACCATAAGCACTAATGTGAAATTACATACAATTTTCAAATTTTTTGTACTTGCTAACTTTGTGACCTCGGGCAGCTATGTTACCATGGAGGAACCACACAAGATTTGTATTTATAGGCTAGAACTGAAGTCGCGCCAACTGCCTAACTCAAAATACAGTCAAGAAAGTAGCTCTCAAGCCGAGAAACGGGATCGACCATAAGCACTACCGTGAAATTACGTACAATTTTCAAATTTCTTGTACTTGCTAACTTTGCGACCTCGGGCAGCTATGTTACCATGGAGGAACCACATAAGATTTGACTTTATAGGCTAGAACTGAAGTCGCGCCAACTGCCTAACTCAAAATACAGTCAAGAAAGTAGCTCTCAAGCCGAGAAACGGGATCGACCATAAGCACTACCGTGAAATTACGTACAATTTTCAAATTTCTTGTACTTGCTAATTTTGCGACCTCGGGCAGCTATGTTACCATGGAGGAACCACACAAGATTTGACTTTATAGGCCAGAACTGAAGTCGCGCCAACTGCTTAACTCAAAATACAGTCAAGAAAGTAGCTCTCAAGCCGAGAAACGGGATCGACCATAAGCACTAATGTGAAATTACATACAATTTTCAAATTTCTTGTACTTGCTAACTTTGCGACCTCGGGCAGCTATGTTACCATGGAGGAACCGCACAAGATATGACTTTATAGGCTAGAACTCAAGTCGCGCCAACTGCTTAACTCAAAATACAGTCAAGAAAGTAGCTCTCAAGCCGAGAAACGGGATCGACCATAAGCACTACCGTGAAATTACATACACTTTTCAAATTTCTTGTACTTGCTAACTTTGCGACCTCGGGCAGCTATGTTACCATGGAGGAACCACACAAGATTTGACTTTACAGGCTAGAACTGAAGTCGCGCCAACTGCCTAACTCAAAATACAGTCAAGAAAGTAGCTCTGAAGCCGAGAAACGGGATCGACCATAAGCACTACCGTGAAATTACGTACAATTTTCAAATTTCTTGTACTTGCTAAATTTGTGACCTCGGGCAGCTATGTTACCATAAAGGAACCACACAAGATTTGACTTTATAGGCTAGAACTGAAGTCGCGCCAACTGCTAAATCAAAATACAGTCAAGAAAGTAGCTCTGAAGCCGAGAAACGGGATCGACCATAAGCACTACCGTGAAATTACGTACAATTTTCAAATTTCTTGTACTTGCTAACTTTGCGACCTCGGGCAGCTATGTTACCATGGAGGAACCACACAAGATTTGACTTTATAGGTTAGAACTGAAGTCGCACGAACTGTTTAACTCAAAATACAGTCAAGAAAGTAGCTCTCAAGCCGAGAAACGGGATCGACCATAAGCACTAATGTGAAATTACGTACAATTTTCAAATTTCTTGTACTTGCTAATTTTGCGACCTCGGGCAGCTATGTTACCATGGAGGAACCACACAAGATTTGACTTTATAGGTTAGAACTGAAGTCGCGCCAACGGCTTAACTCAAAATACAGTCAAGAAAGTAGCTCTCAATCCGACAAACGGGATCGACCATAAGCACTACCGTGAAATTACATACAATTTTCAAATTTCTTGTACTTGCTAACTTTGCGACCTCGGGCAGCTATGTTACCATGGAGGAACCACACAAGATTTGACTTTATAGGCTAGAATTGAAGTCGCGCCAACTGCCTAACTCAAAATACAGTCAAGAAAGTAGCTCTGAAGGCGAGAAACGGGATCGACCATAAGCACTAATGTGAAATTACATACAATTTTCAAATTTTTTGTACTTGCTAACTTTGTGACCTCGGGCAGCTATGTTACCATGGAGGAACCACACAAGATTTGTATTTATAGGCTAGAACTGAAGTCGCGCCAACTGCCTAACTCAAAATACAGTCAAGAAAGTAGCTCTCAAGCCGAGAAACGGGATCGACCATAAGCACTACCGTGAAATTACGTACAATTTTCAAATTTCTTGTACTTGCTAACTTTGCGACCTCGGGCAGCTATGTTACCATGGAGGAACCACATAAGATTTGACTTTATAGGCTAGAACTGAAGTCGCGCCAACTGCCTAACTCAAAATACAGTCAAGAAAGTAGCTCTCAAGCCGAGAAACGGGATCGACCATAAGCACTACCGTGAAATTACGTACAATTTTCAAATTTCTTGTACTTGCTAATTTTGCGACCTCGGGCAGCTATGTTACCATGGAGGAACCACACAAGATTTGACTTTATAGGCTAGAACTGAAGTCGCGCCAACTGCTTAACTCAAAATACAGTCAAGAAAGTAGCTCTCAAGCCGAGAAACGGGATCGACCATAAGCACTAATGTGAAATTACATACAATTTTCAAATTTCTTGTACTTGCTAACTTTGCGACCTCGGGCAGCTATGTTACCATGGAGGAACCGCACAAGATATGACTTTATAGGCTAGAACTCAAGTCGCGCCAACTGCTTAACTCAAAATACAGTCAAGAAAGTAGCTCTCAAGCCGAGAAACGGGATCGACCATAAGCACTACAGTGAAATTACATACACTTTTCAAATTTCTTGTACTTGCTAACTTTGCGACCTCGGGCAGCTATGTTACCATGGAGGAACCACACAAGATTTGACTTTACAGGCTAGAACTGAAGTCGCGCCAACTGCTTAACTCAAAATACAGTCAAGAAAGTAGCTCTGAAGCCGAGAAACGGGATCGACCATAAGCACTACCGTGAAATTACGTACAATTTTCAAATTTCTTGTACTTGCTAAATTTGTGACCTCGGGCAGCTATGTTACCATAAAGGAACCACGGAAGATATGACTTTATAGGCTAGAACTCAAGTCGCGCCAACTGCTTAACTCAAAATACAGTCAAGAAAGTAGCTCTCAAGCCGAGAAACGGGATCGACCATAAGCACTACCGTGAAATTACATACACTTTTCAAATTTCTTGTACTTGCTAACTTTGCGACCTCGGGCAGCTATGTTACCATGGAGGAACCACACAAGATTTGACTTTACAGGCTAGAACTCAAGTCGCGCCAACTGCTTAACTCAAAATACAGTCAAGAAAGTAGCTCTCAAGCCGAGAAACGGGATCGACCATAAGCACTACCGTGAAATTACATACACTTTTCAAATTTCTTGTACTTGCTAACTTTGCGACCTCGGGCAGCTATGTTACCATGGAGGAACCACACAAGATTTGACTTTATAGGCTAGAACTGAAGTCGCGCCAACTGCTTAATCAAAATACAGTCAAGAAAGTAGCTCTGAAGCCGAGAAACGGGATCGACCATAAGCACTACCGTGAAATTACGTACAATTTTCAAATTTCTTGTACTTGCTAACTTTGCGACCTCGGGCAGCTATGTTACCATGGAGGAACCACACAAGATTTGACTTTATAGGTTAGAACTGAAGTCGCACGAACTGTTTAACTCAAAATACAGTCAAGAAAGTAGCTCTCAAGCCGAGAAACGGGATCGACCATAAGCACTAATGTGAAATTACGTACAATTTTCAAATTTCTTGTACTTGCTAATTTTGCGACCTCGGGCAGCTATGTTACCATGGAGGAACCACACAAGATTTGACTTTATAGGTTAGAACTGAAGTCGCACGAACTGTTTAACTCAAAATACAGTCAAGAAAGTAGCTCTCAAGCCGAGAAACGGGATCGACCATAAGCACTACCGTGAAATTACATACTATTTTCAAATTTCTTGTACTTGCTAACTTTGCGACCTCGGGCAGCTATGTTACCATGGAGGAACCACACAAGATTTGACTTTATAGGCTAGAACTGAAGTCGCGCCAACTGCCTAACTCAAAATACAGTCAGGAAAGTAGCTCTCAAGCCGAAAAACGGGATCGACCATAAGCACTACCGTGAAATTACGTACAATTTTCAAATTTCTTCTACTTGCTAAATTTGCGACCTCGGGCAGCTATGTTATCATGGAGGAACCACACAAGATTTGACTTTATAGGCTAGAACTGAAGTCGCGCCAACTGCTTAACTCAAAATACAGTCAAGAAAGTAGCTCTCAAGCCGAGAAACGGGATCGACCATAAGCACTACCGTGAAATTACATACAATTTTCAAGTTTCTTGTACTTGCTAAATTTGCGACCTCGGGCAGCTATGTTACCATGGAGGAACCACACAAGATTTGACTTTATAGGCTAGAACTGAAGTCGCGCCAACTGCTTAACTCAAAATACAGTCAAGAAAGTAGCTCTGAAGCCGAGAAACGGGATCGACCATAGGCACTACCGTGAAATTACGTACAATTTTCAAATTTCTTGTACTTGCTAACTTTGCGACCTCGGGCAGCTATGTTACCATGGAGGAACCACACAAGATTTGACTTTATAGGCTAGAACTGAAGTCGCGCCAACTGCTTAACTCAAAATACAGCCAAGAAAGTAGCTCTCAATCCGAGAAACGGGATCGACCATAAGCACTACCGTGAAATTACATACAATTTTCAAGTTTCTTGTACTTGCTAAATTTGCGACCTCGGGCAGCTATGTTACCATGGAGGAACCACACAAGATTTGACTTTATAGGCTAGAACTGAAGTCGCGCCAACTGCTCAACTCAAAATACAGTCAAGAAAGTAGCTCTGAAGCCGAGAAACGGGATCGACCATAGGCACTACCGTGAAATTACGTACAATTTTCAAATTTCTTGTACTTGCTAACTTTGCGACCTCGGGCAGCTATGTTACCATGGAGGAACCACACAAGATTTGACTTTATATGCTAGAACTGAAGTCGCGCCAACTGCTTAACTCAAAATACAGTAAAGAAAGTAGCTCTGAAGCCGAGAAACGGGATCGACCATAGGCACTACCGTGAAATTACGTACAATTTTCAAATTTCTTGTACTTGCTAACTTTGCGACCTCGGGCAGCTATGTTACCAGGGAGGAACCACACAAGATTTGACTTTATAGGTTAGAACTGAAGTCGCACGAACTGTCTAACTCAAAATACAGTCAAGAAAGTAGCTCTGAAGCCGAGAAACGGGATCGACCATAAGCACTAATGTGAAATTACGTACAATTTTCAAATTTCTTGTACTTGCTAACTTTGCGACCTCGGGCAGCTATGTTACCATGGAGGAACCACACAAGATTTGACTTTATAGGTTAGAACTGAAGTCGCACGAACTGTTTAACTCAAAATACAGTCAAGAAAGTAGCTCTCAAACCGAGAAACGGGATCGACCATAAGCACTACCGTGAAATTACATACAATTTTCAAATTTCTTGTACTTGCTAACTTTGCGACCTCGGGCAGCTATGTTACCATGGAGGAACCATACAAGATTTGACTTTATAGGCTAGAACTGAAGTCGCGCCAACGGCTTAACTCAAAATACAGTCAAGAAAGTAGCTCTCAAGCCGAGAAACGGGATCGACCATAAGCACTAATGTGAAATTACATACAATTTTCAAATTTCTTGTACTTGTTAACTTTGCGACCTCGGGCAGCTATGTTACCATGGAGGAACCACACAAGATTTGACTTTATAGGCTAGAACTGAAGTCGCGCCAACTGCTTAACTCAAAATACAGTCAAGAAAGTAGCTCTGAAGGCGAGAAACGGGATCGACCATAAGCACTAATGTGAAATTACATACAATTTTCAATTTTTTTGTACTTGCTAACTTTGTGACCTCGGCAGCTATGTTACCATGGAGGAACCATACAAGATTTCACTTTATAGGCTAGAACTGAAGTCGCGCCAACGGCTTAACTCAAAATACAGTCAAGAAAGTAGCTCTCAAGCCGAGAAACGGGATCGACCATAAGCACTACCGTGAAATTACATATAATTTTCAAATTTTTTGTACTTGCTAACTTTGTGACCTCGGGCAGCTATGTTACCATGGAAGAACCACACAAGATATGACTTTATAGGCTAGAACTGAAGTCGCACGAACTGTTTAACTCAAAATACAGTCAAGAAAGTAGCTCTCAAGCCGAGAAACGGGATCGACCATAAGCACTACCGTGAAATTACATACAATTTTCAAATTTTTTGTACTTGCTAACTTTGCGACCTCGGGCAGCTATGTTACCACGGAGGAACCATACAAGATTTGACTTTATAGGCTAGAACTGAAGTCGCGCCAACTGCTTAACTCAAAATACAGTCAAGAAAGTAGCTCTCAAGCCGAGAAACGGGATCGACCATAAGCACTAATGTGAAATTACATACAATTTTCAAATTTCTTGTACTTGCTAACTTTGCGACCTCGGGCAGCTATGTTACCATGGAAAAACCACACAAGATTTGACTTTATAGGCTAGAACTGAAGTCGCGCCAACTGCTTAACTCAAAATACAGTCAAGAAAGTAGCTCTGAAGGCGAGAAACGGGATCGACCATAAGCACTAATGTGAAATTACATACAATTTTAAAATTTTTTGTACTTGCTAACTTTGTGACCTCGGTCAGCTATGTTACCATGGAGGAACCACACAAGATTTGACTTTATATGCTAGAACTGAAGTCGCGCCAACTGCCTAACTCAAAATACAGTCAAGAAAGTAGCTCTCAAGCCGAGAAACGGGATCGACCATAAGCACTACCGTGAAATTACGTACAATTTTCAAATTTCTTGTACTTGCTAACTTTGCGACCTCGGGCAGCTATGTTACCATGGAGGAACCACACAAGATTTGACTTTATAGGCTAGAACTGAAGTCGCGCCAACTGCCTAAGTCAAAATACAGTCAAGAAAGTAGCTCTCAAGCCGAGAAACGGGATCGACCATAAGCACTAATGTGAAATTACATACAATTTTCAAATTTCTTGTACTTGCTAACTTTGCGACCTCGGGCAGCTATGTTACCATGGAGGAACCACACAAGATTTGACTTTATAGGCTAGAACTGAAGTCGCGCCAACTGCTTAACTCAAAATACAGTCAAGAAAGTAGCTCTGAAGCCGAGAAACGGGATCGACCATAGGCACTACCGTGAAATTACGTACAATTTTCAAATTTCTTGTACTTGCTAACTTTGCGACCTCGGGCAGCTATGTTACCATGGAGGAACCACACAAGATTTGACTTTATATGCTAGAACTGAAGTCGCGCCAACTGCTTAACTCAAAATACAGTAAAGAAAGTAGCTCTGAAGCCGAGAAACGGGATCGACCATAGGCACTACCGTGAAATTACGTACAATTTTCAAATTTCTTGTACTTGCTAATTTTGCGACCTCGGGCAGCTATGTTACCAGGGAGGAACCACACAAGATTTGACTTTATAGGTTAGAACTGAAGTCGCACGAACTGTTTAACTCAAAATACAGTCAAGAAAGTAGCTCTGAAGCCGAGAAACGGGATCGACCATAAGCACTAATGTGAAATTACGTACAATTTTCAAATTTCTTGTACTTGCTAACTTTGCGACCTCGGGCAGCTATGTTACCATGGAGGAACCACACAAGATTTGACTTTATAGGTTAGAACTGAAGTCGCACGAACTGTTTAACTCAAAATACAGTCAAGAAAGTAGCTCTCAAACCGAGAAACGGGATCGACCATAAGCACTACCGTGAAATTACATACAATTTTCAAATTTCTTGTACTTGCTAACTTTGCGACCTCGGGCAGCTATGTTACCATGGAGGAACCATACAAGATTTGACTTTATAGGCTAGAACTGAAGTCGCGCCAACGGCTTAACTCAAAATACAGTCAAGAAAGTAGCTCTCAAGCCGAGAAACGGGATCGACCATAAGCACTAATGTGAAATTACATACAATTTTCAAATTTCTTGTACTTGTTAACTTTGCGACCTCGGGCAGCTATGTTACCATGGAGGAACCACACAAGATTTGACTTTATAGGCTAGAACTGAAGTCGCGCCAACTGCTTAACTCAAAATACAGTCAAGAAAGTAGCTCTGAAGGCGAGAAACGGGATCGACCATAAGCACTAATGTGAAATTACATACAATTTTAAATTTTTTTGTACTTGCTAACTTTGTGACCTCGGCAGCTATGTTACCATGGAGGAACCATACAAGATTTGACTTTATAGGCTAGAACTGAAGTCGCGCCAACGGCTTAACTCAAAATACAGTCAAGAAAGTAGCTCTCAAGCCGAGAAACGGGATCGACCATAAGCACTACCGTGAAATTACGTACAGTTTTCAAATTTCTTGTACTTGCTAACTTTGCGACCTCGGGCAGCTATGTTACCATGGAGGAACCACACAAGATTTGACTTTATAGGCTAGAACTGAAGTCGCGCCAACGGCTTAACTCAAAATACAGTCAAGAAAGTAGCTCTGAAGGCGAGAAACGTAATCGACCATAAGCACTAATGTGAAATTACATATAATTTTCAAATTTTTTGTACTTGCTAACTTTGTGACCTCGGGCAGCTATGTTACCATGGAAGAACCACACAAGATATGACTTTATAGGCTAGAACTGAAGTCGCACGAACTGTTTAACTCAAAATACAGTCAAGAAAGTAGCTCTCAAGCCGAGAAACGGGATCGACCATAAGCACTACCGTGAAATTACATACAATTTTCAAATTTTTTGTACTTGCTAACTTTGCGACCTCGGGCAGCTATGTTACCACGGAGGAACCATACAAGATTTGACTTTATAGGCTAGAACTGAAGTCGCGCCAACTGCTTAACTCAAAATACAGTCAAGAAAGTAGCTCTCAAGCCGAGAAACGGGATCGACCATAAGCACTAATGTGAAATTACATACAATTTTCAAATTTCTTGTACTTGCTAACTTTGCGACCTCGGGCAGCTATGTTACCATGGAGGAACCACACAAGATTTGACTTTATAGGCTAGAACTGAAGTCGCGCCAACTGCTTAACTCAAAATACAGTCAAGAAAGTAGCTCTGAAGGCGAGAAACGGGATCGACCATAAGCACTAATGTGAAATTACATACAATTTTAACATTTTTTGTACTTGCTAACTTTGTGACCTCGGTCAGCTATGTTACCATGGAGGAACCACACAAGATTTGACTTTATAGGCTAGAACTGAAGTCGCGCCAACTGCTTAACTCAAAATACAGTCAAGAAAGTAGCTCTGAAGCCGAGAAACGGGATCGACCATAGGCACTACCGTGAAATTACGTACAATTTTCAAATTTCTTGTACTTGCTAACTTTGCGACCTCGGGCAGCTATGTTACCATGGAGGAACCACACAAGATTTGACTTTATATGCTAGAACTGAAGTCGCGCCAACTGCTTAACTCAAAATACAGTAAAGAAAGTAGCTCTGAAGCCGAGAAACGGGATCGACCATAGGCACTACCGTGAAATTACGTACAATTTTCAAATTTCTTGTACTTGCTAACTTTGCGACCTCGGGCAGCTATGTTACCAGGGAGGAACCACACAAGATTTGACTTTATAGGTTAGAACTGAAGTCGCACGAACTGTTTAACTCAAAATACAGTCAAGAAAGTAGCTCTGAAGCCGAGAAACGGGATCGACCATAAGCACTAATGTGAAATTACGTACAATTTTCAAATTTCTTGTACTTGCTAACTTTGCGACCTCGGGCAGCTATGTTACCATGGAGGAACCACACAAGATTTGACTTTATAGGTTAGAACTGAAGTCGCACGAACTGTTTAACTCAAAATACAGTCAAGAAAGTAGCTCTCAAACCGAGAAACGGAATCGACCATAAGCACTACCGTGAAATTACATACAATTTTCAAATTTCTTGTACTTGCTAAATTTGCGACCTCGGGCAGCTATGTTACCATGGAGGAACCATACAAGATTTGACTTTATAGGCTAGAACTGAAGTCGCGCCAACGGCTTAACTCAAAATACAGTCAAGAAAGTAGCTCTCAAGCCGAGAAACGGAATCGACCATAAGCACTACCGTGAAATTACATACAATTTTCAAATTTCTTGTACTTGCTAACTTTGCGACCTCGGGCAGCTATGTTACCATGGAGGAACCATACAAGATTTGACTTTATAGGCTAGAACTGAAGTCGCGCCAACTGCTTAACTCAAAATGCAGTCAAGAAAGTAGCTCTGAAGGCGAGAAACGGGATCGACCATAAGCACTAATGTGAAATTACATACAATTTTCAATTTTTTTGTACTTGCTAACTTTGTGACCTCGGCAGCTATGTTACCATGGAGGAACCATACAAGATTTGACTTTATAGGCTAGAACTGAAGTCGCGCCAACGGCTTAACTCAAAATACAGTCAAGAAAGTAGCTCTCAAGCCGAGAAACGGGATCGACCATAAGCACTACCGTGAAATTACGTACAGTTTTCAAATTTCTTGTACTTGCTAACTTTGCGACCTCGGGCAGCTATGTTACCATGGAGGAACCACACAAGATTCGACTTTATAGGCTAGAACTGAAGTCGCGCCAACGGCTTAACTCAAAATACAGTCAAGAAAGTAGCTCTGAAGGCGAGAAACGTAATCGACCATAAGCACTAATGTGAAATTACATATAATTTTCAAATTTTTTGTACTTGCTAACTTTGTGACCTCGGGCAGCTATGTTACCATGGAAGAACCACACAAGATATGACTTTATAGGCTAGAACTGAAGTCGCACGAACTGTTTAACTCAAAATACAGTCAAGAAAGTAGCTCTGAAGGCGAGAAACGGGATCGACCATAAGCACTAATGTGAAATTACATACAATTTTCAAATTTTTTGTACTTGCTAACTTTGTGACCTCGGGCAGCTATGTTACCATGGAGGAACCACACAAGATTTGTATTTATAGGCTAGAACTGAAGTCGCGCCAACTGCCTAACTCAAAATACAGTCAAGAAAGTAGCTCTCAAGCCGAGAAACGGGATCGACCATAAGCACTACCGTGAAATTACGTACAATTTTCAAATTTCTTGTACTTGCTAACTTTGTGACCTCGGGCAGCTATGTTACCATGGAGGAACCACACAAGATTTGTATTTATAGGCTAGAACTGAAGTCGCGCCAACTGCCTAACTCAAAATACAGTCAAGAAAGTAGCTCTCAAGCCGAGAAACGGGATCGACCATAAGCACTACCGTGAAATTACGTACAATTTTCAAATTTCTTGTACTTGCTAACTTTGCGACCTCGGGCAGCTATGTTACCATGGAGGAACCACATAAGATTTGACTTTATAGTCTAGAACTGAAGTCGCGCCAACTGCTTAACTCAAAATACAGTCAAGAAAGTAGCTCTCAAGCCGAGAAACGGGATCGACCATAAGCACTAATGTGAAATTACATACAATTTTCAAATTTCTTGTACTTGCTAACTTTGCGACCTCGGGCAGCTATGTTACCATGGAGGAACCGCACAAGATATGACTTTATAGGCTAGAACTCAAGTCGCGCCAACTGCTTAACTCAAAATACAGTCAAGAAACGGGATCGACCATAAGCACTACCGTGAAATTACGTACAATTTTCAAATTTCTTGTACTTGCTAAATTTGTGACCTCGGGCAGCTATGTTACCATGGAGGAACCACATAAGATTTGACTTTATAGTCTAGAACTGAAGTCGCGCCAACTGCTTAACTCAAAATACAGTCAAGAAAGTAGCTCTCAAGCCGAGAAACGGGATCGACCATAAGCACTAATGTGAAATTACATACAATTTTCAAATTTCTTGTACTTGCTAACTTTGCGACCTCGGGCAGCTATGTTACCATGGAGGAACCGCACAAGATATGACTTTATAGGCTAGAACTCAAGTCGCGCCAACTGCTTAACTCAAAATACAGTCAAGAAACGGGATCGACCATAAGCACTACCGTGAAATTACGTACAATTTTCAAATTTCTTGTACTTGCTAAATTTGTGACCTCGGGCAGCTATGTTACCATGGAGGAACCACACAAGATTTTTTATTTTTTTTTTTTTTTTTTTTTATTTTATTTTATTTCATTTCAACTTAAAACTATTGTTAACAATATAACATAATACAAAATCCATTTTAACATGAAATAAGCTATTACATTCTGTTGTCAAATGGACAAGAGGCGAATGTATGTTCATATAGAGAATTAAAAAGGTTAAAAAAGTTGATGGGGAAAACATTAAGAACACTTGAGAGAAAAAGTGCAAAATAAAAACAGAAAATCCAAACAAGTGTTAAAATTTGATTAAATTAAAGGTAAAAAAACTAGTTCAATATCCGAGTGATTAAATGAAAAAAGCCACTTTTTAACATTAGATAAAAATAATGTTTTTACTCTTTCGCATCTTACGTAGTCAGGTAACAAATTAAAGAGACGAGGCGCGATAACAGAATAAAACCTAGAAAAGTGAGATTTATTGACTACTGGTACTATAACAAAATTCCTGGTGTTATGCCGCATGTTGTAATTTTCATGTATTCTAACTTGATAGTATCCGGATCTTTCAAAGAATATTTTTAGAACTTTATAGCAATATAAGTGTCTCAAAGGAAGAAAATTTAGATTCTTAAAATGTTCAAAGCTGTGAGTTGTACGATTCAATTTGCAGATAATTCTAATTGCATGTTTTTGCTTAATACACAATGGCTGGATATGTGTGTAATATGCACCACCCCAGCAAGATAAACCATACTGTAGTTTAGATTTTAATAAACCATTATAAACTAGCTCTAGGATAGAAGTATTGCAATAAAGACTTAAATGGTATAACTGTCTAACTACTTTATTCATGTACTGCCTTAAGTAAGTGGTGTGATCCTTCCAACTTAGTCTATGGTCTAAAATAATACCTAAATATTTAAATTGTTGTACACAATCGATTTCAAAACAAGAATCGCAACAATTAATGTTGCTATTAAAGCTTACCAAATTCTGCGAACAACAAGTTAAAGGAAAACGTGTACAAATAGGACTATGGTACAATAAGGAAAAATCTTGATAACAACTGGTACTGATATTAAAAAACATAAACTTAGTTTTCGAGCTAATTACAAGCTTATGGTGATTGAACCATAATCTTAGTAATTCAAGGTCATGATTTACATCCAGAAAAATATTAAAATTGTTGCTACGAGAGTATGAAATAGCAGTATCATCAGCAAACGCAGTTATTTTTCCTTTGAAAGGTTGGCTAAACAGGGAATTAACATAAATTAGAAACAAAATTGGTCCTAATACGGACCCTTGTGGAACACCCATATTTACATACTTTAAAGAGCTGAAAGTTTCTTTGATTTTTGTCATTTGATTTCGATTTGTGAGGTAAGAAGAAAACCAGTTGAAAATAAAACCTCTGAAGCCTGCCTGGTATAGCTTGTGTAATAATAAGGAATGGACAACGGTGTCAAATGCCTTAGTGATATCTACAAATAGAGCCGCACATTTTTTAGATAAATTTATACTATTGTAAATTTCTTCAGTGAATTTAATTAAGGCACTCTCTGTGGACATACCACTTCTAAAGCCAAATTGAGAACTGTTGAAAAATTTCGTTTTACTTAAGAAGGAAAACATTCTCGATTTTATGCCCCTTCCTAGAATTTTGGAAAAAACTGACAGTAGTGAAATAGGCCGATAATTATCGACTGTTTGGGAGTCACCTTTTTTGTGAAGGGGTATTACTACAGCTGTTTTCAGCGATTTAGGAAAGATGCCTTTTCTGACACTGAGGTTAAAGATAAAACACAGGACATCGGAGACATGAAACGATATTTGCTTTAGTACAGAGCTGGATATTTGGTCAAAAGATGACGCACTTGATAATTTAAGTGACATAATTATTTTATGAATTTCAGTTCCCGTAAAATCACAAAAGTAGAATGTTTGTGATTCCAGACGCTCTGTGTCAAACGAATGAACATTATGATTTGACTTTATAGGTTAGAACTGAAGTCGCACGAACTGTTTAACTCAAAATACAGTCAAGAAAGTAGCTCTCAAGCCGAGAAACGGGATCGACCATAAGCACTACCGTGAAATTACGTACAATTTTCAAATTTCTTGTACCTGCTAACTTTGCGACCTCGGGCAGCTATGTTACCATGGAGGAACCACACAAGATTTGACTTTATAGGTTAGAACTGAAGTCGCGCCAACGGCTTAACTCAAAATACAGTCAAGAAAGTAGCTCACTACCGTGAAATTACGTACAATTTTCAAATTTCTTGTACTTGCTAACTTTGCGACCTCGGGCAGCTATGTTACCATGGAGGAACCACACAAGATTTGACTTTATAGGTTAGAACTGAAGTCGCACGAACTGTTTAACTCAAAATACAGTCAAGAAAGTAGCTCTCAAGCCGAGAAACGGGATCGACCATAAGCACTAATGTGAAATTACGTACAATTTTCAAATTTCTTGTACTTGCTAATTTTGCGACCTCGGGCAGCTATGTTACCATGGAGGAACCACACAAGATTTGACTTTATAGGTTAGAACTGAAGTCGCACGAACTGTTTAACTCAAAATACAGTCAAGAAAGTAGCTCTCAAGCCGAGAAACGGGATCGACCATAAGCACTACCGTGAAATTACATACAATTTTCAAATTTCTTGTACTTGCTAACTTTGCGACCTCGGGCAGCTATGTTACCATGGAGGAACCACACAAGATTTGACTTTATAGGCTAGAACTGAAGTCGCGCCAACTGCCTAACTCAAAATACAGTCAAGAAAGTAGCTCTCAAGCCGAAAAACGGGATCGACCATAAGCACTACCGTGAAATTACGTACAATTTTCAAATTTCTTCTACTTGCCAAATTTGCGACCTCGGGCAGCTATGTTATCATGGAGGAACCACACAAGATTTGACTTTATAGGCTAGAACTGAAGTCGCGCCAACTGCTTAACTCAAAATACAGTCAAGAAAGTAGCTCTCAAGCCGAGAAACGGGATCGATCATAAGCACTAATGTGAAATTACATACAATTTTCAAATTTTTTGTACTTGCTAACTTTGTGACCTCGGGCAGCTATGTTACCATCGAGGAACCACACAAGATTTGACTTTATAGGCTAGAACTGAAGTCGCGCCAACTGCTTAACTCAAAATACAGCCAAGAAAGTAGCTCTCAATCCGAGAAACGGGATCGACCATAAGCACTACCGTGAAATTACATACAATTTTCAAATTTCTTGTACTTGCTAACTTTGCGACCTCGGGCAGCTATGTTACCATGGAGGAACCATACAAGATTTGACTTTATAGGCTAGAACTGAAGTCGCGCCAACGGCTTAACTCAAAATACAGTCAAGAAAGTAGCTCTCAAGCCGAGAAACGGGATCGACCATAAGCACTAATGTGAAATTACATACAATTTTCAAATTTCTTGTACTTGCTAACTTTGCGACCTCGGGCAGCTATGTTACCATGGAGGAACCACACAAGATTTGACTTTATAGGATAGAATTGAAGTCGCGCCAACTGCCTAACTCAAAATACAGTCAAGAAAGTAGCTCTGAAGGCGAGAAACGTAATCGACCATAAGCACTAATGTGAAATTACATACAATTTTCAAATTTTTTGTACTTGCTAATTTTGTGACCTCGGGCAGCTATGTTACCATGGAAGAACCACACAAGATATGACTTTATAGGCTAGAACTGAAGTCGCACGAACTGTTTAACTCAAAATACAGTCAAGAAAGTAGCTCTGAAGCCGAGAAACGGGATCGACCATAAGCACTAATGTGAAATTACGTACAATTTTCAAATTTCTTGTACTTGCTAACTTTGCGACCTCGGGCAGCTATGTTACCATGGAGGAACCACACAAGATTTGACTTTATAGGTTAGAACTGAAGTCGCACGAACTGTTTAACTCAAAATACAGTCAAGAAAGTAGCTCTCAAGCCGAGAAACGGGATCGACCATAAGCACTACCGTGAAATTACATACAATTTTCAAATTTCTTGTACTTGCTAACTTTGCGACCTCGGGCAGCTATGTTACCATGGAGGAACCACACAAGATTTGACTTTATATGCTAGAATTGAAGTCGCGCCAACTGCCTAACTCAAAATACAGTCAAGAAAGTAGCTCTGAAGGCGAGAAACGTAATCGACCATAAGCACTAATGTGAAATTACATACAATTTTCAAATTTTTTGTACTTGCTAATTTTGTGACCTCGGGCAGCTATGTTACCATGGAAGAACCACACAAGATATGACTTTATAGGCTAGAACTGAAGTCGCACGAACTGTTTAACTCAAAATACAGTCAAGAAAGTAGCTCTGAAGCCGAGAAACGGGATCGACCATAAGCACTAATGTGAAATTACGTACAATTTTCAAATTTCTTGTACTTGCTAACTTTGCGACCTCGGGCAGCTATGTTACCATGGAGGAACCACACAAGATTTGACTTTATAGGTTAGAACTGAAGTCGCACGAACTGTTTAACTCAAAATACAGTCAAGAAAGTAGCTCTCAAGCCGAGAAACGGGATCGACCATTAGCACTACCGTGAAATTACATACAATTTTCAAATTTCTTGTACTTGCTAACTTTGCGACCTCGGGCAGCTATGTTACCATGGAGGAACCATACAAGATTTGACTTTATAGGCTAGAACTAAGGTCGCGCCAACGGCTTAACTCAAAATACAGTCAAGAAAGTAGCTCTCAAGCCGAGAAACGGGATCGACCATAAGCACTAATGTGAAATTACATACAATTTTCAAATTTCTTGTACTTGCTAACTTTGCGACCTCGGGCAGCTATGTTACCATGGAGGAACCACACAAGATTTGACTTTATAGGCTAGAATTGAAGTCGCGCCAACTGCCTAACTCAAAATACAGTCAAGAAAGTAGCTCTGAAGGCGAGAAACGTAATCGACCATAAGCACTAATGTGAAATTACATACAATTTTCAAATTTTTTGTACTTGCTAACTTTGTGACCTCGGGCAGCTATGTTACCATGGAAGAACCACACAAGATATGACTTTATAGGCTAGAACTGAAGTCGCACGAACTGTTTAACTCAAAATACAGTCAACAAAGTAGCTCTCAAGCCGAGAAACGGGATCGACCATAAGCACTACCGTGAAATTACATACAATTTTCTAATTTTTTGTACTTGCTAACTTTGCGACCTCGGGCAGCTATGTTACCACGGAGGAACCATACAAGATTTGACTTTATAGGCTAGAACTGAAGTCGCGCCAACTGCTTAACTCAAAATACAGTCAAGAAAGTAGCTCTCAAGCCGAGAAACGGGATCGACCATAAGCACTAATGTGAAATTACGTACAATTTTCAAATTTCTTGTACTTGCTAATTTTGCGACCTCGGGCAGCTATGTTACCATGGAGGTACCACACAAGATTTGACTTTATAGGCTAGAACTGAAGTCGCGCCAACTGCTTAACTCAAAATACAGTCAAGAAAGTAGCTCTCAAGCCGAGAAACGGGATCGACCATAAGCACTATCGTGAAATTACATACAATTTTCAAATTTCTTCTACTTGCTAAATTTGCGACCTCGGGCAGCTATGTTATCATGGAGGAACCACACAAGATTTGACTTTATAGGCTAGAACTGAAGTCGCGCCAACTGCTTAACTCAAAATACAGTCAAGAAAGTAGCTCTCAAGCCGAGAAACGGGATCGATCATAAGCACTAATGTGAAATTACATACAATTTTCAAATTTTTTGTACTTGCTAACTTTGCGACCTCGGGCAGCTATGTTACCATGGAGGAACCATACAAGATTTGACTTTATAGGCTAGAACTGAAGTCGCGCCAACGGCTTAACTCAAAATACAGTCAAGAAAGTAGCTCTCAAGCCGAGAAACGGGATCGACCATAAGCACTAATGTGAAATTACATACAATTTTCAAATTTCTTGTACTTGCTAACTTTGCGACCTCGGGCAGCTATGTTACCATGGAGGAACCACACAAGATTTGACTTTATAGGCTAGAATTGAAGTCGCGCCAACTGCCTAACTCAAAATACAGTCAAGAAAGTAGCTCTGAAGGCGAGAAACGTAATCGACCATAAGCACTAATGTGAAATTACATACAATTTTCAAATTTTTTGTACTTGCTAATTTTGTGACCTCGGGCAGCTATGTTACCATGGAAGAACCACACAAGATATGACTTTATAGGCTAGAACTGAAGTCGCACGAACTGTTTAACTCAAAATACAGTCAAGAAAGTAGCTCTGAAGCCGAGAAACGGGATCGACCATAAGCACTAATGTGAAATTACGTACAATTTTCAAATTTCTTGTACTTGCTAACTTTGCGACCTCGGGCAGCTATGTTACCATGGAGGAACCACACAAGATTTGACTTTATAGGTTAGAACTGAAGTCGCACGAACTGTTTAACTCAAAATACAGTCAAGAAAGTAGCTCTCAAGCCGAGAAACGGGATCGACCATAAGCACTACCGTGAAATTACATACAATTTTCAAATTTCTTGTACTTGCTAACTTTGCGACCTCGGGCAGCTATGTTACCATGGAGGAACCACACAAGATTTGACTTTATATGCTAGAATTGAAGTCGCGCCAACTGCCTAACTCAAAATACACTCAAGAAAGTAGCTCTGAAGGCGAGAAACGTAATCGACCATAAGCACTAATGTGAAATTACATACAATTTTCAAATTTTTTGTACTTGCTAATTTTGTGACCTCGGGCAGCTATGTTACCATGGAAGAACCACACAAGATATGACTTTATAGGCTAGAACTGAAGTCGCACGAACTGTTTAACTCAAAATACAGTCAAGAAAGTAGCTCTGAAGCCGAGAAACGGGATCGACCATAAGCACTAATGTGAAATTACGTACAATTTTCAAATTTCTTGTACTTGCTAACTTTGCGACCTCGGGCAGCTATGTTACCATGGAGGAACCACACAAGATTTGACTTTATAGGTTAGAACTGAAGTCGCACGAACTGTTTAACTCAAAATACAGTCAAGAAAGTAGCTCTCAAGCCGAGAAACGGGATCGACCATAAGCACTACCGTGAAATTACATACAATTTTCAAATTTCTTGTACTTGCTAACTTTGCGACCTCGGGCAGCTATGTTACCATGGAGGAACCATACAAGATTTGACTTTATAGGCTAGAACTAAGGTCGCGCCAACGGCTTAACTCAAAATACAGTCAAGAAAGTAGCTCTCAAGCCGAGAAACGGGATCGACCATAAGCACTAATGTGAAATTACATACAATTTTCAAATTTCTTGTACTTGCTAACTTTGCGACCTCGGGCAGCTATGTTACCATGGAGGAACCACACAAGATTTGACTTTATAGGCTAGAATTGAAGTCGCGCCAACTGCCTAACTCAAAATACAGTCAAGAAAGTAGCTCTGAAGGCGAGAAACGTAATCGACCATAAGCACTAATGTGAAATTACATACAATTTTCAAATTTTTTGTACTTGCTAACTTTGTGACCTCGGGCAGCTATGTTACCATGGAAGAACCACACAAGATATGACTTTATAGGCTAGAACTGAAGTCGCACGAACTGTTTAACTCAAAATACAGTCAAGAAAGTAGCTCTCAAGCCGAGAAACGGGATCGACCATAAGCACTACCGTGAAATTACATACAATTTTCTAATTTTTTGTACTTGCTAACTTTGCGACCTCGGGCAGCTATGTTACCACGGAGGAACCATACAAGATTTGACTTTATAGGCTAGAACTGAAGTCGCGCCAACTGCTTAACTCAAAATACAGTCAAGAAAGTAGCTCTCAAGCCGAGAAACGGGATCGACCATAAGCACTAATGTGAAATTACGTACAATTTTCAAATTTCTTGTACTTGCTAATTTTGCGACCTCGGGCAGCTATGTTACCATGGAGGTACCACACAAGATTTGACTTTATAGGCTAGAACTGAAGTCGCGCCAACTGCTTAACTCAAAATACAGTCAAGAAAGTAGCTCTCAAGCCGAGAAACGGGATCGACCATAAGCACTATCGTGAAATTACATACAATTTTCAAATTTCTTGTACTTGCTAACTTTGCGACCTCGGGCAGCTATGTTACCATGGAGGAACCACACAAGATTTGACTTTATAGGTTAGAACTGAAGTCGCGCCAACGGCTTAACTCAAAATACAGTCAAGAAAGTAGCTCTCAATCCGACAAACGGGATCGACCATAAGCACTAATGTGAAATTACATACAATTTTCAAATTTCTTGTACTTGCTAACTTTGCGACCTCGGGCAGCTATGTTACCATGGAGGAACCACACAAGATTTGACTTTATAGGCTAGAGTTGAAGTCGCGCCAACTGCCTAACTCAAAATACAGTCAAGAAAGTAGCTCTGAAGGCGAGAAACGGGATCGACCATAAGCACTAATGTGAAATTACATACAATTTTCAAATTTTTTGTACTTGCTAACTTTGTGACCTCGGGCAGCTATGTTACCATGGAGGAACCACACAAGATTTGTATTTATAGGCTAGAACTGAAGTCGCACGAACTGTTTAACTCAAAATACAGTCAAGAAAGTAGCTCTCAAGCCGAGAAACGGGATCGACCATAAGCACTACCGTGAAATTACATACAATTTTCAAATTTCTTGTACTTGCTAACTTTGCGACCTCGGGCAGCTATGTTACCATGGAGGAACCACACAAGATTTGACTTTATAGGCTAGAACTGAAGTCGCGCCAACTGCCTAACTCAAAACACAGTCAAGAAAGTAGCTCTCAAGCCGAAAAACGGGATCGACCATAAGCACTACCGTGAAACTACGTACAATTTTCAAATTTCTTCTACTTGCTAACTTTGCGACCTCGGGCAGCTATGTTACCATGGAGGAACCATACAAGATTTGACTTTATAGGCTAGAACTGAAGTCGCGCCAACGGCTTAACTCAAAATACAGTCAAGAAAGTAGCTCTCAAGCCGAGAAACGGGATCGACCATAAGCACTAATGTGAAATTACATACAATTTTCAAATTTCTTGTACTTGTTAACTTTGCGACCTCGGGCAGCTATGTTACCATGGAGGAACCACACAAGATTTGACTTTATAGGCTAGAACTGAAGTCGCGCCAACTGCTTAACTCAAAATACAGTCAAGAAAGTAGCTCTGAAGGCGAGAAACGGGATCGACCATAAGCACTAATGTGAAATTACATACAATTTTCAATTTTTTTGTACTTGCTAACTTTGTGACCTCGGGCAGCTATGTTACCATGGAGGAACCACACAAGATTTGACTTTATAGGCTAGAACTGAAGTCGCGCCAACTGCCTTACTCAAAATACAGTCAAGAAAGTAGCTCTCAAGCCGAGAAACGGGATCGACCATAAGCACTACCGTGAAATTACGTACAGTTTTCAAATTTCTTGTACTTGCTAACTTTGCGACCTCGGGCAGCTATGTTACCATGGAGGAACTACACAAGATTTGACGTTATAGGCTAGAACTGAAGTCGCGCCAACTTCACCATAAGCACTACCGTGAAATTACATACAATTTTCAAATTTCTTGTACTTGCTAACTTTGTGACCTCGGGCAGCTATGTTACCATGGAGGAACCACACAAGAATTGACTTTATAGGCTAGAACTGAAGTCGCGCCAACTGCTTAACTCAAAATACAGTCAAGAAAGTAGCTCTGAAGCCGAGAAACGGGATCGACCATAAGCATTACCGTGAAATTACGTACAATTTTCAAATTTCTTGTACTTGCTAATTTTGCGACCCCGGGCAGCTATGTTACCATGGAGGAACTACACAAGATTTGACGTTATAGGCTAGAACTGAAGTCGCGCCAACTGCTTAACTCAAAATACAGTCAAGAAAGTAGCTCTGAAGCCGAGAAACGGGATCGACCATAAGCACTACCGTGAAATTACGTACAATTTTCAAATTTCTTGTACTTGCTAACTTTGCGACCTCGGGCAGCTATGTTACCATGGAGGAACCACATACGATTTGACTTTATAATCTAGAACTGAAGTCGCGCCAACTGCTTAACTCAAAATACAGTCAAGAAAGTAGCTCTCAAGCCGAGAAACGGGATCGACCATAAGCACTACCGTGAAATTACGTACAATTTTCAAATTTCTTGTACTTGCTAACTTTGTGACCTCGGGCAGCTATGTTACCATGGAGGAACCACACAAGAATTGACTTTATAGGCTAGAACTGAAGTCGCACGAACTGCTTAACTCAAAATACAGTCAAGAAAGTAGCTCTCAAGCCGAGAAACGGGATCGACCATAAGCATTACCGTGAAATTACGTACAATTTTCAAATTTCTTGTACTTGCTAATTTTGCGACCCCGGGCAGCTATGTTACCATGGAGGAACTACACAAGATTTGACGTTATAGGCTAGAACTGAAGTCCGGCCAACTGCTTAACCCAAAATACAGTCAAGAAAGTAGCTCTGAAGCCGAGAAACGGGATCGACCATAAGCACTACCGTGAAATTACGTACAATTTTCAAATTTCTTGTACTTGCTAACTTTGCGACCTCGGGCAGCTATGTTACCATGGAGGAACCACATAAGATTTGACTTTATAGGCTAGAACTGAAGTCGCGCCAACTGCTTAACTCAAAATACAGTCAAGAAAGTAGCTCTCAAGCCGAGAAACGGGATCGACCATAAGCATTACCGTGAAATTACGTACAATTTTCAAATTTCTTGTACTTGCTAATTTTGCGACCCCGGGCAGCTATGTTACCATGGAGGAACTACACAAGATTTGACGTTATAGGCTAGAACTGAAGTCGCGCCAACTGCTTAACTCAAAATACAGTCAAGAAAGTAGCTCTGAAGCCGAGAAACGGGATCGACCATAAGCACTACCGTGAAATTACGTACAATTTTCAAATTTCTTGTACTTGCTAACTTTGCGACCTCGGGCAGCTATGTTACCATGGAGGAACCACATACGATTTGACTTTATAATCTAGAACTGAAGTCGCGCCAACTGCTTAACTCAAAATACAGTCAAGAAAGTAGCTCTCAAGCCGAGAAACGGGATCGACCATAAGCACTACCGTGAAATTACGTACAATTTTCAAATTTCTTGTACTTGCTAACTTTGTGACCTCGGGCAGCTATGTTACCATGGAGGAACCACACAAGAATTGACTTTATAGGCTAGAACTGAAGTCGCACGAACTGCTTAACTCAAAATACAGTCAAGAAAGTAGCTCTCAAGCCGAGAAACGGGATCGACCATAAGCATTACCGTGAAATTACGTACAATTTTCAAATTTCTTGTACTTGCTAATTTTGCGACCCCGGGCAGCTATGTTACCATGGAGGAACTACACAAGATTTGACGTTATAGGCTAGAACTGAAGTCGCGCCAACTGCTTAACCCAAAATACAGTCAAGAAAGTAGCTCTGAAGCCGAGAAACGGGATCGACCATAAGCACTACCGTGAAATTACGTACAATTTTCAAATTTCTTGTACTTGCTAACTTTGCGACCTCGGGCAGCTATGTTACCATGGAGGAACCACATAAGATTTGACTTTATAGGCTAGAACTGAAGTCGCGCCAACTGCTTAACTCAAAATACAGTCAAGAAAGTAGCTCTCAAGCCGAGAAACGGGATCGACCATAAGCATTACCGTGAAATTACGTACAATTTTCAAATTTCTTGTACTTGCTAATTTTGCGACCCCGGGCAGCTATGTTACCATGGAGGAACTACACAAGATTTGACGTTATAGGCTAGAACTGAAGTCGCGCCAACTGCTTAACTCAAAATACAGTCAAGAAAGTAGCTCTGAAGCCGAGAAACGGGATCGACCATAAGCACTACCGTGAAATTACGTACAATTTTCAAATTTCTTGTACTTGCTAATTTTGCGACCCCGGGCAGCTATGTTACCATGGAGGAACTACACAAGATTTGACGTTATAGGCTAGAACTGAAGTCGCGCCAACTGCTTAACTCAAAATACAGTCAAGAAAGTAGCTCTGAAGCCGAGAAACGGGATCGACCATAAGCACTACCGTGAAATTACGTACAATTTTCAAATTTCTTGTACTTGCTAACTTTGCGACCTCGGGCAGCTATGTTACCATGGAGGAACCACATAAGATTTGACTTTATAGGCTAGAACTGAAGTCGCGCCAACTGCTTAACTCAAAATACAGTCAAGAAAGTAGCTCTCAAGCCGAGAAACGGGATCGACCATAAGCACTACCGTGAAATAACGTACAATTTTCAAATTTCTTGTACTTGCTAAGTTTGCGACCTCGGGCAGCTATGTTACCATGGAGGAACCACACAAGATTTGACTTTATACCCTAGAACTGAAGTCGCACGAACTGCTTAACTCAAAATACAGTCAAGAAAGTAGCTCTCAAGCCGAGAAACGGGATCGACCATAAGCACTACCGTGAAATTACGTACAATTTTCAAATTTCTTGTACTTGCTAACTTTGTGACCTCGGGCAGCTATGTTACCATGGAGGAACCACACAAGAATTGACTTTATAGGCTAGAACTGAAGTCGCGCTAACTGCTTAACTAAAAATACAGTCAAGAAAGTAGCTCTGAAGCCGGGAAACGGGATCGACCATAAGCACTACCGTGAAATTACGTACAATTTTCAAATTTCTTGTACTTGCTAACTTTGCGACCTCGGGCAGCTATGTTACCATGGAGGAACCACACAAGATTTGACTTCATAGGCTAGAACTGAAGTCGCACGAACTGCTTAACTCAAAATACAATCAAGAAAGTAGCTCTCAAGCCGAGAAACGGGATCGACCATAAGCACTACCGTGAAATTACGTACAATTTTCAAATTTCTTGTACTTGCTAACTTTGCGACCTCGGGCAGCTATGTTACCATGGAGGAACCACACAAGATTTGACTTTATAGGCTAGAACTGAAGTCGCGCCAACTGCTTAACTCAAAATACAGTCAAGAAAGTAGCTCTCAAGCCGAGAAACGGGATCGACCACAAGCACTAATGTGAAATTACATACAATTTTCAAATTTCTTGTACTTGCTAACTTTGCGACCTCGGGCAGCTATGTTACCATAAAGGAACCACACAAGATTTGACTTTATAGGCTAGACCTGAAGTCGCGCCAACTGCTAAATCAAAATACAGTCAAGAAAGTAGCTCTGAAGCCGAGAAACGGGATCGACCATAAGCACTACCGTGAAATTACGTACAATTTTCAAATTTCTTGTACTTGCTAACTTTGCGACCTCGGGCAGCTATGTTACCATGGAGGAACCACACAAGATTTGACTTTATAGGCTAGAACTGAAGTCGCGCCAACTGCTTAACTCAAAATACAGTCAAGAAAGTAGCTCTGAAGCCGAGAAACGGGATCGACCATAGGCACTACCGCGAAATTACGTACAATTTTCAAATTTCTTGTACTTGTTAACTTTGCGACCTCGGGCAGCTATGTTACCATGGAGGAACCACACAAGATTTGACTTTATAGGCTAGAACTGAAGTCGCGCCAACTGCTTAACTCAAAATACAGTCAAGAAAGTAGCTCTCAAGCCGAGAAACGGGATCGACCACAAGCACTAATGTGAAATTACATACAATTTTCAAATTTCTTGTACTTGCTAACTTTGCGACCTCGGGCAGCTATGTTACCATAAAGGAACCACACAAGATTTGACTTTATAGGCTAGACCTGAAGTCGCGCCAACTGCTAAATCAAAATACAGTCAAGAAAGTAGCTCTGAAGCCGAGAAACGGGATCGACCATAAGCACTACCGTGAAATTACGTACAATTTTCAAATTTCTTGTACTTGCTAACTTTGCGACCTCGGGCAGCTATGTTACCATGGAGGAACCACACAAGATTTGACTTTATAGGTTAGAACTGAAGTCGCACGAACTGTTTAACTCAAAATACAGTCAAGAAAGTAGCTCTCAAGCCGAGAAACGGGATCGACCATAAGCACTACCGTGAAATTACATACAATTTTCAAATTTCTTGTACTTGCTAAATTTGCGACCTCGGGCAGCTATGTTACCATGGAGGAACCACACAAGATTTGACTTTATAAGCTAGAACTGAAGTGGCGCCAACTGCCTAACTCAAAATACAGTCAAGAAAGTAGCTCTCAAGCCGAAAAACGGGATCGACCACAAGCACTACCGTGAAATTACGTACAATTTTCAAATTTCTTCTACTTGCTAAATTTGCGACCTCGGGCAGCTATGTTATCATGGAGGCACCACACAAGATTTGACTTTATAGGCTAGAACTGAAGTCGCGCCAACTGCTTAACTCAAAATACAGTCAAGAAAGTAGCTCTCAAGCCGAGAAACGGGATCGACCATAAGCACTAATGTGAAATTACATACAATTTTCAAATTTCTTGTACTTGCTAACTTTGCGACCTCGGGCAGCTATGTTACCATCGAGGAACCATACAAGATTTGACTTTATAGGCTAGAACTGAAGTCGCGCCAACTGCTTAACTCAAAATACAGTCAAGAAAGTAGCTCTGAAGCCGAGAAACGGGATCGACCATAAGCACTACCGTGAAATTACGTACAATTTTCAAATTTCTTGTACTTGCTAACTTTGCGACCTCGGGCAGCTATGTTACCATGGAGGAACCACACAAGATTTGACTTTATAGGCTAGAACTGAAGTCGCGCCAACTGCTTAACTCAAAATACAGTCAAGAAAGTAGCTCTGAAGCCGAGAAACGGGATCGACCATAGGCACTACCGCGAAATTACGTACAATTTTCAAATTTCTTGTACTTGTTAACTTTGCGACCTCGGGCAGCTATGTTACCATGGAGGAACCACACAAGATTTGACTTTATAGGCTAGAACTGAAGTCGCGCCAACTGCTTAACTCAAAATACAGTCAAGAAAGTAGCTCTCAAGCCGAGAAACGGGATCGACCACAAGCACTAATGTGAAATTACATACAATTTTCAAATTTCTTGTACTTGCTAACTTTGCGACCTCGGGCAGCTATGTTACCATAAAGGAACCACACAAGATTTGACTTTATAGGCTAGACCTGAAGTCGCGCCAACTGCTAAATCAAAATACAGTCAAGAAAGTAGCTCTGAAGCCGAGAAACGGGATCGACCATAAGCACTACCGTGAAATTACGTACAATTTTCAAATTTCTTGTACTTGCTAACTTTGCGACCTCGGGCAGCTATGTTACCATGGAGGAACCACACAAGATTTGACTTTATAGGTTAGAACTGAAGTCGCACGAACTGTTTAACTCAAAATACAGTCAAGAAAGTAGCTCTCAAGCCGAGAAACGGGATCGACCATAAGCACTACCGTGAAATTACATACAATTTTCAAATTTCTTGTACTTGCTAAATTTGCGACCTCGGGCAGCTATGTTACCATGGAGGAACCACACAAGATTTGACTTTATAAGCTAGAACTGAAGTGGCGCCAACTGCCTAACTCAAAATACAGTCAGGAAAGTAGCTCTCAAGCCGAAAAACGGGATCGACCATAAGCACTACCGTGAAATTACGTACAATTTTCAAATTTCTTCTACTTGCTAAATTTGCGACCTCGGGCAGCTATGTTATCATGGAGGCACCACACAAGATTTGACTTTATAGGCTAGAACTGAAGTCGCGCCAACTGCTTAACTCAAAATACAGTCAAGAAAGTAGCTCTCAAGCCGAGAAACGGGATCGACCATAAGCACTACCGTGAAATTACATACAATTTTCAAATTTCTTGTACTTGCTAACTTTGCGACCTCGGGCAGCTATGTTACCATGGAGGAACCACACAAGATTTGACTTTATAAGCTAGAACTGAAGTCGCGCCAACTGCCTAACTCAAAATACAGTCAAGAAAGTAGCTCTCAAGCCGAGAAACGGGATCGACCATAAGCACTAATGTGAAATTACATACAATTTTCAAATTTCTTGTACTTGCTAACTTTGCGACCTCGGGCAGCTATGTTACCATCGAGGAACCACACAAGATTTGACTTTATAGGCTAGAACTGAAGTCGCGCCAACTGCTTAACTCAAAATACAGTCAAGAAAGTAGCTCTGAAGCCGAGAAACGGGATCGACCATAAGCACTACCGTGAAATTACGTACAATTTTCAAATTTCTTGTACTTGCTAACTTTGCGACCTCGGGCAGCTATGTTACCATGGAGGAACCACACAAGATTTGACTTTATAGGTTAGAACTGAAGTCGCACGAACTGTTTAACTCAAAATACAGTCAAGAAAGTAGCTCTGAAGCCGAGAAACGGGATCGACCATAAGCACTAATGTGAAATTACGTACAATTTTCAAATTTCTTGTACTTGCTAACTTTGCGACCTCGGGCAGCTATGTTACCATGGAGGAACCACACAAGATTTGACTTTATAGGCTAGAACTGAAGTCGCACGAACTGCTTAACTCAAAATACAGTCAAGAAAGTAGCTCTCAAGCCGAGAAACGGGATCGACCATAAGCACTACCGTGAAATTACATACACTTTTCAAATTTCTTGTACTTGCTAACTTTGCGACCTCGGGCAGCTATGTTACCATGGAGGAACCACACAAGATTTGACTTTACAGGCTAGAACTGAAGTCGCGCCAACTGCCTAACTCAAAATACAGTCAAGAAAGTAGCTCTGAAGCCGAGAAACGGGAGCGACCATAAGCACTACCGTGAAATTACGTACAATTTTCAAATTTCTTGTACTTGCTAACTTTGCGACCTCGGGCAGCTATGTTACCATGGAGGAACCACATAAGATTTGACTTTATAGTCAAGAACTGAAGTCGCGCCAACTGCTTAACTCAAAATACAGTCAAGAAAGTAGCTCTCAAGCCGAGAAACGGGATCGACCATAAGCACTACCGTGAAATTACGTACAATTTTCAAATTTATTGTACTTGCTAAGTTTGCGACCTCGGGCAGCTATGTTACCATGGAGGAACCACACAAGATTTGACTTTATAGGCTAGAACTGAAGTCGCGCCAACTGCTTAACTCAAAATACAGTCAAGAAAGTAGCTCTGAAGCCGAGAAACGGGATCGACCATAAGCACTACCGTGAAATTACGTACAATTTTCAAATTTCTTGTACTTGCTAACTTTGCGACCTCGGGCAGCTATGTTACCATGGAGGAACCACACAAGATTTGACTTTATAGGCTAGAACTGAAGTCGCGCCAACGGCTTAACTCAAAATACAGTCAAGAAAGTAGCTCTCAAGCCGAGAAACGGGATCGACCATAAGCACTACCGTGAAATTACATACAATTTTCAAATTTCTTGTACTTGCTAACTTTGCGACCTCGGGCAGCTATGTTACCATGGAGGAACCACACAAGATTTGACTTTATAGGCTAGAATTGAAGTCGCGCCAACTGCCTAACTCAAAATACAGTCAAGAAAGTAGCTCTGAAGGCGAGAAACGGGATCGACCATAAGCACTAATATGAAATTACATACAATTTTCAAATTTCTTGTACTTGCTAACTTTGTGACCTCGGGCAGCTATGTTACCATGGAGGAACCACACAAGAATTGACTTTATAGGCTAGAACTGAAGTCGCGCCAACTGCTTAACTCAAAATACAGTCAAGAAAGTAGCTCTGAAGCCGAGAAACGGGATCGACCATAAGCACTACCGTGAAATTACGTACAATTTTCAAATTTCTTGTACTTGCTAACTTTGCGACCTCGGGCAGCTATGTTACCATCGAGGAACCACACAAGATTTGACTTTATAGGCTAGAACTGAAGTCGCGCCAACTGCTTAACTCAAAATACAGTCAAGAAAGTAGCTCTGAAGCCGAGAAACGGGATCGACCATAAGCACTACCGTGAAATTACGTACAATTTTCAAATTTCTTGTACTTGCTAACTTTGTGACCTCGGGCAGCTATGTTACCATGGAGGAACCACACAAGAATTGACTTTATAGGCTAGAACTGAAGTCGCACGAACTGCTTAACTCAAAATACAGTCAAGAAAGTAGCTCTCAAGCCGAGAAACGGGATCGACCATAAGCATTACCGTGAAATTACGTACAATTTTCAAATTTCTTGTACTTGCTAATTTTGCGACCCCGGGCAGCTATGTTACCATGGAGGAACTACACAAGATTTGACGTTATAGGCTAGAACTGAAGTCGCGCCAACTGCTTAACTCAAAATACAGTCAAGAAAGTAGCTCTGAAGCCGAGAAACGGTATCGACCATAAGCACTACCGTGAAATTACGTACAATTTTCAAATTTCTTGTACTTGCTAACTTTGCGACCTTGGGCAGCTATGTTACCATGGAGGAACCACATAAGATTTGACTTTATAGGCTAGAACTGAAGTCGCGCCGACTGCTTAACTCAAAATACAGTCAAGAAAGTGGCTCTCAAGCCGAGAAACGGGATCGACCATAAGCACTACCGTGAAATTACGTACAATTTTCAAATTTCTTGTACTTGCTAAGTTTGCGACCTCGGGCAGCTTTGTTACCATGGAGGAGCCACACAAGATTTGACTTTATAGGCTAGAACTGAAGTCGCGCCAACTGCTTAACTCAAAATACAGTCAAGAAAGTAGCTCTGAAGCCGAGAAACGGGATCGACCATAAGCACTAATGTGAAATTACATACAATTTTCAAATTTCTTGTACTTGCTAACTTTGTGACCTCGGGCAGCTATGTTACCATGGAGGAACCACACAAGAATTGACTTTATAGGCTAGAACTGAAGTCGCGCTAACTGCTTAACTCAAAATACAGTCAAGAAAGTAGCTCTGAAGCCGAGAAACGGGATCGACCATAAGCACTACCGTGAAATTACGTACAATTTTCAAATTTCTTGTACTTGCTAACTTTGTGACCTCGGGCAGCTATGTTACCATGGAGGAACCACACAAGAATTGACTTTATAGGCTAGAACTGAAGTCGCGCTAACTGCTTAACTCAAAATACAGTCAAGAAAGTAGCTCTGAAGCCGGGAAACGGGATCGACCATAAGCACTACCGTGAAATTACGTACAATTTTCAAATTTCTTGTACTTGCTAACTTTGCGACCTCGGGCAGCTATGTTACCATGGAGGAACCACACAAGATTTGACTTCATAGGCTAGAACTGAAGTCGCACGAACTGCTTAACTCAAAATACAATCAAGAAAGTAGCTCTCAAGCCGAGAAACGGGATCGACCATAAGCACTACCGTGAAATTACGTACAATTTTCAAATTTCTTGTACTTGCTAACTTTGCGACCTCGGGCAGCTATGTTACCATGGAGGAACCACACAAGATTTGACTTTATAGGCTAGAACTGAAGTCGCGCCAACTGCTTAACTCAAAATACAATCAAGAAAGTAGCTCTCAAGCCGAGAAACGGGATCGACCATAAGCACTACCGTGAAATTACGTACAATTTTCAAATTTCTTGTACTTGCTAACTTTGCGACCTCGGGCAGCTATGTTACCATGGAGGAACCACACAAGATTTGACTTTATAGGCTAGAACTGAAGTCGCGCCAACTGCTTAACTCAAAATACAGTCAAGAAAGTAGCTCTGAAGCCGAGAAACGGGATCGACCATAGGCACTACCGCGAAATTACGTACAATTTTCAAATTTCTTGTACTTGTTAACTTTGCGACCTCGGGCAGCTATGTTACCATGGAGGAACCACACAAGATTTGACTTTATAGGCTAGAACTGAAGTCGCGCCAACTGCTTAACTCAAAATACAGTCAAGAAAGTAGCTCTCAAGCCGAGAAACGGGATCGACCACAAGCACTAATGTGAAATTACATACAATTTTCAAATTTCTTGTACTTGCTAACTTTGCGACCTCGGGCAGCTATGTTACCATAAAGGAACCACACAAGATTTGACTTTATAGGCTAGACCTGAAGTCGCGCCAACTGCTAAATCAAAATACAGTCAAGAAAGTAGCTCTGAAGCCGAGAAACGGGATCGACCATAAGCACTACCGTGAAATTACGTACAATTTTCAAATTTCTTGTACTTGCTAACTTTGCGACCTCGGGCAGCTATGTTACCATGGAGGAACCACACAACATTTGACTTTATAGGCTAGAACTGAAGTCGCGCCAACTGCTTAACTCAAAATACAGTCAAGAAAGTAGCTCTGAAGCCGAGAAACGGGATCGACCATAGGCACTACCGCGAAATTACGTACAATTTTCAAATTTCTTGTACTTGTTAACTTTGCGACCTCGGGCAGCTATGTTACCATGGAGGAACCACACAAGATTTGACTTTATAGGCTAGAACTGAAGTCGCGCCAACTGCTTAACTCAAAATACAGTCAAGAAAGTAGCTCTCAAGCCGAGAAACGGGATCGACCACAAGCACTAATGTGAAATTACATACAATTTTCAAATTTCTTGTACTTGCTAACTTTGCGACCTCGGGCAGCTATGTTACCATAAAGGAACCACACAAGATTTGACTTTATAGGCTAGACCTGAAGTCGCGCCAACTGCTAAATCAAAATACAGTCAAGAAAGTAGCTCTGAAGCCGAGAAACGGGATCGACCATAAGCACTACCGTGAAATTACGAACAATTTTCAAATTTCTTGTACTTGCTAACTTTGCGACCTCGGGCAGCTATGTTACCATGGAGGAACCACACAAGATTTGACTTTATAGGTTAGAACTGAAGTCGCACGAACTGTTTAACTCAAAATACAGTCAAGAAAGTAGCTCTCAAGCCGAGAAACGGGATCGACCATAAGCACTACCGTGAAATTACATACAATTTTCAAATTTCTTGTACTTGCTAAATTTGCGACCTCGGGCAGCTATGTTACCATGGAGGAACCACACAAGATTTGACTTTATAAGCTAGAACTGAAGTGGCGCCAACTGCCTAACTCAAAATACAGTCAAGAAAGTAGCTCTCAAGCCGAAAAACGGGATCGACCATAAGCACTACCGTGAAATTACGTACAATTTTCAAATTTCTTCTACTTGCTAAATTTGCGACCTCGGGCAGCTATGTTATCATGGAGGCACCACACAAGATTTGACTTTATAGGCTAGAACTGAAGTCGCGCCAACTGCTTAACTCAAAATACAGTCAAGAAAGTAGCTCTCAAGCCGAGAAACGGGATCGACCATAAGCACTAATGTGAAATTACATACAATTTTCAAATTTCTTGTACTTGCTAACTTTGCGACCTCGGGCAGCTATGTTACCATCGAGGAACCATACAAGATTTGACTTTATAGGCTAGAACTGAAGTCGCGCCAACTGCTTAACTCAAAATACAGTCAAGAAAGTAGCTCTGAAGCCGAGAAACGGGATCGACCATAAGCACTACCGTGAAATTACGTACAATTTTCAAATTTCTTGTACTTGCTAACTTTGCGACCTCGGGCAGCTATGTTACCATGGAGGAACCACACAAGATTTGACTTTATAGGCTAGAACTGAAGTCGCGCCAACTGCTTAACTCAAAATACAGTCAAGAAAGTAGCTCTGAAGCCGAGAAACGGGATCGACCATAGGCACTACCGCGAAATTACGTACAATTTTCAAATTTCTTGTACTTGTTAACTTTGCGACCTCGGGCAGCTATGTTACCATGGAGGAACCACACAAGATTTGACTTTATAGGCTAGAACTGAAGTCGCGCCAACTGCTTAACTCAAAATACAGTCAAGAAAGTAGCTCTCAAGCCGAGAAACGGGATCGACCACAAGCACTAATGTGAAATTACATACAATTTTCAAATTTCTTGTACTTGCTAACTTTGCGACCTCGGGCAGCTATGTTACCATAAAGGAACCACACAAGATTTGACTTTATAGGCTAGACCTGAAGTCGCGCCAACTGCTAAATCAAAATACAGTCAAGAAAGTAGCTCTGAAGCCGAGAAACGGGATCGACCATAAGCACTACCGTGAAATTACGTACAATTTTCAAATTTCTTGTACTTGCTAACTTTGCGACCTCGGGCAGCTATGTTACCATGGAGGAACCACACAAGATTTGACTTTATAGGTTAGAACTGAAGTCGCACGAACTGGTTACCTCAAAATACAGTCAAGAAAGTAGCTCTCAAGCCGAGAAACGGGATCGACCATAAGCACTACCGTGAAATTACATACAATTTTCAAATTTCTTGTACTTGCTAAATTTGCGACCTCGGGCAGCTATGTTACCATGGAGGAACCACACAAGATTTGACTTTATAAGCTAGAACTGAAGTGGCGCCAACTGCCTAACTCAAAATACAGTCAAGAAAGTAGCTCTCAAGCCGAAAAACGGGATCGACCATAAGCACTACCGTGAAATTACGTACAATTTTCAAATTTCTTCTACTTGCTAAATTTGCGACCTCGGGCAGCTATGTTATCATGGAGGCACCACACAAGATTTGACTTTATAGGATAGAACTGAAGTCGCGCCAACTGCTTAACTCAAAATACAGTCAAGAAAGTAGCTCTCAAGCCGAGAAACGGGATCGACCATAAGCACTAATGTGAAATTACATACAATTTTCAAATTTCTTGTACTTGCTAACTTTGCGACCTCGGGCAGCTATGTTACCATCGAGGAACCATACAAGATTTGACTTTATAGGCTAGAACTGAAGTCGCGCCAACTGCTTAACTCAAAATACAGTCAAGAAAGTAGCTCTGAAGCCGAGAAACGGGATCGACCATAAGCACTACCGTGAAATTACGTACAATTTTCAAATTTCTTGTACTTGCTAACTTTGCGACCTCGGGCAGCTATGTTACCATGGAGGAACGACACAAGATTTGACTTTATAGGTTAGAACTGAAGTCGCACGAACTGTTTAACTCAAAATACAGTCAAGAAAGTAGCTCTGAAGCCGAGAAACGGGATCGACCATAAGCACTAATGTGAAATTACGTACAATTTTCAAATTTCTTGTACTTGCTAACTTTGCGACCTCGGGCAGCTATGTTACCATGGAGGAACCACACAAGATTTGACTTTATAGGTTAGAACTGAAGTCGCACGAACTGTTTAACTCAAAATACAGTCAAGAAAGTAGCTCTCAAGCCGAGAAACGGGATCGACCATAAGCACTACCGTGAAATTACGTACAATTTTCAAATTTCTTGTACTTGCTAACTTTGCGACCTCGGGCAGCTATGTTACCATGGAGGAACCATACAAGATTTGACTTTTTAGGCTAGAACTGAAGTCGCGCCAACGGCTTAACTCAAAATACAGTCAAGAAAGTAGCTCTCAGGCCGAGAAACGGGATCGACCATAAGCACTAATGTGAAATTACATACAATTTTCAAATTTCTTGTACTTGCTAACTTTGCGACCTCGGGCAGCTATGTTACCATGGAGGAACCACACAAGATTTGACTTTATAGGCTAGAACTGAAGTCGCGCCAACTGCTTAACTAAAAATACAGTCAAGAAAGTAGCTCTGAAGCCGAGAAACGGGATCGACCATAGGCACTAATGCGAAATTACGTACAATTTTCAAATTTCTTGTACTTGTTAACTTTGCGACCTCGGGCAGCTATGTTACCATGGAGGAACCACACAAGATTTGACTTTATAGGCTAGAACTGAAGTCGCGCCAACTGCTTAACTCAAAATACAGTCAAGAAAGTAGCTCTCAAGCCGAGAAACGGGATCGACCACAAGCACTAATGTGAAATTACATACAATTTTCAAATTTCTTGTACTTGCTAACTTTGCGACCTCGGGCAGCTATGTTACCATGGAGGAACCACACAAGATTTGACTTTATAGGCTAGAACTGAAGTCGCGCCAACTGCTTAACTCAAAATACAGTCAAGAAAGTGGCTCTGAAGCCGAGAAATGGGGATCGACCATAAGCACTAATGTGAAATTACATACAATTTTCAAATTTCTTGTACTTGCTAAATTTGTGACCTCGGGCAGCTATGTTACCATAAAGGAACCACACAAGATTTGACTTTATAGGCTAGACCTGAAGTCGCGCCAACTGCTAAATCAAAATACAGTCAAGAAAGTAGCTCTGAAGCCGAGAAACGGGATCGACCATAAGCACTACCGTGAAATTACGTACAATTTTCAAATTTCTTGTACTTGCTAACTTTGCGACCTCGGGCAGCTATGTTACCATGGAGGAACCACACAAGATTTGACTTTATAGGTTAGAACTGAAGTCGCACGAACTGTTTAACTCAAAATACAGTCAAGAAAGTAGCTCTCAAGCCGAGAAACGGGATCGACCATATGCACTACCGTGAAATTACATACAATTGTCAAATCTCTTGTACTTGCTAATTTTGCGACCTCGGGCAGCTATGTTACCATGGAGGAACCACACAAGATTTGACTTTATAAGCTAGAACTGAAGTCGCGCCAACTGCCTAACTCAAAATACAGTCAAGAAAGTAGCTCTCAAGCCGAAAAACGGGATCGACCATAAGCGCTACCGTGAAATTACGTACAATTTTCAAATTTCTTCTACTTGCTAAATTTGCGACCTCGGGCAGCTATGTTATCATGGAGGCACCACACAAGATTTGACTTTATAGGCTAGAACTGAAGTCGCGCCAACTGCTTAACTCAAAATACAGTCAAGAAAGTAGCTCTCAAGCCGAGAAACGGGATCGACCATAAGCACTAATGTGAAATTACATACAATTTTCAAATTTCTTGTACTTGCTAACTTTGCGACCTCGGGCAGCTATGTTACCATCGAGGAACCATACAAGATTTGACTTTATAGGCTAGAACTGAAGTCGCGCCAACTGCTTAACTCAAAATACAGTCAAGAAAGTAGCTCTGAAGCCGAGAAACGGGATCGACCATAAGCACTACCGTGAAATTACGTACAATTTTCAAATTTCTTGTACTTGCTAACTTTGCGACCTCGGGCAGCTATGTTACCATGGAGGAACCACACAAGATTTGACTTTATAGGCTAGAACTGAAGTCGCGCCAACTGCTTAACTCAAAATACAGTCAAGAAAGTAGCTCTGAAGCCGAGAAACGGGATCGACCATAGGCACTACCGCGAAATTACGTACAATTTTCAAATTTCTTGTACTTGTTAACTTTGCGACCTCGGGCAGCTATGTTACCATGGAGGAACCACACAAGATTTGACTTTATAGGCTAGAACTGAAGTCGCGCCAACTGCTTAACTCAAAATACAGTCAAGAAAGTAGCTCTCAAGCCGAGAAACGGGATCGACCACAAGCACTAATGTGAAATTACATACAATTTTCAAATTTCTTGTACTTGCTAACTTTGCGACCTCGGGCAGCTATGTTACCATAAAGGAACCACACAAGATTTGACTTTATAGGCTAGACCTGAAGTCGCGCCAACTGCTAAATCAAAATACAGTCAAGAAAGTAGCTCTGAAGCCGAGAAACGGGATCGACCATAAGCACTACCGTGAAATTACGTACAATTTTCAAATTTCTTGTACTTGCTAACTTTGCGACCTCGGGCAGCTATGTTACCATGGAGGAACCACACAAGTTTTGACTTTATAGGTTAGAACTGAAGTCGCACGAACTGGTTACCTCAAAATACAGTCAAGAAAGTAGCTCTCAAGCCGAGAAACGGGATCGACCATAAGCACTACCGTGAAATTACATACAATTTTCAAATTTCTTGTACTTGCTAAATTTGCGACCTCGGGCAGCTATGTTACCATGGAGGAACCACACAAGATTTGACTTTATAAGCTAGAACTGAAGTGGCGCCAACTGCCTAACTCAAAATACAGTCAAGAAAGTAGCTCTCAAGCCGAAAAACGGGATCGACCATAAGCACTACCGTGAAATTACGTACAATTTTCAAATTTCTTCTACTTGCTAAATTTGCGACCTCGGGCAGCTATGTTATCATGGAGGCACCACACAAGATTTGACTTTATAGGATAGAACTGAAGTCGCGCCAACTGCTTAACTCAAAATACAGTCAAGAAAGTAGCTCTCAAGCCGAGAAACGGGATCGACCATAAGCACTAATGTGAAATTACATACAATTTTCAAATTTCTTGTACTTGCTAACTTTGCGACCTCGGGCAGCTATGTTACCATCGAGGAACCATACAAGATTTGACTTTATAGGCTAGAACTGAAGTCGCGCCAACTGCTTAACTCAAAATACAGTCAAGAAAGTAGCTCTGAAGCCGAGAAACGGGATCGACCATAAGCACTACCGTGAAATTACGTACAATTTTCAAATTTCTTGTACTTGCTAACTTTGCGACCTCGGGCAGCTTTGTTACCATGGAGGAACGACACAAGATTTGACTTTATAGGTTAGAACTGAAGTCGCACGAACTGTTTAACTCAAAATACAGTCAAGAAAGTAGCTCTGAAGCCGAGAAACGGGATCGACCATAAGCACTAATGTGAAATTACGTACAATTTTCAAATTTCTTGTACTTGCTAACTTTGCGACCTCGGGCAGCTATGTTACCATGGAGGAACCACACAAGATTTGACTTTATAGGTTAGAACTGAAGTCGCACGAACTGTTTAACTCAAAATACAGTCAAGAAAGTAGCTCTCAAGCCGAGAAACGGGATCGACCATAAGCACTACTGTGAAATTACGTACAATTTTCAAATTTCTTGTACTTGCTAACTTTGCGACCTCGGGCAGCTATGTTACCATGGAGGAACCATACAAGATTTGACTTTTTAGGCTAGAACTGAAGTCGCGCCAACGGCTTAACTCAAAATACAGTCAAGAAAGTAGCTCTCAGGCCGAGAAACGGGATCGACCATAAGCACTAATGTGAAATTACATACAATTTTCAAATTTCTTGTACTTGCTAACTTTGCGACCTCGGGCAGCTATGTTACCATGGAGGAACCACACAAGATTTGACTTTATAGGCTAGAACTGAAGTCGCGCCAACTGCTTAACTCAAAATACAGTCAAGAAAGTAGCTCTGAAGCCGAGAAACGGGATCGACCATAGGCACTAATGCGAAATTACGTACAATTTTCAAATTTCTTGTACTTGTTAACTTTGCGACCTCGGGCAGCTATGTTACCATGGAGGAACCACACAAGATTTGACTTTATAGGCTAGAACTGAAGTCGCGCCAACTGCTTAACTCAAAATACAGTCAAGAAAGTAGCTCTCAAGCCGAGAAACGGGATCGACCACAAGCACTAATGTGAAATTACATACAATTTTCAAATTTCTTGTACTTGCTAACTTTGCGACCTCGGGCAGCTATGTTACCATGGAGGAACCACACAAGATTTGACTTTATAGGCTAGAACTGAAGTCGCGCCAACTGCTTAACTCAAAATACAGTCAAGAAAGTGGCTCTGAAGCCGAGAAATGGGGATCGACCATAAGCACTAATGTGAAATTACATACAATTTTCAAATTTCTTGTACTTGCTAAATTTGTGACCTCGGGCAGCTATGTTACCATAAAGGAACCACACAAGATTTGACTTTATAGGCTAGACCTGAAGTCGCGCCAACTGCTAAATCAAAATACAGTCAAGAAAGTAGCTCTGAAGCCGAGAAACGGGATCGACCATAAGCACTACCGTGAAATTACGTACAATTTTCAAATTTCTTGTACTTGCTAACTTTGCGACCTCGGGCAGCTATGTTACCATGGAGGAACCACACAAGATTTGACTTTATAGGTTAGAACTGAAGTCGCACGAACTGTTTAACTCAAAATACAGTCAAGAAAGTAGCTCTCAAGCCGAGAAACGGGATCGACCATATGCACTACCGTGAAATTACATACAATTGTCAAATCTCTTGTACTTGCTAATTTTGCGACCTCGGGCAGCTATGTTACCATGGAGGAACCACACAAGATTTGACTTTATAAGCTAGAACTGAAGTCGCGCCAACTGCCTAACTCAAAATACAGTCAAGAAAGTAGCTCTCAAGCCGAAAAACGGGATCGACCATAAGCGCTACCGTGAAATTACGTACAATTTTCAAATTTCTTCTACTTGCTAAATTTGCGACCTCGGGCAGCTATGTTATCATGGAGGCACCACACAAGATTTGACTTTATAGGCTAGAACTGAAGTCGCGCCAACTGCTTAACTCAAAATACAGTCAAGAAAGTAGCTCTGAAGCCGAGAAACGGGATCGACCATAAGCACTACCGTGAAATTACGTACAATTTTCAAATTTCTTGTACTTGCTAACTTTGCGACCTCGGGCAGCTATGTTACCATGGAGGAACCACACAAGATTTGACTTTATAGGTTAGAACTGAAGTCGCACGAACTGTTTAACTCAAAATACAGTCAAGAAAGTAGCTCTGAAGCCGAGAAACGGGATCGACCATAAGCACTAATGTGAAATTACGTACAATTTTCAAATTTCTTGTACTTGCTAACTTTGCGACCTCGGGCAGCTATGTTACCATCGAGGAACCACACAAGATTTGACTTTATAGGCTAGAACTGAAGTCGCGCCAACTGCTTAACTCAAAATACAGTCAAGAAAGTAGCTCTGAAGCCGAGAAACGGGATCGACCATAAGCACTACCGTGAAATTACGTACAATTTTCAAATTTCTTGTACTTGCTAACTTTGCGACCTCGGGCAGCTATGTTACCATGGAGGAACCACACAAGATTTGACTTTATAGGTTAGAACTGAAGTCGCACGAACTGTTTAACTCAAAATACAGTCAAGAAAGTAGCTCTGAAGCCGAGAAACGGGATCGACCATAAGCACTAATGTGAAATTACGTACAATTTTCAAATTTCTTGTACTTGCTAACTTTGCGACCTCGGGCAGCTATGTTACCATGGAGGAACCACACAAGATTTGACTTTATAGGCTAGAACTGAAGTCGCACGAACTGCTTAACTCAAAATACAGTCAAGAAAGTAGCTCTCAAGCCGAGAAACGGGATCGACCATAAGCACTACCGTGAAATTACATACACTTTTCAAATTTCTTGTACTTGCTAACTTTGCGACCTCGGGCAGCTATGTTACCATGGAGGAACCACACAAGATTTGACTTTACAGGCTAGAACTGAAGTCGCGCCAACTGCCTAACTCAAAATACAGTCAAGAAAGTAGCTCTGAAGCCGAGAAACGGGAGCGACCATAAGCACTACCGTGAAATTACGTACAATTTTCAAATTTCTTGTACTTGCTAACTTTGCGACCTCGGGCAGCTATGTTACCATGGAGGAACCACATAAGATTTGACTTTATAGTCTAGAACTGAAGTCGCGCCAACTGCTTAACTCAAAATACAGTCAAGAAAGTAGCTCTCAAGCCGAGAAACGGGATCGACCATAAGCACTACCGTGAAATTACGTACAATTTTCAAATTTATTGTACTTGCTAAGTTTGCGACCTCGGGCAGCTATGTTACCATGGAGGAACCACACAAGATTTGACTTTATAGGCTAGAACTGAAGTCGCGCCAACTGCTTAACTCAAAATACAGTCAAGAAAGTAGCTCTGAAGCCGAGAAACGGGATCGACCATAAGCACTACCGTGAAATTACGTACAATTTTCAAATTTCTTGTACTTGCTAACTTTGCGACCTCGGGCAGCTATGTTACCATGGAGGAACCACACAAGATTTGACTTTATAGGCTAGAACTGAAGTCGCGCCAACGGCTTAACTCAAAATACAGTCAAGAAAGTAGCTCTCAAGCCGAGAAACGGGATCGACCATAAGCACTACCGTGAAATTACATACAATTTTCAAATTTCTTGTACTTGCTAACTTTGCGACCTCGGGCAGCTATGTTACCATGGAGGAACCACACAAGATTTGACTTTATAGGCTAGAACTGAAGTCGCGCCAACTGCTTAACTCAAAATACAGTCAAGAAAGTAGCTCTGAAGGCGAGAAACGGGATCGACCATAAGCACTAATATGAAATTACATACAATTTTCAAATTTCTTGTACTTGCTAACTTTGTGACCTCGGGCAGCTATGTTACCATGGAGGAACCACACAAGAATTGACTTTATAGGCTAGAACTGAAGTCGCGCCAACTGCTTAACTCAAAATACAGTCAAGAAAGTAGCCCTGAAGCCGAGAAACGGGATCGACCATAAGCACTACCGTGAAATTACGTACAATTTTCAAATTTCTTGTACTTGCTAACTTTGCGACCTCGGGCAGCTATGTTACCATCGAGGAACCACACAAGATTTGACTTTATAGGCTAGAACTGAAGTCGCGCCAACTGCTTAACTCAAAATACAGTCAAGAAAGTAGCTCTGAAGCCGAGAAACGGGATCGACCATAAGCACTACCGTGAAATTACGTACAATTTTCAAATTTCTTGTACTTGCTAACTTTGTGACCTCGGGCAGCTATGTTACCATGGAGGAACCACACAAGAATTGACTTTATAGGCTAGAACTGAAGTCGCACGAACTGCTTAACTCAAAATACAGTCAAGAAAGTAGCTCTCAAGCCGAGAAACGGGATCGACCATAAGCATTACCGTGAAATTACGTACAATTTTCAAATTTCTTGTACTTGCTAATTTTGCGACCCCGGGCAGCTATGTTACCATGGAGGAACTACACAAGATTTGACGTTATAGGCTAGAACTGAAGTCGCGCCAACTGCTTAACTCAAAATACAGTCAAGAAAGTAGCTCTGAAGCCGAGAAACGGGATCGACCATAAGCACTACCGTGAAATTACGTACAATTTTCAAATTTCTTGTACTTGCTAACTTTGCGACCTTGGGCAGCTATGTTACCATGGAGGAACCACATAAGATTTGACTTTATAGGCTAGAACTGAAGTCGCGCCGACTGCTTAACTCAAAATACAGTCAAGAAAGTGGCTCTCAAGCCGAGAAACGGGATCGACCATAAGCACTACCGTGAAATTACGTACAATTTTCAAATTTCTTGTACTTGCTAAGTTTGCGACCTCGGGCAGCTATGTTACCATGGAGGAGCCACACAAGATTTGACTTTATAGGCTAGAACTGAAGTCGCGCCAACTGCTTAACTCAAAATACAGTCAAGAAAGTAGCTCTGAAGCCGAGAAACGGGATCGACCATAAGCACTAATGTGAAATTACATACAATTTTCAAATTTCTTGTACTTGCTAACTTTGTGACCTCGGGCAACTATGTTATCATGGAGGAACCACACAAGAATTGACTTTATAGGCTAGAACTGAAGTCGCGCTAACTGCTTAACTCAAAATACAGTCAAGAAAGTAGCTCTGAAGCCAAGAAACGGGATCGACAATAAGCACTACCGTGAAATTACGTACAATTTTCAAATTTCTTGTACTTGCTAACTTTGTGACCTCGGGCAGCTATGTTACCATGGAGGAACCACACAAGAATTGACTTTATAGGCTAGAACTGAAGTCGCGCTAACTGCTTAACTCAAAATACAGTCAAGAAAGTAGCTCTGAAGCCGGGAAACGGGATCGACCATAAGCACTACCGTGAAATTACGTACAATTTTCAAATTTCTTGTACTTGCTAACTTTGCGACCTCGGGCAGCTATGTTACCATGGAGGAACCACACAAGATTTGACTTCATAGGCTAGAACTGAAGTCGCACGAACTGCTTAACTCAAAATACAATCAAGAAAGTAGCTCTCAAGCCGAGAAACGGGATCGACCATAAGCACTACCGTGAAATTACGTACAATTTTCAAATTTCTTGTACTTGCTAACTTTGCGACCTCGGGCAGCTATGTTACCATGGAGGAACCACACAAGATTTGACTTTATAGGCTAGAACTGAAGTCGCGCCAACTGCTTAACTCAAAATACAGTCAAGAAAGTAGCTCTGAAGCCGAGAAACCGGATCGACCATAGGCACTACCGCGAAATTACGTACAATTTTCAAATTTCTTGTACTTGTTAACTTTGCGACCTCGGGCAGCTATGTTACCATGGAGGAACCACACAAGATTTGACTTTATAGGCTAGAACTGAAGTCGCGCCAACTGCTTAACTCAAAATACAGTCAAGAAAGTAGCTCTCAAGCCGAGAAACGGGATCGACCACAAGCACTAATGTGAAATTACATACAATTTTCAAATTTCTTGTACTTGCTAACTTTGCGACCTCGGGCAGCTATGTTACCATAAAGGAACCACACAAGATTTGACTTTATAGGCTAGATCTGAAGTCGCGCCAACTGCTAAATCAAAATACAGTCAAGAAAGTAGCTCTGAAGCCGAGAAACGGGATCGACCATAAGCACTACCGTGAAATTACGTACAATTTTCAAATTTCTTGTACTTGCTAACTTTGCGACCTCGGGCAGCTATGTTACCATGGAGGAACCACACAAGATTTGACTTTATAGGTTAGAACTGAAGTCGCACGAACTGTTTAACTCAAAATACAGTCAAGAAAGTAGCTCTCAAGCCGAGAAACGGGATCGACCATAAGCACTACCGTGAAATTACATACAATTTTCAAATTTCTTGTACTTGCTAACTTTGCGACCTCGGGCAGCTATGTTACCATGGAGGAACCACACAAGATTTGACTTTATAAGCTAGAACTGAAGTCGCGCCAACTGCCTAACTCAAAATACAGTCAAGAAAGTAGCTCTCAAGCCGAAAAACGGGATCGACCATAAGCACTACCGTGAAATTACGTACAATTTTCAAATTTCTTCTACTTGCTAAATTTGCGACCTCGGGCAGCTATGTTATCATGGAGGCACCACACAAGATTTGACTTTATAGGCTAGAACTGAAGTCGCGCCAACTGCTTAACTCAAAATACAGTCAAGAAAGTAGCTCTCAAGCCGAGAAACGGGATCGACCATAAGCACTAATGTGAAATTACATACAATTTTCAAATTTCTTGTACTTGTTAACTTTGCGACCTCGGGCAGCTATGTTACCATGGAGGAACCACACAAGATTTGACTTTATAGGCTAGAACTGAAGTCGCGCCAACTGCTTAACTCAAAATACAGTCAAGAAAGTAGCTCTGAAGGCGAGAAACGGGATCGACCATAAGCACTAATGTGAAATTACATACAATTTTCAAATTTTTTGTACTTGCTAACTTTGTGACCTCGGGCAGCTATGTTACCATGGAGGAACCACACAAGATTTGACTTTATAGGCTAGAACTGAAGTCGCGCCAACTGCTTAACTCAAAATACAGTCAAGAAAGTAGCTTTGAAGCCGAGAAACGGGATCGACCATAAGCACTAATGTGAAATTACATACAATTTTCAAATTTTTTGTACTTGCTAACTTTGTGACTTCGGGCAGCTATGTTACCATGGAGGAACCACACAAGATTTGACTTTATAGGCTAGAACTGAAGTCGCGCCAACTGCCTAACTCAAAATACAGTCAAGAAAGTAGCTCTCAAGCCGAGAAACGGGATTGACCATAAGCACTACCGTGAAATTACGTACAATTTTCAAATTTCTTGTACTTGCTAACTTTGCGACCTCGGGCAGCTATGTTACCATGGAGGAACCACACAAGATTTGACTTTATAGGCTAGAACTGAAGTCGCGCCAACTGCTTAACTCAAAATACAGTCAAGAAAGTAGCTCTCAATCCGAGAAACGGGATCGACCATAAGCACTACCGTGAAATTACATACAATTTTCAAATTTCTTGTACTTGCTAACTTTGCGACCTCGGGCAGCTATGTTACCATGGAGGAACCACACAAGATTTGACTTTATAGGCTAGAACTGAAGTCGCGCCAACTGCTTTACTCAAAATACAGTCAAGAAAGTAGCTCTCAAGCCGAGAAACGGGATCGACCATAAGCACTAATGTGAAATTACATACAATTTTCAAATTTCTTGTACTTGCTAACTTTGCGACCTCGGGCAGCTATGTTACCACGGAGGAACCATACAAGATTTGACTTTATAGGCTAGAACTGAAGTCGCGCCAACTGCTTAACTCAAAATACAGTCAAGAAAGTAGCTCTCAAGCCGAGAAACGGGATCGACCATAAGCACTAATGTGAAATTACGTACAATTTTCAAATTTCTTGTACTTGCTAATTTTGCGACCTCGGGCAGCTATGTTACCATGGAGGTACCACACAAGATTTGACTTTATAGGCTAGAACTGAAGTCGCGCCAACTGCTTAACTCAAAATACAGTCAAGAAAGTAGCTCTCAAGCCGAGAAACGGGATCGACCATAAGCACTATCGTGAAATTACATACAATTTTCAAATTTCTTGTACTTGCTAACTTTGCGACCTCGGGCAGCTATGTTACCATGGAGGAACCACACAAGATTTGACTTTATAGGTTAGAACTGAAGTCGCGCCAACGGCTTAACTCAAAATACAGTCAAGAAAGTAGCTCCCAATCCGACAAACGGGATCGACCATAAGCACTAATGTGAAATTACATACAATTTTCAAATTTCTTGTACTTGCTAACTTTGCGACCTCGGGCAGCTATGTTACCATGGAGGAACCACACAAGATTTGACTTTATAGGCTAGAATTGAAGTCGCGCCAACTGCCTAACTCAAAATACAGTCAAGAAAGTAGCTCTGAAGGCGAGAAACGGGATCGACCATAAGCACTAATGTGAAATTACATACAATTTTCAAATTTTTTGTACTTGCTAACTTTGTGACCTCGGGCAGCTATGTTACCATGGAGGAACCACACAAGATTTGTATTTATAGGCTAGAACTGAAGTCGCGCCAACTGCCTAACTCAAAATATAGTCAAGAAAGTAGCTCTCAAGCCGAGAAACGGGATCGACCATAAGCACTACCGTGAAATTACGTACAATTTTCAAATTTCTTGTACTTGCTAACTTTGCGACCTCGGGCAGCTATGTTACCATGGAGGAACCACACAAGATTTGACTTTATAGGCTAGAACTGAAGTCGCGCCAACTGCCTAACTCAAAATACAGTCAAGAAAGTAGCTCTCAAGCCGAGAAACGGGATCGACCATAAGCACTACCGTGAAATTACGTACAATTTTCAAATTTCTTGTACTTGCTAATTTTGCGACCTCGGGCAGCTATGTTACCATGGAGGAACCACACAAGATTTGACTTTATAGGCTAGAACTGAAGTCAAGAAAGTAGCTCTCAAGCCGAGAAACGGGATCGACCATAAGCATTACCGTGAAATTACGTACAATTTTCAAATTTCTTGTACTTGCTAATTTTGCGACCCCGGGCAGCTATGTTACCATGGAGGAACTACACAAGATTTGACGTTATAGGCTAGAACTGAAGTCGCGCCAACTGCTTAACTCAAAATACAGTCAAGAAAGTAGCTCTGAAGCCGAGAAACGGGATCGACCATAAGCACTACCGTGAAATTACGTACAATTTTCAAATTTCTTGTACTTGCTAACTTTGCGACCTTGGGCAGCTATGTTACCATGGAGGAACCACATAAGATTTGACTTTATAGGCTAGAACTGAAGTCGCGCCGACTGCTTAACTCAAAATACAGTCAAGAAAGTGGCTCTCAAGCCGAGAAACGGGATCGACCATAAGCACTACCGTGAAATTACGTACAATTTTCAAATTTCTTGTACTTGCTAATTTTGCGACCTCGGGCAGCTATGTTACCATGGAGGAACCACACAAGATTTGACTTTATAGGCTAGAACTGAAGTCAAGAAAGTAGCTCTCAAGCCGAGAAACGGGATCGACCATAAGCATTACCGTGAAATTACGTACAATTTTCAAATTTCTTGTACTTGCTAAGTTTGCGACCTCGGGCAGCTATGTTACCATGGAGGAACCACACAAGATTTGACTTTATAGGCTAGAACTGAAGTCGCGCCAACTGCTTAACTCAAAATACAGTCAAGAAAGTGGCTCTGAAGCCGAAAAACGGGATCGACCATAAGCACTACCGTGAAATTACGTACAATTTTCAAATTTCTTCTACTTGCTAAATTTGCGACCTCGGGCAGCTATGTTATCATGGAGGCACCACACAAGATTTGACTTTATAGGCTAGAACTGAAGTCGCGCCAACTGCTTAACTCAAAATACAGTCAAGAAAGTAGCTCTCAAGCCGAGAAACGGGATCGATCATAAGCACTAATGTGAAATTACATACAATTTTCAAATTTCTTGTACTTGCTAAGTTTGCGAACTCGGGCAGCTATGTTACCATGGAGGAACCACACAAGATTTGACTTTATAGGCTAGAACTGAAGTCGCGCCAACTGCTTAACTCAAAATACAGTCAAGAAAGTAGCTCTCAAGCCGAGAAACGGGATCGACCATAAGCACTACCGTGAAATTACGTACAATTTTCAAATTTATTGTACTTGCTAAGTTTGCGACCTCGGGCAGCTATGTTACCATGGAGGAACCACACAAGATTTGACTTTATAGGCTAGAACTGAAGTCGCGCCAACTGCTTAACTCAAAATACAGTCAAGAAAGTAGCTCTCAAGCCGAGAAACGGGATCGATCATAAGCACTAATGTGAAATTACATACAATTTTCAAATTTCTTGTACTTGCTAACTTTGCGACCTCGGGCAGCTATGTTACCATGGAGGAACCACATAAGATTTGACTTTATAGTCTAGAACTGAAGTCGCGCCAACTGCTTAACTCAAAATACAGTCAAGAAAGTAGCTCTCAAGCCGAGAAACGAGATCGACCATAAGCACTACCGTGAAATTACGTACAATTTTCAAATTTATTGTACTTGCTAAGTTTGCGACCTCGGGCAGCTATGTTACCATGGAGGAACCACACAAGATTTGACTTTATAGGCTAGAACTGAAGTCGCGCCAACGGCTTAACTCAAAATACAGTCAAGAAAGTAGCTCTCAAGCCGAGAAACGGGATCGACCATAAGCACTACCGTGAAATTACATACAATTTTCAAATTTCTTGTACTTGCTAACTTTGCGACCTCGGGCAGCTATGTTACCATGGAGGAACCACACAAGATTTGACTTTATAGGCTAGAATTGAAGTCGCGCCAACTGCCTAACTCAAAATACAGTCAAGAAAGTAGCTCTGAAGGCGAGAAACGGGATCGACCATAAGCACTAATATGAAATTACATACAATTTTCAAATTTCTTGTACTTGCTAACTTTGTGACCTCGGGCAGCTATGTTACCATGGAGGAACCACACAAGAATTGACTTTATAGGCTAGAACTGAAGTCGCGCCAACTGCTTAACTCAAAATACAGTCAAGAAAGTAGCTCTGAAGCCGAGAAACGGGATCGACCATAAGCACTACCGTGAAATTACGTACAATTTTCAAATTTCTTGTACTTGCTAACTTTGCGACCTCGGGCAGCTATGTTACCATCGAGGAACCACACAAGATTTGACTTTATAGGCTAGAACTGAAGTCGCGCCAACTGCTTAACTCAAAATACAGTCAAGAAAGTAGCTCTGAAGCCGAGAAACGGGATCGACCATAAGCACTACCGTGAAATTACGTACAATTTTCAAATTTCTTGTACTTGCTAACTTTGTGACCTCGGGCAGCTATGTTACCATGGAGGAACCACACAAGAATTGACTTTATAGGCTAGAACTGAAGTCGCACGAACTGCTTAACTCAAAATACAGTCAAGAAAGTAGCTCTCAAGCCGAGAAACGGGATCGACCATAAGCATTACCGTGAAATTACGTACAATTTTCAAATTTCTTGTACTTGCTAATTTTGCGACCCCGGGCAGCTATGTTACCATGGAGGAACTACACAAGATTTGACGTTATAGGCTAGAACTGAAGTCGCGCCAACTGCTTAACTCAAAATACAGTCAAGAAAGTAGCTCTGAAGCCGAGAAACGGGATCGACCATAAGCACTACCGTGAAATTACGTACAATTTTCAAATTTCTTGTACTTGCTAACTTTGCGACCTTGGGCAGCTATGTTACCATGGAGGAACCACATAAGATTTGACTTTATAGGCTAGAACTGAAGTCGCGCCGACTGCTTAACTCAAAATACAGTCAAGAAAGTGGCTCTCAAGCCGAGAAACGGGATCGACCATAAGCACTACCGTGAAATTACGTACAATTTTCAAATTTCTTGTACTTGCTAAGTTTGCGACCTCGGGCAGCTATGTTACCATGGAGGAGCCACACAAGATTTGACTTTATAGGCTAGAACTGAAGTCGCGCCAACTGCTTAACTCAAAATACAGTCAAGAAAGTAGCTCTGAATCCGAGAAACGGGATCGACCATAAGCACTAATGTGAAATTACATACAATTTTCAAATTTCTTGTACTTGCTAACTTTGTGACCTCGGGCAGCTATGTTACCATGGAGGAACCACACAAGAATTGACTTTATAGGCTAGAACTGAAGTCGCGCTAACTGCTTAACTCAAAATACAGTCAAGAAAGTAGCTCTGAAGCCGAGAAACGGGATCGACCATAAGCACTACCGTGAAATTACGTACAATTTTCAAATTTCTTGTACTTGCTAACTTTGTGACCTCGGGCAGCTATGTTACCATGGAGGAACCACACAAGAATTGACTTTATAGGCTAGAACTGAAGTCGCGCTAACTGCTTAACTCAAAATACAGTCAAGAAAGTAGCTCTGAAGCCGGGAAACGGGATCGACCATAAGCACTACCGTGAAATTACGTACAATTTTCAAATTTCTTGTACTTGCTAACTTTGCGACCTCGGGCAGCTATGTTACCATGGAGGAACCACACAAGATTTGACTTCATAGGCTAGAACTGAAGTCGCACGAACTGCTTAACTCAAAATACAATCAAGAAAGTAGCTCTCAAGCCGAGAAACGGGATCGACCATAAGCACTACCGTGAAATTACGTACAATTTTCAAATTTCTTGTACTTGCTAACTTTGCGACCTCGGGCAGCTATGTTACCATGGAGGAACCACACAAGATTTGACTTTATAGGCTAGAACTGAAGTCGCGCCAACTGCTTAACTCAAAATACAGTCAAGAAAGTAGCTCTGAAGCCGAGAAACGGGATCGACCATAGGCACTACCGCGAAATTACGTACAATTTTCAAATTTCTTGTACTTGTTAACTTTGCGACCTCGGGCAGCTATGTTACCATGGAGGAACCACACAAGATTTGACTTTATAGGCTAGAACTGAAGTCGCGCCAACTGCTTAACTCAAAATACAGTCAAGAAAGTAGCTCTCAAGCCGAGAAACGGGATCGACCACAAGCACTAATGTGAAATTACATACAATTTTCAAATTTCTTGTACTTGCTAACTTTGCGACCTCGGGCAGCTATGTTACCATAAAGGAACCACACAAGATTTGACTTTATAGGCTAGACCTGAAGTCGCGCCAACTGCTAAATCAAAATACAGTCAAGAAAGTAGCTCTGAAGCCGAGAAACGGGATCGACCATAAGCACTACCGTGAAATTACGTACAATTTTCAAATTTCTTCTACTTGCTAAATTTGCGACCTCGGGCAGCTATGTTATCATGGAGGCACCACACAAGATTTGACTTTATAGGCTAGAACTGAAGTCGCGCCAACTGCTTAACTCAAACTACAGTCAAGAAAGTAGCTCTCAAGCCGAGAAACGGGATCGACCATAAGCACTAATGTGAAATTACATACAATTTTCAAATTTCTTGTACTTGTTAACTTTGCGACCTCGGGCAGCTATGTTACCATGGAGGAACCACACAAGATTTGACTTTATAGGCTAGAACTGAAGTCGCGCCAACTGCTTAACTCAAAATACAGTCAAGAAAGTAGCTCTCAAGCCGAGAAACGGGATCGAACACAAGCACTAATGTGAAATTACATACAATTTTCAAATTTCTTGTACTTGCTAACTTTGCGACCTCGGGCAGCTATGTTACCATAAAGGAACCACACAAGATTTGACTTTATAGGCTAGACCTGAAGTCGCGCCAACTGCTAAATCAAAATACAGTCAAGAAAGTAGCTCTGAAGCCGAGAAACGGGATCGACCATAAGCACTACCGTGAAATTACGTACAATTTTCAAATTTCTTGTACTTGCTAACTTTGCGACCTCGGGCAGCTATGTTACCATGGAGGAACCACACAAGATTTGACTTTATAGGTTAGAACTGAAGTCGCACGAACTGTTTAACTCAAAATACAGTCAAGAAAGTAGCTCTCAAGCCGAGAAACGGGATCGACCATAAGCACTACCGTGAAATTACATACAATTTTCAAATTTCTTGTACTTGCTAACTTTGCGACCTCGGGCAGCTATGTTACCATGGAGGAACCACACAAGATTTGACTTTATAAGCTAGAACTGAAGTCGCGCCAACTGCCTAACTCAAAATACAGTCAAGAAAGTAGCTCTCAAGCCGAGAAACGGGATCGACCATAAGCACTACCGTGAAATTACGTACAATTTTCAAATTTCTTCTACTTGCTAAATTTGCGACCTCGGGCAGCTATGTTATCATGGAGGCACCACACAAGATTTGACTTTATAGGCTAGAACTGAAGTCGCGCCAACTGCTTAACTCAAAATACAGTCAAGAAAGTAGCTCTCAAGCCGAGAAACGGGATCGACCATAAGCACTAATGTGAAATTACATACAATTTTCAAATTTCTTGTACTTGCTAACTTTGCGACCTCGGGCAGCTATGTTACCATCGAGGAACCACACAAGATTTGACTTTATAGGCTAGAACTGAAGTCGCGCCAACTGCTTAACTCAAAATACAGTCAAGAAAGTAGCTCTGAAGCCGAGAAACGGGATCGACCATAAGCACTACCGTGAAATTACGTACAATTTTCAAATTTCTTATACTTGCTAACTTTGCGACCTCGGGCAGCTATGTTACCATGGAGGAACCACACAAGATTTGACTTTATAGGTTAGAACTGAAGTCGCACGAACTGTTTAACTCAAAATACAGTCAAGAAAGTAGCTCTGAAGCCGAGAAACGGGATCGACCATAAGCACTAATGTGAAATTACGTACAATTTTCAAATTTCTTGTACTTGCTAACTTTGCGACCTCGGGCAGCTATGTTACCATGGAGGAACCACACAAGATTTGACTTTATAGGTTAGAACTGAAGTCGCACGAACTGTTTAGCTCAAAATACAGTCAAGAAAGTAGCTCTCAAGCCGAGAAACGGGATCGACCATAAGCACTACCGTGAAATTACGTACAATTTTCAAATTTCTTGTACTTGCTAACTTTGCGACCTCGGGCAGCTATGTTACCATGGAGGAACCATACAAGATTTGACTTTATAGGCTAGAACTGAAGTCGCGCCAACGGCTTAACTCAAAATACAGTCAAGAAAGTAGCTCTCAAGCCGAGAAACGGGATCGACCATAAGCACTAATGTGAAATTACATACAATTTTAAAATTTCTTGTACTTGCTAACTTTGCGACCTCGGGCAGCTATGTTACCATGGAGGAACCACACAAGATTTGACTTTATAGGCTAGAACTGAAGTCGCGCCAACTGCTTAACTCAAAATACAGTCAAGAAAGTAGCTCTGAAGCCGAGAAACGGGATCGACCATAGGCACTAATGCGAAATTACGTACAATTTTCAAATTTCTTGTACTTGTTAACTTTGCGACCTCGGGCAGCTATGTTACCATGGAGGAACCACACAAGATTTGACTTTATAGGCTAGAACTGAAGTCGCGCCAACTGCTTAACTCAAAATTCAGTCAAGAAAGTAGCTCTCAAGCCGAGAAACGGGATCGACCACAAGCACTAATGTGAAATTACATACAATTTTCAAATTTCTTGTACTTGCTAACTTTGCGACCTCGGGCAGCTATGTTACCATGGAGGAACCACACAAGATTTGACTTTATAGGCTAGAACTGAAGTCGCGCCAACTGCTTAACTCAAAATACAGTCAAGAAAGTGGCTCTGAAGCCGAGAAATGGGGATCGACCATAAGCACTAATGTGAAATTACATACAATTTTCAAATTTCTTGTACTTGCTAAATTTGTGACCTCGGGCAGCTATGTTACCATAAAGGAACCAAACAAGATTTGACTTTATAGGCTAGACCTGAAGTCGCGCCAACTGCTAAATCAAAATACAGTCAAGAAAGTAGCTCTGAAGCCGAGAAACGGGATCGACCATAAGCACTACCGTGAAATTACGTACAATTTTCAAATTTCTTGTACTTGCTAACTTTGCGACCTCGGGCAGCTATGTTACCATGGAGGAACCACACAAGATTTGACTTTATAGGTTAGAACTGAAGTCGCACGAACTGTTTAACTCAAAATACAGTCAAGAAAGTAGCTCTCAAGCCGAGATACGGGATCGACCATAAGCACTACCGTGAAATTACATACAATTTTCAAATTTCTTGTACTTGCTAACTTTGCGACCTCGGGCAGCTATGTTACCATGGAGGAACCACACAAGATTTGACTTTATAAGCTAGAACTGAAGTCGCGCCAACTGCCTAACTCAAAATACAGTCAAGAAAGTAGCTCTCAAGCCGAGAAACGGGATCGACCATAAGCATTACCGTGAAATTACGTACAATTTTCAAATTTCTTGTACTTGCTAATTTTGCGACCCCGGGCAGCTATGTTACCATGGAGGAACTACACAAGATTTGACGTTATAGGCTAGAACTGAAGTCGCGCCAACTGCTTAACTCAAAATACAGTCAAGAAAGTAGCTCTGAAGCCGAGAAACGGGATCGACCATAAGCACTAATGTGAAATTACGTACAATTTTCAAATTTCTTGTACTTGCTAACTTTGCGACCTCGGGCAGCTATGTTACCATGGAGGAACCACACAAGATTTGACTTTATAGGTTAGAACTGAAGTCGCACGAACTGTTTAACTCAAAATACAGTCAAGAAAGTAGCTCTGAAGCCGAGAAACGGGATCGACCATAAGCACTATCGTGAAATTACGTACAATTTTCAAATTTCTTGTACTTGCTAACTTTGCGACCTCGGGCAGCTATGTTACCATGGAGGAACCACACAAGATTTGACTTTATAAGCTAGAACTGAAGTCACGCCAACTGCCTAACTCAAAATACAGTCAAGAAAGTAGCTCTCAAGCCGAGAAACGGGATCGACCATAAGCACTAATGTGAAATTACGTACAATTTTCAAATTTCTTGTACTTGCTAACTTTGCGACCTCGGGCAGCTATGTTACCATGGAGGAACCACACAAGATTTGACTTTATAGGTTAGAACTGAAGTCGCACGAACTGTTTAACTCAAAATACAGTCAAGAAAGTAGCTCTGAAGCCGAGAAACGGGATCGACCATAAGCACTAATGTGAAATTACGTACAATTTTCAAATTTCTTGTACTTGCTAACTTTGCGACCTCGGGCAGCTATGTTACCATGGAGGAACCACACAAGATTTGACTTTATAGGTTAGAACTGAAGTCGCGCCAACTGCTTAACTCAAAATACAGTCAAGAAAGTAGCTCTGAAGCCGAGAAACGGGATCGACCATAAGCACTAATGTGAAATTACGTACAATTTTCAAATTTCTTGTACTTGCTAACTTTGCGACCTCGGGCAGCTATGTTACCATGGAGGAACCACACAAGATTTGACTTTATAGGTTAGAACTGAAGTCGCACGAACTGTTTAACTCAAAATACAGTCAAGAAAGTAGCTCTGAAGCCGAGAAACGGGATCGACCATAAGCACTATCGTGAAATTACGTACAATTTTCAAATTTCTTGTACTTGCTAACTTTGCGACCTCGGGCAGCTATGTTACCATCGAGGAACCACACAAGATTTGACTTTATAGGCTAGAACTGAAGTCGCGCCAACTGCTTAACTCAAAATACAGTCAAGAAAGTAGCTCTGAAGCCGAGAAACGGGATCGACCATAAGCACTATCGTGAAATTACGTACAATTTTCAAATTTCTTGTACTTGCTAACTTTGCGACCTCGGGCAGCTATGTTACCATGGAGGAACCACACAAGATTTGACTTTATAGGTTAGAACTGAAGTCGCACGAACTGTTTAACTCAAAATACAGTCAAGAAAGTAGCTCTGAAGCCGAGAAACGGGATCGACCATAAGCACTAATGTGAAATTACGTACAATTTTCAAATTTCTTGTACTTGCTAACTTTGCGACCTCGGGCAGCTATGTTACCATGGAGGAACCACACAAGATTTGACTTTATAGGTTAGAACTGAAGTCGCACGAACTGTTTAACTCAAAATACAGTCAAGAAAGTAGCTCTCAAGCCGAGAAACGGGATCGACCATAAGCACTACCGTGAAATTACGTACAATTTTCAAATTTCTTCTACTTGCTAACTTTGCGACCTCGGGCAGCTATGTTACCATGGAGGAACCATACAAGATTTGACTTTATAGGCTAGAACTGAAGTCGCGCCAACGGCTTAACTCAAAATACAGTCAAGAAAGTAGCTCTCAAGCCGAGAAACGGGATCGACCATAAGCACTAATGTGAAATTACATACAATTTTCAAATTTCTTGTACTTGCTAACTTTGCGACCTCGGGCAGCTATGTTACCATGGAGGAACCACACAAGATTTGACTTTATAGGCTAGAACTGAAGTCGCGCCAACTGCTTAACTCAAAATACAGTCAAGAAAGTAGCTCTGAAGGCGAGAAACGGGATCGACCATAAGCACTAATGTGAAATTACATACAATTTTCAAATTTTTAGTACTTGCTAACTTTGTGACCTCGGGCAGCTATGTTACCATGGAGGAACCACACAAGATTTGACTTTATAGGCTAGAACTGAAGTCGCGCCAACTGCATAACTCAAAATACAGTCAAGAAAGTAGCCCTCAAGCCGAGAAACGGGATCGACCATAAGCACTACCGTGAAATTACGTACAATTTTCAAATTTCTTGTACTTGCTAACTTTGCGACCTCGGGCAGCTATGTTACCATGGAGGAACCACACAAGATTTGACTTTATAGGCTAGAACTGAAGTCGCGCCAACGGCTTAACTCAAAATACTGTCAAGAAAGTAGCTCTCAATCCGAGAAACGGGATCGACCATAAGCACTACCGTGAAATTACGTACAATTTTCAAATTTCTTGTACTTGCTAACTGTGCGACCTCGGGCAGCTATGTTACCATGGAGGAACCACACAAGATTTGACTTTATAGGCTAGAACTGAAGTCGCGCCAATTGCTTAATTCAAAATACAGTCAAGAAAGTAGCTCTGAAGGCGAGAAACGGGATCGACCATAAGCACTAATGTGAAATTACATACAATTTTCAAATTTTTTGTACTTGCTAACTTTGTGACCTCGGGCAGCTATGTTACCATGGAGGAACCACACAAGATTTGACTTTATAGGCTAGAACTGAAGTCGCGCCAACTGCATAACTCAAAATACAGTCAAGAAAGTAGCCCTCAAGCCGAGAAACGGGATCGACCATAAGCACTACCGTGAAATTACGTACAATTTTCAAATTTCTTGTACTTGCTAACTTTGCGACCTCGGGCAGCTATGTTACCATCGAGGAACCACACAAGATTTGACTTTATAGGCTAGAACTGAAGTCGCGCCAACTGCTTAACTCAAAATACAGTCAAGAAAGTAGCTCTCAATCCGAGAAACGGGATCGACCATAAGCACTACCGTGAAATTACGTACAATTTTCAAATTTCTTGTACTTGCTAACTTTGCGACCTCGGGCAGCTATGTTACCATGGAGGAACCACACAAGATTTGACTTTATAGGCTAGAATTGTAGTCGCGCCAACTGCCTAACTCAAAATACAGTCAAGAAAGTAGCTCTGAAGGCGAGAAACGTAATCGACCATAAGCACTAATGTGGAATTACATACAATTTTCAAATTTCTTGTACTTGCTAACTTTGCGACCTCGGGCAGCTATGTTACCATGGAGGAACCACACAAGATTTGACTTTATAGGCTAGAACTGAAGTCGCGCCAACTGCTTAACTCAAAATACAGTCAAGAAAGGAGCTCTGAAGGCGAGAAACGGGATCGACCATAAGCACTAATGTGAAATTACATACAATTTTCAAATTTTTTGTACTTGCTAACTTTGTGACCTCGGGCAGCTATGTTACCATGGAGGAACCACACAAGATTTGACTTTATAGGCTAGAACTGAAGTCGCGCCAACTGCTTAACTCAAAATACAGTCAAGAAAGTAGCTTTGAAGCCGAGAAACGGGATCGACCATAAGCACTAATGTGAAATTACATACAATTTTCAAATTTTTTGTACTTGCTAACTTTGTGACTTCGGGCAGCTATGTTACCATGGAGGAACCATACAAGATTTGACTTTATAGGCTAGAACTGAAGTCGCGCCAACTGCTTAACTCAAAATACAGTCAAGAAAGTAGCTCTCAAGCCGAGAAACGGGATCGACCATAAGCACTACCGTGAAATTACGTACAATTTTCAAATTTCTTGTACTTGCTAACTTTGCGACCTCGGGCAGCTATGTTACCATGGAGGAACCACACAAGATTTGACTTTATAGGCTAGAACTGAAGTCGCGCCAACTGCTTAACTCAAAATACAGTCAAGAAAGGAGCTCTGAAGGCGAGAAACGGGATCGACCATAAGCACTAATGTGAAATTACATACAATTTTCAAATTTTTTGTACTTGCTAACTTTGTGACCTCGGGCAGCTATGTTACCATGGAGGAACCACACAAGATTTGACTTTATAGGCTAGAACTGAAGTCGCGCCAACTGCCTCACCCAAAATACAGTCAAGAAAGTAGCTCTCAAGCCGAGAAACGGGATCGACCATAAGCACTTCCGTGAAATTACGTACAATTTTCAAATTTCTTGTACTTGCTAACTTTGCGACCTCGGGCAGCTATGTTACCATGGAGGAACCACACAAGATTTGACTTTATAGGCTAGAACTGAAGTCGCGCCAACGGCTTAACTCAAAATACAGTCAAGAAAGTAGCTCTCAATCCGAGAAACGGGATCGACCATAAGCACTACCGTGAAATTACATACAATTTTCAAATTTCTTGTACTTGCTAACTTTGCGACCTCGGGCAGCTATGTTACCATGGAGGAACCACACAAGATTTGACTTTATAGGCTAGAATTGAAGTCGCGCTAACTGCCTAACTCAAAATACAGTCAAGAAAGTAGCTCTGAAGGCGAGAAACGGGATCGACCATAAGCACTAATGTGAAATTACATACAATTTTCAAATTTTTTGTACTTGCTAACTTTGTGACCTCGGGCAGCTATGTTACCATGGAGGAACCACACAAGATTTGACTTTATAGGCTAGAACTGAAGTCGCGCCAACTGCTTAACTCAAAATACAGTCAAGAAAGTAGCTTTGAAGCCGAGAAACGGGATCGACCATAAGCACTAATGTGAAATTACATACAATTTTCAAATTTTTTGTACTTGCTAACTTTGTGACTTCGGGCAGCTATGTTACCATGGAGGAACCATACAAGATTTGACTTTATAGGCTAGAACTGAAGTCGCGCCAACTGCTTAACTCAAAATACAGTCAAGAAAGTAGCTCTCAAGCCGAGAAACGGGATCGACCATAAGCACTACCGTGAAATTACGTACAATTTTCAAATTTCTTGTACTTGCTAACTTTGCGACCTCGGGCAGCTATGTTACCATGGAGGAACCACACAAGATTTGACTTTATAGGCTAGAATTGTAGTCGCGCCAACTGCCTAACTCAAAATACAGTCAAGAAAGTAGCTCTGAAGGCGAGAAACGTAATCGACCATAAGCACTAATGTGGAATTACATACAATTTTCAAATTTCTTGTACTTGCTAACTTTGCGACCTCGGGCAGCTATGTTACCATGGAGGAACCACACAAGATTTGACTTTATAGGCTAGAACTGAAGTCGCGCCAACTGCTTAACTCAAAATACAGTCAAGAAAGGAGCTCTGAAGGCGAGAAACGGGATCGACCATAAGCACTAATGTGAAATTACATACAATTTTCAAATTTTTTGTACTTGCTAACTTTGTGACCTCGGGCAGCTATGTTACCATGGAGGAACCACACAAGATTTGACTTTATAGGCTAGAACTGAAGTCGCGCCAACTGCCTCACCCAAAATACAGTCAAGAAAGTAGCTCTCAAGCCGAGAAACGGGATCGACCATAAGCACTTCCGTGAAATTACGTACAATTTTCAAATTTCTTGTACTTGCTAACTTTGCGACCTCGGGCAGCTATGTTACCATGGAGGAACCACACAAGATTTGACTTTATAGGCTAGAACTGAAGTCGCGCCAACGGCTTAACTCAAAATACAGTCAAGAAAGTAGCTCTCAATCCGAGAAACGGGATCGACCATAAGCACTACCGTGAAATTACATACAATTTTCAAATTTCTTGTACTTGCTAACTTTGCGACCTCGGGCAGCTATGTTACCATGGAGGAACCACACAAGATTTGACTTTATAGGCTAGAATTGAAGTCGCGCCAACTGCCTAACTCAAAATACAGTCAAGAAAGTAGCTCTGAAGGCGAGAAACGGGATCGACCATAAGCACTAATGTGAAATTACATACAATTTTCAAATTTTTTGTACTTGCTAACTTTGTGACCTCGGGCAGCTATGTTACCATGGAGGAACCACACAAGATTTGACTTTATAGGCTAGAACTGAAGTCGCGCCAACTGCTTAACTCAAAATACAGTCAAGAAAGTAGCTTTGAAGCCGAGAAACGGGATCGACCATAAGCACTAATGTGAAATTACATACAATTTTCAAATTTTTTGTACTTGCTAACTTTGTGACTTCGGGCAGCTATGTTACCATGGAGGAACCATACAAGATTTGACTTTATAGGCTAGAACTGAAGTCGCGCCAACTGCTTAACTCAAAATACAGTCAAGAAAGTAGCTCTCAAGCCGAGAAACGGGATCGACCATAAGCACTACCGTGAAATTACGTACAATTTTCAAATTTCTTGTACTTGCTAACTTTGCGACCTCGGGCAGCTATGTTACCATGGAGGAACCACACAAGATTTGACTTTATAGGCTAGAACTGAAGTCGCGCCAACTGCTTAACTCAAAATACAGTCAAGAAAGTAGCTCTCAAGCCGAGAAACGGGATCGACCATAAGCACTATTGTGAAATTACATACAATTTTCAAATTTCTTGTACTTGCTAACTTTGCGACCTCGGGCAGTTATGTTACCATGGAGGAACCACACAAGATATGACTTTATAGGCTAGAACTGAAGTCGCGCCAACTGCTTAACTCAAAATACAGTCAAGAAAGTAGCTCTCAAGCCGAGAAACGGGATTGACCTCGGGCAGCTATGTTACCATGGAGGAACCACACAAGAATTGACTTTATAGGCTAGAACTGAAGTCGCGCCAACTGCTTAACTCAAAATACAGTCAAGAAAGTAGCTCTGAAGGCGAGAAACGGGATCGACCATAAGCACTAATGTGAAATTACATACAATTTTCAAATTTTTTGTACTTGCTAACTTTGTGACCTCGGGCAGCTATGTTACCATGGAGGAACCACACAAGATTTCACTTTATAGGCTAGAACTGAAGTCGCGCCAACTGCCTAACTCAAAATACAGTCAAGAAAGTAGCTCTCAAGCCGAGAAACGGGATCGACCATAAGCACTACCGTGAAATTACGTACAATTTTCAAATTTCTTGTACTTGCTAATTTTGCGACCTCGGGCAGCAATGTTACCATGGAGGAACCACACAAGATTTGACTTTATAGGCTAGAACTGAAGTCGCGGGAACTGCTTAACTCAAAATACAGTCAAGAAAGTAGCTCTCAATCCGAGAAACGGGATCGACCATAAGCACTACCGTGAAATTACATACAATTTTCAAATTTCTTGTACTTGCTAACTTTCCGACCTCGGGCAGCTATGTTACCATGGAGGAACCACACAAGATTTGACTTTATAGGCTAGAACTGAAGTCGCGCCAACTGCTTTACTCAAAATACAGTCAAGAAAGTAGCTCTCAAGCCGAGAAACGGGATCGACCATAAGCACTAATGTGAAATTACATACAATTTTCAAATTTCTTGTACTTGCTAACTTTGCGACCTCGGGCAGCTATGTTACCACGGAGGAACCATACAAGATTTGACTTTATAGGCTAGAACTGAAGTCGCGCCAACTGCTTTACTCAAAATACAGTCAAGAAAGTAGCTCTCAAGCCGAGAAACGGGATCGACCATAAGCACTAATGTGAAATTACATACAATTTTCAAATTTCTTGTACTTGCTAACTTTGTGACCTCGGGCAGCTATGTTACCATGGAGGAACCACACAAGATTTGACTTTATAGGCTAGAACTGAAGTCGCGCCAACTGCTTAACTCAAAATACAGTCAAGAAAGTAGCTTTGAAGCCGAGAAACGGGATCGACCATAAGCACTAATGTGAAATTACATACAATTTTCAAATTTTTTGTACTTGCTAACTTTGTGACTTCGGGCAGCTATGTTACCATGGAGGAACCATACAAGATTTGACTTTATAGGCTAGAACTGAAGTCGCGCCAACTGCTTAACTCAAAATACAGTCAAGAAAGTAGCTCTCAAGCCGAGAAACGGGATCGACCATAAGCACTACCGTGAAATTACGTACAATTTTCAAATTTCTTGTACTTGCTAACTTTGCGACCTCGGGCAGCTATGTTACCATGGAGGAACCACACAAGATTTGACTTTATAGGCTAGAACTGAAGTCGCGCCAACTGCTTAACTCAAAATACAGTCAAGAAAGGAGCTCTGAAGGCGAGAAACGGGATCGACCATAAGCACTAATGTGAAATTACATACAATTTTCAAATTTTTTGTACTTGCTAACTTTGTGACCTCGGGCAGCTATGTTACCATGGAGGAACCACACAAGATTTGACTTTATAGGCTAGAACTGAAGTCGCGCCAACTGCCTCACCCAAAATACAGTCAAGAAAGTAGCTCTCAAGCCGAGAAACGGGATCGACCATAAGCACTTCCGTGAAATTACGTACAATTTTCAAATTTCTTGTACTTGCTAACTTTGCGACCTCGGGCAGCTATGTTACCATGGAGGAACCACACAAGATTTGACTTTATAGGCTAGAACTGAAGTCGCGCCAACGGCTTAACTCAAAATACTGTCAAGAAAGTAGCTCTCAATCCGAGAAACGGGATCGACCATAAGCACTACCGTGAAATTACATACAATTTTCAAATTTCTTGTACTTGCTAACTTTGCGACCTCGGGCAGCTATGTTACCATGGAGGAACCACACAAGATTTGACTTTATAGGCTAGAATTGAAGTCGCGCCAACTGCATAACTCAAAATACAGTCAAGAAAGTAGCTCTGAAGGCGAGAAACGGGATCGACCATAAGCACTAATGTGAAATTACATACAATTTTCAAATTTTTTGTACTTGCTAACTTTGTGACCTCGGGCAGCTATGTTACCATGGAGGAACCACACAAGATTTGACTTTATAGGCTAGAACTGAAGTCGCGCCAACTGCTTAACTCAAAATACAGTCGAGAAAGTAGCTTTGAAGCCGAGAAACGGGATCGACCATAAGCACTAATGTGAAATTACATACAATTTTCAAATTTTTTGTACTTGCTAACTTTGTGACTTCGGGCAGCTATGTTACCATGGAGGAACCATACAAGATTTGACTTTATAGGCTAGAACTGAAGTCGCGCCAACTGCTTAACTCAAAATACAGTCAAGAAAGTAGCTCTCAAGCCGAGAAACGGGATCGAACATAAGCACTACCGTGAAATTACGTACAATTTTCAAATTTCTTGTACTTGCTAACTTTGCGACCTCGGGCAGCTATGTTACCATGGAGGAACCACACAAGATTTGACTTTATAGGCTAGAACTGAAGTCGCGCCAACTGCTTAACTCAAAATACAGTCAAGAAAGTAGCTCTCAAGCCGAGAAACGGGATCGACCATAAGCACTATTGTGAAATTACATACAATTTTCAAATTTCTTGTACTTGCTAACTTTGCGACCTCGGGCAGTTATGTTACCATGGAGGAACCACACAAGATATGACTTTATAGGCTAGAACTGAAGTCGCGCCAACTGCTTAACTCAAAATACAGTCAAGAAAGTAGCTCTCAAGCCGAGAAACGGGATTGACCTCGGGCAGCTATGTTACCATGGAGGAACCACACAAGAATTGACTTTATAGGCTAGAACTGAAGTCGCGCCAACTGCTTAACTCAAAATACAGTCAAGAAAGTAGCTCTGAAGGCGAGAAACGGGATCGACCATAAGCACTAATGTGAAGTTACATACAATTTTCAAATTTTTTGTACTTGCTAACTTTGTGACCTCGGGCAGCTATGTTACCATGGAGGAACCACACAAGATTTCACTTTATAGGCTAGAACTGAAGTCGCGCCAACTGCCTAACTCAAAATACAGTCAAGAAAGTAGCTCTCAAGTCGAGAAACGGGATCGACCATAAGCACTACCGTGAAATTACGTACAATTTTCAAATTTCTTGTACTTGCTAATTTTGCGACCTCGGGCAGCAATGTTACCATGGAGGAACCACACAAGATTTGACTTTATAGGCTAGAACTGAAGTCGCGGGAACTGCTTAACTCAAAATACAGTCAAGAAAGTAGCTCTCAATCCGAGAAACGGGATCGACCATAAGCACTACCGTGAAATTACATACAATTTTCAAATTTCTTGTACTTGCTAACTTTCCGACCTCGGGCAGCTATGTTACCATGGAGGAACCACACAAGATTTGACTTTATAGGCTAGAACTGAAGTCGCGCCAACTGCTTTACTCAAAATACAGTCAAGAAAGTAGCTCTCAAGCCGAGACACGGGATCGACCATAAGCACTAATGTGAAATTACATACAATTTTCAAATTTCTTGTACTTGCTAACTTTGCGACCTCGGGCAGCTATGTTACCACGGAGGAACCATACAAGATTTGACTTTATAGGCTAGAACTGAAGTCGCGCCAACTGCTTAACTCAAAATACAGTCAAGAAAGTAGCTCTCAAGCCGAGAAACGGGATCGACCATAAGCACTAATGTGAAATTACGTACAATTTTCAAATTTCTTGTACTTGCTAATTTTGCGACCTCGGGCAGCTATGTTACCATGGAGGTACCACACAAGATTTGACTTTATAGGCTAGAACTGAAGTCGCGCCAACTGCTTAACTCAAAATACAGTCAAGAAAGTAGCTCTCAAGCCGAGAAACGGGATCGACCATAAGCACTATCGTGAAATTACATACAATTTTCAAATTTCTTGTACTTGCTAACTTTGCGACCTCGGGCAGCTATGTTACCATGGAGGAACCACACAAGATTTGACTTTATAGGTTAGAACTGAAGTCGCGCCAACGGCTTAACTCAAAATACAGTCAAGAAAGTAGCTCTCAATCCGACAAACGGGATCGACCATAAGCACTAATGTGAAATTACATACAATTTTCAAATTTCTTGTACTTGCTAACTTTGCGACCTCGGGCAGCTATGTTACCATGGAGGAACCACACAAGATTTGACTTTATAGGCTAGAATTGAAGTCGCGCCAACTGCCTAACTCAAAATACAGTCAAGAAAGTAGCTCTGAAGGCGAGAAACGGGATCGACCATAAGCACTAATGTGAAATTACATACAATTTTCAAATTTTTTGTACTTGCTAACTTTGTGACCTCGGGCAGCTATGTTACCATGGAGGAACCACACAAGATTTGTATTTATAGGCTAGAACTGAAGTCGCGCCAACTGCCTAACTCAAAATACAGTCAAGAAAGTAGCTCTCAAGCCGAGAAACGGGATCGACCATAAGCACTACCGTGAAATTACGTACAATTTTCAAATTTCTTGTACTTGCTAACTTTGCGACCTCGGGCAGCTATGTTACCATGGAGGAACCACACAAGATTTGACTTTATAGGCTAGAACTGAAGTCGCGCCAACTGCCTAACTCAAAATACAGTCAAGAAAGTAGCTCTCAAGCCGAGAAACGGGATCGACCATAAGCACTACCGTGAAATTACGTACAATTTTCAAATTTCTTGTACTTGCTAATTTTGCGACCTCGGGCAGCTATGTTACCATGGAGGAACCACACAAGATTTGACTTTATAGGCTAGAACTGAAGTCGCGCCAACTGCTTAACTCAAAATACAGTCAAGAAAGTAGCTCTCAAGCCGAGAAACGGGATCGATCATAAGCACTAATGTGAAATTACATACAATTTTCAAATTTCTTGTACTTGCTAACTTTGCGACCTCGGGCAGCTATGTTACCATCGAGGAACCACACAAGATTTGACTTTATAGGCTAGAACTGAAGTCGCGCCAACTGCTTAACTCAAAATACAGCCAAGAAAGCAGCTCTCAATCCGAGAAACGGGATCGACCATAAGCACTACCGTGAAATTACATACAATTTTCAAGTTTCTTGTACTTGCTAAATTTGCGACCTCGGGCAGCTATGTTACCATGGAGGAACCACACAAGATTTGACTTTATAGGCTAGAACTGAAGTCGCGCCAACTGCTTAACTCAAAATACAGTCAAGAAAGTAGCTCTGAAGCCGAGAAACGGGATCGACCATAGGCACTACCGTGAAATTACGTACAATTTTCAAATTTCTTGTACTTGCTAACTTTGCGACCTCGGGCAGCTATGTTACCATGGAGGAACCACACAAGATTTGACTTTATATGCTAGAACTGAAGTCGCGCCAACTGCTTAATTCAAAATACAGTAAAGAAAGTAGCTCTGAAGCCGAGAAACGGGATCGACCATAGGCACTACCGTGAAATTACGTACAATTTTCAAATTTCTTGTACTTGCTAACTTTGCGACGTCGGGCAGCTATGTTACCAGGGAGGAACCACACAAGATTTGACTTTATAGGTTAGAACTGAAGTCGCACGAACTGTTTAACTCAAAATACAGTCAAGAAAGTAGCTCTCAAGCCGAGAAACGGGATCGACCATAAGCACTAATGTGAAATTACGTACAATTTTCAAATTTCTTGTACTTGCTAATTTTGCGACTTCGGGCAGCTATGTTACCATGGAGGAACCACACAAGATTTGACTTTATAGGTTAGAACTGAAGTCGCACGAACTGTTTAACTCAAAATACAGTCAAGAAAGTAGCTCTCAAGCCGAGAAACGGGATCGACCATAAGCACTACCGTGAAATTACATACAATTTTCAAATTTCTGGTACTTGCTAACTTTGCGACCTCGGGCAGCTATGTTACCATGGAGGAACCACACAAGATTTGACTTTATAGGCTAGAACTGAAGTCGCGCCAACTGCCTAACTCAAAACACAGTCAAGAAAGTAGCTCTCAAGCCGAAAAACGGGATCGACCATAAGCACTACCGTGAAATTACGTACAATTTTCAAATTTCTTCTACTTGCTGACTTTGCGACCTCGGGCAGCTATGTTACCATGGAGGAACCATACAAGATTTGACTTTATAGGCTAGAACTGAAGTCGCGCCAACGGCTTAACTCAAAATACAGTCAAGAAAGTAGCTCTCAAGCCGAGAAACGGGATCGACCATAAGCACTAATGTGAAATTACATACAATTTTCAAATTTCTTGTACTTGTTAACTTTGCGACCTCGGGCAGCTATGTTACCATGGAGGAACCACACAAGATTTGACTTTATAGGCTAGAACTGAAGTCGCGCCAACTGCTTAACTCAAAATACAGTCAAGAAAGTAGCTCTGAAGGCGAGAAACGGGATCGACCATAAGCACTAATGTGAAATTACATACAATTTTCAATTTTTTTGTACTTGCTAACTTTGTGACCTCGGGCAGCTATGTTACCATGGAGGAACCACACAAGATTTGACTTTATAGGCTAGAACTGAAGTCGCGCCAACTGCCTTACTCAAAATACAGTCAAGAAAGTAGCTCTCAAGCCGAGAAACGGGATCGACCATAAGCACTACCGTGAAATTACGTACAGTTTTCAAATTTCTTGTACTTGCTAACTTTGCGACCTCGGGCAGCTATGTTATCATGGAGGAACTACACAAGATTTGACGTTATAGGCTAGAACTGAAGTCGCGCCAACTTCACCATAAGCACTACCGTGAAATTACATACAATTTTCAAATTTCTTGTACTTGCTAACTTTGTGACCTCGGGCAGCTATGTTACCATGGAGGAACCACACAAGATTTCACTTTATAGGCTAGAACTGAAGTCGCGCCAACTGCCTAACTCAAAATACAGTCAAGAAAGTAGCTCTCAAGTCGAGAAACGGGATCGACCATAAGCACTACCGTGAAATTACGTACAATTTTCAAATTTCTTGTACTTGCTAATTTTGCGACCTCGGGCAGCAATGTTACCATGGAGGAACCACACAAGATTTGACTTTATAGGCTAGAACTGAAGTCGCGGGAACTGCTTAACTCAAAATACAGTCAAGAAAGTAGCTCTCAATCCGAGAAACGGGATCGACCATAAGCACTACCGTGAAATTACATACAATTTTCAAATTTCTTGTACTTGCTAACTTTCCGACCTCGGGCAGCTATGTTACCATGGAGGAACCACACAAGATTTGACTTTATAGGCTAGAACTGAAGTCGCGCCAACTGCTTTACTCAAAATACAGTCAAGAAAGTAGCTCTCAAGCCGAGAAACGGGATCGACCATAAGCACTAATGTGAAATTACATACAATTTTCAAATTTCTTGTACTTGCTAACTTTGCGACCTCGGGCAGCTATGTTACCACGGAGGAACCATACAAGATTTGACTTTATAGGCTAGAACTGAAGTCGCGCCAACTGCTTAACTCAAAATACAGTCAAGAAAGTAGCTCTCAAGCCGAGAAACGGGATCGACCATAAGCACTAATGTGAAATTACGTACAATTTTCAAATTTCTTGTACTTGCTAATTTTGCGACCTCGGGCAGCTATGTTACCATGGAGGTACCACACAAGATTTGACTTTATAGGCTAGAACTGAAGTCGCGCCAACTGCTTAACTCAAAATACAGTCAAGAAAGTAGCTCTCAAGCCGAGAAACGGGATCGACCATAAGCACTATCGTGAAATTACATACAATTTTCAAATTTCTTGTACTTGCTAACTTTGCGACCTCGGGCAGCTATGTTACCATGGAGGAACCACACAAGATTTGACTTTATAGGTTAGAACTGAAGTCGCGCCAACGGCTTAACTCAAAATACAGTCAAGAAAGTAGCTCTCAATCCGACAAACGGGATCGACCATAAGCACTAATGTGAAATTACATACAATTTTCAAATTTCTTGTACTTGCTAACTTTGCGACCTCGGGCAGCTATGTTACCATGGAGGAACCACACAAGATTTGACTTTATAGGCTAGAATTGAAGTCGCGCCAACTGCCTAACTCAAAATACAGTCAAGAAAGTAGCTCTGAAGGCGAGAAACGGGATCGACCATAAGCACTAATGTGAAATTACATACAATTTTCAAATTTTTTGTACTTGCTAACTTTGTGACCTCGGGCAGCTATGTTACCATGGAGGAACCACACAAGATTTGTATTTATAGGCTAGAACTGAAGTCGCGCCAACTGCCTAACTCAAAATACAGTCAAGAAAGTAGCTCTCAAGCCGAGAAACGGGATCGACCATAAGCACTACCGTGAAATTACGTACAATTTTCAAATTTCTTGTACTTGCTAACTTTGCGACCTCGGGCAGCTATGTTACCATGGAGGAACCACACAAGATTTGACTTTATAGGCTAGAACTGAAGTCGCGCCAACTGCCTAACTCAAAATACAGTCAAGAAAGTAGCTCTCAAGCCGAGAAACGGGATCGACCATAAGCACTACCGTGAAATTACGTACAATTTTCAAATTTCTTGTACTTGCTAATTTTGCGACCTCGGGCAGCTATGTTACCATGGAGGAACCACACAAGATTTGACTTTATAGGCTAGAACTGAAGTCGCGCCAACTGCTTAACTCAAAATACAGTCAAGAAAGTAGCTCTCAAGCCGAGAAACGGGATCGATCATAAGCACTAATGTGAAATTACATACAATTTTCAAATTTCTTGTACTTGCTAACTTTGCGACCTCGGGCAGCTATGTTACCATCGAGGAACCACACAAGATTTGACTTTATAGGCTAGAACTGAAGTCGCGCCAACTGCTTAACTCAAAATACAGCCAAGAAAGCAGCTCTCAATCCGAGAAACGGGATCGACCATAAGCACTACCGTGAAATTACATACAATTTTCAAGTTTCTTGTACTTGCTAAATTTGCGACCTCGGGCAGCTATGTTACCATGGAGGAACCACACAAGATTTGACTTTATAGGCTAGAACTGAAGTCGCGCCAACTGCTTAACTCAAAATACAGTCAAGAAAGTAGCTCTGAAGCCGAGAAACGGGATCGACCATAGGCACTACCGTGAAATTACGTACAATTTTCAAATTTCTTGTACTTGCTAACTTTGCGACCTCGGGCAGCTATGTTACCATGGAGGAACCACACAAGATTTGACTTTATATGCTAGAACTGAAGTCGCGCCAACTGCTTAATTCAAAATACAGTAAAGAAAGTAGCTCTGAAGCCGAGAAACGGGATCGACCATAGGCACTACCGTGAAATTACGTACAATTTTCAAATTTCTTGTACTTGCTAACTTTGCGACGTCGGGCAGCTATGTTACCAGGGAGGAACCACACAAGATTTGACTTTATAGGTTAGAACTGAAGTCGCACGAACTGTTTAACTCAAAATACAGTCAAGAAAGTAGCTCTCAAGCCGAGAAACGGGATCGACCATAAGCACTAATGTGAAATTACGTACAATTTTCAAATTTCTTGTACTTGCTAATTTTGCGACTTCGGGCAGCTATGTTACCATGGAGGAACCACACAAGATTTGACTTTATAGGTTAGAACTGAAGTCGCACGAACTGTTTAACTCAAAATACAGTCAAGAAAGTAGCTCTCAAGCCGAGAAACGGGATCGACCATAAGCACTACCGTGAAATTACATACAATTTTCAAATTTCTTGTACTTGCTAACTTTGCGACCTCGGGCAGCTATGTTACCATGGAGGAACCACACAAGATTTGACTTTATAGGCTAGAACTGAAGTCGCGCCAACTGCCTAACTCAAAACACAGTCAAGAAAGTAGCTCTCAAGCCGAAAAACGGGATCGACCATAAGCACTACCGTGAAATTACGTACAATTTTCAAATTTCTTCTACTTGCTGACTTTGCGACCTCGGGCAGCTATGTTACCATGGAGGAACCATACAAGATTTGACTTTATAGGCTAGAACTGAAGTCGCGCCAACGGCTTAACTCAAAATACAGTCAAGAAAGTAGCTCTCAAGCCGAGAAACGGGATCGACCATAAGCACTAATGTGAAATTACATACAATTTTCAAATTTCTTGTACTTGTTAACTTTGCGACCTCGGGCAGCTATGTTACCATGGAGGAACCACACAAGATTTGACTTTATAGGCTAGAACTGAAGTCGCGCCAACTGCTTAACTCAAAATACAGTCAAGAAAGTAGCTCTGAAGGCGAGAAACGGGATCGACCATAAGCACTAATGTGAAATTACATACAATTTTCAATTTTTTTGTACTTGCTAACTTTGTGACCTCGGGCAGCTATGTTACCATGGAGGAACCACACAAGATTTGACTTTATAGGCTAGAACTGAAGTCGCGCCAACTGCCTTACTCAAAATACAGTCAAGAAAGTAGCTCTCAAGCCGAGAAACGGGATCGACCATAAGCACTACCGTGAAATTACGTACAGTTTTCAAATTTCTTGTACTTGCTAACTTTGCGACCTCGGGCAGCTATGTTATCATGGAGGAACTACACAAGATTTGACGTTATAGGCTAGAACTGAAGTCGCGCCAACTTCACCATAAGCACTACCGTGAAATTACATACAATTTTCAAATTTCTTGTACTTGCTAACTTTGTGACCTCGGGCAGCTATGTTACCATGGAGGAACCACACAAGAATTGACTTTATAGGCTAGAACTGAAGTCGCGCCAACTGCTTAACTCAAAATACAGTCAAGAAAGTAGCTCTGAAGCCGAGAAACGGGATCGACCATAAGCATTACCGTGAAATTACGTACAATTTTCAAATTTCTTGTACTTGCTAATTTTGCGACCCCGGGCAGCTATGTTACCATGGAGGAACTACACAAGATTTGACGTTATAGGCTAGAACTGAAGTCGCGCCAACTGCTTAACTCAAAATACAGTCAAGAAAGTAGCTCTGAAGCCGAGAAACGGGATCGACCATAAGCACTACCGTGAAATTACGTACAATTTTCAAATTTCTTGTACTTGCTAACTTTGCGACCTCGGGCAGCTATGTTACCATGGAGGAACCACATAAGATTTGACTTTATAGGCTAGAACTGAAGTCGCGCCAACTGCTTAACTCAAAATACAGTCAAGAAAGTAGCTCTCAAGCCGAGAAACGGGATCGACCATAAGCACTACCGTGAAATTACGTACAATTTTCAAATTTCTTGTACTTGCTAACTTTGTGACCTCGGGCAGCTATGTTACCATGGAGGAACCACACAAGAATTTACTTTATAGGCTAGAACTGAAGTCGCACGAACTGCTTAACTCAAAATACAGTCAAGAAAGTAGCTCTCAAGCCGAGAAACGGGATCGACCATAAGCATTACCGTGAAATTACGTACAATTTTCAAATTTCTTGTACTTGCTAATTTTGCGACCCCGGGCAGCTATGTTACCATGGAGGAACTACACAAGATTTGACGTTATAGGCTAGAACTGAAGTCGCGCCAACTGCTTAACTCAAAATACAGTCAAGAAAGTAGCTCTGAAGCCGAGAAACGGGATCGACCATAAGCACTACCGTGAAATTACGTACAATTTTCAAATTTCTTGTACTTGCTAACTTTGCGACCTCGGGCAGCTATGTTACCATGGAGGAACCACATAAGATTTGACTTTATAGGCTAGAACTGAAGTCGCGCCAACTGCTTAACTCAAAATACAGTCAAGAAAGTAGCTCTCAAGCCGAGAAACGGGATCGACCATAAGCACTACCGTGAAATAACGTACAATTTTCAAATTTCTTGTACTTGCTAAGTTTGCGACCTCGGGCAGCTATGTTACCATGGAGGAGCCACACAAGATTTGACTTTATAGGCTAGAACTGAAGTCGCGCCAACTGCTTAACTCAAAATACAGTCAAGAAAGTAGCTCTGAAGCCGAGAAACGGGATCGACCATAAGCACTAATGTGAAATTACATACAATTTTCAAATTTCTTGTACTTGCTAACTTTGTGACCTCGGGCAGCTATGTTACCATGGAGGAACCACACAAGAATTGACTTTATAGGCTAGAACTGAAGTCGCGCTAACTGCTTAACTCAAAATACAGTCAAGAAAGTAGCTCTGAAGCCGAGAAACGGGATCGACCATAAGCACTACCGTGAAATTACGTACAATTTTCAAATTTCTTGTACTTGCTAACTTTGCGACCTCGGGCAGCTATGTTACCATGGAGGAACCACACAAGATTTGACTCTATACCCTAGAACTGAAGTCGCACGAACTGCTTAACTCAAAATACAGTCAAGAAAGTAGCTCTCAAGCCGAGAAACGGGATCGACCATAAGCACTACCGTGAAATTACGTACAATTTTCAAATTTCTTGTACTTGCTAACTTTGTGACCTCGGGCAGCTATGTTACCATGGAGGAACCACACAAGAATTGACTTTATAGGCTAGAACTGAAGTCGCGCTAACTGCTTAACTCAAAATACAGTCAAGAAAGTAGCTCTGAAGCCGGGAAACGGGATCGACCATAAGCACTACCGTGAAATTACGTACAATTTTCAAATTTCTTGTACTTGCTAACTTTGCGACCTCGGGCAGCTATGTTACCATGGAGGAACCACACAAGATTTGACTTCATAGGCTAGAACTGAAGTCGCACGAACTGCTTAACTCAAAATACAATCAAGAAAGTAGCTCTCAAGCCGAGAAACGGGATCGACCATAAGCACTACCGTGAAATTACGTACAATTTTCAAATTTCTTGTACTTGCTAACTTTGCGACCTCGGGCAGCTATGTTACCATGGAGGAACCACACAAGATTTGACTTTATAGGCTAGAACTGAAGTCGCGCCAACTGCTTAACTCAAAATACAGTCAAGAAAGTAGCTCTGAAGCCGAGAAACGGGATCGACCATAGGCACTACCGCGAAATTACGTACAATTTTCAAATTTCTTGTACTTGTTAACTTTGCGACCTCGGGCAGCTATGTTACCATGGAGGAACCACACAAGATTTGACTTTATAGGCTAGAACTGAAGTCGCGCCAACTGCTTAACTCAAAATACAGTCAAGAAAGTAGCTCTCAAGCCGAGAAACGGGATCGACCACAAGCACTAATGTGAAATTACATACAATTTTCAAATTTCTTGTACTTGCTAACTTTGCGACCTCGGGCAGCTATGTTACCATAAAGGAACCACACAAGATTTGACTTTATAGGCTAGACCTGAAGTCGCGCCAACTGCTAAATCAAAATACAGTCAAGAAAGTAGCTCTGAAGCCGAGAAACGGGATCGACCATAAGCACTACCGTGAAATTACGTACAATTTTCAAATTTCTTGTACTTGCTAACTTTGCGACCTCGGGCAGCTATGTTACCATGGAGGAACCACACAAGATTTCACTTTATAGGCTAGAACTGAAGTCGCGCCAACTGCTTAACTCAAAATACAGTCAAGAAAGTAGCTCTGAAGCCGAGAAACGGGATCGACCATAGGCACTACCGCGAAATTACGTACAATTTTCTAATTTCTTGTACTTGTTAACTTTGCGACCTCGGGCAGCTATGTTACCATGGAGGAACCACACAAGATTTGACTTTATAGGCTAGAACTGAAGTCGCGCCAACTGCTTAACTCAAAATACAGTCAAGAAAGTAGCTCTCAAGCCGAGAAACGGGATCGACCACAAGCACTAATGTGAAATTACATACAATTTTCAAATTTCTTGTACTTGCTAACTTTGCGACCTCGGGCAGCTATGTTACCATAAAGGAACCACACAAGATTTGACTTTATAGGCTAGACCTGAAGTCGCGCCAACTGCTAAATCAAAATACAGTCAAGAAAGTAGCTCTGAAGCCGAGAAACGGGATCGACCATAAGCACTACCGTGAAATTACGTACAATTTTCAAATTTCTTGTACTTGCTAACTTTGCGACCTCGGGCAGCTATGTTACCATGGAGGAACCACACAAGATTTGACTTTATAGGTTAGAACTGAAGTCGCACGAACTGTTTAACTCAAAATACAGTCAAGAAAGTAGCTCTCAAGCCGAGAAACGGGATCGACCATAAGCACTACCGTGAAATTACATACAATTTTCAAATTTCTTGTACTTGCTAAATTTGCGACCTCGGGCAGCTATGTTACCATGGAGGAACCACACAAGATTTGACTTTATAAGCTAGAACTGAAGTGGCGCCAACTGCCTAACTCAAAATACAGTCAAGAAAGTAGCTCTCAAGCCGAAAAACGGGATCGACCATAAGCACTACCGTGAAATTACGTACAATTTTCAAATTTCTTCTACTTGCTAAATTTGCGACCTCGGGCAGCTATGTTATCATGGAGGCACCACACAAGATTTGACTTTATAGGCTAGAACTGAAGTCGCGCCAACTGCTTAACTCAAAATACAGTCAAGAAAGTAGCTCTCAAGCCGAGAAACGGGATCGACCATAAGCACTAATGTGAAATTACATACAATTTTCAAATTTCTTGTACTTGCTAACTTTGCGACCTCGGGCAGCTATGTTACCATCGAGGAACCATACAAGATTTGACTTTATACGCTAGAACTGAAGTCGCGCCAACTGCTTAACTCAAAATACAGTCAAGAAAGTAGCTCTGAAGCCGAGAAACGGGATCGACCATAAGCACTACCGTGAAATTACGTACAATTTTCAAATTTCTTGTACTTGCTAACTTTGCGACCTCGGGCAGCTATGTTACCATGGAGGAACCACACAAGATTTGACTTTATAGGCTAGAACTGAAGTCGCGCCAACTGCTTAACTCAAAATACAGTCAAGAAAGTAGCTCTGAAGCCGAGAAACGGGATCGACCATAGGCACTACCGCGAAATTACGTACAATTTTCAAATTTCTTGTACTTGTTAACTTTGCGACCTCGGGCAGCTATGTTACCATGGAGGAACCACACAAGATTTGACTTTATAGGCTAGAACTGAAGTCGCGCCAACTGCTTAACTCAAAATACAGTCAAGAAAGTAGCTCTCAAGCCGAGAAACGGGATCGACCACAAGCACTAATGTGAAATTACATACAATTTTCAAATTTCTTGTACTTGCTAACTTTGCGACCTCGGGCAGCTATGTTACCATAAAGGAACCACACAAGATTTGACTTTATAGGCTAGACCTGAAGTCGCGCCAACTGCTAAATCAAAATACAGTCAAGAAAGTAGCTCTGAAGCCGAGAAACGGGATCGACCATAAGCACTACCGTGAAATTACGTACAATTTTCAAATTTCTTGTACTTGCTAACTTTGCGACCTCGGGCAGCTATGTTACCATGGAGGAACCACACAAGATTTGACTTTATAGGTTAGAACTGAAGTCGCACGAACTGTTTAACTCAAAATACAGTCAAGAAAGTAGCTCTCAAGCCGAGAAACGGGATCGACCATAAGCACTACCGTGAAATTACATACAATTTTCAAATTTCTTGTACTTGCTAAATTTGCGACCTCGGGCAGCTATGTTACCATGGAGGAACCACACAAGATTTGACTTTATAAGCTAGAACTGAAGTGGCGCCAACTGCCTAACTCAAAATACAGTCAAGAAAGTAGCTCTCAAGCCGAAAAACGGGATCGACCATAAGCACTACCGTGAAATTACGTACAATTTTCAAATTTCTTCTACTTGCTAAATTTGCGACCTCGGGCAGCTATGTTATCATGGAGGCACCACACAAGATTTGACTTTATAGGCTAGAACTGAAGTCGCGCCAACTGCTTAACTCAAAATACAGTCAAGAAAGTAGCTCTGAAGCCGAGAAACGGGATCGACCATAAGCACTACCGTGAAATTACGTACAATTTTCAAATTTCTTGTACTTGCTAACTTTGCGACCTCGGGCAGCTATGTTACCATGGAGGAACCACACAAGATTTGACTTTATAGGTTAGAACTGAAGTCGCACGAACTGTTTAACTCAAAATACAGTCAAGAAAGTAGCTCTGAAGCCGAGAAACGGGATCGACCATAAGCACTAATGTGAAATTACGTACAATTTTCAAATTTCTTGTACTTGCTAACTTTGCGACCTCGGGCAGCTATGTTACCATGGAGGAACCACACAAGATTTGACTTTTTAGGTTAGAACTGAAGTCGCACGAACTGCTTAACTCAAAATACAGTCAAGAAAGTAACTCTCAAGCCGAGAAACGGGATCGACCATAAGCACTACCGTGAAATTACGTACAATTTTCAAATTTCTTGTACTTGCTAACTTTGCGACCTCGGGCAGCTATGTTACCATGGAGGAACCATACAAGATTTGACTTTTTAGGCTAGAGCTGAAGTCGCGCCAACGGCTTAACTCAAAATACAGTCAAGAAAGTAGCTCTCAAGCCGAGAAACGGGATCGACCATAAGCACTAATGTGAAATTACATACAATTTTCAAATTTCTTGTACTTGCTAACTTTGCGACCTCGGGCAGCTATGTTACCATGGAGGAACCACACAAGATTTGACTTTATAGGCTAGAACTGAAGTCGCGCCAACTGCTTAACTCAAAATACAGTCAAGAAAGTAGCTCTGAAGCCGAGAAACGGGATCGACCATAGGCACTAATGAGAAATTACGTACAATTTTCAAATTTCTTGTACTTGTTAACTTTGCGACCTCGGGCAGCTATGTTACCATGGAGGAACCACACAAGATTTGACTTTATAGGCTAGAACTGAAGTCGCGCCAACTGCTAAATCAAAATACAGTCAAGAAAGTAGCTCTGAAGCCGAGAAACGGGATCGACCATAAGCACTACCGTGAAATTACGTACAATTTTCAAATTTCTTGTACTTGCTAACTTTGCGACCTCGGGCAGCTATGTTACCATGGAGGAACCACACAAGATTTGACTTTATAGGTTAGAACTGAAGTCGCACGAACTGCCTAACTCAAAATACAGTCAAGAAAGTAGCTCTGAAGCCGAGAAACGGGATCGACCATAGGCACTAATGCGAAATTACGTACAATTTTCAAATTTCTTGTACTTGTTAACTTTGCGACCTCGGGCAGCTATGTTACCATGGAGGAACCACACAAGATTTGACTTTATAGGCTAGAACTGAAGTCGCGCCAACTGCTAAATCAAAATACAGTCAAGAAAGTAGCTCTGAAGCCGAGAAACGGGATCGACCATAAGCACTACCGTGAAATTACGTACAATTTTCAAATTTCTTGTACTTGCTAACTTTGCGACCTCGGGCAGCTATGTTACCATGGAGGAACCACACAAGATTTGACTTTATAGGCTAGAACTGAAGTCGCGCCAACTGCTTAACTCAAAATACAGTCAAGAAAGTAGCTCTGAAGCCGAGAAACGGGATCGACCATAAGCACTACCGTGAAATTACGTACAATTTTCAAATTTCTTGTACTTGCTAATTTTGCGACCTCGGGCAGCTATGTTACCATCGAGGAACCACACAAGATTTGACTTTATAGGCTAGAACTGAAGTCGCGCCAACTGCTTAACTCAAAATACAGTCAAGAAAGTAGCTCTGAAGCCGAGAAACGGGATCGACCATAAGCACTACCGTGAAATTACGTACAATTTTCAAATTTCTTGTACTTGCTAACTTTGCGACCTCGGGCAGCTATGTTACCATGGAGGAACCACACAAGATTTGACTTTATAGGTTAGAACTGAAGTCGCACGAACTGTTTAACTCAAAATACAGTCAAGAAAGTAGCTCTGAAGCCGAGAAACGGGATCGACCATAAGCACTAATGTGAAATTACGTACAATTTTCAAATTTCTTGTACTTGCTAACTTTGCGACCTCGGGCAGCTATGTTACCATGGAGGAACCACACAAGATTTGACTTTATAGGCTAGAACTGAAGTCGCACGAACTGCTTAACTCAAAATACAGTCAAGAAAGTAGCTCTCAAGCCGAGAAACGGGATCGACCATAAGCACTACCGTGAAATTACATACACTTTTCAAATTTCTTGTACTTGCTAACTTTGCGACCTCGGGCAGCTATGTTACCATGGAGGAACCACACAAGATTTGACTTTACAGGCTAGAACTGAAGTCGCGCCAACTGCCTAACTCAAAATACAGTCAAGAAAGTAGCTCTGAAGCCGAGAAACGGGAGCGACCATAAGCACTACCGTGAAATTACGTACAATTTTCAAATTTCTTGTACTTGCTAACTTTGCGACCTCGGGCAGCTATGTTACCATGGAGGAACCACATAAGATTTGACTTTATAGTCTAGAACTGAAGTCGCGCCAACTGCTTAACTCAAAATACAGTAAAGAAAGTAGCTCTGAAGCCGAGAAACGGGATCGACCATAAGCACTACCGTGAAATTACGTACAATTTTCAAATTTATTGTACTTGCTAAGTTTGCGACCTCGGGCAGCTATGTTACCATGGAGGAACCACACAAGATTTGACTTTATAGGCTAGAACTGAAGTCGCGCCAACTGCTTAACTCAAAATACAGTCAAGAAAGTAGCTCTGAAGCCGAGAAACGGGATCGACCATAAGCACTACCGTGAAATTACGTACAATTTTCAAATTTCTTGTACTTGCTAACTTTGCGACCTCGGGCAGCTATGTTACCATGGAGGAACCACACAAGATTTGACTTTATAGGCTAGAACTGAAGTCGCGCCAACGGCTTAACTCAAAATACAGTCAAGAAAGTAGCTCTCAAGCCGAGAAACGGGATCGACCATAAGCACTACCGTGAAATTACATACAATTTTCAAATTTCTTGTACTTGCTAACTTTGCGACCTCGGGCAGCTATGTTACCATGGAGGAACCACACAAGATTTGACTTTATAGGCTAGAATTGAAGTCGCGCCAACTGCCTAACTCAAAATACAGTCAAGAAAGTAGCTCTGAAGGCGAGAAACGGGATCGACCATAAGCACTAATATGAAATTACATACAATTTTCAAATTTCTTGTACTTGCTAACTTTGTGACCTCGGGCAGCTATGTTACCATGGAGGAACCACACAAGAATTGACTTTATAGGCTAGAACTGAAGTCGCGCCAACTGCTTAACTCAAAATACAGTCAAGAAAGTAGCTCTGAAGCCGAGAAACGGGATCGACCATAAGCACTACCGTGAAATTACGTACAATTTTCAAATTTCTTGTACTTGCTAAGTTTGCGACCTCGGGCAGCTATGTTACCATGGAGGAGCCACACAAGATTTGACTTTATAGGCTAGACCTGAAGTCGCGCCAACTGCTTAACTCAAAATACAGTCAAGAAAGTAGCTCTGAAGCCGAGAAACGGGATCGACCATAAGCACTAATGTGAAATTACATACAATTTTCAAATTTCTTGTACCTGCTAACTTTGTGACCTCGGGCAGCTATGTTACCATGGAGGAACCACACAAGAATTGACTTTATAGGCTAGAACTGAAGTCGCGCTAACTGCTTAACTCAAAATACAGTCAAGAAAGTAGCTCTGAAGCCGAGAAACGGGATCGACCATAAGCACTACCGTGAAATTACGTACAATTTTCAAATTTCTTGTACTTGCTAACTTTGTGACCTCGGGCAGCTATGTAACCATGGAGGAACCACACAAGAATTGACTTTATAGGCTAGAACTGAAGTCGCGGTAACTGTTTAACTCAAAATACAGTCAAGAAAGTAGCTCTGAAGCCGGGAAACGGGATCGACCATAAGCACTACCGTGAAATTACGTACAATTTTCAAATTTCTTGTACTTGCTAACTTTGCGACCTCGGGCAGCTATGTTACCATGGAGGAACCATACAAGATTTGACTTCATAGGCTAGAACTGAAGTCGCACGAACTGCTTAACTCAAAATACAATCAAGAAAGTAGCTCTCAAGCCGAGAAACGGGATCGACCATAAGCACTACCGTGAAATTACGTACAATTTTCAAATTTCTTGTACTTGCTAACTTTGCGACCTCGGGCAGCTATGTTACCATGGAGGAACCACACAAGATTTGACTTTATAGGCTAGAACTGAAGTCGCGCCAACTGCTTAACTCAAAATACAATCAAGAAAGTAGCTCTCAAGCCGAGAAACGGGATCGACCATAAGCACTACCGTGAAATTACGTACAATTTTCAAATTTCTTGTACTTGCTAACTTTGCGACCTCGGGCAGCTATGTTACCATGGAGGAACCACACAAGATTTGACTTTATAGGCTAGAACTGAAGTCGCGCCAACTGCTTAACTCAAAATACAGTCAAGAAAGTAGCTCTGAAGCCGAGAAACGGGATCGACCATAGGCACTACCGCGAAATTACGTACAATTTTCAAATTTCTTGTACTTGTTAACTTTGCGACCTCGGGCAGCTATGTTACCATGGAGGAACCACACAAGATTTGACTTTATAGGCTAGAACTGAAGTCGCGCCAACTGCTTAACTCAAAATACAGTCAAGAAAGTAGCTCTCAAGCCGAGAAACGGGATCGACCACAAGCACTAATGTGAAATTACATACAATTTTCAAATTTCTTGTACTTGCTAACTTTGCGACCTCGGGCAGCTATGTTACCATAAAGGAACCACACAAGATTTGACTTTATAGGCTAGACCTGAAGTCGCGCCAACTGCTAAATCAAAATACAGTCAAGAAAGTAGCTCTGAAGCCGAGAAACGGGATCGACCATAAGCACTACCGTGAAATTACGTACAATTTTCAAATTTCTTGTACTTGCTAACTTTGCGACCTCGGGCAGCTATGTTACCATGGAGGAACCACACAAGATTTGACTTTATAGGCTAGACCTGAAGTCGCGCCAACTGCTTAACTCAAAATACAGTCAAGAAAGTAGCTCTGAAGCCGAGAAACGGGATCGACCATAGGCACTACCGCGAAATTACGTACAATTTTCAAATTTCTTGTACTTGTTAACTTTGCGACCTCGGGCAGCTATGTTACCATGGAGGAACCACACAAGATTTGACTTTATAGGCTAGAACTGAAGTCGCGCCAACTGCTTAACTCAAAATACAGTCAAGAAAGTAGCTCTCAAGCCGAGAAACGGGATCGACCACAAGCACTAATGTGAAATTACATACAATTTTCAAATTTCTTGTACTTGCTAACTTTGCGACCTCGGGCAGCTATGTTACCATAAAGGAACCACACAAGATTTGACTTTATAGGCTAGACCTGAAGTCGCGCCAACTGCTAAATCAAAATACAGTCAAGAAAGTAGCTCTGAAGCCGAGAAACGGGATCGACCATAAGCACTACCGTGAAATTACGTACAATTTTCAAATTTCTTGTACTTGCTAACTTTGCGACCTCGGGCAGCTATGTTACCATGGAGGAACCACACAAGATTTGACTTTATAGGTTAGAACTGAAGTCGCACGAACTGTTTAACTCAAAATACAGTCAAGAAAGTAGCTCTCAAGCCGAGAAACGGGATCGACCATAAGCACTACCGTGAAATTACATACAATTTTCAAATTTCTTGTACTTGCTAAATTTGCGACCTCGGGCAGCTATTTATCCATGGAGGAACCACACAAGATTTGACTTTATAAGCTAGAACTGAAGTGGCGCCAACTGCCTAACTCAAAATACAGTCAAGAAAGTAGCTCTCAAGCCGAAAAACGGGATCGACCATAAGCACTACCGTGAAATTACGTACAATTTTCAAATTTCTTCTACTTGCTAAATTTGCGACCTCGGGCAGCTATGTTATCATGGAGGCACCACACAAGATTTGACTTTATAGGCTAGAACTGAAGTCGCGCCAACTGCTTAACTCAAAATACAGTCAAGAAAGTAGCTCTCAAGCCGAGAAACGGGATCGACCATAAGCACTAATGTGAAATTACATACAATTTTCAAATTTCTTGTACTTGCTAACTTTGCGACCTCGGGCAGCTATGTTACCATCGAGGAACCATACAAGATTTGACTTTATAGGCTAGAACTGAAGTCGCGCCAACTGCTTAACTCAAAATACAGTCAAGAAAGTAGTTCTGAAGCCGAGAAACGGGATCGACCATAAGCACTACCGTGAAATTACGTACAATTTTCAAATTTCTTGTACTTGCTAACTTTGCGACCTCGGGCAGCTATGTTACCATGGAGGAACCACACAAGATTTGACTTTATAGGCTAGAACTGAAGTCGCGCCAACTGCTTAACTCAAAATACAGTCAAGAAAGTAGCTCTGAAGCCGAGAAACGGGATCGACCATAGGCACTACCGCGAAATTACGTACAATTTTCAAATTTCTTGTACTTGTTAACTTTACGACCTCGGGCACCTATGTTACCATGGAGGAACCACACAAGATTTGACTTTATGGGCTAGAACTGAAGTCGCGCCAACTGCTTAGCTCAAAATACAGTCAAGAAAGTAGCTCTCAAGCCGAGAAACGGGATCGACCACAAGCACTAATGTGAAATTACATACAATTTTCAAATTTCTTGTACTTGCTAACTTTGCGACCTCGGGCAGCTATGTTACCATAAAGGAACCACACAAGATTTGACTTTATAGGCTAGACCTGAAGTCGCGCCAACTGCTAAATCAAAATACAGTCAAGAAAGTAGCTCTGAAGCCGAGAAACGGGATCGACCATAAGCACTACCGTGAAATTACGTACAATTTTCAAATTTCTTGTACTTGCTAACTTTGCGACCTCGGGCAGCTATGTTAACATGGAGGAACCACACAAGATTTGACTTTATAGGTTAGAACTGAAGTCGCACGAACTGTTTAACTCAAAATACAGTCAAGAAAGTAGCTCTCAAGCCGAGAAACGGGATCGACCATAAGCACTACCGTGAAATTACATACAATTTTCAAATTTCTTGTACTTGCTAAATTTGCGACCTCGGGCAGCTATGTTACCATGGAGGAACCACACAAGATTTGACTTTATAAGCTAGAACTGAAGTGGCGCCAACTGCCTAACTCAAAATACAGTCAAGAAAGTAGCTCTCAAGCCGAAAAACGGGATCGACCATAAGCACTACCGTGAAATTACGTACAATTTTCAAATTTCTTCTACTTGCTAAATTTGCGACCTCGGGCAGCTATGTTATCATGGAGGCACCACACAAGATTTGACTTTATAGGCTAGAACTGAAGTCGCGCCAACTGCTTAACTCAAAATACAGTCAAGAAAGTAGCTCTCAAGCCGAGAAACGGGATCGACCATAAGCACTAATGTGAAATTACATACAATTTTCAAATTTCTTGTACTTGCTAACTTTGCGACCTCGGGCAGCTATGTTACCATCGAGGAACCATACAAGATTTGACTTTATAGGCTAGAACTGAAGTCGCGCCAACTGCTTAACTCAAAATACAGTCAAGAAAGTAGCTCTGAAGCCGAGAAACGGGATCGACCATAAGCACTACCGTGAAATTACGTACAATTTTCAAATTTCTTGTACTTGCTAACTTTGCGACCTCGGGCAGCTATGTTACCATGGAGGAACCACACAAGATTTGACTTTATAGGTTAGAACTGAAGTCGCACGAACTGTTTAACTCAAAATACAGTCAAGAAAGTAGCTCTGAAGCCGAGAAACGGGATCGACCATAAGCACTAATGTGAAATTACGTACAATTTTCAAATTTCTTGTACTTGCTAACTTTGCGACCTCGGGCAGCTATGTTACCATGGAGGAACCACACAAGATTTGACTTTATAGGTTAGAACTGAAGTCGCACGAACTGTTTAACTCAAAATACAGTCAAGAAAGTAGCTCTCAAGCCGAGAAACGGGATCGACCATAAGCACTACCGTGAAATTACGTACAATTTTCAAATTTCTTGTACTTGCTAACTTTGCGACCTCGGGCAGCTATGTTACCATGGAGGAACCATACAAGATTTGACTTTTTAGGCTAGAACTGAAGTCGCGCCAACGGCTTAACTCAAAATACAGTCAAGAAAGTAGCTCTCAAGCCGAGAAACGGGATCGACCATAAGCACTACCGTGAAATTACGTACAATTTTCAAATTTATTGTACTTGCTAAGTTTGCGACCTCGGGCAGCTATGTTACCATGGAGGAACCACACAAGATTTGACTTTATAGGCTAGAACTGAAGTCGCGCCAACTGCTTAACTCAAAATACAGTCAAGAAAGTAGCTCTGAAGCCGAGAAACGGGATCGACCACAAGCACTAATGTGAAATTACATACAATTTTCAAATTTCTTGTACTTGCTAACTTTGCGACCTCGGGCAGCTATGTTACCATAAAGGAACCACACAAGATTTGACTTTATAGGCTAGACCTGAAGTCGCGCCAACTGCTAAATCAAAATACAGTCAAGAAAGTAGCTCTGAAGCCGAGAAACGGGATCGACCATAAGCACTACCGTGAAATTACGTACAATTTTCAAATTTCTTGTACTTGCTAACTTTGCGACCTCGGGCAGCTATGTTAACATGGAGGAACCACACAAGATTTGACTTTATAGGTTAGAACTGAAGTCGCACGAACTGTTTAACTCAAAATACAGTCAAGAAAGTAGCTCTCAAGCCGAGAAACGGGATCGACCATAAGCACTACCGTGAAATTACATACAATTTTCAAATTTCTTGTACTTGCTAAATTTGCGACCTCGGGCAGCTATGTTACCATGGAGGAACCACACAAGATTTGACTTTATAAGCTAGAACTGAAGTGGCGCCAACTGCCTAACTCAAAATACAGTCAAGAAAGTAGCTCTCAAGCCGAAAAACGGGATCGACCATAAGCACTACCGTGAAATTACGTACAATTTTCAAATTTCTTCTACTTGCTAAATTTGCGACCTCGGGCAGCTATGTTATCATGGAGGCACCACACAAGATTTGACTTTATAGGCTAGAACTGAAGTCGCGCCAACTGCTTAACTCAAAATACAGTCAAGAAAGTAGCTCTCAAGCCGAGAAACGGGATCGACCATAAGCACTAATGTGAAATTACATACAATTTTCAAATTTCTTGTACTTGCTAACTTTGCGACCTCGGGCAGCTATGTTACCATCGAGGAACCATACAAGATTTGACTTTATAGGCTAGAACTGAAGTCGCGCCAACTGCTTAACTCAAAATACAGTCAAGAAAGTAGCTCTGAAGCCGAGAAACGGGATCGACCATAAGCACTACCGTGAAATTACGTACAATTTTCAAATTTCTTGTACTTGCTAACTTTGCGACCTCGGGCAGCTATGTTACCATGGAGGAACCACACAAGATTTGACTTTATAGGTTAGAACTGAAGTCGCACGAACTGTTTAACTCAAAATACAGTCAAGAAAGTAGCTCTGAAGCCGAGAAACGGGATCGACCATAAGCACTAATGTGAAATTACGTACAATTTTCAAATTTCTTGTACTTGCTAACTTTGCGACCTCGGGCAGCTATGTTACCATGGAGGAACCACACAAGATTTGACTTTATAGGTTAGAACTGAAGTCGCACGAACTGTTTAACTCAAAATACAGTCAAGAAAGTAGCTCTCAAGCCGAGAAACGGGATCGACCATAAGCACTACCGTGAAATTACGTACAATTTTCAAATTTCTTGTACTTGCTAACTTTGCGACCTCGGGCAGCTATGTTACCATGGAGGAACCATACAAGATTTGACTTTTTAGGCTAGAACTGAAGTCGCGCCAACGGCTTAACTCAAAATACAGTCAAGAAAGTAGCTCTCAAGCCGAGAAACGGGATCGACCATAAGCACTACCGTGAAATTACGTACAATTTTCAAATTTATTGTACTTGCTAAGTTTGCGACCTCGGGCAGCTATGTTACCATGGAGGAACCACACAAGATTTGACTTTATAGGCTAGACCTGAAGTCGCGCCAACTGCTAAATCAAAATACAGTCAAGAAAGTAGCTCTCAAGCCGAGAAACGGGATCGACCATAAGCACTACCGTGAAATTACATACACTTTTCAAATTTCTTGTACTTGCTAACTTTGCGACCTCGGGCAGCTATGTTACCATGGAGGAACCACACAAGATTTGACTTTACAGGCTAGAACTGAAGTCGCGCCAACTGCCTAACTCAAAATACAGTCAAGAAAGTAGCTCTGAAGCCGAGAAACGGGAGCGACCATAAGCACTACCGTGAAATTACGTACAATTTTCAAATTTCTTGTACTTGCTAACTTTGCGACCTCGGGCAGCTATGTTACCATGGAGGAACCACATAAGATTTGACTTTATAGTCTAGAACTGAAGTCGCGCCAACTGCTTAACTCAAAATACAGTAAAGAAAGTAGCTCTGAAGCCGAGAAACGGGATCGACCATAAGCACTACCGTGAAATTACGTACAATTTTCAAATTTATTGTACTTGCTAAGTTTGCGACCTCGGGCAGCTATGTTACCATGGAGGAACCACACAAGATTTGACTTTATAGGCTAGAACTGAAGTCGCGCCAACTGCTTAACTCAAAATACAGTCAAGAAAGTAGCTCTGAAGCCGAGAAACGGGATCGACCATAAGCACTACCGTGAAATTACGTACAATTTTCAAATTTCTTGTACTTGCTAACTTTGCGACCTCGGGCAGCTATGTTACCATGGAGGAACCACACAAGATTTGACTTTATAGGCTAGAACTGAAGTCGCGCCAACGGCTTAACTCAAAATACAGTCAAGAAAGTAGCTCTCAAGCCGAGAAACGGGATCGACCATAAGCACTACCGTGAAATTACATACAATTTTCAAATTTCTTGTACTTGCTAACTTTGCGACCTCGGGCAGCTATGTTACCATGGAGGAACCACACAAGATTTGACTTTATAGGCTAGAATTGAAGTCGCGCCAACTGCCTAACTCAAAATACAGTCAAGAAAGTAGCTCTGAAGGCGAGAAACGGGATCGACCATAAGCACTAATATGAAATTACATACAATTTTCAAATTTCTTGTACTTGCTAACTTTGTGACCTCGGGCAGCTATGTTACCATGGAGGAACCACACAAGAATTGACTTTATAGGCTAGAACTGAAGTCGCGCCAACTGCTTAACTCAAAATACAGTCAAGAAAGTAGCTCTGAAGCCGAGAAACGGGATCGACCATAAGCACTACCGTGAAATTACGTACAATTTTCAAATTTCTTGTACTTGCTAAGTTTGCGACCTCGGGCAGCTATGTTACCATGGAGGAGCCACACAAGATTTGACTTTATAGGCTAGACCTGAAGTCGCGCCAACTGCTTAACTCAAAATACAGTCAAGAAAGTAGCTCTGAAGCCGAGAAACGGGATCGACCATAAGCACTAATGTGAAATTACATACAATTTTCAAATTTCTTGTACCTGCTAACTTTGTGACCTCGGGCAGCTATGTTACCATGGAGGAACCACACAAGAATTGACTTTATAGGCTAGAACTGAAGTCGCGCTAACTGCTTAACTCAAAATACAGTCAAGAAAGTAGCTCTGAAGCCGAGAAACGGGATCGACCATAAGCACTACCGTGAAATTACGTACAATTTTCAAATTTCTTGTACTTGCTAACTTTGTGACCTCGGGCAGCTATGTAACCATGGAGGAACCACACAAGAATTGACTTTATAGGCTAGAACTGAAGTCGCGGTAACTGTTTAACTCAAAATACAGTCAAGAAAGTAGCTCTGAAGCCGGGAAACGGGATCGACCATAAGCACTACCGTGAAATTACGTACAATTTTCAAATTTCTTGTACTTGCTAACTTTGCGACCTCGGGCAGCTATGTTACCATGGAGGAACCATACAAGATTTGACTTCATAGGCTAGAACTGAAGTCGCACGAACTGCTTAACTCAAAATACAATCAAGAAAGTAGCTCTCAAGCCGAGAAACGGGATCGACCATAAGCACTACCGTGAAATTACGTACAATTTTCAAATTTCTTGTACTTGCTAACTTTGCGACCTCGGGCAGCTATGTTACCATGGAGGAACCACACAAGATTTGACTTTATAGGCTAGAACTGAAGTCGCGCCAACTGCTTAACTCAAAATACAATCAAGAAAGTAGCTCTCAAGCCGAGAAACGGGATCGACCATAAGCACTACCGTGAAATTACGTACAATTTTCAAATTTCTTGTACTTGCTAACTTTGCGACCTCGGGCAGCTATGTTACCATGGAGGAACCACACAAGATTTGACTTTATAGGCTAGAACTGAAGTCGCGCCAACTGCTTAACTCAAAATACAGTCAAGAAAGTAGCTCTGAAGCCGAGAAACGGGATCGACCATAGGCACTACCGCGAAATTACGTACAATTTTCAAATTTCTTGTACTTGTTAACTTTGCGACCTCGGGCAGCTATGTTACCATGGAGGAACCACACAAGATTTGACTTTATAGGCTAGAACTGAAGTCGCGCCAACTGCTTAACTCAAAATACAGTCAAGAAAGTAGCTCTCAAGCCGAGAAACGGGATCGACCACAAGCACTAATGTGAAATTACATACAATTTTCAAATTTCTTGTACTTGCTAACTTTGCGACCTCGGGCAGCTATGTTACCATAAAGGAACCACACAAGATTTGACTTTATAGGCTAGACCTGAAGTCGCGCCAACTGCTAAATCAAAATACAGTCAAGAAAGTAGCTCTGAAGCCGAGAAACGGGATCGACCATAAGCACTACCGTGAAATTACGTACAATTTTCAAATTTCTTGTACTTGCTAACTTTGCGACCTCGGGCAGCTATGTTACCATGGAGGAACCACACAAGATTTGACTTTATAGGCTAGACCTGAAGTCGCGCCAACTGCTTAACTCAAAATACAGTCAAGAAAGTAGCTCTGAAGCCGAGAAACGGGATCGACCATAGGCACTACCGCGAAATTACGTACAATTTTCAAATTTCTTGTACTTGTTAACTTTGCGACCTCGGGCAGCTATGTTACCATGGAGGAACCACACAAGATTTGACTTTATAGGCTAGAACTGAAGTCGCGCCAACTGCTTAACTCAAAATACAGTCAAGAAAGTAGCTCTCAAGCCGAGAAACGGGATCGACCACAAGCACTAATGTGAAATTACATACAATTTTCAAATTTCTTGTACTTGCTAACTTTGCGACCTCGGGCAGCTATGTTACCATAAAGGAACCACACAAGATTTGACTTTATAGGCTAGACCTGAAGTCGCGCCAACTGCTAAATCAAAATACAGTCAAGAAAGTAGCTCTGAAGCCGAGAAACGGGATCGACCATAAGCACTACCGTGAAATTACGTACAATTTTCAAATTTCTTGTACTTGCTAACTTTGCGACCTCGGGCAGCTATGTTACCATGGAGGAACCACACAAGATTTGACTTTATAGGTTAGAACTGAAGTCGCACGAACTGTTTAACTCAAAATACAGTCAAGAAAGTAGCTCTCAAGCCGAGAAACGGGATCGACCATAAGCACTACCGTGAAATTACATACAATTTTCAAATTTCTTGTACTTGCTAAATTTGCGACCTCGGGCAGCTATTTATCCATGGAGGAACCACACAAGATTTGACTTTATAAGCTAGAACTGAAGTGGCGCCAACTGCCTAACTCAAAATACAGTCAAGAAAGTAGCTCTCAAGCCGAAAAACGGGATCGACCATAAGCACTACCGTGAAATTACGTACAATTTTCAAATTTCTTCTACTTGCTAAATTTGCGACCTCGGGCAGCTATGTTATCATGGAGGCACCACACAAGATTTGACTTTATAGGCTAGAACTGAAGTCGCGCCAACTGCTTAACTCAAAATACAGTCAAGAAAGTAGCTCTCAAGCCGAGAAACGGGATCGACCATAAGCACTAATGTGAAATTACATACAATTTTCAAATTTCTTGTACTTGCTAACTTTGCGACCTCGGGCAGCTATGTTACCATCGAGGAACCATACAAGATTTGACTTTATAGGCTAGAACTGAAGTCGCGCCAACTGCTTAACTCAAAATACAGTCAAGAAAGTAGTTCTGAAGCCGAGAAACGGGATCGACCATAAGCACTACCGTGAAATTACGTACAATTTTCAAATTTCTTGTACTTGCTAACTTTGCGACCTCGGGCAGCTATGTTACCATGGAGGAACCACACAAGATTTGACTTTATAGGCTAGAACTGAAGTCGCGCCAACTGCTTAACTCAAAATACAGTCAAGAAAGTAGCTCTGAAGCCGAGAAACGGGATCGACCATAGGCACTACCGCGAAATTACGTACAATTTTCAAATTTCTTGTACTTGTTAACTTTACGACCTCGGGCACCTATGTTACCATGGAGGAACCACACAAGATTTGACTTTATGGGCTAGAACTGAAGTCGCGCCAACTGCTTAGCTCAAAATACAGTCAAGAAAGTAGCTCTCAAGCCGAGAAACGGGATCGACCACAAGCACTAATGTGAAATTACATACAATTTTCAAATTTCTTGTACTTGCTAACTTTGCGACCTCGGGCAGCTATGTTACCATAAAGGAACCACACAAGATTTGACTTTATAGGCTAGACCTGAAGTCGCGCCAACTGCTAAATCAAAATACAGTCAAGAAAGTAGCTCTGAAGCCGAGAAACGGGATCGACCATAAGCACTACCGTGAAATTACGTACAATTTTCAAATTTCTTGTACTTGCTAACTTTGCGACCTCGGGCAGCTATGTTAACATGGAGGAACCACACAAGATTTGACTTTATAGGTTAGAACTGAAGTCGCACGAACTGTTTAACTCAAAATACAGTCAAGAAAGTAGCTCTCAAGCCGAGAAACGGGATCGACCATAAGCACTACCGTGAAATTACATACAATTTTCAAATTTCTTGTACTTGCTAAATTTGCGACCTCGGGCAGCTATGTTACCATGGAGGAACCACACAAGATTTGACTTTATAAGCTAGAACTGAAGTGGCGCCAACTGCCTAACTCAAAATACAGTCAAGAAAGTAGCTCTCAAGCCGAAAAACGGGATCGACCATAAGCACTACCGTGAAATTACGTACAATTTTCAAATTTCTTCTACTTGCTAAATTTGCGACCTCGGGCAGCTATGTTATCATGGAGGCACCACACAAGATTTGACTTTATAGGCTAGAACTGAAGTCGCGCCAACTGCTTAACTCAAAATACAGTCAAGAAAGTAGCTCTCAAGCCGAGAAACGGGATCGACCATAAGCACTAATGTGAAATTACATACAATTTTCAAATTTCTTGTACTTGCTAACTTTGCGACCTCGGGCAGCTATGTTACCATCGAGGAACCATACATGATTTGACTTTATAGGCTAGAACTGAAGTCGCGCCAACTGCTTAACTCAAAATACAGTCAAGAAAGTAGCTCTGAAGCCGAGAAACGGGATCGACCATAAGCACTACCGTGAAATTACGTACAATTTTCAAATTTCTTGTACTTGCTAACTTTGCGACCTCGGGCAGCTATGTTACCATGGAGGAACCACACAAGATTTGACTTTATAGGTTAGAACTGAAGTCGCACGAACTGTTTAACTCAAAATACAGTCAAGAAAGTAGCTCTGAAGCCGAGAAACGGGATCGACCATAAGCACTAATGTGAAATTACGTACAATTTTCAAATTTCTTGTACTTGCTAACTTTGCGACCTCGGGCAGCTATGTTACCATGGAGGAACCACACAAGATTTGACTTTATAGGTTAGAACTGAAGTCGCACGAACTGTTTAACTCAAAATACAGTCAAGAAAGTAGCTCTCAAGCCGAGAAACGGGATCGACCATAAGCACTACCGTGAAATTACGTACAATTTTCAAATTTCTTGTACTTGCTAACTTTGCGACCTCGGGCAGCTATGTTACCATGGAGGAACCATACAAGATTTGACTTTTTAGGCTAGAACTGAAGTCGCGCCAACGGCTTAACTCAAAATACAGTCAAGAAAGTAGCTCTCAAGCCGAGAAACGGGATCGACCATAAGCACTAATGTGAAATTACATACAATTTTCAAATTTCTTGTACTTGCTAACTTTGCGACCTCGGGCAGCTATGTTACCATGGAGGAACCACACAAGATTTGACTTTATAGGCTAGAACTGAAGTCGCGCCAACTGCTTAACTCAAAATACAGTCAAGAAACTAGCTCTGAAGCCGAGAAACGGGATCGACCATAGGCACTAATGCGAAATTACGTACAATTTTCAAATTTCTTGTACTTGTTAACTTTGCGACCTCGGGCAGCTATGTTACCATGGAGGAACCACACAAGATTTGACTTTATAGGCTAGAACTGAAGTCGCGCCAACTGCTTAACTCAAAATACAGTCAAGAAAGTAGCTCTCAAGCCGAGAAACGGGATCGACCACAAGCACTAATGTGAAATTACATACAATTTTCAAATTTCTTGTACTTGCTAACTTTGCGACCTCGGGCAGCTATGTTACCATGGAGGAACCATACAAGATTTGACTTTTTAGGCTAGAACTGAAGTCGCGCCAACTGCTTAACTCAAAATACAGTCAAGAAAGTGGCTCTGAAGCCGAGAAATGGGGATCGACCATAAGCACTAATGTGAAATTACATACAATTTTCAAATTTCTTGTACTTGCTAAATTTGTGACCTCGGGCAGCTATGTTACCATAAAGGAACCACACAAGATTTGACTTTATAGGCTAGACCTGAAGTCGCGCCAACTGCTAAATCAAAATACAGTCAAGAAAGTAGCTCTGAAGCCGAGAAACGGGATCGACCATAAGCACTACCGTGAAATTACGTACAATTTTCAAATTTCTTGTACTTGCTAACTTTGCGACCTCGGGCAGCTATGTTACCATGGAGGAACCACACAAGATTTGACTTTATAGGTTAGAACTGAAGTCGCACGAACTGTTTAACTCAAAATACAGTCAAGAAAGTAGCTCTCAAGCCGAGAAACGGGATCGACCATAAGCACTACCGTGAAATTACGTACAATTTTCAAATTTCTTCTACTTGAGAAATTTGCGACCTCGGGCAGCTATGTTATCATGGAGGCACCACACAAGATTTGACTTTATAGGCTAGAACTGAAGTCGCGCCAACTGCTTAACTCAAAATACAGTCAAGAAAGTAGCTCTGAAGCCGAGAAACGGGATCGACCATAAGCACTACCGTGAAATTACGTACAATTTTCAAATTTCTTCTACTTGCTAAATTTGCGACCTCGGGCAGCTATGTTATCATGGAGGCACCACACAAGATTTGACTTTATAGGCTAGAACTGAAGTCGCGCCAACTGCTTAACTCAAAATACAGTCAAGAAAGTGGCTCTGAAGCCGAGAAATGGGGATCGACCATAAGCACTAATGTGAAATTACATACAATTTTCAAATTTCTTGTACTTGCTAAATTTGTGACCTCGGGCAGCTATGTTACCATAAAGGAACCACACAAGATTTGACTTTATAGGCTAGACCTGAAGTCGCGCCAACTGCTAAATCAAAATACAGTCAAGAAAGTAGCTCTGAAGCCGAGAAACGGGATCGACCATAAGCACTACCGTGAAATTACGTACAATTTTCAAATTTCTTGTACTTGCTAACTTTGCGACCTCGGGCAGCTATGTTACCATGGAGGAACCACACAAGATTTGACTTTATAGGTTAGAACTGAAGTCGCACGAACTGTTTAACTCAAAATACAGTCAAGAAAGTAGCTCTCAAGCCGAGAAACGGGATCGACCATAAGCACTACCGTGAAATTACGTACAATTTTCAAATTTCTTCTACTTGCTAAATTTGCGACCTCGGGCAGCTATGTTATCATGGAGGCACCACACAAGATTTGACTTTATAGGCTAGAACTGAAGTCGCGCCAACTGCTTAACTCAAAATACAGTCAAGAAAGTAGCTCTGAAGCCGAGAAACGGGATCGACCATAAGCACTACCGTGAAATTACGTACAATTTTCAAATTTCTTGTACTTGCTAACTTTGCGACCTCGGGCAGCTATGTTACCATGGAGGAACCACACAAGATTTGACTTTATAGGTTAGAACTGAAGTCGCACGAACTGTTTAACTCAAAATACAGTCAAGAAAGTAGCTCTGAAGCCGAGAAACGGGATCGACCATAAGCACTAATGTGAAATTACGTACAATTTTCAAATTTCTTGTACTTGCTAACTTTGCGACCTCGGGCAGCTATGTTACCATGGAGGAACCACACAAGATTTGACTTTATAGGTTAGAACTGAAGTCGCACGAACTGTTTAACTCAAAATACAGTCAAGAAAGTAGCTCTCAAGCCGAGAAACGGGATCGACCATAAGCACTACCGTGAAATTACATACAATTTTCAAATTTCTTGTACTTGCTAACTTTGCGACCTCGGGCAGCTATGTTACCATGGAGGAACCACACAAGATTTGACTTTATAAGCTAGAACTGAAGTCGCGCCAACTGCCTAACTCAAAATACAGTCAAGAAAGTAGCTCTCAAGCCGAGAAACGGGATCGACCATAAGCACTAATGTGAAATTACATACAATTTTCAAATTTCTTGTACTTGCTAACTTTGCGACCTCGGGCAGCTATGTTACCATCGAGGAACCACACAAGATTTGACTTTATAGGCTAGAACTGAAGTCGCGCCAACTGCTTAACTCAAAATACAGTCAAGAAAGTAGCTCTGAAGCCGAGAAACGGGATCGACCATAAGCACTACCGTGAAATTACGTACAATTTTCAAATTTCTTGTACTTGCTAACTTTGCGACCTCGGGCAGCTATGTTACCATGGAGGAACCACACAAGATTTGACTTTATAGGTTAGAACTGAAGTCGCACGAACTGTTTAACTCAAAATACAGTCAAGAAAGTAGCTCTGAAGCCGAGAAACGGGATCGACCATAAGCACTAATGTGAAATTACGTACAATTTTCAAATTTCTTGTACTTGCTAACTTTGCGACCTCGGGCAGCTATGTTACCATCGAGGAACCACACAAGATTTGACTTTATAGGCTAGAACTGAAGTCGCGCCAACTGCTTAACTCAAAATACAGTCAAGAAAGTAGCTCTGAAGCCGAGAAACGGGATCGACCATAAGCACTACCGTGAAATTACGTACAATTTTCAAATTTCTTGTACTTGCTAACTTTACGACCTCGGGCAGCTATGTTACCATGGAGGAACCACACAAGATTTGACTTTATAGGCTAGAACTGAAGTCGCACGAACTGCTTAACTCAAAATACAGTCAAGAAAGTAGCTCTCAAGCCGAGAAACGGGATCGACCATAAGCACTACCGTGAAATTACATACACTTTTCAAATTTCTTGTACTTGCTAACTTTGCGACCTCGGGCAGCTATGTTACCATGGAGGAACCACACAAGATTTGACTTTACAGCCTAGAACTGAAGTCGCGCCAACTGCCTAACTCAAAATACAGTCAAGAAAGTAGCTCTGAAGCCGAGAAACGGGAGCGACCATAAGCACTACCGTGAAATTACGTACAATTTTCAAATTTCTTGTACTTGCTAACTTTGCGACCTCGGGCAGCTATGTTACCATGGAGGAACCACATAAGATTTGACTTTATAGTCTAGAACTGAAGTCGCGCCAACTGCTTAACTCAAAATACAGTCAAGAAAGTAGCTCTCAAGCCGAGAAACGGGATCGACCATAAGCACTACCGTGAAATTACGTACAATTTTCAAATTTATTGTACTTGCTAAGTTTGCGACCTCGGGCAGCTATGTTACCATGGAGGAACCACACAAGATTTGACTTTATAGGCTAGAACTGAAGTCGCGCCAACTGCTTAACTCAAAATACAGTCAAGAAAGTAGCTCTGAAGCCGAGAAACGGGATCGACCATAAGCACTACCGTGAAATTACGTACAATTTTCAAATTTCTTGTACTTGCTAACTTTGCGACCTCGGGCAGCTATGTTACCATGGAGGAACCACACAAGATTTGACTTTATAGGCTAGAACTGAAGTCGCGCCAACGGCTTAACTCAAAATACAGTCAAGAAAGTAGCTCTCAAGCCGAGAAACGGGATCGACCATAAGCACTACCGTGAAATTACATACAATTTTCAAATTTCTTGTACTTGCTAACTTTGCGACCTCGGGCAGCTATGTTACCATGGAGGAACCACACAAGATTTGACTTTATAGGCTAGAATTGAAGTCGCGCCAACTGCCTAACTCAAAATACAGTCAAGAAAGTAGCTCTGAAGGCGAGAAACGGGATCGACCATAAGCACTAATATGAAATTACATACAATTTTCAAATTTCTTGTACTTGCTAACTTTGTGACCTCGGGCAGCTATGTTACCATGGAGGAACCACACAAGAATTGACTTTATAGGCTAGAACTGAAGTCGCGCCAACTGCTTAACTCAAAATACAGTCAAGAAAGTAGCTCTGAAGCCGAGAAACGGGATCGACCATAAGCACTACCGTGAAATTACGTACAATTTTCAAATTTCTTGTACTTGCTAACTTTGCGACCTCGGGCAGCTATGTTACCATCGAGGAACCACACAAGATTTGACTTTATAGGCTAGAACTGAAGTCGCGCCAACTGCTTAACTCAAAATACAGTCAAGAAAGTAGCTCTGAAGCCGAGAAACGGGATCGACCATAAGCACTACCGTGAAATTACGTACAATTTTCAAATTTCTTGTACTTGCTAACTTTGTGACCTCGGGCAGCTATGTTACCATGGAGGAACCACACAAGAATTGACTTTATAGGCTAGAACTGAAGCCGCACGAACTGCTTAACTCAAAATACAGTCAAGAAAGTAGCTCTCAAGCCAAGAAACGGGATCGACCATAAGCATTACCGTGAAATTACGTACAATTTTCAAATTTCTTGTACTTGCTAATTTTGCGACCCCGGTCAGCTATGTTACCATGGAGGAACTACACAAGATTTGACGTTATAGGCTAGAACTGAAGTCGCGCCAACTGCTTAACTCAAAATACAGTCAAGAAAGTAGCTCTGAAGCCGAGAAACGGGATCGACCATAAGCACTAATGTGAAATTACATACAATTTTCAAATTTCTTGTACTTGCTAACTTTGCGACCTCGGGCAGCTATGTTACCATCGAGGAACCACACAAGATTTGACTTTACAGGCTAGAACTGAAGTCGCGCCAACTGCTTAACTCAAAATACAGTCAAGAAAGTAGCTCTGAAGCCGAGAAACGGGATCGACCATAAGCACTACCGTGAAATTACGTACAATTTTCAAATTTCTTGTACTTGCTAACTTTGCGACCTTGGGCAGCTATGTTACCATGGAGGAACCACATAAGATTTGACTTTATAGGCTAGAACTGAAGTCGCGCCGACTGCTTAACTCAAAATACAGTCAAGAAAGTGGCTCTCAAGCCGAGAAACGGGATCGACCATAAGCACTACCGTGAAATTACGTACAATTTTCAAATTTCTTGTACTTGCTAAGTTTGCGACCTCGGGCAGCTATGTTACCATGGAGGAGCCACACAAGATTTGACTTTATAGGCTAGAACTGAAGTCGCGCCAACTGCTTAACTCAAAATACAGTCAAGAAAGTAGCTCTGAAGCCGAGAAACGGGATCGACCATAAGCACTACCGTGAAATTACGTACAATTTTCAAATTTCTTGTACTTGCTAACTTTGCGACCTTGGGCAGCTATGTTACCATGGAGGAACCACATAAGATTTGACTTTATAGGCTAGAACTGAAGTCGCGCCGACTGCTTAACTCAAAATACAGTCAAGAAAGTGGCTCTCAAGCCGAGAAACGGGATCGACCATAAGCACTACCGTGAAATTACGTACAATTTTCAAATTTCTTGTACTTGCTAAGTTTGCGACCTCGGGCAGCTATGTTACCATGGAGGAGCCACACAAGATTTGACTTTATAGGCTAGAACTGAAGTCGCGCCAACTGCTTAACTCAAAATACAGTCAAGAAAGTAGCTCTGAAGCCGAGAAACGGGATCGACCATAAGCACTAATGTGAAATTACATACAATTTTCAAATTTCTTGTACTTGCTAACTTTGTGACCTCGGGCAGCTATGTTACCATGGAGGAACCACACAAGAATTGACTTTATAGGCTAGAACTGAAGTCGCGCTAACTGCTTAACTCAAAATACAGTCAAGAAAGTAGCTCTGAAGCCGAGAAACGGGATCGACCATAAGCACTACCGTGAAATTACGTACAATTTTCAAATTTCTTGTACTTGCTAACTTTGTGACCTCGGGCAGCTATGTTACCATGGAGGAACCACACAAGAATTGACTTTATAGGCTAGAACTGAAGTCGCGCTAACTGCTTAACTCAAAATACAGTTAAGAAAGTAGCTCTGAAGCCGGGAAACGGGATCGACCATAAGCACTACCGTGAAATTACGTACAATTTTCAAATTTCTTGTACTTGCTAACTTTGCGATCCGGGCAGCTATGTTACCATGGAGGAACCACACAAGATTTGACTTCATAGGCTAGAACTGAAGTCGCACGAACTGCTTAACTCAAAATACAATCAAGAAAGTAGCTCTCAAGCCGAGAAACGGGATCGACCATAAGCACTACCGTGAAATTACGTACAATTTTCAAATTTCTTGTACTTGCTAACTTTGCGACCTCGGGCAGCTATGTTACCATGGAGGAACCACACAAGATTTGACTTTATAGGCTAGAACTGAAGTCGCGCCAACTGCTTAACTCAAAATACAGTCAAGAAAGTAGCTCTGAAGCCGAGAAACGGGATCGACCATAGGCACTACCGCGAAATTACGTACAATTTTCAAATTTCTTGTACTTGTTAACTTTGCGACCTCGGGCAGCTATGTTACCATGGAGGAACCACACAAGATTTGACTTTATAGGCTAGAACTGAAGTCGCGCCAACTGCTTAACTCAAAATACAGTCAAGAAAGTAGCTCTCAAGCCGAGAAACGGGATCGACCACAAGCACTAATGTGAAATTACATACAATTTTCAAATTTCTTGTACTTGCTAACTTTGCGACCTCGGGCAGCTATGTTACCATAAAGGAACCACACAAGATTTGACTTTATAGGCTAGACCTGAAGTCGCGCCAACTGCTAAATCAAAATACAGTCAAGAAAGTAGCTCTGAAGCCGAGAAACGGGATCGACCATAAGCACAACCGTGAAATTACGTACAATTTTCAAATTTCTTGTACTTGCTAACTTTGCGACCTCGGGCAGCTATGTTACCATGGAGGAACCACACAAGATTTGACTTTATAGGTTAGAACTGAAGTCGCACGAACTGTTTAACTCAAAATACAGTCAAGAAAGTAGCTCTCAAGCCGAGAAACGGGATCGACCATAAGCACTACCGTGAAATTACATACAATTTTCAAATTTCTTGTACTTGCTAACTTTGCGACCTCGGGCAGCTATGTTACCATGGAGGAACCACACAAGATTTGACTTTATAAGCTAGAACTGAAGTCGCGCCAACTGCCTAACTCAAAATACAGTCAAGAAAGTAGCTCTCAAGCCGAAAAACGGGATCGACCATAAGCACTACCGTGAAATTACGTACAATTTTCAAATTTCTTCTACTTGCTAAATTTGCGACCTCGGGCAGCTATGTTATCATGGAGGCACCACACAAGATTTGACTTTATAGGCTAGAACTGAAGTCGCGCCAACTGCTTAACTCAAAATACAGTCAAGAAAGTAGCTCTCAAGCCGAGAAACGGGATCGACCATAAGCACTAATGTGAAATTACATACAATTTTCAAATTTCTTGTACTTGTTAACTTTGCGACCTCGGGCAGCTATGTTACCATGGAGGAACCACACAAGATTTGACTTTATAGGCTAGAACTGAAGTCGCGCCAACTGCTTAACTCAAAATACAGTCAAGAAAGTAGCTCTCAAGCCGAGAAACGGGATCGACCACAAGCACTAATGTGAAATTACATACAATTTTCAAATTTCTTGTACTTGCTAACTTTGCGACCTCGGGCAGCTATGTTACCATAAAGGAACCACACAAGATTTGACTTTATAGGCTAGACCTGAAGTCGCGCCAACTGCTTAACTCAAAATACAGTCAAGAAAGTAGCTCTGAAGCCGAGAAACGGGATCGACCATAAGCACTAATGTGAAATTACATACAATTTTCAAATTTCTTGTACTTGCTAACTTTGTGACCTCGGGCAGCTATGTTACCATGGAGGAACCACACAAGAATTGACTTTATAGGCTAGAACTGAAGTCGCGCTAACTGCTTAACTCAAAATACAGTCAAGAAAGTAGCTCTGAAGCCGAGAAACGGGATCGACCATAAGCACTACCGTGAAATTACGTACAATTTTCAAATTTCTTGTACTTGCTAACTTTGTGACCTCGGGCAGCTATGTTACCATGGAGGAACCACACAAGAATTGACTTTATAGGCTAGAACTGAAGTCGCGCTAACTGCTTAACTCAAAATACAGTCAAGAAAGTAGCTCTGAAGCCGGGAAACGGGATCGACCATAAGCACTACCGTGAAATTACGTACAATTTTCAAATTTCTTGTACTTGCTAACTTTGCGACCTCGGGCAGCTATGTTACCATAAAGGAACCACACAAGATTTGACTTCATAGGCTAGAACTGAAGTCGCACGAACTGCTTAACTCAAAATACAATCAAGAAAGTAGCTCTCAAGCCGAGAAACGGGATCGACCATAAGCACTACCGTGAAATTACGTACAATTTTCAAATGTCTTGTACTTGCTAACTTTGCGACCTCGGGCAGCTATGTTACCATGGAGGAACCACACAAGATTTGACTTTATAGGCTAGAACTGAAGTCGCGCCAACTGCTTAACTCAAAATACAGTCAAGAAAGTAGCTCTGAAGCCGAGAAACGGGATCGACCATAGGCACTACCGCGAAATTACGTACAATTTTCAAATTTCTTGTACTTGTTAACTTTGCGACCTCGGGCAGCTATGTTACCATGGAGGAACCACACAAGATTTGACTTTATAGGCTAGAACTGAAGTCGCGCCAACTGCTTAACTCAAAATACAGTCAAGAAAGTAGCTCTCAAGCCGAGAAACGGGATCGACCACAAGCACTAATGTGAAATTACATACAATTTTCAAATTTCTTATACTTGCTAACTTTGCGACCGCGGGCAGCTATGTTACCATAAAGGAACCACACAAGATTTGACTTTATAGGCTAGACCTGAAGTCGCGCCAACTGCTAAATCAAAATACAGTCAAGAAAGTAGCTCTGAAGCCGAGAAACGGGATCGACCATAAGCACTACCGTGAAATTACGTACAATTTTCAAATTTCTTGTACTTGCTAACTTTGCGACCTCGGGCAGCTATGTTACCATGGAGGAACCACACAAGATTTGACTTTATAGGTTAGAACTGAAGTCGCACGAACTGTTTAACTCAAAATACAGTCAAGAAAGTAGCTCTCAAGCCGAGAAACGGGATCGACCATAAGCACTACCGTGAAATTACATACAATTTTCAAATTTCTTGTACTTGCTAACTTTGCGACCTCGGGCAGCTATGTTACCATGGAGGAACCACACAAGATTTGACTTTATAAGCTAGAACTGAAGTCGCGCCAACTGCCTAACTCAAAATACAGTCAAGAAAGTAGCTCTCAAGCCGAAAAACGGGATCGACCATAAGCACTACCGTGAAATTACGTACAATTTTCAAATTTCTTCTACTTGCTAAATTTGCGACCTCGGGCAGCTATGTTATCATGGAGGCACCACACAAGATTTGACTTTATAGGCTAGAACTGAAGTCGCGCCAACTGCTTAACTCAAAATACAGTCAAGAAAGTAGCTCTCAAGCCGAGAAACGGGATCGACCATAAGCACTAATGTGAAATTACATACAATTTTCAAATTTCTTGTACTTGTTAACTTTGCGACCTCGGGCAGCTATGTTACCATGGAGGAACCACACAAGATTTGACTTTATAGGCTAGAACTGAAGTCGCGCCAACTGCTTAACTCAAAATACAGTCAAGAAAGTAGCTCTCAAGCCGAGAAACGGGATCGACCACAAGCACTAATGTGAAATTACATACAATTTTCAAATTTCTTGTACTTGCTAACTTTGCGACCTCGGGCAGCAATGTTACCATAAAGGAACCACACAAGATTTGACTTTATAGGCTAGACCTGAAGTCGCGCCAACTGCTAAATCAAAATACAGTCAAGAAAGTAGCTCTGAAGCCGAGAAACGGGATCGACCATAAGCACTACCGTGAAATTACGTACAATTTTCAAATTTCTTGTACTTGCTAACTTTGCGACCTCGGGCAGCTATGTTACCATGGAGGAACCACACAAGATTTGACTTTATAGGTTAGAACTGAAGTCGCACGAACTGTTTAACTCAAAATACAGTCAAGAAAGTAGCTCTCAAGCCCAGAAACGGGATCGACCATAAGCACTACCGTGAAATTACATACAATTTTCAAATTTCTTGTACTTGCTAACTTTGCGACCTCGGGCAGCTATGTTACCATGGAGGAACCACACAAGATTTGACTTTATAAGCTAGAACTGAAGTCGCGCCAACTGCCTAACTCAAAATACAGTCAAGAAAGTAGCTCTCAAGCCGAAAAACGGGATCGACCATAAGCACTACCGTGAAATTACGTACAATTTTCAAATTTCTTCTACTTGCTAAATTTGCGACCTCGGGCAGCTATGTTATCATGGAGGCACCACACAAGATTTGACTTTATAGGCTAGAACTGAAGTCGCGCCAACTGCTTAACTCAAAATACAGTCAAGAAAGTAGCTCTCAAGCCGAGAAACGGGATCGACCATAAGCACTAATGTGAAATTACATACAATTTTCAAATTTCTTGTACTTGCTAACTTTGCGACCTCGGGCAGCTATGTTACCATCGAGGAACCACACAAGATTTGACTTTATAGGCTAGAACTGAAGTCGCGCCAACTGCTTAACTCAAAATACAGTCAAGAAAGAAGCTCTGAAGCCGAGAAACGGGATCGACCATAAGCACTACCGTGAAATTACGTACAATTTTCAAATTTCTTGTACTTGCTAACTTTGCGACCTCGGGCAGCTATGTTACCATGGAGGAACCACACAAGATTTGACTTTATAGGTTAGAACTGAAGTCGCACGAACTGTTTAACTCAAAATACAGTCAAGAAAGTAGCTCTGAAGCCGAGAAACGGGATCGACCATAAGCACTAATGTGAAATTACGTACAATTTTCAAATTTCTTGTACTTGCTAACTTTGCGACCTCGGGCAGCTATGTTACCATGGAGGAACCACACAAGATTTGACTTTATAGGTTAGAACTGAAGTCGCACGAACTGTTTAGCTCAAAATACAGTCAAGAAAGTAGCTCTCAAGCCGAGAAACGGGATCGACCATAAGCACTACCGTGAAATTACGTACAATTTTCAAATTTCTTGTACTTGCTAATTTTGCGACCTCGGGCAGCTATGTTACCATGGAGGAACCATACAAGATTTGACTTTATAGGCTAGAACTGAAGTCGCGCCAACGGCTTAACTCAAAATACAGTCAAGAAAGTAGCTCTCAAGCCGAGAAACGGGATCGACCATAAGCACTAATGTGAAATTACATACAATTTTGAAATTTCTTGTACTTGCTAACTTTGCGACCTCGGGCAGCTATGTTACCATGGAGGAACCACACAAGATTTGACTTTATAGGCTAGAACTGAAGTCGCGCCAACTGCTTAACTCAAAATACAGTCAAGAAAGTAGCTCTGAAGCCGAGAAACGGGATCGACCATAGGCACTAATGCGAAATTACGTACAATTTTCAAATTTCTTGTACTTGTTAACTTTGCGACCTCGGGCAGCTATGTTACCATGGAGGAACCACACAAGATTTGACTTTATAAGCTAGAACTGAAGTCGCGCCAACTGCCTAACTCAAAATACAGTCAAGAAAGTAGCTCTCAAGCCGAAAAACGGGATCGACCATAAGCACTACCGTGAAATTACGTACAATTTTCAAATTTCTTGTACTTGCTAACTTTGCGACCTCGGGCAGCTATGTTACCATGGAGGAACCACACAAGATTTGACTTTATAGGTTAGAACTGAAGTCGCACGAACTGTTTAACTCAAAATACAGTCAAGAAAGTAGCTCTCAAGCCGAGAAACGGGATCGACCATAAGCACTACCGTGAAATTACATACAATTTTCAAATTTCTTGTACTTGCTAACTTTGCGACCTCGGGCAGCTATGTTACCATGGAGGAACCACACAAGATTTGACTTTATAAGCTAGAACTGAAGTCGCGCCAACTGCCTAACTCAAAATACAGTCAAGAAAGTAGCTCTCAAGCCGAAAAACGGGATCGACCATAAGCACTACCGTGAAATTACGTACAATTTTCAAATTTCTTCTACTTGCTAAATTTGCGACCTCGGGCAGCTATGTTATCATGGAGGCACCACACAAGATTTGACTTTATAGGCTAGAACTGAAGTCGCGCCAACTGCTTAACTCAAAATACAGTCAAGAAAGTAGCTCTCAAGCCGAGAAACGGGATCGACCATAAGCACTAATGTGAAATTACATACAATTTTCAAATTTCTTGTACTTGTTAACTTTGCGACCTCGGGCAGCTATGTTACCATGGAGGAACCACACAAGATTTGACTTTATAGGCTAGAACTGAAGTCGCGCCAACTGCTTAACTCAAAATACAGTCAAGAAAGTAGCTCTCAAGCCGAGAAACGGGATCGACCACAAGCACTAATGTGAAATTACATACAATTTTCAAATTTCTTGTACTTGCTAACTTTGCGACCTCGGGCAGCTATGTTACCATAAAGGAACCACACAAGATTTGACTTTATAGGCTAGACCTGAAGTCGCGCCAACTGCTAAATCAAAATACAGTCAAGAAAGTAGCTCTGAAGCCGAGAAACGGGATCGACCATAAGCACTACCGTGAAATTACGTACAATTTTCAAATTTCTTGTACTTGCTAACTTTGCGACCTCGGGCAGCTATGTTACCATGGAGGAACCACACAAGATTTGACTTTATAGGTTAGAACTGAAGTCGCACGAACTGTTTAACTCAAAATACAGTCAAGAAAGTAGCTCTCAAGCCGAGAAACGGGATCGACCATAAGCACTACCGTGAAATTACATACAATTTTCAAATTTCTTGTACTTGCTAACTTTGCGACCTCGGGCAGCTATGTTACCATGGAGGAACCACACAAGATTTGACTTTATAAGCTAGAACTGAAGTCGCGCCAACTGCCTAACTCAAAATACAGTCAAGAAAGTAGCTCTCAAGCCGAAAAACGGGATCGACCATAAGCACTACCGTGAAATTACGTACAATTTTCAAATTTCTTCTACTTGCTAAATTTGCGACCTCGGGCAGCTATGTTATCATGGAGGCACCACACAAGATTTGACTTTATAGGCTAGAACTGAAGTCGCGCCAACTGCTTAACTCAAAATACAGTCAAGAAAGTAGCTCTCAAGCCGAGAAACGGGATCGACCATAAGCACTAATGTGAAATTACATACAATTTTCAAATTTCTTGTACTTGCTAACTTTGCGACCTCGGGCAGCTATGTTACCATCGAGGAACCACACAAGATTTGACTTTATAGGCTAGAACTGAAGTCGCGCCAACTGCTTAACTCAAAATACAGTCAAGAAAGTAGCTCTGACGCCGAGAAACGGGATCGACCATAAGCACTACCGTGAAATTACGTACAATTTTCAAATTTCTTGTACTTGCTAACTTTGCGACCTCGGGCAGCTATGTTACCATGGAGGAACCACACAAGATTTGACTTTATAGGTTAGAACTGAAGTCGCACGAACTGTTTAACTCAAAATACAGTCAAGAAAGTAGCTCTGAAGCCGAGAAACGGGATCGACCATAAGCACTAATGTGAAATTACGTACAATTTTCAAATTTCTTGTACTTGCTAACTTTGCGACCTCGGGCAGCTATGTTACCATGGAGGAACCACACAAGATTTGACTTTATAGGTTAGAACTGAAGTCGCACGAACTGTTTAGCTCAAAATACAGTCAAGAAAGTAGCTCTCAAGCCGAGAAACGGGATCGACCATAAGCACTACCGTGAAATTACGTACAATTTTCAAATTTCTTGTACTTGCTAATTTTGCGACCTCGGGCAGCTATGTTACCATGGAGGAACCATACAAGATTTGACTTTATAGGCTAGAACTGAAGTCGCGCCAACGGCTTAACTCAAAATACAGTCAAGAAAGTAGCTCTCAAGCCGAGAAACGGGATCGACCATAAGCACTAATGTGAAATTACATACAATTTTAAAATTTCTTGTACTTGCTAACTTTGCGACCTCGGGCAGCTATGTTACCATGGAGGAACCACACAAGATTTGACTTTATAGGCTAGAACTGAAGTCGCGCCAACTGCTTAACTCAAAATACAGTCAAGAAAGTAGCTCTGAAGCCGAGAAACGGGATCGACCATAGGCACTAATGCGAAATTACGTACAATTTTCAAATTTCTTGTACTTGTTAACTTTGCGACCTCGGGCAGCTATGTTACCATGGAGGAACCACACAAGATTTGACTTTATAAGCTAGAACTGAAGTCGCGCCAACTGCTTAACTCAAAATACAGTCAAAAAAGTAGCTCTCAAGCCGAGAAACGGGATCGACCACAAGCACTAATGTGAAATTACATACAATTTTCAAATTTCTTGTACTTGCTAACTTTGCGACCTCGGGCAGCTATGTTACCATGGAGGAACCACACAAGATTTGACTTTATAGGCTAGAACTGAAGTCGCGCCAACTGCTTAACTCAAAATACAGTCAAGAAAGTGGCTCTGAAGCCGAGAAATGGGGATCGACCATAAGCACTAATGTGAAATTACATACAATTTTCAAATTTCTTGTACTTGCTAAATTTGTGACCTCGGGCAGCTATGTTACCATAAAGGAACCAAACAAGATTTGACTTTATAGGCTAGACCTGAAGTCGCGCCAACTGCTAAATCAAAATACAGTCAAGAAAGTAGCTCTGAAGCCGAGAAACGGGATCGACCATAAGCACTACCGTGAAATTACGTACAATTTTCAAATTTCTTGTACTTGCTAAGTTTGCGACCTCGGGCAGCTATGTTACCATGGAGGAACCACACAAGATTTGACTTTATAGGTTAGAACTGAAGTCGCACGAACTGTTTAACTCAAAATACAGTCAAGAAAGTAGCTCTCAAGCCGAGAAACGGGATCGACCATAAGCACTACCGTGAAATTACATACAATTTTCAAATTTCTTGTACTTGCTAACTTTGCGACCTCGGGCAGCTATGTTACCATGGAGGAACCACACAAGATTTGACTTTATAAGCTAGAACTGAAGTCGCGCCAACTGCCTAACTCAAAATACAGTCAAGAAAGTAGCTCTCAAGCCGAAAAACGGGATCGACCATAAGCACTACCGTGAAATTACGTACAATTTTCAAATTTCTTCTACTTGCTAAATTTGCGACCTCGGGCAGCTATGTTATCATGGAGGCACCACACAAGATTTGACTTTATAGGCTAGAACTGAAGTCGCGCCAACTGCTTAACTCAAAATACAGTCAAGAAAGTAGCTCTGAAGCCGAGAAACGGGATCGACCATAAGCACTAATGTGAAATTACGTACAATTTTCAAATTTCTTGTACTTGCTAACTTTGCGACCTCGGGCAGCTATGTTACCATGGAGGAACCACACAAGATTTGACTTTATAGGTTAGAACTGAAGTCGCACGAACTGTTTAACTCAAAATACAGTCAAGAAAGTAGCTCTCAAGCCGAGAAACGGGATCGACCATAAGCACTACCGTGAAATTACATACAATTTTCAAATTTCTTGTACTTGCTAACTTTGCGACCTCGGGCAGCTATGTTACCATGGAGGAACCACACAAGATTTGACTTTATAAGCTAGAACTGAAGTCACGCCAACTGCCTAACTCAAAATACAGTCAAGAAAGTAGCTCTCAAGCCGAGAAACGGGATCGACCATAAGCACTAATGTGAAATTACATACAATTTTCAAATTTCTTGTACTTGCTAACTTTGCGACCTCGGGCAGCTATGTTACCATCGAGGAACCACACAAGATTTGACTTTATAGGCTAGAACTGAAGTCGCGCCAACTGCTTAACTCAAAATACAGTCAAGAAAGTAGCTCTGAAGCCGAGAAACGGGATCGACCATAAGCACTATCGTGAAATTACGTACAATTTTCAAATTTCTTGTACTTGCTAACTTTGCGACCTCGGGCAGCTATGTTACCATGGAGGAACCACACAAGATTTGACTTTATAGGTTAGAACTGAAGTCGCACGAACTGTTTAACTCAAAATACAAACAAGAAAGTAGCTCTGAAGCCGAGAAACGGGATCGACCATAAGCACTAATGTGAAATTACGTACAATTTTCAAATTTCTTGTACTTGCTAACTTTGCGACCTCGGGCAGCTATGTTACCATGGAGGAACCACACAAGATTTGACTTTATAGGTTAGAACTGAAGTCGCACGAACTGTTTAACTCAAAATACAGTCAAGAAAGTAGCTCTCAAGCTGAGAAACGGGATCGACCATAAGCACTACCGTGAAATTACGTACAATTTTCAAATTTCTTGTACTTGCTAACTTTGCGACCTCGGGCAGCTATGTTACCATGGAGGAACCATACAAGATTTGACTTTATAGGCTAGAACTGAAGTCGCGCCAACGGCTTAACTCAAAATACAGTCAAGAAAGTAGCTCTCAAGCCGAGAAACGGGATCGACCATAAGCACTAATGTGAAATTACATACAATTTTCAAATTTCTTGTACTTGCTAACTTTGCGACCTCGGGCAGCTATGTTACCATGGAGGAACCACACAAGATTTGACTTTATAGGCTAGAACTGAAGTCGCGCCAACTGCTTAACTCAAAATACAGTCAAGAAAGTAGCTCTGAAGGCGAGAAACGGGATCGACCATAAGCACTAATGTGAAATTACATACAATTTTCAAATTTTTTGTACTTGCTAACTTTGTGACCTCGGGCAGCTATGTTACCATGGAGGAACCACACAAGATTTGACTTTATAGGCTAGAACTGAAGTCGCGCCAACTGCATAACTCAAAATACAGTCAAGAAAGTAGCCCTCAAGCCGAGAAACGGGATCGACCATAAGCACTACCGTGAAATTACGTACAATTTTCAAATTTCTTGTACTTGCTAACTTTGCGACCTCGGGCAGCTATGTTACCATCGAGGAACCACACAAGATTTGACTTTATAGGCTAGAACTGAAGTCGCGCCAACTGCTTAACTCAAAATACAGTCAAGAAAGTAGCTCTCAATCCGAGAAACGGGATCGACCATAAGCACTACCGTGAAATTACGTACAATTTTCAAATTTCTTGTACTTGCTAACTTTGCGACCTCGGGCAGCTATGTTACCATGGAGGAACCACACAAGATTTGACTTTATAGGCTAGAATTGAAGTCGCGCCAACTGCCTAACTCAAAATACAGTCAAGAAAGTAGCTCTGAAGGCGAGAAACGTAATCGACCATAAGCACTAATGTGGAATTACATACAATTTTCAAATTTCTTGTACTTGCTAACTTTGCGACCTCGGGCAGCTATGTTACCATGGAGGAACCACACAAGATTTGACTTTATAGGCTAGAACTGAAGTCGCGCCAACTGCTTAACTCAAAATACAGTCAAGAAAGGAGCTCTGAAGGCGAGAAACGGGATCGACCATAAGCACTAATGTGAAATTACATACAATTTTCAAATTTTTTGTACTTGCTAACTTTGTGACCTCGGGCAGCTATGTTACCATGGAGGAACCACACAAGATTTGACTTTATAGGCTAGAACTGAAGTCGCGCCAACTGCCTAACCCAAAATACAGTCAAGAAAGTAGCTCTCAAGCCGAGAAACGGGATCGACCATAAGCACTAATGTGAAATTACATACAATTTTCAAATTTTTTGTACTTGCTAACTTTGTGACTTCGGGCAGCTATGTTACCATGGAGGAACCACACAAGATTTGACTTTATAGGCTAGAACTGAAGTCGCGCCAACTGCCTAACCCAAAATACAGTCAAGAAAGTAGCTCTCAATCCGAGAAACGGGATCGACCATAAGCACTACCGTGAAATTACATACAATTTTCAAATTTCTTGTACTTGCTAACTTTGCGACCTCGGGCAGCTATGTTACCATGGAGGAACCACACAAGATTTGACTTTATAGGCTAGAATTGAAGTCGCGCCAACTGCCTAACTCAAAATACAGTCAAGAAAGTAGCTCTGAAGGCGAGAAACGGGATCGACCATAAGCACTAATGTGAAATTACATACAATTTTCAAATTTTTTGTACTTGCTAACTTTGTGACCTCGGGCAGCTATGTTACCATGGAGGAACCACACAAGATTTGACTTTATAGGCTAGAACTGAAGTCGCGCCAACTGCTTAACTCAAAATACAGTCAAGAAAGTAGCTTTGAAGCCGAGAAACGGGATCGACCATAAGCACTAATGTGAAATTACATACAATTTTCAAATTTTTTGTACTTGCTAACTTTGTGACTTCGGGCAGCTATGTTACCATGGAGGAACCACACAAGATTTGACTTTATAGGCTAGAACTGAAGTCGCGCCAACTGCCTAACTCAAAATACAGTCAAGAAAGTAGCTCTCAAGCCGAGAAACGGGATCGACCATAAGCACTACCGTGAAATTACGTACAATTTTCAAATTTCTTGTACTTGCTAACTTTGCGACCTCGGGCAGCTATGTTACCATGGAGGAACCACACAAGATTTGACTTTATAGGCTAGAACTGAAGTCGCGCCAACTGCTTAACTCAAAATACAGTCAAGAAAGTAGCTCTCAAGCCGAGAAACGGGATCGACCATAAGCACTATTGTGAAATTACATACAATTTTCAAATTTCTTGTACTTGCTAACTTTGCGACCTCGGGCAGTTATGTTACCATGGAGGAACCACACAAGATATGACTTTATAGGCTAGAACTGAAGTCGCGCCAACTGCTTAACTCAAAATACAGTCAAGAAAGTAGCTCTCAAGCCGAGAAACGGGATCGACCATAAGCACTATTGTGAAATTACATACAATTTTCAAATTTCTTGTACTTGCTAACTTTGCGACCTCGGGCAGTTATGTTACCATGGAGGAACCACACAAGATATGACTTTATAGGCTAGAACTGAAGTCGCGCCAACTGCTTAACTCAAAATACAGTCAAGAAAGTAGCTCTCAAGCCGAGAAACGGGATTGACCTCGGTCAGCTATGTTACCATGGAGGAACCACACAAGAATTGACTTTATAGGCTAGAACTGAAGTCGCGCCAACTGCTTAACTCAAAATACAGTCAAGAAAGTAGCTCTGAAGGCGAGAAACGGGATCGACCATAAGCACTAATGTGAAATTACATACAATTTTCAAATTTTTTGTACTTGCTAACTTTGTGACCTCGGGCAGCTATGTTACCATGGAGGAACCACACAAGATTTCACTTTATAGGCTAGAACTGAAGTCGCGCCAACTGCCTAACTCAAAATACAGTCAAGAAAGTAGCTCTCAAGCCGAGAAACGGGATCGACCATAAGCACTACCGTGAAATTACGTACAATTTTCAAATTTCTTGTACTTGCTAATTTTGCGACCTCGGGCAGCTATGTTACCATGGAGGAACCACACAAGATTTGACTTTATAGGCTAGAACTGAAGTCGCGGGAACTGCTTAACTCAAAATACAGTCAAGAAAGTAGCTCTCAATCCGAGAAACGGGATCGACCATAAGCACTACCGTGAAATTACATACAATTTTCAAATTTCTTGTACTTGCTAACTTTGCGACCTCGGGCAGCTATGTTACCATGGAGGAACCACACAAGATTTGACTTTATAGGCTAGAACTGAAGTCGCGCCAACTGCTTTACTCAAAATACAGTCAAGAAAGTAGCTCTCAAGCCGAGAAACGGGATCGACCATAAGCACTAATGTGAAATTACATACAATTTTCAAATTTCTTGTACTTGCTAACTTTGCGACCTCGGGCAGCTATGTTACCATGGAGGAACCACACAAGATATGACTTTATAGGCTAGAACTGAAGTCGCGCCAACTGCTTAACTCAAAATACAGTCAAGAAAGTAGCTCTCAAGCCGAGAAATGGGATCGACCATAAGCACTACCGTGAAATTACATACACTTTTCAAATTTCTTGTACTTGCTAACTTTGCGACCTCGGGCAGCTATGTTACCATGGAGGAACCATACAAGATTTGACTTTATAGGCTAGAACTGAAGTCGCGCCAACTGCTTAACTCAAAATACAGTCAAGAAAGTAGCTCTCAAGCCGAGAAACGGCATCGACCGTAAGCACTAATGTGAAATTACATACAATTTTCAAATTTCTTGTACTTGCTAACTTTGTGACCTCGGGCAGCTATGTTACCATGGAGGAACCACACAAGATTTGACTTTATAGGCTAGAACTGAAGTCGCGCCAACTGCTTAACTCAAAATACAGTCAAGAAAGTAGCTCTCAAGCCGAGAAACGGGATCGACCATAAGCACTACCGTGAAATTACGTACAATTTTCAAATTTCTTGTACCTGCTAACTTTGCGACCTCGGGCAGCTATGTTACCATGGAGGAACCACACAAGATTTGACTTTATAGGCTAGAACTGAAGTCACGCCAACTGCTTAACTCAAAATACAGTCAAGAAAGTAGCTCTCAAGCCGAGAACCGGGATCGAGCATAAGCACTACCGTGAAATTACATACAATTTTCAAATTTCTTGTACTTGCTAACTTTGCGACCTCGGGCAGCTATGTTACCATGGAGGAACCACATAAGCTTTGACTTTATAGGCTAGAACTGAAGTCGCGCCAACTGCTTAGCTCAAAATACAGTCAAGAAAGTAGCTCTCAAGCCGAGAAACGGGATCGACTATAAGCACTAATGTGAAATTACATACAATTTTCAAATTTCTTGTACTTGCTAACTTTGTGACCTCGGGCAGCTATGTTACCATGGAGGAACCACACAAGATTTTACTTTATAGGCTAGAACTGAAGTCGCGCCAACTGCTTAACTCAAAACACAGTCAAGAAAGTAGCTCTCAAGCCGAGAAACGGGATCGACCATAAGCACTACCGTGAAATTACGTACAATTTTCAAATTTCTTGTACTTGCCAAATTTGCGACCTCGGGCAGCTATGTTACAATGTAGGAACCATACAAGATTTGACTTTATAGGCTAGAACTGAAGTCGCGCCAACTGCTTAACTCAAAATACAGTCAAGAAAGTAGCTCTCAAGCCGAGAAACGGCATCGACCGTAAGCACTAATGTGAAATTACATACAATTTTCAAATTTCTTGTACTTGCTAACTTTGTGACCTCGGGCAGCTATGTTACCATGGAGGAACCACACAAGATTTGACTTTATAGGCTAGAACTGAAGTCGCGCCAACTGCTTAACTCAAAATACAGTCAAGAAAGTAGCTCTCAAGCCGAGAAACGGGATCGACCATAAGCACTACCGTGAAATTACGTACAATTTTCAAATTTCTTGTACCGGCTAACTTTGCGACCTCGGGCAGCTATGTTACCATGGAGGAACCACACAAGATTTGACTTTATAGGCTAGAACTGAAGTCACGCCAACTGCTTAACTCAAAATACAGTCAAGAAAGTAGCTCTCAAGCCGAGAACCGGGATCGAGCATAAGCACTACCGTGAAATTACATACAATTTTCAAATTTCTTGTACTTGCTAACTTTGCGACCTCGGGCAGCTATGTTACCATGGAGGAACCACATAAGCTTTGACTTTATAGGCTAGAACTGAAGTCGCGCCAACTGCTTAACTCAAAATACAGTCAAGAAAGTAGCTCTCAAGCCGAGAAACGGGATCGACTATAAGCACTAATGTGAAATTACATACAATTTTCAAATTTCTTGTACTTGCTAACTTTGTGACCTCGGGCAGCTATGTTACCATGGAGGAACCACACAAGATTTGACTTTATAGGCTAGAACTGAAGTCGCGAAAACTGCTTAACTCAAAATACAGTCAAGAAAGTACCTCTGAAGACGAGAAACGGGATCGACCATAAGCACTACCGTGAAATTACGTACAATTTTCAAATTTCTCGTACTTGCTAATTTTGCGACCTCGGGCAGCTATGTTACCATGGAGGAACCACACAAGATTTGACTTTATAGGCTAGAACTGAAGTCGCGCCAACTGCTTAACTCAAAATACAGTCAAGAAAGTAGCTCTCAAGCCGAGAAACGGGATCGACCATAAGCACTACCGTGAAATTACGTACAATTTTCAAATTTCTTGTACCTGCTAACTTTGCGACCTCGGGCAGCTATGTTACCATGGAGGAACCACACAAGATTTGACTTTATAGGCTAGAACTGAAGTCACGCCAACTGCCTAACTCAAAATACAGTCAAGAAAGTAGCTCTGAAGCCAAGAACCGGGATCGACCATAGGCACTACCGTGAAATTACGTACAATTTTCAAATTTCTTGTACTTGCTAACTTTGCGACCTCGGGCAGCTATGTTACCATGGAGGAACCACACAAGATTTGACTTTATAGGCTAGAACTGAAGTCGCGCCAACTGCTTAACTCAAAATACAGTCAAGAAAGTGGCTCTGAAGCCGAGATACGGGATCGACCATAAACACTAATGTGAAATTACATACAATTTTCAAATTTCTTGTACTTGCTAAATTTGTGACCTCGGGCAGCTATGTTACCATGGAGGAACCACACAAGGTTTGACTTTATAGGCTAGAACTGAAGTCGCGCCAACTGCTTAAATCAAAATACAGTCAAGAAAGTAGCTCTGAAGCCGAGAAACCGGATCGACCATAAGCACTACCGTGAAATTACATACAATTTTCAAATTTCTTGTACTTGCTAAATTTGTGACCTCGGGCAGCTATGTTACCATAAAGGAACCACACAAGATTTGACTTTATAGGCTAGAACTGAAGTCGCGCCAACTGCTAAATCAAAATACAGTCAAGAAAGTAGCTCTGAAGCCGAGAAACGGGATCGACCATAAGCACTACCGTGAAATTACGTACATTTTTCAAATTTCTTGTACTTGCTAACTTTGTGACCTCGGGCAGCTATGTTACCATGGAGGAACCACACAAGAATTTACTTTATAGGCTAGAACTGAAGTCGCGCCAACTGCTTAACTCAAAATACAGTCAAGAAAGTAGCTCTCAAGCCGAGAAACGGGATCGACCATAAGCACTAATGTGAAATTACATACAATTTTCAAATTTCTTGTACTTGCTAACTTTGCGACCTCGGGCAGCTATGTTACCACGGAGGAACCGCACAAGATATGACTTTATAGGCTAGAACTGAAGTCGCGCCAACTGCTTAACTCAAAATACAGTCAAGAAAGTAGCTCTCAAGCCGAGAAACGGGATCGACCATAAGCACTAATGTGAAATTACGTACAATTTTCAAATTTCTTGTACTTGCTAATTTTGCGACCTCGGGCAGCTATGTTACCATGGAGGAACCACACAAGATTTGACTTTATAGGTTAGAACTGAAGTCGCACGAACCTTTTAACTCAAAATACAGTCAAGAAAGTAGCTCTCAAGCCGAGAAACGGGATCGACCATAAGCACTACCGTGAAATTACATACAATTTTCAAATTTCTTGTACTTGCTAACTTTGCGACCTCGGGCAGCTATGTTACCATGGAGGAACCACACAAGATTTGACTTTATAGGTTAGAACTGAAGTCGAACGAACTGTTTAACTCAAATTACAGTCAAGAAAGTAGCTCTCAAGCCGAGAAACGGGATCGACCATAAGCACTACCGTGAAATTACATACAATTTTCAAATTTCTTGTACTTGCTAACTTTGCGACCTCGGGCACCTATGTTACCATGGAGGAACCACACAAGATTTGACTTTATAGGCTAGAACTGAAGTCGCGCCAACTGCCTAACTCAAAATACAGTCAAGAAAGTAGCTCTCAAGCCGAGAAACGGGATCGACCATAAGCACTAATGTGAAATTACATACAATTTTCAAATTTCTTGTACTTGCTAAGTTTGCGAACTCGGGCAGCTATGTTACCATCGAGGAACCACACAAGATTTGACTTTATAGGCTAGAACTGAAGTCGCGCCAACTGCTTAACTCAAAATACAGTCAAGAAAGTAGCTCTCAATCCGAGAAACGGGGTCGACCATAAGCACTACCGTGAAATTACATACAATTTTCAAGTTTCTTGTACTTGCTAAATTTGCGACCTCGGGCAGCTATGTTACCATGGAGGAACCACACAAGATTTGACTTTATAGGCTAGAACTGAAGTCGCGCCAACTGCTTAACTCAAAATACAGTCAAGAAAGTAGCTCTGAAGCCGAGAAACGGGATCGACCATAGGCACTACCGTGAAATTACGTACAATTTTCAAATTTCTTGTACTTGCTAACTTTGCGACCTCGGGCAGCTATGTTACCATGGAGGAACCACACAAGATTTGACTTTATAGGCTAGAACTGAAGTCGCGCCAACTGCTTAACTCAAAATACAGTCAAGAAAGTGGCTCTGAAGCCGAGAAACGGGATCGACCATAAGCACTAATGTGAAATTACATACAATTTTCAAATTTCTTGTACTTGCTAAATTTGTGACCTCGGGCAGCTATGTTACCATGGAGGAACCACACAAGATTTGACTTTATAGGCTAGAACTGAAGTCGCGCCAACTGCTTAACTCAAAATACAGTCAAGAAAGTAGCTCTCAAGCCGAGAAACGGGATCGACCATAAGCACTAATGTGAAATTACATACAATTTTCAAATGTCTTGTACTTGCTAACTTTGCGACCTCGGGCAGCTATGTTACCATCGAGGAACCACACAAGATTTGACTTTATAGGTTAGAACTGAAGTCGCACGAACTGTTTAACTCAAAATACAGTCAAGAAAGTAGCTCTGAAGCCGAGAAACGGGATCGACCATAAGCACTAATGTGAAATTACGTACAATTTTCAAATTGCTTGTACTTGCTAAGTTTGCGACCTCGGGCAGCTATGTTACCATGGAGGAACCACACAAGATTTGACTTTATAGGTTAGAACTGAAGTCGCACGAACTGTTTAACTCAAAATACAGTCAAGAAAGTAGCTCTCAAGCCGAGAAACGGGATCGACCATAAGCACTACCGTGAAATTACATACAATTTTCAAATTTCTTGTACTTGCTAACTTTGCGACCTCGGGCAGCTATGTTACCATGGAGGAACCATACAAGATTTGACTTCATAGGCTAGAACTGAAGTCGCGCCAACGGCTTAACTCAAAATACAGTCAAGAAAGTAGCTCTCAAGCCGAGAAACGGGATTGACCATAAGCACTAATGTGAAATTACATACAATTTTCAAATTTCTTGTACTTGCTAACTTTGCGACCTCGGGCAGCTATGTTACCATGGAGGAACCATACAAGATTTGACTTTATAGGCTAGAACTGAAGTCGCGCCAACGGCTTAACTCAAAATACAGTCAAGAAAGTAGCTCTCAAGCCGAGAAACGGGATCGACCATAAGCACTACCGTGAAATTACGTACAATTTTCAAATTTCTTGTACTTGCTAACTTTGCGACCTCGGGCAGCTATGTTACCATGGAGGAACCACACAAGATTTGATTTTATAGGCTAGAACTGACGTCGCACGAACTGCTTAACTCAAAATACAGTCAAGAAAGTAGCTCTCAAGCCGAGAAACGGGATCGACCATAAGCACTACCGTGAAATTACGTACAATTTTCAAATTTCTTGTACTTGCTAACTTTGCGACCTCGGGCAGCTATGTTACCATGGAGGAACCACACAAGATTTGACTTTATAGGCTAGAACTGAAGTCGCGCCAACGGCTTAACTCAAAATACAGTCAAGAAAGTAGCTCTCAATCCGAGAAACGGGATCGACCATAAGCACTACCGTGAAATTACATACAATTTTCAAATTTCTTGTACTTGCTAACTTTGTGACCTCGGGCAGCTATGTTACCATGGAGGAACCACACAAGATTTGACTTTATAGGCTAGAACTGAAGTCGCGCCAACTGCTTAACTCAAAATACAGTCAAGAAAGTAGCTCTGAAGCCGAGAAACGGGATCGACCATAGGCACTACCGTGAAATTGCGTACAATTTTCAAATTTCTTGTACTTGCTAACTTTGCGACCTCGGGCAGCTATGTTACCATGGAGGAACCACATAAGATTTGACTTTATAGGCTAGAACTGAAGTAGCGCCAACTGCGTAACTCAAAATACAGTCAAGAAAGTAGCTCTCAAGCCGAGAAACGGGATCGACCATAAGCACTACCGTGAAATTACGTGCAATTTTCAAATTTCTTGTACTTGCCAACTTTGCGACCTCGGGCAGCTATGTTACCATGGAGGAACCACACAAGATTTGACTTTATAGGCTAGAACTGAAGTCGCGCCAACTGCTTAACTCAAAATGCAGTCAAGAAAGTGGCTCTGAAGCCGAGAAATGGGGATCGACCATAAGCACTAATGTGAAATTACATACAATTTTCAAATTTCTTGTACTTGCTAAATTTGTGACCTCGGGCAGCTATGTTACCATAAAGGAACCACACAAGATTTGACTTTATAGGCTAGAACTGAAGTCGCGCCAACTGCTTAACTCAAAATGCAGTCAAGAAAGTGGCTCTGAAGCCGAGAAATGGGGATCGACCATAAGCACTAATGTGAAATTACATACAATTTTCAAATTTCTTGTACTTGCTAAATTTGTGACCTCGGGCAGCTATGTTACCATAAAGGAACCACACAAGATTTGACTTTATAGGCTAGAACTGAAGTAGCGCCAACTGCGTAACTCAAAATACAGTCAAGAAAGTAGCTCTCAAGCCGAGAAACGGGATCGACCACAAGCACTAATGTGAAATTACATACAATTTTCAAATTTCTTGTACTTGCTAACTTTGCGACCTCGGGCAGCTATGTTACCATTGAGAAACCACACAAGATTTGACTTTATAGGCTAGAACTGAAGTCGCGCCAACTGCTTAACTCAAAATGCAGTCAAGAAAGTGGCTCTGAAGCCGAGAAATGGGGATCGACCATAAGCACTAATGTGAAATTACATACAATTTTCAAATTTCTTGTACTTGCTAAATTTGTGACCTCGGGCAGCTATGTTACCATAAAGGAACCACACAAGATTTGACTTTATAGGCTAGAACTGAAGTCGCGCCAACTGCTAAATCAAAATACAGTCAAGAAAGTAGCTCTGAAGCCGAGAAACGGGATCGACCATAAGCACGATACCGTGAAATTACGTACAATTTTCAAATTTCTTGTACTTGCTAACTTTGCGACCTCGGGCAGCTATGTTACCATGGAGGAACCACACAAGATTTGACTTTATAGGTTAGAACTGAAGTCGCACGAACTGTTTAACTCAAAATACAGTCAAGAAGGTAGCTCTGAAGCCGAGAAACGGGATCGACCATAAGCACGATACCGTGAAATTACGTACAATTTTCAAATTTCTTGTACTTGCTAACTTTGCGACCTCGGGCAGCTATGTTACCATAAAGGAACCACACAAGATTTGACTTTATAGGCTAGAACTGAAGTCGCACGAACTGTTTAACTCAAAATACAGTCAAGAAAGTAGCTCTCAAGCCGAGAAACGGGATCGACCATAAGCACTACCGTGAAATTACATACAATTTTCAAATTTCTTGTACTTGCTAACTTTGCGACCTCGGGCAGCTATGTTACCATGGAGGAACCACACAAGATTTGACTTTATAGGCTAGAACTGAAGTCGCGCCAACTGCCTAACTCAAAATACAGTCAAGAAAGAACCACACAAGATTTGACTTTATAGGTTAGAACTGAAGTCGCACGAACTGTTTAACTCAAAATACAGTCAAGAAAGTAGCTCTGAAGCCGAGAAACGGGATCGACCATAAGCTATAATGTGAAATTACGTACAATTTTCAAATTTCTTGTACTTGCTAATTTTGCGACCTCGGGCAGCTATGTTATCATGGAGGAACCACACAAGATTTGACTTTATAGGCTAGAACTGAAGTCGCGCCAACTGCCTAACTCAAAATACAGTCAAGAAAGTAGCTCTCAAGCCGAGAAACGGGATCGACCATAAGCACTACCGTGAAATTACGTACAATTTTCAAATTTCTTCTACTTGCTAAATTTGCGACCTCGGGCAGCTATGTTATCATGGAGGAACCACACAAGATTTGACTTTATAGGCTAGAACTGAAGTCGCGCCAACTGCTTAACTCAAAATACAGTCAAGAAAGTAGCTCTCAAGCCGAGAAACGGGATCGATCATAAGCACTAATGTGAAATTACATACAATTTTCAAATTTCTTGTACTTGCTAACTTTGCGACCTCGGGCAGCTATGTTACCATGGAGGAACCACACAAGATTTGACTTTATAGGCTAGATTTGAAGTCGCGCCAACTGCTTAACTCAAAATACAGTAAAGAAAGTAGCTCTGAAGCCGAGAAACGGGATCGACCATAGGCACTACCGTGAAATTACGTACAATTTTCAAATTTCTTGTACTTGCTAACTTTGCGACCTCGGGCAGCTATGTTACCAGGGAGGAACCACACAAGATTTGACTTTATAGGTTAGAACTGAAGTCGCACGAACTGTTTAACTCAAAATACAGTCAAGAAAGTAGCTCTGAAGCCGAGAAACGGGATCGACCATAAGCACTAATGTGAAATTACGAACAATTTTCAAATTTCTTGTACTTGCTAACTTTGCGACCTCGGGCAGCTATGTTACCATGGAGGAACCACACAAGATTTGACTTTATAGGTTAGAACTGAAGTCGCACGAACTGTTTAACTCAAAATACAGTCAAGAAAGTAGCTCTCAAGCCGAGAAACGGGATCGACCATAAGCACTACCGTGAAATTACATACAATTTTCAAATTTCTTGTACTTGCTAACTTTGCGACCTCGGGCAGCTATGTTATCATGGAGGAACCACACAAGATTTGACTTTATAGGCTAGAACTGAAGTCGCGCCAACTGCCTAACTCAAAATACAGTCAAGAAAGTAGCTCTCAAGCCGAGAAACGGGATCGACCATAAGCACTACCGTGAAATTACGTACAATTTTCAAATTTCTTCTACTTGCTAAATTTGCGACCTCGGGCAGCTATGTTATCATGGAGGAACCACACAAGATTTGACTTTATAGGCTAGAACTGAAGTCGCGCCAACTGCTTAACTCAAAATACAGTCAAGAAAGTAGCTCTCAAGCCGAGAAACGGGATCGATCATAAGCACTAATGTGAAATTACATACAATTTTCAAATTTCTTGTACTTGCTAACTTTGCGACCTCGGGCAGCTATGTTACCATCGAGGAACCACACAAGATTTGACTTTATAGGCTAGAACTGAAGTCGCGCCAACCGCTTAACTCAAAATACAGTCAAGAAAGTAGCTCTCAATCCGAGAAACGGGATCGACCATAAGCACTACCGTGAAATTACATACAATTTTCAAGTTTCTTGTACTTGCTAAATTTGCGACCTCGGGCAGCTATGTTACCATGGAGGAACCACACAAGATTTGACTTTATAGGCTAGATTTGAAGTCGCGCCAACTGCTTAACTCAAAATACAGTAAAGAAAGTAGCTCTGAAGCCGACAAACGGGATCGTTCATAGGCACTACCGTGAAATTACGTACAATTTTCAAATTTCTTGTACTTGCTAACTTTGCGACCTCGGGCAGCTATGTTACCATGGAGGAACCACACAAGATTTGACTTTATAGGCTAGATTTGAAGTCGCGCCAACTGCTTAACTCAAAATACAGTAAAGAAAGTAGCTCTGAAGCCGAGAAACGGGATCGACCATAGGCGCTACCGTGAAATTACGTACAATTTTCAAATTTCTTGTACTTGCTAACTTTGCGACCTCGGGCAGCTATGTTACCAGGGAGGAACCACACAAGATTTGACTTTATAGGTTAGAACTGAAGTCGCACGAACTGTTTAACTCAAAATACAGTCAAGAAAGTAGCTCTGAAGCCGAGAAACGGGATCGACCATAAGCACTAATGTGAAATTACGAACAATTTTCAAATTTCTTGTACTTGCTAACTTTGCGACCTCGGGCAGCTATGTTACCATGGAGGAACCACACAAGATTTGACTTTATAGGTTAGAACTGAAGTCGCACGAACTGTTTAACTCAAAATACAGTCAAGAAAGTAGCTCTCAAGCCGAGAAACGGGATCGACCATAAGCACTACCGTGAAATTACATACAATTTTCAAATTTCTTCTACTTGCTAAATTTGCGACCTCGGGCAGCTATGTTATCATGGAGGAACCACACAAGATTTGACTTTATAGGCTAGAACTGAAGTCGCGCCAACTGCTTAACTCAAAATACAGTCAAGAAAGTAGCTCTCAAGCCGAGAAACGGGATCGATCATAAGCACTAATGTGAAATTACATACAATTTTCAAATTTCTTGTACTTGCTAACTTTGCGACCTCGGGCAGCTATGTTACCATCGAGGAACCACACAAGATTTGACTTTATAGGCTAGAACTGAAGTCGCGCCAACCGCTTAACTCAAAATACAGTCAAGAAAGTAGCTCTCAATCCGAGAAACGGGATCGACCATAAGCACTACCGTGAAATTACATACAATTTTCAAGTTTCTTGTACTTGCTAAATTTGCGACCTCGGGCAGCTATGTTACCATGGAGGAACCACACAAGATTTGACTTTATAGGCTAGATTTGAAGTCGCGCCAACTGCTTAACTCAAAATACAGTAAAGAAAGTAGCTCTGAAGCCGACAAACGGGATCGTTCATAGGCACTACCGTGAAATTACGTACAATTTTCAAATTTCTTGTACTTGCTAACTTTGCGACCTCGGGCAGCTATGTTACCATGGAGGAACCACACAAGATTTGACTTTATAGGCTAGATTTGAAGTCGCGCCAACTGCTTAACTCAAAATACAGTAAAGAAAGTAGCTCTGAAGCCGAGAAACGGGATCGACCATAGGCGCTACCGTGAAATTACGTACAATTTTCAAATTTCTTGTACTTGCTAACTTTGCGACCTCGGGCAGCTATGTTACCAGGGAGGAACCACACAAGATTTGACTTTATAGGTTAGAACTGAAGTCGCACGAACTGTTTAACTCAAAATACAGTCAAGAAAGTAGCTCTGAAGCCGAGAAACGGGATCGACCATAAGCACTAATGTGAAATTACGAACAATTTTCAAATTTCTTGTACTTGCTAACTTTGCGACCTCGGGCAGCTATGTTACCATGGAGGAACCACACAAGATTTGACTTTATAGGTTAGAACTGAAGTCGCACGAACTGTTTAACTCAAAATACAGTCAAGAAAGTAGCTCTCAAGCCGAGAAACGGGATCGACCATAAGCACTACCGTGAAATTACATACAATTTTCAAATTTCTTGTACTTGCTAACTTTGCGACCTCGGGCAGCTATGTTACCATGGAGGAACCATACAAGATTTGACTTTATAGGCTAGAACTGAAGTCGCGCCAACTGCTTAACTCAAAATACAGTCAAGAAAGTAGCTCTCAAGCCGAGAAACGGGATCGATCATAAGCACTAATGTGAAATTACATACAATTTTCAAATTTCTTGTACTTGCTAACTTTGCGACCTCGGGCAGCTATGTTACCATGGAGGAACCACACAAGATTTGACTTTATAGGCTAGATTTGAAGTCGCGCCAACTGCTTAACTCAAAATACAGTAAAGAAAGTAGCTCTGAAGCCGAGAAACGGGATCGACCATAGGCACTACCGTGAAATTACGTACAATTTTCAAATTTCTTGTACTTGCTAACTTTGCGACCTCGGGCAGCTATGTTACCAGGGAGGAACCACACAAGATTTGACTTTATAGGTTAGAACTGAAGTCGCACGAACTGTTTAACTCAAAATACAGTCAAGAAAGTAGCTCTGAAGCCGAGAAACGGGATCGACCATAAGCACTAATGTGAAATTACGAACAATTTTCAAATTTCTTGTACTTGCTAACTTTGCGACCTCGGGCAGCTATGTTACCATGGAGGAACCACACAAGATTTGACTTTATAGGTTAGAACTGAAGTCGCACGAACTGTTTAACTCAAAATACAGTCAAGAAAGTAGCTCTCAAGCCGAGAAACGGGATCGACCATAAGCACTACCGTGAAATTACATACAATTTTCAAATTTCTTGTACTTGCTAACTTTGCGACCTCGGGCAGCTATGTTATCATGGAGGAACCACACAAGATTTGACTTTATAGGCTAGAACTGAAGTCGCGCCAACTGCCTAACTCAAAATACAGTCAAGAAAGTAGCTCTCAAGCCGAGAAACGGGATCGACCATAAGCACTACCGTGAAATTACGTACAATTTTCAAATTTCTTCTACTTGCTAAATTTGCGACCTCGGGCAGCTATGTTATCATGGAGGAACCACACAAGATTTGACTTTATAGGCTAGAACTGAAGTCGCGCCAACTGCTTAACTCAAAATACAGTCAAGAAAGTAGCTCTCAAGCCGAGAAACGGGATCGATCATAAGCACTAATGTGAAATTACATACAATTTTCAAATTTCTTGTACTTGCTAACTTTGCGACCTCGGGCAGCTATGTTACCATCGAGGAACCACACAAGATTTGACTTTATAGGCTAGAACTGAAGTCGCGCCAACCGCTTAACTCAAAATACAGTCAAGAAAGTAGCTCTCAATCCGAGAAACGGGATCGACCATAAGCACTACCGTGAAATTACATACAATTTTCAAGTTTCTTGTACTTGCTAAATTTGCGACCTCGGGCAGCTATGTTACCATGGAGGAACCACACAAGATTTGACTTTATAGGCTAGATTTGAAGTCGCGCCAACTGCTTAACTCAAAATACAGTAAAGAAAGTAGCTCTGAAGCCGACAAACGGGATCGTTCATAGGCACTACCGTGAAATTACGTACAATTTTCAAATTTCTTGTACTTGCTAACTTTGCGACCTCGGGCATCTATGTTACCATGGAGGAACCACACAAGATTTGACTTTATAGGCTAGATTTGAAGTCGCGCCAACTGCTTAACTCAAAATACAGTAAAGAAAGTAGCTCTGAAGCCGAGAAACGGGATCGACCATAGGCGCTACCGTGAAATTACGTACAATTTTCAAATTTCTTGTACTTGCTAACTTTGCGACCTCGGGCAGCTATGTTACCAGGGAGGAACCACACAAGATTTGACTTTATAGGTTAGAACTGAAGTCGCACGAACTGTTTAACTCAAAATACAGTCAAGAAAGTAGCTCTGAAGCCGAGAAACGGGATCGACCATAAGCACTAATGTGAAATTACGAACAATTTTCAAATTTCTTGTACTTGCTAACTTTGCGACCTCGGGCAGCTATGTTACCATGGAGGAACCACACAAGATTTGACTTTATAGGTTAGAACTGAAGTCGCACGAACTGTTTAACTCAAAATACAGTCAAGAAAGTAGCTCTCAAGCCGAGAAACGGGATCGACCATAAGCACTACCGTGAAATTACATACAATTTTCAAATTTCTTCTACTTGCTAAATTTGCGACCTCGGGCAGCTATGTTATCATGGAGGAACCACACAAGATTTGACTTTATAGGCTAGAACTGAAGTCGCGCCAACTGCTTAACTCAAAATACAGTCAAGAAAGTAGCTCTCAAGCCGAGAAACGGGATCGATCATAAGCACTAATGTGAAATTACATACAATTTTCAAATTTCTTGTACTTGCTAACTTTGCGACCTCGGGCAGCTATGTTACCATCGAGGAACCACACAAGATTTGACTTTATAGGCTAGAACTGAAGTCGCGCCAACCGCTTAACTCAAAATACAGTCAAGAAAGTAGCTCTCAATCCGAGAAACGGGATCGACCATAAGCACTACCGTGAAATTACATACAATTTTCAAGTTTCTTGTACTTGCTAAATTTGCGACCTCGGGCAGCTATGTTACCATGGAGGAACCACACAAGATTTGACTTTATAGGCTAGATTTGAAGTCGCGCCAACTGCTTAACTCAAAATACAGTAAAGAAAGTAGCTCTGAAGCCGACAAACGGGATCGTTCATAGGCACTACCGTGAAATTACGTACAATTTTCAAATTTCTTGTACTTGCTAACTTTGCGACCTCGGGCAGCTATGTTACCATGGAGGAACCACACAAGATTTGACTTTATAGGCTAGATTTGAAGTCGCGCCAACTGCTTAACTCAAAATACAGTAAAGAAAGTAGCTCTGAAGCCGAGAAACGGGATCGACCATAGGCGCTACCGTGAAATTACGTACAATTTTCAAATTTCTTGTACTTGCTAACTTTGCGACCTCGGGCAGCTATGTTACCAGGGAGGAACCACACAAGATTTGACTTTATAGGTTAGAACTGAAGTCGCACGAACTGTTTAACTCAAAATACAGTCAAGAAAGTAGCTCTGAAGCCGAGAAACGGGATCGACCATAAGCACTAATGTGAAATTACGAACAATTTTCAAATTTCTTGTACTTGCTAACTTTGCGACCTCGGGCAGCTATGTTACCATGGAGGAACCACACAAGATTTGACTTTATAGGTTAGAACTGAAGTCGCACGAACTGTTTAACTCAAAATACAGTCAAGAAAGTAGCTCTCAAGCCGAGAAACGGGATCGACCATAAGCACTACCGTGAAATTACATACAATTTTCAAATTTCTTGTACTTGCTAACTTTGCGACCTCGGGCAGCTATGTTATCATGGAGGAACCACACAAGATTTGACTTTATAGGCTAGAACTGAAGTCGCGCCAACTGCCTAACTCAAAATACAGTCAAGAAAGTAGCTCTCAAGCCGAGAAACGGGATCGACCATAAGCACTACCGTGAAATTACGTACAATTTTCAAATTTCTTCTACTTGCTAAATTTGCGACCTCGGGCAGCTATGTTATCATGGAGGAACCACACAAGATTTGACTTTATAGGCTAGAACTGAAGTCGCGCCAACTGCTTAACTCAAAATACAGTCAAGAAAGTAGCTCTCAAGCCGAGAAACGGGATCGATCATAAGCACTAATGTGAAATTACATACAATTTTCAAATTTCTTGTACTTGCTAACTTTGCGACCTCGGGCAGCTATGTTACCATCGAGGAACCACACAAGATTTGACTTTATAGGCTAGAACTGAAGTCGCGCCAACCGCTTAACTCAAAATACAGTCAAGAAAGTAGCTCTCAATCCGAGAAACGGGATCGACCATAAGCACTACCGTGAAATTACATACAATTTTCAAGTTTCTTGTACTTGCTAAATTTGCGACCTCGGGCAGCTATGTTACCATGGAGGAACCACACAAGATTTGACTTTATAGGCTAGATTTGAAGTCGCGCCAACTGCTTAACTCAAAATACAGTAAAGAAAGTAGCTCTGAAGCCGACAAACGGGATCGTTCATAGGCACTACCGTGAAATTACGTACAATTTTCAAATTTCTTGTACTTGCTAACTTTGCGACCTCGGGCAGCTATGTTACCATGGAGGAACCACACAAGATTTGACTTTATAGGCTAGATTTGAAGTCGCGCCAACTGCTTAACTCAAAATACAGTAAAGAAAGTAGCTCTGAAGCCGAGAAACGGGATCGACCATAGGCGCTACCGTGAAATTACGTACAATTTTCAAATTTCTTGTACTTGCTAACTTTGCGACCTCGGGCAGCTATGTTACCAGGGAGGAACCACACAAGATTTGACTTTATAGGTTAGAACTGAAGTCGCACGAACTGTTTAACTCAAAATACAGTCAAGAAAGTAGCTCTGAAGCCGAGAAACGGGATCGACCATAAGCACTAATGTGAAATTACGAACAATTTTCAAATTTCTTGTACTTGCTAACTTTGCGACCTCGGGCAGCTATGTTACCATGGAGGAACCACACAAGATTTGACTTTATAGGTTAGAACTGAAGTCGCACGAACTGTTTAACTCAAAATACAGTCAAGAAAGTAGCTCTCAAGCCGAGAAACGGGATCGACCATAAGCACTACCGTGAAATTACATACAATTTTCAAATTTCTTCTACTTGCTAAATTTGCGACCTCGGGCAGCTATGTTATCATGGAGGAACCACACAAGATTTGACTTTATAGGCTAGAACTGAAGTCGCGCCAACTGCTTAACTCAAAATACAGTCAAGAAAGTAGCTCTCAAGCCGAGAAACGGGATCGATCATAAGCACTAATGTGAAATTACATACAATTTTCAAATTTCTTGTACTTGCTAACTTTGCGACCTCGGGCAGCTATGTTACCATCGAGGAACCACACAAGATTTGACTTTATAGGCTAGAACTGAAGTCGCGCCAACCGCTTAACTCAAAATACAGTCAAGAAAGTAGCTCTCAATCCGAGAAACGGGATCGACCATAAGCACTACCGTGAAATTACATACAATTTTCAAGTTTCTTGTACTTGCTAAATTTGCGACCTCGGGCAGCTATGTTACCATGGAGGAACCACACAAGATTTGACTTTATAGGCTAGATTTGAAGTCGCGCCAACTGCTTAACTCAAAATACAGTAAAGAAAGTAGCTCTGAAGCCGACAAACGGGATCGTTCATAGGCACTACCGTGAAATTACGTACAATTTTCAAATTTCTTGTACTTGCTAACTTTGCGACCTCGGGCAGCTATGTTACCATGGAGGAACCACACAAGATTTGACTTTATAGGCTAGATTTGAAGTCGCGCCAACTGCTTAACTCAAAATACAGTAAAGAAAGTAGCTCTGAAGCCGAGAAACGGGATCGACCATAGGCGCTACCGTGAAATTACGTACAATTTTCAAATTTCTTGTACTTGCTAACTTTGCGACCTCGGGCAGCTATGTTACCAGGGAGGAACCACACAAGATTTGACTTTATAGGTTAGAACTGAAGTCGCACGAACTGTTTAACTCAAAATACAGTCAAGAAAGTAGCTCTGAAGCCGAGAAACGGGATCGACCATAAGCACTAATGTGAAATTACGAACAATTTTCAAATTTCTTGTACTTGCTAACTTTGCGACCTCGGGCAGCTATGTTACCATGGAGGAACCACACAAGATTTGACTTTATAGGTTAGAACTGAAGTCGCACGAACTGTTTAACTCAAAATACAGTCAAGAAAGTAGCTCTCAAGCCGAGAAACGGGATCGACCATAAGCACTACCGTGAAATTACATACAATTTTCAAATTTCTTGTACTTGCTAACTTTGCGACCTCGGGCAGCTATGTTACCATGGAGGAACCATACAAGATTTGACTTTATAGGCTAGAACTGAAGTCGCGCCAACTGCTTAACTCAAAATACAGTCAAGAAAGTAGCTCTCAAGCCGAGAAACGGGATCGATCATAAGCACTAATGTGAAATTACATACAATTTTCAAATTTCTTGTACTTGCTAACTTTGCGACCTCGGGCAGCTATGTTACCATGGAGGAACCACACAAGATTTGACTTTATAGGCTAGATTTGAAGTCGCGCCAACTGCTTAACTCAAAATACAGTAAAGAAAGTAGCTCTGAAGCCGAGAAACGGGATCGACCATAGGCACTACCGTGAAATTACGTACAATTTTCAAATTTCTTGTACTTGCTAACTTTGCGACCTCGGGCAGCTATGTTACCAGGGAGGAACCACACAAGATTTGACTTTATAGGTTAGAACTGAAGTCGCACGAACTGTTTAACTCAAAATACAGTCAAGAAAGTAGCTCTGAAGCCGAGAAACGGGATCGACCATAAGCACTAATGTGAAATTACGAACAATTTTCAAATTTCTTGTACTTGCTAACTTTGCGACCTCGGGCAGCTATGTTACCATGGAGGAACCACACAAGATTTGACTTTATAGGTTAGAACTGAAGTCGCACGAACTGTTTAACTCAAAATACAGTCAAGAAAGTAGCTCTCAAGCCGAGAAACGGGATCGACCATAAGCACTACCGTGAAATTACATACAATTTTCAAATTTCTTGTACTTGCTAACTTTGCGACCTCGGGCAGCTATGTTATCATGGAGGAACCACACAAGATTTGACTTTATAGGCTAGAACTGAAGTCGCGCCAACTGCCTAACTCAAAATACAGTCAAGAAAGTAGCTCTCAAGCCGAGAAACGGGATCGACCATAAGCACTACCGTGAAATTACGTACAATTTTCAAATTTCTTCTACTTGCTAAATTTGCGACCTCGGGCAGCTATGTTATCATGGAGGAACCACACAAGATTTGACTTTATAGGCTAGAACTGAAGTCGCGCCAACTGCTTAACTCAAAATACAGTCAAGAAAGTAGCTCTCAAGCCGAGAAACGGGATCGATCATAAGCACTAATGTGAAATTACATACAATTTTCAAATTTCTTGTACTTGCTAACTTTGCGACCTCGGGCAGCTATGTTACCATCGAGGAACCACACAAGATTTGACTTTATAGGCTAGAACTGAAGTCGCGCCAACCGCTTAACTCAAAATACAGTCAAGAAAGTAGCTCTCAATCCGAGAAACGGGATCGACCATAAGCACTACCGTGAAATTACATACAATTTTCAAGTTTCTTGTACTTGCTAAATTTGCGACCTCGGGCAGCTATGTTACCATGGAGGAACCACACAAGATTTGACTTTATAGGCTAGATTTGAAGTCGCGCCAACTGCTTAACTCAAAATACAGTAAAGAAAGTAGCTCTGAAGCCGACAAACGGGATCGTTCATAGGCACTACCGTGAAATTACGTACAATTTTCAAATTTCTTGTACTTGCTAACTTTGCGACCTCGGGCAGCTATGTTACCATGGAGGAACCACACAAGATTTGACTTTATAGGCTAGATTTGAAGTCGCGCCAACTGCTTAACTCAAAATACAGTAAAGAAAGTAGCTCTGAAGCCGAGAAACGGGATCGACCATAGGCGCTACCGTGAAATTACGTACAATTTTCAAATTTCTTGTACTTGCTAACTTTGCGACCTCGGGCAGCTATGTTACCAGGGAGGAACCACACAAGATTTGACTTTATAGGTTAGAACTGAAGTCGCACGAACTGTTTAACTCAAAATACAGTCAAGAAAGTAGCTCTGAAGCCGAGAAACGGGATCGACCATAAGCACTAATGTGAAATTACGAACAATTTTCAAATTTCTTGTACTTGCTAACTTTGCGACCTCGGGCAGCTATGTTACCATGGAGGAACCACACAAGATTTGACTTTATAGGTTAGAACTGAAGTCGCACGAACTGTTTAACTCAAAATACAGTCAAGAAAGTAGCTCTCAAGCCGAGAAACGGGATCGACCATAAGCACTACCGTGAAATTACATACAATTTTCAAATTTCTTCTACTTGCTAAATTTGCGACCTCGGGCAGCTATGTTATCATGGAGGAACCACACAAGATTTGACTTTATAGGCTAGAACTGAAGTCGCGCCAACTGCTTAACTCAAAATACAGTCAAGAAAGTAGCTCTCAAGCCGAGAAACGGGATCGATCATAAGCACTAATGTGAAATTACATACAATTTTCAAATTTCTTGTACTTGCTAACTTTGCGACCTCGGGCAGCTATGTTACCATCGAGGAACCACACAAGATTTGACTTTATAGGCTAGAACTGAAGTCGCGCCAACCGCTTAACTCAAAATACAGTCAAGAAAGTAGCTCTCAAGCCGAGAAACGGGATCGACCATAAGCACTACCGTGAAATTACATACAATTTTCAAGTTTCTTGTACTTGCTAAATTTGCGACCTCGGGCAGCTATGTTACCATGGAGGAACCACACAAGATTTGACTTTATAGGCTAGATTTGAAGTCGCGCCAACTGCTTAACTCAAAATACAGTAAAGAAAGTAGCTCTGAAGCCGACAAACGGGATCGTTCATAGGCACTACCGTGAAATTACGTACAATTTTCAAATTTCTTGTACTTGCTAACTTTGCGACCTCGGGCAGCTATGTTACCATGGAGGAACCACACAAGATTTGACTTTATAGGCTAGATTTGAAGTCGCGCCAACTGCTTAACTCAAAATACAGTAAAGAAAGTAGCTCTGAAGCCGAGAAACGGGATCGACCATAGGCGCTACCGTGAAATTACGTACAATTTTCAAATTTCTTGTACTTGCTAACTTTGCGACCTCGGGCAGCTATGTTACCAGGGAGGAACCACACAAGATTTGACTTTATAGGTTAGAACTGAAGTCGCACGAACTGTTTAACTCAAAATACAGTCAAGAAAGTAGCTCTGAAGCCGAGAAACGGGATCGACCATAAGCACTAATGTGAAATTACGAACAATTTTCAAATTTCTTGTACTTGCTAACTTTGCGACCTCGGGCAGCTATGTTACCATGGAGGAACCACACAAGATTTGACTTTATAGGTTAGAACTGAAGTCGCACGAACTGTTTAACTCAAAATACAGTCAAGAAAGTAGCTCTCAAGCCGAGAAACGGGATCGACCATAAGCACTACCGTGAAATTACATACAATTTTCAAATTTCTTGTACTTGCTAACTTTGCGACCTCGGGCAGCTATGTTACCATGGAGGAACCATACAAGATTTGACTTTATAGGCTAGAACTGAAGTCGCGCCAACGGCTTAACTCAAAATACAGTCAAGAAAGTAGCTCTCAAGCCGAGAAACGGGATCGACCATAAGCACTAATGTGAAATTACATACAATTTTCAAATTTCTTGTACTTGCTAACTTTGCGACCTCGGGCAGCTATGTTACCATGGAGGAACCACACAAGATTTGACTTTATAGGCTAGAACTGAAGTCGCGCCAACTGCCTAACTCAAAATACAGTCAAGAAAGTAGCTCTGAAGGCGAGAAACGGGATCGACCATAAGCACTAATGTGAAATTACATACAATTTTCAAATTTTTTGTACTTGCTAACTTTGTGACCTCGGGCAGCTATGTTACCATGGAGGAACCACACAAGATTTGACTTTATAGGCTAGAATTGAAGTCGCGCCAACTGCCTAACTCAAAATACAGTCAAGAAAGTAGCTTTCAAGCCGAGAAACGGGATCGACCATAAGCACTACCGTGAAATTACGTACAGTTTTCAAATTTCTTGTACTTGCTAACTTTGCGACCTCGGGCAGCTATGTTACCATGGAGGAACCACACAAGATTTGACTTTATAGGCTAGAACTGAAGTCGCGCCAACGGCTTAACTCAAAATACAGTCAAGAAAGTAGCTCTCAATCCGAGAAACGGGATCGACCATAAGCACTACCGTGAAATTACATACAATTTTCAAATTTCTTGTACTTGCTAACTTTGCGACCTCGGGCAGCTATGTTAACATGGAGGAACCACACAAGATTTGACTTTATAGGCTAGAACTGAAGTCGCGCCAACTGCCTAACTCAAAATACAGTCAAGAAAGTAGCTCTCAAGCCGAAAAACGGGATCGACCATAAGCACTACCGTGAAATTACGTACAATTTTCAAATTTCTTCTACTTGCTAAATTTGCGACCTCGGGCAGCTATGTTATCATGGAGGAACCACACAAGATTTGACTTTATAGGCTAGAATTGAAGTCGCGCCAACTGCCTAACTCAAAATACAGTCAAGAAAGTAGCTCTGAAGGCGAGAAAGGTAATCGACCATAAGCACTAATGTGAAATTACATACAATTTTCAAATTTTTTGTACTTGCTAATTTTGTGACCTCGGGCAGCTATGTTACCATGGAAGAACCACACAAGATATGACTTTATAGGCTAGAACTGAAGTCGCGCCAACTGCTTAACTCAAAATACAGTAAAGAAAGTAGCTCTGAAGCCGAGAAACGGGATCGACCATAGGCACTACCGTGAAATTACGTACAATTTTCAAATTTCTTGTACTTGCTAACTTTGCGACCTCGGGCAGCTATGTTACCAGGGAGGAACCACACAAGATTTGACTTTATAGGTTAGAACTGAAGTCGCACGAACTGTTTAACTCAAAATACAGTCAAGAAAGTAGCTCTGAAGCCGAGAAACGGGATCGACCATAAGCACTAATGTGAAATTACGTACAATTTTCAAATTTCTTGTACTTGCTAAATTTGCGACCTCGGGCAGCTATGTTACCATGGAGGAACCACACAAGATTTGACTTTATAGGTTAGAACTGAAGTCGCACGAACTGTTTAACTCAAAATACAGTCAAGAAAGTAGCTCTCAAGCCGAGAAACGGGATCGACCATAAGCACTACCGTGAAATTACATACAATTTTCAAATTTCTTGTACTTGCTAACTTTGCGACCTCGGGCAGCTATGTTACCATGGAGGAACCATACAAGATTTGACTTTATAGGCTAGAACTGAAGTCGCGCCAACGGCTTAACTCAAAATACAGTCAAGAAAGTAGCTCTCAAGCCGAGAAACGGGATCGACCATAAGCACTAATGTGAAATTACATACAATTTTCAAATTTCTTGTACTTGCTAACTTTGCGACCTCGGGCAGCTATGTTACCATGGAGGAACCACACAAGATTTGACTTTATAGGCTAGAACTGAAGTCGCGCCAACTGCTTAACTCAAAATACAGTCAAGAAAGTAGCTCTGAAGGCGAGAAACGGGATCGACCATAAGCACTAATGTGAAATTACATACAATTTTCAAATTTTTTGTACTTGCTAACTTTGTGACCTCGGGCAGCTATGTTACCATGGAGGAACCACACAAGATTTGACTTTATAGGCTAGAACTGAAGTCGCGCCAACTGCCTAACTCAAAATACAGTCAAGAAAGTAGCTCTCAAGCCGAGAAACGGGATCGACCATAAGCACTACCGTGAAATTACGTACAGTTTTCAAATTTCTTGTACTTGCTAACTTTGTGACCTCGGGCAGCTATGTTACCATGGAAGAACCACACAAGATATGACTTTATAGGCTAGAACTGAAGTCGCACGAACTGTTTAACTCAAAATACAGTCAAGAAAGTAGCTCTCAAGCCGAGAAACGGGATCGACCATAAGCACTACCGTGAAATTACATACAATTTTCAAATTTTTTGTACTTGCTAACTTTGCGACCTCGGGCAGCTATGTTACCACGGAGGAACCATACAAGATTTGACTTTATAGGCTAGAACTGAAGTCGCGCCAACTGCTTAACTCAAAATACAGTCAAGAAAGTAGCTCTCAAGCCGAGAAACGGGATCGACCATAAGCACTAATGTGAAATTACATACAATTTTCAAATTTCTTGTACTTGCTAACTTTGCGACCTCGGGCAGCTATGTTACCATGGAGGAACCACACAAGATTTGACTTTATAGGCTAGAACTGAAGTCGCGCCAACTGCTTAACTCAAAATACAGTCAAGAAAGTAGCTCTGAAGGCGAGAAACGGGATCGACCATAAGCACTAATGTGAAATTACATACAATTTTAAAATTTTTTGTACTTGCTAACTTTGTGACCTCGGTCAGCTATGTTACCATGGAGGAACCACACAAGATTTGACTTTATAGGCTAGAACTGAAGTCGCGCCAACTGCCTAACTCAAAATACAGTCAAGAAAGTAGCTCTCAAGCCGAAAAACGGGATCGACCATAAGCACTACCGTGAAATTTCGTACAATTTTCAAATTTCTTGTACTTGCTAACTTTGCGACCTCGGGCAGCTATGTTACCATGGAGGAACCACACAAGATTTGACTTTATAGGTTAGAACTGAAGTCGCGCCAACGGCTTAACTCAAAATACAGTCAAGAAAGTAGCTCTCAATCCGACAAACGGGATCGACCATAAACACTACCGTGAAATTACATACAATTTTCAAATTTCTTGTACTTGCTAACTTTGCGACCTCGGGCAGCTATGTTACCACGGAGGAACCACACAAGATTTGACTTTATAGGCTAGAATTGAAGTCGCGCCAACTGCCTAACTCAAAATACAGTCAAGAAAGTAGCTCTGAAGGCGAGAAACGGGATCGACCATAAGCACTAATGTGAAATTACATACAATTTTCAAATTTTTTGTACTTGCTAACTTTGTGACCTCGGGCAGCTATGTTACCATGGAGGAACCACACAAGATTTGTATTTATAGGCTAGAACTGAAGTCGCGCCAACTGCCTAACTCAAAATACAGTCAAGAAAGTAGCTCTCAAGCCGAGAAACGGGATCGACCATAAGCACTACCGTGAAATTACGTACAATTTTCAAATTTCTTGTACTTGCTAACTTTGCGACCTCGGGCAGCTATGTTACCATGGAGGAACCACACAAGATTTGACTTTATAGGCTAGAACTGAAGTCGCGCCAACTGCCTAACTCAAAATACAGTCAAGAAAGTAGCTCTCAAGCCGAGAAACGGGATCGACCATAAGCACTACCGTGAAATTACGTACAATTTTCAAATTTCTTGTACTTGCTAACTTTGCGACCTCGGGCAGCTATGTTACCATGGAGGAACCACACAAGATTTGACTTTATAGGCTAGAATTGAAGTCGCGCCAACTGCTTAACTCAAAATACAGTCAAGAAAGTAGCTCTGAAGCCGAGAAACGGGATCGACCATAAGCACTACCGTGAAATTACGTACAATTTTCAAATTTCTTGTACTTGCTAACTTTGCGACCTCGGGCAGCTATGTTACCATGGAGGAACCACACAAGATTTGACTTTACAGGCTAGAACTGAAGTCGCGCCAACTGCTTAACTCAAAATACAGTCAAGAAAGTAGCTCTGAAGCCGAGAAACGGGATCGACCATAAGCACTACCGTGAAATTACGTACAATTTTCAAATTTCTTGTACTTGCTAACTTTGCGACCTCGGGCAGCTATGTTACCATGGAGGAACCACATAAGATTTGACTTTATAGTCTAGAACTGAAGTCGCGCCAACTGCTTAACTCAAAATACAGTCAAGAAAGTAGCTCTCAAGCCGAGAAACGGGATCGACCATAAGCACTACCGTGAAATTACGTACAATTTTCAAATTTCTTGTACTTGCTAAGTTTGCGACCTCGGGCAGCTATGTTACCATGGAGGAACCACACAAGATTTGACTTTATAGGCTAGAACTGAAGTCGCGCCAACTGCTTAACTCAAAATACAGTCAAGAAAGTAGCTCTGAAGCCGAGAAACGGGATCGACCATAAGCACTACCGTGAAATTACGTACAATTTTCAAATTTCTTGTACTTGCTAAGTTTGCGACCTCGGGCAGCTATGTTACCATGGAGGAACCACACAAGATTTGACTTTATAGGCTAGAATTGAAGTCGCGCCAACTGCCTAACTCAAAATACAGTCAAGAAAGTAGCTCTGAAGCCGAGAAACGGGATCGACCATAAGCACTACCGTGAAATTACGTACAATTTTCAAATTTCTTGTACTTGCTAACTTTGTGACCTCGGGCAGCTATGTTACCATGGAGGAACCACACAAGAATTGACTTTATAGGCTAGAACTGAAGTCGCACGAACTGCTTAACTCAAAATACAGTCAAGAAAGTAGCTCTCAAGCCGAGAAACGGGATCGACCATAAGCACTAATGTGAAATTACGAACAATTTTAAAATTTCTTGTACTTGCTAACTTTGCGACCTCGGGCAGCTATGTTACCATGGAGGAACCACACAAGATTTGACTTTATAGGTTAGAACTGAAGTCGCACGAACTGTTTAACTCAAAATACAGTCAAGAAAGTAGCTCTCAAGCCGAGAAACGGGATCGACCATAAGCACTACCGTGAAATTACATACAATTTTCAAATTTCTTGTACTTGCTAACTTTGCGACCTGGGGCAGCTATGTTACCATGGAGGAACCATACAAGATTTGACTTTATAGGCTAGAACTGAAGTCGCGCCAACGGCTTAACTCAAAATACAGTCAAGAAAGTAGCTCTCAAGCCGAGAAACGGGATCGACCATAAGCACTAATGTGAAATTACATACAATTTTCAAATTTCTTGTACTTGCTAACTTTGCGACCTCGGGCAGCTATGTTACCATGGAGGAACCACACAAGATTTGACTTTATAGGCTAGAACTGAAGTCGCGCCAACTGCTTAACTCAAAATACAGTCAAGAAAGTAGCTCTGAAGGCGAGAAACGGGATCGACCATAAGCACTAATGTGAAATTACATACAATTTTCAAATTTTTTGTACTTGCTAACTTTGTGACCTCGGGCAGCTATGTTACCATGGAGGAACCACACAAGATTTGACTTTATAGGCTAGAACTGAAGTCGCGCCAACTGTCTAACTCAAAATACAGTCAAGAAAGTAGCTCTCAAGCCGAGAAACGGGATCGACCATAAGCACTACCGTGAAATTACGTACAGTTTTCAAATTTCTTGTACTTGCTAACTTTGCGACCTCGGGCAGCTATGTTACCATGGAGGAACCACACAAGAATTGACTTTATAGACTAGAACTGAAGTCGCGCCAACGGCTTAACTCAAAATACAGTCAAGAAAGTAGCTCTCAATCCGAGAAACGGGATCGACCATAAGCACTACCGTGAAATTACATACAATTTTCAAATTTCTTGTACTTGCTAACTTTGCGACCTCGGGCAGCTATGTTAACATGGAGGAACCACACAAGATTTGACTTTATAGGCTAGAACTGAAGTCGCGCCAACTGCCTAACTCAAAATACAGTCAAGAAAGTAGCTCTCAAACCGAAAAACGGGATCGACCATAAGCACTACCGTGAAATTACGTACAATTTTCAAATTTCTTCTACTTGCTAAATTTGCGACCTCGGGCAGCTATGTTATCATGGAGGAACCACACAAGATTTGACTTTATAGGCTAGAATTGAAGTCGCGCTAACTGCCTAACTCAAAATACAGTCAAGAAAGTAGCTCTGAAGGCGAGAAACGTAATCGACCATAAGCACTAATGTGAAATTACATACAATTTTCAAATTTTTTGTACTTGCTAATTTTGTGACCTCGGGCAGCTATGTTACCATGGAAGAACCACACAAGATATGACTTTATAGGCTAGAACTGAAGTCGCGCCAACTGCCTAACTCAAAATACAGTAAAGAAAGTAGCTCTGAAGCCGAGAAACGGGATCGACCATAGGCACTACCGTGAAATTACGTACAATTTTCTAATTTCTTGTACTTGCTAACTTTGCGACCTCGGGCAGCTATGTTACCAGGGAGGAACCACACAAGATTTGACTTTATAGGTTAGAACTGAAGTCGCACGAACTGTTTAACTCAAAATACAGTCAAGAAAGTAGCTCTGAAGCCGAGAAACGGGATCGACCATAAGCACTAATGTGAAATTACGTACAATTTTCAAATTTCTTGTGCTTGCTAAATTTGCGACCTCGGGCAGCTATGTTACCATGGAGGAACCACACAAGATTTGACTTTATAGGTTAGAACTGAAGTCGCACGAACTGTTTAACTCAAAATACAGTCAAGAAAGTAGCTCTCAAGCCGAGAAACGGGATCGACCATAAGCACTACCGTGAAATTACATACAATTTTCAAATTTCTTGTACTTGCTAACTTTGCGACCTCGGGCAGCTATGTTACCATGGAGGAACCATACAAGATTTGACTTTATAGGCTAGAACTGAAGTCGCGTCAACGGCTTAACTCAAAATACAGTCAAGAAAGTAGCTCTCAAGCCGAGAAACGGGATCGACCATAAGCACTAATGTGAAATTACATACAATTTTCAAATTTCTTGTACTTGCTAACTTTGCGACCTCGGGCAGCTATGTTACCATGGAGGAACCACACAAGATTTGACTTTATAGGCTAGAACTGAAGTCGCGCCAACTGCTTAACTCAAAATACAGTCAAGAAAGTAGCTCTGAAGGCGAGAAACGGGATCGACCATAAGCACTAATGTGAAATTACATACAATTTTCAAATTTTTTGTACTTGCTAACTTTGTGACCTCGGGCAGCTATGTTACCATGGAGGAACCACACAAGATTTGACTTTATAGGCTAGAACTGAAGTCGCGCCAACTGCCTAACTCAAAATACAGTCAAGAAAGTAGCTCTCAAGCCGAGAAACGGGATCGACCATAAGCACTACCGTGAAATTACGTACAGTTTTCAAATTTCTTGTACTTGCTAACTTTGTGACCTCGGGCAGCTATGTTACCATGGAAGAACCACACAAGATATGACTTTATAGGCTAGAACTGAAGTCGCACGAACTGTTTAACTCAAAATACAGTCAAGAAAGTAGCTCTCAAGCCGAGAAACGGGATCGACCATAAGCACTACCGTGAAATTACATACAATTTTCAAATTTTTTGTACTTGCTAACTTTGCGACCTCGGGCAGCTATGTTACCACGGAGGAACCATACAAGATTTGACTTTATAGGCTAGAACTGAAGTCGCGCCAACTGCTTAACTCAAAATACAGTCAAGAAAGTGGCTCTCAAGCCGAGAAACGGGACCGACCATAAGCACTAATGTGAAATTACATACAATTTTCAAATTTCTTGTACTTGCTAACTTTGCGACCTCGGGCAGCTATGTTACCATGGAGGAACCACACAAGATTTGACTTTATAGGCTAGAACTGAAGTCGCGCCAACTGCTTAACTCAAAATACAGTCAAGAAAGTAGCTCTGAAGGCGAGAAACGGGATCGACCATAAGCACTAATGTGAAATTACATACAATTTTAAAATTTTTTGTACTTGCTAACTTTGTGACCTCGGTCAGCTATGTTACCATGGAGGAACCACACAAGATTTGACTTTATAGGCTAGAACTGAAGTCGCGCCAACCGCCTAACTCAAAATACAGTCAAGAAAGTAGCTCTCAAGCCGAGAAACGGGATCGACCATAAGCACTACCGTGAAATTACGTACAATTTTCAAATTTCTTGTACTTGCTAATTTTGCGACCTCGGGCAGCTATGTTACCATGGAGGAACCACACAAGATTTGACTTTATAGGTTAGAACTGAAGTCGCGCCAACGGCTTAACTCAAAATACAGTCAAGAAAGTAGCTCTCAATCCGACAAACGGGATCGACCATAAACACTACCGTGAAATTACGTACAATTTTCAAATTTCTTGTACTTGCTAATTTTGCGACCTCGGGCAGCTATGTTACCATGGAGGAACCACACAAGATTTGACTTTATAGGCTAGAATTGAAGTCGCGCCAACTGCCTAACTCAAAATACAGTCAAGAAAGTAGCTCTGAAGGCGAGAAACGGGATCGACCATAAGCACTAATGTGAAATTACATACAATTTTCAAATTTTTTGTACTTGCTAACTTTGTGACCTCGGGCAGCTATGTTACCATGGAGGAACCACACAAGATTTGTATTTATAGGCTAGAACTGAAGTCGCGCCAACTGCCTAACTCAAAATACAGTCAAGAAAGTAGCTCTCAAGCCGAGAAACGGGATCGACCATAAGCACTACCGTGAAATTACGTACAATTTTCAAATTTCTTGTACTTGCTAACTTTGCGACCTCGGGCAGCTATGTTACCATGGAGGAACCACACAAGATTTGACTTTATAGGCTAGAACTGAAGTCGCGCCAACTGCCTAACTCAAAATACAGTCAAGAAAGTAGCTCTCAAGCCGAGAAACGGGATCGACCATAAGCACTACCGTGAAATTACGTACAATTTTCAAATTTCTTGTACTTGCTAACTTTGCGACCTCGGGCAGCTATGTTACCATGGAGGAACCACACAAGATTTGACTTTATAGGCTAGAATTGAAGTCGCGCCAACTGCTTAACTCAAAATACAGTCAAGAAAGTAGCTCTGAAGCCGAGAAACGGGATCGACCATAAGCACTACCGTGAAATTACGTACAATTTTCAAATTTCTTGTACTTGCTAACTTTGCGACCTCGGGCAGCTATGTTACCATGGAGGAACCACACAAGATTTGACTTTATAGGCTAGAACTGAAGTCGCGCCAACTGCTTAACTCAAAATACAGTCAAGAAAGTAGCTCTCAAGCCGAGAAACGGGATCGACCATAAGCACTACCGTGAAATTACATACACTTTTCAAATTTCTTGTACTTGCTAACTTTGCGACCTCGGGCAGCTATGTTACCATGGAGGAACCACACAAGATTTGACTTTACAGGCTAGAACTGAAGTCGCGCCAACTGCTTAACTCAAAATACAGTCAAGAAAGTAGCTCTGAAGCCGAGAAACGGGATCGACCATAAGCACTACCGTGAAATTACGTACAATTTTCAAATTTCTTGTACTTGCTAACTTTGCGACCTCGGGCAGCTATGTTACCATGGAGGAACCACACAAGATTTGACTTTATAGGCTAGAACTGAAGTCGCGCCAACTGCTTAACTCAAAATACAGTCAAGAAAGTAGCTCTCAAGCCGAGAAACGGGATCGACCATAAGCACTACCGTGAAATTACATACACTTTTCAAATTTCTTGTACTTGCTAACTTTGCGACCTCGGGCAGCTATGTTACCATGGAGGAACCACACAAGATTTGACTTTACAGGCTAGAACTGAAGTCGCGCCAACTGCTTAACTCAAAATACAGTCAAGAAAGTAGCTCTGAAGCCGAGAAACGGGATCGACCATAAGCACTACCGTGAAATTACGTACAATTTTCAAATTTCTTGTACTTGCTAACTTTGCGACCTCGGGCAGCTATGTTACCATGGAGGAACCACATAAGATTTGACTTTATAGTCTAGAACTGAAGTCGCGCCAACTGCTTAACTCAAAATACAGTCAAGAAAGTAGCTCTCAAGCCGAGAAACGGGATCGACCATAAGCACTACCGTGAAATTACGTACAATTTTCAAATTTCTTGTACTTGCTAAGTTTGCGACCTCGGGCAGCTATGTTACCATGGAGGAACCATACAAGATTTGACTTTATAGGCTAGAACTGAAGTCGCGCCAACGGCTTAACTCAAAATACAGTCAAGAAAGTAGCTCTCAAGCCGAGAAACGGGATCGACCATAAGCACTAATGTGAAATTACATACAATTTTCAAATTTCTTGTACTTGCTAACTTTGCGACCTCGGGCAGCTATGTTACCATGGAGGAACCACACAAGATTTGACTTTATAGGCTAGAACTGAAGTCGCGCCAACTGCTTAACTCAAAATACAGTCAAGAAAGTAGCTCTGAAGGCGAGAAACGGGATCGACCATAAGCACTAATGTGAAATTACATACAATTTTCAAATTTTTTGTACTTGCTAACTTTGTGACCTCGGGCAGCTATGTTACCATGGAGGAACCACACAAGATTTGACTTTATAGGCTAGAACTGAAGTCGCGCCAACTGCCTAACTCAAAATACAGTCAAGAAAGTAGCTCTCAAGCCGAGAAACGGGATCGACCATAAGCACTACCGTGAAATTACGTACAGTTTTCAAATTTCTTGTACTTGCTAAATTTGCGACCTCGGGCAGCTATGTTACCATGGAGGAACCACACAAGATTTGACTTTATAGACTAGAACTGAAGTCGCGCCAACGGCTTAACTCAAAATACAGTCAAGAAAGTAGCTCTCAATCCGAGAAACGGGATCGACCATAAGCACTACCGTGAAATTACATACAATTTTCAAATTTCTTGTACTTGCTAACTTTGCGACCTCGGGCAGCTATGTTAACATGGAGGAACCACACAAGATTTGACTTTATAGGCTAGAACTGAAGTCGCGCCAACTGCCTAACTCAAAATACAGTCAAGAAAGTAGCTCTCAAACCGAAAAACGGGATCGACCATAAGCACTACCGTGAAATTACGTACAATTTTCAAATTTCTTCTACTTGCTAAATTTGCGACCTCGGGCAGCTATGTTATCATGGAGGAACCACACAAGATTTGACTTTATAGGCTAGAATTGAAGTCGCGCCAACTGCCTAACTCAAAATACAGTCAAGAAAGTAGCTCTGAAGGCGAGAAACGTAATCGACCATAAGCACTAATGTGAAATTACATACAATTTTCAAATTTTTTGTACTTGCTAATTTTGTGACCTCGGGCAGCTATGTTACCATGGAAGAACCACACAAGATATGACTTTATAGGCTAGAACTGAAGTCGCGCCAACTGCTTAACTCAAAATACAGTCAAGAAAGTAGCTCTCAAGCCGAGAAACGGGATCGACCATAGGCACTACCGTGAAATTACATACACTTTTCAAATTTCTTGTACTTGCTAACTTTGCGACCTCGGGCAGCTATGTTACCATGGAGGAACCACACAAGATTTGACTTTATAGGCTAGAATTGAAGTCGCGCCAACTGCCTAACTCAAAATACAGTCAAGAAAGTAGCTCTGAAGGCGAGAAACGGGATCGACCATAAGCACTAATGTGAAATTACATACAATTTTCAAATTTTTTGTACTTGCTAACTTTGTGACCTCGGGCAGCTATGTTACCATGGAGGAACCACACAAGATTTGTATTTATAGGCTAGAACTGAAGTCGCGCCAACTGCCTAACTCAAAATACAGTCAAGAAAGTAGCTCTCAAGCCGAGAAACGGGATCGACCATAAGCACTACCGTGAAATTACGTACAATTTTCAAATTTCTTGTACTTGCTAACTTTGCGACCTCGGGCAGCTATGTTACCATGGAGGAACCACACAAGATTTGACTTTATAGGCTAGAACTGAAGTCGCGCCAACTGCCTAACTCAAAATACAGTCAAGAAAGTAGCTCTCAAGCCGAGAAACGGGATCGACCATAAGCACTACCGTGAAATTACGTACAATTTTCAAATTTCTTGTACTTGCTAACTTTGCGACCTCGGGCAGCTATGTTACCATGGAGGAACCACACAAGATTTGACTTTATAGGCTAGAATTGAAGTCGCGCCAACTGCTTAACTCAAAATACAGTCAAGAAAGTAGCTCTGAAGCCGAGAAACGGGATCGACCATAAGCACTACCGTGAAATTACGTACAATTTTCAAATTTCTTGTACTTGCTAACTTTGCGACCTCGGGCAGCTATGTTACCATGGAGGAACCACACAAGATTTGACTTTATAGGCTAGAACTGAAGTCGCGCCAACTGCTTAACTCAAAATACAGTCAAGAAAGTAGCTCTCAAGCCGAGAAACGGGATCGACCATAGGCACTACCGTGAAATTACATACACTTTTCAAATTTCTTGTACTTGCTAACTTTGCGACCTCGGGCAGCTATGTTACCATGGAGGAACCACACAAGATTTGACTTTACAGGCTAGAACTGAAGTCGCGCCAACTGCTTAACTCAAAATACAGTCAAGAAAGTAGCTCTGAAGCCGAGAAACGGGATCGACCATAAGCACTACCGTGAAATTACGTACAATTTTCATATTTCTTGTACTTGCTAACTTTGCGACCTCGGGCAGCTATGTTACCATGGAGGAACCACATAAGATTTGACTTTATAGTCTAGAACTGAAGTCGCGCCAACTGCTTAACTCAAAATACAGTCAAGAAAGTAGCTCTCAAGCCGAGAAACGGGATCGACCATAAGCACTACCGTGAAATTACGTACAATTTTCAAATTTCTTGTACTTGCTAAGTTTGCGACCTCGGGCAGCTATGTTACCATGGAGGAACCATACAAGATTTGACTTTATAGGCTAGAACTGAAGTCGCGCCAACGGCTTAACTCAAAATACAGTCAAGAAAGTAGCTCTCAAGCCGAGAAACGGGATCGACCATAAGCACTAATGTGAAATTACATACAATTTTCAAATTTCTTGTACTTGCTAACTTTGCGACCTCGGGCAGCTATGTTACCATGGAGGAACCACACAAGATTTGACTTTATAGGCTAGAACTGAAGTCGCGCCAACTGCTTAACTCAAAATACAGTCAAGAAAGTAGCTCTGAAGGCGAGAAACGGGATCGACCATAAGCACTAATGTGAAATTACATACAATTTTCAAATTTTTTGTACTTGCTAACTTTGTGACCTCGGGCAGCTATGTTACCATGGAGGAACCACACAAGATTTGACTTTATAGGCTAGAACTGAAGTCGCGCCAACTGCCTAACTCAAAATACAGTCAAGAAAGTAGCTCTCAAGCCGAGAAACGGGATCGACCATAAGCACTACCGTGAAATTACGTACAGTTTTCAAATTTCTTGTACTTGCTAAATTTGCGACCTCGGGCAGCTATGTTACCATGGAGGAACCACACAAGATTTGACTTTATAGACTAGAACTGAAGTCGCGCCAACGGCTTAACTCAAAATACAGTCAAGAAAGTAGCTCTCAATCCGAGAAACGGGATCGACCATAAGCACTACCGTGAAATTACATACAATTTTCAAATTTCTTGTACTTGCTAACTTTGCGACCTCGGGCAGCTATGTTAACATGGAGGAACCACACAAGATTTGACTTTATAGGCTAGAACTGAAGTCGCGCCAACTGCCTAACTCAAAATACAGTCAAGAAAGTAGCTCTCAAACCGAAAAACGGGATCGACCATAAGCACTACCGTGAAATTACGTACAATTTTCAAATTTCTTCTACTTGCTAAATTTGCGACCTCGGGCAGCTATGTTAACATGGAGGAACCACACAAGATTTGACTTTATAGGCTAGAACTGAAGTCGCGCCAACTGCCTAACTCAAAATACAGTCAAGAAAGTAGCTCTCAAACCGAAAAACGGGATCGACCATAAGCACTACCGTGAAATTACGTACAATTTTCAAATTTCTTGTACTTGCTAATTTTGCGACCTCGGGCAGCTATGTTACCATGGAGGAACCACACAAGATTTGACTTTATAGGCTAGAATTGAAGTCGCGCCAACTGCTTAACTCAAAATACAGTCAAGAAAGTAGCTCTGAAGCCGAGAAACGGGATCGACCATAAGCACTACCGTGAAATTACGTACAATTTTCAAATTTCTTGTACTTGCTAACTTTGCGACCTCGGGCAGCTATGTTACCATGGAGGAACCACACAAGATTTGACTTTATAGGCTAGAACTGAAGTCGCGCCAACTGCTTAACTCAAAATACAGTCAAGAAAGTAGCTCTCAAGCCGAGAAACGGGATCGACCATAAGCACTACCGTGAAATTACATACACTTTTCAAATTTCTTGTACTTGCTAACTTTGCGACCTCGGGCAGCTATGTTACCATGGAGGAACCACACAAGATTTGACTTTACAGGCTAGAACTGAAGTCGCGCCAACTGCTTAACTCAAAATACAGTCAAGAAAGTAGCTCTGAAGCCGAGAAACGGGATCGACCATAAGCACTACCGTGAAATTACGTACAATTTTCAAATTTCTTGTACTTGCTAACTTTGCGACCTCGGGCAGCTATGTTACCATGGAGGAACCACATAAGATTTGACTTTATAGTCTAGAACTGAAGTCGCGCCAACTGCTTAACTCAAAATACAGTCAAGAAAGTAGCTCTCAAGCCGAGAAACGGGATCGACCATAAGCACTACCGTGAAATTACGTACAATTTTCAAATTTCTTGTACTTGCTAAGTTTGCGACCTCGGGCAGCTATGTTACCATGGAGGAACCATACAAGATTTGACTTTATAGGCTAGAACTGAAGTCGCGCCAACGGCTTAACTCAAAATACAGTCAAGAAAGTAGCTCTCAAGCCGAGAAACGGGATCGACCATAAGCACTAATGTGAAATTACATACAATTTTCAAATTTCTTGTACTTGCTAACTTTGCGACCTCGGGCAGCTATGTTACCATGGAGGAACCACACAAGATTTGACTTTATAGGCTAGAACTGAAGTCGCGCCAACTGCTTAACTCAAAATACAGTCAAGAAAGTAGCTCTGAAGGCGAGAAACGGGATCGACCATAAGCACTAATGTGAAATTACATACAATTTTCAAATTTTTTGTACTTGCTAACTTTGTGACCTCGGGCAGCTATGTTACCATGGAGGAACCACACAAGATTTGACTTTATAGGCTAGAACTGAAGTCGCGCCAACTGCCTAACTCAAAATACAGTCAAGAAAGTAGCTCTCAAGCCGAGAAACGGGATCGACCATAAGCACTACCGTGAAATTACGTACAGTTTTCAAATTTCTTGTACTTGCTAAATTTGCGACCTCGGGCAGCTATGTTACCATGGAGGAACCACACAAGATTTGACTTTATAGACTAGAACTGAAGTCGCGCCAACGGCTTAACTCAAAATACAGTCAAGAAAGTAGCTCTCAATCCGAGAAACGGGATCGACCATAAGCACTACCGTGAAATTACATACAATTTTCAAATTTCTTGTACTTGCTAACTTTGCGACCTCGGGCAGCTATGTTAACATGGAGGAACCACACAAGATTTGACTTTATAGGCTAGAACTGAAGTCGCGCCAACTGCCTAACTCAAAATACAGTCAAGAAAGTAGCTCTCAAACCGAAAAACGGGATCGACCATAAGCACTACCGTGAAATTACGTACAATTTTCAAATTTTTTGTACTTGCTAACTTTGCGACCTCGGGCAGCTATGTTACCACGGAGGAACCATACAAGATTTGACTTTATAGGCTAGAACTGAAGTCGCGCCAACTGCTTAACTCAAAATACAGTCAAGAAAGTAGCTCTCAAGCCGAGAAACGGGACCGACCATAAGCACTAATGTGAAATTACATACAATTTTCAAATTTCTTGTACTTGCTAACTTTGCGACCTCGGGCAGCTATGTTACCATGGAGGAACCACACAAGATTTGACTTTATAGGCTAGAACTGAAGTCGCGCCAACTGCTTAACTCAAAATACAGTCAAGAAAGTAGCTCTGAAGGCGAGAAACGGGATCGACCATAAGCACTAATGTGAAATTACATACAATTTTAAAATTTTTTGTACTTGCTAACTTTGTGACCTCGGTCAGCTATGTTACCATGGAGGAACCACACAAGATTTGACTTTATAGGCTAGAACTGAAGTCGCGCCAACCGCCTAACTCAAAATACAGTCAAGAAAGTAGCTCTCAAGCCGAGAAACGGGATCGATCATAAGCACTACCGTGAAATTACGTACAATTTTCAAATTTCTTGTACTTGCTAACTTTGCGACCTCGGGCAGCTATGTTACCATGGAGGAACCACACAAGATTTGACTTTATAGGTTAGAACTGAAGTCGCGCCAACGGCTTAACTCAAAATACAGTCAAGAAAGTAGCTCTCAATCCGACAAACGGGATCGACCATAAACACTACCGTGAAATTACATACAATTTTCAAATTTCTTGTACTTGCTAACTTTGCGACCTCGGGCAGCTATGTTACCATGGAGGAACCACACAAGATTTGACTTTATAGGCTAGAATTGAAGTCGCGCCAACTGCCTAACTCAAAATACAGTCAAGAAAGTAGCTCTGAAGGCGAGAAACGGGATCGACCATAAGCACTAATGTGAAATTACATACAATTTTCAAATTTTTTGTACTTGCTAACTTTGTGACCTCGGGCAGCTATGTTACCATGGAGGAACCACACAAGATTTGTATCTATAGGCTAGAACTGAAGTCGCGCCAACTGCCTAACTCAAAATACAGTCAAGAAAGTAGCTCTCAAGCCGAGAAACGGGATCGACCATAAGCACTACCGTGAAATTACGTACAATTTTCAAATTTCTTGTACTTGCTAACTTTGCGACCTCGGGCAGCTATGTTACCATGGAGGAACCACACAAGATTTGACTTTATAGGCTAGAACTGAAGTCGCGCCAACTGCCTAACTCAAAATACAGTCAAGAAAGTAGCTCTCAAGCCGAGAAACGGGATCGACCATAAGCACTACCGTGAAATTACGTACAATTTTCAAATTTCTTGTACTTGCTAACTTTGCGACCTCGGGCAGCTATGTTACCATGGAGGAACCACACAAGATTTGACTTTATAGGCTAGAATTGAAGTCGCGCCAACTGCTTAACTCAAAATACAGTCAAGAAAGTAGCTCTGAAGCCGAGAAACGGGATCGACCATAAGCACTACCGTGAAATTACGTACAATTTTCAAATTTCTTGTACTTGCTAACTTTGCGACCTCGGGCAGCTATGTTACCATGGAGGAACCACACAAGATTTGACTTTATAGGCTAGAACTGAAGTCGCGCCAACTGCTTAACTCAAAATACAGTCAAGAAAGTAGCTCTCAAGCCGAGAAACGGGATCGACCATAAGCACTACCGTGAAATTACATACACTTTTCAAATTTCTTGTACTTGCTAACTTTGCGACCTCGGGCAGCTATGTTACCATGGAGGAACCACACAAGATTTGACTTTACAGGCTAGAACTGAAGTCGCGCCAACTGCTTAACTCAAAATACAGTCAAGAAAGTAGCTCTGAAGCCGAGAAACGGGATCGACCATAAGCACTACCGTGAAATTACGTACAATTTTCAAATTTCTTGTACTTGCTAACTTTGCGACCTCGGGCAGCTATGTTACCATGGAGGAACCACATAAGATTTGACTTTATAGTCTAGAACTGAAGTCGCGCCAACTGCTTAACTCAAAATACAGTCAAGAAAGTAGCTCTGAAGCCGAGAAACGGGATCGACCATAAGCACTACCGTGAAATTACGTACAATTTTCAAATTTCTTGTACTTGCTAAGTTTGCGACCTCGGGCAGCTATGTTACCATGGAGGAACCACACAAGATTTGACTTTATAGGCTAGAACTGAAGTCGCGCCAACTGCTTAACTCAAAATACAGTCAAGAAAGTAGCTCTGAAGCCGAGAAACGGGATCGACCATAAGCACTACCGTGAAATTACGTACAATTTTCAAATTTCTTGTACTTGCTAAGTTTGCGACCTCGGGCAGCTATGTTACCATGGAGGAACCACACAAGATTTGACTTTATAGGCTAGAATTGAAGTCGCGCCAACTGCCTAACTCAAAATACAGTCAAGAAAGTAGCTCTGAAGGCGAGAAACGGGATCGACCATAAGCACTAATATGAAATTACATACAATTTTCAAATTTCTTGTACTTGCTAACTTTGTGACCTCGGGCAGCTATGTTACCATGGAGGAACCACACAAGAATTGACTTTATAGGCTAGAACTGAAGTCGCGCCAACTGCTTAACTCAAAATGCAGTCAAGAAAGTAGCTCTGAAGCCGAGAAACGGGATCGACCATAAGCACTACCGTGAAATTACGTACAATTTTCAAATTTCTTGTACTTGCTAACTTTGCGACCTCGGGCAGCTATGTTACCATCGAGGAACCACACAAGATTTGACTTTATAGGCTAGAACTGAAGTCGCGCCAACTGCTTAACTCAAAATACAGTCAAGAAAGTAGCTCTGAAGCCGAGAAACGGGATCGACCATAAGCACTACCGTGAAATTACGTACAATTTTCAAATTTCTTGTACTTGCTAACTTTGTGACCTCGGGCAGCTATGTTACCATGGAGGAACCACACAAGAATTGACTTTATAGGCTAGAACTGAAGTCGCACGAACTGCTTAACTCAAAATACAGTCAAGAAAGTAGCTCTCAAGCCGAGAAACGGGATCGACCATAAGCACTACCGTGAAATTACGTACAATTTTCAAATTTCTTGTACTTGCTAACTTTGCGACCTCGGGCAGCTATGTTACCATGGAGGAACCACAAAAGATTTGACTTTATAGGCTAGAACTGAAGTCGCACGAACTGCTTAACTCAAAATACAGTCAACAAAGTAGCTCTCAAGCCGAGAAACGGGATCGACCATAAGCACTACCGTGAAATTACGTACAATTTTCAAATTTCTTGTACTTGCTAATTTTGCGACCCCGGGCAGCTATGTTACCATGGAGGAACTACACAAGATTTGACTTTATAGGCTAGAACTGAAGTCGCGCCAACTGCTTAACTCAAAATACAGTCAAGAAAGTAGCTCTGAAGCCGAGAAACGGGATCGACCATAAGCACTACCGTGAAATTACATACACTTTACAAATTTCTTGTACTTGCTAACTTTGCGACCTCGGGCAGCTATGTTACCATGGAGGAACCACACAAGATTTGACTTTACAGGCTAGAACTGAAGTCGCGCCAACTGCCTAACTCAAAATACAGTCAAGAAAGTAGCTCTGAAGCCGAGAAACGGGATCGACCATAAGCACTACCGTGAAATTACGTACAATTTTCAAATTTCTTGTACTTGCTAACTTTGCGACCTCGGGCAGCTATGTTACCATGGAGGAACCACATAAGATTTGACTTTATAGGCTAGAACTGAAGTCACGCCAACTGCTTAACTCAAAATACAGTCAAGAAAGTAGCTCTCAAGCCGAGAAACGGGATCGACCATAAGCACTACCGTGAAATTACGTACAATTTTCAAATTTCTTGTACTTGCTAAGTTTGCGACCTCGGGCAGCTATGTTACCATGGAGGAGCCACACAAGATTTGACTTTATAGGCTAGAACTGAAGTCGTGCCAACTGCTTAACTCAAAATACAGTCAAGAAAGTAGCTCTGAAGCCGAGAAACGTAATCGACCATAAGCACTAATGTGAAATTACATACAATTTTCAAATTTCTTGTACTTGCTAACTTTGTGACCTCGGGCAGCTATGTTACCATGGAGGAACCACACAAGAATTGACTTTATAGGCTAGAACTGAAGTCGCGCTAACTGCTTAACTCAAAATACAGTCAAGAAAGTAGCTCTGAAGCCGAGAAACGGGATCGACCATAAGCACTACCGTGAAATTACGTACAATTTTCAAATTTCTTGTACTTGCTAACTTTGCGACCTCGGGCAGCTATGTTACCATGGAGGAACCACACAAGATTTGACTTTATACCCTAGAACTGAAGTCGCACGAACTGCTTAACTCAAAATACAGTCAAGAAAGTAGCTCTCAAGCCGAGAGACGGGATCGACCATAAGCACTACCGTGAAATTACGTACAATTTTCAAATTTCTTGTACTTGCTAATTTTGCGACCCCGGGCAGCTATGTTACCATGAAGGAACTACACAAGATTTGACTTTATAGGCTAGAACTGAAGTCGCACGAACTGCGTAACTCAAAATACAGTCAAGAAAGTAGCTCTCAAGCCGAGAAACGGGATCGACCATAAGCACTACCGTGAAATTACGTACAATTTTCAAATTTCTTGTACTTGCTAACTTTGTGACCTCGGGCAGCTATGTTACCATGGAGGAACCACACAAGAATTGACTTTTTACCCTAGAACTGAAGTCGCACGAACTGCTTAACTCAAAATACAGTCAAGAAAGTAGCTCTCAAGCCGAGAAACGGGATCGACCATAAGCACTACCGTGAAATTACGTACAATTTTCAAATTTCTTGTACTTGCTAATTTTGCGACCCCGGGCAGCTATGTTACCATGGGGGAACTACACAAGATTTGACTTTATAGGCTAGAACTGAAGTCGCACGAACTGCTTAACTCAAAATACAGTCAAGAAAGTAGCTCTCAAGCCGAGAAACGGGATCGACCATAAGCACTACCGTGAAATTACGTACAATTTTCAAATTTCTTGTACTTGCTAACTTTGTGACCTCGGGCAGCTATGTTACCATGGAGGAACCACACAAGAATTGACTTTATAGGCTAGAACTGAAGTCGCGCCAACTGCTTAACTCAAAATACAGTCAAGAAAGTAGCTCTGAAGCCGAGAAACGGGATCGATCATAAGCACTACCGTGAAATTACGTACAATTTTCAAATTTCTTGTACTTGCTAACTTTGCGACCTCGGGCAGCTATGTTACCATGGAGGAACCACACAAGATTTGACTTTATAGGCTAGAACTGAAGTCGCACGAACTGCTTAACTCAAAATACAGTCAAGAAAGTAGCTCTCAAGCCGAGAAACGGGATCGACCATAAGCATTACCGTGAAATTACGTACAATTTTCAAATTTCTTGTACTTGCTAATTTTGCGACCCCGGGCAGCTATGTTACCATGGAGGAACTACACAAGATTTGACGTTATAGGCTAGAACTGAAGTCGCGCCAACTGCTTAACTCAAAATACAGTCAAGAAAGTAGCTCTGAAGCCGAGAAACGGGATCGACCATAAGCACTACCGTGAAATTACGTACAATTTTCAAATTTCTTGTACTTGCTAATTTTGCGACCCCGGGCAGCTATGTTACCATGGAGGAACTACACAAGATTTGACGTTATAGGCTAGAACTGAAGTCGCGCCAACTGCTTAACTCAAAATACAGTCAAGAAAGTAGCTCTGAAGCCGAGAAACGGGATCGACCATAAGCACTACCGTGAAATTACGTACAATTTTCAAATTTCTTGTACTTGCTAACTTTGCGACCTCGGGCAGCTATGTTACCATGGAGGAACTACACAAGATTTGACTTTATAGGCTAGAACTGAAGTCGCGCCAACTGCATAACTCAAAATACAGTCAAGAAAGTAGCTCTGAAGCCGAGAAACGGGATCGACCATAAGCACTACGGTGAAATTACATACACTTTTCAAATTTCTTGTACTTGCTAACTATGCGACCTCGGGCAGCTATGTTACCATGGAGGAACCACACAAGATTTGACTTTACAGGCTAGAACTGAAGTCGCGCCAACTGCTTAACTCAAAATACAGTCAAGAAAGTAGCTCTGAAGCCGAGAAACGGGATCGACCATAAGCACTACCGTGAAATTACGTACAATTTTCAAATTTCTTGTACTTGCTAACTTTGCGACCTCGGGCAGCTATGTTGCCATGGAGGAACCACATAAGATTTGACTTTATAGGCTAGAACTGAAGTCGCGCCAACTGCTTAACTCAAAATACAGTCAAGAAAGTAGCTCTCAAGCCGAGAAACGGAATCGACCATAAGCACTACCGTGAAATTACGTACAATCTGGGGGCACGGCAGTGCCCCCGCCAAGTCGAGCAAAAAAGCGGCACGGCCGTACCATCCTTTTCTCGAAGCAGTTCGGGCCATTTTCGACCCCCTATAACTTCGTTGTGGATAAAACTAGAAGCCTGAATTTTCAGTAACCAAGCAGGCATCCCATAGACACGGTATATTTCAAATTTCATTAAATTTGACCCAGTAGTTTAAGAATTATAACTAGTCAAAGTTTCTAATTCTGTCACTCACTCACTCACTCACTCACTCACTCACTCACTCACTCACCGATCATCAAAACTCTAGGCCACTTCTAGCAGACATAGAAGCTTGAAATTTAGAATACAATTAGTGTTTAGTGTATAAATCAAGGAAAAACTAAAATATTTTGCAATTTTGGTCCAGTTTTCTAGATACACCAAATATTATTACTAATAGGATAGTGTCTGTATGTATCCTTTTTCAATTTATCTAGATGGCGATTAACCCCTAAAAATATGCAATGCAACCCAATCAATGGGCGGTTGGGGAATTGGGTTTAGTGGTCAATGTGGTTCATGTATTTGACGGAATATAAAATAAATATCTTTATTATGTACATATATTTAATAACCATTTGATGAACTTATAATTAAATCAATTTTAAAACAAATTGTATGTTCGGTGTCAGAGTTGGAGACTACTAACTTGTACAGTTTCGCTCAAAATTACGATATTGTTAAAACACGCCCAGTCTCCTCTAAAGTCGAGTGCTACGAGATAAATGACGGTAAAAAGTTCCTGAAAAGAAGAGATAACCCATATTTGATCAATCACTATTTCTACGACGGAGAACAAGTACCAGAGAAATATTTCTTCTCTTTACTTCTTTTATTCAAGCCATGACGTTCCTTAGATGAACTCAAAATGGGGTGTGATACTTACACGGAGGCCTTTAATTTGGCGAAAGAAGATTTAAAAGAAGGAATCGATTATGGTAATTCAATGATAGAGTCAAGATATAAGATACAAAAAGCATGTGAAATGATAGAATCTAAAGTTGCTGAGATAAACGAAGAAAGGGAAATTGTTGATGATGACGATGGTCTTGAAAACCCTTTAGACTTTGAAGCTGTGGAAGCTGCAAACGCAATGGATGACTTTCACAGAATCAATCTGGTAGAAGAAGAGCAGACTGATCTTCAAAGTATGATCGCAAAACTTAATGCCGATCAAAAAAGAGTCTTCGATATGATCACACATGAAATGGACACAACTGATAATAACGCTGACGTTTTACGCTGTTTTGTGAGTGGAACTGGTGGCACTGGAAAGTGCTTTTTAATAAAAACTCTGAAAGTTTGGGTTAAGATGTATTTAAACAAAAAAGTGGCAGTTAGTGATCCAACAGGCATAGCTGCATTCAATGTGAATGGATTGACTATACACAGACTATTGCAGCTGCCTGTGGAACACAAGCAAACACCGAGGTACAAGCCACTTTCCGATGAAGTGCTCCAAGTTCTGAGATCAGATTTGAAAGAAGTAGTGTTGTTTATCATAGACGAAGTGTCGATGATATCCAATGTTACTTTAACATATATTCATTTACGCTTGTCTGAGATATTTGACACAAGCGATGATCAGAATTGGTGGTTTGGAAAAAAACATCTTGTACTTTTCGGGGATCTTTTACAGCTTCCGCCGGTAAGAGAAAAGTCACCTTTTGAAAAACTCTCAACTGCTGAAGCTAACAAGTTGTTAGGTTCCCTCAGTATGCCGAATCTGTGGATTGAACTTTTCGTATACGATGAACTTACTATTAACATGCGACAGCTTAATGATTCTAACTTTGTTGAAATGCTAAATAGAATAAGATTAGGTGTGACTACACAAAAAGAACGCGACTTACTCTCGACTAGATTAATAACTCTAAAAACCAATTCAAATGAAAACAGATTGATTGAAATAATTGAACACCTCTCGAAACTTCCTGATGATACCGTTTGCTTATTACCTACAAAAAACATGTGTCAACAATTAAATACTGCAATGCTTAGATCTCTCCCACATCCCGAAATAAAACTTACAGCTGTAGATAGCATAGATTGCAAAAAGAGGATAACAAAAAGAGCTCGTGAATGCATAAAAAATTATGAAGACGATGCTTCTATGACTGCGGGCCTAGAAGAGAACATAATTATAAAAATAGGAGCAAGAGTCATGTTAAGGCGAAATATTGACGTGAGTCTTGGTTTAGTTAATGGTTCTATCGGTATAGTGCAAAGAGTAAAGGTTGATCCGGAAAATACAAAAATAATTAAGAAAATATACATTACATTTGATAAAGAACAGGTTTACGAGCTTGGTCCGGTCAAAACTAAATTTGAAATTATTAATAGAGCTTATGTTCATCGCGAACAGTTTCCTATATGTATAGCCTATGCTATAACTATACACAAAAGTCAGGGCCTAAGTCTAAATAATGCGCTGATGGATATCGGTTCTGCAGTATTCACATCCGGTCAAGCTTACGTGGCACTTTCGAGATTTACAAGTCTGGGCGGCTTACATCTAATTAATGTCGACTTTGGAAATATTAAAGCGCAGGAATCCTCAATTTGTGAATACAATAGATTAAGAAGCATTTACCGTCCAGACTTGATAAAAATTGTAACATCAAAGCCTTTGAGAAAAACCCATAGAGACAGGGAGTGGGCTTTGAGAAAAACTGCAGCTGAAGCTCAAGAAGTAGTACCGGAAAAGAAAAAGAGGAAGACAACCTACAAAAATAAGAAAAGCTCATAAGACACAGAGTGGGCTTTAAGAAAATCTGTTGTTGGTATTCAAAAAGTAGAAGGTACCGGAAAGGAAGAAGAGTAGGACTATCTACAAAAAGAAATGAGATGCCATCAAAAACATAACTTGTAAAAAAAACCAAGTCTCGCAACTCAGTTCTTCTACTGTAAAAAGTTGTGAGATCTATGTAATACCAAGTCGGTTAATTTATTCAGCCCCTACTTAAGGGACCTTCTGTCTTAAGTTATTACGTAATTAGCTAACCTAACAACATCTTATAGTGACCATATTAATATTAAAAATCTTTTATGTTTTAAATAAATAGATTGACTTGGCAATCGCACTAGACAATCTAATTTAATATAATATGTATTATTTGTGAGATGCATACGATGGACAAGTCAATCTATTTATTTAAAACATAAAAGATTTTTAATATTAATATGGTCACTATAAGATGTTGTTAGGTTAGCTAATTACGTAATAACTTAAGACAGAAGGTCCCTTAAGTAGGGGCTGAATAAATTAACCGACTTGGTATTACATAGATCTCACAACTTTTTACAGTAGAAGAACTGAGTTGCGAGACTTGGTTTTTTTTACAAGTTATGTTTTTGATGGCTTTTCAAATTTCTTGTACTTGCTAAGTTTGCGACCTCGGGCAGCTATGTTACCATGGAGGAGCCACACAAGATTTGACTTTATAGGCTAGAACTGAAGTCGCGCCAACTGCTTAACTCAAAATACAGTCAAGAAAGTAGCTCTGAAGCCGAGAAACGTCATCGACCATAAGCACTAATGTGAAATTACATACAATTTTCAAATTTCTTGTACTTGCTAACTTTGTGACCTCGGGCAGCTATGTTACCATGGAGGAACCACACAAGAATTGACTTTATAGGCTAGAACTGAAGTCGCGCCAACTGCTTAACTCAAAATACAGTCAAGAAAGTAGCTCTGAAGCCGAGAAACGGGATCGACCATAAGCACTACCGTGAAATTACGTACAATTTTCAAATTTCTTGTACTTGCTAACTTTGCGACCTCGGGCAGCTATGTTACCAGGGAGGAACCACACAAGATTTGACTTTATACCCTAGAACTGAAGTCGCACGAACTGCTTAACTCAAAATACAGTCAAGAAAGTAGCTCTCAAGCCGAGAAACGGGATCGACCATAAGCACTACCGTGAAATTACGTACAATTTTCAAATTTCTTGTACTTGCTAATTTTGCGACCCCGGGCAGCTATGTTACCATGGAGGAACTACACAAGATTTGACTTTATAGGCTAGAGTTGAAGTCGCGCCAACTGCTTAACTCAAAATACAGTCAAGAAAGTAGCTCTGAAGCCGAGAAACGGGATCGACCATAAGCAATACCGTGAAATTACGTACAATTTTCAAATTTCTTGTACTTGCTAACTTTGCGACCTCGGGCAGCTATGTTACCATGGAGGAACCACACAAGATTTGACTTCATAGGCTAGAACTGAAGTCGCACGAACTGCTTAACTCAAAATACAATCAAGAAAGTAGCTCTCAAGCCGAGAAACGGGATCGACCATAAGCACTACCGTGAAATTACGTACAATTTTCAAATTTCTTGTACTTGCTAACTTTGCGACCTCGGGCAGCTATGTTACCATGGAGGAACCACACAAGATTTGACTTTATAGGCTAGAACTGAAGTCGCGCCAACTGCTTAACTCAAAATACAGTCAAGAAAGTAGCTCTGAAGCCGAGAAACGGGATCGACCATAGGCACTACCGCGAAATTACGTACAATTTTCAAATTTCTTGTACTTGCTAACTTTGCGACCTCGGGCAGCTATGTTACCATGGAGGAACCACACAAGATTTGACTTTATAGGCTAGAACTGAAGTCGCGCCAACTGCTTAACTCAAAATACAGTCAAGAAAGTAGCTCTCAAGCCGAGAAACGGGATCGACCACAAGCACTAATGTGAAATTACATACAATTTTCAAATTTCTTGTACTTGCTAACTTTGCGACCTCGGGCAGCTATGTTACCATGGAGGAACCACACAAGATTTGACTTTATAGGCTAGAACTGAAGACGCGCCAACTGCTTAACTCAAAATACAGTCAAGAAAGTGGCTCTGAAGCCGAGAAATGGGGATCGACCATAAGCACTAATGTGAAATTACATACAATTTTCAAATTTCTCGTACTTGCTAAATTTGTGACCTCGGGCAGCTATGTTACCATAAAGGAACCACACAAGATTTGACTTTATAGGCTAGACCTGAAGTCGCGCCAACTGCTAAATCAAAATACAGTCAAGAAAGTAGCTCTGAAGCCGAGAAACGGGATCGACCATAAGCACTACCGTGAAATTACGTACAATTTTCAAATTTCTTCTACTTGCTAAATTTGCGACCTCGGGCAGCTATGTTATCATGGAGGCACCACACAAGATTTGACTTTATAGGCTAGAACTGAAGTCGCGCCAACTGCTTAACTCAAAATACAGTCAAGAAAGTAGCTCTCAAGCCGAGAAACGGGATCGACCATAAGCACTAATGTGAAATTACATACAATTTTCAAATTTCTTGTACTTGCTAATTTTGCGACCTCGGGCAGCTATGTTACCATCGAGGAACCACACAAGATTTGACTTTATAGGCTAGAACTGAAGTCGCGCCAACTGCTTAACTCAAAATACAGTCAAGAAAGTAGCTCTGAAGCCGAGAAACGGGATCGACCATAAGCACTACCGTGAAATTACGTACAATTTTCAAATTTCTTGTACTTGCTAACTTTGCGACCTCGGGCAGCTATGTTACCATGGAGGAACCACACAAGATTTGACTTTATAGGTTAGAACTGAAGTCGCACGAACTGTTTAACTCAAAATACAGTCAAGAAAGTAGCTCTGAAGCCGAGAAACTGGATCGACCATAAGCACTAATGTGAAATTACGTACAATTTTCAAATTTCTTGTACTTGCTAACTTTGCGACCTCGGGCAGCTATGTTACCATGGAGGAACCACACAAGATTTGACTTTATAGGTTAGAACTGAAGTCGCACGAACTGTTTAACTCAAAATACAGTCAAGAAAGTAGCTCTCAAGCCGAGAAACGGGATCGACCATAAGCACTACCGTGAAATTACGTACAATTTTCAAATTTCTTGTACTTGCTAACTTTGCGACCTCGGGCAGCTATGTTACCATGGAGGAACCATACAAGATTTGACTTTATAGGCTAGAACTGAAGTCGCGCCAACGGCTTAACTCAAAATACAGTCAAGAAAGTAGCTCTCAAGCCGAGAAACGGGATCGACCATAAGCACTAATGTGAAATTACATACAATTTTCAAATTTCTTGTACTTGCTAACTTTGCGACCTCGGGCAGCTATGTTACCATGGAGGAACCACACAAGATTTGACTTTATAGGCTAGAACTGAAGTCGCGCCAACTGCTTAACTCAAAATACAGTCAAGAAAGTAGCTCTAAAGGCGAGAAACTCGATCGACCATAAGCACTAATGTGAAATTACATACAATTTTCAAATTTTTTGTACTTGCTAACTTTGTGACCTCGGGCAGCTATGTTACCATGGAGGAACCACACAAGATTTGACTTTATAGGCTAGAACTGAAGTCGCGCCAACTGCGTAACTCAAAATACAGTCAAGAAAGTAGCCCTCAAGCCGAGAAACGGGATCGACCATAAGCACTACCGTGAAATTACGTACAATTTTCAAATTTCTTGTACTTGCTAACTTTGCGACCTCGGGCAGCTATGTTACCATGGAGGAACCACACAAGATTTGACTTTATAGGCTAGAACTGAAGTCGCGCCAACGGCTTAACTCAAAATACAGTCAAGAAAGTAGCTCTCAATCCGAGAATAAGCACTACCGTGAAATTACATACAATTTTCAAATTTCTTGTACTTGCTAACTTTGCGACCTCGGGCAGCTATGTTACCATGGAGGAACCACACAAGATTTGACTTTATAGGCTAGAACTGAAGTCGCGCCAACGGCTTAACTCAAAATACAGTCAAGAAAGTAGCTCTCAATCCGAGAAACGGGATCGACCATAAGCACTACCGTGAAATTACATACAATTTTCAAATTTCTTGTACTTGCTAATTTTGCGACCTCGGGCAGCTATGTTACCATTGAGGAACCACACAAGATTTGACTTTATAGGCTAGAATTGAAATCGCGCCAACTGCCTAACTCAAAATACAGTCAAGAAAGTAGCTCTGAAGGCGAGAAACGGGATCGACCATAAGCACTAATGTGAAATTACATACAATTTTCAAATTTTTTGTACTTGCTAACTTTGTGACCTCGGGCAGCTATGTTACCATGGAGGAACCACACAAGATTTGACTTTATAGGCTAGAACTGAAGTCGCGCCAACTGCTTAACTCAAAATACAGTCAAGAAAGTAGCTTTGAAGCCGAGAAACGGGATCGACCATAAGCACTAATGTGAAATTACATACAATTTTCAAATTTTTTGTACTTGCTAATTTTGTGACTTCGGGCAGCTATGTTACCATGGAGGAACCACACAAGATTTTTTATAGGCTAGAACTGAAGTCGCGCCAACTGCCTAACTCAAAATACAGTCAAGAAAGTAGCTCTCAAGCCGAGAAACGGGATCGACCATAAGCACTACCGTGAAATTACGTACAATTTTCAAATTTCTTGTACTTGCTAACTTTGCGACCTCGGGCAGCTATGTTACCATGGAGGAACCGCACAAGATTTGACTTTATAGGCTAGAACTGAAGTCGCGCCAACTGCTTAACTCAAAATACAGTCAAGAAAGTAGCTCTCAAGCCGAGAAACGGGATCGACCATAAGCACTAATGTGAAATTACATACAATTTTCAAATTTCTTGTACTTGCTAACTTTGCGACCTCGGGCAGCTATGTTACCATGGAGGAACCACACAAGATATGACTTTATAGGCTAGAACTGAAGTCGCGCCAACTGCTTAACTCAAAATATAGTCAAGAAAGTAGCTCTCAAGCCGAGAAACGGGATCGACCATAAGCACTACCGTGAAATTACATACACTTTTCAAATATCTTGTACTTGCTAACTTTGCGACCTCGGGCAGCTATGTTACCATGAAGGAACCACACAAGATTTGACTTTATGGGCTAGAACTGAAGTCGCGCCAACTGCTTAACTCAAAATACAGTCAAGAAAGTAGCTCTGAAGCCGAGAAACGGGATCGACCATAAGCACTAATGTGAAATTACATACAATTTTCAAATTTCTTGTACTTGCTAAATTTTTGACCTCGGGCAGCTATGTTACCATGGAGGAACCACACAAGAATTGACTTTATAGGCTAGAACTGAAGTCGCGCCAACTGCTTAACTCAAAATACAGTCAAGAAAGTAGCTCTGAAGCCGAGAAACGGGATCGACCATAAGCACTACCGTGAAATTACGTACAATTTTCAAATTTCTTGTACTTGCTAACTTTGCGACCTCGGGCAGCTATGTTACCATGGAGGAACCACACAAGATTTGACTTTATAGGTTAGAACTGAAGTCGCACGAACTGTTTAACTCAAAATACAGTCAAGAAAGTAGCTCTCAAGCCGAGAAACGGGATCGACCATAAGCACTACCGTGAAATTACGTACAATTTTCAAATTTCTTGTACTTGCTAACTTTGCGACCTCGGGCAGCTATGTTACCATGGAGGAACCATACAAGATTTGACTTTATAGGCTAGAACTGAAGTCGCGCCAACGGCTTAACTCAAAATACAGTCAAGAAAGTAGCTCTCAAGCCGAGAAACGGGATCGACCATAAGCACTAATGTGAAATTACATACAATTTTCAAATTTCTTGTACTTGCTAACTTTGCGACCTCGGGCAGCTATGTTACCATGGAGGAACCACACAAGATTTGACTTTATAGGCTAGAACTGAAGTCGCGCCAACTGCTTAACTCAAAATACAGTCAAGAAAGTAGCTCTAAAGGCGAGAAACGGGATCGACCATAAGCACTAATGTGAAATTACATACAATTTTCAAATTTTTTGTACTTGCTAACTTTGTGACCTCGGGCAGCTATGTTACCATGGAGGAACCACACAAGATTTGACTTTATAGGCTAGAACTGAAGTCGCGCCAACTGCATAACTCAAAATACAGTCAAGAAAGTAGCCCTCAAGCCGAGAAACGGGATCGACCATAAGCACTACCGTGAAATTACGTACAATTTTCAAATTTCTTGTACTTGCTAACTTTGCGACCTCGGGCAGCTATGTTACCATGGAGGAACCACACAAGATTTGACTTTATAGGCTAGAACTGAAGTCGCGCCAACGGCTTAACTCAAAATACAGTCAAGAAAGTAGCTCTCAATCCGAGAATAAGCACTACCGTGAAATTACATACAATTTTCAAATTTCTTGTACTTGCTAACTTTGCGACCTCGGGCAGCTATGTTACCATGGAGGAACCACACAAGATTTGACTTTATAGGCTAGAATTGAAGTCACGCCAACTGCCTAACTCAAAATACAGTCAAGAAAGTAGCTCTGAAGGCGAGAAACGTAATCGACCATAAGCACTAATGTGGAATTACATACAATTTCCAAATTTCTTGTACTTGCTAACTTTGCGACCTCGGGCAGCTATGTTACCATCGAGGAACCACACAAGATTTGACTTTATAGGCTAGAACTGAAGTCGCGCCAACTGCTTAACTCAAAATACAGTCAAGAAAGTAGCTCTCAATCCGAGAAACGGGATCGACCATAAGCACTACCGTGAAATTACGTACAATTTTCAAATTTCTTGTACTTGCTAACTTTGCGACCTCGGGCAGCTATGTTACCATGGAGGAACCACACAAGATTTGACTTTATAGGCTAGAATTGAAGTCGCGCCAACTGCCTAACTCAAAATACAGTCAAGAAAGTAGCTCTGAAGGCGAGAAACGTAATCGACCATAAGCACTAATGTGGAATTACATACAATTTTCAAATTTCTTGTACTTGCTAACTTTGCGACCTCGGGCAGCTATGTTACCATGGAGGAACCACACAAGATTTGACTTTATAGGCTAGAACTGAAGTCGCGCCAACTGCTTAACTCAAAATACAGTCAAGAAAGGAGCTCTGAAGGCGAGAAACGGGATCGACCATAAGCACTAATGTGAAATTACATACAATTTTCAATTTTTTTGTACTTGCTAACTTTGTGACCTCGGGCAGCTATGTTACCATGGAGGAACCACACAAGATTTGACTTTATAGGCTAGAACTGAAGTCGCGCCAACTGCCTAACCCAAAATACAGTCAAGAAAGTAGCTCTCAAGCCGAGAAACGGGATCGACCATAAGCACTACCGTGAAATTACGTACAATTTTCAAATTTCTTGTACTTGCTAACTTTGCGACCTCGGGCAGCTATGTTACCATGGAGGAACCACACAAGATTTGACTTTATAGGCTAGAACTGAAGTCGCGCCAACGGCTTAACTCAAAATACAGTCAAGAAAGTAGCTCTCAATCCGAGAAACGGGATCGACCATAAGCACTACCGTGAAATTACATACAATTTTCAAATTTCTTGTACTTGCTAATTTTGCGACCTCGGGCAGCTATGTTACCATTGAGGAACCACACAAGATTTGACTTTATAGGCTAGAATTGAAGTCGCGCCAACTGCCTAACTCAAAATACAGTCAAGAAAGTAGCTCTGACGGCGAGAAACGGGATCGACCATAAGCACTAATGTGAAATTACATACAATTTTCAAATTTTTTGTACTTGCTAACTTTGTGACCTCGGGCAGCTATGTTACCATGGAGGAACCACACAAGATTTGACTTTATAGGCTAGAACTGAAGTCGCGCCAACTGCTTAACTCAAAATACAGTCAAGAAAGTAGCTTTGAAGCCGAGAAACGGGATCGACCATAAGCACTAATGTGAAATTACATACAATTTTCAAATTTTTTGTACTTGCTAATTTTGTGACTTCGGGCAGCTATGTTACCATGGAGGAACCACACAAGATTTTTTATAGGCTAGAACTGAAGTCGCGCCAACTGCCTAACTCAAAATACAGTCAAGAAAGTAGCTCTCAAGCCGAGAAACGGGATCGACCATAAGCACTACCGTGAAATTACGTACAATTTTCAAATTTCTTGTACTTGCTAACTTTGCGACCTCGGGCAGCTATGTTACCATGGAGGAACCGCACAAGATTTGACTTTATAGGCTAGAACTGAAGTCGCGCCAACTGCTTAACTCAAAATACAGTCAAGAAAGTAGCTCTCAAGCCGAGAAACGGGATCGACCATAAGCACTAATGTGAAATTACATACAATTTTCAAATTTCTTGTACTTGCTAACTTTGCGACCTCGGGCAGCTATGTTACCATGGAGGAACCACACAAGATATGACTTTATAGGCTAGAACTGAAGCCGCGCCAACTGCTTAACTCAAAATATAGTCAAGAAAGTAGCTCTCAAGCCGAGAAACGGGATCGACCATAAGCACTACCGTGAAATTACATACACTTTTCAAATATCTTGTACTTGCTAACTTTGCGACCTCGGGCAGCTATGTTACCATGAAGGAACCACACAAGATTTGACTTTATGGGCTAGAACTGAAGTCGCGCCAACTGCTTAACTCAAAATACAGTCAAGAAAGTAGCTCTGAAGCCGAGAAACGGGATCGACCATAAGCACTAATGTGAAATTACATACAATTTTCAAATTTCTTGTACTTGCTAAATTTTTGACCTCGGGCAGCTATGTTACCATGGAGGAACCACACAAGAATTGACTTTATAGGCTAGAACTGAAGTCGCGCCAACTGCTTAACTCAAAATACAGTCAAGAAAGTAGCTCTGAAGCCGAGAAACGGGATCGACCATAAGCACTACCGTGAAATTACGTACAATTTTCAAATTTCTTGTACTTGCTAACTTTGCGACCTCGGGCAGCTATGTTACCATGGAGGAACCACACAAGATTTGACTTTATAGGTTAGAACTGAAGTCGCACGAACTGTTTAACTCAAAATACAGTCAAGAAAGTAGCTCTGAAGCCGAGAAACGGGATCGACCATAAGCACTAATGTGAAATTACGTACAATTTTCAAATTTCTTGTACTTGCTAACTTTGCGACCTCGGGCAGCTATGTTACCATGGAGGAACCACACAAGATTTGACTTTATAGGTTAGAACTGAAGTCGCACGAACTGTTTAACTCAAAATACAGTCAAGAAAGTAGCTCTCAAGCCGAGAAACGGGATCGACCATAAGCACTACCGTGAAATTACGTACAATTTTCAAATTTCTTGTACTTGCTAACTTTGCGACCTCGGGCAGCTATGTTACCATGGAGGAACCATACAAGATTTGACTTTATAGGCTAGAACTGAAGTCGCGCCAACGGCTTAACTCAAAATACAGTCAAGAAAGTAGCTCTCAAGCCGAGAAACGGGATCGACCATAAGCACTAATGTGAAATTACATACAATTTTCAAATTTCTTGTACTTGCTAACTTTGCGACCTCGGGCAGCTATGTTACCATGGAGGAACCACACAAGATTTGACTTTATAGGCTAGAACTGAAGTCGCGCCAACTGATTAACTCAAAATACAGTCAAGAAAGTAGCTCTAAAGGCGAGAAACGGGATCGACCATAAGCACTAATGTGAAATTACATACAATTTTCAAATTTTTTGTACTTGCTAACTTTGTGACCTCGGGCAGCTATGTTACCATGGAGGAACCACACAAGATTTGACTTTATAGGCTAGAACTGAAGTCGCGCCAACTGCATAACTCAAAATACAGTCAAGAAAGTAGCCCTCAAGCCGAGAAACGGGATCGACCATAAGCACTACCGTGAAATTACGTACAATTTTCACATTTCTTGTACTTGCTAACTTTGCGACCTCGGGCAGCTATGTTACCATGGAGGAACCACACAAGATTTGACTTTATAGGCTAGAACTGAAGTCGCGCCAACGGCTTAACTCAAAATACAGTCAAGAAAGTAGCTCTCAATCCGAGAATAAGCACTACCGTGAAATTACATACAATTTTCAAATTTCTTGTACTTGCTAACTTTGCGACCTCGGGCAGCTATGTTACCATGGAGGAACCACACAAGATTTGACTTTATAGGCTAGAATTGAAGTCACGCCAACTGCCTAACTCAAAATACAGTCAAGAAAGTAGCTCTGAAGGCGAGAAACGTAATCGACCATAAGCACTAATGTGGAATTACATACAATTTTCAAATTTCTTGTACTTGCTAACTTTGCGACCTCGGGCAGCTATGTTACCATCGAGGAACCACACAAGATTTGACTTTATAGGCTAGAACTGAAGTCGCGCCAACTGCTTAACTCAAAATACAGTCAAGAAGTAGCTCTCAATCCGAGAAACGGGATCGACCATAAGCACTACCGTGAAATTACGTACAATTTTCAAATTTCTTGTACTTGCTAACTTTGCGACCTCGGGCAGCTATGTTACCATGGAGGAACCACACAAGATTTGACTTTATAGGCTAGAATTGAAGTCACGCCAACTGCCTAACTCAAAATACAGTCAAGAAAGTAGCTCTGAAGGCGAGAAACGTAATCGACCATAAGCACTAATGTGGAATTACATACAATTTTCAAATTTCTTGTACTTGCTAACTTTGCGACCTCGGGCAGCTATGTTACCATCGAGGAACCACACAAGATTTGACTTTATAGGCTAGAACTGAAGTCGCGCCAACTGCTTAACTCAAAATACAGTCAAGAAAGTAGCTCTGAAGGCGAGAAACGTAATCGACCATAAGCACTAATGTGGAATTACATACAATTTTCAAATTTCTTGTACTTGCTAACTTTGCGACCTCGGGCAGCTATGTTACCATGGAGGAACCACACAAGATTTGACTTTATAGGCTAGAACTGAAGTCGCGCCAACTGCTTAACTCAAAATACAGTCAAGAAAGGAGCTCTGAAGGCGAGAAACGGGATCGACCATAAGCACTAATGTGAAATTACATACAATTTTCAAATTTTTTGTACTTGCTAACTTTGTGACCTCGGGCAGCTATGTTACCATGGAGGAACCACACAAGATTTGACTTTATAGGCTAGAACTGAAGTCGCGCCAACTGCCTAACCCAAAATACAGTCAAGAAAGTAGCTCTCAATCCGAGAAACGGGATCGACCATAAGCACTACCGTGAAATTACATACAATTTTCAAATTTCTTGTACTTGCTAACTTTGCGACCTCGGGCAGCTATGTTACCATTGAGGAACCACACAAGATTTGACTTTATAGGCTAGAATTGAAGTCGCGCCAACTGCCTAACTCAAAATACAGTCAAGAAAGTGGCTCTGAAGGCGAGAAACGGGATCGACCATAAGCACTAATGTGAAATTACATACAATTTTCAAATTTTTTGTACTTGCTAACTTTGTGACCTCGGGCAGCTATGTTACCATGGAGGAACCACACAAGATTTGACTTTATAGGCTAGAATTGAAGTCACGCCAACTGCCTAACTCAAAATACAGTCAAGAAAGTAGCTCTGAAGGCGAGAAACGTAATCGACCATAAGCACTAATGTGGAATTACATACAATTTTCAAATTTCTTGTACTTGCTAAATTTGCGACCTCGGGCAGCTATGTTACCATCGAGGAACCACACAAGATTTGACTTTATAGGCTAGAACTGAAGTCGCGCCAACTGCTTAACTCAAAATACAGTCAAGAAGTAGCTCTCAATCCGAGAAACGGGATCGACCATAAGCACTACCGTGAAATTACGTACAATTTTCAAATTTCTTGTACTTGCTAACTTTGCGACCTCGGGCAGCTCGAAATACAGTCAAGAAAGGAGCTCTGAAGGCGAGAAACGGGATCGACCATAAGCACTAATGTGAAATTACATACAATTTTCAAATTTTTTGTACTTGCTAACTTTGTGACCTCGGGCAGCTATGTTACCATGGAGGAACCACACAAGATTTGACTTTATAGGCTAGAACTGAAGTCGCGCCAACTGCCTAACCCAAAATACAGTCAAAAAAGTAGCTCTCAATCCGAGAAACGGGATCGACCATAAGCACTACCGTGAAATTACATACAATTTTCAAATTTCTTGTACTTGCTAACTTTGCGACCTCGGGCAGCTATGTTACCATTGAGGAACCACACAAGATTTGACTTTATAGGCTAGAATTGAAGTCGCGCCAACTGCCTAACTCAAAATACAGTCAAGAAAGTGGCTCTGAAGGCGAGAAACGGGATCGACCATAAGCACTAATGTGAAATTACATACAATTTTCAAATTTTTTGTACTTGCTAACTTTGTGACCTCGGGCAGCTATGTTACCATGGAGGAACCACACAAGATTTGACTTTATAGGCTAGAACTGAAGTCGCGCCAACTGCTTAACTCAAAATACAGTCAAGGAAGTAGCTTTGAAGCCGAGAAACGGGATCGACCATAAGCACTAATGTGAAATTACATACAATTTTCAAATTTTTTGTACTTGCTAATTTTGTGACTTCGGGCAGCTATGTTACCATGGAGGAACCACACAAGATTTTTTATAGGCTAGAACTGAAGTCGCGCCAACTGCCTAACTCAAAATACAGTCAAGAAAGTAGCTCTCAAGCCGAGAAACGGGATCGACCATAAGCACTACCGTGAAATTACGTACAATTTTCAAATTTCTTGTACTTGCTAACTTTGCGACCTCGGGCAGCTATGTTACCATGGAGGAACCGCACAAGATTTGACTTTATAGGCTAGAACTGAAGTCGCGCCAACTGCTTAACTCAAAATACAGTCAAGAAAGTAGCTCTCAAGCCGAGAAACGGGATCGACCATAAGCACTAATGTGAAATTACATACAATTTTCAAATTTCTTGTACTTGCTAACTTTGCGACCTCGGGCAGCTATGTTACCATGGAGGAACCACACAAGATATGACTTTATAGGCTAGAACTGAAGTCGCGCCAACTGCTTAACTCAAAATACAGTCAAGAAAGTAGCTCTCAAGCCGAGAAACGGGATCGACCATAAGCACTACCGTGAAATTACATACACTTTTCAAATTTCTTGTACTTGCTAACTTTGCGACCTCGGGCAGCTATGTTACCATGAAGGAACCACACAAGATTTGACTTTATGGGCTAGAACTGAAGTCGCGCCAACTGCTTAACTCAAAATACAGTCAAGAAAGTAGCTCTGAAGCCGAGAAACGGGATCGACCATAAGCACTAATGTGAAATTACATACAATTTTCAAATTTCTTGTACTTGCTAACTTTTTGACCTCGGGCAGCTATGTTACCATGGAGGAACCACACAAGAATTGACTTTATAGGCTAGAACTGAAGTCGCGCCAACTGCTTAACTCAAAATACAGTCAAGAAAGTAGCTCTCAAGCCGAGAAACGGGATCGACCATAAGCACTACCGTGAAATTACGTACAATTTTCAAATTTCTTGTACTTGCTAACTTTGCGACCTCGGGCAGCTATGTTACCATGGAGGAACCACACAAGATTTGACTTTATAGGCTAGAACTGAAGTCGCGCCAACTGCTTAACTCAAAATACAGTCAAGAAAGTAGCTCTCAAGCCGAGAAACGGGATCGACCATAAGCACTACCGTGAAATTACGTACAATTTTCAAATTTCTTGTACTTGCTAACTTTGTGACCTCGGGCAGCTATGTTACCACGGAGGAACCACACAAGATTTCACTTTGTAGGCTAGAACTGAAGTCGCGCCAACTGTCTAACTCAAAATACAGTCAAGAAAGTAGCTCTCAAGCCGAGAAACGGGATCGACCATAAGCACTACCGTGAAATTACGTACAATTTTCAAATTTCTTGTACTTGCTAATTTTGCGACCTCGGGCAGCTATGTTACCATGGAGGAACCACACAAGATTTGACTTTATAGGCTAGAACTGAAGTCGCGGGAACTGCTTAACTCAAAATACAGTCAAGAAAGTAGCTCTCAATCCGAGAAACGGGATCGACCATAAGCACTACCGTGAAATTACATACAATTTTCAAATTTCTTGTACTTGCTAACTTTGCGACCTCGGGCAGCTATGTTACCATGGAGGAACCACACAAGATTTGACTTTATAGGCTAGAACTGAAGTCGCGCCAACTGCTTTACTCAAAATACAGTCAAGAAAGTAGCTCTCAAGCCGAGAAACGGGATCGACCATAAGCACTACCGTGAAATTACGTACAATTTTCAAATTTCTTGTACTTGCTAACTTTGTGACCTCGGGCAGCTATGTTACCATGGAGGAACCACACAAGATTTCACTTTATAGGCTAGAACTGAAGTCGCGCCAACTGCCTAACTCAAAATACTGTCAAGAAAGTAGCTCTCAAGCCGAGAAACGGGATCGACCATAAGCACTACCGTGAAATTACGTACAATTTTCAAATTTCTTGTACTTGCTAATTTTGCGACCTCGGGCAGCTATGTTACCATGGAGGAACCACACAAGATATGACTTTATAGGCTAGAACTGAAGTCGCGCCAACTGCTTAACTCAAAATACAGTCAAGAAAGTAGCTCTCAAGCCGAGAAACGGGATCGACCATAAGCACTACCGTGAAATTACATACACTTTTCAAATTTCTTGTACTTGCTAACTTTGCGACCTCGGGCAGCTATGTTACCATCGAGGAACCACACAAGATTTGACTTTATAGGCTAGAACTGAAGTCGCGCAAACTGCTTAACTCAAAATACAGTCAAGACAGTAGCTCTCAAGCCGAGAAACGGGATCGACCATAAGCACTAATGTGAAATTACATACAATTTTCAAATTTCTTGTACTTGCTAACTTTGTGACCTCGGGCAGCTATGTTACCATTTAGGAACCACACAAGATTTGACTTTATAGGCTAGAACTGAAGTCGCACGAACTGCTTAACTCAAAATACAGTCAAGAAAGTAGCTCTGAAGCCGAGAATCGGGATCGACCATAAGCACTACCGTGAAATTACGTACAATTTTCAAATTTCTTGTACTTGCTAATTTTGCGACCTCGGGCAGCTATGTTACCATGGAGGAACCACACAAGATTTGACTTTATAGGCTAGAACTGAAGTCGCGCCAACTGCTTAACTCAAAATACAGTCAAGAAAGTAGCTCTGAAGCCGAGAAACGGGATCGACCATAAGCACTACCGTGAAATTACGTACAATTTTCAAATTTCTTGTACTTGCTAACTTTGCGACCTCGGGCAGCTTTGTTACCATGGAGGAACCACACAAGATTTGACTTCATAGGCTAGAACTGAAGTCGCACGAACTGCCTAACTCAAAATACAGTCAAGAAAGTAGCTCTCAAGCCGAGAAACGGGATCGACCATAAGCACTACCGTGAAATTACGTACAATTTTCAAATTTCTTGTACTTGCTAATTTTGCGACCCCCGGCAGCTATGTTACCATGGAGGACCTACACAAGATTTGACTTTATAGGCCAGAACTGAAGTCGCGCCAACTGCTTAACTCAAAATACAGTCAAGAAAGTAGTTCTCAAGCCGAGAAACGGGATCGACCATAAGCAATACCGTGAAATTACGTACAATTTTCAAATTTCTTGTACTTGCTAAATTTGCGACCTTGGGCAGCTATGTTACCATCGAGGAACCACACAAGATTTGACTTTATAGGCTAGAACTGAAGTCGCGCAAACTGCTTAACTCAAAATACAGTCAAGAAAGTAGCTCTCAAGCCGAGAAACGGGATCGACCATAAGCACTAATGTGAAATTACATACAATTTTCAAATTTCTTGTACTTGCTAACTTTGTGACCTCGGGCAGCTATGTTACCATTTAGGAACCACACAAGATTTGACTTTATAGGCTAGAACTGAAGTCGCACGAACTGCTTAACTCAAAATACAGTCAAGAAAGTAGCTCTCAAGCCGAGAAACGGGATCGACCAGAAGCACTACCGTGAAATTACATACAATTTTCAAATTTCTTGTACTTGCTAACTTTGCGACCTCGGGCAGCTATGTTACCATGGAGGAACCACATAAGATTTTACTTTATAGGCTAGAACTGAAGTCGCGCCAACTGCTTAACTCAAAACACAGTCAAGAAAGTAGCTCTCAAGCCGAGAAACGGGATCGACCATAAGCACTACCGTGAAATTACGTACAATTTTCAAATTTCTTGTACTTGCTAACTTTGTGACCTCGGGCAGCTATGTTACCACGGAGGAACCACACAAGATTTCACTTTGTAGGCTAGAACTGAAGTCGCGCCAACTGCCTAACTCAAAATACAGTCAAGAAAGTAGCTCTCAAGCCGAGAAACGGGATCGACCATAAGCACTACCGTGAAATTACGTACAATTTTCAAATTTCTTGTACTTGCTAATTTTGCGACCTCGGGCAGCTATGTTACCATGGAGGAACCACACAAGATTTGACTTTATAGGCTAGAACTGAAGTCGCGGGAACTGCTTAACTCAAAATACAGTCAAGAAAGTAGCTCTCAAGCCGAGAAACGGGATCGACCATAAGCACTACCGTGAAATTACATACACTTTTCAAATTTCTTGTACTTGCTAACTTTGCGACCTCGGGCAGCTATGTTACCATTTAGGAACCACACAAGATTTGACTTTATAGGCTAGAACTGAAGTCGCACGAACTGCTTAACTCAAAATACAGTCAAGAAAGTAGCTCTGAAGCCGAGAATCGGGATCGACCATAAGCACTACCGTGAAATTACGTACAATTTTCAAATTTCTTGTACTTGCTAATTTTGCGACCTCGGGCAGCTATGTTACCATGGAGGAACCACACAAGATTTGACTTTATAGGCTAGAACTGAAGTCGCGCCAACTGCTTAACTCAAAATACAGTCAAGAAAGTAGCTCTCAAGCCGAGAAACGGGATCGACCATAAGCACTAATGTGAAATTACATACAATTTTCAAATTTCTTGTACTTGCTAACTTTGTGACCTCGGGCAGCTATGTTACCATTTAGGAACCACACAAGATTTGACTTTATAGGCTAGAACTGAAGTCGCACGAACTGCTTAACTCAAAATACAGTCAAGAAAGTAGCTCTGAAGCCGAGAATCGGGATCGACCATAAGCACTACCGTGAAATTACGTACAATTTTCAAATTTCTTGTACTTGCTAATTTTGCGACCTCGGGCAGCTATGTTACCATGGAGGAACCACACAAGATTTGACTTTATAGGCTAGAACTGAAGTCGCGCCAACTGCTTAACTCAAAATACAGTCAAGAAAGTAGCTCTGAAGCCGAGAAACGGGATCGACCATAAGCACTACCGTGAAATTACGTACAATTTTCAAATTTCTTGTACTTGCTAACTTTGCGACCTCGGGCAGCTTTGTTACCATGGAGGAACCACACAAGATTTGACTTCATAGGCTAGAACTGAAGTCGCACGAACTGCCTAACTCAAAATACAGTCAAGAAAGTAGCTCTCAAGCCGAGAAACGGGATCGACCATAAGCACTACCGTGAAATTACGTACAATTTTCAAATTTCTTGTACTTGCTAATTTTGCGACCCCCGGCAGCTATGTTACCATGGAGGACCTACACAAGATTTGACTTTATAGGCCAGAACTGAAGTCGCGCCAACTGCTTAACTCAAAATACAGTCAAGAAAGTAGTTCTCAAGCCGAGAAACGGGATCGACCATAAGCAATACCGTGAAATTACGTACAATTTTCAAATTTCTTGTACTTGCTAAATTTGCGACCTTGGGCAGCTATGTTACCATCGAGGAACCACACAAGATTTGACTTTATAGGCTAGAACTGAAGTCGCGCAAACTGCTTAACTCAAAATACAGTCAAGAAAGTAGCTCTCAAGCCGAGAAACGGGATCGACCATAAGCACTAATGTGAAATTACATACAATTTTCAAATTTCTTGTACTTGCTAACTTTGTGACCTCGGGCAGCTATGTTACCATTTAGGAACCACACAAGATTTGACTTTATAGGCTAGAACTGAAGTCGCACGAACTGCTTAACTCAAAATACAGTCAAGAAAGTAGCTCTCAAGCCGAGAAACGGGATCGACCAGAAGCACTACCGTGAAATTACATACAATTTTCAAATTTCTTGTACTTGCTAACTTTGCGACCTCGGGCAGCTATGTTACCATGGAGGAACCACATAAGATTTTACTTTATAGGCTAGAACTGAAGTCGCGCCAACTGCTTAACTCAAAACACAGTCAAGAAAGTAGCTCTCAAGCCGAGAAACGGGATCGACCATAAGCACTACCTTGAAATTACGTACAATTTTCAAATTTCTTGTACTTGCCAAATTTGCGACCTCGGGCAGCTATGTTACAATGGAGGAACCATACAAGATTTGACTTTATAGGCTAGAACTGAAGTCGCGCCAACTGCTTAACTCAAAATACAGTCAAGAAAGTAGCTCTCAAGCCGAGAAACGGCATCGACCATAAGCACTAATGTGAAATTACATACAATTTTCAAATTTCTTGTACTTGCTAACTTTGTGACCTCGGGCAGCTATGTTACCATGGAGGAACCACACAAGATTTGACTTTATAGGCTAGAACTGAAGTCGCGAAAACTGCTTAACTCAAAATACAGTCAAGAAAGTACCTCTGAAGACGAGAAACGGGATCGACCATAAGCACTACCGTGAAATTACGTACAATTTTCAAATTTCTTGTACTTGCTAATTTTGCGACCTCGGGCAGCTATGTTACCATGGAGGAACCACACAAGATTTGACTTTATAGGCTAGAACTGAAGTCGCGCCAACTGCCTAACTCAAAATACAGTCAAGAAAGTAGCTCTCAAGCCGAGAAACGGGATCGACCATAAGCACTACCGTGAAATTACGTACAATTTTCAAATTTCTTGTACCTGCTAACTTTGCGACCTCGGGCAGCTATGTTACCATGGAGGAACCACACAAGATTTGACTTTATAGGCTAGAACTGAAGTCACGCCAACTGCTTAACTCAAAATACAGTCAAGAAAGTAGCTCTTAAGCCGAGAACCGGGATCGAGCATAAGCACTACCGTGAAATTACGTACAATTTTCAAATTTCTTGTACTTGCTAAATTTGCGACCTTGGGCAGCTATGTTACCATCGAGGAACCACACAAGATTTGACTTTATAGGCTAGAACTGAAGTCGCGCAAACTGCTTAACTCAAAATACAGTCAAGAAAGTAGCTCTCAAGCCGAGAAACGGGATCGACCATAAGCACTAATGTGAAATTACATACAATTTTCAAATTTCTTGTACTTGCTAATTTTGCGACCTCGGGCAGCTATGTTACCATGGAGGAACCACACAAGATTTGACTTTATAGGCTAGAACTGAAGTCGCGGGAACTGCTTAACTCAAAATACAGTCAAGAAAGTAGCTCTCAAGCCGAGAAACGGGATCGACCATAAGCACTACCGTGAAATTACATACACTTTTCAAATTTCTTGTACTTGCTAACTTTGCGACCTCGGGCAGCTATGTTACCATCGAGGAACCACACAAGATTTGACTTTATAGGCTAGAACTGAAGTCGCGCAAACTGCTTAACTCAAAATACAGTCAAGACAGTAGCTCTCAAGCCGAGAAACGGGATCGACCATAAGCACTAATGTGAAATTACATACAATTTTCAAATTTCTTGTACTTGCTAACTTTGTGACCTCGGGCAGCTATGTTACCATTTAGGAACCACACAAGATTTGACTTTATAGGCTAGAACTGAAGTCGCACGAACTGCTTAACTCAAAATACAGTCAAGAAAGTAGCTCTGAAGCCGAGAATCGGGATCGACCATAAGCACTACCGTGAAATTACGTACAATTTTCAAATTTCTTGTACTTGCTAATTTTGCGACCTCGGGCAGCTATGTTACCATGGAGGAACCACACAAGATTTGACTTTATAGGCTAGAACTGAAGTCGCGCCAACTGCTTAACTCAAAATACAGTCAAGAAAGTAGCTCTGAAGCCGAGAAACGGGATCGACCATAAGCACTACCGTGAAATTACGTACAATTTTCAAATTTCTTGTACTTGCTAACTTTGCGACCTCGGGCAGCTTTGTTACCATGGAGGAACCACACAAGATTTGACTTCATAGGCTAGAACTGAAGTCGCACGAACTGCCTAACTCAAAATACAGTCAAGAAAGTAGCTCTCAAGCCGAGAAACGGGATCGACCATAAGCACTACCGTGAAATTACGTACAATGTTCAAATTTCTTGTACTTGCTAATTTTGCGACCCCCGGCAGCTATGTTACCATGGAGGACCTACACAAGATTTGACTTTATAGGCCAGAACTGAAGTCGCGCCAACTGCTTAACTCAAAATACAGTCAAGAAAGTAGTTCTCAAGCCGAGAAACGGGATCGACCATAAGCAATACCGTGAAATTACGTACAATTTTCAAATTTCTTGTACTTGCTAAATTTGCGACCTTGGGCAGCTATGTTACCATCGAGGAACCACACAAGATTTGACTTTATAGGCTAGAACTGAAGTCGCGCAAACTGCTTAACTCAAAATACAGTCAAGAAAGTAGCTCTCAAGCCGAGAAACGGGATCGACCATAAGCACTAATGTGAAATTACATACAATTTTCAAATTTCTTGTACTTGCTAACTTTGTGACCTCGGGCAGCTATGTTACCATTTAGGAACCACACAAGATTTGACTTTATAGGCTAGAACTGAAGTCGCACGAACTGCTTAACTCAAAATACAGTCAAGAAAGTAGCTCTCAAGCCGAGCAACGGGATCGACCAGAAGCACTACCGTGAAATTACATACAATTTTCAAATTTCTTGTACTTGCTAACTTTGCGACCTCGGGCAGCTATGTTACCATGGAGGAACCACATAAGATTTTACTTTATAGGCTGGAACTGAAGTCGCGCCAACTGCTTAACTCAAAACACAGTCAAGAAAGTAGCTCTCAAGCCGAGAAACGGGATCGACCATAAGCACTACCTTGAAATTACGTACAATTTTCAAATTTCTTGTACTTGCCAAATTTGCGACCTCGGGCAGCTATGTTACAATGGAGGAACCATACAAGATTTGACTTTATAGGCTAGAACTGAAGTCGCGCCAACTGCTTAACTCAAAATACAGTCAAGAAAGTAGCTCTCAAGCCGAGAAACGGCATCGACCATAAGCACTAATGTGAAATTACATACAATTTTCAAATTTCTTGTACTTGCTAACTTTGTGACCTCGGGCAGCTATGTTACCATGGAGGAACCACACAAGATTTGACTTTATAGGCTAGAACTGAAGTCGCGAAAACTGCTTAACTCAAAATACAGTCAAGAAAGTACCTCTGAAGACGAGAAACGGGATCGACCATAAGCACTACCGTGAAATTACGTACAATTTTCAAATTTCTTGTACTTGCTAATTTTGCGACCTCGGGCAGCTATGTTACCATGGAGGAACCACACAAGATTTGACTTTATAGGCTAGAACTGAAGTCGCGCCAACTGCCTAACTCAAAATACAGTCAAGAAAGTAGCTCTCAAGCCGAGAAACGGGATCGACCATAAGCACTACCGTGAAATTACGTACAATTTTCAAATTTCTTGTACCTGCTAACTTTGCGACCTCGGGCAGCTATGTTACCATGGAGGAACCACACAAGATTTGACTTTATAGGCTAGAACTGAAGTCACGCCAACTGCTTAACTCAAAATACAGTCAAGAAAGTAGCTCTCAAGCCGAGAACCGGGATCGAGCATAAGCACTACCGTGAAATTACATACAATTTTCAAATTTCTTGTACTTGCTAACTTTGCGACCTCGGGCAGCTATGTTACCATGGAGGAACCACACAAGCTTTGACTTTATAGGCTAGAACTGAAGTCGCGCCAACTGCTTAACTCAAAATACAGTCAAGAAAGTAGCTCTCAAGCCGAGAAACGGGATCGACTATAAGCACTAATGTGAAATTACATACAATTTTCAAATTTCTTGTACTTGCTAACTTTGTGACCTCGGGCAGCTATGTTACCATGGAGGAACCACACAAGATTTGACTTTATAGGCTAGAACTGAAGTCGCGAAAACTGCTTAACTCAAAATACAGTCAAGAAAGTACCTCTGAAGACGAGAAACGGGATCGACCATAAGCACTACCGTGAAATTACGTACAATTTTCAAATTTCTTGTACTTGCTAATTTTGCGACCTCGGGCAGCTATGTTACCATGGAGGAACCACACAAGATTTGACTTTATAGGCTAGAACTGAAGTCGCGCCAACTGCTTAACTCAAAATACAGTCAAGCTCTCAAGCCGAGAAACGGGATCGACCATAAGCACTACCGTGAAATTACGTACAATTTTCAAATTTCTTGTACCTGCTAACTTTGCGACCTCGGGCAGCTATGTTACCATGGAGGAACCACACAAGATTTGACTTTATAGGCTAGAACTGAAGTCACGCCAACTGCTTAACTCAAAATACAGTCAAGAAAGTAGCTCTCAAGCCGAGAACCGGGATCGACCATAAGCACTAATGTGAAATTACATACAATTTTCAAATTTCTTGTACTTGCTAAATTTGCGACCTCGGGCAGCTATGTTACCATGGAGGAACCACACAAGATTTGACTTTATAGGCTAGAACTGAAGTCGCGCCAACTGCCTAACTCAAAATACATTCAAGAAAGTAGCTCTGAAGCCGAGAAACGGGATCGACCATAGGCACTACCGTGAAATTACGTACAATTTTCAAATTTCTTGTACTTGCTAATTTTGCGACCTCGGGCAGCTATGTTACCATGGAGGAACCACACAAGATTTGACTTTATAGGCTAGAACTGAAGTCGCGCCAACTGCTCAACTCAAAATACAGTCAAGAAAGTGGCTCTGAAGCCGAGATACGGGATCGACCATAAGCACTAATGTGAAATTACATACAATTTTCAAATTTCTTGTACTTGCTAAATTTGTGACCTCGGGCAGCTATGTTACCATGGAGGAACCACACAAGGTTTGACTTTATAGGCTAGAACTGAAGTCGGGCCAACTGCTTAAATCAAAATACAGTCAAGAAAGTAGCTCTGAAGCCACCAATAAGCACTACCGTGAAATTACATATAATTTTCAAATTTCTTGTACTTGCTAAATTTGTGACCTCGGGCAGCTATGTTACCATAAAGGAACCACACAAGATTTGACTTTATAGGCTAGAACTGAAGTCGCGCCAACTGCTAAATCAAAATACAGTCAAGAAAGTAGCTCTGAAGCCGAGAAACGGGATCGACCATAAGCACTACCGTGAAATTACGTACATTTTTCAAATTTCTTGTACTTGCTAATTTTGCGACCTCGGGCAGCTATGTTACCATGGAGGAACCACACAAGATTTGACTTTATAGGTTAGAACTGAAGTCGCACGAACTGTTTAACTCAAAATACAGTCAAGAAAGTAGCTCTGAAGCCGAGAAACGGGATCGACCATAAGCACTAATGTGAAATTACGTACAATTTTCAAATTTCTTGTACTTGCTAACTTTGCGACCTCGGGCAGCTATGTTACCATGGAGGAACCACACAAGATTTGACTTTATAGGTTAGAACTGAAGTCGCGCGAACTGTTTAACTCAAAATACAGTCAAGAAAGTAGCTCTCAAGCCGAGAAACGGGATCGACCATAAGCACTACCGTGAAGTTACATACAATTTTCAAATTTCTTGTACTTGCTAATTTTGCGACCTCGGGCAACTATGTTACCATGGAGGAACCACACAAGATTTGACTTTATAGGCTAGAACTGAGGTCGCGCCAACTGCCTAACTCAAAATACAGTGAAGAAAGTAGCTCTCAAGCCGAGAAACGGGATCGACCATAAGCACTACCGTGAAATTACGTGCAATTTTCAAATTTCTTGTACTTGCTAACTTTGCGTCCTCGGGCAGCTATGTTACCATGGAGGAACCAGACAAGATTTGACTTTATAGGCTAGAACTGAAGTCGCGCCAACTGCTTAACTCAAAATACAGCCAAGAAAGTAGCTCTCAAGCTGAGAAACGGGATCGACCACAAGCACTAATGTGAAATTACATACAATTTTCAAATTTCTTGTACTTGCTAACTTTGCGACCTCGGGCAGCTATGTTACCATGGAGGAACCACACAAGATTTGACTTTATAGGCTAGAACTGAAGTCGCGCCAACTGCTTAACTCAAAATACAGTCAAGAAAGTGGCTCTGAAACCGAGAAACGGGATCGACCATAAGCAGTAATGTGAAATTACATACAATTTTCAAATTTCTTGTACTTGCTAAATTTGTGACCTCGGGCAGCTATGTTACCATAAAGGAACCACACAAGATTTGACTTTATAGGCTAGAACTGAAGTCGCGCCAACTGCTTAATCAAAATACAGTCAAGAAAGTAGCTCCGAAGCCGAGAAACGGGATCGACCATAAGCACTACCGTGAAATTACGTACAATTTTCAAATTTCTTGTACTTGCTAACTTTGCGACCTCGGGCAGCTATGTTACCATGGAGGAACCACACAAGATTTGACTTTATAGGTTAGAACTGAAGTCGCACGAACTGTTTAACTCAAAATACAATCAAGAAAGTAGCTCTGAAGCCGAGAAACGGGATCGACCATAAGCACTAATGTGAAATTACGTACAATTTTCAAATTTCTTGTACTTGCTAACTTTGCGACCTCGGGCAGCTATGTTACCATGGAGGAACCACACAAGATTTGACTTTATAGGCTAGAACTGAAGTCGCGCCAACTGCCTAACTCAAAATACAGTCAAGAAAGTAGCTCTCAAGCCGAGAAACGGGATCGACCATAAGCACTAATGTGAAATTACATACAATTTTCAAATTTCTTGTACTTGCTAACTTTGCGACCTCGGGCAGCTATGTTACCATCGAGGAACCACTCAAGATTTGACTTTATAGGCTAGAACTGAAGTCGCGTCAACTGCTTAACTCAAAATACAGTCAAGAAAGTAGCTTTGAAGCCGAGAAACGGGATCGACCATAAGCACTAATGTGAAATTACATACAATTTTCAAATTTCTTGTACTTGCTAACTTTGTGACCTCGGGCAGCTATGTTACCATGGAGGAACCACACAAGATTTGACTTTATAGGCTAGAACTGAAGTCGCGCCAACTGCCTAACTCAAAATACAGTCAAGAAAGTAGCTCTCAAGCCGAGAAACGGGATCGACCATAAGCACTAATGTGAAATTACATACAATTTTCAAATTTCTTGTACTTGCTAACTTTGCGACCTCGGGCAGCTATGTTACCATCGAGGAACCACACAAGATTTGACTTTATAGGCTAGAACTGAAGTCGCGCCAACTGCTTAACTCAAAATACAGTCAAGAAAGTAGCTCTCAATCCGAGTAACGGGATCGACCATAAGCACTACCGTGAAATTACATACAATTTTCAAGTTTCTTGTACTTGCTAAATTTGCGACCTCGGGCAATTATGTTACCATGGAGGAACCACACAAGATTTGACTTTATAGGCTAGAACTGAAGTCGCGCCAACTGCTTAACTCAAAATACAGTCAAGAAAGTAGCTCTCAATCCGAGAAACGGGATCGACCATAAGCACTACCGTGAAATTACATACAATTTTCAAGTTTCTTGTACTTGCTAAATTTGCGACCTCGGGCAGCTATGTTACCATGGAGGAACCACACAAGATTTGACTTTATAGGCTAGAACTGAAGTCGCGCCAACTGCTTTACTCAAAATACAGTCAAGAAAGTAGCTCTCAAGCCGAGAAACGGGATCGACCATAGGCACTAATGTGAAATTACATACAATTTTCAAATTTCTTGTACTTGCTAACTTTGCGACCTCGGGCAGCTATGTTACCATGGAGGAACCACACAAGATATGACTTTATAGGCTAGAACTGAAGTCGCGCCAACTGCTTAACTCAAAATACAGCCAAGAAAGTAGCTCTCAAGCCGAGAAACGGGATCGACCATAAGCACTACCGTGAAATTACATACACTTTTCAAATTTCTTGTACTTGCTAACTTTGCCACCTCGGGCAGCTATGTTACCATGGAGGAACCACACAAGATTTGACTTTATAGGCTAGAACTGAAGTCGCGCCAACTGCTTAACTCAAAATACAGTCAAGAAAGTAGCTTTGAAGCCGAGAAACGGGATCGACCATAAGCACTGCCGTGAAATTACGTACAATTTTCAAATTTCTTGTACTTGCTAACTTTGCGACCTCGGGCAGCTTTGTTACCATGGAGGACCTACACAAGATTTGACTTTATAGGCCAGAACTGAAGTCGCGCCAACTGCTTAACTCAAAATACAGTCAAGAAAGTAGCTCTCAAGCCGAGAAACGGGATCGACCATGAGCACTACCGTGAAATTACGTACAATTTTCAAATTTCTTGTACTTGCTAACTTTGCGACCTCGGGCAGCTATGTTACCATGGAGGAACCACACATGATTTGACTTTATAGGCTAGAACTGAAGTCGCGCCAACTGCTTAACTCAAAATACAGTTAAGAAAGTAGCTCTGAAGCCGAGAAACGGGATCGACCATAAGCACTACGGTGAAATTACGTACAATTTTCAAATTTCTTGTACTTGCTAACTTTGCGACCTCGGGCAGCTATGTTACCATGGAGGAACCACACAAGATTTGTCTTTATAGGCTAGAATTGAAGTCGCGCCAACTGCTTAACTCAAAATACAGTCAAGAAAGTAGCTCTGAAGGCGAGAAACGGGATCGACCATAAGAACTAATGTGAAATTACATACAATTTTCAAATTTTTTGTACTTGCTAACTTTGTGACCTCGGGCAGCTATGTTACCATGGAGGAACCACACAAGATTTCACTTTATAGGCTAGAACTGAAGTCGCGCCAACTGCCTAACTCAAAATACAGTCAAGAAAGTAGCTCTCAAGCCGAGAAACGGGATCGACCATAAGCACTACCGTGAAATTACGTACAATTTTCAAATTTCTTGTACTTGCTAATTTTGCGACCTCGGGCAGCTATGTTACCATGGAGGAACCACACAAGATTTGACTTTATAGGCTAGAACTGAAGTCGCGGGAACTGCTTAACTCAAAATACAGTCAAGAAAGTAGCTCTCAATCCGAGAAACGGGATCGACCATAAGCACTACCGTGAAATTACATACAATTTTCAAATTTCTTGTACTTGCTAACTTTGCGACCTCGGGCAGCTATGTTACCATGGAGGAACCACACAAGATATGACTTTATAGGCTAGAACTGAAGTCGCGCCAACTGCTTAACTCAAAATACAGCCAAGAAAGTAGCTCTCAAGCCGAGAAACGGGATCGACCATAAGCACTACCGTGAAATTACATACACTTTTCAAATTTCTTGTACTTGCTAACTTTGCCACCTCGGGCAGCTATGTTACCATGGAGGAACCACACAAGATTTGACTTTATAGGCTAGAACTGAAGTCGCGCCAACTGCTTAACTCAAAATACAGTCAAGAAAGTAGCTCTCAATCCGAGAAACGGGATCGACCATAGGCACTAATGTGAAATTACATACAATTTTCAAATTTCTTGTACTTGCTAACTTTGCGACCTCGGGCAGCTATGTTACCATGGAGGAACCACACAAGATATGACTTTATAGGCTAGAACTGAAGTCGCGCCAACTGCTTAACTCAAAATACAGCCAAGAAAGTAGCTCTCAAGCCGAGAAACGGGATCGACCATAAGCACTACCGTGAAATTACATACACTTTTCAAATTTCTTGTACTTGCTAACTTTGCCACCTCGGGCAGCTATGTTACCATGGAGGAACCACACAAGATTTGACTTTATAGGCTAGAACTGAAGTCGCGCCAACTGCTTAACTCAAAATACAGTCAAGAAAGTAGCTTTGAAGCCGAGAAACGGGATCGACCATAAGCACTGCCGTGAAATTACGTATAATTTTCAAATTTCTTGTACTTGCTAAATTTGCGACCTCGGGCAGCTATGTTACCATGGAGGAACCACACAAGATTTGACTTTATAGGCTAGAACTGAAGTCGCGCAAACTGCTTAACTCAAAATACAGTCAAGAAAGTAGCTCTCAAGCCGAGAAACGGGATCGACCATAAGCACTAATGTGAAATTACATACAATTTTCAAATTTCTTGTACTTGCTAACTTTGTGACCTCGGGCAGCTATGTTACCATTTAGGAACCACACAAGATTTGACTTTATAGGCTAGAACTGAAGTCGCACGAACTGCTTAACTCAAAATACAGTCAAGAAAGTAGCTCTCAAGCCGAGAAACGGGATCGACCAGAAGCACTACCGTGAAATTACATACAATTTTCAAATTTCTTGTACTTGCTAACTTTGCGACCTCGGGCAGCTATGTTAACATGGAGGAACCACACAAGATTTGACTTTATAGGCTAGAACTGAAGTCGCGCCAACTGCTTAACTCAAAATACAGCCAAGAAAGTAGCTCTCAAGCTGAGAAACGGGATCGACCACAAGCACTAATGTGAAATTACATACAATTTTCAAATTTCTTGTACTTGCTAACTTTGCGACCTCGGGCAGCTATGTTACCATGGAGGAACCACACAAGATTTGACTTTATAGGCTAGAACTGAAGTCGCGCCAACTGCTTAACTCAAAATACAGTCAAGAAAGTGGCTCTGAAACCGAGAAACGGGATCGACCATAAGCACTAATGTGAAATTACATACAATTTTCAAATTTCTTGTACTTGCTAAATTTGTGACCTCGGGCAGCTATGTTACCATAAAGGAACCACACAAGATTTGACTTTATAGGCTAGAACTGAAGTCGCGCCAACTGCTTAATCAAAATACAGTCAAGAAAGTAGCTCCGAAGCCGAGAAACGGGATCGACCATAAGCACTACCGTGAAATTACGTACAATTTTCAAATTTCTTGTACTTGCTAACTTTGCGACCTCGGGCAGCTATGTTACCATGGAGGAACCACACAAGATTTGACTTTATAGGTTAGAACTGAAGTCGCACGAACTGTTTAACTCAAAATACAATCAAGAAAGTAGCTCTGAAGCCGAGAAACGGGATCGACCATAAGCACTAATGTGAAATTACGTACAATTTTCAAATTTCTTGTACTTGTTAACTTTGCGACCTCTGGCAGCTATGTTACCATGGAGGAACCACACAAGATTTGACTTTATAGGCTAGAACTGAAGTCGCGCCAACTGCCTAACTCAAAATACAGTCAAGAAAGTAGCTCTCAAGCCGAGAAACGGGATCGACCATAAGCACTAATGTGAAATTACATACAATTTTCAAATTTCTTGTACTTGCTAACTTTGCGACCTCGGGCAGCTATGTTACCATCGAGGAACCACACAAGATTTGACTTTATAGGCTAGAACTGAAGTCGCGTCAACTGCTTAACTCAAAATACAGTCAAGAAAGTAGCTTTGAAGCCGAGAAACGGGATCGACCATAAGCACTAATGTGAAATTACATACAATTTTCAAATTTCTTGTACTTGCTAACTTTGTGACCTCGGGCAGCTATGTTACCATGGAGGAACCACACAAGATTTGACTTTATAGGCTAGAACTGAAGTCGCGCCAACTGCCTAACTCAAAATACAGTCAAGAAAGTAGCTCTCAAGCCGAGAAACGGGATCGACCATAAGCACTAATGTGAAATTACATACAATTTTCAAATTTCTTGTACTTGCTAACTTTGCGACCTCGGGCAGCTATGTTACCATCGAGGAACCACACAAGATTTGACTTTATAGGCTAGAACTGAAGTCGCGCCAACTGCTTAACTCAAAATACAGTCAAGAAAGTAGCTCTCAATCCGAGTAACGGGATCGACCATAAGCACTACAGTGAAATTACATACAATTTTCAAGTTTCTTGTACTTGCTAAATTTGCGACCTCGGGCAATTATGTTACCATGGAGGAACCACACAAGATTTGACTTTATAGGCTAGAACTGAAGTCGCGCCAACTGCTTAACTCAAAATACAGTCAAGAAAGTAGCTCTCAATCCGAGAAACGGGATCGACCATAAGCACTACCGTGAAATTACATACAATTTTCAAGTTTCTTGTACTTGCTAAATTTGCGACCTCGGGCAGCTATGTTACCATGGAGGAACCACACAAGATTTGACTTTATAGGCTAGAACTGAAGTCGCGCCAACTGCTTTACTCAAAATACAGTCAAGAAAGTAGCTCTCAAGCCGAGAAACGGGATCGACCATAGGCACTAATGTGAAATTACATACAATTTTCAAATTTCTTGTACTTGTTAACTTTGCGACCTCTGGCAGCTATGTTACCATGGAGGAACCACACAAGATTTGACTTTATAGGCTAGAACTGAAGTCGCGCCAACTGCCTAACTCAAAATACAGCCAAGAAAGTAGCTCTCAAGCCGAGAAACGGGATCGACCATAAGCACTACCGTGAAATTACATACACTTTTCAAATTTCTTGTACTTGCTAACTTTGCCACCTCGGGCAGCTATGTTACCATGGAGGAACCACACAAGATTTGACTTTATAGGCTAGAACTGAAGTCGCGCCAACTGCTTAACTCAAAATACAGTCAAGAAAGTAGCTTTGAAGCCGAGAAACGGGATCGACCATAAGCACTGCCGTGAAATTACGTACAATTTTCAAATTTCTTGTACTTGCTAACTTTGCGACCTCGGGCAGCTTTGTTACCATGGAGGACCTACACAAGATTTGACTTTATAGGCCAGAACTGAAGTCGCGCCAACTGCTTAACTCAAAATACAGTCAAGAAAGTAGTTCTCAAGCCGAGAAACGGGATCGACCATAAGCAATACCGTGAAATTACGTATAATTTTCAAATTTCTTGTACTTGCTAAATTTGCGACCTCGGGCAGCTATGTTACCATGGAGGAACCACACAAGATTTGACTTTATAGGCTAGAACTGAAGTCGCGCAAACTGCTTAACTCAAAATACAGTCAAGAAAGTAGCTCTCAAGCCGAGAAACGGGATCGACCATAAGCACTAATGTGAAATTACATACAATTTTCAAATTTCTTGTACTTGCTAACTTTGTGACCTCGGGCAGCTATGTTACCATTTAGGAACCACACAAGATTTGACTTTATAGGCTAGAACTGAAGTCGCACGAACTGCTTAACTCAAAATACAGTCAAGAAAGTAGCTCTCAAGCCGAGAAACGGGATCGACCAGAAGCACTACCGTGAAATTACATACAATTTTCAAATTTCTTGTACTTGCTAACTTTGCGACCTCGGGCAGCTATGTTAACATGGAGGAACCACACAAGATTTGACTTTATAGGCTAGAACTGAAGTCGCGCCAACTGCTTAACTCAAAACACAGTCAAGAAAGTAGCTCTCAAGCCGAGAAACGGGATCGACCATAAGCACTACCGTGAAATTACGTACAATTTTCAAATTTCTTGTACTTGCCAAATTTGCGACCTCGGGCAGCTATGTTATAATGGAGGAACCATACAAGATTTGACTTTATAGGCTAGAACTGAAGTCGCGCCAACTGCTTAACTCAAAATACAGTCAAGAAAGTAGCTCTCAAGCCGAGAAACGGCATCGACCATAAGCACTAATGTGAAATTACATACAATTTTCAAATTTCTTGTACTTGCTAACTTTGTGACCTCGGGCAGCTATGTTACCATGGAGGAACCACAGAAGATTTGACTTTATAGGCTAGAACTGAAGTCGCGAAAACTGCTTAACTCAAAATACAGTCAAGGAAGTACCTCTGAAGACGAGAAACGGGATCGACCATAAGCACTACCGTGAAATTACGTACAATTTTCAAATTTCTTGTACTTGCTAATTTTGCGACCTCGGGCAGCTATGTTACCATGGAGGAACCACACAAGATTTGACTTTATAGGCTAGAACTGAAGTCGCGCCAACTGCTTAACTCAAAATACAGTCAAGAAAGTAGCTCTCAAGCCGAGAAACGGGATCGACCATAAGCACTACCGTGAAATTACGTACAATTTTCAAATTTCTTGTACCTGCTAACTTTGCGACCTCGGGCAGCTATGTTACCATGGAGGAACCACACAAGATTTGACTTTATAGGCTAGAACTGAAGTCACGCCAACTGCTTAACTCAAAATACAGTCAAGAAAGTAGCTCTCAAGCCGAGAACCGGGATCGAGCATAAGCACTACCGTGAAATTACATACAATTTTCAAATTTCTTGTACTTGCTAACTTTGCGACCTCGGGCAGCTATGTTACCATGGAGGAACCACACAAGCTTTGACTTTATAGGCTAGAACTGAAGTCGCGCCAACTGCCTAACTCAAAATACAGTCAAGAAAGTAGCTCTCAAGCCGAGAAACGGGATCGACCATAAGCACTACCGTGAAATTACGTACAATTTTCAAATTTCTTGTACCTGCTAACTTTGCGACCTCGGGCAGCTATGTTACCATGGAGGAACCACACAAGATTTGACTTTATAGGCTAGAACTGAAGTCACGCCAACTGCTTAACTCAAAATACAGTCAAGAAAGTAGCTCTCAAGCCGAGAACCGGGATCGACCATAAGCACTAATGTGAAATTACATACAATTTTCAAATTTCTTGTACTTGCTAAATTTGCGACCTCGGGCAGCTATGTTACCATGGAGGAACCACACAAGATTTGACTTTATAGGCTAGAACTGAAGTCGCGCCAACTGCCTAACTCAAAATACAGTCAAGAAAGTAGCTCTGAAGCCGAGAAACGGGATCGACCATAGGCACTACCGTGAAATTACGTACAATTTTCAAATTTCTTGTACTTGCTAACTTTGCGACCTCGGGCAGCTATGTTACCATGGAGGAACCACACAAGATTTGACTTTATAGGCTAGAACTGAAGTCGCGCCAACTGCTTAACCCAAATACAGTCAAGAAAGTGGCTCTGAAACCGAGATACGGGATCGACCATAAGCACTAAAGTGAAATTACATACAATTTTCAAATTTCTTGTACTTGCTAAATTTGTGACCTCGGGCAGCTATGTTACCATGGAGGAACCACACAAGGTTTGACTTTATAGGCTAGAACTGAAGTCGCGCCAACTGCTTAAATCAAAATACAGTCAAGAAAGTAGCTCTGAAGCCGAGAAACGGGATCGACCATAAGCACTACCGTGAAATTACATACAATTTTCAAATTTCTTGTACTTGCCAAATTTGCGACCTCGGGCAGCTATGTTATAATGGAGGAACCATACAAGATTTGACTTTATAGGCTAGAACTGAAGTCGCGCCAACTGCTTAACTCAAAATACAGTCAAGAAAGTAGCTCTCAAGCCGAGAAACGGCATCGACCATAAGCACTAATGTGAAATTACATACAATTTTCAAATTTCTTGTACTTGCTAACTTTGTGACCTCGGGCAGCTATGTTACCATGGAGGAACCACAGAAGATTTGACTTTATAGGCTAGAACTGAAGTCGCGAAAACTGCTTAACTCAAAATACAGTCAAGGAAGTACCTCTGAAGACGAGAAACGGGATCGACCATAAGCACTACCGTGAAATTACGTACAATTTTCAAATTTCTTGTACTTGCTAATTTTGCGACCTCGGGCAGCTATGTTACCATGGAGGAACCACACAAGATTTGACTTTATAGGCTAGAACTGAAGTCGCGCCAACTGCTTAACTCAAAATACAGTCAAGAAAGTAGCTCTCAAGCCGAGAAACGGGATCGACCATAAGCACTACCGTGAAATTACGTACAATTTTCAAATTTCTTGTACCTGCTAACTTTGCGACCTCGGGCAGCTATGTTACCATGGAGGAACCACACAAGATTTGACTTTATAGGCTAGAACTGAAGTCACGCCAACTGCTTAACTCAAAATACAGTCAAGAAAGTAGCTCTCAAGCCGAGAACCGGGATCGAGCATAAGCACTACCGTGAAATTACATACAATTTTCAAATTTCTTGTACTTGCTAACTTTGCGACCTCGGGCAGCTATGTTACCATGGAGGAACCACACAAGCTTTGACTTTATAGGCTAGAACTGAAGTCGCGCCAACTGCCTAACTCAAAATACAGTCAAGAAAGTAGCTCTCAAGCCGAGAACCGGGATCGAGCATAAGCACTACCGTGAAATTACATACAATTTTCAAATTTCTTGTACTTGCTAACTTTGCGACCTCGGGCAGCTATGTTACCATGGAGGAACCACACAAGCTTTGACTTTATAGGCTAGAACTGAAGTCGCGCCAACTGCCTAACTCAAAATACAGTCAAGAAAGTAGCTCTCAAGCCGAGAAACGGGATCGACCATAAGCACTACCGTGAAATTACGTACAATTTTCAAATTTCTTGTACCTGCTAACTTTGCGACCTCGGGCAGCTATGTTACCATGGAGGAACCACACAAGATTTGACTTTATAGGCTAGAACTGAAGTCACGCCAACTGCTTAACTCAAAATACAGTCAAGAAAGTAGCTCTCAAGCCGAGAACCGGGATCGACCATAAGCACTAATGTGAAATTACATACAATTTTCAAATTTCTTGTACTTGCTAAATTTGCGACCTCGGGCAGCTATGTTACCATGGAGGAACCACACAAGATTTGACTTTATAGGCTAGAACTGAAGTCGCTCCAACTGCCTAACTCAAAATACAGTCAAGAAAGTAGCTCTGAAGCCGAGAAACGGGATCGACCATAGGCACTACCGTGAAATTACGTACAATTTTCAAATTTCTTGTACTTGCTAACTTTGCGACCTCGGGCAGCTATGTTACCATGGAGGAACCACACAAGATTTGACTTTATAGGCTAGAACTGAAGTCGCGCCAACTGCTTAACCCAAATACAGTCAAGAAAGTGGCTCTGAAGCCGAGATACGGGATCGACCATAAGCACTAATGTGAAATTACATACAATTTTCAAATTTCTTGTACTTGCTAAATTTGTGACCTCGGGCAGCTATGTTACCATGGAGGAACAAGGTTTGACTTTATAGGCTAGAACTGAAGTCGCGATAACTGCTTAAATCAAAATACAGTCAAGAAAGTAGCTCTGAAGCCGAGAAACGGGATCGACCATAAGCACTACCGTGAAATTACATACAATTTTCAAATTTCTTGTACTTGCTAAATTTGTGACCTCGGGCAGCTATGTTACCATGGAGGAACCACACAAGATTTGACTTTATAGGCTAGAACTGAAGTCGCGCCAACTGCTAAATCAAAATACAGTCAAGAAAGTAGCTCTGAAGCCGAGAAACGGGATCGACCATAAGCACTACCGTGAAATTACGTACATTTTTCAAATTTCTTGTACTTGCTAATTTTGCGACCTCGGGCAGCTATGTTACCATGGAGGAACCACACAAGATTCGACTTTATAGGTTAGAACTGAAGTCGCACGAACTGTTTAACTCAAAATACAGTCAAGAAAGTAGCTCTGAAGCCGAGAAACGGGATCGACCATAAGCACTAATGTGAAATTACGTACAATTTTCAAATTTCTTGTACTTGCTAACTTTGCGACCTCGGGCAGCTATGTTACCATGGAGGAACCACACAAGATTTGACTTTATAGGTTAGAACTGAAGTCGCGCGAACTGTTTAACTCAAAATACAGTCAAGAAAGTAGCTCTCAAGCCGAGAAACGGGATCGACCATAAGCACTACCGTGAAGTTACATACAATTTTCAAATTTCTTGTACTTGCTAACTTTGCGACCTCGGGCAGCTATGTTACCATGGAGGAACCACACAAGATTTGATTTTATAGGCTAGCACTGAAGTCGCGCCAACTGCCTAACTCAAAATACAGTCAAGAAAGTAGCTCTCAAGCCGAGAAACGGGATCGACCATAAGCACTACCGTGAAATTACGTGCAATTTTCAAATTTCTTGTACTTGCTAACTTTGCGACCTCGGGCAGCTATGTTACCATGGAGGAACCACACAAAATTTGACTTTATAGGCTAGAACTGAAGTCGCGCCAACTGCTTAACTCAAAATGCAGCCAAGAAAGTAGCTCTCAAGCCGAGAAACGGGATCGACCACAAGCACTAATGTGAAATTACATACAATTTTCAAATTTCTTGTACTTGCTAACTTTGCGACCTCGGGCAGCTATGTTACCATGGAGGAACCACACAAGATTTGACTTTATAGGTTAGAACTGAAGTCGCGCCAACTGCCTAACTCAAAATACAGTGAAGAAAGTAGCTCTCAAGCCGAGAAACGGGATCGACCATAAGCACTACCGTGAAATTACGTGCAATTTTCAAATTTCTTGTACTTGCTAACTTTGTGATCTCGGGCAGCTATGTTACCATAAAGGAACCACACAAGATTTGACTTTATAGGCTAGAACTGAAGTCGCGCCAACTGCTTAATCAAAATACAGTCAAGAAAGTAGCTCCGAAGCCGAGAAACGGGATCGACCATAAGCACTACCGTGAAATTACGTACAATTTTCAAATTTCTTGTACTTGCTAACTTTGTGACCTCGGGCAGCTATGTTACCATAAAGGAACCACACAAGATTTGACTTTATAGGCTAGAACTGAAGTCGCGCCAACTGCTTAATCAAAATACAGTCAAGAAAGTAGCTCCGAAGCCGAGAAACGGGATCGACCATAAGCACTACCGTGAAATTACGTACAATTTTCAAATTTCTTGTACTTGCTAACTTTGCGACCTCGGGCAGCTATGTTACCATGGAGGAACCACACAAGATTTGACTTTATAGGTTAGAACTGAAGTCGCACGAACTGTTTAATTCAAAATACAGTCAAGAAAGTAGCTCTCAAGCCGAGAAACGGGATCGACCATAAACACTACCGTGAAATTACATACAATTTTCAAATTTCTTGTACTTGCTAACTTTGCGACCTCGGGCAGCTATGTTACCATGGAGGAACCACACAAGATTTGACTTTATAGGCTAGAACTGAAGTCGCGCCAACTGCCTAACTCAAAATACAGTCAAGAAAGTAGCTCTCAAGCCGAGAAACGGGATCGACCATAAGCACTAATGTGAAATTACATACAATTTTCAAATTTCTTGTACTTGCTAACTTTGCGACCTCGGGCAGCTATGTTACCATCGAGGAACCACACAAGATTTGACTTTATAGGCTAGAACTGAAGTCGCGCCAACTGCTTAACTCAAAATACAGTCAAGAAAGTAGCTCTCAATCCGAGAAACGGGATCGACCATAAGCACTACCGTGAAATTACATACAATTTTCAAGTTTCTTGTACTTGCTAAATTTGCGACCTCGGGCAGTTATGTTACCATGGAGGAACCACACAAGATTTGACTTTATAGGCTAGAACTGAAGTCGCGCCAACTGCTTAAGTCAAAATACAGTCAAGAAAGTAGCTCTGAAGCCGAGAAACGGGATCGACCATAAGCACTAATGTGAAATTACGTACAATTTTCAAATTTCTTGTACTTGCTAACTTTGCGACCTCGGGCAGCTATGTTACCATGGAGGAACCACACAAAATTTGACTTTATATGTTAGAACTGAAGTCGCACGAACTGTTTAACTCAAAATACAGTCAAGAAAGTAGCTCTCAAGCCGAGAAACGGGATCGACCATAAGCACTACCGTGAAATTACATACAATTTTCAAATTTCTTGTACTTGCTAACTTTGCGACCTCGGGCAGCTATGTTACCATAGAGGAACCACACAAGATTTGACTTTATAGGCTAGAACTGAAGTCGCGCCAACTGCCTAACTCAAAATACAGTCAAGAAAGTAGCTCTCAAGCCGAAAAACGGGATCGATCATAAGCACTACCGTGAAATTACGTACAATTTTCAAATTTCTTCTACTTGCTAAATTTGCGACCTCGGGCAGCTATGTTATCATGGAGGAACCACACAAGATTTAACTTTATAGGCTAGAACTGAAGTCGCGCCAACTGCTTAACTCAAAATACAGTCAAGAAAGTAGCTCTCAAGCCGAGAAACGGGATCGACCATAAGCACTACCGTGAAATTACGTACAATTTTCAAATTTCTTGTACTTGCTAACTTTGCGACCTCGGGCAGCTCTGTTACCATGGAGGAACCACACAAAATTTGACTTTATAGGTTAGAACTGAAGTCGCACGAACTGTTTAACTCAAAATACAGTCAAGAAAGTAGCTCTCAAGCCGAGAAACGGGATCGACCATAAGCACTACCGTGAAATTACATACAATTTTCAAATTTCTTGTACTTGCTAACTTTGCGACCTCGGGCAGCTATGTTACCATAGAGGAACCACACAAGATTTGACTTTATACGCTAGAACTGAAGTCGCGCCAACTGCCTAACTCAAAATACAGTCAAGAAAGTAGCTCTCAAGCCGAAAAACTGGATCGATCATAAGCACTACCGTGAAATTACGTACAATTTTCAAATTTCTTCTACTTGCTAAATTTGCGACCTCGGGCAGCTATGTTATCAAGGAGGAACCACACAAGATTTGACTTTATAGCCTAGAACTGAAGTCGCGCCAACTGCTTAACTCCAAATACAGTCAAGAAAGTGGCTCTGAAGCCGAGATACGGGATCGACCATAAGCACTAATGTGAAATTACATACAATTTTCAAATTTCTTGTACTTGCTAAATTTGTGACCTCGGGCAGCTATGTTACCATGGAGGAACCACACAAGGTTTGACTTTATAGGCTAGAACTGAAGTCGCGCCAACTGCTTAAATCAAAATACAGTCAAGAAAGTAGCTCTGAAGCCGAGAAACGGGATCGACCATAAGCACTACCGTGAAATTACATACAATTTTCAAATTTCTTGTACTTGCTAAATTTGTGACCTCGGGCAGCTATGTAACCATAAAGGAACCACACAAGATTTGACTTTATAGGCTAGAACTGAAGTCGCGCCAACTGCTAAATCAAAATACAGTCAAGAAAGTAGCTCTGAAGCCGAGAAACGGGATCGACCATAAGCACTACCGTGAAATTACGTACAATTTTCAAATTTCTTGTACTTGCTAAATTTGCGACCTCGGGCAGCTATGTTACCATGGAGGAACCACACAAGATTTGACTTTATAGGTTAGAACTGAAGTCGCACGAACTGTTTAACTCAAAATACAGTCAAGAAAGTAGCTCTGAAGCCGAGAAACGGGATCGACCATAAGCACTAATGTGAAATTACGTACAATTTTCAAATTTCTTGTACTTGCTAACTTTGCGACCTCGGGCAGCTATGTTACCATGGAGGAACCACACAAGATTTGACTTTATAGGTTAGAACTGAAGTCGCACGAACTGTTTAACTCAAAATACAGTCAAGAAAGTAGCTCTGAAGCCGAGAAACGGGATCGACCATAAGCACTAATGTGAAATTACGTACAATTTTCAAATTTCTTGTACTTGCTAACTTTGCGACCTCGGGCAGCTATGTTACCATGGAGGAACCACACAAGATTTGACTTTATAGGTTAGAACTGAAGTCGCACGAACTGTTTAACTCAAAATACAGTCAAGAAAGTAGCTCTCAACCGAGAAACGGGTAAGGTATAGGATCGACCATAAGCACTACCGTGAAATTACGTGCAATTTTCGAATTTCTTGTACTTGCTAACTTTGCGACCTCAGGCAGCTATGTTACCATGGAGGAACCAGACAAGATTTGACTTTATAGGCTAGAACTGAAGTCGCGCCAACTGCTTAATCAAAATACAGTCAAGAAAGTAGCTCCGAAGCCGAGAAACGGGATCGACCATAAGCACTACCGTGAAATTACGTACAATTTTCAAATTTCTTGTGCTTGCTAACTTTGCGACCTCGGGCAGCTATGTTACCATGGAGGAACCACACAAGATTTGACTTTATAGGTTAGAACTGAAGTCGCACGAACTGTTTAACTCAAAATACAGTCAAGAAAGTAGCTCTCAAACCGAGAAACGGGATCGACCATAAGCACTACCGTGAAATTACATACAATTTTCAAATTTCTTGTACTTGCTAACTTTGCGACCTCGGGCAGCTATGTTACCATGGAGGAACCACACAAGATTTGACTTTATAGGCTAGAACTGAAGTCGCGCCAACTGCCTAACTCAAAATACAGTCAAGAAAGTAGCTCTCAAGCCGAGAAACGGGATCGACCATAAGCACTAATGTGAAATTACATACAATTTTCAAATTTCTTGTACTTGCTAACTTTGCGACCTCGGGCAGCTATGTTACCATCGAGGAACCACACAAGATTTGACTTTATAGGCTAGAACTGAAGTCGCGCCAACTGCTTAACTCAAAATACAGTCAAGAAAGTAGCTCTTCACGAACTGTTTAACTCAAAATACAGTCAAGAAAGTAGCTCTGAAGCCGAGAAACGGGATCGACCATAAGCACTAATGTGAAATTACGTACAATTTTCAAATTTCTTGTGCTTGCTAACTTTGCGACCTCGGGCAGCTATGTTACCATGGAGGAACCACACAAGATTTGACTTTATAGGTTAGAACTGAAGTCGCACGAACTGTTTAACCCAAAATACAGTCAAGAAAGTAGCTCTGAAGCCGAGAAACGGGATCGACCATAAGCACTAATGTGAAATTACGTACAATTTTCAAATTTCTCGTACTTGCTAATTTTGCGACCTCGGGCAGCTATGTTACCATGGAGGAACCACATAAGATTTGACTTTGCAGGCTAGAAATGAAGTCGCGCCAACTCAAAATACTGTCAAGAAAGTAGCTCTCAAGCCGAGAAACGGGATCGACCAGAAGCACTACCGTGAAATTACGTACAATTTTCAAATTTCTTGTACTTGCTAACTTTGCGACCTCGGGCAGCTATGTTACCATGGAGGAACCACACAAGATTTGACTTTATAGGCTAGAACTGAAGTCGCGCCAACTGCTTAACTCAAAATACAGTCAAGAAAGTAGCTCTGAAGCCGAGAAACGGGATCGACCATAAGCACTACCGTGAAATTACATACAATTTTCAAGTTTCTTGTACTTGCTAACTTTGCGACCTCGGGCAGCTATGTTACCATGGAGGAACCACACAAGATTTGACTTTATAGGCTAGAACTGAAGTCGCGCCAACTGCTTAACTCAAAATACAGTCAAGAAAGTAGCTCTGAAGCCGAGAAACGGGATCGACCCTAAGCACTAATGTGAAATTACATACAATTTTCAAATTTCTTGTACCTGCTAAATTTGCGACCTCGGGCAGCTATGTTATCATGGAGGAACCACACAAGATTTAACTTTATAGGCTAGAACTGAAGTCGCGCCAACTGCTTAACTCAAAATAGAGTCAAGAAAGTAGCTCTCAAGCCGAGAAACGGGATCGACCATAAGCACTAATGCGAAATTACATACAATTTTCAAATTTCTTGTACTTGCTAACTTTGCGACCTCGGGCAGCTATGTTACCATGGAGGAACCACACAAGATTTGACTTTATAGGCTAGAACTGAAGTCGCGCCAACTGCTTAACTCAAAATACAGTCAAGAAAATAGCTCTCAAGCAGAGAAACGGGATCGAGCATAAGCACTGCCGTGAAATTACATACAATTTTCAATTTTCTTGTACTTGCTAACTTTGCGACCTCGGGCAGCTATGTTACCATGGAGGAACCACACAAGCTTGGACCTTATAGGCTAGAACTGAACTCGCGCCAACTGCTTAACTCAAAATACAGTCAAGAAAGTAGCTCTCAAACCGAGAAACGGGATCGACCATAAGCACTAATGTGAAATTACATACAATTTTCAAATTTCTTGTACTTGCTAAATTTGTGACCTCGGGCAGCTATGTTACCATGGAGGAACCACACAAGATTTGACTTTATAGGCTAGAACTGAAGTCGCGCCAACTGCTTAACTCAAAATACAGACAAGAAAGTAGCTCTGAGGCCGAGAAACGGGATCGACCATAAGCACTACCGTGAAATTACGTACAATTTTCAAATTTCTTGTACTTGCTAACTTTGCGACCTCGGGCAGCTATGTTACCATGGAGGAACCACACAAGATTTGACTTTATAGGCTAGAACTGAAGTCGCACGAACTGCTTAACTCAAAATACAGTCAAGAAAGTAGCTCTCAAGCCGAGAAACGGGATCGACCATAAGCACTACCGTGAAATTACGTACAATTTTCAAATTTCTTGTACTTGCTAATTTTGCGACCTCGGGCAGCTATGTTACCATGGAGGAACCACATAAGATTTGACTTTACAGGCTAGAAATGAAGTCGCGCCAACTCAAAATACAGTCAAGAAAGTAGCTCTCAAGCCGAGAAACGGGATCGACCCGAAGCACTACCGTGAAATTACGTACAATTTTCAAATTTCTTGTACTTGCTAACTTTGCGACCTCGGGCAGCTATGTTACCATCGAGGAACCACACAAGATTTGACTTTATAGGCTAGAACTGAAGTCGCGCCAACTGCTTAACTCAAAATACAGTCAAGAAAGTAGCTCTGAAGCCGAGAAACGGGATCGACCATAAGCACTAATGTGAAATTACATACAATTTTCAAATTTCTTGTACCTGCTAAATTTGCGACCTCGGGCAGCTATGTTATCATGGAGGAACCACACAAGATTTGACTTTATAGGCTAGAACTGAAGTCGCGCCAACTGCTTAACTCAAAATACAGTCAAGAAAGTAGCTCTCAAGCCGAGAAACGGGATCGACCATAAGCACTACCGTGAAATTACGTACAATTTTCAAATTTCTTGTACTTGCTAACTTTGCGACTTCGGGCAGCTATGTTACCATCGAGGAACCACACAAGATTTGACTTTATAGGCTAGAACTGAAGTCGCGCCAACTGCTTTACTCAAAATACAGTTAAGAAAGTAGCTCTGAAGCCGAGAAACGGGATCGACCATAAGCACTACGGTGAAATTACGTACAATTTTCAAATTTCTTGTACTTGCTAACTTTGCGACCTCGGGCAGCTATGCTACCATGGAGGAACCACACAAGATTTGACTTTATAGGCTAGAACTTAAGTCGCGCCAACTGCTTAACTCAAAATACAGTCAAGAAAGTAGCTCTGAGGCCGAGAAACGGGATCGACCATAAGCACTAATGTGAAATTACATACAATTTTTAAATTTCTTGTACTTGCTAACTTTGCGACCTCGGGCAGCTATGTTACCATGGAGGAACCACACAAGATTTGACTTTATAGGCTAGAACTGAAGTCGCGCCAACTAATTAACTCAAAATACAGTCAAGAAAGTAGCTCTGAAGCCGAGAAACGGGATCGACCAAAAGCACTATTGTGAAATTACATACAATTTTGAAATTTCTTGTACTTGCTAACTTTGCGACCTCGGGCAGCTATGTTACCATGGAGGAACCACACAAGATTTGACTTTATAGGCTAGAACTGAAGTCGCGCCAACTGCTTAACTCAAAATACAGTCAAGAAAGTAGCTCTGAAGCCGAGAAACGGGATCGACCATAAGCACTACCGTGAAATTACGTACAATTTTCAAATTTCTTGTACTTGCTAACTTTGCGACCTCGGGCAGCTATGTTACCTTGGAGGAACCACACAAGATTTGACTTTATAGGCTAGAACTGAAGTCGCGCCAACTGCTTAACTCAAAATACAGTCAAGAAAGTAGCTCTCAAGCCGAGAAACGGGATCGACCATAAGCACTACCGTGAAATTACGTACAATTTTCAAATTTCTTGTACTTGCTAACTTTGCGACCTCGGGCAGCTATGTTACCATGGAGGAACCACACAAGATTTGACTTTATAGGCTAGAACTGAAGTCGCGCCAACTGCTTAACTCAAAATACAGTCAAGAAAGTAGCTCTCAAGCCGAGAAACGGGATCGACCATAAGCACTAATGTGAAATTACATACAATTTTCAAATTTCTTGTACTTGCTAACTTTGCGACTTCGGGCAGCTCTGTTACCATCGAGGAACCACACAAGATTTGACTTTATAGGCTAGAACTGAAGTCGCGCCAACTGCTTAACTCAAAATACAGTCAAGAAAGTAGCTCTCAATCCGAGAAACGGGATCGACCATAAGCACTAATGTGAAATTACATACAATTTTCAAATTTCTTGTACCTGCTAAATTTGCGACCTCGGGCAGCTATGTTATCATGGAGGAACCACACAAGATTTGACTTTATAGGCTAGAACTGAAGTCGCGCCAACTGCTTAACTCAAAATACAGTCAAGAAAGTAGCTCTCAAGCCGAGAAACGGGATCGACCATAAGCACTAATGTGAAATTACATACAATTTTCAAATTTCTTGTACTTGCTAACTTTGCGACTTCGGGCAGCTATGTTACCATCGAGGAACCACACAAGATTTGACTTTATAGGCTAGAACTGAAGTCGCGCCAACTGCTTAACTCAAAATACAGTCAAGAAAGTAGCTCTCAATCCGAGAAACGGGATCGACCATAAGCACTACCGTGAAATTACATACAATTTTCAAGTTTCTTGTACTTGCTAACTTTGCGACCTCGGGCAGCTATGTTACCATGGAGGAACCACACAAGATTTGACTTTATAGGCTAGAACTGAAGTCGCGCCAACTGCTTAACTCAAAATACAGTCAAGAAAGTAGCTCTGAAGCCGAGAAACGGGATCGACCCTAAGCACTAATGTGAAATTACATACAATTTTCAAATTTCTTGTACCTGCTAAATTTGCGACCTCGGGCAGCTATGTTATCATGGAGGAACCACACAAGATTTGACTTTATAGGCTAGAACTGAAGTCGCGCCAACTGCTTAACTCAAAATACAGTCAAGAAAGTAGCTCTCAAGCCGAGAAACGGGATCGACCATAAGCACTAATGCGAAATTACATACAATTTTCAAATTTCTTGTACTTGCTAACTTTGCGACCTCGGGCAGCTATGTTACCATGGAGGAACCACACAAGATTTGACTTTATAGGCTAGAACTGAAGTCGCACGAACTGCTTAACTCAAAATACAGTCAAGAAAGTAGCTCTGAAGCCGAGAAACGGGATCGACCATAAGCACTTCCGTGAAATTACGTACAATTTTCAAATTTCTTGTACTTGCTAACTTTGCGACCTCGGGCAGCTATGTTACCATGGAGGAACCACACAAGATTTGACTTTATAGGCTAGAACTGAAGTCGCGCCAACTGCTTAACTCAAAATAGAGTCAAGAAAGTAGCTCTCAAGCCGAGAAACGGGATCGACCATAAGCACTAATGCGAAATTACATACAATTTTCAAATTTCTTGTACTTGCTAACTTTGCGACTTCGGGCAGCTATGTTACCATCGAGGAACCACACAAGATTTGACTTTATAGGCTAGAACTGAAGTCGCGCCAACTGCTTAACTCAAAATACAGTCAAGAAAGTAGCTCTGAGGCCGAGAAACGGGATCGACCATAAGCACTACCGTGAAATTACGTACAATTTTCAAATTTCTTGTAACTGCTAACTTGGCGACCTCGGGCAGCTATGCTACCATGGAGGAACCACACAAGATTTGACTTTATAGGCTAGAACTTAAGTCGCGCCAACTGCTTAACTCAAAATACAGTCAAGAAAGTAGCTCTGAGGCCGAGAAACGGGATCGACCATAAGCACTAATGTGAAATTACATACAATTTTTAAATTTCTTGTACTTGCTAACTTTGCGACCTCGGGCAGCTATGTTACCATGGAGGAACCACACAAGATTTGACTTTATAGGCTAGAACTGAAGTCGCGCCAACTAATTAACTCAAAATACAGTCAAGAAAGTAGCTCTGAAGCCGAGAAACGGGATCGACCAAAAGCACTAATGTGAAATTACATACAATTTTGAAATTTCTTGTACTTGCTAACTTTGCGACCTCGGGCAGCTATGTTACCAAGGGGGAACCACACAAGATTTGACTTTATAGGCTAGAACTGAAGTCGCGCCAACTGCTTAACTCAAAATACAGTCAAGAAAGTAGCTTTGAAGCCGAGAAACGGGATGGACCATAAGCACTAATGTGAAATTACATACAATTTTCAAATTTCTTGTACTTGCCAAATTTGCGGCCTCGGGCAGTTATGTTACCATGGAGGAACCATACAAGATTTGACTTTATAGGCTAGAACTGAAGTCGCGCCAACTGTTTAACTCAAAATACAGTCAAGAAAGTAGCTCTCAAGCCGAGAAACGGGATCGACCATAAGCACTAATGTGAAATTACATACAATTTTCAAATTTCTTGTACTTGCTAACTTTGCGACCTCGGGCAGCTATGTTACCATGGAGGAACCACACAAGATTTGACTTTATAGGCTAGAACTGAAGTCGCACGAACTGCTTAACTCAAAATACAGTCAAGAAAGTAGCTCTGAAGCCGAGAAACGGGATCGACCATAAGCACTTCCGTGAAATTACGTACAATTTTCAAATTTCTTGTACTTGCTAACTTTGCGACCTCGGGCAGCTATGTTACCATGGAGGAACCACACAAGATTTGACTTTATAGGCTAGAACTGAAGTCGCGCCAACTGCTTAACTCAAAATACAGTCAAGAAAGTAGCTCTGAAGCCAAGAAACGGGATCGACCATAGGCACTACCGTGAAATTACGTACAATTTTCAAATTTCTTGTACTTGCTAACTTTGCGACCTCGGGCAGCTATGTTACCATGGAGGAACCACACAAGATTTGACTTTATAGGCTAGAACTGAAGTCGCGCCAGCTGCTTAACTCAAAATACAGTCAAGAAAGTAGCTCTCAATCCGAGAAACGGGACCGACCATAAGCACTACCGTGAAATTACGTACAATTTTCAAATTTCTTGTACTTGCTAACTTTGCGACCTCGGGCAGCTATGTTACCATGGAGGAACCACACAAGATTTTACTTTATAGGCTAGAACTGAAGTCGCGCCAACTGCTTAACTCAAAATACAGTCAAGAAAGTAGCTCTGAAGCCAAGAAACGGGATCGACCATAGGCACTACCGTGAAATTACGTACAATTTTCAAATTTCTTGTACTTGCTAACTTTGCGACCTCGGGCAGCTATGTTACCATCGAGGAACCACACAAGATTTGACTTTATAGGCTAGAACTGAAGTCGCGCCAACTGCTTAACTCAAAATACAGTCAAGAAAGTGGCTCTGAAGCCGAGAAACGGGATCGACCATAAGCACTAATGTGAAATTACATACAATTTTCAAATTTCTTGTACTTGCTAAATTTGTGACTTCGGGCAGCTATGTTACCATGGAGGAACCACACAAGATTTGACTTTATAGGCTAGAACTGAAGTCGCGCCAACTGCTTAAATCAAAATACAGTCAAGAAAGTAGCTCTGAAGCCGAGAAACGCGATCGACCATAAGCACTACCGTGAAATTACGTACAATTTTCAAATTTCTTGTACTTGCTAACTTTGCGACCTCGGGCAGCTATGTTACCATGGAGGAACCACACAAGATTTGACTTTATAGGCTAGAACTGAAGTCGCGCCAACTGCTTAACTCAAAATACAGTCAAGAAAGTAGCTCTCAAGCCGAGAAACGAGATCGACCATAAGCACTACCGTGAAATTACGTACAATTTTCAAATTTCTTGTACTTGCTAACTTTGCGACCTCGGGCAGCTATGTTACCATGGAGGAACCACACAAGATTTGACTTTATAGGCTAGAACTGAAGTCGCGCCAACTGCTTAACTCAAAATACAGTCAAGAAAGTGGCTCTGAAGCCGAGAAACGGGATCGACCATAAGCACTAATGTGAAATTACATACAATTTTCAAATTTCTTGTACTTGCTAAATTTGTGACCTCGGGCAGCTATGTTACCATGGAGGAACCACACAAGATTTGACTTTATAGGCTAGAACTGAAGTCGCGCCAAGTGCTTAAATCAAAATACAGTCAAGAAAGTAGCTCTTAAGCCGAGAAACGGGATCGACCACAAGCACTACCGTGAAATTACGTACAATTTTCAAATTTCTTGTACTTGCTAACTTTGCGACCTCGGGCAGCTATGTTACCATGGAGGACCCACACAAGATTTGACTTTATAGGTTAGAACTGAAGTCGCACGAACTGTTTAACTCAAAATACAGTCAAGAAAGTAGCTCTGAAGCCGAGAAACGGGATCGACCATAAGCACTACCGTGAAATTACGTACAATTTTCAAATTTCTTGTACTTGCTAACTTTGCGACCTCGGGCAGCTATGTTACCATGGAGGAACCACACAAGATTTGACTTTATAGGTTAGAACTGAAGTCGCACGAACTGTTTAACTCAAAATACAGTCAAGAAAAAAGCTCTCAAGCCGAGAAACGGGATCGACCATAACCACTAATGTGAAATTACATACAATTTTCAAATTTCTTGTACTCGCTAACTTTGCGACCTCGGGCAGCTATGTTACCATCGAGGAACCACACAAGATTTGACTTTATAGGCTAGAACTGAAGTCGCGCCAACTGCTTAACTCAAAATACAGTCAAGGAAGTAACTCTCAATCCGAGAAACGGGATCGACCATAAGCACTACCGTGAAATTACATACAATTTTCAAATTTCTTGTACATGCTAACTTTGCGACCTCGGACAGCTATGTTGCCATGGAGGAACCACACAAGATTTGACTTTATAGGCTAGAACTGAAGTCGCGCCAACTGCCTAACTCAAAATACAGTCAAGAAAGTAGCTCTCAAGCCGAGAAACGGGATCGACTATAAACACTACCGTGAAATTACGTACAATTTTCAAATTTCTTCTACTTGCTAAATTTGCGACCTCGGGCAGCTATGTTACCATGGAGGAACCACACAAGACTTGACTTTATAGGCTAGAACTGAAGTCGCGCCAACTGCTTAACTCAAAATACAGTCAAGAAAGTAGCTCTCAAGCCGAGAAACGGGATCGACCATAAGCACTACCGTGAAATTACGTACAATTTTCAAATTTCTTGTACTTGCTAACTTTGCGACCTCGGGCAGCTATGTTACCATCGAGGAACCACACAAGATTTGACTTTATAGGCTAGAACTGAAGTCGCGCCAACTGCTTAACTCAAAATACAGTCAAGAAAGTAGCTCTCAAGCCGAGAAACGGGATCGACCACAAGCACTAATGTGAAATTACATACAATTTTCAAATTTCTTGTACTTGCTAACTTTGCGACCTCGGGCAGCTATGTTACCATGGAGGAACCACACAAGATTTGACTTTATAGGCTAGAACTGAAGTCGCGCCAACCGCTTAACTCAAAATACAGTCAAGAAAGTAGCTCTCAAGCCGAGAAACGGGATCGACCATAAGCACTACCGTGAAATTACGTACAATTTTCAAATTTCTTGTACTTGCTAACTTTGCGACCTCGGGCAGCTATGTTACCATGGAGGAACCACACAAGATTTAACTTTATAGGCTAGAACTGAAGTCGCGCCAGCTGCTTAACTCAAAATACAGTCAAGAAAGTAGCTCTCAATCCGAGAAACGGGATCGACCATAAGCACTACCGTGAAATTACATACAATTTTCAAATTTCTTGTACTTGCTAACTTTGCGACCTCGGGCAGCTATGTTACCATGGAGGAACCACACAAGACTTGACTTTATAGGCTAGAACTGAAGTCGCGCCAACTGCTTAACTCAAAATACAGTCAAGAAAGTAGCTCTGAAGCCGAGAAACGGGATCGACCATAAGCACTACCGTGAAATTACGTACAATTTTCAAATTTCTTGTACTTGCTAAATTTGTGACCTCGGGCAGCTATGTTACCATGGAGGAACCACACAAGATTTGACTTTATAGGCTAGAACTGAAGTCGCGCCAACTGCTTAAATCAAAATACAGTCAAGAAAGTAGCTCTGAAGCCGAGAAACGGGATCGACCATAAGCACTACCGTGAAATTACGTACAATTTTCAAATTTCTTGTACTTGCTAACTTTGCGACCTCGGGCAGCTATGTTACCATGGAGGACCCACACAAGATTTGACTTTATAGGTTAGAACTGAAGTCGCACGAACTGTTTAACTCAAAATACAGTCAAGAAAGTAGCTCTGAAGCCGAGAAACGGGATCGACCATAAGCACTACCGTGAAATTACGTACAATTTTCAAATTTCTTGTACTTGCTAATTTTGCGACCTCGGGCAGCTATGTTACCATGGAGGAACCACACAAGATTTGACTTTATAGGTTAGAACTGAAGTCGCACGAACTGTTTAACTCAAAATACAGTCAAGAAAGTAGCTCTCAAGCCGAGAAACGGGATCGACCATAAGCACTGTGAAAATGTTACCAAATCACAAACGATCCCAGATTACTAAAGAAAACACACCATAACAATTTGAAGGTATTTAATTTTAAATTGAGTAATTCATTTTAACTAATAAAGAAATTACAAAGAAGGATTTGGCAAACGACGTTAATTCGAGAAATACTTATTCAGAACTGATCTTAATTTTACAATAAATGATAATATATATATGAGATGAGAAGCTTTTTACAAAGACAATCTAATACATATGAGTGTATATTCAACGAAATGTTTATATTTTAGTATACTTTAGCACAATGTTATAGGGTAAATTGTGTGATATTTATTTAATTTTCAACATCCTCCGGCCCGGAAGATATATTACGTTTGTTGACTTCCAACGGATACAGGAGCTGCACGGGTCTTCGGTAGATGGATCCATTTGCCAAACGAACTTCACAAGCGCGAACATTACCATCTCTTCCTGGGAAAATATTTTCAACGATTCCCAAGCGCCAAAGAGTTTTCGGTAACAAGCGATCTTCCATCAGGACAACATCTCCGATTGACAAGTTTAAGGACTTTGTGGGGTTGCTGGAATGAAATAATCTCAATTGTTTTAAATATTCACTGTACCATCTCCGTTTGAAACAATTTGTGAACTTTAAGCGGTCTTTCCATGCTTTACGTAGGTCTTCCACAGTATGTTCTTTCTCGCATATGTCCTTCGCCTGGGAAATATATCGTGGTCCTCGTAAAAGCTGAGCGGGTGTTAGTGGTGAAAGATCTAATGGGTCATCTGAAACATACGTGAGAGGCCTGTCATTTACTGTCTGTTCAACTTCAGTTAATAGAGTGTACAGCTGATCGGAGGTCAACGTGGCACGTCCTACTGCTGTTCGAAGAGACGACTTGACTACACCAACAAGGCGCTCCCAAAAACCCCCCCACCAAGGGGCGCGCTCCACTATAAACTTCCAGTGAATGCGATGATTCGCCAAAAATCCGCTAAATTTCTCATTCGTTACGTTAAATTTCAATAATTCCTTCGAAGTTTTCTTTAAATTCGTAGCATTATCCGACCAAATCACTCGGGGTACTCCTCTTCGAGCAATGAAGCGACGAATTGCTAATATACAGCTCTCAGTAGAAAGATCAAGTGTCAACTCCAAGTGTATTGCTCTACTAGCAGCACATGTAAACAGCATTATATAAACCTTTTTCTTCCTCTCAGATTCGTAGATATAGAGCGGCCCGGCAAAGTCTACACCAGTGACTTCGAATGGCATTGAAAAGACAATACGTTCTCTAGGCAAAGGCGCAAATGGTTGAGTGGTACGTTTTGCTTGTAGAACTCTACATACGGTGCAGCCTTTCACCACAGATCGAACTAATTGCCGACACTTAAGGATCCAGTAGGTATCTCTTAGATTAGTCATCACGGTAGTTACACCAGCGTGGAATAGTCTTTCATGTGTATCGATCACGATTAATTTCGTTATGTGTGACATCTTTGGCAAAATTACTGGATGAGCCTCCGTCGGTGATGGTAATAAATGTAAGCGTCCTCCTACCCGCAGCAACTCATCATTTCGATCTAGAAAGGGATTCAACATTATTAGCTTAGAATTTAACGGTATACCCTTATTTTGTTGAAGAGATTTTATTTCTATATGAAAGTTAAGCTGCTGTGCTTCTTTGACCCAGTAGTTTTCAGCTTGATTGATTTCTTTGGCAGTTAAAAAGCATGCGTCCTTACAATTTTGCCCATTTAAGTGGTGCTCCCTCTTAAAAGCTCGAACCGCACGAAAGCAATATGCTGTTACTCGTAGAAGATGTTTCCAGTTACTAAACTTCATACAGTCCAAGAGTGTACGATGAACATTTACAGGTTCCTTATCCTCTCTCCCCTCCTCGGCGAGCAATGAAAATGTTGCGAGTGACGTTATAGTATCTTCATTCACAGATGGCCAATTCATCTCTTGTTCTAGCCAACTAGGTCCGGAAAGCCATACTTCAGAGTTCAAAAGCGATGATGCACTTATCCCTCGTGTCAGTAAATCGGCTGGATTCTGACATCCAGGGCAGTGTCTCCAACTAGAAATCTGAGTTAGTTTTCGGATCTCTCGGACGCGGTTTTCCACATATGGCTTCCATTTCTTCTGTGTTCCTGATATCCAAAACATAGTAATTTTTGAATCCGTCCATAAGAACTCCTCGCAAAATTTGATTTGAAAATTACCACGAAGATAGTCCAACAATCTCGCTGCGACTAAAGCTGCAGTAAGTTCTAATTTGGGAAGTGTCAATTCATCACTGCTATCGTTATTAATAGGCGCGATTCTGTTCTTTGCACAAAGAAAACGCACGCAAATATTTCCTTGAGCATCAGTAGTTCTCAAATATGCTACGGCTCCGTAAGCTGACTGACTCGCATCTGCGTAAACATGAACCTGCGTTGAGCCTACTTCCTTAAATACACAGCGAGGAATCACTAACTGCTTAAGCTCTCCTATTTCCTTACAGCTATGGATCCAGATTTGTTCGAACTCTGGTGGAAGACGTTCATCCCAATTGAGCTGTTGACGCCACACTGATTGAAAAAGAATTTTTAATCGCACAACCCAGGGTCCCAATAAGCCGAAAGGATCATATATCTTGGACATAATTCTTAAAATATTCCTTTTTGTTCCAAACATGCCAACTGAACTGAGGATTGTCTCCATAGCAGTTAAATCGACACCCAGTTCATCAAAATCGACATACCAGCACATGCCTAGGACTTTCTGAATTACCGGTGGTGCACTCTCAGCCAAAAGTTGGTTTCTGATTGATACGCTGTTCGTGTTCCATTTTCGTAAATGCATGGAGGCAGACTTCATGATATCGACTGCTACATGCAGTATATTCTTCGCCATTTCCTCATCATTCACACTAGCGACTAAGTCATCAACGTAGAACCCTTTACGCAAAATATCAACAACTTCAGGATGGTTGTAATATGCTTCGTCTAAAATTTTATGAATAACACATCCTAGCAAATGGGGACTGCACGTAACGCCAAAAGTCACCCTCGTCATGCGATATGTTTGAACCGAAAAATCCGTACGAGTTTCGTTGGAGCCAATAAGTTGTTTAAACCAAAAAAATCGGTGGCTATCTCGATCAGCAGAACTCAATAGGATTTGGAGGAAGGCCTTTTCTATATCAGCTGTTAGAGCGATTTTTCCACAGCGAAAATTCAATAGAACGTTCAATATGTCGGGCAATAAATTCATACCAACTTCCAGATGATCGTTAAGTGAAAGTTGGTTGTTCGCATGCGCCGAAGCATTGAAAACGATGCGGAGCTTCGTCGTGTCCTTGTCCTCTCTAAAAACTGGTCTATGAGGCATGTAGTAAATACGATCTCCCATGTTGCTCTCTTCAGCCAGCTCAGCTACTCCACCCTTTATCATTTCTGACATAGCAGCCTCGTATTCCTTCAGCCTACCATTTGTTCGTAACTTTCGTACTAATGCATGCATTCTACAAAGTGATCCAATTCGGTTGTCATGCAGCATGCTACCATTGTTTTTCCAAGGCAAAAATGCCTCAAAACGATCTCCAACTCTATTTACATTTGCAATGGAAACTGTACTCACTTTTTCGTCGTTAGTTATTCCCAATGTCTCAAGCCGCCAGAATTGTTGAAGATCCTCACATGCACATGCACTGACGTGAAGAGAAGTTAAACATGCAAAATTCACCATTGTACTATAGTCAGACGCAACAGGCGATCGTCCTTGCAAAGTCCAGCCCAAAACGGTATCGATAGCTGCAAGATCAGCTGTGATTCTTCTGCATTCACCTGTAGCAAGCTTCCAATAATTATCAGCTCCAATTAAAATGCTGATTCCTATCACAGGTTGGACATTGTCAAGCGGTACATCTGCTAATAAAAAATCTTTAAATGCGTCGACACTTCTACTTGGTGTTGAAAGGACATCTATACATATCTCTGGGACTTCCATCATATCCAAAATAACTTCTTTATTATCATACTGACTCTTTAATTTTAATCGTACTTTATTACACATCATGCTTGGCCGTGGCTCTTTACTCCCGAATGGAATTATACTTATATTATTAACACCAATAATAGGTAAATTGAGCTGCCGTGCTACACTTGACCTCACAAATGACATTTGGCTTCCACCATCGATGACAATTCGCACATACAATGAATGTGTGCAATTTTCGCTTGAAACAAAAGCAAACGCCGTTTGTAAATAAACTTTGTTGTTTTGTTGAAAATCTTCAGGGTGCGAGTGTGTGGCATACAAATTGATTGATTGCTGATTAGCTGGTGTTAACTTTGTAACCGAAGGTGTGGATGTTGCGATGGTATTTGAAGAGTATGATGGACTGCGTTTCTCATTGAATTGAGGATCACACATTGACGTTGCATGTCGTCCCTTACAATTTTTGCATAGAAGCTTAAAACGTTTTTTGCATACTTTGGAATAATGACCCTTTCTCAAACAACGATAGCATCGTCCGTCTTCTTTCAGCATTTTCTTTTTCTCCATCATTGGCTTAGAGCTTTTGCAATTTTCGGAAGAATGACCATGCATTTTACAAAAGAAGCAACTATTGTCATCTCCTTCTGCGGCGAACAATCCAACAGCTGTTTTCGTTGGTTTTGCCTTTGTGAAATGTAGAGGGTTAGCTCTATTTGGTAAATGTTTCGCCTCATTCGCCTTCTCAAGTGACTCCACTTCTCTCTTTAAAAACTTTAGCAGACACTTTACCTGTTTGTCACCTATGCCAATTGTGGACGAAGATTCATTTTTTGTTGAAATACTTACGTTGTCATCTTCAGCATCATTTTTGTGCAGGTCATCAGAAACATCGTCGTAATAGCGGTGGAAATCTACTCTCAACTCGTTTGGTATGCATCTGAGGAGAACACTTTTGAGCATTACGAAATAGTTGGACGAAGAAATTCCATGGGCTTCTAAAGACCTCGTCGAAGCTAGCACTGAATTATAGAGATTTCTTAAACCAGTGAAATCAATCTTTGAATGTATTGGCTGCATAGATAATAGAGATTGCATAGTCTGGTCAATTATTTTATCCGTGTTGCCATACTCGTCCTTGAGTAAGGCAATTGCTGCATCATAATTGAATTCGCTTGGGGTTAAGCCTGCGAGAGTACTTGCAGCCTTTCCAACTAAGGCCACCTCCAAGTAATTGAACTTATCTACTTTGGATAAAGCTGGATTATCATGCACGAGTGTGCGGTACTGCTCCCAGAATGGTATCCATTCTTTATAGTCTCCAGAGAACTTCTTTGGCTGGAGCTTTTGAAGTTTGACGGCCGGTGTTTTACTCAGTGGAGAGTTGATTACGTCATGGGTGGTCAGATTTGCCGAATTATCATTTGCTGAACCGTTTGTAGATGATAACTGCTTTTGGTATTGCCTAACCTTGTTTAGACGCATCTGAAGCCGTGTGAATGTCGCTACAGCCTTGTCGTTATAATCTGCTATTGTATCCGATTCCTTTTCAAAATCTTCTGCTTTGATTGAAGCACGTACATCAGCATTTGCCTTTCGCAAACTATCATTTGCTGCGGACAGACGATCTACTAAAACACTAATTTCCTCTTCGATGTAGTCGAGGGTTATAGCATCAGCGTTCTCTATAACTTTCCCGTCGTTTAATTTAAGAAACTCATTCGCGTTATTGACAATTTTTGTGACTTGCCCGCGATACGTTGCCCGACTTGCCAAATCCATGATTACGTTAAACGTTAAATTAAACACCACGTTTGAAATTGTACGTTATGCCTTATTCCCGGGTTTCGGCACCAATGTGAAAATGTTACCAAATCACAAACGATCCCAGATTACTAAAGAAAACACACCATAACAATTTGAAGGTATTTAATTTTAAATTGAGTAATTCATTTTAACTAATAAAGAAATTACAAAGAAGGATTTGGCAAACGACGTTAATTCGAGAAATACTTATTCAGAACTGATCTTAATTTTACAATAAATGATAATATATATATGAGATGAGAAGCTTTTTACAAAGACAATCTAATACATATGAGTGTATATTCAACGAAATGTTTATATTTTAGTATACTTTAGCACAATGTTATAGGGTAAATTGTGTGATATTTATTTAATTTTCAACAAGCACTAATGTGAAATTACATACAATTTTCAAATTTCTTGTACTTGCTAATTTTGCGACCTCGGGCAGCTATGTTACCATGGAGGAACCACACAAGATTTGACTTTATAGGCTAGAACTTAAGTCGCGCCAACTGCTTAACTCAAAATACAGTCAAGAAAGTAGCTCTCAAGCCGAGAAACGGGATCGAGCATAAGCACTACCGTGAAATTACGTACAATTTTCAAATTTCTTGTACTTGCTAACTTTGCGACCTCGGCCAGCTATGTTACCATGGAGGAACCACACAAGATTTGACTTTATAGGCTAGAACTGAAGTCGCGCGAACTGCTTAACTCAAAATACAGTCAAGAAAGTAGCTCTCAAGCCGAGAAACGGGATCGACCATAAGCACTACCGTGAAATTACGTACAATTTTCAAATTTCATGTACTTGCTAACTTTGCGACCTCAGCAGCTATGTTACCATGGAGGACCCACACAAGATTTGACTTTATAGGTTAGAACTGAAATCGCACGAACTGTTTAACTCAAAATACAGTCAAGAAAGTAGCTCTCAAGCCGAGAAACGGGATCGACCATAAGCACTAATGTGAAATTACATACAATTTTCAAATTTCTTGTACTCGCTAACTTTGCGACCTCGGGCAGCTATGTTACCATCGAGGAACCACACAAGATTTGACTTTATAGGCTAGAACTGAAGTCGCGCCAACTGCTTAACTCAAAATACAGTCAAGAAAGTAGCTCTCAAGCCGAGAAACGGGATCGACCACAAGCACTAATGTGAAATTACATACAATTTTCAAATTTCTTGTACTTGCTAACTTTGCGACCTCGGGCAGCTATGTTACCATGGAGGAACCACACAAGATTTGACTTTATAGGCTAGAACTGAAGTCGCGCCAACTGCTTAACTCAAAATACAGTCAAGAAAGTGGCTCTGAAGCCGAGAAACGGGATCGACCATAAGCACTACCGTGAAATTACGTACAATTTTCAAATTTCTTGTACTTGCTAACTTTGCGACCTCAGCAGCTATGTTACCATGGAGGACCCACACAAGATTTGACTTTATAGGTTAGAACTGAAATCGCACGAACTGTTTAACTCAAAATACAGTCAAGAAAGTAGCTCTCAAGCCGAGAAACGGGATCGACCATAAGCACTAATGTGAAATTACATACAATTTTCAAATTTCTTGTACTTGCTAACTTTGCGACCTCGGGCAGCTATGTTACCATGGAGGAACGACACAAGATTTGACTTTATAGGTTAGAACTGAAGTCGCACGAACTGTTTAACTCAAAATACAGTCAAGAAAGTAGCTCTCAAGCCGAGAAACGGGATCGACCATAAGCACTAATGTGAAATTACATACAATTTTCAAATTTCTTGTACTCGCTAACTTTGCGACCTCGGGCAGCTATGTTACCATCGAGGAACCACACAAGATTTGACTTTATAGGCTAGAACTGAAGTCGCGCCAACTGCTTAACTCAAAATACAGTCAAGGAAGTAGCTCTCAATCCGAGAAACGGGATCGACCATAAGCACTACCGTGAAATTACATACAATTTTCAAATTTCTTGTACATGCTAATTTTGCGACCTCGGACAGCTATGTTACCATGGAGGAACCACACAAGATTTGACTTTATAGGCTAGAACTGAAGTCGCGCCAGCTGCTTAACTCAAAATACAGTCAAGAAAGTAGCTCTCAAGCCGAGAAACGGGATCGAGCATAAGCACTACCGTGAAATTACATACAATTTTCAAATTTCTTGTACATGCTAACTTTGCGACCTCGTGCAGCTATGTTACCATGGAGGAACCACACAAGCTTTGACTTTATAGGCTAGAACTGAAGTCGCGTCAACTGCTTAACTCAAAATACAGTCCAGAAAGTAGCTCTCAAGCCGAGAAACTGGATCGACCATAAGCACTAATGTGAAATTACATACAATTTTCAAATTTCTTGTACTCGCTAACTTTGCGACCTCGGGCAGCTATGTTACCATCGAGGAACCACACAAGATTTGACTTTATAGGCTAAAAACTGAAGTCGCGCCAACTACTTAACTCAAAATACAGTCAAGGAAGTAGCTCTCAATCCGAGAAACGGGATCGACCATAAGCACTACCGTGAAATTACATACAATTTTCAAATTTCTTGTACATGCTAATTTTGCGACCTCGGACAGCTATGTTACCATGGAGGAACCACACAAGATTTGACTTTATAGGCTAGAACTGAAGTCGCGCCAGCTGCTTAACTCAAAATACAGTCAAGAAAGTAGCTCTCAAGCCGAGAAACGGGATCGAGCATAAGCACTACCGTGAAATTACATACAATTTTCAAATTTCTTGTACATGCTAACTTTGCGACCTCGGGCAGCTATGTTACCATGGAGGAACCACACAAGATTTGACTTTATAGGCTAGAACTGAAGTCGCGCCAACTGCTTAACTCAAAATACAGTCAAGAAAGTAGCTCTGAAGACGAGAAACGGGATCGACCATAAGCACTAATGTGAAATTACATACAATTTTCAAATTTCTTGTACTTGCTAATTTTGCGACCTCGGGCAGCTATGTTACCATGGAGGAACCACACAAGATTTGACTTTATAGGCTAGAACTGAAGTCGCGCCAACTGCTTAACTCAAAATACAGTCAAGAAAGTAGCTCTCAAGCCGAGAAACGGGATCGACCATAAGCACTACCGTGAAATTACGTACAATTTTCAAATTTCATGTACTTGCTAACTTTGCGACCTCAGCAGCTATGTTACCATGGAGGACCCACACAAGATTTGACTTTATAGGTTAGAACTGAAATCGCACGAACTGTTTAACTCAAAATACAGTCAAGAAAGTAGCTCTCAAGCCGAGAAACGGGATCGACCATAAGCACTGTGAAAATGTTACCAAATCACAAACGATCCCAGATTACTAAAGAAAACACACCATAACAATTTGAAGGTATTTAATTTTAAATTGAGTAATTCATTTTAACTAATAAAGAAATTACAAAGAAGGATTTGGCAAACGACGTTAATTCGAGAAATACTTATTCAGAACTGATCTTAATTTTACAATAAATGATAATATATATATGAGATGAGAAGCTTTTTACAAAGACAATCTAATACATATGAGTGTATATTCAACGAAATGTTTATATTTTAGTATACTTTAGCACAATGTTATAGGGAAAATTGTGTGATATTTATTTAATTTTCAACAAGCACTAATGTGAAATTACATACAATTTTCAAATTTCTTGTACATGCTAATTTTGCGACCTCGGACAGCTATGTTACCATGGAGGAACCACACAAGATTTGACTTTATAGGCTAGAACTGAAGTCGCGCCAGCTGCTTAACTCAAAATACAGTCAAGAAAGTAGCTCTCAAGCCGAGAAACGGGATCGAGCATAAGCACTACCGTGAAATTACATACAATTTTCAAATTTCTTGTACATGCTAACTTTGCGACCTCGTGCAGCTATGTTACCATGGAGGAACCACACAAGCTTTGACTTTATAGGCTAGAACTGAAGTCGCGTCAACTGCTTAACTCAAAATACAGTCCAGAAAGTAGCTCTCAAGCCGAGAAACTGGATCGACCATAAGCACTAATGTGAAATTACATACAATTTTCAAATTTCTTGTACTCGCTAACTTTGCGACCTCGGGCAGCTATGTTACCATCGAGGAACCACACAAGATTTGACTTTATAGGCTAAAAACTGAAGTCGCGCCAACTACTTAACTCAAAATACAGTCAAGGAAGTAGCTCTCAATCCGAGAAACGGGATCGACCATAAGCACTACCGTGAAATTACATACAATTTTCAAATTTCTTGTACATGCTAATTTTGCGACCTCGGACAGCTATGTTACCATGGAGGAACCACACAAGATTTGACTTTATAGGCTAGAACTGAAGTCGCGTCAGCTGCTTAACTCAAAATACAGTCAAGAAAGTAGCTCTCAAGCCGAGAAACGGGATCGAGCATAAGCACTACCGTGAAATTACATACAATTTTCAAATTTCTTGTACATGCTAACTTTGCGACCTCGGGCAGCTATGTTACCATGGAGGAACCACACAAGATTTGACTTTATAGGCTAGAACTGAAGTCGCGCCAACTGCTTAACTCAAAATACAGTCAAGAAAGTAGCTCTGAAGACGAGAAACGGGATCGACCATAAGCACTAATGTGAAATTACATACAATTTTCAAATTTCTTGTACTTGCTAATTTTGCGACCTCGGGCAGCTATGTTACCATGGAGGAACCACACAAGATTTGACTTTATAGGCTAGAACTGAAGTCGCGCCAACTGCTTAACTCAAAATACAGTCAAGAAAGTAGCTCTCAAGCCGAGAAACGGGATCGACCATAAGCACTACCGTGAAATTACGTACAATTTTCAAATTTCATGTACTTGCTAACTTTGCGACCTCAGCAGCTATGTTACCATGGAGGACCCACACAAGATTTGACTTTATAGGTTAGAACTGAAATCGCACGAACTGTTTAACTCAAAATACAGTCAAGAAAGTAGCTCTCAAGCCGAGAAACGGGATCGACCATAAGCACTGTGAAAATGTTACCAAATCACAAACGATCCCAGATTACTAAAGAAAACACACCATAACAATTTGAAGGTATTTAATTTTAAATTGAGTAATTCATTTTAACTAATAAAGAAATTACAAAGAAGGATTTGGCAAACGACGTTAATTCGAGAAATACTTATTCAGAACTGATCTTAATTTTACAATAAATGATAATATATATATGAGATGAGAAGCTTTTTACAAAGACAATCTAATACATATGAGTGTATATTCAACGAAATGTTTATATTTTAGTATACTTTAGCACAATGTTATAGGGTAAATTGTGTGATATTTATTTAATTTTCAACAAGCACTAATGTGAAATTACATACAATTTTCAAATTTCTTGTACTTGCTAATTTTGCGACCTCGGGCAGCTATGTTACCATGGAGGAACCACACAAGATTTGACTTTATAGGCTAGAACTTAAGTCGCGCCAACTGCTTAACTCAAAATACAGTCAAGAAAGTAGCTCTCAAGCCGAGAAACGGGATCGAGCTTAAGCACTACCGTGAAATTACGTACAATTTTCAAATTTCTTGTACTTGCTAACTTTGCGACCTCGGCCAGCTATGTTACCATGGAGGAACCACACAAGATTTGACTTTATAGGCTAGAACTGAAGTCGCGCGAACTGCTTAACTCAAAATACAGTCAAGAAAGTAGCTCTCAAGCCGAGAAACGGGATCGACCATAAGCACTACCGTGAAATTACGTACAATTTTCAAATTTCATGTACTTGCTAACTTTGCGACCTCAGCAGCTATGTTACCATGGAGGACCCACACAAGATTTGACTTTATAGGTTAGAACTGAAATCGCACGAACTGTTTAACTCAAAATACAGTCAAGAAAGTAGCTCTCAAGCCGAGAAACGGGATCGACCATAAGCACTAATGTGAAATTACATACAATTTTCAAATTTCTTGTACTCGCTAACTTTGCGACCTCGGGCAGCTATGTTACCATCGAGGAACCACACAAGATTTGACTTTATAGGCTAGAACTGAAGTCGCGCCAACTGCTTAACTCAAAATACAGTCAAGAAAGTAGCTCTCAAGCCGAGAAACGGGATCGACCACAAGCACTAATGTGAAATTACATACAATTTTCAAATTTCTTGTACTTGCTAACTTTGCGACCTCGGGCAGCTATGTTACCATGGAGGAACCACACAAGATTTGACTTTATAGGCTAGAACTGAAGTCGCGCCAACTGCTTAACTCAAAATACAGTCAAGAAAGTGGCTCTGAAGCCGAGAAACGGGATCGACCATAAGCACTACCGTGAAATTACGTACAATTTTCAAATTTCTTGTACTTGCTAACTTTGCGACCTCAGCAGCTATGTTACCATGGAGGACCCACACAAGATTTGACTTTATAGGTTAGAACTGAAATCGCACGAACTGTTTAACTCAAAATACAGTCAAGAAAGTAGCTCTCAAGCCGAGAAACGGGATCGACCATAAGCACTAATGTGAAATTACATACAATTTTCAAATTTCTTGTACTTGCTAACTTTGCGACCTCGGGCAGCTATGTTACCATGGAGGAACGACACAAGATTTGACTTTATAGGCTAGAACTGAAGTCGCGCCAACTGCTTAAATCAAAATACAGTCAAGAAAGTAGCTCTGAAGCCGAGAAACGGGATCGACCATAAGCACTACCGTGAAATTACGTACAATTTTCAAATTTCTTGTACTTGCTAACTTTGCGACCTCGGCCAGCTATGTTACCATGGAGGAACCACACAAGATTTGACTTTATAGGCTAGAACTGAAGTCGCGCCAACTGCTTAACTCAAAATACAGTCAAGAAAGTAGCTCTCAAGCCGAGAAACGGGATCGACCATAAGCACTACCGTGAAATTACGTACAATTTTCAAATTTCATGTACTTGCTAACTTTGCGACCTCAGCAGCTATGTTACCATGGAGGACCCACACAAGATTTGACTTTATAGGTTAGAACTGAAATCGCACGAACTGTTTAACTCAAAATACAGTCAAGAAAGTAGCTCTCAAGCCGAGAAACGGGATCGACCATAAGCACTAATGTGAAATTACATACAATTTTCAAATTTCTTGTACTCGCTAACTTTGCGACCTCGGGCAGCTATGTTACCATCGAGGAACCACACAAGATTTGACTTTATAGGCTAGAACTGAAGTCGCGCCAACTGCTTAACTCAAAATACAGTCAAGAAAGTAGCTCTCAAGCCGAGAAACGGGATCGACCACAAGCACTAATGTGAAATTACATACAATTTTCAAATTTCTTGTACTTGCTAACTTTGCGACCTCGGGCAGCTATGTTACCATGGAGGAACCACACAAGATTTGACTTTATAGGCTAGAACTGAAGTCGCGCCAACTGCTTAACTCAAAATACAGTCAAGAAAGTGGCTCTGAAGCCGAGAAACGGGATCGACCATAAGCACTACCGTGAAATTACGTACAATTTTCAAATTTCTTGTACTTGCTAACTTTGCGACCTCAGCAGCTATGTTACCATGGAGGACCCACACAAGATTTGACTTTATAGGTTAGAACTGAAATCGCACGAACTGTTTAACTCAAAATACAGTCAAGAAAGTAGCTCTCAAGCCGAGAAACGGGATCGACCATAAGCACTAATGTGAAATTACATACAATTTTCAAATTTCTTGTACTTGCTAACTTTGCGACCTCGGGCAGCTATGTTACCATGGAGGAACGACACAAGATTTGACTTTATAGGTTAGAACTGAAGTCGCACGAACTGTTTAACTCAAAATACAGTCAAGAAAGTAGCTCTCAAGCCGAGAAACGGGATCGACCATAAGCACTAATGTGAAATTACATACAATTTTCAAATTTCTTGTACTCGCTAACTTTGCGACCTCGGGCAGCTATGTTACCATCGAGGAACCACACAAGATTTGACTTTATAGGCTAGAACTGAAGTCGCGCCAACTGCTTAACTCAAAATACAGTCAAGGAAGTAGCTCTCAATCCGAGAAACGGGATCGACCATAAGCACTACCGTGAAATTACATACAATTTTCAAATTTCTTGTACATGCTAATTTTGCGACCTCGGACAGCTATGTTACCATGGAGGAACCACACAAGATTTGACTTTATAGGCTAGAACTGAAGTCGCGCCAGCTGCTTAACTCAAAATACAGTCAAGAAAGTAGCTCTCAAGCCGAGAAACGGGATCGAGCATAAGCACTACCGTGAAATTACATACAATTTTCAAATTTCTTGTACATGCTAACTTTGCGACCTCGTGCAGCTATGTTACCATGGAGGAACCACACAAGCTTTGACTTTATAGGCTAGAACTGAAGTCGCGTCAACTGCTTAACTCAAAATACAGTCCAGAAAGTAGCTCTCAAGCCGAGAAACTGGATCGACCATAAGCACTAATGTGAAATTACATACAATTTTCAAATTTCTTGTACTCGCTAACTTTGCGACCTCGGGCAGCTATGTTACCATCGAGGAACCACACAAGATTTGACTTTATAGGCTAAAAACTGAAGTCGCGCCAACTACTTAACTCAAAATACAGTCAAGGAAGTAGCTCTCAATCCGAGAAACGGGATCGACCATAAGCACTACCGTGAAATTACATACAATTTTCAAATTTCTTGTACATGCTAATTTTGCGACCTCGGACAGCTATGTTACCATGGAGGAACCACACAAGATTTGACTTTATAGGCTAGAACTGAAGTCGCGCCAGCTGCTTAACTCAAAATACAGTCAAGAAAGTAGCTCTCAAGCCGAGAAACGGGATCGAGCATAAGCACTACCGTGAAATTACATACAATTTTCAAATTTCTTGTACATGCTAACTTTGCGACCTCGGGCAGCTATGTTACCATGGAGGAACCACACAAGATTTGACTTTATAGGCTAGAACTGAAGTCGCGCCAACTGCTTAACTCAAAATACAGTCAAGAAAGTAGCTCTGAAGACAAGAAACGGGATCGATCATAAGCACTAATGTGAAATTACATACAATTTTCAAATTTCTTGTACTTGCTAATTTTGCGACCTCGGGCAGCTATGTTACCATGGAGGAACCACACAAGATTTGACTTTATAGGCTAGAACTGAAGTCGCGCCAACTGCTTAACTCAAAATACAGTCAAGAAAGTAGCTCTCAAGCCGAGAAACGGGATCGAGCATAAGCACTACCGTGAAATTACGTACAATTTTCAAATTTCTTGTACTTGCTAACTTTGCGACCTCGGCCAGCTATGTTACCATGGAGGAACCACACAAGACTTGACTTTATAGGCTAGAACTGAAGTCGCGCCACCTGCTTAACTCAAAATACAGTCAAGAAAGTAGCTCTCAAGCCGAGAAACGGGATCGACCATAAGCACTACCGTGAAATTACGTACAATTTTCAAATTTCTTGTACATACTTGCTAACTTTGCGACCTCGGGCAGCTATGTTACCATCGAGGAACCACACAAGATTTGACTTTATAGGCTAGAACTGAAGTCGCGCCAACTGCTTAACTCAAAATACAGTCAAGAAAGTAGCTCTCAAGCCGAGAAACGGGATCGACCACAAGCACTAATGTGAAATTACATACAATTTTCAAATTTCTTGTACTTGCTAAATTTGTGACTTCGGGCAGCTATGTTACCATGGAGGAACGACACAAGATTTGACTTTATAGGCTAGAACTGAAGTCGCGCCAACTGCTTAAATCAAAATACAGTCAAGAAAGTAGCTCTGAAGCCGAGAAACGGGATCGACCATAAGCACTACCGTGAAATTACGTACAATTTACAAATTTCTTGTACTTGCTAACTTTGCGACCTCAGCAGATATGTTACCATGGAGGACCCACACAAGATTTGACTTTATAGGTTAGAACTGAAGTCGCACGAGCTGTTTAACTCAAAATACAGTCAAGAAAGTAGCTCTCAAGCCGAGAAACGGGATCGACCATAAGCACTACCGTGAAATTACATACAATTTTCAAATTTCTTGTACTTGCTAACTTTGCGACCTCGGGCAGCTATGTTACCATGGAGGAACCACACAAGATTTGACTTTATAAGCTAGAACTGAAGTCGCGCCAACTGCCTAACTCAAAATACAGTCAAGAAAGTAGCTCTCAAGCCGAGAAACGGGATCGACTATAAGCACTACCGTGAAATTACGTACAATTTTCAAATTTCTTCTACTTGCTAAATTTGCGACCTCTGGCAGCTATGTTATCATGGAGGAACCACACAAGATTTGACTTTATAGGCTAGAACTGAAGTCGCGCCAACTGCTTAACTCAAAATACAGTCAAGAAAGTAGCTCTCAAGCCGAGAAACGGGATCGACCATAAGCACTAATGTGAAATTACATACAATTTTCAAATTTCTTGAACTCGCTAACTTTGCGACCTCGGGCAGCTATGTTACCATCGAGGAACCACACAAGATTTGACTTTATAGGCTAGAACTGAAGTCGCGCCAACTGCTTAACTCAAAATACAGTCAAGAAAGTAGCTCTCAATCCGAGAAACGGGATCGACCATAAGCACTACCGTGAAATTACATACAATTTTCAAATTTCTTGTACATGCTAACTTTGCGACCTCGGGCAGCTATGTTACCATGGAGGAACCACACAAGATTTGACTTTATAGGCTAGAATTGAAGTCGCGCCAACTGCTTAACTTAAAATACAGTCAAGAAAGTAGCTCTGAAGGCGAGAAACGTAATCGACCATAAGCACTAATGTGAAATTACATACAATTTTCAAATTTTTTGTACTTGCTAACTTTGTGACCTCGGGCAGCTATGTTACCATGGAGGAACCACATAAGATTTGACTTTATAGGCTAGAACTGAAGTCGCGCCAACTGCTTAACTCAAAATACAGTCAAGAAAGTAGCTCTCAAGCCGAGAAACGGGATCGACCATAAGCACTACCGTGAAATTACGTACAATTTTCAAATTTCTTGTACTTGCTAACTTTGCGACCTCGGGCAGCTATGTTACCATGGAGGAACCACACAAGATTTGACTTTATAGGCTAGAACTAAAGTCGCGCCAACTGCTTAACTCAAAATACAGTCAAGAAAGTAGCTCTGAAGCCGAGAAACGGGATCGACCACAAGCACTAATGTGAAATTACATACAATTTTCAAATTTCTTGTACTTGCTAACTTTGCGACCTCGGGCAGCTATGTTACCATGGAGGAACCACACAAGATTTGACTTTATAGGCTAGAACTGAAGTCGCGCCAACTGCTTAACTCAAAATACAGTCAAGAAAGTGGCTCTGAAGCCGAGAAACGGGACCGACCATAAGCACTAATGTGAAATTACATACAATTTTCAAATTTCTTGTACTTGCTAAATTTGTGACTTCGGGCAGCTATGTTACCATGGAGGAACCACACAAGATTTGACTTTATAGGCTAGAACTGAAGTCGCGCCAACTGCTTAACTCAAAATACAGTCAAGAAAGTAGCTCTCAAGCCGAGAAACGGGATCGAGCATAAGCACTACCGTGAAATTACGTACAATTTTCAAATTTCTTGTACTTGCTAACTCGGCCAGCTATGTTACCATGGAGGAACCACACAAGATTTGACTTTATAGGCTAGAACTGAAGTCGCGCCAACTGCTTAACTCAAAATACAGTCAAGAAAGTAGCTCTCAAGCCGAGAAATGGGATCGACCATAAGCACTACCGTGAAATTACGTACAATTTTCAAATTTCATGTACTTGCTAATTTTGCGACCTCGGGCAGCTATGTTACCATCGAGGAACCACACAAGATTTGACTTTATAGGCTAGAACTGAAGTCGCGCCAACTGCTTAAATCAAAATACAGTCAAGAAAGTAGCTCTCAAGCCGAGAAACGGGATCGACCACAAGCACTAATGTGAAATTACATACAATTTTCAAATTTCTTGTACTTGCTAACTTTGCGACCTCGGGCAGCTATGTTACCATGGAGGAACCGCACAAGATTTGACTTTATAGGCTAGAACCGAAGTCGCACGAAATGCTTAACTCAAAATACAGTCAAGACAGTAGCTCTCAAGCCGAGAAACGGGATCGACCATAAGCACTACCGTGAAATTACATACAATTTTCAAATTTCTTGTACATGCTAACTTTGCGACCTCGGGCAGCTATGTTACCATGGAGGAACCACACAAGATTTGACTTTATAGGCTAGAATTGAAGTCGCGCCAACTGCTTAACTTAAAATACAGTCAAGAAAGTAGCTCTGAAGGCGAGAAACGGGATCGACCATAAGCACTAATGTGAAATTACATACAATTTTCAAATTTCTTGTACTTGCTAAATTTGTGACTTCGGGCAGCTATGTTACCATGGAGGAACGACACAAGATTTGACTTTATAGGCTAGAACTGAAGTCGCGCCAACTGCCTAACTCAAAATACAGTCAAGACAGTAGCTCTCAAGCCGAGAAACGGGATCGACCATAAGCACTACCGTGAAATTACATACAATTTTCAAATTTCTTGTACATGCTAACTTTGCGACCTCGGGCAGCTATGTTACCATGGAGGAACCACACAAGATTTGACTTTATAGGCTAGAATTGAAGTCGCACGAACTGTTTAACTCAAAATACAGTCAAGAAAGTGGCTCTGAAGCCGAGAAACGGGATCGACCATAAGCACTAATGTGAAATTACATACAATTTTCAAATTTCTTGTACTTGCTAAATTTGTGACTTCGGGCAGCTATGTTACCATGGAGGAACGACACAAGATTTGACTTTATAGGCTAGAACTGAAGTCGCGCCAACTGCTTAAATCAAAATACAGTCAAGAAAGTAGCTCTGAAGCCGAGAAACGGGATCGACCATAAGCACTACCGTGAAATTACGTACAATTTTCAAATTTCTTGTACATGCTAACTTTGCGACCTCGGGCAGCTATGTTACCATGGAGGAACCACACAAGATTTGACTTTATAGGCTAGAACTGAAGTCGCGCCAACTGCTTAAATCAAAATACAGTCAAGAAAGTGGCTCTCAAGCCGAGAAACGGGATCGACCATAAGCACTAATGTGAAATTACGTACAATTTTCAAATTTCTTGTACTTGCTAAATTTGTGACCTCGGGCAGCTATGTTACCATGGAGGAACCACACAAGATTTGACTTTATAGGCTAGAACTGAAGTCGCGCCAACTGCTTAAATCAAAATACAGTCAAGAAAGTAGCTTTGAAGCCGAGAAACGGGATCGACCATTAGCACTAATGTGAAATTACATACAATTTTCAAATTTCTTGTACTTGCTAAATTTGTGACTTCGGGCAGCTATGTTACCATGGAGGAACCGCACAAGATTTGACTTAATAGGCTAGAACCGAAGTCGCACGAAATGCTTAACTCAAAATACAGTCAAGACAGTAGCTCTCAAGCCGAGAAACGGGATCGACCATAAGCACTACCGTGAAATTACATACAATTTTCAAATTTCTTGTACATGCTAACTTTGCGACCTCGGGCAGCTATGTTACCATGGAGGAACCACACAAGATTTGACTTTATAGGCTAGAACTTAAGTCGCGCCAACTGCTTAACTCAAAATACAGTCAAGAAAGTAGCTCTCAAGCCGAGAAACGGGATCGACCATAAGCACTACCGTGAAATTACATACAATTTTCAAATTTCTTGTACATGCTAACTTTGCGACCTCGGGCAGCTATGTTACCATGGAGGAACCACACAAGATTTGACTTTATAGGCTAGAATTGAAGTCGCACGAACTGTTTAACTCAAAATACAGTCAAGAAAGTGGCTCTGAAGCCGAGAAACGGGATCGACCATAAGCACTAATGTGAAATTACATACAATTTTCAAATTTCTTGTACTTGCTAAATTTGTGACTTCGGGCAGCTATGTTACCATGGAGGAACCGCACAAGATTTGACTTTATAGGCTAGAACCGAAGTCGCACGAAATGCTTAACTCAAAATACAGTCAAGACAGTAGCTCTCAAGCCGAGAAACGGGATCGACCATAAGCACTACCGTGAAATTACATACAATTTTCAAATTTCTTGTACATGCTAACTTTGCGACCTCGGGCAGCTATGTTACCATGGAGGAACCACACAAGATTTGACTTTATAGGCTAGAATTGAAGTCGCACGAACTGTTTAACTCAAAATACAGTCAAGAAAGTGGCTCTGAAGCCGAGAAACGGGATCGACCATAAGCACTAATGTGAAATTACATACAATTTTCAAATTTCTTGTACTTGCTAAATTTGTGACTTCGGGCAGCTATGTTACCATGGAGGAACGACACAAGATTTGACTTTATAGGCTAGAACTGAAGTCGCGCCAACTGCTTAAATCAAAATACAGTCAAGAAAGTAGCTCTGAAGCCGAGAAACGGGATCGACCATAAGCACTACCGTGAAATTACGTACAATTTTCAAATTTCTTGTACTTGCTAACTTTGCGACCTCAGCAGCTATGTTACCATGGAGGACCCACACAAGATTTGACTTTATAGGTTAGAACTGAAGTCGCACGAACTGTTTAACTCAAAATACAGTCAAGAAAGTAGCTCTGAAGCCGAGAAACGGGATCGACCATAAGCACTACCGTGAAATTACGTACAATTTTCAAATTTCTTGTACTTGCTAACTTTGCGACCTCGGGCAGCTATGTTACCATGGAGGAACCACACAAGATTTGACTTTATAGGTTAGAACTGAAGTCGCACGAACTGTTTAACTCAAAATACAGTCAAGAAAGTAGCTCTCAAGCCGAGAAACGGGATCGACCATAAGCACTACCGTGAAATTACATACAATTTTCAAATTTCTTGTACTTGCTAACTTTGCGACCTCGGGCAGCTATGTTACCATGGAGGAACCACACAAGATTTGACTTTATAGGCTAGAACTGAAGTCGCGCCAACTGCCTAACTCAAAATACAGTCAAGAAAGTAGCTCTCAAGCCGAGAAACGGGATCGACTATAAGCACTACCGTGAAATTACGTACAATTTTCAAATTTCTTCTACTTGCTAAATTTGCGACCTCGGCAGCTATGTTATCATGGAGGAACCACACAAGATTTGACTTTATAGGCTAGAACTGAAGTCGCGCCAACTGCTTAGCTCAAAATACAGTCAAGAAAGTAGCTCTCAAGCCGAGAAACGGGATCGACCATAAGCACTAATGTGAAATTACATACAATTTTCAAATTTCTTGAACTCGCTAACTTTGCGACCTCGGGCAGCTATGTTACCATCGAGGAACCACACAAGATTTGACTTTATAGGCTAGAACTGAAGTCGCGCCAACTGCTTAACTCAAAATACAGTCAAGAAAGTAGCTCTCAATCCGAGAAACGGGATCGACCATAAGCACTAACGTGAAATTACATACAATTTTCAAATTTCTTGTACATGCTAACTTTGCGACCTCGGGCAGCTATGTTACCATGGAGGAACCACACAAGATTTGACTTTATAGGCTAGAATTGAAGTCGCGCCAACTGCTTAACTTAAAATACAGTCAAGAAAGTAGCTCTGAAGGCGAGAAACGGGATCGACCATAAGCACTAATGTGAAATTACATACAATTTTCAAATTTTTTGTACTTGCTAACTTTGTGACCTCGGGCAGCTATGTTACCATGGAGGAACCACACAAGATTTGACTTTATAGGCTAGAACTGAAGTCGCGCCAACTGCTTAACTCAAAATACAGTCAAGAAAGTAGCTCTCAAGCCGAGAAACGGGATCGACCATAAGCACTACCGTGAAATTACGTACAATTTTCAAATTTCTTGTACTTGCTAACTTTGCGACCTCGGGCAGCTATGTTACCATGGAGGAACCACACAAGATTTGACTTTATAGGCTAGAACTGAAGTCGCGCCAGCTGCTTAACTCAAAATACAGTCAAGAAAGTAGCTCTCAATCCGAGAAACGGGATCGACCATAAGCACTACCGTGAAATTACATACAATTTTCAAATTTCTTGTACTTGCTAAGTTTGCGACCTCGGGCAGCTATGTTACCATGGAGGAACCACACAAGACTTGACTTTATAGGCTAGAACTGAAGTCGCGCCAACTGTTTAACTCAATAAACAGTCAAGAAAGTGGCTCTGAAGCCGAGAAACGGGATCGACCATAAGCACTAATGTGAAATTACATACAATTTTCAAATTTCTTGTACTTGCTAAATTTGTGACCTCGGGCAGCTATGTTACCATGGAGGAACCACACAAGATTTGACTTTATAGGCTAGAACTGAAGTCGCGCCAACTGCTTAAATCAAAATACAGTCAAGAAAGTAGATCTGAAGCCGAGAAACGGGATCGACCATAAGCACTACCGTGAAATTACGTACAATTTTCAAATTTCTTGTACTTGCTAACTTTGCGACCTCGGGCAGCTATGTTACCATGGAGGACCCACACAAGATTTGACTTTATAGGCTAGAACTGAAGTCGCGCCAACTGCCTAACTCAAAATACAGTCAAGAAAGTAGCTCTCAAGCCGAGAAACGGGATCGACTATAAGCACTACCGTGAAATTACGTACAATTTTCAAATTTCTTCTACTTGCTAAATTTGCGACCTCGGGCAGCTATGTTATCATGGAGGAACCACACAAGATTTGACTTTATAGGCTAGAACTGAAGTCGCGACAACTGCTTAATTCAAAATACAGTCAAGAAAGTAGCTCTCAAGCCGAGAAACGGGATCGACCATAAGCACTAATGTGAAATTACATACACTGTTCAAATGTCTTGTACTTGCTAACTTTGCGACCTCGGGCAGCTATGTTACCATGGAGGAACCACACAAGATTTGACTTTATAGGCTAGAATTGAAGTCGCGCCAACTGTATAACTCAAAATACAGTCAAGAAAGTAGCTCTGAAGCCGAGAAACGGGATCGACCATAAGCACTAATGTGAAATTACATACAATTTTCAAATTTCTTGTACTTGCTAACTTTGTGACCTCGGGCAGCTATGTTACCAGGGAGGAACCACACAAGAATTGACTTTATAGGCTAGAACTGAAGTCGCGCCAACTGCTTAACTCAAAATACAGTCAAGAAAGTAGCTCTGAAGCCGAGAAACGGGATCGACCATAAGCACTACCGTGAAATTACGTACAATTTTCAAATTTCTTGTACTTGCTAACTTTGCGACCTCGGGTAGCTATGTTACCATGGAGGAACCACACAAGATTTGACTTTGTAGGCTAGAACTGAAGTCGCACGAACTGCTTAACTCAAAATACAGTCAAGACAGTAGCTCTCAAGCCGAGAAACGGGATCGACCATAAGCACTACCGTGAAATTACATACAATTTTCAAATTTCTTGTACATGCTAACTTTGCGACCTCGGGCAGCTATGTTACCATGGAGGAACCACACAAGATTTGACTTTATAGGCTAGAACTTAAGTCGCGCCAACTGCTTAACTCAAAATACAGTCAAGAAAGTAGCTCTCAAGCCGAGAAACGGGATCGACCATAAGCACTACCGTGAAATTACATACAATTTTCAAATTTCTTGTACATGCTAACTTTGCGACCTCGGGCAGCTATGTTACCATGGAGGAACCACACAAGATTTGACTTTATAGGCTAGAATTGAAGTCGCACGAACTGTTTAACTCAAAATACAGTCAAGAAAGTGGCTCTGAAGCCGAGAAACGGGATCGACCATAAGCACTAATGTGAAATTACATACAATTTTCAAATTTCTTGTACTTGCTAAATTTGTGACTTCGGGCAGCTATGTTACCATGGAGGAACCGCACAAGATTTGACTTTATAGGCTAGAACCGAAGTCGCACGAAATGCTTAACTCAAAATACAGTCAAGACAGTAGCTCTCAAGCCGAGAAACGGGATCGACCATAAGCACTACCGTGAAATTACATACAATTTTCAAATTTCTTGTACATGCTCACTTTGCGACCTCGGGCAGCTATGTTACCATGGAGGAACCACACAAGATTTGACTTTATAGGCTAGAATTGAAGTCGCACGAACTGTTTAACTCAAAATACAGTCAAGAAAGTGGCTCTGAAGCCGAGAAACGGGATCGACCATAAGCACTAATGTGAAATTACATACAATTTTCAAATTTCTTGTACTTGCTAAATTTGTGACTTCGGGCAGCTATGTTACCATGGAGGAACGACACAAGATTTGACTTTATAGGCTAGAACTGAAGTCGCGCCAACTGCTTAAATCAAAATACAGTCAAGAAAGTAGCTCTGAAGCCGAGAAACGGGATCGACCATAAGCACTACCGTGAAATTACGTACAATTTTCAAATTTCTTGTACTTGCTAACTTTGCGACCTCAGCAGCTATGTTACCATGGAGGACCCACACAAGATTTGACTTTATAGGTTAGAACTGAAGTCGCACGAACTGTTTAACTCAAAATACAGTCAAGAAAGTAGCTCTGAAGCCGAGAAACGGGATCGACCATAAGCACTACCGTGAAATTACGTACAATTTTCAAATTTCTTGTACTTGCTAACTTTGCGACCTCGGGCAGCTATGTTACCATGGAGGAACCACACAAGATTTGACTTTATAGGTTAGAACTGAAGTCGCACGAACTGTTTAACTCAAAATACAGTCAAGAAAGTAGCTCTCAAGCCGAGAAACGGGATCGACCATAAGCACTACCGTGAAATTACATACAATTTTCAAATTTCTTGTACTTGCTAACTTTGCGACCTCGGGCAGCTATGTTACCATGGAGGAACCACACAAGATTTGACTTTATAGGCTAGAACTGAAGTCGCGCCAACTGCCTAACTCAAAATACAGTCAAGAAAGTAGCTCTCAAGCCGAGAAACGGGATCGACTATAAGCACTACCGTGAAATTACGTACAATTTTCAAATTTCTTCTACTTGCTAAATTTGCGACCTCGGCAGCTATGTTATCATGGAGGAACCACACAAGATTTGACTTTATAGGCTAGAACTGAAGTCGCGCCAACTGCTTAGCTCAAAATACAGTCAAGAAAGTAGCTCTCAAGCCGAGAAACGGGATCGACCATAAGCACTAATGTGAAATTACATACAATTTTCAAATTTCTTGAACTCGCTAACTTTGCGACCTCGGGCAGCTATGTTACCATCGAGGAACCACACAAGATTTGACTTTATAGGCTAGAACTGAAGTCGCGCCAACTGCTTAACTCAAAATACAGTCAAGAAAGTAGCTCTCAATCCGAGAAACGGGATCGACCATAAGCACTAACGTGAAATTACATACAATTTTCAAATTTCTTGTACATGCTAACTTTGCGACCTCGGGCAGCTATGTTACCATGGAGGAACCACACAAGATTTGACTTTATAGGCTAGAATTGAAGTCGCGCCAACTGCTTAACTTAAAATACAGTCAAGAAAGTAGCTCTGAAGGCGAGAAACGGGATCGACCATAAGCACTAATGTGAAATTACATACAATTTTCAAATTTTTTGTACTTGCTAACTTTGTGACCTCGGGCAGCTATGTTACCATGGAGGAACCACACAAGATTTGACTTTATAGGCTAGAACTGAAGTCGCGCCAACTGCTTAACTCAAAATACAGTCAAGAAAGTAGCTCTCAAGCCGAGAAACGGGATCGACCATAAGCACTACCGTGAAATTACGTACAATTTTCAAATTTCTTGTACTTGCTAACTTTGCGACCTCGGGCAGCTATGTTACCATGGAGGAACCACACAAGATTTGACTTTATAGGCTAGAACTGAAGTCGCGCCAGCTGCTTAACTCAAAATACAGTCAAGAAAGTAGCTCTCAATCCGAGAAACGGGATCGACCATAAGCACTACCGTGAAATTACATACAATTTTCAAATTTCTTGTACTTGCTAAGTTTGCGACCTCGGGCAGCTATGTTACCATGGAGGAACCACACAAGACTTGACTTTATAGGCTAGAACTGAAGTCGCGCCAACTGCTTAACTCAATAAACAGTCAAGAAAGTGGCTCTGAAGCCGAGAAACGGGATCGACCATAAGCACTAATGTGAAATTACATACAAATTTCAAATTTCTTGTACTTGCTAAATTTGTGACCTCGGGCAGCTATGTTACCATGGAGGAACCACACAAGGTTTGACTTTATAGGTTAGAACTGAAGTCGCGCCAACTGCTTAAATCAAAATACAGTCAAGAAAGTAGATCTGAAGCCGAGAAACGGGATCGACCATAAGCACTACCGTGAAATTACGTACAATTTTCAAATTTCTTGTACTTGCTAACTTTGCGACCTCGGGCAGCTATGTTACCATGGAGGGCCCACACAAGATTTGACTTTATAGGCTAGAACTGAAGTCGCGCCAACTGCCTAACTCAAAATACAGTCAAGAAAGTAGCTCTCAAGCCGAGAAACGGGATCGACTATAAGCACTACCGTGAAATTACGTACAATTTTCAAATTTCTTCTACTTGCTAAATTTGCGACCTCGGGCAGCTATGTTATCATGGAGGAACCACACAAGATTTGACTTTATAGGCTAGAACTGAAGTCGCGACAACTGCTTAATTCAAAATACAGTCAAGAAAGTAGCTCTCAAGCCGAGAAACGGGATCGACCATAAGCACTAATGTGAAATTACATACACTGTTCAAATGTCTTGTACTTGCTAACTTTGCGACCTCGGGCAGCTATGTTACCATGGAGGAACCACACAAGATTTGACTTTATAGGCTAGAATTGAAGTCGCGCCAACTGTATAACTCAAAATACAGTCAAGAAAGTAGCTCTGAAGCCGAGAAACGGGATCGACCATAAGCACTAATGTGAAATTACATACAATTTTCAAATTTCTTGTACTTGCTAACTTTGTGACCTCGGGCAGCTATGTTACCAGGGAGGAACCACACAAGAATTGACTTTATATGCTAGAACTGAAGTCGCGCCAACTGCTTAACTCAAAATACAGTCAAGAAAGTAGCTCTGAAGCCGAGAAACGGGATCGACCATAAGCACTACCGTGAAATTACGTACAATTTTCAAATTTCTTGTACTTGCTAACTTTGCGACCTCGGGTAGCTATGTTACCATGGAGGAACCACACAAGATTTGACTTTGTAGGCTAGAACTGAAGTCGCACGAACTGCTTAACTCAAAATACAGTCAAGAAAGTAGCTCTCAAGCCGAGAAACGGGATCGACCATAAGCACTACCGTGAAATTACGTACAATTTTCAAATTTCTTGTACTTGCTAATTTTGCGACCCCGGGCAGCTATGTTACCATGGAGGAACTACACAAGATTTGACTTTATAGGCTAGAACTGAAGTCGCGCCAACTGCTTAACTCAAAATACAGTCAAGAAAGTAGCTCTGAAGCCGAGAAACGGGATCGACCATAAGCAATACCGTGAAATTACATACAATTTTCAAATTTCTTGTACTTGCTAACTTTGCGACCTCGGGCAGCTATGTTACCATGGAGGAACCACACAAGACTTGACTTTATAGGCTAGAATTGAAGTCGCGCCAACCGCCTAACTCAAAATACAGTCAAGAAAGTAGCTCTGAAGGCGAGAAACGGGATCGACCATAAGCACTAATGTGAAATTACATACAATTTTCAAATTTTTTGTACTTGCTAACTTTGTGACCTCGGGCAGCTATGTTACCATGGAGGAACCACACAAGATTTGACTTTATAGGCTAGAACTGAAGTCGCGCCAACTGCCTAACTCAAAATACAGTCAAGAAAGTAGCTCTCAAGCCGAGAAACGGGATCGACCATAAGCAATGCCGTGAAATTACGTACAATTTTCAAATGTCTTGTACTTGCTAAATTTGCGACCTCGGGCAGCTATGTTACCATCGAGGAACCACACAAGATTTGACTTTATAGGCTAGAACTGAAGTCGCGCCAACTGCTTAACTCAAAATACAGTCAAGAAAGTAGCTCTGAAGCCGAGAAACGGGATCGACCATAAGCACTAATGTGAAATTACATACAATTTTCAAATTTCTTGTACTTGCTAACTTTGTGACCTCGGGCAGCTATGTTACCATGGAGGAACCACACACGAATTGACTTTATAGGCTAGAACTGAAGTCGCGCCAACTGCTTAACTCAAAATACGGTCAAGAAAGTAGCTCTGAAGCCGAGAAACGGGATCGACCATAAGCACTACCGTGAAATTACGTACAATTTTCAAATTTCTTGTACTTGCTAACTTTGCGACCTCGGGCAGCTATGTTACCATGGAGGAACCACACAAGATTTGACTTTGTAGGCTAGAACTGAAGTCGCACGAACTGCTTAACTCAAAATACAGTCAAGAAAGTAGCTCTCAAGCCGAGAAACGGGATCGACCATAAGCAATACCGTGAAATTACGTACAATTTTCAAATTTCTTGTACTTGCTAATTTTGCGACCCCGGGCAGCTATGTTACCATGGAGGAACTACACAAGATTTGACTTTATAGGCTAGAACTGAAGTCGCGCCAACTGCTTAACTCAAAATACAGTCAAGAAAGTAGCTCTGAAGCCGAGAAACGGGATCGACCATAAGCACTACCGTGAAATTACGTACAATTTTCAAATTTCTTGTACTTGCTAACTTTGCGACCTCGGGCAGCTATGTTACCATCGAGGAACCACACAAGATTTGACTTTATAGGCTAGAACTGAAGTCGCACGAACTGCTTAACTCAAAATACAATCAAGAAAGTAGCTCTCAAGCCGAGAAACGGGATCGACCATAAGCACTAATGTGAAATTACATACAATTTTCAAATTTCTTGTACTTGCTAACTTTGTGACCTCGGGCAGCTATGTTACCATGGAGGAACCACACAAGATTTGACTTTATAGGCTAGAACTGAAGTCGCACCAACTGCTTAACTCAAAATACAGTCAAGAAAGTAGCTCTGAAGCCGAGAAACGGGATCGACCATAAGCACTACCGTGAAATTACGTACAATTTTCAAATTTCTTGTACTTGCTAACTTTGCGACCTCGGGCAGCTATGTTACCATGGAGGAACAACATAAGATTTGACTTTACAGGCTAGAACTGAAGTCGCGCCAACTGCTTAACTCAAAATACAGTCAAGAAAGTAGCTCTCAAGCCGAGAAACGGGATCGACCCGAAGCACTACCGTGAAATTACGTACAATTTTCAAATTTCTTGTACTTGCTAACTTTGCGACCTCGGGCAGCTATGTTACCATGGAGGAACCACACAAGCTTTGACTTAATAGGCTAGAACTGAAGTCGCGCCGACTGCTTACCTCAAAATACAGTCAAGAAAGTAGCTCTCAAGCCGAGAAACGGGATCGACCATAAGCACTAATGTGAAATTACATACAATTTTCAAATTTCTTGTACTTGCTAACTTTGTGACCTCGGGCAGCTATGTTACCATGGAGGAACCACATAAGATTTGACTTTATACCCTAGAACTGAAGTCGCACCAACTGCTTAACTCAAAATACAGTCAAGAAAGTAGCTCTGAGGCCGAGAAACGGGATCGACCATAAGCACTACCGTGAAATTACGCACAATTTTCAAATTTCTTGTAACTGCTAACTTTGCGACCTCGGGCAGCTATGTTACCATGGAGGAACCACACAAGATTTGACTTTATAGGCTAGGACTGAAGTCGCGCCAACTGCTTAACTCAAAATACAGTCAAGAAAGTAGCTCTCAAGCCGAGAAACGGGATCGACCATAAGCACTAATGTGAAATTACATACACTGTTCAAATGTCTTGTACTTGCTAACTTTGCGACCTCGGGCAGCTATGTTACCATGGAGGAACCACACAAGATTTGACTTTATAGGCTAGAACTGAAGTCGCGCCAACTGCTTAACTCAAAATACAGTCAAGAAAGTAGCTCTGAAGCCGAGAAACGGGATCGACCATAAGCACTAATGTGAAATTACATACAATTTTCAAATTTCTTGTACTTGCTAACTTTGTGACCTCGGGCAGCTATGTTACCATGGAGGAACCACACAAGAATTGACTTTATAGGCTGGAACTGAAGTCGCGCCAACTGCTTAACTCAAAATACAGTCAAGAAAGTAGCTCTGAAGCCGAGAAACGGGATCGACCATAAGCACTACCGTGAAATTACGTACAATTTTCAAATTTCTTGTACTTGCTAACTTTGCGACCTCGGGCAGCTATGTTACCATGGAGGAACCACACAAGATTTGACTTTGTAGGCTAGAACTGAAGTCGCACGAACTGCTTAACTCAAAATACAGTCAAGAAAGTAGCTCTCAAGCCGAGAAACGGGATCGACCATAAGCACTACCGTGAAATTACGTACAATTTTCAAATTTCTTGTACTTGCTAATTTTGCGACCCCGGGCAGCTATGTTACCATGGAGGAACTACACAAGATTTGACTTTATAGGCTAGAACTGAAGTCGCGCCAACTGCTTAACTCAAAATACAGTCAAGAAAGTAGCTCTCAAGCCGAGAAACGGGATCGACCATAAGCACTACCGTGAAATTACGTACAATTTTCAAATTTCTTGTACTTGCTAATTTTGCGACCTCGGGCAGCTATGTTACCATGGAGGAACCACACAAGATTTGACTTTATAGGCTAGAACTGAAGTCGCACGAACTACTTAACTCAAAATACAGTCAAGAAAGTAGCTTTGAAGCCGAGAAACGGGATCGACCATAAGCACTACCTTGAAATTACATACAATTTTCAAAATTCTTGTACTTGCTACCTTTGCGACCTCGGGCAGCTATGTTACCATGGAGGAACCACACAAGATTTGACTTTATAGGCTAGAACTGAAGTCGCGCCAACTGCTTAACTCAAAATACAGTCAAGAAAGTAGCTCTCAAGCCGAGAAACGGGATCGACCATAAGCACTAATGTGAAATTACATACAATTTTCAAATTTCTTGTACTTGCTAACTTTGCGACCTCGGGCAGCTATGTTACCATGGAGGAACCACACAAGATTTGACTTTATAGGCTAGAACTGAAGTCGCGCCAACAGCTTAACTCAAAATACAGTCAAGAAAGTAGCTCTGAAGCCGAGAAACGGGATCGACCATAAGCACTAATGTGAAATTACATACAATTTTCAAATTTCTTGTACTTGCTAATTTTGTGACCTCGGGCAGCTATGTTACCATGGAGGAACCACACAAGATTTGACTTTACAGGCTAGAACTGAAGTCGCGCCAACTGCTTAACTCAAAATACAGTCAAGAAAGTAGCTCTCAAGCCGAGAAACGGGATCGACCATAAGCACTACCGTGAAATTACGTACAATTTTCAAATTTCTTGTACTTGCTAATTTTGCGACCCCGGGCAGCTATGTTACCATGGAGGAACTACACAAGATTTGACTTTATAGGCTAGAACTGAAGTCGCGCCAACTGCTTAACTCAAAATACAGTCAAGAAAGTAGCTCTCAAGCCGAGAAACGGGATCGACCATAAGCACTACCGTGAAATTACGTACAATTTTCAAATTTCCTGTACTTGCTAACTTTGCGACCTCGGGCAGCTATGTTACCATGGAGGAACCACATAAGATTTGACTTTATAGGCTAGAACTGAAGTCGCGCCAACTGCTTAACTCAAAATACAGTCAAGAAAAAGCTCTCAAGCCGAGAAACGGGATCGACCACAAGCACTAATGTGAAATTACATACAATTTTCAAATTTCTTGTACTTGCTAACTTTGCGACCTCGGGCAGCTATGTTACCATGGAGGAACCACACAAGATTTGACTTTATAGGCTAGAACTGAAGTCGCGCCAACTGCTTAAATCAAAATACAGTCAAGAAAGTAGCTCTGAAGCCGAGAAACGGGATCGACCATAAGCACTACCGTGAAATTACGTACAATTTTCAAATTTCTTGTACTTGCTAACTTTGCGACCTCAGCAGCTATGTTACCATGGAGGACCCACACAAGATTTGACTTTATAGGTTAGAACTGAAGTCGCACGAACTGTTTAACTCAAAATACAGTCAAGAAAGTAGCTCTGAAGCCGAGAAACGGGATCGACCATAAGCACTACCGTGAAATTACGTACAATTTTCAAATTTCTTGTACTTGCTAACTTTGCGACCTCGGGCAGCTATGTTACCATGGAGGAACCACACAAGATTTGACTTTATAGGTTAGAACTGAAGTCGCACGAACTGTTTAACTCAAAATACAGTCAAGAAAGTAGCTCTCAAGCCGAGAAACGGGATCGACCATAAGCACTACCGTGAAATTACATACAATTTTCAAATTTCTTGTACTTGCTAAATTTGTGACTTCGGGCAGCTATGTTACCATGGAGGAACGACACAAGATTTGACTTTATAGGCTAGAACTGAAGTCGCGCCAACTGCTTAAATCAAAATACAGTCAAGAAAGTAGCTCTGAAGCCGAGAAACGGGATCGACCATAAGCACTACCGTGAAATTACGTACAATTTTCAAATTTCTTGTACTTGCTAACTTTGCGACCTCAGCAGCTATGTTACCATGGAGGACCCACACAAGATTTGACTTTATAGGTTAGAACTGAAGTCGCACGAACTGTTTAACTCAAAATACAGTCAAGAAAGTAGCTCTGAAGCCGAGAAACGGGATCGACCATAAGCACTACCGTGAAATTACGTACAATTTTCAAATTTCTTGTACTTGCTAACTTTGCGACCTCGGGCAGCTATGTTACCATGGAGGAACCACACAAGATTTGACTTTATAGGCTAGAACTGAAGTCGCGCCAACTGCCTAACTCAAAATACAGTCAAGAAAGTAGCTCTCAAGCCGAGAAACGGGATCGACCATAAGCACTAATGTGAAATTACATACAATTTTCAAATTTCTTGAACTCGTTAACTTTGCGACCTCGGGCAGCTATGTTACCATCGAGGAACCACACAAGATTTGACTTTATAGGCTAGAACTGAAGTCGCGCCAACTGCTTAACTCAAAATACAGTCAAGAAAGTAGCTCTCAATCCGAGAAACGGGATCGACCATAAGCACTAACGTGAAATTACATACAATTTTCAAATTTCTTGTACATGCTAACTTTGCGACCTCGGGCAGCTATGTTACCATGGAGGAACCACACAAGATTTGACTTTATAGGCTAGAATTGAAGTCGCGCCAACTGCTTAACTTAAAATACAGTCAAGAAAGTAGCTCTGAAGGCGAGAAACGGGATCGACCATAAGCACTAATGTGAAATTACATACAATTTTCAAATTTTTTGTACTTGCTAACTTTGTGACCTCGGGCAGCTATGTTACCATGGAGGAACCACACAAGATTTGACTTTATAGGCTAGAACTGAAGTCGCGCCAACTGCTTAACTCAAAATACAGTCAAGAAAGTAGCTCTCAAGCCGAGAAACGGGATCGACCATAAGCACTACCGTGAAATTACGTACAATTTTCAAATTTCTTGTACTTGCTAATTTTGCGACCTCGGGCAGCTATGTTACCATGGAGGAACCACACAAGATTTGACTTTATAGGCTAGAACTGAAGTCGCGCCAGCTGCTTAACTCAAAATACAGTCAAGAAAGTAGCTCTCAATCCGAGAAACGGGATCGACCATAAGCACTACCGTGAAATTACATACAATTTTCAAATTTCTTGTACTTGCTAAGTTTGCGACCTCGGGCAGCTATGTTGCCATGGAGGAACCACACAAGACTTGACTTTATAGGCTAGAACTGAAGTCGCGCCAACTGCTTAACTCAAAATACAGTCAAGAAAGTGGCTCTGAAGCCGAGAAACGGGATCGACCATAAGCACTAATGTGAAATTACATACAATTTTCAAATTTCTTGTACTTGCTAAATTTGTGACCTCGGGCAGCTATGTTACCATGGAGGAACCACACAAGATTTGACTTTATAGGCTAGAACTGAAGTCGCGCCAACTGCTTAAATCAAAATACAGTCAAGAAAGTAGATCTGAAGCCGAGAAACGGGATCGACCATAAGCACTACCGTGAAATTACGTACAATTTTCAAATTTCTTGTACTTGCTAACTTTGCGACCTCGGGCAGCTATGTTACCATGGAGGACCCACATAAGATTTGACTTTATAGGCTAGAACTGAAGTCGCGCCAACTGCTTAACTCAAAATACAGTCAAGAAAAAGCTCAAGACCCACACAAGACCATAAGCACTACCGTGAAATTACGTACAATTTTCAAATTTCTTGTACTTGCTAATTTTGCGACCCCGGGCAGCTATGTTACCATGGAGGAACTACACAAGATTTGACTTTATAGGCTAGAACTGAAGTCGCGCCAACTGCTTAACTCAAAATACAGTCAAGAAAGTAGCTCTCAAGCCGAGAAACGGGATCGACCATAAGCACTACCGTGAAATTACGTACAATTTTCAAATTTCCTGTACTTGCTAACTTTGCGACCTCGGGCAGCTATGTTACCATGGAGGAACCACATAAGATTTGACTTTATAGGCTAGAACTGAAGTCGCGCCAACTGCTTAACTCAAAATACAGTCAAGAAAAAGCTCTCAAGCCGAGAAACGGGATCGACCACAAGCACTAATGTGAAATTACATACAATTTTCAAATTTCTTGTACTTGCTAACTTTGCGACCTCGGGCAGCTATGTTACCATGGAGGAACCACACAAGATTTGACTTTATAGGCTAGAACTGAAGTCGCGCCAACTGCTTAAATCAAAATACAGTCAAGAAAGTAGCTCTGAAGCCGAGAAACGGGATCGACCATAAGCACTACCGTGAAATTACGTACAATTTTCAAATTTCTTGTACTTGCTAACTTTGCGACCTCAGCAGCTATGTTACCATGGAGGACCCACACAAGATTTGACTTTATAGGTTAGAACTGAAGTCGCACGAACTGTTTAACTCAAAATACAGTCAAGAAAGTGGCTCTGAAGCCGAGAAACGGGATCGACCATAAGCACTAATGTGAAATTACATACAATTTTCAAATTTCTTGTACTTGCTAAATTTGTGACTTCGGGCAGCTATGTTACCATGGAGGAACGACACAAGATTTGACTTTATAGGCTAGAACTGAAGTCGCGCCAACTGCTTAAATCAAAATACAGTCAAGAAAGTAGCTCTGAAGCCGAGAAACGGGATCGACCATAAGCACTACCGTGAAATTACGTACAATTTTCAAATTTCTTGTACTTGCTAACTTTGCGACCTCAGCAGCTATGTTACCATGTAGGACCCACACAAGATTTGACTTTATAGGTTAGAACTGAAGTCGCACGAACTGTTTAACTCAAAATACAGTCAAGAAAGTAGCTCTGAAGCCGAGAAACGGGATCGACCATAAGCACTACCGTGAAATTACGTACAATTTTCAAATTTCTTGTACTTGCTAACTTTGCGACCTCGGGCAGCTATGTTACCATGGAGGAACCACACAAGATTTGACTTTATAGGTTAGAACTGAAGTCGCACGAACTGTTTAACTCAAAATACAGTCAAGAAAGTAGCTCTCAAGCCGAGAAACGGGATCGACCATAAGCACTACCGTGAAATTACATACAATTTTCAAATTTCTTGTACTTGCTAACTTTGCGACCTCGGGCAGCTATGTTACCATGGAGGAACCACACAAGATTTGACTTTATAGGCTAGAACTGAAGTCGCGCCAACTGCCTAACTCAAAATACAGTCAAGAAAGTAGCTCTCAAGCCGAGAAACGGGATCGACCATAAGCACTAATGTGAAATTACATACAATTTTCAAATTTCTTGAACTCGTTAACTTTGCGACCTCGGGCAGCTATGTTACCATCGAGGAACCACACAAGATTTGACTTTATAGGCTAGAACTGAAGTCGCGCCAACTGCTTAACTCAAAATACAGTCAAGAAAGTAGCTCTCAATCCGAGAAACGGGATCGACCATAAGCACTAACGTGAAATTACATACAATTTTCAAATTTCTTGTACATGCTAACTTTGCGACCTCGGGCAGCTATGTTACCATGGAGGAACCACACAAGATTTGACTTTATAGGCTAGAATTGAAGTCGCGCCAACTGCTTAACTTAAAATACAGTCAAGAAAGTAGCTCTGAAGGCGAGAAACGGGATCGACCAAAAGCACTAATGTGAAATTACATACAATTTTCAAATTTTTTGTACTTGCTAACTTTGTGACCTCGGGCAGCTATGTTACCATGGAGGAACCACACAAGATTTGACTTTATAGGCTAGAACTGAAGTCGCGCCAACTGCTTAACTCAAAATACAGTCAAGAAAGTAGCTCTCAAGCCGAGAAACGGGATCGACCATAAGCACTACCGTGAAATTACGTACAATTTTCAAATTTCTTGTACTTGCTAATTTTGCGACCTCGGGCAGCTATGTTACCATGGAGGAACCACACAAGATTTGACTTTATAGGCTAGAACTGAAGTCGCGCCAGCTGCTTAACTCAAAATACAGTCAAGAAAGTAGCTCTCAATCCGAGAAACGGGATCGACCATAAGCACTACCGTGAAATTACATACAATTTTCAAATTTCTTGTACTTGCTAAGTTTGCGACCTCGGGCAGCTATGTTGCCATGGAGGAACCACACAAGACTTGACTTTATAGGCTAGAACTGAAGTCGCGCCAACTGCTTAACTCAAAATACAGTCAAGAAAGTGGCTCTGAAGCCGAGAAACGGGATCGACCATAAGCACTAATGTGAAATTACATACAATTTTCAAATTTCTTGTACTTGCTAAATTTGTGACCTCGGGCAGCTATGTTACCATGGAGGAACCACACAAGATTTGACTTTATAGGCTAGAACTGAAGTCGCGCCAACTGCTTAAATCAAAATACAGTCAAGAAAGTAGATCTGAAGCCGAGAAACGGGATCGACCATAAGCACTACCGTGAAATTACGTACAATTTTCAAATTTCTTGTACTTGCTAACTTTGCGACCTCGGGCAGCTATGTTACCATGGAGGACCCACATAAGATTTGACTTTATAGGCTAGAACTGAAGTCGCGCCAACTGCTTAACTCAAAATACAGTCAAGAAAAAGCTCAAGACCCACACAAGACCATAAGCACTACCGTGAAATTACGTACAATTTTCAAATTTCTTGTACTTGCTAATTTTGCGACCCCGGGCAGCTATGTTACCATGGAGGAACTACACAAGATTTGACTTTATAGGCTAGAACTGAAGTCGCGCCAACTGCTTAACTCAAAATACAGTCAAGAAAGTAGCTCTCAAGCCGAGAAACGGGATCGACCATAAGCACTACCGTGAAATTACATACAATTTTCAAATTTCTTGTACTTGCTAAATTTGTGACTTCGGGCAGCTATGTTACCATGGAGGAACGACACAAGATTTGACTTTATAGGCTAGAACTGAAGTCGCGCCAACTGCTTAAATCAAAATACAGTCAAGAAAGTAGCTCTGAAGCCGAGAAACGGGATCGACCATAAGCACTACCGTGAAATTACGTACAATTTTCAAATTTCTTGTACTTGCTAACTTTGCGACCTCAGCAGCTATGTTACCATGGAGGACCCACACAAGATTTGACTTTATAGGTTAGAACTGAAGTCGCACGAACTGTTTAACTCAAAATACAGTCAAGAAAGTAGCTCTGAAGCCGAGAAACGGGATCGACCATAAGCACTACCGTGAAATTACGTACAATTTTCAAATTTCTTGTACTTGCTAACTTTGCGACCTCGGGCAGCTATGTTACCATGGAGGAACCACACAAGATTTGACTTTATAGGCTAGAACTGAAGTCGCGCCAACTGCCTAACTCAAAATACAGTCAAGAAAGTAGCTCTCAAGCCGAGAAACGGGATCGACCATAAGCACTAATGTGAAATTACATACAATTTTCAAATTTCTTGAACTCGTTAACTTTGCGACCTCGGGCAGCTATGTTACCATCGAGGAACCACACAAGATTTGACTTTATAGGCTAGAACTGAAGTCGCGCCAACTGCTTAACTCAAAATACAGTCAAGAAAGTAGCTCTCAATCCGAGAAACGGGATCGACCATAAGCACTAACGTGAAATTACATACAATTTTCAAATTTCTTGTACATGCTAACTTTGCGACCTCGGGCAGCTATGTTACCATGGAGGAACCACACAAGATTTGACTTTATAGGCTAGAATTGAAGTCGCGCCAACTGCTTAACTTAAAATACAGTCAAGAAAGTAGCTCTGAAGGCGAGAAACGGGATCGACCATAAGCACTAATGTGAAATTACATACAATTTTCAAATTTTTTGTACTTGCTAACTTTGTGACCTCGGGCAGCTATGTTACCATGGAGGAACCACACAAGATTTGACTTTATAGGCTAGAACTGAAGTCGCGCCAACTGCTTAACTCAAAATACAGTCAAGAAAGTAGCTCTCAAGCCGAGAAACGGGATCGACCATAAGCACTACCGTGAAATTACGTACAATTTTCAAATTTCTTGTACTTGCTAATTTTGCGACCTCGGGCAGCTATGTTACCATGGAGGAACCACACAAGATTTGACTTTATAGGCTAGAACTGAAGTCGCGCCAGCTGCTTAACTCAAAATACAGTCAAGAAAGTAGCTCTCAATCCGAGAAACGGGATCGACCATAAGCACTACCGTGAAATTACATACAATTTTCAAATTTCTTGTACTTGCTAAGTTTGCGACCTCGGGCAGCTATGTTGCCATGGAGGAACCACACAAGACTTGACTTTATAGGCTAGAACTGAAGTCGCGCCAACTGCTTAACTCAAAATACAGTCAAGAAAGTGGCTCTGAAGCCGAGAAACGGGATCGACCATAAGCACTAATGTGAAATTACATACAATTTTCAAATTTCTTGTACTTGCTAAATTTGTGACCTCGGGCAGCTATGTTACCATGGAGGAACCACACAAGATTTGACTTTATAGGCTAGAACTGAAGTCGCGCCAACTGCTTAAATCAAAATACAGTCAAGAAAGTAGATCTGAAGCCGAGAAACGGGATCGACCATAAGCACTACCGTGAAATTACGTACAATTTTCAAATTTCTTGTACTTGCTAACTTTGCGACCTCGGGCAGCTATGTTACCATGGAGGACCCACATAAGATTTGACTTTATAGGCTAGAACTGAAGTCGCGCCAACTGCTTAACTCAAAATACAGTCAAGAAAAAGCTCAAGACCCACACAAGACCATAAGCACTACGGTGAAATTACGTACAATTTTCAAATTTCTTGTACTTGCTAATTTTGCGACCCCGGGCAGCTATGTTACCATGGAGGAACTACACAAGATTTGACTTTATAGGCTAGAACTGAAGTCGCGCCAACTGCTTAACTCAAAATACAGTCAAGAAAGTAGCTCTCAAGCCGAGAAACGGGATCGACCATAAGCACTACCGTGAAATTACGTACAATTTTCAAATTTCCTGTACTTGCTAACTTTGCGACCTCGGGCAGCTATGTTACCATGGAGGAACCACATAAGATTTGACTTTATAGGCTAGAACTGAAGTCGCGCCAACTGCTTAACTCAAAATACAGTCAAGAAAAAGCTCTCAAGCCGAGAAACGGGATCGACCACAAGCACTAATGTGAAATTACATACAATTTTCAAATTTCTTGTACTTGCTAACTTTGCGACCTCGGGCAGCTATGTTACCATGGAGGAACCACACAAGATTTGACTTTATAGGCTAGAACTGAAGTCGCGCCAACTGCTTAAATCAAAATACAGTCAAGAAAGTAGCTCTGAAGCCGAGAAACGGGATCGACCATAAGCACTACCGTGAAATTACGTACAATTTTCAAATTTCTTGTACTTGCTAACTTTGCGACCTCAGCAGCTATGTTACCATGGAGGACCCACACAAGATTTGACTTTATAGGTTAGAACTGAAGTCGCACGAACTGTTTAACTCAAAATACAGTCAAGAAAGTGGCTCTGAAGCCGAGAAACGGGATCGACCATAAGCACTAATGTGAAATTACATACAATTTTCAAATTTCTTGTACTTGCTAAATTTGTGACTTCGGGCAGCTATGTTACCATGGAGGAACGACACAAGATTTGACTTTATAGGCTAGAACTGAAGTCGCGCCAACTGCTTAAATCAAAATACAGTCAAGAAAGTAGCTCTGAAGCCGAGAAACGGGATCGACCATAAGCACTACCGTGAAATTACGTACAATTTTCAAATTTCTTGTACTTGCTAACTTTGCGACCTCAGCAGCTATGTTACCATGTAGGACCCACACAAGATTTGACTTTATAGGTTAGAACTGAAGTCGCACGAACTGTTTAACTCAAAATACAGTCAAGAAAGTAGCTCTGAAGCCGAGAAACGGGATCGACCATAAGCACTACCGTGAAATTACGTACAATTTTCAAATTTCTTGTACTTGCTAACTTTGCGACCTCGGGCAGCTATGTTACCATGGAGGAACCACACAAGATTTGACTTTATAGGTTAGAACTGAAGTCGCACGAACTGTTTAACTCAAAATACAGTCAAGAAAGTAGCTCTCAAGCCGAGAAACGGGATCGACCATAAGCACTACCGTGAAATTACATACAATTTTCAAATTTCTTGTACTTGCTAACTTTGCGACCTCGGGCAGCTATGTTACCATGGAGGAACCACACAAGATTTGACTTTATAGGCTAGAACTGAAGTCGCGCCAACTGCCTAACTCAAAATACAGTCAAGAAAGTAGCTCTCAAGCCGAGAAACGGGATCGACCATAAGCACTAATGTGAAATTACATACAATTTTCAAATTTCTTGAACTCGTTAACTTTGCGACCTCGGGCAGCTATGTTACCATCGAGGAACCACACAAGATTTGACTTTATAGGCTAGAACTGAAGTCGCGCCAACTGCTTAACTCAAAATACAGTCAAGAAAGTAGCTCTCAATCCGAGAAACGGGATCGACCATAAGCACTAACGTGAAATTACATACAATTTTCAAATTTCTTGTACATGCTAACTTTGCGACCTCGGGCAGCTATGTTACCATGGAGGAACCACACAAGATTTGACTTTATAGGCTAGAATTGAAGTCGCGCCAACTGCTTAACTTAAAATACAGTCAAGAAAGTAGCTCTGAAGGCGAGAAACGGGATCGACCAAAAGCACTAATGTGAAATTACATACAATTTTCAAATTTTTTGTACTTGCTAACTTTGTGACCTCGGGCAGCTATGTTACCATGGAGATAGATAGATAGATAGATATTTTTATTTCGTACACAATTATTTTACAGAGTTTTTGTTATTGCACATTTTACAGAGATTTGATAATTTGATATATTATTATCTTTCTACTGGAACATTGTTTTTAATTCTATTAAGAGTATGTGGAGAACCAGAAAAAGAAACCATTTAAAAGAAAATTTGAAGGAAAACGAAAAAAAAAACCTTCAATATAAAAGACAAAAAAAAAAAAAAAAAAAAACCAAATAAATAAAGGATATGCACATACAATACATATAAGAGTATGTACGTACGTAAAATAAACATGTGTGACTAAATAAGCAAACCATGAACAAGTATATAATAAATAAATAAATAAATAAATAAATAAATAAATAAATAAATAAATAAATAAATAAATAAATAAATAAATAAATAAATAAATAAATAAATAAATAAATAAATAAATAAGTAAAAAAATAAATAAATAAATAAATAAGTAAATAAAAAAATAAATAAAGTTATAAATAAATAAATATACATACATATATAATAAATAAATAATAAATAATAAATAATAAATAATAAATGATAAATAATAAATAATAAATAATAAATAATAAATAATAAATAATAAATAATAAATAATAAATAATAAATAAATAAATAAATATGAAATATAATAACACATATGTACATAGATATATACGAACAAAATTTATGTTCAACATTTATCGATTATAAGTACATAATTCATTTACAAGCGGATTGTCAGCAAAACTACATCTCGTTTTAAATGTGTTATTAAGTTTAAGAATTCTATTAGAGATCAATTCAACATTCGCTCTTACATGAATATCACGAGTTGAGTGATGCCAAGGTAGATCTAGCATCATTTTTAAGAGCTTATTTTGTGAGACTTGCAATTTCTTTATGTGGCAAGTTGCAGCGTCGCCCCATACTTGGCATCCATAAAGAAGAATCGCTTGGAAGATAACCTTGTGCAATATAATTTTATTGTCAGTGGAAAGTAATGATTTTCTGTTAATAAATGGGTATAACATCTTTATTGCTATTCCTATTTTCTTTATAGTTTTAGCGATATGGTCCTTAAATGTTAGCTTGGTATCTAAATAAATGCCTAGATATTTGACAGAGGGTTCCCAATTTATATAGCTTCCATTCAGTTGAAGTTGAGAGCTGGGAAGAAAGCACGACTTTCTTTTCCGAGTGAAAAAAATAGCCTGCGTTTTTCCTTCATTGAGTTTTATTTTCCATTTGTGGTAATATTTTATTAATATTTCCATTCCATTTTTGAGATTCCTCTCAATATTGAGAGCGAATTCATGAGATGAAAATATAGCAGTATCATCTGCAAATACGGCTGTATCACAGTGCGGCAACTTTGGTAAATCCGACGTGTAAATGTTATAAAGGATTGGGCCAAGGACTGAGCCTTGTGGTACACCCATTTGAAAGTGGATTAAGTCAGAGACACTACTATTAACATGGACATTGAGACGACGATCGGACAGGAAGCTTTGTACTATTTTACAGAGATATGGGGGAAAGTTTAAATGTATCATTTTGTATATCAAACCCTCATGCCAAACAGAGTCGAATGCCTTTTCAATGTCTAATAAAACCATTCCAGTAGATTTTCCTTCTGACCGATTTCTTTTGATAGAGTTGCATATCCTCAATGCTTGATGGGAAGTACTGTGGTAACGTCTAAAACCAAACTGTTCGTGAGGAAAAATTTTATGAACATCTATGAATTTTAAGATTTTCTCCTTTAATACCTTTTCGTATACTTTACTAAGATTGCTTAGTAGGCTGATAGGTCTATAACTTTCCGGACTTTCTGGAGGCTTACCAGCTTTTAATATGGGTACCACTTTTGCAAGTTTCCATGTGTCAGGAAAGTATTTCATTTTTAGACATGCGTTTATGATGAATGCTATGTATTTTATAGCTGCTATGGGCAATTGCTTTAAATAAATGTTTCTTAACAAGTCAAGTCCTCCTGTTTTCCTAGGCCGAAGGTTATTTAATATAAATTGTATATCTTTTTCGTTAACAAAGATAGTGGAAGGAGAATTATTTGACCTTTCTTCCAAAAAAGTTTGAATGGTGTTGCTAACAAGAGTGTTAGTGTGCACATCACCTAAATTTTGCGAGACAATGTGATTGCTCGAAAAAGTTACCATGGAGGAACCACACAAGATTTGACTTTATAGGCTAGAACTGAAGTCGCGCCAACTGCTTAACTCAAAATACAGTCAAGAAAGTAGCTCTCAAGCCGAGAAACGGGATCGACCATAAGCACTACCGTGAAATTACGTACAATTTTCAAATTTCTTGTACTTGCTAATTTTGCGACCTCGGGCAGCTATGTTACCATGGAGGAACCACACAAGATTTGACTTTATAGGCTAGAACTGAAGTCGCGCCAGCTGCTTAACTCAAAATACAGTCAAGAAAGTAGCTCTCAATCCGAGAAACGGGATCGACCATAAGCACTACCGTGAAATTACATACAATTTTCAAATTTCTTGTACTTGCTAAGTTTGCGACCTCGGGCAGCTATGTTACCATGGAGGAACCACACAAGACTTGACTTTATAGGCTAGAACTGAAGTCGCGCCAACTGCTTAACTCAAAATACAGTCAAGAAAGTGGCTCTGAAGCCGAGAAACGGGATCGACCATAAGCACTAATGTGAAATTACATACAATTTTCAAATTTCTTGTACTTGCTAAATTTGTGACCTCGGGCAGCTATGTTACCATGGAGGAACCACACAAGATTTGACTTTATAGGCTAGAACTGAAGTCGCGCCAACTGCTTAAATCAAAATACAGTCAAGAAAGTAGATCTGAAGCCGAGAAACGGGATCGACCATAAGCACTACCGTGAAATTACGTACAATTTTCAAATTTCTTGTACTTGCTAACTTTGCGACCTCGGGCAGCTATGTTACCATGGAGGAACTACACAAGATTTGACTTTATAGGCTAGAACTGAAGTCGCGCCAACTGCTTAACTCAAAATACAGTCAAGAAAGTAGCTCTCAAGCCGAGAAACGGGATCGACCATAAGCACTACCGTGAAATTACGTACAATTTTCAAATTTCCTGTACTTGCTAACTTTGCGACCTCGGGCAGCTATGTTACCATGGAGGAACCACATAAGATTTGACTTTATAGGCTAGAACTGAAGTCGCGCCAACTGCTTAACTCAAAATACAGTCAAGAAAAAGCTCTCAAGCCGAGAAACGGGATCGACCACAAGCACTAATGTGAAATTACATACAATTTTCAAATTTCTTGTACTTGCTAACTTTGCGAGCTCGGGCAGCTATGTTACCATGGAGGAACCACACAAGATTTGACTTTATAGGCTAGAACTGAAGTCGCGCCAACTGCTTAAATCAAAATACAGTCAAGAAAGTAGCTCTGAAGCCGAGAAACGGGATCGACCATAAGCACTACCGTGAAATTACGTACAATTTTCAAATTTCTTGTACTTGCTAACTTTGCGACCTCAGCAGCTATGTTACCATGGAGGACCCACACAAGATTTGACTTTATAGGTTAGAACTGAAGTCGCACGAACTGTTTAACTCAAAATACAGTCAAGAAAGTGGCTCTGAAGCCGAGAAACGGGATCGACCATAAGCACTAATGTGAAATTACATACAATTTTCAAATTTCTTGTACTTGCTAAATTTGTGACTTCGGGCAGCTATGTTACCATGGAGGAACGACACAAGATTTGACTTTATAGGCTAGAACTGAAGTCGCGCCAACTGCTTAAATCAAAATACAGTCAAGAAAGTAGCTCTGAAGCCGAGAAACGGGATCGACCATAAGCACTACCGTGAAATTACGTACAATTTTCAAATTTCTTGTACTTGCTAACTTTGCGACCTCAGCAGCTATGTTACCATGGAGGACCCACACAAGATTTGACTTTATAGGTTAGAACTGAAGTCGCACGAACTGTTTAACTCAAAATACAGTCAAGAAAGTAGCTCTGAAGCCGAGAAACGGGATCGACCATAAGCACTACCGTGAAATTACGTACAATTTTCAAATTTCTTGTACTTGCTAACTTTGCGACCTCGGGCAGCTATGTTACCATGGAGGAACCACACAAGATTTGACTTTATAGGTTAGAACTGAAGTCGCACGAACTGTTTAACTCAAAATACAGTCAAGAAAGTAGCTCTCAAGCCGAGAAACGGGATCGACCATAAGCACTACCGTGAAATTACATACAATTTTCAAATTTCTTGTACTTGCTAACTTTGCGACCTCGGGCAGCTATGTTACCATGGAGGAACCACACAAGATTTGACTTTATAGGCTAGAACTGAAGTCGCGCCAACTGCCTAACTCAAAATACAGTCAAGAAAGTAGCTCTCAAGCCGAGAAACGGGATCGACTATAAGCACTACCGTGAAATTACGTACAATTTTCAAATTTCTTCTACTTGCTAAATTTGCGACCTCGGCAGCTATGTTATCATGGAGGAACCACACAAGATTTGACTTTATAGGCTAGAACTGAAGTCGCGCCAACTGCTTAACTCAAAATACAGTCAAGAAAGTAGCTCTCAAGCCGAGAAACGGGATCGACCATAAGCACTAATGTGAAATTACATACAATTTTCAAATTTCTTGAACTCGCTAACTTTGCGACCTCGGGCAGCTATGTTACCATCGAGGAACCACACAAGATTTGACTTTATAGGCTAGAACTGAAGTCGCGCCAACTGCTTAACTCAAAATACAGTCAAGAAAGTAGCTCTCAATCCGAGAAACGGGATCGACCATAAGCACTAACGTGAAATTACATACAATTTTCAAATTTCTTGTACATGCTAACTTTGCGACCTCGGGCAGCTATGTTACCATGGAGGAACCACACAAGATTTGACTTTGTAGGCTAGAATTGAAGTCGCGCCAACTGCTTAACTTAAAATACAGTCAAGAAAGTAGCTCTGAAGGCGAGAAACGGGATCGACCATAAGCACTAATGTGAAATTACATACAATTTTCAAATTTTTTGTACTTGCTAACTTTGTGACCTCGGGCAGCTATGTTACCATGGAGGAACCACACAAGATTTGACTTTATAGGCTAGAACTGAAGTCGCGCCAACTGCTTAACTCAAAATACAGTCAAGAAAGTAGCTCTCAAGCCGAGAAACGGGATCGACCATAAGCACTACCGTGAAATTACGTACAATTTTCAAATTTCTTGTACTTGCTAATTTTGCGACCTCGGGCAGCTATGTTACCATGGAGGAACCACACAAGATTTGACTTTATAGGCTAGAACTGAAGTCGCGCCAGCTGCTTAACTCAAAATACAGTCAAGAAAGTAGCTCTCAATCCGAGAAACGGGATCGACCATAAGCACTACCGTGAAATTACATACAATTTTCAAATTTCTTGTACTTGCTAAGTTTGCGACCTCGGGCAGATATGTTACCATGGAGGAACCACACAAGACTTGACTTTATAGGCTAGAACTGAAGTCGCGCCAACTGCTTAACTCAAAATACAGTCAAGAAAGTGGCTCTGAAGCCGAGAAACGGGATCGACCATAAGCACTAATGTGAAATTACATACAATTTTCAAATTTCTTGTACTTGCTAAATTTGTGACCTCGGGCAGCTATGTTACCATGGAGGAACCACACAAGATTTGACTTTATAGGCTAGAACTGAAGTCGCGCCAACTGCTTAAATCAAAATACAGTCAAGAAAGTAGATCTGAAGCCGAGAAACGGGATCGACCATAAGCACTACCGTGAAATTACGTACAATTTTCAAATTTCTTGTACTTGCTAACTTTGCGACCTCGGGCAGCTATGTTACCATGGAGGACCCACACAAGATTTGACTTTATAGGCTAGAACTGAAGTCGCGCCAACTGCCTAACTCAAAATACAGTCAAGAAAGTAGCTCTCAAGCCGAGAAACGGGATCGACTATAAGCACTACCGTGAAATTACGTACAATTTTCAAATTTCTTCTACTTGCTAAATTTGCGACCTCGGGCAGCTATGTTATCATGGAGGAACCACACAAGATTTGACTTTATAGGCTAGAACTGAAGTCGCGACAACTGCTTAATACAAAATACAGTCAAGAAAGTAGCTCTCAAGCCGAGAAACGGGATCGACCATAAGCACTAATGTGAAATTACATACACTGTTCAAATGTCTTGTACTTGCTAACTTTGCGACCTCGGGCAGCTATGTTACCATGGAGGAACCACACAAGATTTGACTTTATAGGCTAGAACTGAAGTCGCGCCAACTGTATAACTCAAAATACAGTCAAGAAAGTAGCTCTGAAGCCGAGAAACGGGATCGACCATAAGCACTAATGTGAAATTACATACAATTTTCAAATTTCTTGTACTTGCTAACTTTGTGACCTCGGGCAGCTATGTTACCAGGGAGGAACCACACAAGAATTGACTTTATAGGCTAGAACTGAAGTCGCGCCAACTGCTTAACTCAAAATACAGTCAAGAAAGTAGCTCTGAAGCCGAGAAACGGGATCGACCATAAGCACTACCGTGAAATTACGTACAATTTTCAAATTTCTTGTACTTGCTAACTTTGCGACCTCGGGTAGCTATGTTACCATGGAGGAACCACACAAGATTTGACTTTGTAGGCTAGAACTGAAGTCGCACGAACTGCTTAACTCAAAATACAGTCAAGAAAGTAGCTCTCAAGCCGAGAAACGGGATCGACCATAAGCACTACCGTGAAATTACGTACAATTTTCAAATTTCTTGTACTTGCTAATTTTGCGACCCCGGGCAGCTATGTTACCATGGAGGAACTACACAAGATTTGACTTTATAGGCTAGAACTGAAGTCGCGCCAACTGCTTAACTCAAAATACAGTCAAGAAAGTAGCTCTGAAGCCGAGAAACGGGATCGACCATAAGCACTACCGTGAAATTACATACAATTTTCAAATTTCTTGTACTTGCTAACTTTGCGACCTCGGGCAGCTATGTTACCATGGAGGAACCACACAAGACTTGACTTTATAGGCTAGAATTGAAGTCGCGCCAACTGCCTAACTCAAAATACAGTCAAGAAAGTAGCTCTGAAGGCGAGAAACGGGATCGACCATAAGCACTAATGTGAAATTACATACAATTTTCAAATTTTTTGTACTTGCTAACTTTGTGACCTCGGGCAGCTATATTACCATGGAGGAACCACACAAGATTTGACTTTATAGGCTAGAACTGAAGTCGCGCCAACTGCCTAACTCAAAATACAGTCAAGAAAGTAGCTCTCAAGCCGAGAAACGGGATCGACCATAAGCAATGCCGTGAAATTACGTACAATTTTCAAATTTCTTGTACTTGCTAACTTTGCGACCTCGGGCAGCTATGTTACCATGGAGGAACCACACAAGATTTGACTTTATAGGCTAGAACTGAAGTCGCGCCAACTGCTTAACTCAAAATACAGTCAAGAAAGTAGCTCTGAAGCCGAGAAACGGGATCGACCATAAGCACTAATGTGAAATTACATACACTGTTCAAATGTCTTGTACTTGCTAAATTTGCGACCTCGGGCAGCTATGTTACCATCGAGGAACCACACAAGATTTGACTTTATAGGCTAGAACTGAAGTCGCGCCAACTGCTTAACTCAAAATACAGTCAAGAAAGTAGCTCTGAAGCCGAGAAACGGGATCGACCATAAGCACTAATGTGAAATTACATACAATTTTCAAATTTCTTGTACTTGCTAACTTTGTGACCTCGGGCAGCTATGTTACCATGGAGGAACCACACACGAATTGACTTTATAGGCTAGAACTGAAGTCGCGCCAACTGCTTAACTCAAAATACGGTCAAGAAAGTAGCTCTGAAGCCGAGAAACGGGATCGACCATAAGCACTACCGTGAAATTACGTACAATTTTCAAATTTCTTGTACTTGCTAACTTTGCGACCTCGGGCAGCTATGTTACCATGGAGGAACCACACAAGATTTGACTTTGTAGGCTAGAACTGAAGTCGCACGAACTGCTTAACTCAAAATACAGTCAAGAAAGTAGCTCTCAAGCCGAGAAACGGGTTCGACCATAAGCAATACCGTGAAATTACGTACAATTTTCAAATTTCTTGTACTTGCTAATTTTGCGACCCCGGGCAGCTATGTTACCATGGAGGAACTACACAAGATTTGACTTTATAGGCTAGAACTGAAGTCGCGCCAACTGCTTAACTCAAAATACAGTCAAGAAAGTAGCTCTGAAGCCGAGAAACGGGATCGACCATAAGCACTACCGTGAAATTACGTACAATTTTCAAATTTCTTGTACTTGCTAACTTTGCGACCTCGGGCAGCTATGTTACCATCGAGGAACCACACAAGATTTGACTTTATAGGCTAGAACTGAAGTCGCACGAACTGCTTAACTCAAAATACAATCAAGAAAGTAGCTCTCAAGCCGAGAAACGGGATCGACCATAAGCACTAATGTGAAATTACATACAATTTTCAAATTTCTTGTACTTGCTAACTTTGTGACCTCGGGCAGCTATGTTACCATGGAGGAACCACACAAGATTTGACTTTATAGGCTAGAACTGAAGTCGCACCAACTGCTTAACTCAAAATACAGTCAAGAAAGTAGCTCTGAAGCCGAGAAACGGGATCGACCATAAGCACTACCGTGAAATTACGTACAATTTTCAAATTTCTTGTACTTGCTAACTTTGCGACCTCGGGCAGCTATGTTACCATGGAGGAACAACATAAGATTTGACTTTACAGGCTAGAACTGAAGTCGCGCCAACTGCTTAACTCAAAATACAGTCAAGAAAGTAGCTCTCAAGCCGAGAAACGGGATCGACCCGAAGCACTACCGTGAAATTACGTACAATTTTCAAATTTCTTGTACTTGCTAACTTTGCGACCTCGGGCAGCTATGTTACCATGGAGGAACCACACAAGCTTTGACTTAATAGGCTAGAACTGAAGTCGCGCCGACTGCTTACCTCAAAATACAGTCAAGAAAGTAGCTCTCAAGCCGAGAAACGGGATCGACCATAAGCACTAATGTGAAATTACATACAATTTTCAAATTTCTTGTACTTGCTAACTTTGTGACCTCGGGCAGCTATGTTACCATGGAGGAACCACATAAGATTTGACTTTATACCCTAGAACTGAAGTCGCACCAACTGCTTAACTCAAAATACAGTCAAGAAAGTAGCTCTGAGGCCGAGAAACGGGATCGACCATAAGCACTACCGTGAAATTACGCACAATTTTCAAATTTCTTGTAACTGCTAACTTTGCGACCTCGGGCAGCTATGTTACCATGGAGGAACCACACAAGATTTGACTTTATAGGCTAGGACTGAAGTCGCGCCAACTGCTTAACTCAAAATACAGTCAAGAAAGTAGCTCTCAAGCCGAGAAACGGGATCGACCATAAGCACTAATGTGAAATTACATACACTGTTCAAATGTCTTGTACTTGCTAACTTTGCGACCTCGGGCAGCTATGTTACCATGGAGGAACCACACAAGATTTGACTTTATAGGCTAGAACTGAAGTCGCGCCAACTGCTTAACTCAAAATACAGTCAAGAAAGTAGCTCTGAAGCCGAGAAACGGGATCGACCATAAGCACTAATGTGAAATTACATACAATTTTCAAATTTCTTGTACTTGCTAACTTTGTGACCTCGGGCAGCTATGTTACCATGGAGGAACCACACAAGAATTGACTTTATAGGCTAGAACTGAAGTCGCGCCAACTGCTTAACTCAAAATACAGTCAAGAAAGTAGCTCTGAAGCCGAGAAACGGGATCGACCATAAGCACTACCGTGAAATTACGTACAATTTTCAAATTTCTTGTACTTGCTAACTTTGCGACCTCGGGCAGCTATGTTACCATGGAGGAACCACACAAGATTTGACTTTGTAGGCTAGAACTGAAGTCGCACGAACTGCTTAACTCAAAATACAGTCAAGAAAGTAGCTCTCAAGCTGAGAAACGGGATCGACCATAAGCACTACCGTGAAATTACGTACAATTTTCAAATTTCTTGTACTTGCTAATTTTGCGACCCCGGGCAGCTATGTTACCATGGAGGAACTACACAAGATTTGACTTTATAGGCTAGAACTGAAGTCGCGCCAACTGCTTAACTCAAAATACAGTCAAGAAAGTAGCTCTCAAGCCGAGAAACGGGATCGACCATAAGCACTACCGTGAAATTACGTACAATTTTCAAATTTCTTGTACTTGCTAATTTTGCGACCTCGGGCAGCTATGTTACCATGGAGGAACCACACAAGATTTGACTTTATAGGCTAGAACTGAAGTCGCACGAACTACTTAACTCAAAATACAGTCAAGAAAGTAGCTTTGAAGCCGAGAAACGGGATCGACCATAAGCACTACCTTGAAATTACATACAATTTTCAAATTTCTTGTACTTGCTACCTTTGCGACCTCGGGCAGCTATGTTACCATGGAGGAACCACACAAGATTTGACTTTATAGGCTAGAACTGAAGTCGCGCCAACTGCTTAACTCAAAATACAGTCAAGAAAGTAGCTCTCAAGCCGAGAAACGGGATCGACCATAAGCACTAATGTGAAATTACATACAATTTTCAAATTTCTTGTACTTGCTAACTTTGCGACCTCGGGCAGCTATGTTACCATGGAGGAACCACACAAGATTTGACTTTATAGGCTAGAACTGAAGTCGCGCCAACTGCTTAACTCAAAATACAGTCAAGAAAGTGGCTCTGAAGCCGAGAAACGGGATCGACCATAAGCACTAATGTGAAATTACATACAATTTTCAAATTTTTTGTACTTGCTAACTTTGTGACCTCGGGCAGCTATGTTACCATGGAGGAACCACACAAGATTTGACTTTATAGGCTAGAACTGAAGTCGCAAATACTTGTGATCAAATTTTACTTCTTCCAAATTCAAATGATTCAGGAGGTCTGATAAAGAATCCGATAATGATCACGATGGTGCTATTATAGATGAAATTCTCTCCGAGTATTCATACAGAAAAGTATCTAGGTCATACGATGAAAACCAAACAAAGATAGAGAAAGATCATGAGTACGTTTGGGTTGACGGTGAGAGGAAGTATAACAATGAACTAATAAATAAATGTTTTCTCAATGAAAATCAAATAAAATCTATGCGGAGATCTTCACATGTTCGTATTGCAATCTGCAATCTGCAATTGCTTTTCATAGATTGTGTGAGTTTCTGAAGGTCACGTGGAACTTAACCACTCTTCTGTGGTAAGCTAAATTAAGTCTTTTGATTTTAGACCCTTTTTTGCCACCTTCTCTGTTGGGCAGGACCACAAAATTTTCTTTATAATTCAAGTCGGGACTTTGGGCACCTTGCGTTGGGAGTGTCGGTTTGTTTCTGGCGATTTTTAACTAGTATTGGTTGTTAAGTGTAACTTTCCTGATGGATACAGTTACCGGTTCTTCCATTTTTTATGACGTTAAAGCAAAGAATGCATATGAAGATAGAATTAAAAAGACCAAATTAAAAAAAATCATAAATTTCTTAGTAAACATAAACATATACTTTTTGTTTTGCAAAGATTTTCTTGATACATAGATACTGTGAGCGTCATTAATATTCGGTTTTTATATTAATGTTTTTTTTTTAAGGTTAATATTTTCTATTGAAATAATAAAAGGCCAATATAACATATTTTATATGAACTCAGATATGTTGTAAAAAGATTGATTCAAAAAAATAATAAAAATCAAAAACCAAAAGGAACTCAAAATTACAGGCTTTACTTTTTTTTTACTTTACTATAATGTTCCCTTAAAATACTACTATGCAGAACAAATCTACTTTATGTGCCAATCTTGTTAATACTTGCATATATAACCGCGAATCCCACATTAGCCGAAGTGGATGAAATAAATAAAATGCATCAATAGTTTTTCCATTTCAAATTACAATGGGCCACAAAGGGAAAAGTTCGACACTGAACAAAGATAATTAGTAATTCACCATTATGGGAAAGGCGAAATATACCAAAAAATTGGTTAAATGTAGATAATGAGACCTAATACCTTCAGCGACATCGCTCGTAGATATCAAAATGAGGTAAAGTGGCAGAGCTATCAGCCAGTAAGTGCACAATGTGAACGATAGCATTCGCCAGAACCATGATCCGGAGTCCTACTTCATAACTTTTATCTTCGAGGTGATATCAATCATTGGCGTTCAGAGAACCTTGGCTTTACCAGGTTCAATGACGATTTCATACTAAATATCATACCACAAGTGTCTGTTCTTGGCTCCAACCTCTTTTTAATCTACATCAACTCTTTTTTTGATCAATCTTTTGTAGGATATAAACCGCGATGTACATCTGTTACGAATCTGGTTTGCGGAACACAGATTAATTATCAGCAATTATTCAATATATTATCCTAAGTTATAAGAATAAATGATATTTTAAATTGTTATTATATTTTATGTTGTTATACATAAATAGATTTCAGGACTGACCATTGAACTTGGCAGCCATTTAGATCTCACTTCTTTTGTCGTTGAAGTCAATAACCAAGGCATATATCATAATATTGAACTTGGCTCTCATTTCACATTTATGTTTTTGATTGGATATCATTACTTTTTGTACAGAAATTATTAATAGGTACTTATTTATAATAAAATGAATACCATTGGTTTTTGGTTATCTACTGTACATATTTCCCTACGTGTACGGGATATAATTGTCTTTTTTGTGTTAGTTTCTATATTTTCTTGTACCTTTGAGATGTTTGAATGAATTGCCAATTCAGTATCCGCGTTTTCTGTTTGTACTTAATATGGCCAAGTCAGGGCGGTATAACGTGCGCAGGCGGTTGTACTCTACAATAGAGCTCTCTTGTGCCTTGATTTGACTTGGATCTAAATTGATAAGATGTACTCCATCTAAGGATTTAACTCTGGAGAGTCCAACGTAAGCCTAATACATACATAGATACGCGACCGAAGCCGCGCGGGTCAGCTAGTAAAAAAAAACCGGACAAGTGCGAGTTGGACTCGCCCACTGAGGGTTTCGCACAAATTCGTAGGTACATATTGTTAATAGTTCCGGAATTGAGTCCCGCAATTTTTTCTGAGCTTTTCCCGAAATTCGGTTTCCAGAACCTATAATTATTTATATTATTGTGTTTTATAAATGAAATTGTGGTTATGCTAAATTAAGGGTAACATGCCTATAAAAGAAAAATATAATGAAATTACATTTTGAGGATTGGTTTTGAAATCTATGTTGAAATCTCCTACAACAATGAGGCAAGTAATATTACCATTGCGGCTGTTTTCGAATATTGCTGTATTTATGTATTCTACAGCAATATTGGTTAGACATCGTGGTGACCTATAAACAACAATCAATCGGATGTTAAACATCACAAAATGTATATACACACAGTTCGTTCATATGAATGTGATAGATCCCCAATCTGGATTTGTATTAGCTATAGATTGACCATCTACTCTGCACACCTCACCAAAACCACCAGACTTTTCCCTCCACTTGTAGTATAAGGCATTTCCCTTCCCCCCGGCCCCTTTCTCACTTTCCCCCCAATCTCATTCATGTTTATTTTTTTTTATTTCATCCAAGATCCTTGAGCGATCCTCCATCATTGTACACATTCAATTTACTCAAGGATGTATGTAAATTATCTCGTACATTCATCTTTACTTTCATACATGCATATATGTATGTACATATAAACATAATTGTGTGTGATCACATGGTACTATTTTTTCTTTATTTCGTTCTTCTTCTTCTCCTTCTTCTTCTTTTATTTCAATTGTATACATATGTGAAGATCCTTTCATTGGGTTAGTGTCGAATACAATTGAAGCGCATCACCAGACAAAAAAATGTGCAGACTGGAAAAATAAAGAGTTGTGTATGTGTTACTCCGTTTCATACTTCACCTCCCTCTCCAATAAAATCAGTTTTAAATAAAGACTATTTTTCTTATGATTTAATTGCAAACGTATAGTTTTCAGATTTTTTCCTGTACTTATAGTATATGACGACATTACTTGCCAAATTTCATAGTTCTAGGTCATCTGGAAGTGGGTTAGAGTTTTGATCTATAGGTCAGTGATAAAAATGACGATTTTTGGACGTTAATATCTAAATAACCGTTAAAGGTGTGGTTATGAAATTTGGAGTACTTATCTACATATTTCGTAAGTCTCAATATATGTGCCAAATTTGACATGTTTAGATGGAATAGTTTTTGAGTTAAATGGTTCGTGTAATATTACTGTGCTGCTCGCCAGTTCTGTTCGCTTGAACTTGGCTTGACACGCTACTACGTGATTAGATTATGCATTTCATTTTATGTATGCTGGAGTCCTCCGACATCAATATAAATTTCCACGCACATTGTTGCTGTCCCTACAACATGGTAAACTGCACATGAACTTAAGAAATGTGCAGGCCCATGTTTAACCATGGATTGTCGTGCAATCTTAATTGTTTCAAAGTTGGAGAAGTAAAAAGATTTAGGTACTTACTCAATTTCATTCGAAGTTTCTACGATCTGTTGGAGCACTCAGTCACAAATACCGGTCCATTGTACTTTCATTCGAAGTTACAATATGGTATAAAATGTTGGGGGGGAGGGGTGCCTACATCACTTATTTCCAACCACTTGTTGTGTTACAGAAATGTGCTGCCAGAATATTATGTAAGGCTACTATCCAACTCGATGATGCTGTTCCGGTTCCTGAAGACCCTGCCAGTTAGACATCTTTATTATTTTAAGGTTTTGGTGTTTTTTTTTTTTTTTTTTTTTATAGCTGGCAATTCTGCCAAGTGTAACTTACTTGTGTGATAGAACAGTGTTGCTTCATACTTACTTTTTTAATAAAAAAAAACCCACACAAAAAAATAAAAATAAGGAGAAATATCCCAAAACAACGTCTCTCATCGGCGCACCGCTGGATATCGAATTCCCCACTCAGCAGTAGCTCACCTGGAAGAAAAAAGTTAAATATTATTCACGAATAATACATTCGTATTATTCTGTCGTCTTCGGTGACAGTTGTCTCTGGGGCGAAGCTCCTTTGTGAAAGGTGTGGTACTTAAATATTAAATACCAGTAATTCTCTCTACAACGCAATAAGCTCCAAGGGTTCATGCCTAGGTAAACTCCGACAGCTTTTTTAAAAGAACATACTCATCTCATTCCATATTTTTGGGCCTGTATTGCAAATAGATGAGTGACATTCGCCCCTGTCCGGGCGCGATCTTAACACCTTTTCGGATCTCCGTGTCCATAATAACCTCATCCCCATGATAACTGCGACCACTACAACATCTTCAAGTGCTATAACAACACTTGCCTCAGTAAGCTCCACAGAAACTCTGACATCACAGGTAGGACAAACAACAACAACCCCTACCATAACAACATCAAAGATACAAATAGAAAATCTACCCATTTACCAAGCGACAACCAACCGTACAAAAGCTAAGTAGTCTGCAAAATCATTAACACATCAAAACAGACTATCCCCCAGCCTATTTAAACCAATGACACCATGAAACCTGAAGTACTGGTTAAGCTAAATAAAACTGACAGACTCTTCAGACCGTTTCGACATCTTCAGCTCAGAAGAAGACATCGTAGAAAACATAACAAATAACGAAAAAGCCGTTAAAACAAACCAATCTAATAAAAATCATACAGAATGAACCAGCAAACCTCCCCCCATCTACATAAGGTTTTAAATCCTTTAAAACGTTAAACAACGCACTTAACGAAGTTGCAAAACAAAATTTCGAACTGAAAGTCCTAAGAAACAATGAGCGTGCAGCCCTCTGACGCCACTCACTACAGACGCATAATAAAAATGCTACAGAAAAACGAAACAAAATACTACGCATTCAGACCAAAAGTAGAAAAAGGCTTTAAAGTTGTTCTGAGAAATATGCATCACTCCACAGAGACAGAAGACATCATAAAAGCACTGGAAGAAAAAGGCCACAAGTTCATAAACACACATAAAATACTACAGGGACATGATAACAACCAAAAACATATACGCACTTGCTTATATGAAAGGTTTCCTTTGAATCGCCACACCATAAAAGAGTAATCGCACAGTGCACTAATTGTCAAAAACGGCGTAAAATGTGCTGGAAACTACAGAACCATTAACTGTCGAATCTCCTCCACAGATGGCATAACAAAATGCACCTTATGTCAAGGTAGCCACACTTCCTACTACAAAGGCTGCGAAATCTATAAAGCACTAAAAATTGAACGCTTCCCAGCTCTACGCAAAAAAACTATCCTGACGACCAATGAAGAAAAAAGAAATGGAAACCTGACCAACATCCAACCAGGCATAACGTATGCCCAAGCAACAGCATCCAAACCTAACAACCAAAGCACCCGACCCCCATATGACATCAACAAAGAAAGAGCGACGAAAACAAACAGCCCAGCAAGAAAAAATCCAATGCCAGAAGCAACACAAAAACCCCCATTAAAAAAATTCTGTCACAAACGACATGGCCGCACTTAAGGTGATGGTGAAAAATTGAACACAACAAATGACAAATATCATGAACAGGGTTACCCTGTTACTAACTAAACTTAATGGACAAAATGCATAAGGACCTTAAAATAATTATCTGGAACGCAAATGGACTTAATCGACACGCCCTCGTTAAAACAATTTATAAAAGACAGCGATACAGACATCCTATTAATGCAAAACCACTTTACGAACAACAGCTATGTACGTATCCCAGGCTACAACATGCACTTCACAAATCATCCCGATGGAACAGCTCATGGAGGCACGGGTATCCTATTTAAAACAAAAATTAAATACATCGAACTAGAGCGGCACACATGTAAACATATTCAAGTCACCACAATTCAACTCCAAGACCAACACGGACAACTCTCAATATCAGCAATTTATTATCCCCCGAGGCATCAAATCTCTAGAATGCAATTCGATCACTACCTTAAATGAATTGGACAAATTTTTTAGTGGCCGGTGACCTAAACTCTAAGCACACCGATTGGGGATCAAGGTTAACAACGGCCAAAAGGAAAAACCTACTACGGGCGATTAAACTAAACAACTGCAAATACCTTAGTACTGGCGAGCCCTCCTATTGGCCAATTGACCCACAAAAAAAAAACCGGACCTAATCGATTTCTGCATATTTAAAAACTTAACTCTTGAAAACCTGAAAATCAGATCTCGTGTTGAACTTTCATCTGACCGCTCCCCCATCCAACTGGACTATTCAGCTAACTTGAAATCACAGCATGGAAACCACCGATTATACAACATAAAAACGGACTGGGACACCTACAGGGAATATATAGACTCAATGATGAAATAGAAAAAGTTATAGTGTACTTCAACTACACAATAAGCGAAGCAGCCTGTCACAAAATCAAAAACAATCGACTATATTACACCGCCAAACATATTAAAACAAACAAAGCACAAAAGAAAACTAAGAAAAATTTGGCAAACTACAAGATCTCCCGATGAAAAAAAAAGACTCAAAAAGCGACAAAGAAACTCAAAGCAACTCTACTCAACATTCAAAACGAAAACAAACCCAACTATGTATATAAAAAACCTAACATCTGCATCCGAAACTGATTTCTCGCTATGGAAAGCAACGAAAAAAAAATTGGAAACAAAATAACCCATCAACCGCCACTGAAAAAAAACGATAACTCTTGGGTTAGGACAAACCTCGACAAAGCTGATACACTAGCAAAATACTTCGAAGAAGTATTCACAAATGACGACATCAGTCAAAATCTCCAGCCTATGAGCAGAGCAATCACTCCATATCTTGCTATCAAAAACATGACGATCAGAGAAATCCAAAACATAATCAAAAAAAGAATTGATCACAAGAAAGACCCAGGGCACGATTTACTGACCGGAAAGATGTTAGACTTTCTTTCCTCAAATCCTGGAAAGTATCCCTAATAATACCCATCCCAAAACCAGGTAAAGACCCCGTGAAACCAGCCTCATACAGACCCATTAGCCTACTTCCTTCTTTATCCAAAATCTTCGAGATTTTTTTTTTTTTTTATAATTCGTGCAGGTTCAAGAGTTACGCTCTTATAATGTTTGTCACACAACCTGGACGGGGTGCAGATGGTTTGTGTCGAAGATGTTCGTTCAATACTCTCCGGAAGTGGTTGCCTTGGGATTCGAGAGATTCCACTAAATTTGTCGCGTTGTTTGTAGTTTTTACAGTTTTACAGCAATTTTATTCCACGTCATTAAGATGTTATATTGGAAATGCACACGCAGAGTATTCTACGACAGAATGGAACCCATACTCAATCAAATAAACTTGATACCCGACCATCAATTCGGATTCCGACGACAACACTCAACAATTCAGCAGATTCAAAGGGTGGTAAATAAAATTTCAACAGACCAAGATGAAAAAAAAAATACTGCGTGGGCGTATTTCTTGACGTGGCAAAGGCATTTGACCAAGTGTGGCACAGGGGACAAACTACACAAACTACAAAACCTACTCCCCCGGGATTTCTATCTTCTACTTAAGAGTTATCTCACAGATCGGACCTTTTATGCCAAGTATAAGGACGAAACTACATTACTACACCAGACAAGAGCAGGAGTAAACAGGGAAGTGTCCTAGGACCAATCTTGCACTTGCTGTACACTACTGACATCCCTCTCCCGAGATAATATATCTGTAAGTTGGCATTGGAACAACAGAATTCGTGCTGTAAAATCCAACAGCGCGAGTATGTTTTCGCAAATAAATAAAATATTTCGGAGAAACAATCAGAATGACATTCAGGATCTAAAGCTTCCGAGAACGTCAGACAATGAACGCTTGTTAGGAACAGTTAGCATCGATCCGGAGAGCGCCATCCTGGATCACGACTTCTTCGTGATCGAGCATCCTCAGGAGAAGGTGGCGACAGTGGGAGCTGTCTTCCAGGAGGTGTATAAGGTGAATGAAAGTATTCGCCCGAACCACCACCTGGAAGATAGAACCCTGCTTCATCACTTCTATCTTTGAAATGATATCGATCATTGGCGATCAGAGAACCTTGGTTTTACAAGGTTCAATGAAGATTTCATGGCAAACAATGTCATCGCCAATGAGGGGGTTAATACCCTGTTCATATCGACGGAAGATCTTCAGATGATCTTCGAGTCATTGAGGAAGAAAAAATCCGCGGGAGTCGACGGTATATCCAATGTTGTGCTTAGGCACCTTCCGCCAGTGGCTGTAGAGAGGTACACCATCCTGTTCAACAATGCACTGAATAATGCATATTATCCAGTGCATTCGAAGACAGCGGTGGTGCAACCAATTCCCAAGAGGGGTAAAGACACATCTAACCCGGAAAATCTCCGGTCAATAAGTCTCCTTCCGAGTATCAGCAAGGTCTTCGAGAAGGTGATCCATAGGGCCCTGTCTAAATGGGTCGAGGACAATAAAATCATCCCGGATAACCAATTCGGTTTCAGAGCCGGGCATGATGTCGGATGTCCAATGGAATAAATGCAAGATCCAATGCACGGGTGCCTGTCTGATTCTTCTTCTTCTTCTTCTTTTCCTTTTTTTCGGCGTCGTTATGGTCAGAAGTGTAGGACCATAACCTTCCCACTTAACTGCATTCCTACTGGTCCGCTTGTGGGGTCCGCCGGTTTGACCTCAGAAAGTAGCGGCAGGCTTCCCGGTTTGGGATTACTTCATCGCTGAGGCCAATCAAATGCTGGTGTTTTTGCATTTGTTTGCACCAATTGTTTTTCGGCCTGCCTTTTTGCCTTTTTGTTTTTGTGACACGGGCATGCTCCAGATTTTTTTTTTGTTTGATCTTACTTTTACAATACCGGTGATCTCCAGTCGTGTCAACCCACTGATTTGCATGTACACTTGTGGGGCAGTTTAATGGTGGTATATGTGTCCCTAGGCTCACTTTGGTGTTTTCTAAATTGCCTAGATGTGATTTTTGTTTACCTTTGTTTTAGTCGCCTTTTACGACTTGTCTGATTGACTTGGAAAAAGCCTTCGACATCGTATGGTTAGAATATCTTTATTACAAGCTCAGTCGGATGGGCATAAGTAAACCACTGCTATGTATGATTTTTGACATGTTAACAGGTAGAAAGTTCGTAGTGAAAATTGTCAACGTGACTTCTACCCAAACATTCGAAATCAAAAATGGACTGCAACAGGGTACGGTAAATTCGCCGATCCTTTTCAGCATTTACCTAAGCGATCTGCTAGTTTCTCTTCACCATTCAATAGCGTACGCAGACGACCTAATCGCGTACAGATCAGGTCCAACGATCGACGTTATTGTTATTCTTCTGCAGCGTGACTTCGAAAAAATTCAGCAGTATTGTGATGACTGGAAGTTGAAAATCAACTTCCAGAAATCAGAATCTATATTGTTCAGAACGCCTTTGTCTAGGGCCTCTCGGGACACTAGAAAAAACTGGCGCAGGTTCTTAATTTTAGGACCGGACGGACGTCTATATCTATATTTTGACAAACATGTAGATGCTGCTCTGGCAAGGGCCCGGGGCGCTTTCGCTCTAACAAGATGGCTGTTTCATAGCAGCCAACTTGTTTCTAGGGTGAAGGTAATCTGCTACATGGCCTTAATCAGGCCCATGGTTGCCTATGGATGTCCCGTCTGGTTCAATGTGAGAGCCAGCTTAATGGAAAGGTTTCGGGTGTTTGAGAGACAATGTCTCAGGACGTGTCTACATAGGCTACATAGGACGCCCGAATCTGAGTACACGAAATTTTACCCGAACGAGGTCCTATACCAGGATTGTACGGATAGATAATTTTTTGATCAAACTGATTCGAAGCCACGTTGCGAGAGCAATGACTTCGGTCAATAGCCTGATCTTCGGGGCTTACTACCCCAACGATTTATATCACGAGAGAGTGCGCCTTAATGGCTTTGTGCCGCCAGAAGCATTCCTCTATTTAAATAGATGTGGGCTGATCCAGGATAGATTGGCGGTGCCGCTAATCTTCCACGTGGGTCGCAATTCCGTGGAACGGCGATTCCTCTACGAACCCGATGTCGCGCTCCGTGAGCCCGAGCGCCTCAGGTTCTGTAGATCGGTCTCACGCCGAGATCGAGGAGACGTAGTCCGCCAGCATCAACGCTTTTGGTGGCTGGAAAGAGTTACGTCAGTGGACACTTTGAGAGCTTCAGCCTCTTCAGGGCATGGCCTGCCTAACACCAATGGCAGGCTTACATAGGCTAGGGTAGGATAAGGTAGGGTAGGGTAGGTAGTAGTAGGGTAGTATGTATATAAAAAAAAAAAAAATAAAAATAAAAAAACAAAAAGATATATAATATTAAATATATATCATGTAAATAATTTATATATATATATTTTAGCTATGGTAGAATAAGTTAGGTTTAGTTACATTAAGGTAGGCTTAAGTTTTATATATAATACAAAAAATGATCATATGCTAAGTTTTTAATAAAAAACATTTTTCTTAGCTTAAGCTAGAATGTTAGTGGTAAGTTGATATAGTAGTCGAAAGACATAGATTTAATATGTTACGTCTATTTTAGAGTGTTCGCCTAGGGCCAGTAAGATATCTAGATTGTTAAGATAGTTAAGCTAGTTTTTAAGCATTTTTGTCTAGGGTAAGATAGATCTAAGAAATTATGAATAAAAATGAATTAAAAACTAAAAAAAAAAAACTCTCCCGAGATAAGCAACATCAATGATTGCGGCTTTTGCGCACGACACAATACTTATGAACTCGTACACGAATCTATCCATAGTCACTACACAGCTTCAACACATTCTGGACAAAACATAAAAATGGTTTGACGACTGACGAATAAAGATCAATGAGGACAAAACTTCACAAGTGATCTTTACCACAAGACCAATTAACTCTCCGTAACCGCTAAAAATAAATGGAAAAGTTATCGCTATTGACAATACAGCCAAGTATCTAGGAATGCACCTAGATTCAATACTCACATGGAAGCAACACATACAAAAAAAGAAAAACCAAATCACAACAAAATACAGACAACTTTACTGGCTCCTCAAAAGAGACTCGAAATTATCATTAAACCCATCTGAACCTATGGCCTACAGCTCTGGGGAACATAAAAAAAGACAAATGTAGCCACCATACAAAGACAACAATCAAAAATTCTTCGGACAATGACCAACGCAGATTGGTACATTACTAATCCTGATATTCACCGTAACCTTAAAATACCTACCATCAACCAAGAAATAACAAATATCAGTAGAAGACACCATATGAAACAGGGCTGTATGAAATCAAGTACAAGTACCAGTACCAGTATTTTAACAGGTACTTGTACTTGTACTTCAGTATCTGGTACTGGTACTTGATTTTAGGCAAGTACCAGTATTTTCTGCTAAAATACTTAAGTATTCTGTTAAAATACTTAAGAAGTACTTCAGAGTACTTCTAAGTACTTGAGAGTACTTCAAAGTACTTGAGAGTACTTGAGAGAACTTATACATAAGTACTTGAGCAGTACTGTTGTACTTCCAAGTACTGCGAAAAAAAAAAACTTTTAGAATCATAAGATAGCATTAATTTTATTGCTTTATAATAATGTTATAATTTAAAATAATAAAAAAACATAAAAAAAATATTTCAAAACTTTAATTAGAAAATGAATTTGCTTTTAATAACACAAGTTTTTCAAAATTCTCATCCAATAAAGAGTTGCGAAGCAGAGAGAACATCACTGTAATGGGTTTTTTTATTGGTCAAACAATATTATGATAGTAATATTTGCCATTCTTGTAAATATTTAAAATAAAATATATTTATGTTTTTGCAAGTACTTGAATACTAGTAAGTACTTGAAAGTACTTCAGATACGTGAGAGTACTTAAAGGTATTGTAAGTATTTTTTAAATACTTGAGACATTATTGAATTCAAGTACGTACTTAAGTCTTTTTCAAGTACAAGTACCAGATACTGAAGTACAAGTACCAGTACGTCGTACTTGTACTTATCAAGTACTTAAGTCCTAAAATACTTAAGTACCTTACAGCCCTGATATGAAAATATTACTACATAAAAACAATGAAGTCAACACGATCTCGACACAAGAGATGTCTAGGCGAAGAAGACTAAAAAAGACACGGTCCACCGATCTAATAGAAGAACACTTTCACCAACGACTATAAAAACATACCAAAGCATATCAGCCTACACATAAACTTATACACGTAATCTAATGATTGAAATTGTAATTTAAAGAGACTTGATACTAAACTATATCTGTAACGAAACCTTTAAATCTATAATGTAAATTTAAATCTTAAACATTATTGTTATTCGAATAAAATGACTTCTTGACACTGGTCCAGAAGTCAAAAATTATAAGAAGTACATAGTTAGACTCCCTATAGACATACTCGTACAATGCATTAAACACTTAACACCTTTCTACTTAATTTTAATCATACTGACATCGAAGTTTTGCTGTCCTACACTGTTAGAGTTTTTTAAATCCTTCTTTTTTTGTCTGTATTCTCTATTAAATAGATTTAATTTAACCCTTTGATGCCCGAATTATGTTTTAGTAGAGGTGAAAAATATTTCTATTGAGAGTGATGGAATGGGTAATAGGCGGATACAAAAATTGAAAAAAAAAAATGAGGATATGTTGCCATATGACAACAATGGCCAGTGAGGGGTATGTATTGTACAATACATTATGATGCATACATTGAACATTAGGTTATTTTTTTTTTAGTTTTATAAAAAATTTATTGAAAAGAATAAGAAAACAAGATATACCATATGTACATACTCGTATGCATAGTTAAAAACAATTATGTGTAGTATGACATAAACCAATTTGTTTGTTGATTGAAGCAAAGAAGAACATCGCATTTGGTACATCGTATACGGCTATAGCCAGTTTTGCATAGACGACATCTTCCCTTTTGTTCTGAATAAACTGGAAAATGACCATAATTGTCCTATCTTGTATCATTAGGTGGATTTGGTCTCCTTAGTTTTGGTGTTGTAGGGGTTAAGGTATATGATGATGTTGATGTTGTTGGTGATGGCTTTACAATTTGTTCATTTGAAGGAGAGGATTCAACAGATTGCAGCTTGCTCAAGCATGAAGGTCGTTCTCTCTTTCTACCTCGAAGGTGTGCACGTCTTGTGGTCAGAGTTTTTGCAACAATTAATTGAGAGTCCATTAGACGCATATGTTTTTGATTTTGGCTTACTGCAACAAAGTGTCTACGATACAGTAACCAAGAATTTACAAGGGCTGCGTTGATGCACTAGTATACAATACGGAAGTAATACTTTTTGGATTTGTGATTAATACGATATAATTCAATCAACATATCCGCTAAGTCCACACCACTCATAAAACGATTGTATTGTTTTACAATGTTCGGCCTTTTAATTTCGGTGTATGTCCTAGCATTTCTATCCCATCTGCGGCATGTGTCCATTGGCTCTACACAGCAATAGGTAGAAAGAAGTTGAACTGCTCTATTATCTGACCAATGCTATATTGTGGTTGTTCTCCACTCTATAATCAACACTTCCTCGTCCTAAGGCCTTTAATACCCTCTTGTCGTGCATACTCGGTTTACCAATGCGATTATTTCTTACAGTTCCAATGCACCATATTCCCATGTCTCGCAAAGCGATTGCTAGTTTGAACCAGTTGTCGAAGTAAACTTTAAAATATCCGTTTTTAGGCATCGTAGAACACAGATACAGAACATTATCCGATGATATTCCTAAGCCATAGTCTGGACAAGTTCCTTTTCCTGTATCATGTGAAATCATAAATTATACCTGATGACCCAGCTCTTGTAAAAACTTTATATCCCCATTTGTGTGGCTTTTTCGGTAGATATTGTTTCAATGTTGATTGACCTTTGAATGGTATAATTTGTTCGTCCACAGATTGATGCTCATCGTCATTAGGTATTTCATTAAATTGTAATTTTAAATGGTCTAGTAGCGGTCGGATTTTATGCAATTTGTCGTATTCGGGACTATCTTTCGGTTTGGCTTTTAAATTATCATTTATATGGAGAGATTGTCATATGACAACTTCATGCTTCCACTCAGAACTCATGCACTGAAATTTTTTTTTCTGCCATACAAACTCCGAAGTGCGAGTATCAACGGTTTTCTTCGGCGTACTCGTCAATATCCGGTGTGACATGTTCTTCGAAGGCGTTCATAATTGCTTGACGCAAATTTGAAAGTTCAACATCCCTACCTAAAATTTCCTCATCATCGTTCTCTAGCATATCATCATCCGAATTATCCCAATCGTGTTCCAGAAAATAATCAATCTCTTTATTAGTAAGTCCTTTTTGTTCGTCATTTTATATTCTAAACAAGAATAAAAAAAAGAAAATGATCGCATATGTATTTTTGTACAGATATGCCCATTGTTGCCATATGGCAACGTAGGTTTTCAGAATTTTCTGGACGCTACTAACCATAAAATAATATATATTTTATCTTATCTTGTCCACGGATCATACTAACCTTTGACTTTCAAAATGATCAAATTTTTTGTATGTCACTGGCACTCTTTATTGCTTATTTGATTTTTTCTATTTCACTTCCTGTAACGAATATACAACTGCAATTATTATCGACTTCCAACTGACGCCAAAAACAATGTTAATCTGTCCAATCACATGCCGCAACTGATTTTTATGCAAGGCGAAATGTTAGCAGAAGAGAAGGAGAATATGAATTTTTTCTTTAGTTTTTCTTTACTTCTGTTTAAGAGACATTTCGTTGAAAGTCTTGTTGCCATATGGCAACGGTGGGCATCAAAGGGTTAAATGAAGTCTTGAAGTCTTGAAGTGACATTTCCATCTATTTATATTGTTTAATATGAAATGTAAGTAACTATTCGCTTATGTATTACTCAAGAATTTTGTAATAATTCATCTGGATAAGTATTTTTTGTATTGTATTATTGTGAGAGTATAATGGAAGAATAAAAAAAAAAATTTCGCCAGTGAAGGGGCTGACACCATTTTGACAAAGGATCTCCAAATTATCTTCGAGACATGGAAGAGAAAAAAATCCACAGGAACTGACGGTATATCAAATGTGGTGCTCAGGCTCCTCCCACCAGTTGCTGTTCAACATCCTGTCCAACAATGCACTGAATAATGCATATTATCCAGTGGAAACAGCGGTGGTGCAACCAGGGTAAAGTCTACTCTAACCCATCAAATCTTCTTAATTCAAGCAAACTCCGAGAAGCTATGTCAAGGCTGGGATTTTGCCAGTCGAGGAGAGAAGCCGCATAATGAGCATTCGACGGCGTTGGTGTTATCGGGATCCGAACTCGCTCATCGTGCGTCAGAGGCAACCATGCATCAAGTTTTCAGTCGGTAAGTCACATCCAGGTGTCAGAAACGAGAAGAAGCCCTGTCCAAATGAAAAAAAAAAAATCATTCCGTATAACCAATTCACTTTCAGAGCAGAGCGGGGCAAGCCACTATTCACGCCGCGCTGAAATTCGTATCGGATATCCAATGGAGCAAATGTAAGAAACAATGTACGGATGCCTGCTTGATTGGTTTGGAAAAACCTTTCGAAACCGTATGGTCTTTATGTGAAAGGCGTCCACTCTGGCTGAAACAAAGTATAATCGGATAATTTGGGATCCGGCTGGACCAGTATCAATATTTTGATAAACATCTAGATACTGCTCCGGACAAGACAGCTGTTTCATTGCAGCCAACATGATTCCAGGGTGAAGGTAATCTGATACATGGATGCCTGGTTCAATGTGAGAGCTAACCTAATGGACAGGATTTAGGTGCTTGAAAAACGATATCTCAGGACTTGCCTCAGATTACATAGAACACCCGAATCTGAGCAAAGGATATTTTACCCTAATGAGGTCCTATTCAATAGGACTAGGATTATACGGATGGACAATTTTCTTATAAGCAATGAAGCGGCCATTGCCCCCCCAGAGGCATTCATTTATTTAGATAAATGTGGGCTGATGCAAGATAGATTAGCGGTGCCATTACGTGTCCCGTAATTCCGTGGAATTACTACGAACACGTTTGAGCCGGTGAACCTCCGATTCAGATTGGTGGCTGAAGGAAGCTCGGTCGTCGATTGTTTGATCGTTCAGTCTCTTCAAGGTAAAGCCGGCCCAACATCATTGGCTGGCTTACATAGGATAAGCAAGGTTGCGATTAGGTGCTGGTGATGGTGGTGTAGGTATTGCGTTAAAAAAAAACAAAATACAAAATAAACATGAATCAAAAAGAAGAAACCTTTAGTGAATCTCAGCATCGTTTGCCCAGTCCATAAGAAAGGAGACCGCTATAACTGCGCCAACTATAGAGGGATAAGTCTCCTTAACATCGCGTACAAGACCTTCTCTGCCGTACTGTGTGAATGCCTGAAAGCCTTTGTGAATAATCTGATTGGTTCCTATCAGTGTGGTTTCAGGCCAGGTAAATCCACAATAGACCAAACTCTCACACTGCGACATATCTTAGCAAACACTCAAGAATTCCAAATCGACACAAACCATATTTTTATCGATTTTAAAGCCGTATATGATAGTGTGCAAAGGGATCATATACCGAGTCATGTCTAGTTTTAACATCCCTACCAAACTCGTCAGATTGTGCAGGATGACAATGGAGATTTCTCGCTGTTCCATTAAATGGGTGCCGATTTATCTGAGACCTCCGATGTTAAAAAGGATTTAGGCAAGGTGATGTAACTTTTTGAACATCCTGCTTGAAAAGATCATACGAGACTCACTGGCCAATACAAGAGTTACGATCTATTTCAAGTCTGTGCAATTATTTGCGTACGTGGATGACATTGACGTAATTGGGCGAGCACAGCGAGACGTTGATTAAGTGTTCAAAAGCATTGAAGCACAAGCGGCTAAAATAGGTCTTTCGGTGAACGAAATATATGCTGTCATCCAAAAAAGACGCACAACACTGTCGTCTTGGAGAGATGGTCACAACTGACGACGGTTTGAAGTGGTCTACCTTGGCCCTACCTTGGTGACAACGACACCAGTGCTGAGATCATACGCAGAATTACTCTTTTCAACCGTTGCTTTCTTGGGCTCAAGAGGCATTTGAGAAGTAGAGCCTTCTCTCGAAAAAGGTAGCACTATATAAATCACTGATCATCCCGGTCCTCCTTTACGGCACAAAGGCCTTTACAAAAACGGATAAGGATGCCCTTGGTCGCTTCGGGAGTAAAATTCTGCGTTCAACTTATGGTCCCATTTATACTCGTCTAAACGGACAATGGAGGAGAAGATAAGACGAACTGTACGGGCTGTACAGCGACATCGGCCTAGTACGACGTCTCCGGATCCAACGTCTAAGATGGCTAGGCCATGTAGAGCGAATGGCCAACACAGCAGCGGACCTTTACCAACTGGGAGTGCGGCACTGGAAATAATTTGCACTTGTTGTAGTGCCATCTACGAAGAAGAAGAAGACATTTAGTGGACGTATATCATGTACATGTACATGTGCATATTGTAGTTAAGAGAGGTTAAGTTAGTTTTATTAATTATAAATTTTATATAAAAGCAGAAAATTAAAAAAAAAAAAATTTGCGAAGTTTTGTTTTTGGAAAATGTTCGTAACTTTAATTATTCATTTACATTAATTAAGCTAATAATTAAGTCGAAAGACATATTATAGTTTTGAAAATATGCTGTCTGCTTTATTGTGTCCGCACAGGGCCAGTAAGGTAATTTTAGATAGTTGAGGCATTTAAACTAGATTTAAAAATGGATACAGGTTTTGCACCTCGTATATCCATTCGATTTTTACATCTCTCAGGATGTTTTGGAGCTATATATGTATGGAGCAAATTCTTCACGTCCCCGGAAAGGATATATATTTTTCATCAGTAGTTAAATATACCGTAGTCTTATCATATATCTTCCGTAGTCTTATCTTTTTTCTCTCGTTGACTACCAATATTATTGTCATTAAAAAAAAGACGCATAATGTTGTAGAATCTATGTATTTAGTCCCATTGTCGATGGAATGGATACGAGTTAAAATGCCACAGGTCAAAGGTATGTACAGTAATAGAGTTATTAGCACCAGCACAAATCAAAACAGCGATGAATGGATAAATTTCCGGAATCGTTACAGGCTACCATTTTCGCTGCGAATTTGGAACTGTATTGTAATTCGCATAGGTACGCAAAGCGCTCATATTTGTGTGTCGAAGATTTTTTCAATGTTACGCTTATTGACTTTGTTCCTGTGCTGCGATTAGGCCCACTTCCAATTCCCTGATGTAAATTATTGTGAATTCCGGCCTTATATTAATATAGTAAGTAATTATTACAGTATAAACTCAATATTTGAATACGAGAAATATTATTTCTACAATATCATTAACAATATTATTTACAAAAAAAAGTGACGACCCTTATTGCTGTTTTCTGCGTATTCCAGAACATTTTTTTCTATATTTTCAGAATTTTCTGATTCTTCATTTTCGGAGTGTTCGTCAAAATGGTGTTCGTCCTCACTATCAGACAGTTTATTTGAATCAGAATCGTCATTATTGAAATTTACTTTCAAATAGGCCTCTTATCTGAAGTTGCTCTGCTCCGAACCATTGAAATCGTATCTATTACCTGAGGTGACCTAAACTAGTTTCTGATGTTATTTATATTTCTAAAGCATTTTATTTTCTTAAACTTATGTACTTCAATGTATGATTAAAATAAAATAAAAACACTTTTTTCTTTGATTAAATATCAATGATTAAAAATCAATAAAGTTGGATAACACAAGGGTTAAAGCAAAAATGATGAATATTCTGTTGCGAATAAAATATTCATATCACCAACATCTTGGCCAGAACCTACGTATTGACAAATAAAACTTTAAGACTATCAATCACTACGTCTAGCTTGGCTCCGTAGGATTTTGTACCAACGATATTAGTGTAGATATCAACTTCAGAATCATACTTGCCAGCTCCGGTTTTTTTCGATTTTTACTCTCCTTTTGTACTGATAACTTTTGTCGTTTGAAGATAAAGAAATTATCGGCCCAGTTTGTGAAGGTGGGGAATAGAGCAGAAGATACAACAACGAAACGTACAGCGAGATCTGCAAAGTGGTGTCTACGAATCCGACGCCTGAAATATTTGGGGCATGTTGAGCCCACGGACACTTACACTTCAGTCTGGAGAGTATTCCGAGTCCAAACCTGAAGCACAACGCAGCAGAGGACGAATACGCTTAAGGTGGCGCACACAAGTGGTAGGGGACTTCAACAAACCGGGCGTGGAGCACCTTAGTCAGCTAGTGCAAGACCGGACTGTCTGGAGAGACATGTTTTTTAACGTCTTGCTCCACCCTAAGTAAGTCCTAAGTAAGTAGTAGTAGTATGTAAATTAAACTATTTTATTAAAATTATTCTTAAATTAAATAATTTATTTGGTCAGCACTACTGCTTCTAAAAACAAATAAGTTTAACATATAATTTCCTTAAATTATAGCTTAAATACTTAGTTTTTCCTGACTAAGGTGATTTCCACTGTGTTGCGCTTCAGACAGATGTTATCGTGTTTCACATTGGGTCGTGCTCGGATGCGTTGGTATCAAATCATCCAGACTGTTTATCCTACGTTGAACTGATGAAACGAGCACTATCACGTTGTTGGATGATGATAACTGTAAGACGTGGATTCCCGTGTGCAATTGTGAAACAGGGTATGAAAAGTCTTATGTTTCAGTATTAAATAATATACATAGGTACAAATGTCTAATAAGATATACTGAAAGCGATGGCAAATTATCTTCTATAAAAAGAGAGTGGAGAGTACGAGTATACCACCGTATCCCGTACCACCGTAATCTATGGGCCTGCTTACATTATATGGTTGCGCAACACAGTACTTGTGCAATGAGTTTGGAAGGGCTCCCATTCGGATTCTTATTAAGGTGATATCTTAATAAGGATAGATAGCAAGCTTCTTTGGTCAAAGCATGTTGAGTCCAAAACCACCAAAGCACTGTCAGCTTTTTGGCAATGCAAAGGTGCCTTTGGCAAAACATGGGGCCTATCGCCGAAAAAGGTCCTCTGGATCTACACGGCAATGATAAGACCGATATTCTCATATGCATCGATTATTGAGTGGAGCAGGCTAACACGCAAACACGCTGTGGCTTCACTCACCAAACTCCAAAGAGCGATCTGTCTCAGCACACGGGGAGCTGCTCTTGATGCTATGATGAATCTGCCACCCCTTGACATATAGTATATCAGACGGTGTGCATTGAAAGCCATTTCTAGCCTAAAGAGAAATGGTCTTTGGTACAACTCGCATTGGAGTGAAGGTGTATTTGCGGAAGAAATATCCTACGCCCCTGTCTCGTAGATATGCCTTCTGACGCAATGACACCTGCTGTAATTTCACAGTCACATTTCCATGGCGTCAGGACTGGCTTTGGCCAGACACTGAGCCTGGAATGGAATGTCTTCGCATTTTCACAGATGGCTCCAGGACTGGCCATGTTGCGAGGTGGATGACACACCAGAACACTTTCTCTGCGACTGTCCCGCCTTCGCTTGCGCACGGTGGCGCACCCTTGGGGCCGACGTGGTGGGTGCCGAATCTCTTAGCTCTACATCACTGAAGCCCCTCCTCACTTTTCTTTGAACAACGGGAAAATACATTAAAGACAATGTGTCTGTCTGGTAGTACAATGGACCAATATTTGTGTCTGTGTGCTCCAACAGATAGTAGAAGCCTCCAAAATGGCGGTATCTTTCTCATATTTCAGAACCTTGACTATATAGAAATAAGGTGTATAAGGTTTTGATCGCTTCTCAGAGAAATCTTTAAAAAAAAAAAAACTAGTAATAACTAGGAATAAGGTGACGCGGATAGACAGACAAACAGACGGAGATAGTAGGTTTCCCCATAGAAGCTTAAAGGTTGTGTTACAATAGAAGTTGCAATTGTGGGAGAATGACGTCAAACTGATTAGCGAGGTTGTCTCATATTCTGGAGCCATATGCCCTATTAATGATGCAACCGAGAAGTCCATCCTACTTTATTATATACATATGTATATGAATCCGTATATATGGCTTAAATCAGGGCACCGTCTCCCTGGTTTGTGTTTCGAAATGGCGAAAAGGATATATCGATAAAACACAATTGAACTATAACTCTGGAAAGTTATACTATAGTTTATTAGGAATTTAAAAATTCAAAAATAAAAGCAATATATGTAGTATAGTAATGGATCAGGATAACCTGGGTAAAAATATTTCGTTTTTTCTTCCAGCCTAACCTAGGCGTTCGATTTAAAAAGGTTTTAGATTTAAAAACCATTCGATGGCAATCACGTTCGATACAATCACACAACTAGTCTATACACATTCACCTGTCCGTTATACATAGTAGTAATGGATAGTAAAGTAGAAAGATATCTCAAAGCTTTCATGGTTGGGAAAAATATACATTTTTCTGCGCTTATATAAATACTTTTATTTCGAAACAAAAACCACATTATTTTTAGGGGACAAAACGAGTACTGACTTTGAGTTACCTCATTTTTATTATAAAACCAAATAATATTTAACATATACATATGTATGTATATCGGTCTGATTTTCATTCCGTATTGGGAGTTGAATTAATTGGTAGCATTTTTTTTATTTTATCAAGGGAAAATTAAATTGGAAAATTATATTATTCAGTATTGCCCATCGCTAACCACTACTTGTTCTAAGCCTTCGGGCAGGATATGGAAGAATACCTCGTCTTAAGATTTAATCAAGGATTCAACCCATTTTTTTGCAGTAGTAAGCTTTTCCTCGTACATGTCATGAGTTTTAATCAAGTATGAGCGAGATTTTAACTATGTTTTGACCAATTTTTCCCTCAGTGCAGCCGGTAGTGATCTACAGTGATGGTTTCATTCGGTTTGAGATCCTTATAATACATAGAATATGGTACACCCTCCTTATCCGACCAAACACGGAGCATGAGCTTAGATCGATGGATATTTGGTTTCGCCTCTGGTGTTGGTGCTTGGCCGGCTTTCACTCAAGTATTTTCGCCGTATCCCGTTTGGGATTAACGTAATCCGCTTTTTATTTTCAGAGACAATTTCTATCATGTCGTTGAAGGAGCAGGAAAAAAAAACGCCTGTCGGAGAACCTATTTTTTAGTAAAGTCCCAACAACTCTTGAAGTGCTTGACATCGAGCTGTTTATTCATTTTTCCATCTTTAGACTTTTGGGCTGTAAAGCTGGTTTCTTGTCTTCCAAGTTAAAATAACCACTTTTTAAATGTCCATATCTTTCACTCAATTGCGATAATTTTCGATATTATACTCTTTTCATATTATATTCATGAAGTAGAATTATTTTATTGCTCTCTCAATACCTTCACAAAGCTTTCTATGGAACTTTTTTTTACACCTGTCCTTGTATTGCATTTCTAAATTTCTGCTGCCAAAAGTATTCGTATACTCGTACGATATTCGTATCCTTTCCCAGGAATAAGAAAACTACATAGTAGCAAGTGATGACAATATTCTGAATAATATGGTTTTTTAATTTCGTTTTAAATAACATATTCTTTTTAAAATTACAAATCATATCCTTTATTTGTAAATTCTTTTGTTCCTGCAATTTGGAAATCGTCCAATATGACTGATATTACTTAGTTAAAGTGTTATTGAGCCCTAAAGTTAGTGCAGGTAGATGATTGCAGGTAGCAATAAGGGAGAGGGAATTGGAGCCTTTACTGTATGCTACTCGTAGAATGTACGGTAGAAGAATGCATATAATTTAAAACCATCATCACGAATTCTACAAAAGAAAAAGATTTTACAGTTAAATGAGTCTTTGAATCCTAACCTGATTTTAGATCGAAGTTGGTTGTTAATTAGCGGAAATGTACATGATTTAAAAGTCCAAGAACAAAGAAGAGAACTATAGCTGAATAGAGGCTGGGGTTGGACAATTTTAAAATAAAAGATACATTATTTTAGTAGGGTAGACTTTCTAAATCTAGCAAAGATTACTACATACATACATACATATAAATGAATGTAAATATTAATCGTTTACGGATTTCTGGTAATATGGCAACCCATAGTATATCAGCTGAATATTCTCCTACGGAAAAAGCTCTGTCGCAGATGCGCAGTGACAGGTAAACAAGACTAGGGAGTAATATTAAATAAAATCCTAATTTGCAAAGAATTCTTGAAAATGCCTCACTAACCTATCCATAATATTAGGAACTACTGATCGTGTTACTTGATGGCCCATCATTTGAACTATAGAATTCAATAATAAGGAATATAATATCTAGCGTTGCACTTGGTCTCTAAAAGCTCTCTCATCCAGTTGCTTGGGTGTGATGTGATGCTCTCGTCCAGCTGTTCGCCAGTCTGTTTGGCTCTGGTGCCGGGATAGGTCGTTTTCGTTTTCGAAACAAATAAATTAATTTCAGTTGTTAGTTTTATGCTCCTTTGTTATGTACTTAAAGATCTGATTTTTCGTCGCTGCAATAGTTCAATATACGTAGCGCTTAACAAGGATATGATAAAATTGTATATGTACCCGGAATATACGTTAGTATTTATCTCTTATTGTATAGCAACGTCCGTACAATCACCTGAAGTTGAGTGCCTCAAAAAATACATATTTTTTAAGTTTGTACAAGTAATTAAATTCAACAGAGCGTCGTGGAAAATGATTTAAGTAGCAGACACAAACGACGGGTAACATCAAAGAGTAATAAACCGTTAAAAAATATAACAATAGTTCGTTCTGATACGCTCATTGAGTGCCGAGACTTGCGCTGGAAACCGCCTGTTTGTCTCTCCGACTACGCGTACTCCTGTAAATTAAAGAAAATAAATTGGTCTTTCTGTGGTTTTGAAAAGTGAAAACATACGAGTCTATGAGTCGTACGTACATATATTGAAATATATCAATGCGCGGATCCACATTCGTGGTGCTATAAGTATATCAACGAATGTGAGTTTATTATATGTGTCCATTGAAATTTGAATATCGTTCAAGACTTGAAAATAGAAAATTACTGACTGGGGAAATATTTGTCGTCAGTAGTCAAGGATTGTCTAGCAGCTCCGAGCACTGGTGAACGGTAGGTAACTGATTGTATTCGGATCAATCAACCTGTTGAGATTGTTTGGGTGCATGATTTTGACATATTCTAATTAAGAAACAAATGTATAGCCAATGGATACAGCATTTTGTAATTCATGTGTGTCGATGTTCGTTGATACGTTGACACTTTCCAAAAAATAATTCTATTTTGAATTATGGGTGTTTTTTCTTTAATTTGTATTTTTTGATTTTTATAAAATCTTTTTCTGTGAGGAAAAAGTCTGATGATGACGTTATAATTTCAAGTGATGAAATAAGAGTGGGCACGTGTTCGTTCTAAGAGTCTCTCATTTGGTCCTTGCCAAAAATGACACGGTATGTTGTCTAAAACATTGCATAAAATTAAGCAAATTAATTATGAAACGATCAGAAGATAATGATTTTATTGAAGTTTTAAAATATTGTCTTTTAGGTTTCTTAAAATAGATTCTTACAAAGTGGATGACCTTAGTAGTGCTTGCAAAATATTTTCCGCCAAGCTGGTATTTGAAATTAAAAATAGTGAGCAACAAAATGAAAAATTGAAAAAAAAACACAAGATTTTTTTTCATTTGTTTTGACATGTAATGCCAATGCTTTTCTGGTGTTTAAGATTGCCAGAATGTTTTGGGGAGGGCCAGGTAGGTGGGCTTAGCATAAATACGAGGTCATGCGTTCGAAATTTGTTTTTGTCAGGGAGACAGAAAATTATGTTTTTGAATTATTGAATAAATAACGTGTTTTACTTGTATCTGAGGTTTTATCGAAAATATCACCCTTGATTATAGATAACTATCTAAATTTGTAATCAATTGCATGTGAATTGCATATGAGGCGAACAGTAATTTTAAAATTCATTATACATATACATATGTATATACGTATGTCGATAGATTTTTCTTTGTCACGCATCTAGTTTAATACACAATGCACACGTCTTCCATGAGCTGAAGTTTAGTTGCCAGTGAATTTGGGTCAAAATATTGTACATAAATTCACGCTTTCAAAAGGTTAAAGGTTGTGTATTTCGCGCACAGAGAGCACGAACGGCAAAGTTGATTCGAAGGAATGCACCATTCATGAATAGCATGAAATGAAAAACCAAATACAAAAAAGTGGACTCAATAATGCTTACTTTTTCCGATGGCCAATTCATTTCAAATACGACGGCATCATTGAGTTAGTGTTGAAGTAGTCACGAAACTGCATTGCTATTTTCATTTGTATATTATTTGATTTACTTATCTGACCAGAATGTTGGCTAATTGAATTAATTCATAAACAATTTGGGAAACGCTGAAATGGTCACAACAAGTTCGGAATCTAATCGTCGACTGAGAGAGAAATTAACAAAATTCTATTTCAGACAGAATTTCACATGCAACTCCAAGAATAGACTACTTTCATACAGAAATAAATGTAAATATTCATAATATAGACGCATCGTAAGTGCGAACGACTTTTTAAATTGGTTTTTGCTTTTCTACACTACCTTCTCCTGTGAATGCTTGCAGTCGTAAACTTTTAACTTGTTTGCCATATATTTCCTGGCTCTTCGATATTGGTAAGCAAAAGTTTAGAAATAGAAAATTTAATTCACTGCATCGGGAGAGATACCCTGTCATATTTTGTTTGCCTTGGAGATATACATATTCGTGTTACTTTAGAAGTGCCTTTTGTGCATTATAACATTATTGGAATATAACTTACGAGTATGTAATATTGAATTTGGATATTATGTGTATGAAGTTTCGAGGTTTTTAGGAAAAGTTTCCATTATACAGTCTTATATTAAGATTGATAGTGGAGTAGACTGCAACGAATATATTAAAGAAGTACTCGAAGTTTGTAATTGGAATGAATTGCTCTCGACCGATACGGCATTTTTTTTTAAATTGGTAGACCTTGAACTGACACCTGTGGGGTCAAATAATTAGTGTTTGTTTGTCAGCTGTTCACATGTTAATATGAAATATTTGTTTGAGCAAATATTTTGCTTGATATTTTGTTTTGAACAGAATTTCTTGTGCCGAATCATTAGAAATGTTGCGGAAAGCTTTTGGGTCTGCTTTACCAAAAAACAGAGCATACGAATGCTATAAAGTGTTTAAAAGTGATCGTGAAGTGGTTGAAGATTTGGATCGGCCTGGACGTCCTTCCATATCGAATATCGATGAAAACGTTAAATTGTGAAGAACACAAATGACGAAAATCGTCATGTTAGCATTAGATAAACGGTCATACGGAACCGTTCAGCACATTGTTGTAGATAATTTGGATAAGCGACGCGTTGCCGGAAGGTGTGTGTGAAGGAGCTGCACTTCATGCAAAGAAAATGGTCGAAAAGATGATTTTAGAGGCCCAAAGGGACACAAACTTCCAGGCTAATTATGGGAGACGAGTTATGGGAATATGAATACGACGTGCAAACATTCCAACAATCATCTGAAGGGCGCCTTGAGCCCATTTCAAATGTTTCTGTTTCATCTTTTACCTTTTCAGTACTTTGTACTAAGGCCAGAATTTTTAATTACTGCCAAACATCTACGCCGCATACTTTCAACAAGTTTCTGACACCTTTCCCTCGGGTTAGAATACAAAGCTTCTGTTATCCCAGAGTTCATCCTTATTTTTAAAATTTTGCTGGCTAATTTTTACCTTAACATCATTCACAGTTTTTCAAGTGGGTTAAGGTCGGGACTTTGCGAAGGCCAATTCAAAACATGGATGTTTTCTTGCGAAAACCAATCTTTTACTATTTTGGAGGTGTGATTAGGGTCATTGTCCTGCATGAATATCCAATTAACTCAAACGTACAAGGCTCCATCGTATTTCTCAATAAATCCAAATATTGAAATTTGTCCATTTTTCAGTCCATTTTAACAATAGGCCTACTCCATGCCAGGAAAAAGCACCCGAGACTAATCGGCTCGATATATCAACATTAAATTCTTCTTTAATTTCATTTCCAATTCGCCGAGTAGATTTAAAGGGATCCTTCTTGCATTTTCGGACAATGGCTCTATCAATAGAAGCGGTCGTTTTCCTTGTTTTCGGTTTTCTCTGTTTGTTTTCATTTAAGTGAACCACGTCTTCCTTTACCAACCTAATTTCTTTACATCATTTTCCTCGAACTATTTATTATTTTATTATTTTGTACAATTTGTATATAATTTTTGGAGTGCTATGTTCACCTCTTCCCATTTTAGGAGGTGATCAACCGATCAAGTAATTATCAAAATTAATTTTTATAAAGACAAATTCTTCTTCTTCTTTTTTTGATGGCGCTACAGCCCAGTGTGGGCTTGGGCCTCAACCAACAAGCGTCTCCAGCCGGCGCGGCGCGATCTCCTGCCAGGCTTCTCCAATTTCGTACACCAAGTTGGTTGAGGTCCTTTTCCACTTGTGTGCGCTATTTCGGTCGAGTGCGTCCTCTGTTGCATTGTCCAAATGGCTCGGGTTCAAGGACTCTTCGGACCGGGGCCGGAGCTGTGTTGTACATACGCTCTACATGGCCTAGCCATCTTAGGTGTTGTATCCGTAGACGCTTATCCAGGCACATGCCGCCGTACAGCCCATATACGAGTAGTTCGTACTTGAATCTTCTCCTCCAGATGCCATCAACGCAAACAGGACCAAAGATCGCACGGAGAACTCGAAGAGAGCTTTCTCATCCGCTGTTAACAGCGTCCATACTTCTGCACCATAGAGCAGGACTGGGATGATTAGAGTATTATATGTATAAAGTCAACTCGGTCTTTCGAGAGAGGGCTCTATTACTCAATTGCCTCTTGTGTCCAGAGCAACAGCGATTGGCAAGAGTGATTCCGTGTTTGATCTCGGTATTGATGTTGTTTTGCCTATTTACTGCGGAGCCGAGGAAGACGAAGTTCTTGACTGACCCAAAGTTCATGTTGTGACGCTCTGTCCGAGACGTTGATGTTGTGCGTCCTTTTTTGATAACAACATGTTTTGCCCTCATTTACCGCTAGACCCATTGAACGGACTTTTGGAAGATCGTGCCTCTGGTGTTGACTTGTGAGTTTCACACGATCTTCTCGAGTATTAAGTAAAAAAGTCACATGAGAGCGCGTCGCCTTGCCTAAACCCTTTTTTGACATTGAAGGTCTCGGTAAGCCGAACTTGATGGAGCAGCGAGAGTTTTCCATCGTCATCCTACACAATCTGACGAACTTGGTAGGGATGTCAAAACTAAACATGGCTTTGTATAGCTCGTCTCTATGCACGCTGTCATATGCGGCCTTGAAGTCGACGAATAGGTGATGAGTGTCGATCTGTATCCCTTGTGTCTTTTCCAGGATCTGCCGCGGTGTGAAGATTTGGTCTACTGGGGACTTCCCTGGCCTGAAACCACACTGATATGGACCTGTAAGGTTATTGATGAACGATTTCAGGCATTCACACAAAACTGTAGGGAAGATTTTGTAGGCGATGTTAATGACACTTATCCCTCTTTAGTTGGCGCAGTCAAAGGGGTCTCCTTTCACTGAGATTCCACTCATCGGGCATGCTTTCCTCCGACCATATCTTACAGACGACCTGGTGCATGCGTCCTACCAGATCATCCCCAGCTGCTTTAAACAGTTCCGCGGACAGTCCGTCCGCTTCAGCAACTTTGTTCAATTTAAGTCTCGATACTGCTATCTTGACTTCGTCGGAGTCTGGGGGACGGAATTCTTGTCTATCGTCATCCAGATTGAGTGGGGTATTTTGCCTGACGGCGGTATTTGGGTCCTCGTCGCCATTCAACAGTCTGCAGAAATGATTCTTCCAACTTCTCAGCATCGACTGCGATTCTACTACTAGTTGTCCATTTTCGTCCCGGCAGGCTTCAGTCCAAATTTATATCCACTGGATAAATGTCTCAGTTTCTGGTAAACCTTTCGGACTTCAATCCTGCTGTAGCACCGTTCCATATCCTCGACCGCGCGCTTCTCATGCTCTTCCTTTTTCTTTCTTCCCTCCTTTTCTGTTCGTAGAGCTCACGAGCAGCTCTCGTTCTTCGAAGCAGCATTGCTTGTAGGCGTCTTGTTTGGTTGCATGGGCCTGACTGCAATCGTCATCAAACCACGGGTTTTTCCTGGGTGGTGTGGTTAAACCCAGCACATCAGTGACAGTTTCTTTGACGGCTTTTTGACAAAGTTTCCAGTCTTCTTCTATTGTCAGTGCAGGCGGTGTCGAACTTTCAGCAACATATGTGACAACGGTACATATGAGTACCAGATAAGTGCAGCAGGATAGGGGTTAGTCAGGTACTACACGTCGCATGTTTTTGAGTGTATGGATAGTGATTTTTGTGCACTTAAAATTACTTATGTATTTTTAAAGTAGCACTACGCAACTATCCGCCTACTTGTAAAGTGCTCACAGAAGGGTGGAAAGGGTGAAAAATATCTACATCGGAAAACAAAGAACAAAGAGATAAGGAAATGTCAAAATGATGCACGGAGAAGCCTACTCGCGCATCACTGTGTCAGTATATTTCTATTTCATTGACCCTCTCTTTCGCACTCATTTGAGTCTTGGCTACTGTTGCAGCGTGCGATACCGGACTTAGTAGCATCATTAGTAAAAGTAGGATGCATATTAATTATAAGATATGGAATAGGCGCATTCAGTTTTTTAACTTTGTTTGTGTTATTTATGGGCCCATAGCTGTATACATAAGTAGCAGCGTGATTTGTATGTAAAGGAAGACTTTGGTTCAGGTCTACTTAAGATTACTGTCTCAGTGATCCAAATTTTATTATAATATACCAAAATTAAAATAGTGACCGGAGCCCTAATGCTCGAAACATGCACAAGCGCACTAGTTAAATTTTAACGTTGATTTTGTAATAATTTTCCCAGATAACTGAAAAATATCTATACTCCATCTTCAGCAAGTCGTAGTAAACTGTAGACCATCTGCAAAGGAAAGCATTAATGAAAAAGAATACAAAGGAAATAAGGATAGGCTTGTGGAACGTGCGAAACATGTATAGACTGGCCGCCTTCCTCATACTACTCAGCGAAATAAGTATTTATAAATTGGATGTCGCAGTGGTAAGAGACCATTAAACCAAATAATTGTTAAAAACGGATCACTACAATCTTGGAACAGAACTCTTTACGAGCAATAAAATCGTGCAAAATGTACGAGTATTTTAAAATAACCGAATGGCAATAGCCAAAATCCAGGTTTTCAGCTAAAATTGTGTATTGTTCTACGAATGAAGCAATGGGTGAAACATTAAACAATATTGTAGCGATTGCTAATGAGGATGGCAATCGATGATGGAGGATTACAAAAAAATAAAACGCGAGTTTAAAGAGAACACGTTTATTCATCAGCTGTTTCAAAACGGAAGTCCCATTTTACACCAAGAAAGCGATGACAGGAACGAACTGGCGAAGATCAATGGCGGGCCCCGGTGGTGTTCACAAACTCGTAACACTCTCCCCTTCTTGAACCGAAGCCAATTCGGTCGAAAGTCTACCTTTCGGGTGCCAGGCATCGAAATTGGTCCCTCGGTACCGTGCTAGACGATTGACATGCACTATCTTTGCCTTAGAGCGTGGTGTCTTCTGAATTTTAATGGTGACATCCGTTAAAATCATCATAATCCGATATGGACCGTCCCAATTTGATTGAAGTTTGGGACACACACGAAGCTTTCTTTTCGGGTTGTAAAGCCATACAAAGCCTCCTATCTGGAATTTAAGAGCGTTTAAATTTACATCATACCGAGTTTTCATGCGGAGCGAGTATCGCTGTAGTTCATATCTCGTCCTGTCGTGAATTTCTGCTAGTTGGTCTTGCAGCTCCCGGGCCAGTCCTGTGTAAGAGATGACTTCCGGTAGAGGCCCGAATACTAAGTCTGGCGGAAGACGCATATCACGACCAAAGAGCATTGCGAATGGAGCCTCCTTAATGGATTCCTGAACGGACGAACGGTAGGCCATGGCGAAAAAGGGTAGAAGATCATCCCAATCGTCCTGTTTGTCGTGAACAAATTTTGAAAGGTAGTGCAGTATGGTCCGGTTCAGCCTTTCTACCATGCCATCGGATTGAGGATGTAATGGCGTGGTACGAGTTTTACGAATGCCCATTATTTCCATTATGCCTCTAAATACAGCTGACTCGAAATTACGACCTTGGTCTGAGTGTAGTTCCATCGGAACTCCATAACGACAGAAGACTTGATGTACTAAGACTTTCGCAACGGTGTCGGTAGTTTGGTTCGGCAGCGGAAACACCTCAACCCATTTCGAGAAATAATCAATCAGTACAAGCACATACTTATTTCCATACTTAGTCGATGGCAGTGGTCCTAAAACATCAATGGCAACGCGCTGGAATGGTTCACCAGCTAGATAAACTTGCATGTCCGCCTTCGTCTTGGTCTGCGGCCCTCGTTTTGCAGTACAAGTATCACATTCAATACAAAAACGCTCAACGTCCTTCCTGGCCCCGACCCAATAAAACCGGGATCTCAGCTTTCCAAATGTTTTATTCGATCCGAAATGTCCTCCAGATGGTGCGTCGTGGTACATCCTTATGAATTCCTTTGAGAGACTACGAGGAATAATCGGCAGAAAACGTTGTGGTTGTCGATTTACGGGAGGGAACCACTTTTTACATAACAAGTCATCTCGCAACACTAAAGCCGGAAATTGTGCCCAATATGCTTTAATAATGCCACCCTCGCCTGAGACTTCCTGCCAGTTTGGCCTGAGGCCATCCTTCACCCACTTTATTACGACGGAAAGAATTTCGTCCTCTTCTTGAGTACGCTTGAGTCTATCAAGATCAACATTACTACTTGCCAGCTGAATCAATCCAACGATGCATCTTTCATCGGGGTGAAAACGATTCTCCTTTGATTCACAGTGATGGCAGTTCACGTCAGCACAAGGGCGACGTGATAGAGCATCCGCATTCAGATGTGATTTCCCGGCCCTATGCTGTACACGGTAATTGTATTGCTGAAGGCGTTCTATCCACCGTGCGAGTTGCCCTTCAGGTTTTTTAAAAGAGAGCAGCCAATTTAGCGCCGCATGGTCCGTCCGCACCAAGAATTCCCGGCCATAGAGATACACATGAAAATGCTCAATGGCTTTTACTAATGCCAGTAGCTCCTTGCGAGTAGTGCAATAATGACGTTCTGCCTGATTTAAGGATTTGCTAAAGTACCCAATCACCCGCTCTGTTCCGCTCTGCACCTGAGACAATACAGCCCCTAATCCATAATCGCATGCGTCACTATCCAGAATAAATTCCCCCCCAGGTTGAGCGTGCCCCAAAATCGGAAAGGATGTTAGCCGTTCCTTAAGGTTATTAAATGCCTTTTCACATTGTTCGGTCCAGCGAAATACAGCATTTTTCTCAGTCAGCTGGTGCAAAGGTCGCGCAATGGAAGCAAATTGGGGCACAAACCGACGATAGTAAGTGCATAGACCAACGAAGCTCCGCACCTCGGATATATTCGCCGGTGTAGGCCAGTTACGAACAACATCGACCTTCCCGGGGTCGGGTGATACTCCCTCCCCACTTACTATGTGCCCCAGAAAATTGACTGCTTTTTGAAAAAGGTTGCATTTGCTTGGGCTAAGTTTCAAACCTGAACGGCGCAGACGACTAAAAACAGAACAAAGATTAGTGACCATTTCTTCAAAAGTCTTACCGTGGATTAAAATGTCGTCCAGATAAATTAAGCAAATTTCCATTGGCAATCCACGCAAGACATTTGACATAAGGCGCTCAAAAGTGGCAGGTGCGTTAGTGAGCCCAAAACTCATGACTTTGAACTGCCACAGTGCATCCCTTGTTACGAATGCAGTCTTCTCTCTGTCTTCGGGGTGTACCTCCACTTGCCAGTATCCAGACTGACAGTCCACGGTGCTAAACCATACAGAGCCGGCCACGGAATCGAGGGTGTCATCTATTCGGGGCAGTGGGAAGGAATCCTTGATGGTGACATTATTTAACCGACGGTAGTCCACACAAAACCTCGTGGAACCATCTTTCTTTTTAACCATAACGATGGGTGAGGACCAAGGGCTTGAAGAGGGTTCGATGATGTCTCGGCGCAGCATGTCCTCGATTATTCGTTGAGACTCCTCTTGTTTGGCCACCGGCATTCTACGCGGGGGCTGTTTAAGCGGCCTCGCATCGCCAACGTCAATTCTATGCTGAACAATATCTGTCCTGCCTAAATCGTCCGGCCCACTTGAAAAGATATCAGAGTACTCCCGAATTAGATTTTCGGCTATTACTCGTTGTGCTGGTTGAAGATGTGCCTGTGAGCGCGCGATCAGATCAGACAAGAAATCGGGACAAGCATCCAAGTTCGATTGTTCGACATCCAGACACTCAATTTCTTCAAAGTGTGCTATATTCGCATTGACCGGTAAAACAACCGAATGATCCGCTACATTAGCCACTCGTACGAGCACTCCTCCATCCTGAATTTGGTTAACCGATTTACCAACTAATAACCCTTTCGGTAGATTCTTTCCTATCGGAGTGACAATTCCTTCGAATGAACGCGTTGCCGAAGCGGCGGTTTGGATAATTGTCACTGTTCTAGGACCTATTGAAACTTCGTTTGAAGTACGTAGAAAAACCACCCGCTGAGTTTCTTCATCTATATCGTCTTTGCTTTTACACATATGTTGAGCTTTATCACCCTCACAGTGCAATCGGATGAGGTGTTTACCAATCTTCATTTGGCGTGAGGAGAAGTCCAAAACACTCTTCGTGGTTTGTAGTACATCGATGCCAAGAATACCCTGGTAGCTGGCTGGAAGAGGAATATCAACTACCATCACCTTTATGCGACGTTTCACTCTGCCTAGTTGAAGCACTGTCTTCCACACGTTTGAGCTTTGGAACGTGCTGCCGCACAACGTTTGAATGTTTACTGTTCCAGGTTGGAGGCGTTCCCTAGACGGGATCATTGATCGATTTACCAGCGTAATGGACGATCCCGTATCCACCAACAGTTGGCATGGTTGGTTGCCAAGGACTGCAGCTACCATGAATCCGCTATGCAAGTCGTGAGGGTAAACACTGTAGATTTGGGGTCGAATGCATTGCATCAGCGCTGACCCCGCGTCGCTGACTGCTGATCGTTTCCCGATATAGTGACTGGCTCCATTCCATCACATCTAGCTTGGTTTTTCCGTAGATGAGGGGCCGTGCGACTATTTGACGCCGTGTCTTCATAGGTTTCGATAACCCGGGTATGGTGAATCGGTTGGGGTGCAAGTAGTGCAGCTTCAATGGTGATAGCTTTGGACACAGCTACCGCAAACGTCTTCGGTTCTGCCAGTCTAACACGCTCTTGGACGGACCGGTCATTAATGCCATCCACAAACTGCATAACTGCGATGCGCTCTTGGGCATCGGATGGACAGTCCTCAAATACAATTCTCGTTAGTCTTTGGATCTCGCTCGCAAATGCGCCGAGGTCTTCCTTCTGACGTTGTTGCCTGCAACGAAAAGACGCGTGAGTGACATGCTTTTCTTGAGAAAGAAACCTGAGTTGTAGTGCTGAAGCCAGCTTTCCGTAATCGGTGCGATCAACGGGATCTAGATTAGACAGTACAGCTACACTTTCCCCGCGTAGTAACGTTGCCAATGTCTGAGCTTTTTGCTTGGATGTCCACTCGTTCGCCTCAGCGATTATGTCAAATTGCACCTGATAGTCGCGCCAGCGTGTTGTCTGGCTATCAAACGGGGGAGGAAATAAATTACACGGACCACTGGGTGTTGGATTCGTCTGTGGCTGTGAAGATTTTTGGCTATCTCGTCGATCAGCCACATGTGCATCCGTGGCGACCACAGTGTCGGTTTCCAAAACATTTCCTTTCGGAGTAGAACACTGGAAGACCTTATCTACGAAAGTTGTTCCGCTTAATGTGCGTATTTCTTCGGTATGTCTCCGTTGTTCTTCTTTCAGGCCAGCGATGTCTCCACGTTGTTGTTCCATACTTGTCGTGATGGAATTCAACGTGGATAGAATTTTTTGTAAACTCTCTGCGAATTCCTCCGTCATATCGATGATCCCACTTCTGACACCAGTGTAGCGATTGCTAATGAGGATGGCAATCGATGATGGAGGATTACAAAAAAATAAAACGCGAGTTTAAAGAGAACACGTTTATTCATCAGCTGTTTCAGAACGGAAGTCCCATTTTACACCAAGAAAGCGATGACAGGAACGAACTGGCGAAGATCAATGGCGGGCCCCGGTGGTGTTCACAAACTCGTAACAATATCTTACCCATCAGTGCAAAGAATGAAATGAAATAATATATGCACATGCCAACAATAGAAGGAGGAAATCTCTACGCCCCATCAAACATAATGGTCCTTAGACAATCTAAGTTTCGCCAAAAAATATGATCGTGAAAACCACACATTCAAATATGAGCGAATACCCAACGATACTTAGATATGACCGGATGGTGTAACGCGCAACCGAATTGATCAGCGTATTAGATGTTAAAGTATTCAGAGGAGCGGATTGCGCTTCTGATCATGTTCAAATTAACGCTAAATTCAAATTTACAAAAGTTGAAGTCGGCAGCATACAAAAAATGCAATGTTAGAAAGGTGAAACTGAATTGAAGTGAAGAATCAAACTACGAATCACGTCACCTGAAACATTCAAGATACATGAAGGCCTTGTCACCACTTTTCTTTAATTTGACGTTTGACTACATAAAAAAGAATGAAGTGATTCTTAATGGAATCACATCCGCTCTAGCATATGTTAACGATATGGACCTTCTGGAAGAGTTAAAAGAGATAAAATTGTTTTTTTTTAATTACAGGAAATAAAGAAGGCTTAGAAGTCAATAACCAACTTAGATTAATCCGAACTCCACGCTTGAATATAGTCGATAAACGCTTCCAGAAAGGTGACGAATTCAAATATGTGGGATCCGCACGGACTGCCAAAATCGACAGAAATGTCGGAATAATTAAAACGCTGCATATGGGCAATACCTGGTCTCTGTCTAAGAGGAAGGAAAATAGATAAATTTCTTTAAAAAAAAACTCTTTATTTAAAATGAAATTGAATAACTATACTATTATATTTAAGGTATTTTCCACCGCTAGATTTTACTTTTACTTTCTTATAGGCAAGATAGGAATACTATTCGTATGTCGAAAGAACGTGCCGTGTTTAGATACAACCACGAATAAACCCATTTTTTGCAATCTGTATACGACTCCAAATAACTGCCAAGTGTTTGACAAGATTCTTATCGAGCATTTCCTCAAATTCTTCATTTTCAAACTATTGCGGCAGTTCAGATCGTACTTTACCTTCAAGTCGGAATCACTGCGTACTAGTTCTGAAACATTTCTTCAGCTAGAGGCCATCATAAATTTCACTGATTCACTGAAATACTGTGATTGTCGGCATTTTTACCATATTACGTTAAGGCACTTCTTGTAATAACAATTTATCTGGAATAAAGTTCATAATATTCGATAAAGTATGAATTATTGTTATTCGCGCTCCATCCACATCATTTTTAGTATATTGAAATGGTATCTTAATGACAGCCATCTTATGAAAAACATTTGACATATGTTAATGAAAAATTTACTACCTTCGACGACTCTGGTAAAGCGCCACAAATTAATTTTAAAATGTGCTAAAATAGATGGTCAAATAAATCATCAGTATTTTATTATTGCAAATTCATTTGAGTAGTTATCATTGGTAGTAGTAAGATTCAGTACAAATGCTGAATATTTAATATTGTGGTTGCCATTTCCACACTTATTCAGGACATCTTTATAACACTCATGAAAAAAATAGAAGGTTTTAATAAAATTAAAATAGCACTTAATCAGAAAGAGGAAATAGTTTTAGGGAAAATGCTGACATGGCCGCAATGAACGACACAACTTCGCGTAAGATATCATATCTGACTTCTCACTTTATTCAGGTCTAGAAGAGATTTATAATGTTTGGTGATATCTGCTTCTATAATATATGTATACGATTTTTTTTTTATAATATATAGGTATGATATTGGAACTTCAATATCCAAAAACAGCTATTGCAGAAAGATAATAAAATATCTTATCATTTAATAGATTAATATCGTTTGCTTTGATATAAAAACTGTCATTAGATAAAGTTACAACACAATTCAACACAAAAATTAATTATGTGAACTGAAATCATTTAGTAGACATGATATTAGCAGGTGTGTTACCTGTGCTTCGAAGACCTCAACTTGAGCGTTTTAATTTTCTATTGTAATCTGAAAGCTGGCTTTGTTCGTAAGCTGTACAATATTTGTTTGTTCCTACAATCTATCTGGTTTCCTTGAAAGCAATCTGCGTCCGACGAAATATGCGCATCTCAACGTTTTTTTCAAATTCTTACAAAACCGTTATTAAATTCGATTTTCGAAATTGTTGAATCTACGCTATGCACTTGAAACCATGTCTTTGGAGTGGTCTTCTTAATATATTAGAGTCGGCAGTCAGACGAAGATAAATTCAAGTCTCTTCTCCAGTTATGATTTCATCATCGGGTCACTGACTCTTCATATTTGTAACGCGACGTTTCATTTGCATATAAATTGAGTGTTTTTTGAGACAAACAATCATTTGAGGCTCGTTTGAGAGTCAAACGATATTTTTTAAATTGTTTCAAATACTCGTATGATATGCTAATAACGTCAACAAGATTCTAATGGTCAATTGACCATTGACTTCCTTGACGCGTTGTACACCAGTTGATGTTTTCGGCCAATTCGAAACCACATTTTTTAAACATGTTCTCTGCCTTTTTAGAATTGTTAGTACCAATTGTTGGTACATCAATGGAAATGATGACTTGAAATTTGAAAAAGTGCAGAACGCGTTGCAATGTGTGAAGGCATAAATTGTCTGCAGTTTTTGTGCATAAATCTGCAACTTATCTAGTTCCAAAAGAAAGTCGAAGGCATCGCACGATGTCGGTTGCCAGTTTAGTTCACCATTGCGCGAGATAACCATGCCTTTTAGGAGCGGCTCCCATCTGGACCTATCTGGGCTTTCAACTGAGACTGGCTGACACTAACGAACGGGTCTATTAACTGTCTACGGACCGATGAAAACGATAGTGACCATTGTTGACTATGTACCGTTATCACAGGACGGGACGAGTTCATGGAGATGGAGTATGTCCAAACTTACACCTTCGATTACAGGAGGCATAGGCCACGCAAATAGATGATATAATTAAGCAGACAATGGACAGTAGAATTCCACGCCAATGACATCACGATACCACGAATGTGTACCGAAATGCGCCAATTGACGCACTGCACACACAGACAGAAAAGTAGGCTTCTGACAACACTCGAACTCATTACTGACAGACAAAATAAAGTCACTGACTAAAAATCTCCAATAATTGATCAAGGAAACTTACAGCATATGTGTAGGTTTGTATTGGAACAAAAGAATGTTCCCGTAAATAAGTAAAATATTTTGGAGAAACAATCAGAATGACATTGAGGATCTGAAGCTTCCAAGGACGTCAGACAATGAACGCTTGCTAGGAACAGACCTCATCGATAAATTACTGTCGAAGATCTGCAGGGGAAAGTGGCGACAGTAGGAGCTTTCTTCTGGGAAGTGTACAAGGCGAATGATAGCATTCGTCTGAACAACGAGCTGGAGAACAGAGCCCTGCTTATGCGATTATCCAGTGCACGGAAAGATAGCAGTGAATCCCTTGGGGGGTAAAGACACCTCTTATCCGGCAAATCTCCGGCGATAAGTGACTTCCGCGTGTCAACAAGGACCTCTTCGAGCCCTGTCTAAGTGGGTTGAAAACAGTAATATCATTCCGGATAACCAATTCGGTTTCAGAGCGGGGTATGACACAAAGAATGCAAAACAAATCAATGCCTGTCTGATTGACTTGAAAAAAGCTTTCGACACCGTATGGTTAGAACAATTTTATTATAAGCTCAGGCGGCTGGTGGCTGGCATTGCTACAATATATACATATGTATGTTTTTTGACATGTTAACCGATGGAAAGTTGTTGTGAAAATTGTCAATGTGACTTCTACTCAAACATTTTGAATCAAAAATGAATTGCAACAGGACACTGTAAACTCACTGGTCCTTGTCAGTATTTATTTATTTATTTATTTATTTATCATCAAGCAGAGCACAAGGTCTCTTATAGACTACTTAATAACAATTGTTGGATAATAATTACAATAATAACTGAATAAACTTAATAACTTAATAACTAACCACCAGTGTTCAATAAAGATAATAAGGATAATTTACCTAAGCAATCTGCTGGTTTCTTTTCGCCATCGCGTACAGGACAGGTCTAACGATAGACATAATCGTCGTTCTCCTGCAGCGTGGCTTCGAACAATGTAAGAGAACTGTGATGACTGGAAGATGACTGGAAAATCAACCTCTGGAAATCAGGATCTATTTTTATAAAGAACGGCTCTGTCCAGGGCCTCTCGGGACATTCGAAAAAGTTTAGGACTGGGCTGGTGAAACAAAGTGTAGTCTGATACCTTGGGATCTGACTAGATCAATATCTATATTTTGACATACATGAAGATTCTGTTCTAGCAAGTGTTCGGGGCGCTTTCGCTTTGACAAGATGGTTGTTGCATAGCAATCAGTATGATTCCAGGGTGAAGGTAATCTGCTATATGGCCTTGTCTGGACGAGAGCCAGCTTAATGCAAAGGATTATGGTGTTTGTCTAAGGACTTTTCTCGGGTTACATAGGACACCCGGATCTGAGTACATGAAATTTTACCTGAATTAGGTCCTACTCAAGCGCCTCAGGCTCTGTAGATCGGTTTTACGCGGAGATCGACGAGATGTTGTCCGCCTCATCAACGCTTTTGACAACCTTAATAGTTATAGCCTCGTCAAAACAAAGCCTGCCTAACACCAGTGGCATACATAGACTAGAGTAACTTAAGGTAGCCTAAAAAATTCTAAATGAGGACAATAAAAAAAATAAAAAATCAGAAAATCAAAAAAAAAAAAACAAAAGAATAAAAATAGAAAACCAAGCCTTCATATCGTTCCTGCAGAATATATCAGTATCCATATCATTGAGCTTATACCTTAATTTGCTTAACATTGGTCTGAAGGATTGACTTTTGTCAGTTATGGTAATAAAAGTTTTGTTTTGGAGAAAGTACGCCCTAATGATTCTGCAAGACAACATCAACCAGTGTTTTTCTCAGAGTATATTTGGTGCTGATGTTTCTACAGAGACCTTTTTAAACGAAACTTAGCTCAACAAACAACTGCTTCAGAATCCAATCAAAGAATTCGCGGCGTTGTCTATAGTCGTTTATTTTTCTTTTTACGTGAACTGACCCAAGTTCCGAGGTGAACTTCTTCAAGTTGAAGTCCCAGAAAACTCTAGTTCTTGTAAATGATGATGTTTCGGCAGATATAACGTTTTGCGTAGGAATGAATATTTAAAGGGACAGGTACACCTGAATTTGGCTACCAAACGTCGAATAGTCGACGCAGTAAGACGATTGTGACAATAATAAAGATAACGTAATGCTAGCAACATTTGTCGGACGGAGTATTGATTTGTACATGTTGCTTACACTTTAACCTTTCCTGGTGATTTACTGTACACTATTAACAATTCACTCGAAATCTGAAAGATTTTACTCTAACAACACGGTATTTGTAAGTAAACAATTTTCGAGAGCCCCGTTTCAAGGAATTTAGTTGTCTTATTCTCGCAGTTCTAAAACACGTCATCACATGGATCATGACCTCTATAAACATTCCTACTGAAGGTGATCAAACGATTGTATGTTAAAATTGTGGGTGGTTTTACTATACTTTTGCTTTGTCATTGTGCCTATCCCAGTCGTGCTAACAAGATTACAATACAATACGTAAATATATCTCATTAAGGAAATTTGCCGTCTATAATAAGTTCTCAAAAGCAATATAGATTTCTCGTGCTTATAAATAGGTTTATTGCGTAATTTGCAAACATTTCTTCAATGAAATATGTAGTATCAAAAAATGACTGAATATACGTATGATGGGGATGATGGAAATCCTGATCTATGTGTACACATTAATCCGTTGCTCTTTTTATTTAGATAATAAAGGAGCGATAAAATCAGTGAAAACATCCGTTTCGAATTCAAAATACAATTGAAAGATGCTGCTAATCAAGATTGAACAAATTATATTCTTCGTTGACTTCTATATACATACATATGTAGTATGTTTAATTCATTGAGCACATGTGCTGTTGTTTATTCAATGCAAGGATTTAATTAGTTTTTTTTCGCAGAATTGAACAAAATTATTCTTCAAAGGACATTTCGTTAGCCATCATGGCAAGATGGGCTTTTTACGAAAGTCGATGTAAACAATGATAGTCGTTTGTGTATTTCCATCACGTATGTCGAATAAAACTATCTCTGAATTTATTATGCTCAGGGTGTTATGGATTTCCTTGACCATCACAGAATTCGTAAAGTAACTTGCTAAATATATTCTACATTATTATTTTATTTACAGAATGCATTTTCACCCCCGGGTGTGAATTTAATTTATAAATCTCCGCCCGATTATTGAGTTTTTGTTTCTCAATGATTTATAATGAACATTTTCTCAAACTGCTGCTGAAGAAATTATGTTTGATTCGGACTTTGTTTTCGAGCTCATTCGATGAAGAAGAAAACATTTCAGATTCCATTGGGGATGAACCAATGGATACCAACAAATTCTGAAGAAACAAAAAAACTTTCACTCATCATCAATTCGATTCGGATGGGCTTAGTGCCTCTTGGACGTATGGAGGACTATAGCGAAACGAAAGGAACATGCAACATGGCCCTATCTTAGTGGATTATGTTAAAGGAATTGTTTTCAAACCTCACTCGTTTATGTTTTGAAAATAATGAAACAACAAATCAAAACATCGACATTGAAAAATTTAAAAACTTATTGACATCCTCCAGACCAACTTCAAAAATCAGTTTTACCCCGTACAAGATTTTGTATTGATTGAAACTCTAGTACCATGAAGCCGTCTTTCATTTTGGTAGGATGTTCCAAATAAAACTGAAACTTTTCAAACTTTGTCCCAATGATGGGCGCTAAGAGCTCATACTGGAAAGTCTCTTACATGTGAAAGATAAAGTGAACTAGCAATAAATGTCGGCACGGAACTATCTCAGGGCCTTCTAAATGAATGAAGGTATCTCCACATATACAACTTTTATACCAATTATGAGTTAGCGCAGTTTTTCTTGCAACAAAAGGCTAATACAACAGGTACATTCAGAGCAAATATACGAAGTCTACCGAAAGAAATACCTTGCAAAGTTGAAGCGAGCCGGTTTCTCGAGTGGATGATGAAAGATTTTAAATGGAAGGATACCAGAGATATGGGTGTACTTTCCACTAAATATGTACCGGTTTTGGCCCTGTTTCGAACAGATGAACACTAAAAATCCAACCATTAAACATGCAGCCCACCACAAGCTTCAATCTATTTGTTGGCCATCCATTGTTGTGACACCATCGTTGTGGATGGTCAACAACAAAGCCTGAAGCAATTATCGCTTACGAGGGCATCAAAGGAAAACCTGGAATTGATTTGTCATATTTGTCAATGGGTTCATATGCCACAATCTTTAGAAAGGGAGTAAAACGGAAGCTAGGGATAGATCGATTGTAAACAAAGTATGCATTCGCTTTAGAGAAATGCTAGGGATGGAACTTTTAAGTATTCACGCAGTTTTATCTCGGCTAGAACAAGTCCTAACAACAATCCGTCGTTTGAAAGATAGGCTGAATGATTTCGGAAATAAAATCCGCCGAACATGTAGTGTTTCCTATAATTGGATCTCGAAAATAAAAGTTCGAGATTCTGGGCGAAAATAAGCAAAGGAAACTCTCAGTTTTTGTGAAGATTTTCCAAAGCAACCATAAAAGCGCCGTGAATGTTTCAACACAAAGCATAAATAAGTCAAAGATATGCCTATTTACTATATACATATATATACTATTTAAATTATATTTGGGTTATAAAATTGATTCCAGTTATAACCAGTTTTATGTACTTTTGCCAGTAACAGCTTTGGGCTTAGTTTGTATTCTTTCATTGTTTAAAAAAATTATATAAAAGGCGTGAGTACCAGGTACTCATGAAATTTGATGTGTAAACATTTCTTCTTCCTCATTAGCTTCTTCAATGCACAATTCTCGGCAAATTTGGATTGTCTTGCCGGTATCCAAGTAGGACTCAAATTCTTGTCTTCGTTCCATTATGAGCACATCGTTGTCGTTGTAAATTTGAATACATTTTTTTCGATAAGGATTTCGTTTTCCTCTTCACGAAAAGGCAAATGTAACGTTACCATTTCTCGTTTGTACTCATTTGGATCAGCCGTCATGTCATAGTTTCGGTACCGAATAACTCTTGGATTTTGCCGGCGTTTCCACTCATTTGTTTTGGATACTGTATAATGCGCAACTGCCTGGGCCAAAGTAATATCATCTAATTGTTCTGGTCTCTTTTGATATTTATCGAAGCAGTTTTCAAGCCAAATGTCACATGAATCTTGTTCGGTATTTTCTTCTTCCAATGCCTTATTCGATTTTCGAACACGTTCTCGTTCAACAGGCCATGAAGTTGGAATATAGGCGATTTGAGCAGAACTTTTTGACATATCTTGCCTGAGAAGATACCAAGCAGCTTCTTGGCTCGTACGTTCTACACAATTTAGCATGTCGACGCTCAATTTTCTTGCTATCTCTACTATATCGAATTCGGGATGCTCGTTCATGGTTTCAATTATTTTCCGCTGAAGATTGCTTATACCTCTGTTTGTTTTATTGACATATTCAACAACGTAAGCTGCACAAGGGTATTCCTCGATAATAAATTGAAAGTCCATATTTGAACCCAGGACATTTAAGATGAATGGATTAAACGGGTTGATCCATTTGTCTTTAGTTTCTCGCTTTAAAAACACTCGTGGTCTCTTTAGCTCGCAGTATGTCTAGGTACATAGCATATGAATTTATTTTGTGTTCTAGCAAGAAGGTGTCCAAATCTTCAAGTGCTTTCCAGATTCGCTTGTAAATTATCGAATATGGTGCGCGACGTACATATGTCAGTATTTGGCATCGGCTCAAGTATGTGTGTTGATCGAGACGGCAAGAATGGCGCTTCGAAACGACAAGAGGTTGAATTCTTTTTATAACAGGTAAATGTGTGTTTATGTCGTTGAAGTTTTGCAAAGCCTGATGCCTCATCAGGAGATATAGACACTAGTTGGTCAATCAAAGCCTCAGCCTGAGCCTGTTCCTGTCCCAGGGCATCGGTTGGAGATTCATTTAGCCACAACGGTATATGAGCATGCGGACTGCCTCGGTGTTGAAATTCTATTCTTTTGAAATAGTGCTTCACGTAGTGTTGGCCAAACGGACTGAAACGCGTTGATTGAAGTATACTGATGATAACTTGCACAAGTTTATTAAAGTGGATAGCACAGGTGACAGGATTTTCATTGATGAGTGTAGCTTTTAACTTGAAATGCATATTTTCAAGTTCTTCCGTATCAATATCTGCTCCATTGTTTCTGAGTTTATACAACAGCTTCATTAATTTTGGCCAACCAATCTCATTGGCGCTTAAAGTCAAAAAGAACGTCGGTTTTCCAAGCTGACGAATCATCGCAAAAAGATCGCGTTTACGTTGAGCCCACTAATAAGTGGAGTTTGGTATGGATCGTAGAAAAGCCAAATTAGTTTCAAGATATCCATCAATGAAATCTGCTGATTCTACTTGAGCTCGAGTGAGTTTTGTATTTTTTCCAATGAATTTGAAGGCAACAGTTATTGCATCGCGTGTTCGGATACGTACAATTTTCATTGCCATGTATAGCAAGTGCTGAGGAGTCACACCACGTCTGTCCGCTCTTCGCAGTTTACTCGTTGCCATCATGAATGGAGTTACAGTCAGTCCTTCCTTAAAGACACGAAATTGGCGGAGATAAATTGAAGGAAATGCCATTTCTTCGCAGTGTTCATCAAAAAGAACACTAACGGGCACTTCGTGTTCTCCTGGAGCTATTCTTAAATATCTATCTTCATTCCATAAAAGCGTTTGTTGTTGAGCGTGCAGACTATCTTCAATATCGATTACTTCACTTAATTCTTCGGTGGAATGAGCTGGTGCTGTGTTCGGTACGAAGAAGGAATCGTTCATCTTTATGTTATAGAATTTATAGAGTCTCTATCAAGAACTGGAGCCACTACTTGACAACGCGTTTTTTTAACAAAGCCAATCAGGTAACTTGACTTATGAATTTTTCTGCGTTTAATATGAACATTAATACAATAGTCGTCATCGAGTTCTCGTGGGAGACAAGTAACCATATTGTTAACTGAAACTGGTACATTCACAACTTGACCTAAAATCCCATATTGACCTTGTCCATGCCTAAGTCTCCTGATTTGCATAAACGGAAGGCGCGGGTATACCAATCGTTCAGTGATCAAATCTAGCTCTGGTAAATCGTGTGGCCGTGGAGGATGTTTAAATCCGTGTGATGTTGAAAAGTTCGGAATTCTCTCTTTCCGCAAGGAAGCGTGACACGTAACGCAGGCTCGCGCTGTGTTTAAATCGATGTCAGAAAACTCAGCTGTGAGAATAGTGAACGAATTATTCGGTACAGTTTTAAGATTTTTTTCGTACCACAATCTATCACAGACACTACATGCAGCTCCAAAATTATTGTCTAAAAACATTTCTTTGAATTTTGCATGGGCTGTAGCGTTTCTTGAATGATGACTATATCTAACAGTAGGTTGAATACTTTGCTGTTGTGTTATGTGTTCTTCAGCTTCGTGGTTTGGTGTGAGTTCAACTGGTTCTGGACTTGCTGTCACCAATGCTGATTGACCACCTGGACTCATTTGCTCTGTAATTTCATCTGCTTCATCCATCCTTCTGCGATCTCTAGCTCTTCTCATAGTTTCAGATATTATTTCTGTAGCGTCTTCGTTTGATTGGTTTGAGGTAAGTGCAGTTGCACTTATGATGAGCAAAACACGTAATTTTTTCAACGCCGAATCGAAACTGAGTTGTTGAAAATGAGCAAAATCACGTAATTTTCTCACATACAAAACCACTTATTGTTTCCAAAATCACGTTTTTTTATATATGATGATATATAAATTACAAAACTGCAGCTAAAATGTGACTGAACTGATCGAAATCAACACAACTAAATCGCGTGGTGATGTCTCACTCCAAGTTACAAGTGTTAGTTGCGTCTGTGCGTCCTGTTCGCATGCTTGGCGTTTGGACAGGTTTAGGAGTCTGGAAGTCCAAAGTCCAAGTTATAACTGTTAGTACAGTACGTCAGTGCGTTCGATGCGCACTCTATATCGTTCGTGTGTATGTGTGCAGTGTGGCATCACGCATACACACAAACGTATTAACGTATTAATAGACTTGTGCTTATACCTACTCAGCCTACGCACATTGACACACGCCGACACACTAATACTAATTTCGGTTACGCGTGACGGTCATTTCGCCCATACCGAGACCTAAGATGTTTACACGTCAAAAATGTTTGTTTTCACAATTCGATACTTCTGTCCTCTAAGCAATTAGCTATAACGCGAAAAATCCCGAAGCTAATTTTCAAGTTTTATGGCAAATTCCCGTAGATCAACGTCGGGTGCCAACATTTCAAATTTGTATTGAATTTTGTTTCAAGCGGCTAATGCTAAAGAATTTTTTTACTACACACCTGGCTATCACACTTGATAGCCACGGCGGCCAGGAAAACATTACTGGTCATCAAAAATTATAGCCATGGCATTACATGTGTTTAAAAGCAAAATTAGGGTGCGTCGATGACTACGGGGCGGAAAATATTTCAAATTATTTATCTGGTGATTTTTATTATTATTTTGGCGAATTCATTCATAATTAGTAGCTAATAGTTCCATATTAACTGTGGGGACTTGTTGTGGGACTTTGATTTTCCAGAAAACCTTCTTTTTTTTTTCTTGAAAAATTTCTGATCAGCATTTCATCTCAAGTATAATCAGTCCTTCACTAGATACCATATAAACCGTTGTGATAAATGAAAAGGCTATTTCTTATTTTGATTCATGGATTTATTACATTTAAGGGATAATTAAGATGCTGTGCTGGATGGCACGGGAAACGCGTGTGGCCAAGATTGGATGATCATATGCTGCCAGATTTCATATGATGGTAAAATACTGTTAGATCACAACAGCTTCCTCCGTACTTAATTTTTGACAAGTCTGCTTTGCTTATTACGTAGGCATCTGGATTGTTTAAGTTCTTGTATTGTCACCGCTGGCTCAAAATGCACTATTGGGCTTGTTGGAATCGCTCCAAAGGTGAATTCAAAAAGATGTTGGTAGGTGGTAACTGTCGCAGCACTTCAATGTTGGCGCCATTAAGATCATTGTAGTTGTTGCTTGACGGTGCTTCGTTGACCGCTGGGTTGCTTTGAGTGTCTGCGTCGCTATATACTGACATGACCGGGTGGATCTTGTCTTCGGCTTTAATGCGAGCCTGCATCTAATTTTGTTGACGTCGGCGCAGAATAGGATTAGCTTTTTTAAATAAATTTCCTCGAATAGATTGGCCGGGATCCATTTCTCCTTCCTTGGAAACTATTGTATAAAAACTGGTTGGCCCACAAAAACTTGGGCTTAATTACGCCAATAGCTTTCTTGGGTTCTGGAATTATTGCTGAAAGAATTGTATGTTGTGACCTTCGATGAAGTTTCACTCCTGGTGATATCCCGCTGTCATCTATTGTAGATCGTTAGGTAGACAGGAAGGCCACTTCTTTCGAACGTGGTATGACTTAATATTGTATTTAATATTTTCCGAAGTCCTGTTTTATATTTAAGTGCGATCGTTGGTGCTGATTTGGAATGTTGAATGCAATTATTTTAGCGAAAATTCAGAAATTCATCCGAAATAAATTGGGGCCCACGTCAGATACTAACGTCTTGGGCTACCCAAGATTGCAAAAGTTGATTGAAATTCATAAATCGTTGCTAGTGATGCTACACAAATAAGGTACTTAAACCTAGATTTAATGGCAAATCTTTTCTGAAACTAAGGCAATAACGGTATCTTTAGGGAGCTCTTTTGGGCGCGATCAGGTCCCATTGGTAAATTCGACAAGCAATTCGCAGTTCCATACTATTTGATCGGTCGATCGCGTATGGTGAACGTGTATCCCGTCAGGATGGACGCCCATCGTTGAAGGCGTTGAATCACCATATGCGGACGTTTTTTGGAGCAACTGAAATTTGGCCTTAGAATGTCGACCATAAAGGTACTGGTGAAATTTCTTGACACTATAGTTGATTGAGAGAACTTATTTCTCAATTTGGCTGTTTTTGTTCTGCGTTTTTTCTCTGCGCTCTCCGTTTTGTCTGGGGGAAAATTACGGCGATAATTTCGTGAGGTGATGCGTCGATGGTTAAAATTATTGAAATGTCTGTACGGAAATGTACTAGAAACGTTGTCGTTAAATTAGTCAAACGCGCGGTGTTGATCTCTCTTCCTAGGAAATGGGACGTTTATTGATTTCAGTTTGTTGAGCGGACCGACTTTCTTAATGAATTGGTTGTGGTTATTCAACTTGTCAATGAGTGTTCCAAGCGACATCGCAATCCATGATCCTCAAATGGTTTGAAGATTTTGCGAGTGCTCAAGATCTGTCTAGAAACAATTATGGCACCTACTTATGACGTGCAAAACTCGAGGTTAAAAGTCAACTGTTCCATGCCCTGGAAGAAATGGTAAGCGCTGGTATTGAAATGGTCGGAATTAAATGCTTATGACTCTAAGCTTTACCGACTCTTCATCTAAAGGAATTCGAAGGTAAGCGTCGGACAAGTCAATCTTTGTAAAGTATTATCCACTTTGGTTTGAGGACTATTTCCTTAATTCTTGGGATATAACGGCCAATTTTCAATTTTGTAGTGATAGTGACCCTTAAATCACCACAGATGTGCAAGTTGCATTTTCTTCACGACTAGGTTGGGCGTTACCACTGACTGACCTCGGCGGGTCGGAGAACATCCAATCGTTGTAAATGCTCAATTTCAAATTGGGCGCCATCTTTCAAGCCAAATGGGAGCGGACAATGGTTAAACTACATACTTCGGCTGACTATTTCGGCTTTGAGTCAGATGAGGGACAAAACCTTACTGCAACCCAATTCTGGTCTAAAAATAGTTTATTGCATCTCGCAGATAGTTTTTGTCTCAGCAGCGAGTATATCATTGAACTCAGTTATCTTTGCATAATTGACTCCCCTTTTGCACAGTCGATTTATAACACGCCTCGAATCGTTCTTATGCCATTACATTTGCACCTTGGTGGCTGTTGCTTACTAAAAGCCTCACCCTCTTGATGCCGTCATACGCATTTAAAGAAAGGTAAGTTGGTTCACAGTGAAGAATTCCAAGATTTCAGATGAAGTGATTCTAAATTTTGTCAAACTTTACTTTCAGTTTCTTACCGAGTTGATAAAAGTTCATCAAAGTCCCTTGTTGTTGTGCTTATATCTTATGGTGCTTATATATCCACGCCGCTGATAGTTATTGTATATGTAATTCAGGTGCTTATATTACCCATAGTCATTAGGTGTTTTTTATTATGCCATCCAGATCTTATCCGGATCATGGTTTACATGTATTACAATAACAACACGTGAACCAGCTTTTTATCTGGATCAATTTCAAGATCCGAGTTTGAGTGGAAGTGAGTTTACACTATTTCCCATTGGTTTCGCATTCAAATTAGGAAAATCATTGCCTGATGAACATATAAAATTGTGGCCAGGATTTGGTTAAACAGTTTTCGCTTCCGTATCGAGTAATTGTACTCAAAATGCTATAATATGTGTATTATCTTACATTTCTAAAACTCTTAAGTCTATTGGGGAAATATTACCCCCGATTGGTGTATATCGATACAAATTATTATCATCAGCATTTAAATCGATCGTATCAAATTTGAATGAAAAGAAACATTTTCTTTGATATGGCAATTCCACACTTAAATTTCAAAGATTGTTTTTATTGTGAAGTGGAAATGGAGCAGGTGGACAAAAAAAGGTAAACATGTAAACTTAATTTAAATTTCGACCGAGAAATCTGTTACTTCTTCATGCAGCAATGAATATTCAGGTGTGCTGCTTTCTTCACTGTCTATGTCACTTTCCAATAACCACTGTAATACAAATATTAACCTTTTAAATTGAACAAATAAACGCAATTTACCTCAATAGCAGCTGCTTCCATCTCCAATTTGTTTGTTTATTTTGTTTTCAAATGTCAGATCTTTGACAGGACTGAACGAGGCGAAATGTCAAGCTGGCTATTCGTTGATCTGTAGTGTTTTATTATGTTTCGTGATCCTGAGTGGATCATGTGGCATAATAAAAAACACCTATTGTAGACTAAATATGCCGGACAAGTCTTTTCATTAACAAAATATTCTTTTGACTTACTCTCTGGTTGTTGAGCCTGTTTATGGGCTAGCTGTTGCTGGTGCTGTCCACGGAAAACACATTTTCTCTTTAAAATTCTGAGCTCCTCAATTTCTTCCAGAGAGGGGTATTTCTTCTGGGTTACTACCATCCGAACGAGTTCGTGTGGGAAGTTGTAGAGAATCATAGCGTCCCGTATCGTACGATGTGGCGTTGATGTTACACATTCTTGCTTCGCACAGATGAAGTTTGGCTATTCCTCTTAAATCAGGTAACCAGTCAGCACATGTTTGCACCTCGATCCCTGTAAGTTTGAGAGTGGCGTGTAAATTTGTTTTTAAGGACCTTAAATGTGTGCCGTATATACTTACTTCGGTGGTCTTAAAAAGCTTTCGGAGAACTTTGTCGATATGGTTTCCATAAGTAGACAGAAAATGTGTCTTCTTAAAGGTGTAACTTCTAACGCGTTTGTCTTAAAATATTGCTGTAGTTGGTAAAGATGATTGTCCCATGTCTCTTTCTGAAAAAAAGGGCAGAAACTGTGGGACGGAACTGGATGACTAAGAAGAATTGGAAGAGAATGAACAATGTATTCTGCATTCTATTTGACGATGTTTTCTAATTTTTTTTTTCTAAAGGAAAATTCGTTCTACTATTGATGGGTCCATAGTGAATTGCACTACCTTGTCGTCAAATGTTTTGAGTTATAAAAAAGCTTTTTAATGCTTTTTAATGCATGTGGCTATTATATTTAAGGAAAAAATGTAGAATGTTGTGGCTGAGATGGGATCGTCATCTATGTATTGTCGCCTATATTATATTATTTGAATACTATTGTATTTGACTCTGTTATTATCCGGAGTACCTAACTCCTTCGTAATTTTATAGTTTCCTAAAATAAAAATATGTGTTTATCACCTTTGATTATATTTTAATAATATAAATTATGTCAATTTATCATATGTAATGTTTATGATCCCTAAAACGTTCTTCATGGTGTTTGGTTTTCCCAGTAGTTGTTGTAATGCTAACACTAACTCCAAAGTGCCAAGTTTCATCCTTCTATGAAGTGAAATATAATGGAACAACCGGTGTCCTCCTTATAATATTGCAATACATATAAAGTTTACAATTAATTTCTTAAAATACTTTTAATTTGGTATGTTCCAACATGAAGTCTGGATTCTTCAAGACTTCAGAAGGTTTATCACCTTTTTCTTTATTACTTAATTTCCTAATACTTACGAGTAATTAAGCTTCATAAGATATGTGAGTTAAAAAGTTCACAAATGTGCGGTCGTATGCACACATAGAGACAAACTGCCAATTGAAATTTATGACGAGTCTTACGTTATCAGGTACGAGAAAAAGAAAAAGGAATGGTTCAGTTAATATGCCCTGTTTGTTAATTGTGTTTTAATATTAATTACTTTTTTTAACCGGCTTATCGTACTTGTGCTTATGCTCTGTATTTAGAATTACGGAGATGGTATCTATTTTTAGCGGATCTGTGAAGTAATGTTGTTCCAACATTCGTTTTCTTAATTTCATATTTCGGTATAAGTAGGAAAATTTATACAGTAAATGCATTAGATAATTGAGTAATTAAGTCCTTAGGCATGTACACATTACACTTACTTACTTACTTATCAGGCTAGCGATTCTTGGAGTGTCTGAGCCTGAACGAGCCTGAATGAGCTTTCACTCATATCGGTTCCGGGTACGCTGCATTCAATGGGAGAGTCCAAGTTTCCTGATGTCCGCGATTACTTGGTCTCTAAATCGGAGTTTGGGTCTTCCTTGTCGTCTCGAACAAGGTGGCTGGGATTCGAAGACCATCTTTGCTGGAGCGCATTCTTCCATGTACTCGAACTACGTCCATATCAATATAGTTCGCAGAGTTCATGGTTGTGTCTTCTCCTCCATTCGACTTCCAAATATTCGACGGGGAATTTTTCTTTCAAAAGAGCTCAGAATCATCTCTGCTTTCTTGCTAATCGTCCAACATGCGGCTCCGTAAAGCAGGATTGGCAAGATCAGTGTTCTGCAGAGAGTAATTTTGGACTTCCTTGTTAGGAGTTTTGCCCCTAGCTCTTTTGACAGACCGAAGTAGCACCGATTGCCCAGCGCGATCCTTCCTTACATCTCCACTTAGTTGACAATTGTGGAGTTAACATTTGCCCCAAGGTAGACAGGCTCCTTAACTATCTCAAAATTATATCTGTCGATGGTTATATTCTGTCCAAGTCGGTGTTCGACGGAGCGGTTATTAGTCGACAGCAAATATTTTGCTTTTTTCTCATTTACTTTTTATTAACCAACGAGGCCTGTCTTTTCTTCAATCAACGTGAATGCCGCTACTATGACGCGCTAGGAACTTGCAATGATGTCTATGTCGTCGGTGTATCCCAGCAATTGGACACTCTTGAAGAAGATAGTGCCTTCTGTGTTGACGTCTGCCTGCCTCACTATCCTTTCAAGGACTAAATTGAAGAAATCATACGACAGTGCGTCTCCTGTTTGGAAAGGTTCGGAGATATGTGGTCCAAATTGTGCATCGCGAGTCTTCCAGTGTGGTGCGGCATATCCGAATCAATTTTCCCGGGATACCGAAATCGGCCATTTTTCTGTAGAGCTCTTGACGATGAATGCTGTCGTATGCGGCTGTAAAATCGATAAAAAGATGGTGAGTATCTAGTTGGAACTCGCTGGTTTCTTCCAGGATCTGGCGTAATGTGAAGATCTGGTCGTATCTGGCCATAATGTGAGGTCGATTTGCCAGGCCGAAATCCACACTGGTATTTAGTTATTAGTGTGGTGCAAAACGGCTTAAGACGTTCACATAGTACACTGGATAGGATCTTGTAGGTGACATTGAGCAGGGTTTTGTCTCGGTAGTTGGCGCAAGACATAGTATCGCCTTTTTTGAATATGGGTCAGATAGAGCTGGTGTGCCAGTCGTCGGGCATGCTGTCGTCCTCTCAAATTTGAGAGATGATCTGGTACATCGTCAGGCTTAAAGAGCTTAGTCTGAAGACCATCTTGGCAAGTAGTTTAATTAATTTCACCTTATGTATAGCTGCGCAGACTTCTTCGAAGCTGGGTGGAGGGATTAGTTCTTCGACTGGCGTTGCTGCGACATGCTCGCTATGCAGCTGTTGGTAGTGCTGCTTTACACATTCACTATTTCTTGCGACTTGGTGACAAGATTATCTTCACAATTTCGAAGAGCCTGGGCGCCCATTCCAATGCCGGATGCAAGGGCTCTGGCTTTTTTGTATTGTAATAGGCTCTTACCTTCTGTCTATCCCGGGCCTCTTCGATATCCTTGAGTTGGGAGGCTGTAGAACAATAACTTGTTTTTCTCCCTTTTTCTACTCCTCCCGCGCTGCTCTTGTTTTTCGTTGCAGCGCCTTCTGGTATGCTTCATTGGTTGCTCGCTTCCATTCCTCACATTCGCTATCGTACCACTGGTTTCTGGTCGGGGGGTGATCGGTGGCCTAGGGTGGTTTTAGCTACTTCCTGGGGTGGCAGTGCGGCAGCGCAACCACATGTTGTAAACACTTCTATGGGCTTGAGGCATATGGGAAAGCCTTTCGTTCAGCCGCTCTCTATATTCTCTCGTTATTTCCGGTGCGTGCAGTGGGCCATTGTCTAACAACCATTTTGTTGGTGTACGCACCACAACATTCTCCTATCCTCATCGTGCCTCACCAACCTGGAAATTACAACGTCAAGGAAATTAGATGTAACACAGATGCCTGGACATTTGAGCCAGGCCGCTAAATTTTCAAGGCCTTAGAAGTGCTCTTAGTATGTGTATGCTATATGCCATCTCCACATGCGCCAACAATCTTAATCTCAAACCTCATTGTCGAATGAAAATCGAAATCCGTGAAGAATTGCCATGATATAGTAAAGAAAAACAAGGCCAAATTTTGGTGAGTACCTGGAAGCATCATTGGCAACGTAATTCTGCCTTTTAGCCTGACATAGGAACGGAACCTTTCTGTGTTATTTGCGAATCCTAAATTAACTCCTTCTTATATAGTTTGAAAAAATCAAAATATCTCAATGGAACATCATTACCCTTAAACAAACAAATTCAAAACCGATGATATAAAAAGGCTTGCCAATTACTGCGGCACATTGCGGTCCGAAATATAACTTCAATAAAATTAACTTCTCTCGAAACGTATAATATACCCTGTTTTAGGGGCCCCAAAGAACGCGGAGTACTTGTTATGTGAGTGTACTGCCCTCTGGAAACTTAGGAAAAGTATCATCCTCTTACTTACCACTTACGTGTCCTTCTAAATTCATATCCGTCTCTAAACATGGAAATAATAATGATAAGGAATATCGTCCGATATTTATATTGCCATTCATATCTAAGGTTTTCGAAAAGCTTCTGAGCACGCAATTGAACTCGTTTTTAAACCAACATTAGCTTCTTTCATCGCTTCAGTCAGATTTCAAACTACAACACAGCTGAACCTCCGCGTTTCCAGAGGTTTCAAGCCACAACACAGCTAAACCTCCGCGTTAACAGGGTTGGTTGAAGACCTTCACTGTAAAATGTGATACCGTTGATATCATTAGACTGTTCTAAAATATTCGATATTGTCAACCTGAAATCTTTCTCTAAGAGCTCTGACATTACTTTAATTTTGATTCCTCATTACCTTGGAGATCACAGCCAAACTGTAAATGCTATCGGTAGTTTCTCCACTCAAATACCAAAACCTGGTGATGGTTATATAAAAACAGACTTTTTCTCAACTCCACCAAGAGCTCATACATTATCATAGGTTGTACTATTCTAGTGTTAAATAACTTTTCACCAATCCAAGCCAATGGAAGCAACATCAGCTATACAAAGACTGTTAAAAACGTTGGAGTTATCTTAACCAACACCTTACGTGGTGGATTACATCACCAATTTTACAGGTAGAGCTTGCGGCGTCTTGCGTATATCATGCTACTCTGGAAATTATCTCCCAATCAGCATTAAATCATTGTTCGTCAAGACGGTACTGATCCTTATTTTACCGCACGCACCCTCAGTCTTTTGCGATCTCGACAGTTAACAGTTGCGTTTAACAGCACATATACAAATTACATTGCTTGACATGGACTTTTAAAGGTTCCTTAAGCTTAGAATACTCCAGGTTTTCATATAATCCTTGAAAAGGATTATTAGTATTCTAACCTTAAGGATTGTCTAAATTGTAGAGAGCAGACTGTGATCAAACCGAAAGTGACGTTGTCAAATCTATTTCGTTCCCTTTAAAGCATTCCCCTTTCGACAATTTTTTATAGAAATCCGGAACCTATTGAACGACAACGAAACGTTGTCTATGGAGTATCAGAAGTTAGGCGGCGAACTAAATTAGGTGAATGCGGAATTATATGGGCCTATGTGGGTGTCAAATGTTTGCGAACAACGAATACAGCGTGAGATAGCGCATTATCATTGGTGCAAAAGCCAACACTTGAGTCACCACAAATCTACTCTCTTTTTGCAAATATCTTCACGGAAATCACGCATAAATTTGACGCAGCATAAAAGAGAGGCTACCAACTAAAAGATATAAAAAAAAAAAAAATTAGTATCAGAAACCCGCAAAGTTTAAATTAGAAAATCACCTTTGCATTTGATCATAGTAGTGTACCAAAATATAAAAGATTTGAACAAATAAGTCATAATTATGATGACATAGATAAAATAGCTTTCAAATGCTAAGGTAGCTATTAGTTTTCATTATAAAATGGGATCAACTGGAAATTTGTTGTTATCTAAGGAAATTCAACTGGTTTTTAGAGGTCGATCCATTTCTCTTTTTTTGTTTTTAAAAAGAGAAGCAAGTGAATGTGCATCGTAATATACAATAGAAGGTTGGAAAAAAATACTTTACTCCCATTTTCTTCAAAACAGCTTTGATACTTGCTTAAATATACAGAAGTAAGCGGGAAATCAGGCGAATAAGTTTAAAAAAAAAAGAAACTAATAATCAAAATATCGGTGGCTTATTTCCTTGAAGGGCATGTAGGTAGGGTGTACATAAAGTAGATTCCAACTAAATATGAATATTTGACTTTCATCCTTTTATTTATACCTGGTGTCGAAAAAACATTTTTTATAATCGCCTTGGTTGTAATTTTTCGGTTTCTTATGCCTATTGCCAAAATGTTGTTTACTGCGTTCTTGTTCCCTATTAATGCTTTCAGCAGCCTTGTTCCTCGTCTCGATGTCTGTTGACCCTAATTTACGATTCAGATATCACCTTATCAAACAATTTACCTTTTTGATCGCTACTAATCTTGCCTGCTTGGAGTGAAGTCCGTACTCCAGTTTACGGTGTTATTTATGGTAAACTCAATTTAGCAATGTATCCCAGCCTCCTGCCGCTTTAGTCCGCTTAGCAATGTATTTTCTGTGAATTCTCATATCGAATGACAATCTCATATGATAAGATATGGTTGTGATTGATATGCGAAGTATGATTCTAAACCTAATATGACTACTTTACCCTGGGTTCTTTTAACTGGAGTTAACTTGCTAAATTTTGTAAATCCATTCACTTAACAAAAAGATAATTTTTTTATAACGGGAACACGATAACGGACCAAGATGATCAAAAGGTATAACACTCATTAGGTTTTTTCCTGAGTCGAAAGGGAAGTAAGTACATTTAGAGAATCTTTTAATGAGTGTCTGCACTTTTTCCTTCGTTTGGGGAAATTAGTATATCTCGAATAAGTGAGTCAAACAAAACCCTTGAATGGCTAAGTGCCTCGTGGTGTGGCCGAACGGCCATGAGCGATGGAACATAAAAAAGAATTTTGCCATTGATTTTACACTAAATCAACTCATTTATCATCTTAGAATGTAGATTTGAATTTTTTTCTAATTCAAGGGCGATTGCAACACTTTTTGGCTCTTGGTTTTGTGCAACTGCGAGGATAAACTTAAAAGACTTGTCATTGACATGAAGAATATTGAATGATCGGCTCAAAGAATCTATACGTGTGATACGATCATTTTTTCTGGGTTCAACAGTATATAGGTAATCAAACGATTGGAATTCTAATACCCAATGACATAAGTGAGGGTAAGCATATTTTTGTTTAATGTCAGTGCAACTGCTTGCTCCATTACAATTTTAAACGGAATTCATATGACCTATTCTAAAACCGCTCAACGAAAATTTGTCTCTAATTCGTAACTATTTACTTTCATATAATAAAACTTGTAAAATCTATTATCTGCTTGCATTTGAAGTAGTACTGATACAAACCAATACTCTTTATTTTAGTAGCATTGTGGGATATATAAAGACATTCCAGATGCAATGTTTCTATGTCCTTATTGTTCACAACGAAAAGGCGTATTCTTCGTATTCCTTTTCAAAAGATCATAAAGCGGTTATGCAAAATGTTTGAAGAACTATCTGAAACACGAATCTATAGAAGTTATGTACATTTTTCGTTCAACGGGGAATTGGAATGTCACGAACTGCTTTGAGATTTGCGTCGTTAGGCCTAACAGCTTTTCCATTTATAGTATAACCCAAATATACAATAAAAAAAATATATATTTTATATATATAAAATTTCTGTTGATAGAAACATAACGTAAGCTCCGAACCGTTATTGGTTATAATGTGGAGGATTTCTTTAAGGATATCAAAGCGTTCAAAAACGTAAGATGCATTCTTAAACCAAAAGGTATTTTGGTGAATTCATATTGCCCAAGAAGTATTAGGATTCGTCTTCTGATATAAAATTTTGGAAACCACTGATCCCTCTTCTGATATTTTTTCTCTTTAAGGCGATCAATGTGAATCTCGATGAAAGGCAGCGGATAATTGTCTCGTAGGGCTTTATTATTTAGTTCCTTAAGATCCACACACCGTCTGAGCTTACTATTCTTCTCTTCAACTAATACTACCGAATTGGACTCCTTTGTTGAGAAATCAATTTCACCTTCAGTTAGTGGGCTAATAGCTTCGGCGGATTATGAAAAGGCAAATCTGTTGACAATATTATTTTCTTCTTAAATTTACTTTCTTTTGAATATGTATTCTTCCGATTAACAAAGCAAGCTAACTTGACCATATCTCTCATCGTTTCGTAGTTAGGTAAGTTTTCATTTATATTCATGCAAATATCAAAGTCAACATTGCTTTTATAAATTTTAAGGATTTGATTTAGAAAAGTCTATACCTTCACCAATGGTACTTACATGACCATGAGTCCATCAGGTGATGGACTTGAAATATAAGGTTGATTCTGAATGTTTAAACTGTTTGTTAAGCATTCAACATTTAACATTGTTTCTAGCATCTGCTGCACCATACCAACTTTGCAGATGAAATCTCTTCGCAGTATAATTGGATAATTCATGGAAACGTACTTTCCTAGAAGAATTTGTAAATACATATGTAGATTGATAAATGTTCATAATAAATATGTATGTGTTTGAATACTTCCCTGTACATTTAAACGGCTTTTGTTGCGCCACAATGTGAATGACCGTTTCCAGAAATATTTCCTGTTTAAAACTAATGGGGATACTTGAGTCGAAGTTTGAAAATTTCCTTTTTGAAACTTGTACTACAGTACATTCACTGACTGGCACGTTGCCACGCCAGAAGGGCTGAGATTACTAGGCAAGTCATTAGGGCTTGCGATGCATCCATGGTCCGGAAAATGTCAATAAATCGCCGGTCGCATCAAGTGCCATAGAGCAAGAAGACTGTTCCAGTGATCCAGAGGTGCCCACCCATCAGAATCTACAGGTGCAAAACAGGAATAGACGTAGGGACAAAAGACATGGCAAAACTTAAAGGCACCCTCAACCTCATGCCCTTCGCCTAATGCAAAAAATTGTATCGGGACTATTTCCACCGCAGAGAGCAGCGTATAAAAGCACCCCAGGAAATAAATTTAATCGCAATCGTCTCGGAAAAAGAACTCCTAGAAGTGTGCAGACCGTTCGATGACAATAAGCCACCTGGGTTGGATGGCATACCAAACTAGCTAGCCATAAAAACAAACACGAAACCATTCCTAGAAATATATAAGTGTCTAATAACTACTCGTAGAAGGAGTTTTCTAGACCAATGGAAAAAACAGTGCTGTAATAAGACTGCACGTCGAAAACGCATTCAACTCTGCAGACATATCGTACATTCGCTTGGAAAAATGATGGTGCCTGGGTTTCTTATTAAGATAATATTAAGCTATTTCAAGGAAGGGTACCTGTTTTACGATACTGATGAAGGGGTTAGACAGTATCACATATCTGACGGAGTATCACAAGGATTAGTACTAGGTCCTATCCTGTGGAACATCATGTACGATAGTGTTCTGAGGCGAAACATCCGGAAGAAAAAGAGGACATCGGGAACGAAAGTATCCGGAAAGTGGGACGATGGATGTCACACCCAGGTTAGAGTTCGCCGAACACAAAACGGAAGCCGCAAGAAAAGAGAAACAATCACCATCAGGGTAGGCGATCAAAATATAACGTTAAAACCCATGACCAGATACTTAGGTGTGATGTTTGACGCTAGGCTCACTTACAAGGAACACCTCGAAATAACGTGCGGCAAAGCTTGATTAACATGATTAATATTGGATGACCTAGACAACAAAGAAGACTAGTTTTGTCAAGAGTGGCGCAGACCATAATAATGTATGCGGCACCAATATGGACAAAGGCAGTGGAAATTAAATCCCACTCAAGAAGAGTTAATTCCGTCGACCGACTATGCGCGCTGAGAGTGTGCCTCGCTTTTCGGACGGCATCAGATGATGCTATATGTGTTATCGCGGGAATGCTACCAGCGAATATCTTTGCTATTTGGCTACAAAGGACCTACGACTCTAAAATCCAAGAAACCCTTGCTTCAGTCAAAGATATAAAGCTGAAAGAAAGATAGCGAAGCATGAGAACATGGCAGGAGAGATGGATTCAGTCAAAAAAGGGAAGATGGACCCATCGATTTATACCGGATATATGTACAAAAATTGATGAACCGAGACCACGGAGAAGTGGATTTATATCTCACCCAGTTCATAACCAGGCATGGCTGCTTTCGAACATATCTAAATAGGGTGGGGCTTGGTGAATCTCCTATTGGTTCCAACTATGAAGTGCCCAGAGAAGAGCATGTATTTTTTCAATGCCCACATTTTTGCACAGAAGGCAGAGGTCTTCAAGAAATAATTGAAATAAATAAATAACCATGGACCATACATATGTATGTTGACATCGATTGCAATATGGGGTGCTCTGAAGCAAACCGCAGCGATAATCATGAAGAAATTTCGGCGGCTTGAAGGAGTCAGGGAGAGCAACCATACTCAAACGACAGCTCCCTGGGACCAGGGAACGTCAAACACGGGAAGAAGAACATAAAGTGCTATCCAGCCTCGCGAACCTGACGGCAGTCCCGCGGGGAGAATGGTTGAAGTCTGTAGGGTTCCTGGCATCGAGTATTCAGGTTTTCGAATCGTACATGCCAGTATCTATAGAATATTACACATCCGTTGACCAAAACGTCGCTCTTTTTGTTGAAGTTTCCTATGACACAGATGTTTTCTCTGTTATTACTGTTGCTTATACTATTGCTGTTATCGTTGATAATGCTGTTATTGCTGTTATCGGTGTACATGCTACTGTTGTTGTTCTTGCGCCGTTGATATGAAATGATATGGAATGATCGATAGTTGCAATCTTTTGCGATATGTCCTAGGCCACAACACTTAAAACACTTTTTTGCTATTTTGTTCGTTGAAAGGGAACCATTTTGGTGATAGGATTTTATATTATTTTTTGATTTCATTTGGCTGCTCCAATCGCGCTATCCATCGGCTAACTGGATAGTTGTCACCTTCGCTAAATGGATATATCATGTCTTTAAAATCTTTAAAGTTATGAAAAGCACCTGATGAATGACTCCGCTTCAATAACTTTTGTTTGATCTGCGCTATTTCCTTCTTCTTGTGAATTGCACGCAATCTTTCCAATTCTTCATCTAGATGGTCCTCTTCGTCTATGTTGTTATTAAACACGTTCACGTCATGGGTGAATCTTACACCCACAGTTTTAGCTCCTCTTTGCTTTTCTTTAATGTAGAAGTATTTGTAGCAGTTTCAACAAAATGAAACCAATCACTATAGTACACATGAAACCACAAATCACTATAGTACGATATATCCAACATAAATTTCATCATTCAAAATTTATTGAACACCTGTCTTCTTAGTTGAAAATTAGTTAGTGTTATTATGGTATATGTATACGGGTTCAATTACGGTATTGGACCTGTGTCCTTTTTATCGTGGTCTTTAATTGCGATACATAACTGGCATACAGCCGAAACGTTAGAGGTTTGGGTGATACCGAGCGTCTCTTGTCACTCGTTGTCGCCCCATAATTTTTTTTTTTAATTTATTTATTTCTTTTTATTACTATACCTTACGTTCAATATAATTAGGCGTTAATTCCAGTTTTATCTATATCTGTAAACTAAATCTATTGGTCTGTAGCGTTTAAGTCTTCGTCTTTGTGTTTGCTCGTAGAATAGAAAAGAAGAATAATTTGCCTGTTCTTGTCGTAGGAGATTTTAGAGGTTTTTGTGAATTTTCTTGTTTGGTATTATGGGTACAAATTAATTCGGTCCGTTTTCAAAAGATGGCGCCACCTGCGAGTTGTGGCTGAACTTGGAAGCGATTACCTACTTCATTGGAAAGGTGTGACATCTGTCAACAATAATTAGTGTGCATCAGCGTCTGTGTTTGACAACAACATTGTTTTTTGCCTCTTCGAATATGTCCGGATTTGTCTTAAATAAACAGCATTTGCGGGAAGTTTTGATTTTCTTTTTTAATTGGAAGAAAAGTGCAGCTGAAGCGCATCGAATGCTTGTAGAAGTTTATGGTGAATCTGCTCCGACCATAAATCATGGAGAGAGTGGTTTTGACGCTTCAAAAGTGGTGATTTTAGCGTCGAAGACAAAGAGCGTCTTTGCCAGCCCAAAAAGTTTGAAGATGAGGAATTGGAGGCTTTACTGGATCAAGATCCGTGCCAAACGCAAAGTGAACTCGCAGAATCTTTGGGAGTAACTCAGCAAACAATTTCCGTTCGGTTAAAGAAATTTGGATTTATTCAAAAGCAAGGAAATTGGGTGCCGTACGATTGAAACCGAGAGATGTCGAAAGGCGATTTTTCACCTCGGAACTGCTTCTTGAAAAACATCAAAGGAAGGAATTTTTGCACCGGATCGTGACTGGAGATGAAAAGTGAAAAAATACTATGCAAAGCCTGGTGAACCCGTTCCATCATCGTCTACATCGACGCCAAAGAAAAACATCCACGGTTCAAAGGTCATGCTCTGCATATGGTGGGACCAGACGGGTGTGGTGTACTATGAGCTGCTAAAACCAGGCGAAACCATTGATGGGAAACGTTATCGACTACAACTAATGCGTTTGAGCCGTGCATTGCGTGAAAAACGGCCAGAAACGACCGAAAGGCATGACAAGGTGATTTTGCAACATGATAACGCTCGGCCCCACGTGGCTGTAGCGGTCAAAAACTACCTGGAAACGCTGAAATGGGAGGTCTTACCCCACCCGCCGTATTCTCCATATTCTCCAGACTTTGCTCCTTCCGACTACTGGCTTTTTCGACGGATGCAAAACGATTTGGGGGGTCACCGGTTCGGGTCTTTTGAAGAAATCGAAGAATGGCTCAATGATTGGATCGATGCCAGAGAGGACTCATTTTTTAGAGATGGTATTCGAAAATTATCAGAGTGATGGGAAAAGGTAGTCGCTTCTGACGGACAATACTTTGAGTGATGTATTTTTTACGTTTTTTCAATAAAAAATTTTTTTTCGGACCGAATTAATTTGTACTCCCACATACAATTCTGCTTGATAATAATTCTTAGGATCCTGTTATGAGTGCGTTGGATTACTTGAATGTTTGAGGCTTATAAAGTTTAGTCTTGTTTTTCTCTTTTCTAGAATGTTTTGTTGTCATGTTAATTTACTGTCAATAACCATACCCAAGTACTTGGCGTGATCAGTAGTTTTTATGCTTCTATTACTAATTTGTGGGTTGTGAATTTTCTTTGTGGAAATTCTAAATTACCTGTATAGTTTTTTCTTTGTTAATTTGGATTCCCCATTTAGTGAACCACTGTATGATGTTGTTTGCCTTTTTTAAGTCTTTGCTAGCTTGTAAAATTATTCTGTCGTCTGCGAACGTGGTTAGCATATACTACTGCGCTGACGGGGTAAAGTAAATTAGTGGTCCTAATATGCTACCTTGGGGAACGCTACCTTGTGCGAAGGGCAGGATGGAGTATTCGTGCTCATATTTTACAGAAAAATGGGATTGGTCAAGCTAGCTCTTAAAAAGGAGGTAAAAGTCTAGTAGTAGTAAGGTTTTGTTGAGTTTGTAAATCACTCCCATTTGCCAGAGACTTTATCAAAAAGCTTAGATACATCGAGAAACAGTGTTGAGCAGTATCTTAAATTTTCTAAGTCACATGAAAATTTTTTTATTACTCTGAGCCTTTGATGTCGAGAGACTTTCTTTGAATCTGAATTGGTGATTCCGTACAATTTTGTTATGGTCGAGTATTGGTTGTAGCCTTTTGTGTAGGATTTTTTTCAAGACTTTAGGCAAGATTGGCAACAGATTCGCAATTAGGCGGTAGTTACATGCTTTTGTTATGCCTTTTCTTAGTTTCGGGATGTACGTGTTTTTAGGAAATATCTTGTTCGAATTATGGCGTTAAATATGTTTCTACAATAATATAAATGATCTTATGGTCAGGCAATTTTTTTGTATTTTTCTTCATATCAGTATATCGAAATAACCTGGACTTTTATTGTACTATGTGTTATGCGAAAGCAAATTTTTCCCTAGTCATTGGGATGTTTCGTTTGTATTTTGGAAGTGTAGATTATGTAGATTTTCGTTTGTGAAGTAAATGGCAAAGGAACCCGCTAGTGTTATAGCTTCTTCTGCGTTGGTTTATATGAAGTAGTCGGTCTTAGGTTTTTTTTGGGGCTTCCCGAAAAGAATAATTTGTTGGCAAAGTCGAAGTTAAGTTTGCCAAATCATTTATCCCTTGTTTTATGAACTTCTAATGGAGTGTTAAAAAATTAACTTCTGTTTTTAACTCACAGGCACGGAAACTTTAATAACTTTTAATTTGTAAGAATTTTTAACATAATATTATAACCCAGCTAAAAATATAATTTTCAATATTAAATTTACTCTACGTCAAAATTACAAAAACAATTACAAATTACAAATAGAAGCATAATGGTCAACATGTAAAAATTACATTGTGATAAGTGCGCGCACAGCACACATCGCAGTGGATGTGCCTATACTCAAACTGCAAAATGTATAATATTTGCACAATCTCTCTTAAACATCGATAAAACATACAATAGTTTTAGTGTTTGTTTATAAAAAAAATGCTTGAATGCGCAATTTAAATGTTTGATTAATGCTTTCGATTTATTGCAGGTTGCCACATCGGAGGCCACCTTTAAGACAGAACCGCTTCATTAGGATCTGTCGTAATCGCCGCGCACACTGTCGTCAATGACGAAGCTATATTCTTTGCCCAATGAGATTAAGCGAATGCGCTTTAATTACGTATACGACCGGGTGAATCGAGCATGAGCATGTAGTTTGTACATTGCGCTGGTATTTAAAGGACGGTTGGTCGGATGACAATGGTCGCAAGTGCTCTCGCAATTCTAAATTAATTTCTTTTCTTTTCGTGGTTTTCTATTTGATCGGGCCTGTTGATTTGCAGATTATAGTAAATTTGTGCTAAGAAATATAATTATTAATAATTCAGGAAATGGTTCAGCCCGTTGAGTTATAAATGTGTGCAATTGTGAAATCAGATGTCGAGAATTTAGAAGTTGCTCTAGCGTTTCTTCGTTTGCATATCGTTTTCAATTTACAAATCAAAGTGCCATAGTAACTTACGTGTGGACCAACTGAAATACAAATTTATATAAATTTAATAATCACTATTTATACATAAATTTCAAATGAAAACATCTGAAAGAGAATTTTAAAAAGTATTGAAAGTGTTTGGTGCTCATATACTGCGATTACTGCAACTTAAAGGTCACATCAGTCAACTTGATAGCATGTTTTTGGAACGCATTCAAAATCGATATTTGTTAAAATCATATAAATATTGAATAAAGTAAGTATACTCAAAAGCGTAGTTACTAGTAGAAATTCATGGAAAGTCTGGCAGAGTGAATAATGCTTTTTAGGTGTTTCTGTTGTGCCCCTCATTGATTTCTAGAGCGACAGAAAATGATATTTGGTTAATTTTTACTCTACATGTACGTACATCTGCATATTTTATACGGCATTAAATGTGAAATATAATACGGTGAAATGAATTATATTTGTCGTCAATTACGCTTTGTAAATGTGCTTAGGGGAATTGGTTTTATTTAATTACTAGGCTTTTCATTATTTTATGTCATGTGAACCTATAAAATAACTACGGCGTCATGTACAGAATGCAATTAAAGCAATATGAAGGTATTTATCCAGTTCATCCACTTTAATTTTTTGCATCCAACTAATTATTTTATTTACAAAATCGGATCAAAGCAATAAATGGACAGTCTTAGCGTTTTTGGGGAGACAGGGTAATTCCTGCAGCGGACTATATTAATTAAAGAGATTTTAAGGAAAATTAAGTTTTTTGGTCGATGCTTAGTATAAACCACATTGAGTTGAAAAATCTTCCCGGCTAGTTTTACCCATACGGCCCATATAACCTGGATCAAAGTAACAAAAAAACAAACATCAAAATAATTTTTTTATTGATTTACCACGAGTGTAAACTTGAGTTGAGTCAAATCAAAATGTAACTAAAAATTGATTTGGATTTTGGTCAGCTAAAAGTTTATTTATCAGTAATTAAACCGAAACTAAGTGGAGAAAATAATTATGGTAGTAAAAACAAATTCAGAAATAGATCCAATTATGCTATTATGTTGTTATTTTTCAATCAACTTTTTAATTGTACACATTGTACAGATAGTAGCATAAAATAATGGTCATTTTTCGATGAGTACATAAAGAATAAATCAATACTGAGTCAAATAGACTAGTGTTCTTTTTTAAATACAAGTTGCAGATGTGTTATATGTTATATTTAAGTTAAGGTCTTATAATACTTTTTGGGTCGATAACCAGCCCATAGCTTTTAATATTTGTCTGTATAAAACTACATTAAACACAATGTTAAGCAAAAAACAAATACAAACTATACGATTAATAAAAACAAAACAGAGCACTAAATGGAGCGTGAAAATTATATAATTTGTCTATGTGTCTACCTTTGTATAATAGTTCTCCATCTTTACTTATTGTATTAAGTTAAGCTCACGTGTTTCGTTTAGTCTCTTGAAAGTTTTTCCCTGTGATTCCCTTATATAAAATTCATTATTAATACCGGATCGATTTGTTTAAGGCCATTATTTTCGCCTTATGACATTTAAACTTCTTCCTTCTCTCCAAACCTTGTATCTTTACCTTAATCTAAACTTTATTTGGCAGATATAGTAGTTCATAAATAATTTTGCAGGACATAAACGGTTCGGCCATTCGTCATGCCATAGAAACCGCTTTGTTATCTTACTAATTCTGTTTTCATGAGAACATTTTTTCAAATTATCTGAGCAAACTGAGCACGTCGTAGCTATCGTCGTGTGTGTGAGATTTTTATTAATCCACATTAATTAACTAATTAGCCGAAAGATTTCGCATATGCCCACATACAAACATACTCGTATTCGTATTATAAATATTTTCGAAATATTTCGGGTTGTGGCGATTACTCGAAGAAACCCTCAAACATAAACTCGCGCTGCCCATGAACAAGACTATGCTTGGCCCCAAGAGCATTGCCAAGGTACCACCAGTGACATAGAACTTATATTTATTTTGGTCTAAAATTAAATACTCCTAACATTAGTTTTTCATCTTTTTTGTTTTGATTCGGTTTGGGATTCGCTTGGGACTTTGTCACTGTAAGAACACCGACGGCAGACAAAATTCTTCCGTATTTTGCGTTGGTTGCCAAATATATATTTTCAATTGTTTTATTGTTGGTTAGTGCTCGAGCTGTACTCGTAAATATCGACCTAGAAGTGCTTTTGTTTTCAATTAATTTATGATGCTTGCAATGTCAAGTTGTTTAATTTATTTTACGTAATGCATATGTATTTAAGGAACCCTTAATTTGTAATTATACTACTACAAGCTTTGAATGGGAAATTCAGAAAAGTGTATTTACGTACGCTAAATTATTTTCATACTAAACAGTGAAACAATAAAATATTGGGTTGTTTTGTATTCTTGATATACATATATAATATGTATTACCGTTGCAAATTGTAGTTGCCCAATTTCATTGTAAAAATATTAATACAAAAAATGGATTTACTATTTTTTGACGAAAAATATTATGTAAACCAATATTGAAATGATAATATTTAAATTTGTCTCTGTAGCCTCTAGCTAGTTTTCATATTTAACCGTACATCAAGCTTTCAAAAAAAAATAGGAATCCTATCCTTTGTATCATTTTAGATACATAGGTATTATACTATTACTATTGTATTTTAAAGACAAAACTACTGACAACGAAATTGTTATTAAGTATGTCATAAAAGTCCGGGTGTCAAAAGACACACACTTCTTTTTAGTACATTCAGTGCAAATAAACTTGGCATGCATATCCTTGCAAACGTCTTTGTCACACAAACTGCAATAAAAAAGTGTTTGTTTGGTTTTGTTTATGCCTTAATAATAGCATTTGTACAATAACATCTTCCGCGCTTGTGCCGTGTTGTTGTGGTTTCTCATTTCTTTGACGTTAGCAATTTAGATCTGGCCGATGAACCAGGGAGGCCATAGTCGCGAACATTAACACGGTTAGGATTTGATAGAATTGACAATAAAGACCTTGAAAGAGGATATTCGTGGGATATTATCCCGCTGCGGAATATACGCGTATTTTATTGCCAATGAAATATGTTAATTGTGCAGAAATACATTTTCGTTTTACATATTGTTGTTTTGGTTTTCAATTTGATTTGCCAACGTTAAATTTAATGTAATTGTTTAATGCCGATATGTGAATAATATTATGGAAAACAGTCATTGACCATCGATCATTTTTTCTTTTGGTATTGTAGCAAATTATATTTTGGCGGTGAGCCAACACTAACGCTTCTGGTCATTTCTTTTGAATCGTCAGAAGCATAGGGCCCATTATGCACCGTGCTTATGACATTTTTTTGTGGCTCATATACCTACAATCTTACAGATTAACAGCGCATATTTCCAACCATTATTAAGTTTTTGAGCTAAACTTTGCCCTTCAGTCCATTAACCACATCAAGTACTGCATTTTTTTTCTGTAATTCTCGCTGTTCCCGAATACGGTTGTATTTTCCAAACCTGTAATGTGAGTATTAACAAGAAGCCAGAAATGTTAGCCATTCCTTTCGGCACATCATGTACATCATGTACATCAACCATTTAAGCCAAGGAGCTTCTCGCGCTCATTTGGGTTGTAATATTTAAAAGAAAAAGACCATTTTTTAAAAATATGTATTTCGAATTGGCGCCAATTTTTCATCATGTTGTACAGCACCGAATTAAATAATTTTTGTTGATGTAAAGAAACTTTCTCTCTCTCAGTACTGCGCTGAATATTGGTCGCCCGTAGCTTGCATCGAATAAGTCCTTACATTTTCGTTTTTGGATCTTAAATTGTAGATGGAAGAAAATTCAGAAAAAAAATAGCTCATTAGCTTCAGTAAGCATTGAACAAAGAGCACCGGGGCGTAGTGGGTAGTGTGTCGTCCGTTGACGCGTGATGAGCGAGTTCGGATCCCTATAACACAAATACCATCGAATGATTATTTCGCGGTTTCTCTCCTCGGCAGGGTATTGGCACAACCCCCCGTTGTACGCCAGCCTTGAAAAAGCTTCTTCGTCGTTCAAAATTGGCATTAAGCTTTAAGTTCCACTCACTTGTGTGAAAAACAAATCGCACACAACATAAGTGAATAAAAATAAGCTTGGCTGGCTCCGGTTCATTATCAATGGATCGGCATTTGTGTCTGAGTGCTCCAATAGATAGCAGAAGCTCCCAACAAAAAAAAAAAAACACTCGATTTCAATGATTTATGGAAATGCTTAAAAAGCGGTGGGAATCACTTAGACCACGATCGGTCCATTGTGCCACCTATTGTAACCATTTTGAGTGCTGAATAAATTCGATAGGATGGATCCGTTAATTTATTAAGGGAATATTCTCCCAGAAATCGTCTTCTTGAGAGGGCTAGGACAGGGCAATTACATGGTAGATGGGATGGAGATTCCTCATCATGACATCTACTGCAGTAGTCGTTATATGGCAGTCTTAATCTTGCGGCATGTTTTCCTAAAGCGCAATGTCCTCTTAGGCCTCCGATTAGGCTGCTTGCATATTTTTAGCAGGCCTGTGGTTTTACGTTGACAATGTACCAGGTTGTACCGCGTAGTTGCATGTTTCAAGGCCACGCCATCTCTCATTTGCTTGATACCACATCTGGTTCACAAGGCTTTTTTGCGGGTGTATAGCGCAGATGTTGCTTTTTTGATGCGTTCTTCCGCATTCAATTTCCAATTGAGCCTCCTGTCGAGTATCACGCCAAGGTATTTGGCATGGTTTGCGAATCTAAGGCAAGTCCCATTGAATTTTGGTGGAGTGATATGAGGAATCTGCCGTTTTCTTGTGAATAAAACTATCTCCGTTTTGGAGGGATTTATTCCGAACCCGCAGGTTTTTGCCTAAATGGCCAGTTTGCCTAGGCCTGTTCCCATCAAATCGCTGATTGTTGGGACATGTTTCCCGCTGATTGCTAGTACAATATCGTCTGCATACGCAATGACTTAGCAGCCGCTGTCCTCCGGGGATAGGAATATTTCATTGGCAACTTGCACCCACAATTGCGAATAGTACTCCTCCTTGTGGTGTGCCACGTTTTACTGCCCTTTTTGTGTGGTAGCAGCTGAATTTCGAATGAATCAACCTGCTTGAAAGCATTTTTTTGATCGAAAGCATTATATTACCATTAACCTCTAGTTTGCCTAATGCATTGGTGATGGCTCGTGGTTTTATGTTGTTGAAAGCTCCTTCAATATCGAAGGCAATCATGGTGAATTCTTTGTTGGAAAGTGATTTTTCAACGGTTCCAACTATCGTGTGTAGAGAAAAAAAGAGAAACTGATAGGTCTGTAGTCTTTTGCTGTTTTGTGGAAGGTTTTTCCTGCTTTTGGTATAAATGTAACATTTACTTTCCTGCAGGATAGTGATATGTAGTCCCAATCTAGAGTGTACTAGAATAATATCAAAAGCCACGGTTCGAGAATGCCATAAGCACGTTGCATCTCTACCAGATTCCATTCAGATCTGCAGATTTCTATTTACTGCGCATTGGAGTTTCCTTTTGCTTACTTCCTTTGAAATGAACGGAAGACTCGGTATGAGTTTTTCAAAATTGTAGTTACTAGTCTCTGCCTTGTTAGGAAAGTGTGTATTGAGCAAGAGGTATAGTGGGAGCCATTGATAGCATCTTCCTCACTCTCACCATTTTTCTCATTTTTTTCTTCTATATCTGTTCTATATCTATATCTTTCTTACTTCACTTTTGTGTAGTCTAAGGCTGTTCCTGTAACGTTCCATTCCTCTTTTCGTTTTGATTTTTTGCTTTGTTAAAAAGCCGTCTGCTTTTCTTTTTGAGGGTACCAAGATCTACAGACCACTATAGGGTTTTGGTTCCGTTGCTCGTCTACTACTTGGGTAAGAATTTTGTTTGCTCCTATAACTTCAGTCGCTAGACGTTCAATGTCTGCATGCGACTTGGGGTTGTTTATTTAAGTGGGATAAAGGGCGCCTCATATTTATCCCAGTTGATTCGTTTAGGATTCCTAAACGGTTTTTTATGTGGGATCGAAGTTTGAATGGAAACGAATGTAACGGTGATCAGAGAAATAATTCTTTTCCGATACCGACCAGTTTGCAACCGAGATATTGGTAGAATTGGATACCAAAGTTATATCTAAATTTCCTGCCTATTTCTTGTTCCAATGGTTGGCCTATTACCCCTATTACAAATAACAAGGTCTGTTTTAATAATGTAAGTAAGCAATATTTCATCTTTTTTGTTGATGTCGCTTCTGCACCAAATAGTGTGGTGAGCATTCACTTCACTTCAGGTCCGGTGTTTTTGTCCGTTCTGCCTCACTGACCATCCTTCTGGTTGTGGATGGTGAGGGCCTGATATCGGCCTAGGCCAGGTATGCTGCGGAGATCCATAAGCCTTCTTCACGGTAAACTTTTACTTTGGCAGTAGTGAGATCATACGTGCTGTAATTACTTAAAAGAAATACTCGTATATTAATATAAGTTTTTGCTAAAATGCAGGTTCTAAGGTTACCTTCGCAGTTAGCGTGTAGCAGTTTGTATTGTAATCCTGCAATGCGATTATTGCTAATTTATGGTTCCTGGATAAGGACTATATCGTCTCCACTTTCCGCAAGGTGGAGAATAAGGTTGGCAGAAGCAACTTTACTCTGGCGAAGGCTTACCTGGGTTACACATAGCATTTGCCTAATGCCTACGTCACAATAGTATTCAGATCCTCTGAATCAGAGGATAGGGTCTCGGAATAATGGCCATTGCCTGATGGTTTTAAGGCCATATCGAACTTTACCTTCCTTCGCTTTAAGTGGAGGAAAGGAATCTTTGTTCAGCAACAGGGTAACTGTTCTGTCCGAGTCCTTTTTAACCTCCGTCTTAATGACCTTCCAGTTTGTAGACGGAAGATCGGGATCTTGCCTCTGTAATAGAAGCATAATATCTTGTGGCCCGAATGCGGACCTTTGGTCTGAGCGGGATCTCGTCCTTGCTCACAACCTCCGACTTGGCATTTTTCCACAAATTGTCCCCCGCGGTGACAGTGGCCTGAGGAAATGATGCAGCGCTGTCATTACCGCACGCAATAAGTTTGTAGTACCGATGGAGTCAGCCCCTATCGGTGAAACCAGGAAGTTTATTTTTCGGGCCATTTTTTGCACATGTAGAGAAGACTGAGGTTAATTGACCTTCAAGAATTTTTCAGTGCTCATGGGTGATGTGGACCTCCTCATGGCTCCGATCTAAGATCACTACAGCTAGATGATCCCTCACCACCTCAATGAGAGTGGGCTCCTATGCCTCTTTAAGGTGGATGAGATTTCATCGTGAGATCGAGGTCTTTTAGATACCCACCCACTTAACTAGTGGCAAAGCCAGCCCATTACAAGCTCATGAACGACCAGCTGAGCATGGTGTTGGACTCCAAATAGGGCGGACTTTGGACACGATTATTGGATCAGCGTTCGACTGATTGTCTTCTACATTATCAGCATCATATTCGCTACTAATATTAGACTAAACTTTGACGATTATTCTTCTTCTTCTCTGGCAGTTAAAAAAAAATGCAAAAATTTAAAAAAAAGGTAAAAAATTAGGAAAAACACAACTGAATGATTGTCTCGATATGAGTAATCGTAACTTTATAAAACACAAAAAAAGTTATGTAATGTGTATCAAAAATTCTGCTTGTAACATAAAAGATAGGTTTATGAAGTTTTTCGCTGTTTTCGTTAAAAACTTTTTAAAAATTATAGGGAAAACAAAGAGTATAACATTTGATCCAAAGCTCGATCTACAATTAATCAACGCTTGACCCATTCTTCATAACGAACTTTTTTAAATATTTTTTTGAGAATCCACTTTATTGACCTAATAAGCTGAAGAATGCACAATTTTCTTTATTTATATCTCTTTGAAGAGAGAGTGGTTCTTAAACTTTATCAGGTAACATAGTCAAAGTTTTTCTTTTTCTTTAAATATATTTTATTAGGCTCTTACTTTGATTATTTATTTCATTTTCTGACATACAAGATCAGGGAATTCCGTTGCTCATTAGTGGATGTCCTTTTTAATATCGATGATGTATATCGCGGTGTTTCCCGCCAGGGTGCCTCTCTGACAATACACTGAACTAGTAATTACGTCTTAGTACTCCAACGGATAGTAAATGCCTCCGCAGAAAGAAAGATAAAAAAGGTATAATAAAAAGGTCTAATAAAGTCGAATGACATTTAGAAATAATTTCTAATGTATGAGTATGGTACGAACACCCATGAACGCTTACATACGAGTATAAAATTTTTCTATCTACAGAATGGCCCTTCAGAAATGTGCAAAAATATGTGAAAGTATTTGTAATATCAAATATAATTAAAATTCTTTGGTTTTAGGTTGTTACTTCACAATGATTATGCCCTGCCTAAACATAGGTTATTTGTGCTAGGGTGAATAACTTCATACACTTTTTATACAATATCTTGATTTCCCCCTTTATAACAGGATGAAAATGCGCCAACGGAGTTTTAAGGTAATTTCCAGAGTACCATCCTGTTAAATAGCATAGAAAGCTATGAGATACATATATACATATTTAATGTATTCAAGTCGAAAGGATTCGTCTAATGGAAGTATGAAAGAAGTAAGTTGATGCCCAACTAAATTAAAACAACTTCAATCGCTCAGAAGTTCTTAACCGAATTCAAGTCCAGGGATTAAGCAGCCAATCCTGATTCATATTTAGAATTGTTGTTTGATTGAAAAGCACGATTTATTAGCTTTTTAAGCTCAGCTTAAATCAGCAGTTGAAGCATTTTACTTTTACATACAATAGTGCATAGTTCTTTGCTATGAATTCATTATGAGAAAAACTTGCCCATTTAATGTTTCTCAAAAGCTTTAGGAGTCTTGTCTGGTCATAAACAGTAGGCTCCTTTCATCTATGAGAAACATGAATCATGCATACGGTTAGGTTTTGCTCTTCCGCAACTTACAATACCAGTCCAATATATATAAAGTCCAATGTAATCAAGGATATAAACGGCGTATATAGGAGTGGACTCAATTTCTTCAATGTCCATTTTTTTAGGAAACAGGTTTTTCGGAGGTATGCACATTTCATTGTTTTCTTTTAATTGCTACATAATGTCATCAACATCATAGTATAAGTTAATGCTAAAAACATTAGGATCATGCTTACTCTTCATGATCATTCAATTCACGCGAGTCTTCATGAACCAAGTGCATTCCCACTATTCCGGAGATACATGCAATGACAAGTTACCTGTGTAACAGAACGAACAAACACTACTTCTGCTGACGATGCGTCGGAAGCAACGAAAGCAGCATTGCACTTGTGATGTCAGTCTTCGTAGGCATCCGAATGTGAATGTTATAATAGTTTAGTTCTAAGTTTTGCGCGTAATTGAACCTTTAATAAGGTATATCGGTGCATTGTTATTTTCATAAATTATTAAACTATTCAATTAAAAATATAAAATAAAAAAACTATAAAGTTTCAATGTTGACATGGCAAAACAAAGGCTCCTAAAAAGCATAGAAAAATGAAAAGATACTCGTAATCGTTCGGAATATATTCTTGGTTTTTATTTCGTAAAAAATGTTTTCGACGGTAAACGTGGCACTGGAAATGAAAATATTTACCGGACTAAAAATAAATTTATTTCCACTTTGACAATGTTGTTGGTTCTATGATTGATTGTCAATAACTTATACTACACAACTGGAAGTTTAACAAATGTTGGTTGATCTTGAGTGACAATTAAGTTATTTATTGGAAAATAATTGTTTTTTTTTCTAAAATTCTGACTTCAGAAAAAATTTCATGCGTTTACATGTATGATTTACGACTTTCTATTTTTGCGCTTTAATAAAAATACAGCGTAACTCTTTGGTAGAACCACTCCTGGTTTATGGTACAAATCACTTAATCCTCGTGCGATCAAAGGATAGCCAAGAGCACATTACCTGTTTTCTGGAGAGCAAAATTGAAGACTTGGTTACCGGATATTCAAAGTTTGATTTTGTAATTGTTTTGTGACAGAAGTAGGAAAATATTTGAAAAAGGAAAGGTGATCCACAAATTTCGATTCTTCCTAATGTCAAAGTCATGTTCTTATCACCTAATACCACGACATCAGCAGTTAAAAAAAAATAAGATGTCGAATTTGCCGAGAACTTAATGTTTGCGCATTCAATCGAAAGTGAATGTTCTGGAGATATGGCTTATGCAGGACACAGAACTAGAAAAAGCCGACTAATTGAGATCGTTAAAAAAATATCAATCAATAGAAATCTGGTAGCAGCGAAAGTGGAATTAATGAGTTAACAGTGAACATAAAATTAGAACAATGTCACTAAACAAAGAAACCTATAGAAATCTTGTTAACAAGTCGTAAAAAGTAACCGATTTTTTAGCGAAATAAACGATATTTATATAGCCTTAAGCATTTAATTAATTATACGATAAAAAATTAGTTTCAATACCAAGTTAAAATCTCATTTAGTTTGTGGTTTAAACAGTTTAAAAGGTTTCGTTTTTGTTTAGTTTTTTTTTAAACTTTTTTGTTAAGATATACTTCTTCTTCTTTCTTCTTTTCCTTTTTCCGGCGTTGTTATGGTCAGAAGTGTAGGACCATAACCTTCCCACTTAACTGCATTCCTACTGGTCCGCTTGTGGGGTCCGCCGGTTTGACCTCAGAAAGTAGCGGCAGGCTTCCCGGTTTGGGATTACTTCATTGCTGAGGCCAATCAAATGCTGGTGTTTTTGCATTTGTTTGCACCAATTGTTATACGGCCTGCCTTTTTTTTTTTGTGACACGGGCATGCTCCAATTTTCTTTTGTTTGATCTTACTCTTACAACACCGGTGATCTCCAGTCGTGTCAACCCACTGATTTGCATGTACACTTGTGGGGCAGTTTAATGGTGGTATATGTGTCCCTAGGCTCACTTTGTTGTTTTCTAAATTGCTTAGATGTGATTTTTGTTTACCTTTGTTTTAGTCGCCTTTTACGACTTGTTAAGATATTCTTATAAATAAGAATAAGAGAATGCAGACAATAGTAACTAGGAGAACTAAGGAAGGCTAGCCCCTTTTCTGTTTTGGTTAAGGAAGTTTCGATTCTGATTGTTGGACTATTATTTTTCTTCTAACAATCCTGTTGAACGAAATGTTGCTGGATTCAAAAGTGTGTACACTGTCTGCCTCAAAAACACCAGAACAATTTTTTTTTTTTTTTGATATAACAAATCCATATAACATAACAATATATAGCAATCCGTCAAATTAAAGACAACAAGGGTAAACACTATATACATAGCTGGGATAAATATAAATTGTTAGAGAATTTTTAAGCTTTTATAATAAATAAAATCCCCATCACATCTCAATTTGGTTCCACGAAAATTCACGGAATTGTCCAATCGTTCCTCGAAATTATTAACGAGAAATAGATAAAAATAAAAAACGGCTGCTCTGTTTCTTGATCTGACAAAAGCATTTAACCCTAAAACGCATAAGGGTTTTTAAATAACGTTAACATATATGCGATTCCTGAGCACCGTAGTACTTTGGGTCGAAAATACCAGCAACTTATAACACAATCTTATAAAATTGATTTTATTTTATATAAAAGTAAAGTTTTTAACAACTTAATTAGCAAAAAAAGGCATTTCATTTACACTCTTAGCAATTAAAAAAAAATAAAACAATAACTTAAGTGGTGTGACCATGCGGTGTTTCAAAAAATCCAAGAAAATATAGCTTTTCAAGCTCAACTCAAAAGCTCACATTTTTTCTTGATTCTGAAAGGAGACATATAGGGCAATATAAATATATGCATATAAAAACTTTTGGTTTTGTAAGTCTTATCGGTATATTTTTAAACCTGTTTTTTTTCAGCATATAAAGACTGGTATTGCATATTTCGTTGCGGTGTTCTGGGCAAATGTGCCTTTGGCAAGTACTGCATGCCGTTTTCGTCTTTTTATCTCGAGTCCTAGGACGTAAGAAGCACCTTCCCCCCTTTGGAATCTTTCTTTGAGATTATCTTAATAAAACATCATCGCAATGCTGTGAATCGCCTTTCGCTGACTCCCAAAGCACTTTTTCGGTGGTACCTTTCAAATGACTGGGGATAGTTTGTTCAAACCGCTTTTGCATAAGTGTTTTTGCCAAAGACAAACTAACCTAAATTATTCGGAAAGATGTTTCGCTTAATTTTTTTATTTTTTATAATTTTTACGAATCGAATACAGAACCATTGAATTAATGCCCGCCTGATCGAGCATACCATAGCACCTCATACGCATTCTACGGTTAACTTAGTTGATCATAATTTGCAGTTAAATGTACTTTGTAGTTATGTTTAACAAGATAGCATATTGAACTACAACATTTCCTTATATACAATACATAAAGTCGGTGTTCAATCTTTCGCTTTTTTGATACATTATCGCTTTAACTGACGATCTGGTTCTATCGTATGCATATTAGAATTTTGAAACGCTGGCCTATGTCACATCAACTGGTTCTTAACAAACAAACGAGCTTTCTTTCCTAGGAGTAGGTCTACATGAGGCGAGTTGTAGTCATCGCAACTGGAGTATTTCTTGCAGTTCGAATCCGTCTCTGAATTAAAATATTTAGGAAGTACCTTGGACTGCAAACCAAATTAAGCACACATTATACATAGTTATAAAAAAAATACATGTACAGTATAGATAATAACACTAATATCACGGAAACTTACATCAATTTAATACTCATTGGTCAATTCTCATTTAGAAAATTTTGAATTATGGACCACGTGCAATACATCAATTTATTTAAGCAAAATTTGCGACCGAGTGCAGAAAAATTGGGTTTGGCAGAGCGTTATCACTTCTATCAAGATAATGACCCCAAACATACTGCGCATAAAACAAGTCTATCGCTATTGTACAACTGTACTAATATCCTTAAAGCGCCCGCACAATCACCGGATCTTAATCCGATTGAGCATATTTCGAACCATTTAGAGACAAAAAGCGACAACATAGTTTTACTATCAAAAAAAAAAGCTTTGGAGGACGAATGGTTAATGATTGATCCTGAGTACACGAAGACGTTTGCCATGTCTATGCCGTCATCTAAGAGAAATTATACGACGGAAAGGCAGAGCCAGAAGATATTGAATTCTGGTTAAATCACAATTTTGGCTAAATTATCAAAAATGTCGAATACTTTTTTTGCTTATTAATGTTTCCTTTGAATTGTTTATTTCACTTTTTCTTTGTTTAAATTGTTCTTTGTTAAACAATAATAAACTGAATTTATTGGAAAACTAATCATACTTAATAACTGCATTTTCATTGCAATCATTTTCCTTTTTGCAGATAGCATAAATGCATTTTTCAGTTAAGGGCGCCCCCTTGTCGAATAATTTTTTCAATCGCTGTATATAATATTAAAACAGAAGTCATCCCACAAATTAATTTGCTTATGTTTGCGGCAGGATATATTTTTCGCATATATTTGCACGTTAATTCTTAGTTGAAATATTATGTGAAATTACCTAATATATTAGATATTTTCATCTACATATATTAAGGCGGCATTACATTACAATCTTCTTCGATGCACCAGCAATAGTATCTTAGTTAAAAGCCAAGCATTGGAAGTATTATAGGTATTTGTATAAGTATCATTTCCTCTCTCAAGAATTTGTATTTACATTTAATTATTTTTGCAACCTGTTTTTGAGAATACAATTATTGAAATCCCAAACAAGACAACGAAGCACTTATCCTCTTTTCCGAAGCGGCCATGGTATCCGCGGCAGAATAAGTACTTAATTTCGTTACTAAGCTGGAGGCTTTTATGTAACATAAGAGGATTACGGTGTTATGGTTACGTGCGAAACATAAGTATTCCGTTTAGGAATTCAAGATATAATAGAAGATAAAGGTAAGATGTCATGCGAATTTTTACGGCAGTTGTAATCTATCTATACTAGTTTAAATGGGGGCGAGGGATGTAATGAACTGCAAGCAAATAAGTTCATTTTTATTCTTTGTTCATTAATTCATTATTTTATGTTGGTAGTTTATTTTTAACTAAACACAGGAAATTTTATAATGTTCATCAAAAATAGAAGAATAAATGCGAAATGTTATAAAGATTAATATTATCTACATTAGTAATGGTTTTCGACGCAATTTAAATCAATTGTGAATAGCCTGGCTTTTACTTTCTTCAAATTTTGAATTTTTTCTAAGAATCACAGGCAGTTTATTAAATGATCTAGGTGCTGCCACAGTATAAAAGTAAGTGAAATGAGTTTTGTTGGCGGTGACAAGATTTATGTTGTTAATACGTAGATTGTATAACTGCGAGTTGCTACTGGGAATATTCCCATTTCGCTTAAAAAATTCTTTGAGCACTTATAATATGTAATGATGTCTCATAGGCAAAATTCGCGATATTTATTGCAAATGATTCGAATAAGATATTTTTGAGCAATCAATAAGAGCCTAAGAGTATTTGCATATGAATCATACCAACTCGATAGTCCGTATTGTAGTTGTGAGTGCACAAGACCTTAATATATAGATGTTAAAACTTTTTTTTAGGGCAGAATGATTTAAAGAAATACATTTTGCGAGTAACATGCATCAAATATATTTTTATATCGCAAATGTGGCCTTTCCAATTAAGATAAGAATCAATTGTAACTCCTAAATACTTGAAATTATTCACTGTATCTATTTTGAAACAAGAATCAGAACAGCAATTGGTATATTTGAAATTAGGTTTTCCACAAACATGTAATGGAAAACTGAATCGTCTATGTACAATTGGAACCATCGAAATGAAAATTATAATGACAAGATTGATGACCAGACGTTTTAAAATTCATCAATCTAGTTTTTTCATTTATGATTAACTTATGGACAAAAAACCATATTCTTAAAATTTCGAGATCATCTTTAATTTGTATGATACAGTTCAAATCGGAATTCGATTGGTATGTTAATGATATATCATCCGCAAATGCTGTTGAAAGATCATTCAATCGGAGTGACCAGTTTGTCTCGGGTAAATCAACAACAGATGCAATCCAAAGTATAAGGGTCATGATGGAAAAGCATCGTGATTCGTCAAAGGACTTGCATATGGTGTTGGTTGATTGCAAGAAGGCCTTTGACCGGCAACCAAGAGATCTTTTATGGGTAGCGCTAGGACAAAAAGGAGTTCCAGAAACCTACGTGCGAGTGATCATGGACATGTACAATAGAGCAACGACAAGAGTAAGATGCACCGCAGGAGTCACCGAAGAGTTCGCAATCAAAGTCGGTGTACACCAAGGGAGCGTCCTCAGCCCACTGCTTTTTATAGCAGTCCTTGATTGCTTGCTTGAAGGAAAAGTGACGGACCCCAATGTGCACCAGCTATTCTTTGCTGACGATGGGGCCATTATAAGTGATGATCAGGCGTCCCTACAACGAGCACTTGATGTGTGGGTGGACATTTTTGAGGGACACGGGTATCGTATTAGTTCAAAGAAGACAGAGTATCTGTGCTGCCCGTTCTCTGACCCTCATCAGCCTATTCCAGACATTTACTTGAATGGAAGAGTGCTTCCCAAGTGTGAAAAGTTTAAATATCTGCGATCTATGATTAATAAAGAAGCAACTTGTGATGACGACATCAACCATCGCGTAAGCGTAGGGTGGATGAAGTGGCGGGAAAACTCCGCCATCTTCTGTGATCGAAAAATGCCCCCTAAGCTGAAAGGAAGGCTCTACACTTCAGTTGTACGTCCGGCGCTCACATACGGTTCACAATGCTGGACAATGCACAAAAAGTATGAGAGCAAATTAACGGCAGCTGAGATGAAGATGCTTCGCATGACAGCGGGAGTAACAAAGCGTGACAGGATTAGAAGTTCAAAGATCCGAGGAAGCCTCCACGTAAAAGAAACCATCACAAGAAAGATAGAGCGCGACCGACTCAGTTGGTATTGCCATGTTCAAAGGAGAGATCCTTTGAACCCCGTCCAAAAGGCAATATCAATCAACGTTCCAATTTCAACACGCAAAAAAGGCAGGCCGAAAAACAATTGGTGCAAACAAATGCAAAAACACCAGCATTTGATGGGCCTCAGCGATGAAGTAATCCCAAACCGGGAAGCCTGCCGCTACTTTCTGAGGTCAAACCGGCGGACCCCACAAGCGGACCAGTAGGAATGCAGTTAAATGGGACCATATGAGTTCTGACCATAACGACGCCGGAAAAAAGGAAAAGAAGAAGACTAAAAAATCTGTTCTTATTAAAAAAAGAAGTGATTCTTTTTACCATTAAGTAATAAAAACAACAAAATATGAAGCAGTTATAATTATTATGTTTACCATATACCAATCCTTCTTAAATGTAACTTATCAGCCTGTCATTCAAACATTTTTTTTCACACCTATATAGTTACAATCCTTTGCGAAATGTTTATTAACTACCTACTTAGAAATAGATTATAAACAATTCTGGTAATACTTCTCATAAACGTCACTAATCTTATTCAGGTCTTGAATACCGACGAAAATATATGTTTTTTTCCAATAATGCGGGCATGTCTTTTGCCGATCGTGTATCATATAACAATTTAAAAGACTCAATCAATGCTAAAAATAATGTAAAACGTGCGATTGGAGAACTCAAGTGATGTTAGTGTAAGCAATATAAAAATGAACATCAACAAATTATATTGTAAAATAGTCGAGTCGCAGTTGGTCCTCAGTGTGTGAAAAAAAATAGTTTTGTAGTCTGCTTAATAGCTAGGGCAGAAACTGTTGAATGCAAAAAAATAAAACCCTAACGTGATTTTAGTAGCAAGTGAGAAATAAGATGCTTTCGACACCGCCAACTGTAGAGGGATGAGTATTCCCAATATTTTCTATAAAGTGTTTTCTTCGTTTAATACAATTCATTTTACGATGGTTCTAGACCAGTATTGCTCAGCAGATTTTAGATTCACGTCAGATATTTATAGCTTTTAGAGCTCCAAAAAATAACGAGTATGATTTTGAGCTAATTCAATCTGGTCCAACCTGTTAAACTTGTCCTTTGGGATTGCTCACAAATTGGAAACAGTGTTGGAAAGCGTTCTGTATTCTATAATAACATTCCTAAGAGGCTCACACAATACTATGAGCGCAGTATAGGAGACATAATTTCTTTAAATCCAGACAACCGTTTACATAAGCAGATAACATTGACGCATTACAATTTATATGGCCGGTCGTTCCGACTGAGGGAGTTTAAATATATCCGTGGCTTGGAGTGTCAGTCGTAGGATGCGAAGTCAGTTTTAAAAATATAACACTTTGGTGTTATACAAGGTTAGTCTTTCTTGGATGAAATATTCCAGAGGTAAACTAGTTCCCCGATAGGATTTTCGGGTGGGAAGAGAGAGCATCCATGAAAAAAAAAATACACAAAAATTAACTATAGGAACTGTTCGCTGCTTGTACAGACCGGATGCTTTCCAAACAATACGCAATGAAACCAAGTAAAATTCGGATAACGTAACTGTACAAGCATTTTGACGTTCGAACGGAATAACCGTTAAGGACGGATATACTTTCATTTGTAGCGGTGCCACTATCCACAATCTAGGAACAGGATTCTTCATCAGCAACAAAATGGGAATGCAGAACGTAATGGACATACTATTTTACAACGACAGAATGTCAAAAATACGGAGTCACCTCTGGAAGATTATGGTGGATAGGGATGAAGAGGTAAGAGACGCGTTTTACGAAACAATGCATGAAATATTTGGCATCCTTCAAGGTTAAAATCGTACTCGGGGATTTGAACACGAAAATAATAAAAGAAGCGGTATATAGGCCAACAATAGATGAAGAAAATATCCATGCCATGCCTCATCAAACGATAATAGTCTTAGGGCAACAAGTTTCGCCAGCTTATAAAATATGATCGCGAAAACCGCAACATTTATGGCCATATCACAATGTGGAGTTGGAACGCTCGGGCTTTTGACAGGCGTTGTACCGACTAACGATAAACATATGTCAAACACGCGACCTATGAATTTATATAACGAAATGTGGCTTCAGACCCTCGGCGGTTCAAAGATCGTGAATATGACAGACTGCAAGCAAAGTTTCCTCAAACAATCCATACACACATTCAGCACAGTTTTTTTTCCTTTTTTACAAATACAACTATACGAAATAACCTATACAAGCATTGTCAGCTATCAAAACACTGGACAAAATAGAGAGTAGCGCTACTCTGGAGTTGAGCTTACGATATTAGCCGAAACAACGCCTGTGGTCGTATTCTATATGAATTCATTGTACCTACTCAGCTGTCAAAAGCCCGAGCGCTCGAATGCCACATTGTGATACGGCCATTAAGAACAAGATAATACACAAGGCTACATGGATATAACCGGATGGAGTAACGCGAACCAATTTGATAACTTTCTGATAGACAGAATCCATTACAGCATACAAAGAAATGTATTACGATTCAGACTATATCCTAATCATCACATAAGCGGGTCATTGCAATGTATAAAAAAAATCAACGTTGAAAAGTTATAGGACCCTCGTATGCAGTATCAATACTAGGACAAAATTAATAACCGGTTCGTCCTTTTCGATGGTACAGAAACTAATGACAAAACAAGGCAGGCGGAGGGAAGCAGTATGGTTAACAATAAAAAATGTTATAAACGAGGCAGCGGAATGCAAACTAGGCTATTGCAAAGCCACTAAAGGAAAGGCTTGGTTCGATGAAGAATGCTCCACATGCTCCAGTAATGTTCTATGACTTCAAGCTATGAAAATTAGTGTAAAGATTAGCCATATAGTCAGCCATCTTCTTCGGGACAAAAAACAACAATAGCAAAGATAAAGTTTGCTAAACTTCAGGAAGAATGTATGGCTAAAAACCCGAGAATAATGTACGAGTATGTATGTAGAACTAAACGCTGTACGAACGGTCAAAACAGTTCTTATTCGCAACCATATTGGGGAGCTTATTTCGGAGAACAAAAGAGTTTCAGTCCAATGGAGGAGATATTTCGATAAACTGCTGAATATACATGCCAGTAACAATGAAAAACGGAGCTATTCACACAGCAGAGGTTCAGGTAAAACTGCCAACTATTGAGGGAATAAAAAAGCAAATCGTCTATCGGCTTAAGAATAACAAAGCCACAAAAATCGACATAATGCCATCGGAATTAATGAAATATGCAGGAGAAAAAGGAGATAGAATTTACTTGGTTTGATCACATTTATGTATATATGGAAAATGAAACCATCACCGAGGAATGGAAAAACTCAATCATGCCCGTATTGTTAAAAGGGAGACCGAATATAATCCAACAATTCCCGAGGCATATCTCTGCTACCAAATAGCTACAATGTGCTGTCAAATATTCTCTTAAAGTTATTGATAACTTACGGAAAGGAAATTTAGGAAGACTATCATTCTTCAGGAAAAATATCCCGACGAAAGACCAGATTTTAACTATGCAATAGCTTTTAGAAAAGAAATGGATCTCAGAATGAAAGGGTACACCAATTATTTGTAGATTTTAAAGAGCTTTATGACTCTATAGACCGATCGAAAATGTTTAACGCCCTTGTAATGCTGGGAATCCTGAAAAAGGTGATGAAACGAATACAAGTATGCCTTAAAGGAAACAAATTACAAGTTACAGCATAAAATGCCCTATCTGAAACATTAAAGATACGTGAAGGATTAAAACAATGATCCCACTTGTCACCACTTTTTTTTTAATTCACTGACAATCTGGACCTGTTGGGAGATAGTGAGATAGTTCAGACAGATTTTGCCTCGCAATGTTAAAATCCGTATTTATAAAACCACAATAATGCCAGTGACACTTTGTGGATCTGAAACCTTATCTCTGACTAAAAAGGGGGGAAATAGATTTGGAGTCTTTGAAAACAAGATTTTAAGGAGAATCTATGGTGGGACACAGGGGCACGAAAATCTTTATTCAGCCTCAAGCTTCGTCCGAACAAATGGACAGTGAACCAATAGTCAAACGAATAATGAGTGGAAAATCCGTAGGAAAAAGACCGCTAGAAAAGACGCTTCTTAGATGGGAGGACAATATAAGGATGGATCAAGAAGAGATGGAAACTTTGAAGGAAAACAGTCGTGACAGGGAGGCTTGGCGAAGCCTGGACTTCCGAGTTCCAACCGGCTGGTAATAATATTATTAAACCAAAATCCCTTCAAGCATTTGAAACGAAAATACATTTCATGAAAATACAATACGAGTATAATATATATTATTTATTTAATATATTGTAGTATTCAAGTCCAATCAGTTAAGAAGCTGGCCATTGAGTACTCACTATTTGCAAATTGAACAAATATAACAATCTACTAAGAAAAAGCATAAGTGCTATATTTTATGTTTAAAGAGGAATGGTTATGTATGATACTAAGATCAAAAGATTAACTTTATTTAGGGCAATTCAGTTTCGAACTGTTGGTTAGAAGCTTTAGTGCATATGGATTAAAGTTACAAATATATTGCCAAATGTTCTAATGGCTTTAGTTTTCTCAGGAACTTTCCAAATCATACTAAAAATTATAAAGTATCTCTTTCCTATATGAAAAAAGGTTTTATCTGTAAGCTTAACGCTTGCTTATATATCTCTGTCTTTGCCTATGGTGAAAGAAGTCTTCATTCTCAGGTTAAGCAAACAAGATTATTTTCCTGCAAAGCTTCGGAGCTGTCAGTGTAATATTGCATATAGAATCTGTTCACATGCTGACATTCTTTCTCCGTTCAATACTAAATATATGTCAGTTTCTGCTTTAGAACAACTTCTTTCGAAACTTCTTCCTCTTGATATTTTTTTCATTGCGTGTACACTGAAAGTCATATTTCGCAAAGGAAAATCTCCCTTGGTTGCTCAGCTCCTTCGATGTCAACCGTTAAAAAGTGGACAGCATCCAAGATGACTCACATCGGAAACTATCGAAAAAATGTATGGTATCGTGTTGGACGATAGAGGAGTGAAGATGAGTGAGATATTAGAAGAAAGGGTATGAAATATCTTGCAAAATATTTAGGGATGCAAAAGATGTAGGCAAAATTGCTGATTTTTAATTTTCGCAACAACTATTGGATCGATTCAATAGTGATCCGACCGAGTTTGTATGGCGATTTGTCACCATTGTTGAGACATGAGTCCACTACTACACGCCAAAACAAAACAGCAGTCCTACCAATGGATGAAATCCGGGGGTCATCGTCAAAGCAAGTCGATCGCATCTGTAGGAAAGGTCATGTAAAAGGCGGAGAACAGGCCTAGCTTGTGAAAAAATCGTCAAAACAACGCACCTGTACATAAGGAAGCGTTGGCGATAGGAAGACTGCGGGATTTGGAATATGATTTGCTCCGCCATCCTCCTATTCTTCTGATTTGGCAACCTCAGACTTTCATCTGTTTTGTTTTTTGGAAGCGCTTTGCATCCATGAAGAAGTTGAGAGGGTCGTAGATGAATAATTTCGCAACCTCCCAGACTATCACTTTCGGGGAGGAATACTGATGTTGAAAAAACTCTGGACTAAATGTGTTGAAGTCAAGAAATATTATGTAGAAAAATAAAATCACATTTTAATTAAACATCGCAGTCTTTCATTGTCAGGCCGAGAACTTTTTACATTACCCTCATAATTATCTTGGATAAGGAAGGCTGTAATGATTAATGAGAACGTAAAGTGGTTGGAGAATATTTATAGGCTTTTTTACGAGCCATTAGACTTTTGCATACTATGTTGCATACTTTATTGGCATCAGTGGGATAAGCATCCCGTACATGTGCTGAAAATGAGGACATGCCCGAAGCTTAGTCTGAGACTGAGACTTTGCTTAAGTTCGTACACATTTGTAATAAATTTAGTTTGAACTTCTCCTAATTTTACTCCAGAAATGGGTAGAAATCTTATACATCTTATGTAGTGAATGGCAACTGGTTGAATTTAAGTAGCCAAGACTCCAATAAAAAAAAAAAAACACGGAATGTGTGCAGGGGCACATAGTAGACGTAAAACTTCAACGGACAAGTGGAAAAACCAATCGCAACAAAATTTTTACTTGAAGTTTTACGGGCAGGTTTTCAAATTGGACAAGTACATTAATAATCTGCACACATTCCGTGTTTTTTTTTTCACAGGTTTACTAAAAATTATGACTTGGTTAGGTTAGGTACCTTTTAATGAATGCATTTTTTATTTAAACATATTTTATTTTATCAAACAAAAAAACTGAATTCAATCCGGAACCAAAAAAAAAACATCCATAGTCTACTCTAAAATTATATACATACAAAGGAACATTAACAAATGCACATCTCATCTGCGTTATAATCAATGAAAGATACAATCGGCTTATGGTAACTAAAATATGATATAAAAACTTGAGATTCCAATCTATTTATAAATCTTGCAAAAACGGCCCATGTCGAGTTGTAGGTCTTCGTGGGTTGTTGCTTATGTAAATCTAACAATAGTTTTTCTTTTAAAAAATCTACTAACACTCTTGACTCGTCCGAAGCAAAGTTAACATTAAAATCTCCACTCAAAAGCATTGTAATTTTTTCCCTAACACAGCTGAACCCATTGGAGTATAGGCTAGCAATGACTGATATGTAAAATCTATGATGTCCGGCACTCTAGAGTGAGGCGGAAAGTAAACTACTATTAACACTAATTCCTGTCCATTCTCTAGTCTACTGCTCCATATGAGACCGTAACAGTGTTGTAATTACGTATTGTTATGTCCAAGTTGTTTGTAAAAACGTTCGCAGTATCATTACAATTCTGATATATTGCCCCCTGCTCGACTATTTTCACGCTTTAAATGATCAATGTAATTAAAATTGGGAATATCCAATGGTTCTCGGTTATTCATCCAAGTTTCAGATAATAGGAGAATATTTGAATTTTGAGCAACCGGATCATTGAAATCTCCTGCATGTGCTCGTAAGCTTTGACAATTAAAAGAGAAAAGCGAGAAACCCTTCCGTTCTCCGATGAACTCGCTTAAAACTTGAGTCGCCGTTTCTAACCGATTTAGAGCTAACCTTCTAAATTCTCTTGTAAAACTTTCATGCCAGCTCACACATCAGCACGTCCATGATAAAACTTTCGATCATTATTGTTTTTTGGTACAATGAAGAGACCTTCAATTGAAATTACTCGAGACAAAGCAAAGTATAACAATGATTGAGGATGTGATTTTTAATATTCATAAACAACATTATCAAATGTACCCCCTTGCGACTTGTGTATAGTCATTGCACATGCTGCGGCTAATGGAAATTGTTTCTAATAGCGTGAACACTTTTATTTGTGTTTATTGTAATGTTCGTATTTATTCGAGAAATCGGTACAGCTGTATTCTTAATTCCATTATCTCTCATAAATCCTGCCGCCTTGGTCCTGATTTTCCTCCCTGTTTTTTGCGAATCCGGAAAGTCTAACCGCACTCGAGTTACTTTACCTTCAATATCTTTCTCAGCGAAAACTAAGTGGTCAAGTGCACCATTAGCCAGCCCATCAGAAACATCAATATTTGTGGTGATCATATAGGGTTTATTTAAAACGAATGTAATGTCGTGCGGCAAGCAACCAGTATCGATAACAGACAGTTTATGCAATTTTTGTCGGAATGTTGCTTTTTCTTGAGCATTTGAACAACCTCTAAATATGTCGACAGCCTCGGATGTTACTTTTTCTTCAGCACCATCCCACGCAGACATGTTACGTTGGAAACCGAATGATTAGTTAAGAATAATCGCACCCCATACGGACATAGCCTGTCAGCCTCTTCCCGTGAATAAAATCTAGCCTCAAGCAGCTGTAACTGATAGGGATCCAAAATTTCTCCGTTTCCTAATTTTGTGAGGATGTTTGAAAAAGCTGTATTATATTCAAAGAACTTCAAGTCTCGCCACAGAAAATTTACCTCCAAATTGCCTGTTATATGTTTCAACCTCTGATCGATTTGAGCGAGCATTTCCGCCCCGATTATACTGACTTCGTCCATGATGAATACTTTGACGAATTTGAATAGAGTTCGATATTGCAGACGTGTTTCATGCGACAGGGGTATTAGTTTTGAGAGCGTTATTTTCGGAGCTGTATGTATAGTTGTCCCATCAATAGCGACTGCTGCCTTGCCGGTTGACGCACATGTTATTTAAGCATTGCAGAACCCGTCAGTGTCGGTAAACCGATTATAGATTTCCATCATAAGTTTAATGACAAGGGTCTTTCCCGCCCCAGCCGACCCGGGGAAGAAAATTTGCAACGGTTTCGAATGTGGCGTCAGTAAATTGTGGACCACATACATAAGCAACAACTTTTGCGCTTTGTTTGATTTTCTCATAAGATCACAGAAATCTTTGTGGGGCATAACATATTCTCTTTTTTTTGCGATTGCCCCGAGTTTATTTAACGTTGCAAGTCTCAAATCATCGTTCAGAATAGCATGCGGATTTGCGTATAGGTCAGCGAATGGATTTTCTTGAGGAAATCGCCTATTTGCATCGTCGTTCAATTGTCTTTTCTATGTCCAGATTAGACTCGAATTTTTTCCTCCTTTCTAATATAAGTGCTTCATTGTCTGAGTACAATTCGATTTTTCATATTGGCCTAAATGTCCTCTTCTTCATTCCTAAATGGAATATGCAGCACAACCATTTCTCTTCTATACTCATCGTAATCTTTAGCTATATCATATTTTCGGTACCGGATAATACGTGGCTCTGCTCTTTGCAACCATTCATCGCCCATGTTTTTATAGTATTTAGAAGTAAATTGCGCGAGTGTACGACTCGGGAATACGTTATTAGCTCATGCACAACAATCCGTGAATATCTAACAAAAAAACAACAGCTGAGCACATGCCGCCGGGACTCTAGCGGACTCCCCGCTCTCCGCGCGGCTGCGCATTATATCCATTTAATACAGCCGTTGCCCTCTCTCCGCCGCCAGCCTTTCTCTCCCTCCGCCGCTGCCGCCTCTCACTACGCGATATACCGTCTACCCCCTCCAGGCGGCCGTAACGCTTTTTCGTGACAGAAAAATCTTAATACCCCCCGTCTAAGTCTGAAGTTTCACTTCAAAAAATACCATTAGGCTATTCTTTTTTTTTATAGTTTAATTTTCAAAATCATACAGAAAGTACTAATTAAATAATCTTCAGTCCGAAAGGATAACTTTATTTTACAGAGTGAAAAGGAAATGCCAAATTTTTTTTTCCATAAAATGCAATTAAACCTAATTGAACTCCACGCACTTTAATTTTTTGTTTTACGTGTAAAAAAAATATTCACTACTTTCCTTGGGAAAGTGGTCGTGGTCGTGTCACATTTCACCCACTTTCCTTTTTATTAAATTGTATTTTTATTTAAGTTGAAGAACCATACGGATCTTCGGCTGCACGGAGTATCGGTCTGCTTAGAAATAATTTGGCTTGGATACACCGTTTTTATACCTAACTGAGTGTATGTAGCAAATATAATCTGCTCGCCTGAAGGCAAGGTACAAGGGAATTGTAACGTCAAATCTATTTTTGGCTACAGTTCATATAATGATTTATGTTTAAAAGTCATTTAAAAGTTATGTAAAAGTATTATGAAGCAAAGGTACTTGGTATACTGAAGGCAAGAAGATATGCGATATATGTTTGAATTGTTTACTGAGATACTTTGTGATAGCATCGTGCTCATATTTTCTTCACTGACGTACTTTGTTAAGTTACTTTGTACAATACGTTCTTTATTAGTGCCGAGTCTTAACATTGTTTATAAATGGATATGAGGATATTCTGGGCACATAACCAAGCGCCATGGTTTATTCAAGCAATTATTTTTTATGTGCGATTTTTTTACTCACTTATTTATTATGGTAGACACTTTTCAAGCCAGGTCGTGGGGTTGTACTTTTAAAAATATCCAGTAGTTTTAAGTTTTTCTTTAGTGCACACCCTTTCTTGTGTTTTTTTTCTCTGCAGGAATACCCCAGCGAATTTTTGGAAAAAATTCTGCTTCAATGTACATCTAATGTTATTTTATTCAATTTTCCGAAGAAAAATGACGGAGAAGCCGGAGGGCCAAAGAGGAAAACCGAACATTGATTGTCAGCCTGCACTCAGGATTATTTTAGAACTGTGACCTTCATTCGATTCTTGGGATCGATCAACTTTTTTTCTACAAATGTTAAGGATAGGAAATATATACATATACTCGTGTACCTGTAGGAGTAGACAATCCAGCAGGTTTTATACTAAGCAGTCGTACCAGCAGTCACAGTCAAGTTGACTTCGAGTAAATTTGTGTTTGCGTGACTACCATCTCGAGTAGTAATATTCGTCAGGTTATTTATTTATTCATGTCGTCTGTTAAACATCAGAAAGAGCTGTCTGCAGCATATGGTTCGAAGGCTAGGATTTAGATAAATCTCTTTGCCTTCATAAATCTCTCCAGGTAGGAGTCAATACCTCACTATGCTACTTTTGAACAAGTTCTGCAGTATAAACGGATACAAGAATCACAGAGATGGTTCACTTATTAACTACCTAAAAATGTTTATAAATATCAATTTTGAGCCGGGTTGCTGTCCTGATATAATTGCATATTGCGATTTCAGAGCTGGGGTAAAGAAATCGTTTACTACTTTAAAGTTATGGCTGCCACTTCATCCTTTTTTGGTGACGGCATATTCTTAACTTTGTTCTTATTTACCACCAAACGCTTAGCTCGAAGTATTGCGGCACGAATTGTAACTTTGACTTTGGTAAATTTGCGCTGTTTTCACATTCATTTTGCAAGCATGCTCGTTATTATTTATGTCAAGCTAGTGTTTCAAGTCATGTGTTTCATTTCAGTCATTATCTTGCGTTAAGGTCCACCTAAGGGTTATGTATTCGTCTTCATAAAATTCCACGTCTTATATCTCACTTTACCATTATATCATCAATCCGAAAAATTTACCAAGAAAATAAATACCACACTTATATTTCCACCGCATTGCCTTACCGTTTACCTGGTAACCTGTGGCTTCCGAAGTTTATGAACACAAAACGAAGTCTTGGTTTCATCACTTCGGATGATATTCTCCCATTTTTTAATTGCTGTGGCTTGAAAGTGATTTTTTTGTGTCCTTAAGTTTTTTGTCCCAAATATTTTTCTGGCAATTCTTCACTAGATGTCGACATTCTGGGGCTTTCAACGAACTGAATGAGCGATTACTCGATCCCTCATTTGATCACAAATCTTCCTGAAATGTGCAAAAATATTCGATTTCGGCCAAAGCGCTAACCAAAGGCGATCATTGATGTTGATTTTTTTTTGGGTTTACCGTGAAAATTGCTGCCTTTGGTACTTAAAACGCATTTAAGCAGCTACTAACAACATTTGCGGAGTATCCTAATATCTCGACGATAAACTTATAAATTAGCCTTGCTCTCTTATGTTATGGACTAATTTATTTTCGTTTCGGGAACGGTGCGGTTTACGGCTCATTTTGTTCACTTAATGTTAATAAAAAAATGAATTTTAAGTCAAATTACCCAACTGACGAGATTCACCTTCAAATAAATAAATCACCACTGAAATAATAATTATATATTGTTTTCTTTACCAGCTTTATCAACCAAATTTTAAACTACACTGTACAATGAAAAAGTACTCAGTACATACTCAAATGAGATAAATTTGGAAAATTAAAAAAAAAAATTTGGATCATTATAGCACCTACTTCAAAATAACCTTTACCTTAGTTTAACGTGAAGTTTTAAAAGCACTGACTCCCACCTATGTATTTCATTGACCAGCTGTTATATAATAGTTTAATATTATTTTGTGCTTAACAAAGATTCTAATAAATTTCTTTTTATTTATTTCGCAGATTTCAGCAGAATGTTCCTGTGCACTTGACGTTCGAGATGTTATAAATTATTGACTTGGAGATATGTGATATTTTAAAATAAAGTACGTGTAAGAAAAGAAAAGACAAGCAACCAGTTCATTTTACTTTTCTGTAAATAGAACGCAATTAATAGTTCTCGTAGTTTATAAATCTTTGTGATGTAAAAGCGATTACGTTAAGTATTCATTTTTGGCCTATTTACGTATCCAAAAGAAAACAACAAAATTAACTGAATTAAGCGTAAAAAGACTCGAAAAAGACATTTTAACGAATTGAAAATTTTGCAACAAGTAGTCTATCATATATACCGATAAGATATATACAAACCCGCAATCAAAAGTCGCCATGTCACATGGAGGCCAGGAATGTATGTAATATTTCCAGCTGATGAACTCATTTTAATGACATACGGTGCAGCAATACCAGGAATAAAGCCGCGGCCAACATTAGACTGTCTTCGAGATCCACTAGTAACAACCATCAGTAGATCCACACCTCCATTTGTCCAACAAATACCTGTTAAAACGCAGAATTTTTCGCAACAGCAACAGCAAGGTTTACCGTCGGTGCCGCGTATTATACAACCGCCACCCATGCACGACACCGCATACGATGACCCCACGAATATCCGTTCCAGCCGTTACCTTCCGAATAACCCTACTTCAACGACTGCCGAACCATATCCCCTAAATGAACCCGATATCTCCGTCGACGACCCTTATCTGGACAGCTATGAACTATCACGCGAACGTAGTCCAAGCACATATTTGGAGATCCCTAGTCCTGATATTTCACCCAATAATCCATCATCGCCGTCCTCGAAATCCAAATCCCCACAAGCCAAATCGAAAATCCGTCCGAAACTCAACATCACCCTAGGTCGTCTAGGCCGACAGCAACGCGAACAAATTGAATCAAGCAGATTGCGTGAGGACCTTCATCTACATGTCGAAAATCCGACCTTTACAAGGGAAAATATCCGGCAAAGAAATTTTGATGCATTCTTTGAGTCCGGAGAACCGGTTTATAAACTACAGACTAAGCCGACCTCTTCGACAAACTTACAATCCCTTTTCCCACCCACCAGCTACGATGCCGGTAGCAGCGGATATGAACGGACAATATCACCATCGTCAAGTCCCGTTGGGCGACCTAAAGAACACTTGAGCTCACGTTCCAAAAGTGCTGACTACGATACTGAAAAGCAAACGACGACCGGTGTGCCCCAGAAAGGTGACAGGTGCCCCCAAAAGAATAATTTATAAAACTTAGTTTGGTTTTTTTTCACAGCTTCTTGATAAGCTAACTGAAAGCGTCGTACATTTTTAAGAACTCCTAAAAAATCGTATTTAAAGTTTGGGCATTGATGAGTGAACGTTGATATTTAAATAATACTCGATTGCACTGGTTTCACTTGTTTTATCTTTGTCTGCCTTTTAGATAATTAACACTAAGTATAATAGTATGAAAGACTTTATTAGACTAATACATTAACCCAAGAGTACTGAAAATAAGTAAAAAACTGTCTCTTAATAATGAAAGTTTTGCAACTTATAAGAATTATAAATTATTGGTAGCATGAATCTAACGTATTACGAATCCGATCATCTGTAATAGAAGCAATTATTAGCAAGTTTATCAATTGAAAATAACTTCTGTCAAATTATACCGCACGACTTCTCGGCAACTAAGCGGTTAGAAAAATTAGTGAGCCGGTTCATAAAGGCAGATTATAATCAAAGAAATGATGTAGAATTCGGTAGAAGACGTTTATGAAATTGTTGTAATCGGACGAAATTACTGCAACAGTTCATACCTTGTACTTACGTATATTCAGATCCAGAATGTGGTAGAGGAATATCATATCGCAAAATAAAGTAAGCAACTGTTATATGAAAAGTCAAAATATTAATTGAGGAAATAGAAAATAATATTGAAGTAAAATTTTAAAAAGTATATTTGACTCCTTCGGTAGAAATAGTGTTAAACATAGAAAAAAGCTAATTGTTTCTCTCGATTAAAAATGGTCAAGTTCATGACAAGTATGTGAAAAGGATTTTTTTTGTACCCTGCTGAGGAGAAACCCCATGAAATATAATTTTTATGTCTCGACGGGTTTTACCTCGCGCTGAAATTAGCGACAGTGGCTAACACACTATTCTTTGAGTATGTTTTTTTTTTGTACTAAACTGACATTTTTTTTTGAGCATATTTCAATATAATAGATCAAAGTCGGCAATGTTTTTGGAATTAAAAAAATAGAAATTACATATTTTTTTTATATGAAATATATAAGTATGTACATATGTATGTATATTCCTAATGTAAAATGTGTTTTTTGTATGCGTTACGGGTTGTAAGTAAAGGCTAAGGTGAATGCACAGGCACCATATAGGAATTTAAATGTGACCCTCATAAAAGTATTTACAATTTTTTTTTCTGGATTTGAGTGTTGTTAAATAACAAACAAGTAAGCAATAATAATTTAAAAAAAAAAAAAACAATAACGGTACGAATTCCATGTCACAAAAGTATTCGGAATTGCTACCATTTACGGTTAAAATCAAGTGCCGTTTTAAATTCTTCTTAAAATATGTTGTTGGCTTTCCTTTTTAGTACATAATCAGCATTCGCAAAAATCAAACCGCTATCGTACAGTGTATTTTTCGTTGTTTAGAGCATTTTACTAAATTTATATTAAAATGGGCAGAAAATCAAGGGAAACTACCGTAGAAGAAAGAAAAATTATTTTTCTAATTCACAGTAAAGGCAAAAAACTAAAGGAAATATCGTTTTATGTAAATAGAAGCATTTCGACAATTCATTGCATTCAATCAACAACAACCATCTGGCCGTTCTATGAAATTAAATCTGTGTGACAAATCGTTTATAATAAGAAAATTTAAACATGATCCAAAAAAATCAGCTCCAGAAATAAATAGAGAAATGGCTGAGTATAGCAGTGTTAATGTCTGTGATGAAACCGTGCGTAAGGTGCTCAGAAGCGCTGGCTACAATGGTCGTACTCAACGCTGCACACCATTGATAAGCGAAGTCAAGCGGAAGAAAAGGTAAGAGTTTGCAAAAGAGCACTTAAACTGCGCAGAAGATTTTTGGAGTTGTGTAATATTTAGTGACGAAACCATAAGGGGTGATCACGAAGCCATAAGGGCTGGAGAAAAGTGAGAAAATAAATGCATCTCAGCAATACTATACCAACGATAAAACACGGAGGAGGTAACGTTATGCTGTGGGGCTGCATGAGTACGAATGGTGTTGGAAATACACAATTTATTGAAAATGCGATGAATCACTATCAATATATTGAGATATTAAAGAGCAATTTGAATGAGAGTGCTGAGAAATTGTTACTTTCGGGTCGTTATTTATTTCAACACGATAATGACCAAAAGCATACAGCGCACAATACAAAAATGTGGGTTTTATATAACACCCCAAAACAGTTGAAAACTCCACCGCAGTCTCCAGACCTTAACCCCATTGAACATTTATGGGCCATCATAGAGCAAAAAATCCGCAAGCATCAAATAACAACCAAATCGTCACTAAAGGAAGCCATCAAGAATGGAGTAAAATAAGTCCTGAATTGACAAAAAGGCTTATAAAATCAATGCCAAATAGGGTTAAAGAAATTGTTAAGCAAAAAGGTTTTGCCATATGATATTAAAATTTTAGTTTTACTTTTTATTTCGAAATTATATTAGTTATAAACAAAATTTCCGAATACTTTTGTACATGGAATTCGCTCCGTTATTGTTTATTTTGCTTTCTTTGTTGTTGTAGAGAGCAAATGTTCATTCTTTTAAAATTAAGTATTATTATTGCTTAATTATTTGTTATTTAACAACACTCAAATCCAGAAGAAAAACATAATTCCGAATACTTTTGTGAGGGACAGTGTATATTATTCCTGGCTATTACTGACCTTACTGAGTTTTATGCATTAAACTGATTTGATATCAAACATTTTTTTTGAATGCTTCACCGGTCAATGATATTTTATCAGGTCAAAAATGGTCTAAAATTCTAGTTACACAACCCTACCCATGTAAGGTGAGCAAAGTAACCTCCAACAAGGATTTATCGGATGACTGATTTATCCGCCATCGTTTTCTTACAGTTTTACAGGCTTTGATTGCAAGTAGATTAAGCTTGTTAATTTGTCGATTTCATTTTGCGTTTGATTTGATTTTGCTTGAGATTTTGGTTTGTGTTTTATTCAACAGAAAAGTATTTGATTTGCCTTAATCTTAACTTATAAATATTTCTTTTTTTTTTCTTTCTCCACTGCAACGTGAAATATGAAAAGGTTTCTCGGGAAAATCTTTAAGTGGTCAAAAAGGACGTAGCTTTTTTGGGTGGAGGGGGCCACGTGGTGGTTCCCTTAGCCCCCAAGCCAGTATGGCTTCCTATAATGGGGTGCTAAAAGAATATGGACATCCTAGTATGACTGAGGCTTTTAAATCCCAAAACAACGTTAATTTTAAATTGATAAAAACAGGTAAGTTAAATTTTAAAAAAATTATGTTAAATTAACTAATCAATATTGGCATATTTCTATTACTTTTAAAATAATAAATACCCAGAGTACTGGAAAAGAAATTGATATTGATTACTAACTTATTTCCTTACAATTGTTATTTACTTTATTACTTAGTATGTCATTTAAACCCTGTAGAGTTCCTGTCGCAGACCATACAATCCCAGGAGTTTATATTTCTCATCTGAGTACACGAAACCACACCTTTGCTCCATTTGAATATACTTACATACGTATCCATATAGCTAAAACATATTATGATACACTTGAGAAAATGCTACCTTTAGGTACTCGTATGTCCATGTTTTATATTCTTCTTGAGCACGATAAAACATGGAAAATCAATTTGAAGTTGAAGCATGGGTATAATAAATTTGATAAGGTTATATAGAAGGAAAAAATTAAGAATTATGTTTTTTTCGAGTTTAGTGTGTAAATAAAAGATCTAACTAAGTTCTCTAATAGTACATATGAAATTTTCAGGGATTATCTACCATGATCGTGATGAAACATTCATCTATGTTTTTATATATTGTACATTACTTTCATAAAATCGTTTACGACAAATTTATATTTCGAAGAGTTCGTGCTTGGCGTCTGTGGAAACCAAACTACTTCTGGTTATATTCTAGTTTTAAATTATTCCTTCTTAAACAGAAAGTGCTACTAGTGATGTGAGTGTAAATGTTTGAGTTTGGTTTAAATGCACCGCCTGTGTTATTGAACCAACATTAAAACATATCAAATACCATATATTGATGTTCTTTAAGACTCGAAGTTACATCATATTGACCTGATAATGCTTACTAAAAATAATCCTTTCCGTGTCGGTTTAATAATATCAAAACCATACAATAAACTTAAAAGAAGTAAAAGCAATACAAAAAAGATCTTAAATTTTAAGGCCACGATTTGACTGGTACAAGCTTTAAAGTGCTATAGCTTAGATAAAAATTAATTAGAAACGAGATGATTCCTATGCTTTTGTATCTGGAATATGGCTTTGTACATCTCTATAGAAATGATTTCATCGAATTTGTATTTCACCATGTAATCCTTAAGCAGGCTTATGTCAACATTATCTGGCATATTTATCTTTATATTTATGTTCAGATTCTTTCGTACAAATTTTTGCATATACATAAGTTCAAGAGAAGCTTAGGTTTTAGACCACAAGGTGCTGCAATGCCAAAGATGTCTGCAGCTTACTACATATGTTGAATTTAGTTTTTACACAGGTGTCTTGTTGGTGGTCATATTAGTCCCGAAAGTCCACTGTCTATTGTCCAATGCATAATCGGTTGGCGGTAGCTAGTTTATTATACAGGGTGTCCTACGAGCAGTGTGCCAAAAAGCTAGAGCGTGTAGGTCTAGTCAAGACAAGAAAAAAATCGTATGGGAGGGGGGGTCTATTTCCCCCCGTTTAGCCGGGAGGGGCAATTTTCTAAAAAATTTACTTAATTTGGAAAAAAAATTATTAAAAATCAACAGTTACATCCACAATGCCACGATATACCTTCTTGTAAAGCCAGAAACCTCTTCTTTCATATTTATTTTAAATGAAGCTGTTTTAAGTAGTAGTTTTTGAGAAATTAATTTTCAAACTTAAAATTTTGAAAAAAAATTGAAAAAAAACTATTTTTTTTTTCAAAATTGTATGTAATTAAGTAGTATTTTTTTTTCAAAAATTCAATGCTCTCATTAGTTTTTAGTTAAAAGCAGAAAACCGGATGCAAAAATGTCTTGTAGTTTTTGAGAAATTAAAAAAAAACCCGAACCATTTTTTTCTAAGAAAAACCTTTTTTTTGGTTTTAACGCGGCTGGACTTGTAAGTAAATTAATGTATGAAACATTGACCTCTTTTTTATTATTTTTAAAAAATTCGGAGTTTTATGAGGATACAATAAAGTGATACACTATTGGAATAACCCTGGATTAATTCTTTTTTTTCATTGATAACGCCTGAAAACTGACCTGCGAATTTCGGCTGGGTCCGCCCGCCGCCGATGGGTTCTACCCGAATTTTGGATTTGGTCCGACGCAATCCCTCCCTTAGTACAAGGAGGATGGCTATTATGCTTGGAGTGCCCAAATCTAGAGTATGGAGAGTGCTTCATACCGAAAACTTACACCCGTACCATTTTAGGCCAGTTCAGGGACTCACCTCAAACGACAAGTTTTTGAGAGCAGAATTTTGTCGATCATTACTGCTTCGAGATGAAACTGAACGAAACTATTTTGCAAGGATATTCTGTACGGATGAAGCACAGTTTACGAGAGATGAGGTTACTAACTTCCACAATTTGCATCATTGGAATAGCACCAATCCACACAACAAGAAACAAAATAAATCACAACACCGCTTTAGCTGTAATGTTTGGCTTGGTATTGTTGGACAAACTGTAATCGGGCCCCGGTTTTTGAATGCCGTTATTAATGGAGAATCATACTTGCAATTCCTACGAGACCTTTTGCCCGATTTGATGGCCAATGTTCCTTTGGCCATAGCAGATAATTTAATCTACCAGCAAAATGGAGCACCAGCACACTACAGCTTACGGGTTAGAAACTGGCTGGATGATCATTTTAGTGACCGTTGGTTCGGAAGAAGGGGCCCCACGGAATGGCCACCTAGATCACCAGATTTAACTCCTCTAGATTTTTATGTGTGGGGATTCATGAAGAATTATGTTTACGAAGTGGAAATAGTATCTTTGGAACAACTGAAAGAACGGATTGAAGTCGCTGGAGTCAAATTGCAGGAAAATTTGTCAAGCATAGATATGTGCAGCCATTAGGAGAAGAAGGAGATATAATCTTTGCCTTCTAAAAAAAGGGGCTCATATTGAAAATAAAACTCCGAAGTTTGTAAAAATAATAAAAAAGAGGTCAATGTTTCATACATTAATTCGTCTACAAGTCCAGCCGCGTCAAAACCAAAAAAAAGGTTCTTCTTAGAAAAAAATGGTTCGGGTTTTTTTTAAATTTCTCAAAAACTACAAGACATTTTTGCATCCGGTTTTCTGTTTTTAACTAAAAACTAATAAGAGTATTGAATTTTTGAAAAAAAAATTAGTACTTAATTACATACAATTTCGAAAAAAAATAGTTCGAAATTTTTTTTTTTTATTTTTTTTGCAAAATTTTGAGTTTGAAAATTAATTTCTCAAAAACTATTCCTTAAAGCAGCTTTGCTTAAAAACAGGATGAAAGAAGAGGTTTCTGGCTTTACAAAAAAATATACCACGGTATTGTGGATGTAACTGTTGATTTTTAATATTTTTTTTCCAAATTAAGTCAGTTTTTTAGAAAATTGCCACTCCCGGCTAAACGGGGGGGAATAGACCCCCCCCCCTCCCATACGATTTTTTTCTTGTCTCGACCAGACCTACACGCTCTAGCTTTTTGGCACACTGCTCGTGGGACACCCTGTATATGTAGATAGATCATATATTGTCTTTATTAATAAACAGTGTGATTTTCGAATAAATTATCAATCACTTAGTAGAGGAACAAACAGAAACAGAAAGAGAACGAATAAATAAATTAAAAATATAAATTAATTGTATCAATAAATGTAATAAATAGATATAAATATAAATATCAACAATTATATACAATAAATAAATAAAACTGAATAAAACAAACTATTAATCAAGTTTTCAAGAAGGAACGATTGAGGTATACAAGATGTACAATATAAAAATGTGAGCCATTAGACAACCGGGTAAATTATAGATTAATACAATAGTTTAAATAGAAAACCGTCATATCAAATATATCAAATGATTTTTTTTACATCTGGCAGCACCACACCAGTAGAGCGAAGTTTGACTTACCAAATTTCTGTATTTTTAAACTTTCTGACAGGAAGATTTTTTATATAAACGGTTTTTTTTATTATTATAACAAGTCCATATGTCTCCATTTTTTGTTTTTAAATAGGGGTCTAGTGCAAAAAAATAGCACGGGGCATTGTCAGTGTAGATCTATTGCGGCTGCTAATTAATGAGGGTGATACACTTCCTAAGATGGCAGAAGGCAGTACATTCACATAGTTATATAGTATATGCTTTGCAGTTTCTTCGTCCTTTAGACAGAGTCGACACTAGATTTCAAACAAGAGGCTCATTTTGTTAAGATGACATCTCAGACTGCAGTGTCCCGAAAGATAGCTGACCAGTCTTCTGATATCGACTCTATTATATTTAAGGATATTAATAGGGTGTTTGTCCAGTGGCCGTATGAATCTTAAAAAGCTGTTCCACAAGTACAGTTGTTGAATTTTTTTCCACTCGTCTAAGAGAAAAGGAGTCTGATTGCACTGCGTATTATTAGATATTATTATATTAACTTTTTTTAAAAAAGGAGTAATTCCGATCAGTGCCCCTTGGGCTGCCGTTAGGCAAGTTGGCATGGCGCCTGTAATGCTAGTCTCTGATGGCGTTGAAGTTTAACTATTGTAATTTTTTGTTCAACTTTTGTCCACTACACGGCAGACGCATAAGTGTTGATAGGTCTTACTATCGTGGTATATACGAGTAACCAACAGATTGCCTTAGGTTACAATCCTCAGATTTTACGGGAAGTGCTTCGACAGGCCCACAGTGCCTCAGTCGCATTTGGAAGTTTATTTTTGATGTTGGGGTCCCAGTTAAGTTTGGTCGTTGTATTTGCGACCAAGGTCAGTATCTAGATACTTGACTTCTGATGAAAATCCTATCCTCTAAACGGTACAAACGTTTAGATAGACGGAGCAAGGTTGTATTTTCCTCCTTTTTTTAAACGGGTCTAAGGTTGTCTTCTAGGGGTTTATAGATAAACCCTCTCTACTACACCAGTCACAGATAGATTGAAGCGCAAGTCGCATGCGTTCTATATAAGTATAACTTATATGTAACTATTGTCTAAAATCGTCGCCTTGCCGGCATCACATCGTCCGATAGCGCCGTTATCCTTTGTGCATGCCTTCAACGGCATTTCTCGGAACAGAGCAGCATTCGGAGAAAACAGCACAATTGGCGACGGGGATGATCGGCACCAACCACCAAAATACGCGCATACGTGCACACACATGCATGTGCCTGCGAACGTGCCGCGTACAGAGCAGAGCAATGGAGGAATTTCTTCTCTCAGCGACGGAGCGAGCAGCTGGACGAATTTCTTCTCGGGCAACTAACTCACTTCCCTGCTGAGCATCGTGCAGAGCGCAACTTCCCTTCTGAGCATCGTGCAGAGCGCATCACATTCGAATTGTGCATATCGTGTGAAAATAAATACGCAATAAAGAACCGACAACTTATCACTGTTAAGTCCTTTCTTTTTTATCTTTTTTTTGTGCTGAGCTATCGAACATTTGGTCCTAACCGAGCCACATCGGATGAAGATTAGTGAAGTGCATTGCGCAGTTATTTCGTTTGTGCAGTCGAAAACCGCGTATTAATCACTTTGAGCATCATAAAGTGCATTATCATAGTCATTTTGAGCATCATAAAGTGCATCATCATAATCATTTTGTGCATCATAAAGTTTTACAAGAAGTGCGCTGAAACATAAAGACATTTGTGCCGTTAGTGCCGAAGTGCATAGACCTTTTGAAGATAAAGGAACTATAGAGCAACAAAGCAATAATTCCATACGCGGTTGTGGTGATTTCCGAAGGGTCGACCTGAATTGCTACAAGTGCGTACGGTCTTTATTGAGAGTGCTAGAGCTGAAAACGGCCATGGGTGATACAGTGCGTAGAGATGTTTTCCGCGCTTCATTGGTGCGCATTGCGGAATTCACGCAAGAGCCGAGTTTTGACAAGGCAAGTGGATCTTTGTTGAGCGTCAAGTTGTTGGCTGCTAAAAGTGCATATGAGAGGCTAATGGAGGAGCATTTATCATTAGTTGCAAGTGCTGCAGATAAAGCTGAGCTTGAGATCCATGAGGAGTATTTGGGTGCGATTGAAGAAACGTTTCATGCTACCACGGCGAAAATAAGTGAACGAATCAAGGTACTGGAACGCCAGAGCGCCGAAAGTGCAGCTGTTGACACTGTAGCAACGTCGATGCCGAACGTCATTCAGGTTCTGCATGACCGACCCAGCAAAATCATCACGTTCGAGGGCGATATTACAAAGTGGCGTGAATTCCGCGATCAATTCGTAACCGAAGTCCATTCTAAACCCAGCAATGGCCAACGTGACCAAGATGCGTGAGTTGGTGCAGGCCTTGAGAGGGCAGCCCGCGGGAATAATTGGCAGATGGCGAATACCGAGGACAATTATGCCGATGCCTGGGCAAAGTTGAACGAGGTGTACGATAACGAGCAAAATATCGTAAACGGACATTTAAACGCGCTACATGCCATCCCGAAGCTTAATGCGGAGACGTCAAGAACGCGCGGAATTCGTGATATGGTGAATGAGGTCAACGTTCACCTTAGTTCACTGCGTGCTCTTGGGATAGACATTACGACTTGGGATCCAATCATAGTCAACATGTTAAGAGCGAGATTGGATCCCGAGACAAACCGTGCTTGGCAGATGAGCAGAGATGATGTGCGTCAGATTGCCACATTGAGAGAATTTCTCTTGTTCTTGGAGAGACGAGCGAGCGCAATAGATTCGGCTTTCTTTGATCAGTCATTGAAGGTAGCAGAGAGAGCAAAGGAGGGCAATACCAGAAGTGCAGCTGGATCAAGCAGGCCATGGCAACCACTAAAGTGTCCCTTGTGCAAAGCAACACATCCACTTTATCGCTGTGCAGACTTTTTGGCGCTTTCCATACAGGGCAGGAGTGCGGAAGTGGAAATTATGTGCGAACTGTTTGAAATCAGGACATGTTGCGCAAAACTGTCCAAGCGGAGCATGCCGAAGGTGCAACAAAAAACACAACAGTGTTCTCTGTGCAGAGCAATACGTGCCTAACACAAACATTGCGGTTGCAGCAGTTCCCGAGCGACAGCAGCCAGTTGCTTCATCATCAAGGGAACAGCCAAGTGCATAGCAGTTGAAGAACAACCTTACTGCTAAGGTAGAAACCAGCCGAGCTACAACGTCAACGGGCGATAGGAGCAGGGGGGTCGAAGTGCAGAGCAATCCAGAGCAAACCAGTGCATTACTAGCCACAGCGCGAGTCAAAGTGAGAATTGGAGCAGAGCGAACTATGCTGGTGAGAGCCTTACTTGACAGCGGAAGTCAAATAAACCTCATAACAGAGCGGTGCATTCAGCGATTGGGCATTCCTAAACGTAGGTGCGAATTAAAAGTGAACGGTATTGGAGCCGAGACCAACGTGCGGTTGACGGGCGTCGTCCAAGTCGACATACAGTCAGACACGGATCGGAATTTCTCGCTGAGCTGCGAGATGTTCATCATTAAGAAGATATCCTCGTGTCTTCCAATGACAAACGTACCACCATTGCAGATGGTCGATCTGAGCAAAGTGCAGCTGGCGGACCCGATGTACAACAAACCCGCCAGAGTTGAGATGCTACTTGGGGCGCAGGTGTGGGCAGACGTGATCAAGGGCAAGGTGAAAAGGCATGGATGGATTATTTTCGGGCAATTAAAGATGAATGAGCAGCGAGTGCCACGAGCGATGGTTATACCAGAGGAGCCAATCTATGTGCAATTAGATGAGCAGATTAAACGATTCTGGGAAATTGAAGAGCTGAAGGGAATCCCAACGGTCTCGGCAGACGATAAATGGGTTGAAAATAATTTTAAGTGCACACATTATCGAGACCCCTCCGGCAGATACGTTGTCACGATTCCCATCGATCCCAGAGCCCAGAGCTTGGGGAATTCAAGAGCAATAGCCATGAAAAGGTTTCTCCAGCTTGAGCAAAGGTTGAGCGCGAACCAGGAGCTGAATGAGAATGAGAAATACATCACTTTCATGCGTGAATACCAGGAGCTTGACCACATGAGAGTAGTCAACAGGAAGCCAAGAGCAGACGGAGCAACCTATTACATTCCCCATCATTGTGTAATGAAGAAATTTCGGGTCGTTTTCGACGCATCGTGCAGGACAGATAATGGAACATCACTCAACGATGTCCAATTTCCAGGAGCAAAGATTCAGGATGACTTATCGGTAATTATTACCCGCTTCCGGTGCTTCAAGGTGGCGATAACAGCAGACGTCCAGAAGATGTATAGGCAGGTGCGAGTCGATCCAAATCAATGGGACCTGCAGAGGATATTCTGGAGAGAGCATCCTGATGACGAACTTCGAAAATTCCGGCTGACAGTAGTTACTTATGGCATGACCTCGAGCAGTTTTAACGCAGTCAGAGCAATGATCCAATGTGCAGAGGATCACAAGGATACATTTCCGCGGGCATACCAATCGGTAACGAGCAATTTTTATGTCGATGACATGTTGTCTGGAGCGGATGACGAAGAGCAAGCCATTCTTTTGAGCAATGAGATAATCTCATCACTGCGTGCAGGTGGTTTTGAGCTAGCAAAATTCATGTCTTCGAGCGAGAGAGTGCTTTCAGAGCTGTGTAGTGCCAAGAGCAACAACGACGAGCTAATCATTGCGGACGGTTTTGATGCGTCCATACTTGGTCTGGTATGGAATTCCGCAACCGACGAGATTCAGTTCAACGTGCGAGTCGATGAAAGCAACCCAAAGTTCACCAAGCGAGCTGTCGTGAGCGAGATTGCAAGATTATACGACCCTAACGGATATCTTGCACCAGTGATAGTGCGCGCTAAGATCTTTATACAAGATTTATGGAGATCGGGAGTACAGTGGGACGAGCAGATCCCAGGAGCCATGGTTCCCGAGTGGGAATCCTTCCGCGAAGTATTACCACAGCTGGCGCAGATTCGGATACCCCGATGGTTGGGGACCGAACGATCCTGCAGCATTGAGCTTCATGGCTTTGCCGACGCATCGTCCAGAGCGTACGCTGCTGTCGTCAATTTCGAGCAACGGTGAGAAGAGCTGCATCCTGGTAGCCTCAAAAACCAGGGTAGCGCCTTTGAAGACAGTCTCGATACCCAGACTGAAGCTGTGTGCAGCAGATCTTTTGTGCAAACTGATGGAGCAAGTGAGCAGGGCTTGGGCATTACAACACATTCCCAAAACTATGGAGCGATAAGGCCACAACCTTTGTTGGCGCCGAGCGAGAGCTTTGTAGGAGCGCGAGATCATGGGGACAAAGACTTCCTTTAGAGCAGATACGGGCAATGGGAACCCAGTGGAAGTTCATCGTGCCAGGAGCACCTCATAGAGGCGGCATTTGGGAAGCCGCCGTCAAATCTTTAAAGTATCATCTGCGTAGAGTGATGGGCAGGCAGATTTTCACTTTCGAGACTTTGGCGACGACGCTAGTGCAGATTGAAGCGTGCCTAAACTCACGTCCGCTCAGCGCGCTGTCAGATGACCCAGGCGATTTAAGCGCACTTACACCTGGACATTTCCTCATTGGAGAGCAGATCGTACAGCCGTTGATGGCGGATGTGAGCGAAGTACCAGAGAGCCGGCTGAAGCTATGGAGCCATATTCAGCAGATGCAGCAGCATGTGTGGAGACGATGGAGCCAGGAATACATTCATGCGCTACAGCGGCGACCTAAATGGAGGGTACGGCGCAACAACATCGAGCTCAACGATTTGGTGCTGGTAAAGCAAGAGAACATGCCCCCCACGGTATGGCCTCTAGGTAGAGTCACCGCAGTTCATCAGGGCAAGGATGGACTGGTGCGAAGCGCAACCGTTAAAATGGAGCATACGACATTGGTGCGTCCGGTGCAAAAATTGTGCATTCTCCCTAAGGATGATTCTCAGACCGGGAATTGAAGACAAGCCTTCAATTGGGGGCGGAATGTCTAAAATCGTCGCCTTGCCGGCATCACATCGTCCGATAGCGCCGTTATCCTTTGTGCATGCCTTCAACGGCATTTCTCGGAACAGAGCAGCATTCGGAGAAAACAGCACAATTGGCGACGGGGATGATCGGCACCAACCACCAAAATACGCGCATACGTGCAAACACATATGTGCACACACATGTATGTGCCTGCGAACGTGCTGCGTACAGAGCAGAGCAATGGAGGAATTTCTTCTCTCAGCGACGGAGCGAGCAGCTGGACGAATTTCTTCTCGGGCAACTAACTCACTTCCCTGCTGAGCATCGTGCAGAGCGCAACTTCCCTTCTGAGCATCGTGCAGAGCGCATCACATTCGAATTGTGCATATCGTGTGAAAATAAATACGCAATAAAGAACCGACAACTTATCACTATTAAGTCCTTTCTTTTTTTATCTTTTTTTTGTGCTGAGCTATCGAACACTATATATAACTTATAACTATTTATAAGGTCATTGACGTATCCGGTGACTTCATAACCGAGGTTGGTTAGAGAAGGGGTGAAAGGATTCCACCTTGTGGACACCCTTTAGCTGTCGATACTATAACAGATAACTCTCCGGATGTAGCTGATATAATACTGATCTCAGGTATCGCACTACTTTAGTGGGATGGTTTACACTTGTGCGGGACAGTGCAGTGGTGATTGAGCTGTAGCCAGTATTATCAAAAGCCCCCTTAATATCGAGGAAAGCCCAAATTGCGATCTCCTTATTAGAACATCAGAAGATGTCAGCTGGATAGTAGAACTAGGTCAATGTACCTTGAGCAAATTCTACAGGACTTCCCTGCGATTGACAATGCCGTCTGATTTGCGAAGCAGCCCGAGTCCATTTGTATGCTCCTGGGATAGGGCTTTATATAGTTTAGTCCAATTTACGCTACCAACCGAATTTACGATGTCGAAATTGCGCTATCTTGGATTTCCTCAGTTCGAGGTTGTATTTCATTAGAGTAGATCTATAATCAATCCAACTCTTCGTTCGTATAGCTCTGTTAAACAGAGATCTCATCTGTTTCCACAAAGATTTAGCTGTGCATACCGGCCGGTAAGCCGCTTCTTCATTGTCCTCCGTCGATATGATGGATTTAAAAAGCGTGTCTTCCTTGGTGGCAATTTGAGCCTGGAAGAGAACCCAGTTGGCTCTTTTGAGCTGATATCTATGTCAGCTTCTCCAGTTTCACGAGTGATGATACATCTGATATATTGGTGATCGGAGAGTGATATATTTTGAACAAAAGTGCTAGAGATTGTAAGGTCAAGCACCTCTTCTCTAATTTAATTAATGAACGTGGGTTTGTTTCCTTTAATGGCAATGGTAAATAAATATTCAATAAGAGACTCATCTCATTTGTGTGGGTTGTTGCTCCCTTACTCCACCTTCAATGGAGACTTCCATGGAGACGGCTGCCAAGTTTCTTGTTATAAATTCTGGAATAGGGAGGAACTTATGTATGTTATGATTCCAAGAGTAATTTTGTCCCGGTAGAAACACGCAGCCCACTAGTCTACTTGTGACGCTAGACCGGATCCTTCACGCAGTGTGGCTTGCTATTGCCACGCCGGACGTTTTTGGTCCGATGAAAGTAATCCACCGATCTGCTTCCTACCGAAGATTCTTCAAGTTTGATGGGGTGATGTTGGATTGTTTTGATTGTACGGCCCTTGGTGGTTGTTAACTGTGGCATTGTAGTGGTTTTTGGACCACCACTAGTTGATGCTGCTGATATGACAGTAGGTGTAACCACATTACTGGTATCTGCAGCCGCCGGTAAGGGTTCCACTGACACCTTTTCGTGGCTTGTTGTAATGAACATTAATGCGATAAGCCACTTTGCTTTTTAGTTCTAGCAGCAGGTCCAAGGATCTGTCGCTAATTGCTAAAACCAGATGCAGGAGGTGTTTCTCTATATCTGACGTACTTTGCATGACTCTTCAGTGCTGTGCATATAGGCCATCGTTTTGTGAGCCCAGCATTACGGAAAGACCGATACTCTGGAGGAAGTAGCCCGGAACGGTGTGTGAGTTTCGGGAAGGCGCTTTCTTCTACAAGTTTGACATCAAGTCCACTTTTTTCCTTTATAGCCGTGAATTTGGACCTCATCTGATCGGCTGTGGGTGCGTCGGCACTTACAAATTAGAGCCAACCTGACCTGATGTCGACCCCTTACCATCAGTTCAATCGAGGTGCCAATCATAGCCTCCTGAATTGCAGCCATTTGTGCTGCTTGCACCCTCATTCGGGACGACGCACGCCGAGTCTTGTTTTACACTGCTGTAGGATCGCGAATTCTCCTGTGTTTGGCGGCAGGGTTCGGCGGGGTGTTGACGGCGGAACAAACACGTGTCGGTTCCGGACACTTAGTGGCAAGGGCAAATTTTGCGTATGGTAGAGTTTCATCTCTAGATTTTCGCTGCTTAATGATGGCCTTGAAGCGTCTCTCAATTGTCTCAATTTTAATTTGACGATGCCACCAGATGGTAGAGACTTATTCTCCAAAACGGTGGTTTCGGTTCCTTCCGCGTGTGGGATTTATCTGAGAGCATACTCACAGAATCTCGACAGAGCGTGGAGCCAGAGTCGTAGAGTGAAGCCACATCTTTTGTTTTCCGTCCGTCGGCAATGTCGGCAGAAAATATCAGTATTGCTGTTGTTTTTTGTGCAGCTAAGGGCTCATGGACCCTAGCGAGTGATGCATTAGAGAGGCATTGCTCTCTTTGATAATTTTTAATTGAGAAACTTTGTTTCCACGACAAGAACGGTCACCTACAGCGGAGCCCGAGACGCTGCAGGAAGGTTGATGCGAAATCGGAGGTCGTCCGGTATCTGAAATTTACATACTAATAGCTAAGCACCATTTTAGCCATGAATACATCAGCGTATGCTGTTCCACCTTGGATTAAGGGGAGTGTGGGAGGGTGAGTAATTGCTTCTTGGCTTCGGATTCCTCTAGGGACAGGTCTCGAGAGCCATTACCTATAATAAGCCTCCACATTGCAGCAAGGTCAGCAATTTTCGCGAAGGTGGGACTACAGATATTCGACGATACTAAATGATTTCTCGAAAAATTGTTTCAATTTGTTAGCAAAATAGTCATTGGTGATTGCAAAATTCCATCGCTTTTGAGTAGAATTTTGCATATAAAGATGCTTGGACAACCAAAACAAACTGTTGACGACTTTGATCAAAAATGTGGGGAAAAGGCTGCAACATTCCTCCGGGCGTCTGCCTGAATAGATGGCTACCTGAAGGAGGCCCAGGATTCGCAATTGGCCACAGTTTAATTCGACATTAACTGTCGATGACGGGAAAAGCATAAGCACATACAATTGTAGTATGAACTGTATAGAAAACTTCTTTAGTGCCGATAGATTGCCGATGCAACGTATTTTATCCCATAAGCGAGGCATACATGAGCCTCATAAAGTCTATCTATAGAACAATTTTTCGGCAATTAGCCTCATATCGGGTAAATCCACATTATGATATTCCAAATTAGTTGCTTGCATTGATTAAGACACTAATTACCACATGTAGTATCTGAATCGATACATACAATAATATTGGGTGACCCAGAAACAGTCTTTCTTAACGATGCTTTAACCACGTTTACATGCTACAGAAGTTTAGAGATTTTGTTTACTTTCGCTGTAAAGTATAAATATTGCCAACAACATTTGAGCGTTCTCCTCCGCTTTTATGGCCTGTTAAACAATGCAATAATTATGGGTACAAAGTATGCGGCGTTATTATGCGCAAAATAAATATTTTATAAAAAGGCATGTACTCGTATATGTATATAATAAAATAGAAAAGCGGTTCAGACTTAAACACCACCGAAAGTTAGAGGATCAAATTGCATGGTTTTCCAACAGTATTGATTGTGTCAATCTACAGCAGTTTAATTGTGGGTTCAAAGCACAAAAATAGTAAAAGCAAATATTTTTTACGTAATTCTATAGTAACCTACAAAATAATTGGTCTTGTTTCTGTGACAAGCACGCAATTACTGTTGTTTGTCAAGTGTTGCAGAGCTTTAAGAAGTCCTCTTGCGTCATCTTATGCTGGTATATTGCGTATGTTTTATTATAATTGTTTTTAACGTGAGACAGCGTTTGAATGAGGCACGTTCATTAGACTTCCGGGTTCTTCAACATGTTCTTGAATAGCCAAGCTTTTAGGTCAAGTATATTCACATTTGTATACTTGTTACCCTCGCTAGCGCACAAAACAAATATGGAATAAGGACAGTGCCTGACAACGTCTGGGATAACTACCTGACCAAAAGAACTATTGTACATATGTGCCTAATAAAATTCCAATAACTTGAAAACGAATCGAAATTATCAGATTTACACAATAGAATATAAAGAATTAAGTAGAGGTTCAATAATTCCTGAGCTCGATGGTCACTTGGAATAGGAGGGAATTTTTGCTTAACCAGGTTGGTCCTGAAGCTATAAAGTGTTGTTCCTTAGTTCTGGAAATATATTTCAAAGAGGACAATTAGCATTTTAAATAAAAATACAATATTTTTAAACTTCATCAAGATGCTAATTCCTGCCGGCTTAACCGCAAATAATTTGCGGTAAAAATCGCCTAACTCATTGTTGGTCGTTATTCAAAGCCTTACACATTCTTCGTTTACATCTTCTTTACATCTTTAAAGTTCGTCTGGAATTTTTCAAGCGCAGTGGTAACATTTTGAGGACATCGAATTATTACTGCTTACGTGTTAATAATCAAGCTTTGGTAAATATTCCCATCGCACATAAAACCATATTTGCTCACTTTTTTACTGTTACTGCTTCCAGATGTTTTAATAAACTAGCTATTGTGATAGGACAAACTAATAATTTTCATGCATTTCTAAAAAAAAGTAAAGGATTGGCTATTCAATATTGACTATAGGTACGTAAGGTTAGGTTAGGTTAGGTTAAAGAAAGGGAGTGTGATGGGTGGACATCACTTCCACTCGGAGGCCAAGAGGCCCATTGTGATTCCCTTCGTTTGTGTGGGTACACATAAAATTAACCTGTCCTATCACGTGGTGGCTGAAACCACCCCGTGCTCTTGATGAATCTTAGAAAATCCGATATATCTGCATTAGCCACGTCCGCAATCTCTGTAAAGAATCTTTGGCCCAGCGAGCGAGCGAGCTCTGGTGAGCTGGACAGTTCAGATGTTGGATCGTCTCAGTTTCTTCTTCATCGCCGCAGCTGCGGTAGAGATCGCCGGATCCCGAGTCCCATTTCCGGAGCATTGCTCCAATGGGACAGTGTCCTGTGATCACTCCGACGAGCATACGGATCGAGTTACGGTCCAGCGCCAGGAGCTTCTTTGTTTTTCCGACGTTGAGCTCTGGCCACGATGATCTTGTCGTGTAGCTGTCGTTTCTTGTAAGCCAAGACGAGTTGGCCTCTTTGATGATTGTGTCGTTTATGATCCTGTATAATGCGCTGATCGGTGGTTGCAGTGACGTGTCCGCTTCGCTGATGTCCAATTCAGAACCTTGCCTGGCCAGCTCGTCTGCTCTTGCGTTCCCTGCGATTGAGCCTTGGCCCGGTACCCAGTAGAGTTTAACTTTATGGTGTCTGATGGACTTCAGTGAGTCGCGACATTTCTTGACAGCCTTTGATCTCGTTATACAGGATTCTATTGACTTCAGTGCAGCCTGGCTGTCTACGAAGATGGTGATATCAGATGGTGGGATATCGGCTACCTGTAGGTGTTTGGCTGCTTTCTCTATTGCCAGGATTTCTGCTTGGAACACGCTACACATATCAGGGAGTCTGTATGATTCCTGTTTGTGTAGGGTATCAGAGTAAAACCCGGCCCCAGTGCCTGTATCCATTTTCGATCCGTCGGTGAAGAGGGTGATCTCATGGTCGTTGATTGCGGCGTTTGATAGCCACTCTTCTCTGTCGGGGAAAAGGATAGGTATACTGAGAGAGAAGTCATTTTGGGGGGAAATATAGTCGGTCGTAGCTGCGAGGCTACTAAAACCATGTTTCCTTCCCAGGTCGTCTATTATCTTAAGTATGGCCACATGTCCATAGTTGGCTTGCTTCCACAGAGAGGACTCCCTTAGTCTGAGAGCGCTCCTTGCAGCGCAGCCTTTTATGATGAATAGATCCAGGGGGAGGAGATGAAGAATCATGTCCAACCCTGCTTGCGGCGTGCTTCTCATGGCTCCCGTTGTACAAACAGCTGCCTGCTAACCTTTGTATTTTGTTGAGCATGTTCATATAGCTTTTCATGCTGCTAGCAGTCCACCAGACTAGGGCCCCATAAGTTAAAATGGGTCTGATGATTGCTGTGTACATCCAATGAATGATGTACGGTTGCAAGCCCCATCTTTTTTCCGAAAGTCTTTTTGCATGCATAAAAAGCGTTCAGTCCTTTTTTCATCCTTTCCTCCAGGTTCCTTTTCCAGGAGAGTTTGGAGTCAAGAATGATGCCTAGATATTTTGCTTCCGCTTTAAGTTTGAGTGGAGTACCCTCTAACTTTGGGGGAGCAAATATCGGAATTTTCCTGGTGAACAAAACCAGCTCGGTTTTCTGGGGGTTTATTCTCAGACCGTTCTGTCTTGCCCACGAGAAGAGTTCCCTCAACGCAGATTCCATTAGTTCACTGATAGTTGGTAGAAATTTACCTTTTATCAAGATAGCCAGGTCATCCGCGTACGGTATTGTCTTTGTGTCTTTTTCCATAAAGAATTTGAGGATCTTGTTGACTGTAAGAAGCTACAGTACGGGGGAGAGAACTCCTCCTTGTGGTGTGCCTCTAGTTGTCACCTTCCTTATAGAACTGTGTCTAATGTCTGCATTGATGATTCTGTTCTTCAACATATTCTCAATCCAGATTACAATGGATTTGTCTACTTTTATGTCCTCAAGAGCTGTTGTTATGGCCTCTGTGTTTACATTGTTGAAGTATAGCGAGCCCTCAATTTCACGGACAACACTATGCAGAGCACTCTCCACTCGTCTGCCTTTGAGATAGGCGTGTTGAGTGTTGCATAAGTTGAGTGAATTTATGAGTCCTCTGATGTATAGGTCAAGGAGTCTCTCCAAGGTTTTTAAAAGAAACGACGAGAGACTAATTGGCCTATAGTCCTTTGCGGCAGTATGAGATGGTTTACCTGCCTTAGGTATGAAAATTACCTTAATTTCTCTCCACTGTGTTGGGATGTACCCCGTTCGCAGGCAATTGGAAAAAATGCTTACGAGATGAGGTACAGTGTGGATCTGTGTTTTTTGAAGCATCGCTGGCAAGATATCGTCCGGGCCCGGAGATTTAAAGGGTTTGAACGAATTTATTGCCCATGATACTTTATCCGCTGTGATAATCTTGTTTATCACTTCTTCGGTTGTGTGAACCGTAGGAACCGTCGTCTCGAAGGAGACTGTGGTTTCAGGGGTTTTACAGCCTGGGAAGTGGGTTTCAGTCAGCAGTTCTAAAGATTCCCGACTGGATTTTGTCCAAGAACCATCTGGTTTAAGGATGAATCCCGGGACGCAGGGGTCCTTGGATAGGATCTTCCTGAGCCTTGCGGCTTCGTTGAGATCCTCTATTGATTCGCAGAACTCCCGCCAGGATTTAGATTTTGCTGCTCTTGTTTTGCTCTTGTATTCGTTGAAGCTGGACTTGTACTTATCCCAGTCTTCGGTTCTGTTTGAGATTTTTGCTCTATTGAATAGAGTTCAGGTCCTGGTCCTGAGTTGCTTTAGCTCTGTGGTCCACCAGACTGCGCTGGTCTTCCTGCGAGTACGCTGCAAAGGACAGGATTTGTTGAAAGCCGCTTTCAGAATTCTCACAAGATTTTCGACTGAATTCTCAATGTAAGTTGGATCAGGATTAGTGGTGTCTTGTGGTGGTTCTAACCTGTTGGCAACTAGGTTTGAGAAAAGATTCCAGTCTGTCCTCTGAGAGTTTCTGAAATTTTTCGGTTTTTCTTTAATGACGTTAAGGTTGAAGAGTATCCGGCTGTGGTCCGAAAAGGAACAGTTAGTGGACACTCTCCAATCCTCTACTCGGATGGAGTCGGACTCACTTAGTAAGGTGAGGTCAATTACCTCTTCCCTAACCCGATTGCGAAACGTGGGTGTATTACCTTTGTTGCAAATATTGAGGTTGGTGGAGATAATGAAATCGAAAATGGACTCACCCTTTTTATTGATGTCGCTGCTTCCTCATTGAGTGTGGTGTCCATTGGCGTCGCAGCCTATCAATAGACGCAGTCCGCGTGACTTGGCGTGTCGCACGAGTGTTCGGACTGCGTTTGAAGGTGGATCCTCATCATCGTATGGTAAGTAAGCGGACGATAGGAGCAAAATTGATTTGTCCTGTTGTTCGTACGTTACCACCGCGAGGTCTCCGTTGCTGTACGTACCTAGGAGAAACATGTTTAAGTATCTCTTGGCGACTATACAGGTTCTTAGCTTACCTTCGGTATGTGGATAGTATAAATTATACTCTTTAGACCTTAATCCCTGAATTTTGTTCCTAAGGAGCCAAGTTTCTTGGATTAAGGCTATATCCACATCTTCCTGCAGCATGTACATGATCAAGTCGTCGGTGGCTGCTTTGCAGTGGTGTAAATTAAGTTGCACCACTAGCAACCTCCTTTGACTTGCCGCGTTCATTGGGGAGCCTTACCTTCAGGGTTCCCAGCCCGAACTTGATGCTGCCAGATCTGCTGCGGATGTGGTCGAGTGACTTTTGGTCAATGGTAACCATGAGGTCCTTTCCCACTCCGTTCTTGATCTTGGCTGAAGAAATTATTCTCCAGCTGGGAGTATCAAGCTCTTTATTCTGCTTGTCAATTAGCTTCAAAATGGATTCGTCCTTTTCGGGAACCGGTGGAGGGATCCATATTGAAGCCAGCGTGCGAAGCGGAAGTATCGAGCGAGGGATAACCTCGAGTTTAGCGTTCTGCTAGATTTCGCCGCAATTGTCGATTGTGCGCTTTAAGAAGTCTAGGGACCTCTGATTGTCACAACCGACAACTTTGACTCCTTTCTGCCAGCCTGCCCCGTCGAAGTTAATCTCATCGCTGCTATCCGCGACAAGCATCGCTGCCGTTGTCGGATGTAATCTTCCCATCCGGGTTGGAACGATCGACAATAGCCACTTGTAGACTCAAGGGAAGATTGAAGCTGGTTGATGTTTTTGCCTTTTTCGCTTCCCTAAGAGTTTCTTCTCCGGAGCGCCCCCTCTTGACGTTCTGCTTCGATCCTGAGGCAGTGTGTCTCATGGAGGTGCCCGGTTGCTCTGCGCTCTTTTCGACAGTGGCCGGTTGTGTTGGCAGTTGTCGAGTCAATTTTGGGACGTTGGGTTTCATAGGGGCCATGTTCGATGGCTTCTTATCTCGCCCTGTGTCCTTTTTCGAAGCGTGAGTGGAGGTGGGAGCCGATTTCTTTTCGAATTTGGCTACCTCTTTCTTGTGCTTCTTGATCAGGACTTTTTCGCGCTCGGAGAGCGTTGAGGGTTCTCTTGCGTTCATTTTCCTGATATACTGCACCGACTTCTTATAGCTACTCTTTGCTTTTTGGGCCGGTGTTTTTATCTTGCTCTTTTCTACAGGTTTGCCTGTGGCCTTAGGGGCGACCTTTTCTTCCAGCAGCTGGGCCTCGGTTTCAGAGTCCACTTGCATGGTGTTGCTTACCTGTGATGAAGCCAAGGATTCATCGTCGGTAGCGGTACCAATCTGTAGTCCCTGAAGGAGAGCCCCGGCTACGCTGTCTGCATCGATCGCGCCTTCGGCGGTGGCAACCTGTGCTGTTAGCCTCTTCAGAGGATGCATTTTTCTATTTTTGTTTTCAATGTTTTCTTCTCACATGTATGTTCCCACGAGTCGCGCAGGAATGGGTGGTCGACCTGTACAGAGCCTTGCAGTATACAGGCAAGGCTAATTGATCCAGGTATCCTGGATACACCGTTAGCGACTGGGCTATTATTTAGACTGGGCCCCCAGCCTGGCTGACTCTCGGCACGGTACGGTTAACACCTTAGTCCAGCCCAGGGGACGGGAGGGGGGAATGGAGGGGATACCCGGTGAAGGGAGGAGGAGGTGATGGCTGCAGCTTAGCTTCATGTCTCGTCATAGAGAATTCATGCCCAACATGGAAAATGAATTCTCAAGAGTCATTGACAATTACTGAGCCTTCGCACCGCGACAAGGTGTGCAGCCACGCGAAGGATAGGTACGTAAACATTGAATCTATATATCGATATGTGTATTGAATTCAAACACTCTTATTCAGTCTAAACAGTTGTTTTGAATTTTTACTCTGTTATATGAGCCGTTCAGTGCACACATCGATTAATATACTTTTTGAAAAATCTTAAATTTAAATTTCAAAGCACTTGGTATAGTTATAACTTTTTATATGTTTAATAGCTTTCCTGAATAATAAAGATTAACATCATTAAACAGCAAATTTTTTTTTGGCCATTCAAGCCATTTCGATTAACTCCATACTCTATGGATCTTATAATTAAGATGTGTGCGACTTATAATAATATCGATGTGGAAAACAGTGATGGTTCTTCAATACTATTTGTCAACAGAGAGTCTGGTTCAAGAAGACGTTTATAGTTTTCCTCGGATTCATCTGATTGCAACAGTACAAATATCCCATCAAACACATTAACTGGAAGAAAAAGAAGTCGTAATCCTGATAAATGGGCAAGAAATTTACAAAAGCATAAAAGAACAAAAGGATTGTCATACAGGAATAAAGGAGGAAATTTAATACTTGCAAAAACATTTGTCGATATAAACTGCAGATGTCGTCAAAAGTGCAACCAAAAAATTCTTTCGAATGAGAGAGAGGCTGCCATGAAGGCATTTTATAGTTTACATAGTCAACTTGACCAAAATTTCTTATTGTATAATCTTGTCGAATATAAATTTCTACACGACAAGATCATCGTGGCCAGAGCTCAATATCGGAAAAACAAAGAGGCTCCTGGCGCCGGACCGTAAATCGATCCGTATGCTCGTCGGAGTGATCACAGGACACTGTCCCATTGGAGCAATGCTCCGGAAATGGAACTCGGGATCCAGCGATCTCTGCCGGAGCTGCGGCGATGAGGAAGAAACTGAGACGATCCAACATCTGCTTTGCCACTGCCCAGCTCTCTAAAATCGATGCCTAGTGTTGCTAGGCCAAAGATTCTTTACAGATATTGCGGATGTGGCTAATGCAGATATATCTGATCTTCTAAAATTCTATAATAGCACGGGGTGGTTTCAGCCACCACGTGATGGGACAGGTTAATTTTATGTGTACCCACACAAATGAAGGGAATCACAATGGGCCTCTTGGCCTCCGAGTGGAAGTGATGTTTAAACATCACACTCCCCTTCTCTAACCTAACCTTACCTATATGTTTACAATATAATTTCGGATATCATGAATTCAGTAAAAATATAAGCCACATGTTTGATTAGCCAGAAACTGAAGGATCTCGTGGGTCTTAAGAAATTTCATCGTGTCTAATAAAGTACATAAAGACTTATGCTAGAAACTTTGAAAAAAATAATTACATATTCTGATTCGTGTACCGAGCAAAATAGAAATATTAAAACTGTCTTAAGTTTATTGAAACCTATTCAAAGTATGGAAATAAGAGCTAAGTCAATTGAAATGAAATTCTTGGTAAGTGGACACAGCTATTTGCCTAACGACTCAGATTTTGCCATTATTGAGTCACATGCGAAAAAAATCAAAACATTTTTTCACCAAATGATTGGTACAATATAATAAAAACATGTAAAAAGAAAGCCCCATTTAATCGAATCCAATTGACCCACCAAGATTTTTTTTCAACAAAACCTTTAGAAAAATCAATCATTAAGAGAAAAGTAACCGTTACAGGGTTTCCAGTAAATTGGCTTAAAATACGCTGGATAAAGTTAGAAAGGTCCAAACCCCATCTCATACAATTTAAATATGACTGCAATGAAAATTCAAAATTTAATGCCATTAATATAAAGAAATCTGTAGCAGATAGACCGCAAAGTTTGAAAAATGTAGATCAGCCTTTATTATATCCTAAAGGTAGAACTGTGACCAGGGAAAAAAGGAAAGAAATGATGGACCTGCTGAAATTCATTCCTCCTGTTAAACATGGTTTCTATAAAAACCTGACAACAAATCGAAATGCCGAGTCCTCACGTACAGCTGAAGATGAAGAAGACATTATTTATATTGTTGATGAATTAATCACAAATAATATATTATAACAGAACTGTTAACATTCATTTTGATGGAAAATCTGTAATAAAAATATATAATAACTTACTTTTTCTGTAATTAAGAAACTTAAAAACTTAAAGACTGAGTTTAACTTTATTACTTTTCTCAGTTGCCAAATCGATTAACTCCACCAGTCACATAAAAATTGTCACATTACTGACGATTATTTTTTGACTATTCTTTTTTATTAATTTTATATACCGTTAGATGAAAGTTATGTCTGTATTTATGCATTCTACAATATATATTTGAATTTATATTATAAAGGGAATTTTGAAAAACAATGTACATTATTTCATCGCATGTCTCAACTTTTTGTTTTATGGAGTTAATCAATTTGTGCACTGAACGGCTCATATGTATATCTTCTTCTCGCTCCTATAATGTAGTATCTACCCCACATTATATTATTGTGTACTGTTTAATTATTAAATCATTCCACACTTAGTTCCATAGTTATAAAATGACTTTTTGTAATGAATTAATTGTGAAATAGATTTAAGTTGGAATGAATGAATAAATGAAATTAAATGAAATGACAAATAAGTTTCCACTTTCTGGAAATGCGAAATTGTACGTTTCAGCTTTTGATTTTAAATTTAATCCGGTTTCCCTACTTTCAAATTTGTTCTTACAAATCTTTTTCGTGTGCATAAAGTATTTATTGTATTTCTATAAGTTGCTTCAGCTTTGTTTGTGGTTTAAATGAGGATGAGGTTAATTTGAATGACTGTGAAAGGAAATACCATAAATGCCATGTGGTTTTTAGCTAGGTAAATTAAGGTAGAAATTGCGCAATGAAAATAATTTCAACAGCTGAATAGCGGAAATACGAGCAAATATGTGTGGAAGTGATGTGAAAGGACGTACATATCTGTTTGAGTTATTAATTTGTAGATTAAAGGATTGTCACATCGTCATATTGAGTTGTCATTGCGATTTCATCAATAGCTGGCGGGTGTCAGATGCTTACATTTTTTTGAGAAGTCACATTTCGTCGCACATTTACTGATATTTTTTTATCTCCATTTCCCTTGACGTCAGTTAATAAATGTTTTTTTGATGTATTGTGCTTTTTAATATACCCGCCGCTAGGAATGATAGAGGTGACTAAATTGTTCCATTAAAAAATGTCAGAGGTAGGTGCTAGCTGATGAATCTGCAGTACCCACATCACTACATCAACTTACTATAACCACATTATACTCAAAACAATATCAAAAATCGGTGACCTACTTGGGTGAGGTGTGGCTGGTCTTCTGTGGTTTAAATATTCCGGTGGTAAACTACAAGATGGCACAAAATCAATGATCCTATCGGAAGATGTCATAATTTTTGCAAAAATTATCGTATGTCAATCATATTTAACATTTGTAAACCAGACAGCTGCAGTATACAAACAGACAAGCAATGGAGCATTTTCTCCCGCAAGAGCGTGGATTAATTGTGTTGATTTTTTTGACCCATAAATCGGCCGGTGGTGTTAGCGCACCGTGAATTACGACGTCGATTTCCTAATCATGTAGCGCCAATTGGGCAACATTCCCGCGCTTAGCTGCTCGACTCGAACAGACTGGAATCACAGGAGACCGTGCAGGGCGGGGTAGGCTTTGTAAATTGAAGCCAGGTCAGAGGGGGTGAAATATTTTTTGCATCTTTGAGGAAACATAGACATTTCGCAGCGACCTCGAATATGTGGTCATCCCAACTAAGAGATTTATTAACACACATACCAAGGATAGAAAGTCTTTCGGTTTCGTCAATAGGAAGATGTTAAATTCCACTCTATTGTTTATACACCATTTAATTAATCTGTCAAGGTCGGAATTTAATGTGCTTAATCTACGCTGCCGTTAGTTCTACGGCCGGAGAGCAGGCACGTGAGTCCTGGAACGAATATTAAAAGCTTAGAGTACTGTCATCAGCAAAGGAATGTATTGGATTAGAAGTAGCAGATAAAGGATCATTTATAAAAATGAGGATGAGTGTCGGTGACAGAATAGAGCCCTAGGAAACATCAGCGTTTATTTGATGAATATCAGATTTGAAACCGTCCAAAACAACATGAATTAAACGGGCCGAAAGGTTATTTCTAATCCATAGAAGAAGAGACTCATCGCATTTTCGACAGGAACCTGATGCCAAACTTTTTCAAATGCTTGACATGTAAATGCGTAACAATCGCCGAAATGGTATAAGGATTGGCTCCACTTTTCGTGCAGATATATCATCATATCACCAGTGGACCTATGCTGCGGAAACCGTAATGCCGGTTATTTTTAAGCTTCAGCGATATAGATATTTCATAAGTTGACGATTTATCAGATTTATCAGACGTTAGTGCTATAGGTCGGTAGGACGTCGGAGATGAAGATTTGCCATTTTTAGGGACGGGCTGAACAAATGCGGTTTTCCATATATTCGGACAGATACCAGAAATGTAAGAAAGATGAAAAGCTTACGCAGTGGTTTTGTCAGCGTGGAAAAACACCTCTTCAGAAGTATTGGGGAAATACCATCAAGGCCAGCGGATTTGTACACGTTGAGATTTTTAACTACTCTTGCAACTGTACGAGTGCGAAAGTTGATTTGTCCTATGGAAGACGCTCTCAAGAACAGGCGGAGACAAAGTACAATCTGGCAGTGCTGAGCTGGCTGCAAAATGTGCGGCTAGCAGATTGGCTTTGTATAAAGAGTTGACAGCTGGGATGTCATTGTAAATGAGCGCAGGAATTGAGAAGGAGGCAGAATTCTTTATGTTTTTCTCATGTTTTACCTTTCATTTGCGGCGATACGGATACCTACAATCTTGGGACAGGATCAGCAATAAAATTGTGCGGAACAGGAAGCGCGAACGTAGTATTTTACAACGACCGAATTTCACTGGCCAACATTTGAGGTACTCACTATAACTATGTAAGTACGTACACTGTTCTGCTAAGAGAACAGTGCACAAAAAGTTCGAAAGACAGAGTTTTAAGTTCATATTTTCTGTTCGATTTACTTTAGAATATCCGCATAGGGCCAGTGAGGTATTTTAAGTAAATTAAGTTATTTAAGCTAATTTGAAGCATTGTTGTCTATGGTAAGATAGTTCTGAGAAGCATAAATAAAAAAGAATTTAAAACTTAAATGCTGAATAAAGATGAAGAGATGAAAGATGCGTTTTATGAAACAATAGATGAAATATTTGACAATTCCCCAACCTTCGACGTTAAATTTGGTCCTCTAGGACTTCAACGCGAAAATTGTTAAAGAATCAATATATAGACCAACAATAGGAGACGAAAGTATACATGTCTCATCAAACGATAATGATTTCAAGACAATAAGCTTCCCCAGCTCAAAAAAAAAAAAAAAAGATCGCGAAAACGACAACATTCAAACACAAGAGAATATACAAGACTACAAGGATATTATCGGATGGAGTAACGCGCAACTAAATTGATAGTTTTCTGACAGATATAAGACACCATACTGCGACTCAGACCACATCCTAATCATCGCCCAAATAAAAAGCCGAATCCAAATTCACAAAAGCTGTACACAGCAAGGAATAAAACAATTCAACGTTGGAAAGGTAAAGGAATTTGGTGTGCAGCATCAATACGAGGACGAAATTAATATCCGGTTCGCCCTACAAGAGTGTGGTCAACAATAAAAAGTGTTGGTTCGACTAAGAACACGAAGAAAATTGTAAATTATATTGAAAATTGTAGTAAAAAAAAATTACGAGAATTACAAGATATCATCCCCTACGAAAGGAGGTCAGCCGTCTCCTTCGGGAGAAAAAAAACGACAATGGCAAAGGAAAAATGCACGGCAAAAAACACGAGAACAATGTTTGCCGGAGTAAACGCTGTAGGAAAAGGATACCAGGCCAGATCAGATTTTATTCGCAGCGATAATGGGAAGCTTATATCCGATAACTAAATAGTTTCAGCCCAATTTTCTTTTATAATATGTATTATATATTATATTATATTACAGATACGTATTATATATTTATAAAATGTATCTTTTTTTGTTCATTTTTAATATTGAGCCGTTAAAACATGGAGAGAACTCTACATTTTTCCTGTGAAGCGTGGCGATTGTCAATCTTCTATATTTGTTGGTTAGATTCCTGGTTTGAGTTATCCGAGGGGTAGTTTGTCCATTATTCGCTTTATGAAGACGCCCATTTGTTATAGGTGCTGGTCAATTTCGGCTTGATGGTGGAATAATTCTGCTCAGGCGTATTTCTCTTTTTGAGAAGGGTGACCAGTGTACCTTTTGATACCCGAAGATTCTGCGAGTGATTTCAGTTCCAGTTGCGAAAGTTCGTTGGGTATTGTATTATTGTGGCGACTACGTAATGGTCACAATTTACATCCACTGCAAGTAACTTACATTAATCATCCAGCTATAAATCATGGTTTAAGGCGGATCAGATTACTCGTATGTAAAGAGCGTGGAAAAGCTCTTTCGAGTCGTTTGTTTGTTTTTAAAGTGATTAATCTTACTATTTTACAGTATAATCCCTTTCCGATGCATGTCTGGCTTTTCAGGTGCTTTTGATACATTTTGAGCCATTTTGTCTAAATGTCAAAGGTCACATTCGCTGACACTTTTAACGTCTCACTTCTTCAACTGTTTGTTTCCGAGCCTAATTCTTTTTTTGTGGGAATGCCCTCAGCTTTTGAAGAGTATTCAAATGCGCTGATTTCTATTTCCTACTCTTTCTACTGTATCCCAAAGAACATTCTCCATGGTTGTGGTTCTTATCGCATTCAATTAGTCTATACTGCATATTGTTGTCGAGCATGAACTTTAATGTAAAAAATTGTATATCATATAAACTATGTGCGTTGTATTTTGTCCGATTTTTTTTAAATTAAACGTTGTTATTTGAATTTTTTATTTTAGTTTGTTTATTTTTTCTGTGAATGAGTTTTTAAAAGTAAACATAAACCTTATACCTTGCATGCACACTTCTTCTTCTTAGATGGCGCCACAGTTCGGTGTAAACTTGGGCCTCTACCAACAAAGCTGGCACGATCTTTTGCTAGCTGTTTCCAGTGCCGCACTCCCGGTTGGTTTAGCTCTCATTTCACTTGTGTGCGCCACCTAAGATTCATTCGCCCTCTACTAGGGTTGGATTGGAACACTCTTCGGGCCGGAAATGTGTAGTTCATTCGCTTTGCATGGCCTAGCCATCGTTGGACGACTATGATAAGACGACAACTATGACGTTAAATCTGGATGACGCTGATGTCGCTGTACTGCCCGTACAATTCGTCGTTGTATTTTCTTCTCCACTCTCCGTTTATTCAAACGGGACCATAGATTGAACGCAGAATTTTCCTCTTGAAGCGACTTCATCCGTCAACTTTAAGTTCTAGGCCGCTACACCATAAAGGAAGACCGGGATGATCGGTGATTTATATAGTGCTACCTTGGTTTTTCGAAAGGAAGCTCTGCTTCTCAATTGGGTCCAAAAAAACAGTTGGTTGGTGTTGTTGTCGCAAAGGCAATATAGACGAAGTCCTTAATAATTTCGAATTTGTAGCCGTCAATTGTTACATTATGGCCAAGACGTCGGTGTTGTGCAGATTTTGGATAAGAGCAGACCCATTTTAGCCGCTTCTGCTCCAATGATTTTGAACGCTTCATTGACGTCTCGCTGTTCTCGCCCAATTATGTCAATGTCATCCGCGTATGCAAGCAATTGCGCAGACTTGCCATCCTGCGCAATCTGACAAGTTTCGCAGGGATATTAAATCTAGACACGGCTCGTTATAGCTCGTCCCTATGCCCACTGTCATATTATTATTATTAAATGGCGTTACAGCTCATAAAGAGCCAGAGCCAAGCTCCTTTCATTCAGACGTTGTGGGCGGTTTGTTTTTGATACAAGTGAAAGGGACCTACAGTTTAAGCTTGTTCAAGGCAAGTGTACTAAGGGAGATTTTGCTAATACCCGCCGAGGTGAGAAGCCGCGATATAAACATTTGCGTTGGTGCTATTGGGATCCGAAGTCGCTCATCGCACGTCAGAGATCGACATATTACCCACTGCATCACGACGCTTTCTTATAAAATACAGCACACTGTCGTCGTTAAAATGGACAAAAAATGGTGTGTGTCGATTTAGAACTCTTGAGGTTTTTTACAAAATCTGCCGCACTGTGAGAACTTGGTCTATTTTGCATTTTCCTGGCCTGAAACCACACTACGCGATGTTAAGGAGACTTATTCCTTATTACTTAGAGTTGCTGAAATCCAGCATATCAGAGGTAGCGTCTCTGAAGACGCGCTGGCAATGTTCCCACTGCTGTCCTGTGAATTGTGCCGATGTCATCGGACTCGATCGGCAAATTTACTAGCGGTCTCTGGCAATGGTTTTTTTTCAACGTCAACTTGTCGTTGTTCTGCTCGACTCCGTAGCATCCTTGATAATAACATTCGTACCTTGGCTACAACAAGGTAGTGATCCGAGTCGATGTCGGGAGGTGCGTATATTTAGGACGCTGGACGAATGTGTGGCGTCGCTCGCAATGTGATCAATCTGGTTGATGGTCGACTGATCTGGTGACCGTCAGGTCCCTTTATGGATGATGAGATGTGGGAATCGTGTGCTTGCTACAACTCATTCGCTTACATGTCCGAAGCTTAAGACTTTTTGTCAGGGTCTTCCTCGAATAATAAATCCGCACTGGAATAGGCGTTTTTTATTTTCCTTGTAGTAGTTACCGTAGATATCATGGTTTTTCATCGTTTTTTGCCTATATCTGCTTTGTAGCAGTAGAGTGTTTTTTCCAGTAGGTTGCCTGCAGCTGGTCTGTTAACTGCACATTCCAGGTGCAGACCCACATATTATTTTACCGTTTATATGGATTATGGGTCGTCACCATTGTATTCATCCATATCCGAGGCTTGTTGTTGCTTCCTAACAAAATTTGTTTTCCGCGTTAGGGATGTTAACCCTAAGGTTCGCTGCGAACATTGGTTCACTACTCGGCGGATGCCATACCAGCTATCCAGGAGAGGCCACGTGGGGGCTGTGTGTCAACTTGGATTGAGCAAGGGCAGAGATCGAAGCTCATGTTTGCCATTATAAACACGATCACCTTCTTTGTTCTCTCCGCTTACTCGCTCCCTCTCTCCATGCACATTATAAACAGAAAGAAACATATGTATGTACCTCGTTATCTATGAAAATCTATAAGCACATATTATTGCGATAGATCATTGTGCTTTTATATTCTAGCGAGACCAATTCAAATTGTCTGGAGAATTTATTTAGATGATCCGATACGTTTACCGTGTCGATTGTAATTCCTTTTTGGATTAGTGCCAACGGCTGCCACAAGGTATACTTTGAAGCTTGATGCGGTGTTTGAGGATTTATGGTTTTTCAAACGATTTGTATTTTCATAGGATAATAAACAAAGAAAAAATCGAATTATCTTTAGTCAGGCAAAAGAAAGTTTATTTGCGCAAGTTTCCTCATTAATGGTTTCTATTGGAAATAAAGAAAAAAATATGACCACCAACCACAAGATACGGTAAATGATTTGTTATAAAGATTATGTGATGGAAAATGGGTCATTGTTAGTATAAAAAAGTCAACAAAGACTTTAATCGACAGTTGTAATTGGGACGTCTTAGCAATGAGCTACATATGTGGATTTTCATTTAAATATTCCATAAAGAGGGACTTAAAATCGGGAATTCTTGTCTTATTTATAAGGAGATACATACATACTTATGTACTATGTCTGTTCTTGCATGTTCAACAATGTTGTATTACTTTTAGTGCTATATTTTCATAATTATGCGACTTACAAATCTTCATAATTTTGGTTCAGTTAATGGGTTCTGAATATTACTTTAACTATTGTACAATCATTTGCTCGCAGTTGACGGTGTTTGACATCGCACCACCGCTCCAGATATTTCACAATAATATCAGACTATCTGAGTCTGAGCAGGCTTTTTTTTTGTCGATCTTTCAATACAATCCAATGCCGACACGAGCCTACGCGCGCAAGTTACATACATATGTGCTATATAACAAGTTCACATTAACAAAGGATTTATTTAATTTCATTTCATTTATTTGATTTCACAGTAACATATGTATATGTAAACACCATGACATCATCGCATTCTTTTTTCCTAATTATACCTTGTCCTATCAAGCGTATTTCCTGGATCGCGGCAATATCCGCCCTATACTGCGTGAGAATGTTTCTAAGTAATAAGCAGCCCCTGAAGTATACAGGGTTCTGACATTCTAGGAGCATACTCGCAGCTCGTGCTTTTTATTTGTACAGTGTCGTCGACGTGAATTCGTCCTTATGTCCGAGGCAGTTAGCTCAGTTTTTTTACGTGGGTCGGTTTTAAGCCCCTTGTACAACCGCTAGCGTGGTCGGGCTGATATTACGCCCTCTTGCCTAGGGCTGTGACTGCATACATTAGTTCACCTCCCAATGTACATATATTTTGAATATCAATTCTCTGAACAACTTGCGTATTATTACGAATCTGTAAAAAATTAAATAAACTTTTAAATTTAACTGTATACCTACAAGCCATTCACCATTTGTCCCCCTGTGTTTATCGCAATTTTTTAATAATGAATTTAATTAACTTCGATCGTATGACAGCTACAAACTTTAATTTAATTAATTAAACTGATTTTATATAAATTTCTATAAACGTTCGTCGTATTTGCCTGGTATATTAGATTAGTTATTTTTATTAAATGTATTACGATTATAAGCTTTTTCTGACCTGAGGTGTCCATTTGCTGTAGAACAATTATTGGTCAATTCGAAATGTTGAGTCCTTCTTTTTCTTAAATTTAACTTGTCACTTCTGCATCGTATTGAGGGGAGTTATGAATTAACTTGTTGATCTGTTATTATTTTTGAATAACTCAAGAAAAATTGAGGAATATGTTAATAACTCTTCTATATAGCATGGACAACATTATTCACACAGTTTCATCTTTTAATACATAGTTATGTACATACATATATTAAGTATTTTTTGTATATGCAATACCAAACGTCTTGGATTTTGTATTGATTGGAAGAATGCTGTTATAAATTCAATGTTTTGTTGGTTTCTATAAATGGACATGCGTCATTTAGCACTCGCAATGGGTTCAAAACAGAAGGAAACAACAATAACTGAACGAAAAGTAATTTTAGAGTTACGTTAACAAAACAAATCCTACAACGAAATTGGCAAGATCGTTAAAAGAAGCCTATACAATATCTGCGGCATTATAAAACGTTTTGCGGTATCATCAAACCTTACAACCCGACCTCATACTCCACAAAAACTGACTGCAAGAGAAGAAAGCTCATTGGTAAGAAAATTAAAAAAAAATCCAAAAATAACTTCATCTCAGTAATTCGAGTGCTGTGCGTAGGATGCTGTATCGTGCTGGTTACAAGTCCAGAGTGGCTAGGAAAAAAACTCTAAAAGTAAGGCAATTAAAGAAAAAAAAATTAGAATTTGCGAAATCTTCCAAAGACAGATTGCTGTAATAATGTGGTTTTCTCAGACGAAAGCAAGTTCAATATATTCCAACCAGACAGAAGAATAAGAACATAGAGAAAACCAAAACTTGAGCTTGAAAAAAATAACGTCGTTAACATGGTCAAACATGGTGGTGGGCCGTTTATGGAATGGGGCAGTTAATGGAACAATGAATAAGAATGTCTACCTCAATATTTTAAAGAGAACCTTCATCAAAGTGTGCTGTAACTAAGTCTTCCACATAGTGCGTATGTGGATCATTCAACACGTCCACCATAATAATTTATCCTCTGGCAAACAAGTCATTAAATATACCACCTAAAATAAAGAAAAATCCGAGAGCTATTTTTATAACTTATAAATAAGTTAAATGATTTCTGCAAACCAACCATTGAAAGTTTTTGTGTCGCCTATTAAAATTTTGCAAAAAAATATTACTTTGTGAGGCGGAAAATTTGATTGACTACTTCATTCAAAAACTCTCGATAGGTATTAAAATTGTCGGTGAATCGATGGAAAATTTAATATAGTGTTGAAAACTTTAAAAGGTGAGGATGTTTTCATTTTTTTCCCATGACGTGGAAAAGGTTAATGTATAATATATGTATGTGTGATGCTTATACTATGATTAATATTAATAATTTTTTTTTTTTTAATTGTGGACTATTGCTAATAGATAGCATAGAGCACTGCGACCAGAGTAGGTCAATTGGGCTTGCTATCAATTAGACGAGGAGTTCCTCTACTTTTTTTAATAAAGCTGAGGATTTTTAATATTCTTTGAAAGCGGTTCAATAAATATTCATGACTTAAGAAAAGCGTTAGATCCACTCTACACAAATTAGTTAAGGTGTACATCGTACATTTAAAAACAAAGTGACACAATGCTGTAACTGTTAAATGTTTGGCCATGGCGAGAAAAACTGGCACATTATTTCGCTACGTGTGCTAGTTGTCGTAAAAATGCCCAATACAAGAATTGAACCGCAACAAAACATGCCAATTGTAATGATAAACACAAAGTCACTGGTCTGTTATGTGTCAGCAGATCGACCTTTTTGGAGGTGTTAGAAGAACTTTCCAAACAGTCATCTCGCCGGCGTCCTATTGCATTAACAATACAAAAAGGTTTTGTTTTTCAGCCACTCTACGGACAAACACAAAAAGCTGTTTCAATTAGTTGGGTGATTTTGCTGTTCTACCGATAAATTGCATTAACAACACTGAACTCTGTTCAGTCCCAAGCATTGTCCGAGTATCGCGAAGACCAAGAGGGGTAGTATACGTAGGACACTGGGCGACCATGAAAAGGTAGAACTGACTTGTGAGTTTACAAATTTGTTTAGTACAAATGGTGAATTTGTAATTGGGAGTTACCTTACTTGTAAAAGCAGAAAATTTTACAATTACGAGTTCTAACTGTTTTTACTATTTCCAATTAATTAACGCAACCGAAACCTGTTTGTTCTCACACTTCGGATCTCAGCCCAGTTATATTGCTCCAGAGATTAGAACCGTGGTTATGTATTCGATTTTAAAAGTGCTAACTTTCGAACCCTTCCTACAAGCTTGTAAGACGTAAATTTTATAAACGATATTTATATCCGGGTATCAAATTGATGATATCACTCTATAAACGATTTACATAAAAAAGTTAAAGTTGCATTGATTTTAAGTAGATAAGGAAAACGTATTGAAATTTATTGAGCGGACCAGGTACTCGGAAAATCCTCTAGTATGTACTTTATTTCTATAGCCATGATTCTTGCACTATACCCATCCATTTAAATTTTAATTTTACTTCAATGTACCTATGTATATATATGCATTAATTTGTTTATTTAATTAATTTATTTATTTATTTGCTTTTTTACAATATTTTATAAATTTACTCCTTACCATCTCCTTCTACTTAATTCATTTATTAATATTTGTTTTTGTATATTTATTTATTTATCTACTTCTATTTTTAAATCTCTTTTGTTGTCTTCTTTTCTGTTTTTTATGGAAAGCTAAATTGATGTAATTCCGTAAAAAAAGTCTCAAAAAAAACTCTAGTTATAATGTATTTCTTCTTCTTAAAAGAAAAAATCAAAAATTTCAGTAGAATGGTTTATTATTTACTAAATATCTGTGTAAGATAATGTGCTTTAATTCAGGCCATGTACATATTAAGTATTCTGAATAATATTACTGTCTATATATTGTACCTTTGCGGCTCTGTCTTTGGCTTGTATGTCGGTTTAAGCAATTACTTTAAGCTATTCCAATCATCGTTTGTAGGGATATTTATGATGCTCTTCTTCGCCTCTCCCTTAATTTTGTCATGACAGATAGCTCTTATTATTGTCATCTTCATCTCCCTTTTTATAGGCGACTTTGAGGGTACGCGACAGTGCTCAGAAGCGTGTTAACTAATACTGTCCTGTGAATTCTGCAATGTAAAGGGTGTTTTTTATAGAGATATAGAACTTTGAAATGGAATAAAACAAAAATGATTTTTTTAAATTGACATAAAATTGACTTCATTCGAAAGATAATCTTCTAACATTATAATTTAAATATAATTTCTGGCATATGAACGCCCAAAACAAGATTGCCCTTGATCCCAATTGGCCAATTGAATCCCAGAATTGGCCTCCAAGATCGTGCGATTTAACGCCACTTGACTATTTTCTGTAGGAATATATGAAGTCGCTAGTCTACGCCAATAAACCCGAAACGATTGACCACATGGAGGACAACATTCGCCGCGTTATTACCGACATACGGCCACAAATGTTGGAAAAAATCATCAAAACTTGGACTTCCAGATTAGATTACGTCCGAGCCAGCCGTGGTGGTCATATGCCAGAAATTATATTTAAATTATAATGCTAGAAGATTATCTTTCGAATAAAGTCAATTTTGTGTCAATTTAAAAAAATCATTTTTGTTTTATTCTATTTCAAAGTTCTATAACTCTATAAAAAACACCCTTTAGTAGACTATTTCGTTGGTCTCTATTTTCTCTTTGCTGTTATTGGAAATATAGTGCTCACAAGTCAACTGTTTTATTTTTTGGTTCCTGATAGTTCTTCATTTCGCGGTTAAAATCTTGGATTTGTTGTCTGTTCAAGACAAGATATTTTATCTTTGTCGATTTTATTGTAATCTAGGCTAATATGCGTTTATTAATTAAAACGAACGAGGATTCGTTTCACTGGATCTTGTTTTATAAAGATCATACCGACTGCGCCAGTTGTGTGCCTTATAACAATTCCACACTTTGATTTCACAGTGTAATTTAGATCAACATCATCGTATTTTGCTTTGAATATTCCGCGACGATATTAAGTGCCACATTCCTAATTCACCATCATATTTCCTACAGTTCCTTTAAGAGCGTAGTATGTAAGTTCCGTGCGTCTTGAATACAATATCTCATTTTTTAATGCTTTTATTATTATGTATTGAATATGCTATTTCAAGTAAATAGCAAGCGTAAAATATATGACGTCTAATTTAAAGTAATTTAAAGTAACATACATATACATATGTATATACGAACGATAGCTTTAACAAGCTCATTACCCTTTACCATATTGAATCATTAGATATAAGATTTGAATATTAGTAATATGAGACTAATGACTGAAGTCGTTTACAACGTGATTCATTATGTTGTAAGTTTAATCTAAATTTATTACTTCGATGCTATCGGAACCCTGAAAGGTGAATACTAACTATTTTTCTTGGTAGCTCCAGTAAAGAGAATTATATTCTTCTAGATTTTGTAGCCCACACTTAGCTAATCAGCAATCATTAGTTTATTAATTGAAGTGCATATCGATTTATAAATTAGATATCTAATGAGTTGTGAGGTATCGCTACCTAAGCAGTGTCTAGAATTCGATTTGTTTTATATGGCTGATTCATTTTTTAAACTTCATACCTTCATTAACCCACAGGATATTCATATCATTTTCAGATTAACAAATAATTCACACTCTAGTGGAATGTATTCAGATTATAGTAACGATATCAAAAACCTGTTCAACCTAAAGACTGATATAAACTCGTATAAATATATATATTAATGTAAGTATGTAGTAGGGCCACTGCTCCCGGATGAAATATCGTAATCAATCTTTCCATCGAAATCAATGTAATAATCGTATTAAGATGCGTATAGTTGGGCATACGTGTTGTGAGTTTAACCGATTTTTGCTTGTATTTATTCATTCTTATTGTGAATGAATTTTGTAACGAACTATGTATGTATAACTGGGAGGATTAGATTCAGCCAGTCATATTTCACAAAAGATGAATAAAATAATTGCCACCTTGACAACTATACCTACTTCCATCACTTGATTTTCTTACTTATTATTATTCAATTCAAGTAAATGTTTAATTTGTTTTAGTCGAGTTCTTTAATAATTTTTGTGCGGAAAAACAAGTAATATGTAGTTGGAAAAAAATATATGAAAGCACCTTTCCTATAAACAAACATAAGACAATATGAAAACCTAAAAATTTAATTTTGTTCCACATGGTGATGTGCTTATATGGCAAACTTGTTATATATACTCGTTAAGACACCAGTCGCACAATGCATATATTCTGAAAGTGTCGGCGGACAAGGTCTGTTGGAATACTACTATTCATTGTTGATTCAGTGATACAGTTTACTTGTTATGTTTTTTTTTAATTCTCTTAGAATTATGTTACGCTAGACAAAAATGCTTAAAACTAGCTTAAATAACTTAAAAAACTTAAAATACTTTCCTGGCCGTGTACGTGTACGGACACTCTAAATATAATTAATTAATATAATTTATATAGTATATATAACTTATATTAATTAAGGAAAAGAAACATTTAAAGCTAAAAAAATAGTTTTTTTATAAAAGCTACACAACAGAAAACAAAACGCTTAAATGGATAAAGTGGACAGCCGACATATAAATAGATGTGAATGTGCTTCATTAAACTTCACATTAAGTCTTAATTGCTTTTAAATATCGTACACAAATCGAAATATGGTGCTTACTTGATCAGAAAAGAAATACGAGTATAATGTGGTATAATAAAAATTTTAAGTTTTTACCTAGATGCGGTCTTACCGACCGAAATATTTGTTATAGGTAAATATTGGAAATTATATCGTGTCTTTATATTGAAGTAATTTGAAAACAAAAAAGGTACACTGAACATTAAATCGTGCCGTTAAGGAGAGAAATAACTAAAGGAGTTTATCATAGGACTTGATTTCTCTACAAAGTAAATCAATAGATTTAATAGATTTAATATATAGAATAGATTAAAATGTAAATAAATAAATATATAATTTAATTAATCAAAACGAAACCGAAAAAAATACTAACCAAAAATAAAAATAAATAAATAATAAAATGCTTAAATGAATGGCAAGGTAAATAAACATATAAATAAATAAATAAGTGAATAAGTAAGTATAACTATAAATAGATTGCATATTGCTATGCAAGATTAGAAATCAAGACGTATCAATATTAGACAACTAACAAAGTTCATTAGTAGAAAAAGGCCGCGGTAAATGCAAATTAATTTCTAAAACTTATTATGAACATGATACGTATATGACTTTTAGTACACTTACCCCACACGGGGGATGATGGATTGAAAGATTGACTTGAAAATAAGTAATTTATTACCCGTGCTTAATTTTGATTTTCTGCAAATCAATGGATAAAGATTTCCATTGATGAGATGGACATTTTTTATTTACGGTTAAATATTAGACGGTTGATTTCCACAAAAATAGTGCACCATTCCTGTCTTCTTCTCGTAAAAAAGATAGCTTGAGTTTAAGAAGGGTTCATTTGAAGTTTCTAATTTTTGATTGTACAAGTACTTCTCTACTGTGCATAGATTGCAAGTTAATTTCGATTGCATCCGGAAAGTAGTGTTAAAGAGGTTGGGTGTTCTAGGACTATCTAATCTGCTATCCGGCAGGGCACGAATGCCATTGGAATCTGCCAAAGAAGGAATAGCTTTTTCGTCGGGCAGGGCACGAGTGCCATAAAAATCTGCCAAAAAGAGAAGCAATGTTGATGGTGGTCAAATTGAATCTGAATTTATCTTCGATCTATCGGTCTTTATATACTATTTCCCCCACTAGCCCTTCCAATGCATATCGACCTCAAGTAGGTCGCGTGCCATCATATAATAAATAAAATGTATGCTCTGTGATGTTAAATGCCATTCATGACACACATCTATCGGAATACTTGGACTTTGCAATGTTTATATTCCAATTCTTTCTGCCTGTATTCTTGTGGTGTCAGCATTTTGTCGTGTGCCGTCCAGTGTTTAGCTTTTTGGTGTCGCATGACACTATTATATAATTTGTATTATGCAGTGTGTAGGAAGTGTATGTTATTACTTTGATGGGTACACTACACTAGATGAATGTATTATCTGTGAAAAGGGCGAAGTTTCAGTTGGTCAAATGAGGGAAGTCAGATATGTATGTATAGATATAGATTTTGTGCGTCGTGGAGTTAACACGTACTTTGTTCTACTCGTCCGTTTTTTCAACAGTATTTTGTTATAATTTAAATTTTTCTTTATTTTTTTTTTGTATTTTATTATTGTGTTAAAATGCCCTGTGTTTGCAAAGCCAAAGTTGAGCGTAATCAACCGAAAATATTATGTGTTGGCCGTAAGAATCATTATCATTGCATTTGCGTAAATATTAAGCCGGCACAAGCATGCCAGCACATTCGGCATGCGCCTCAAACACTCCTCCTCTTATTGGTGACGGTCAAAGCCCCAATAAGAGCGTGCCAGGTTCCAAAACTGACGGAGCTGGAGGTGTTCAGGGTCCTGTTATGGCCGGCGCCACCGCCGAAAAAGGCGATGATGCTGACAGACAGACTCTGATCGCAGAAGGCGAAGCGGTCTCGGAACACAACAAACCTCAAGCTGGCAGAGCTGTTCCAAAGCGGCGTCGGAAGGGAGCAGGAGCTCGAACCGAAAAAGGTAAGAGCGCCCGCAAATGGAAGACGGCCGCCGGGGACAACCTTGCTGGGGAGAGAGAACGTGATGTCTCCTCGTCTGACGTAGCGGCGGGAAATCGGAGTCCGAAGGTTGATGCGGCGACAAACAAAGATCAAAGCAAAAATCTGAAGACGGAGAGGACCAAAGACTGCTCGTCGGAGGCGGGCACTTCACACAAATCTGTGATTTTCACTCAGATTAACCTACAGCATTGCAAGACGGCTACTGCTCTTCTCAGTAGCAGAATTGCATGCAGTAGTACAAATCATGACATAGTATCCATTCAGGAACCATGGGTGTGGAATAAACGCCTGTGTGGCCTTGGTAGTATATGTGATGCTACGATCCTTTGTGATGAGCGATCCGAAAGGCCCAGGGTCTGCCTCATCATATCGAAGACGCTATCGGCAACCAAACTTGGTCAATTCTGTGGTGAAGATCTGGTGGCTGCAAAAGTTATCTATAAAGCGCACGGAAAAATTGAACACTTCGTCGTGGCGTCTGCTTACTTCCCCTACGACTCGGTACTACCCCCGCCACCTAAGGCGGTTTCCGAACTCGTAGAGTACTGTGAAGCCAGAAGGATTGAACTCATCATCTGTTGCGATGCTAACGCTCAAAATACAGTTTGGGGCAGCAGCAAATGCAACCGGAGAGAAGACCATCTTTTAAACTTCATTTTTTCGTCTGACCATATCATCAACAATGTTGGCGCTCAACCAACCTTTGTGACGGCAAGACGACAGGAAGTGATTGACCTAACCCTGTCTAATAGGCATGTGAAGGCCATCACTAACTGGAGAGTCTTACCAGATGTCAGACCATAGATACATCGAATTCCAATTGAAGTGTGGGATCTCTCCCTCGCAGCCCAAGCGGAATCCGAGAAAGACGGACTGGGTGCGATTTAGGGAGGAGCTTGAGAAATCCACTCAAGCCCCGCCTAAACTCAAAACAAATCAATTGGTGGAGGATGCCGTTCATAACCTGAACGGCGCCATCACCAACTGTTCTGAACTCGCATGTCCTGTCAAAAAACCTCCCAGCAGGAAGCCGGTTCCCTGGTGGAACGCTGAGCTCCAATGTCTTCGCAGGGAAGCCAGAAGTCTCCTGAACAGATCGCTTAAATCGAACTCGGAAGATGACTGGAATAAATATCGATCGAAGCAGAAGGAATATAAGAAGCTTATTCGTAAATCGAAGAATGATTCCTATAAGTCCTTCTGCGAAGAGATCAAATCCCTGAGCGCGACCAACAAGTTGGTTAACGTCCTCAAACGAGGAAAATCGACAAAGCTGGATGTACTCAGAAAGTCTGATGGTACCTACACCGAGTCTAAAGCAGAAACTCTTAGTTTACTGTTTCAGACCCATTTTCCGGGAAATCAGACTGTCATAGGCTCGTTGCACACTCCCTCATTGGAAACTGCGACTGAAACGATGAAAACAACTCGGCTAGCTGGTATGTTGCGTCACGCGTGGCAACTACTAAGGCCATTGAATTTGCTGTGGCATCCTTCGATGGCTTTAAGTCGCCGGGCACTGATGCGATATACCCCGTTATGCTGCAAAAAGGTATAAGACAGCTGCTTCCTACACTGAAAAGAATTTTCACTGCTAGCCTGGCACTTGCCTATATACATATTCCTTGGCGCTCGGTGAAAGTGGTCTTTATTCCCAAAATAGGGAAAGAGGATTACTCACTAGCCAAGAGTTTTAGACCAATAAGTCTAACATCCTTCTTGCTGAAAAGCATTGTAAGATTAGTAGAGTTGCACGTGCGCAAAGTTGCCCTTCGAATGCATCCTCTCTCGGACATGCAACATGCTTATCAGCGCGGAAAATCCTGCAAGACTGCGCTTCAAAACCTAGTTGGGAGAATTGAATGCGCTCTCGAAAGGAAAGAGTACGTACTAGGCATTTTCGTCGATATTGAGGGAGCTTTTGATAACGCTACTTTCGACAGCATGTGTAACGCTGCTAGACGGCATGGCGTAGATGAAGCACTGGTTTTGTGGATCAAAGCAATGCTTGTGCACAGGACATTGATCGCTGATGCAGGCCTCGAACAATGTGTCAACTCTGGAGTAAACAGGGGCTGCCCGCAAGGTGGCGTCTTGTCTCCGCTGTTATGGTTGCTAGATGCTCTCAATGCCTCTGGAATCTATGCCCAGGCCTATGCGAATGATGTTGCTGTTCTCTCTGTCGGCTCATGTTTAGCGAATGTCTGTCTCAAATCGCAGGCGGCGCTAGACGTGATCGAAGACTGGTGCACGAGAAATGGGCTGTCGGTTAATCCTCTTAAGACTGTTGCCGTTCTCTTCACGAGAAGGAGGAAAACAACTGTCATTACTGCTAATGGCATTCCCATCCCGATATCCAAGGAAGCTAAGTATCTGGGAGTCATCCTAGATAGCAAACTTCTTTGGTCAAAACATGTTGAGTCCAAAACCAACAAAGCGCTGTCAGCTTTATGGCAATGCAAAGATACCTTTGGCAAAACATGGGGCTTATCGCCGAAAAAGGTCCTTTGGATCTACACGGCAATGGTAAGACCGATAATCTCATATGCATCGGTTGTTTGGTGGAGCAGGCTAACACGCAAACACGCTGTGGCTTCACTCACCAAACTCAAAAGAGCGGTCTGTCTCAGCTGCACGGGGGCTTTCCCCAGCACACCGGGAGCTGCTCTAGATGCTATGATGAATCTTCCACCCCTTGACATATATATCAGAGAGTGTGCACTGAAAACTATTTCTCGCCTAAAGAGGAATGGTCTTTGGTACAACTCGCATTGGAGTGAAAGTGTACTTGCGGAAGAAATATTCTACGACCCCTGTCTCATGGATATGCCTTCTGACGCAATGACACCTGCCATCCCATTGCGCTATAACTTCACAGTCACATTTCCATGGCGTCAGGACTGGCTTTGGCCAGACACTGAACCTGGAATGTAATGTCTTCGCATTTTCACAGATGGCTCCAGGACTGGGCAGGGATCCGGCGCTGGAGTTTTCTTTGAGCGCGAAAACATTCGACTGCGCTTCTCGTTGGGAAAATATGCGTCTGTCTTCCAAGCAGAGATTTACGCATTCCTAATGGCCATGCACTATGTGTCTGCAGTGACAGCCAAGCTGCATTCAAAGCTGTGTTCAACCCTCTATCCAACTCCAAATTAGTGCATGAACTCAATACCTTTTTGAACAAAGTCGGAAGACTAAATTCACTTAGGCTTGTATGTGTCCCAGGTCACTCTGGAATCCCAGGAAAAGAGATCTCCGATGAACTCGCTAGAAGAGGCTCAGAGGAGACTTTCTCAGGACCTGAACCCGCCTTAGGTCTACCTGCTTCCACGGTCAAATCTGACATCAATGAACGGGTCTTTAATGCACACAGTCATAGATGGAGGGAATATCCAGGTGCAGTATGACTAAGCGCGTACGCCCTGATGTCTGCAAGAAGTCCGCAACATTCTTCTTATCCTTAAAGAGAAATTATTGCAGAAGACTTGCGGGCGTCATTACGGGCCATTACACTTTTGCCAAGCATCTCTACGTGCTTGGCATCAGTGAGACGCCTACCTGTGCTGCATGTTGCGCGGAGGATGATACAGCACAACACTTTCTCTGCGACTGTCCCGCCTTCGCTCGCGCACGGTGGCGCCCCCTTGGGGCCGACGTGGTGGGTGCCGAATCTCTTAGCTCTACATCACTGAAGCCCCTCCTCACTTTTCTCCGGACAACGGGGAAAATACAATAAAGACAAGGTGTCTGTCTGGTAGTACAATGGACCGGTGTTTGTGTCTGAGTGCTCCAACAGATAGTAAAAGCCTCCAACAAAAAAAAAAAAAAAAAAAAAAAGACTGGGGAGAAAATATATGCACTTCAGGCATGTTTGAATATAAGTTTTGATTTTATTCTTCATCTTGGGAAACCAATAACATCCAGACAAGTGTTGATAGCATTTTTCTACACCTATGTATGTGACACATCGCTTCATGATGGATCCGAATCACCTGTTCTTCCATATGAGACGGAACGTAGAAAAGTACTCTGCCCTTGCATTTCCTGTATATCAAACCGTCTATCATCTCGTAAAAAGGACTTTCACCTTTCTCTAACTGAGTTGCTATTGCTATGACTTTTGGGTCCTGTTTTTGCGCAGCAGCCAGGACGAACTCGAAAGATTCATCATCGATATGCAAAATGTTGAAGGACCGACTCAAAGCATCGACATGAGACATTCGTTCACTTTTCCTATGCTCGACACCATCTAGATATTCTGGGATTCAGAGATTTTTTCTTTGTCAGAGTCTGACAATCAGTAACTATCTTAAAAGATATTCCTATTAAGTATATCCTAAACCTTTTTAGAGCATATATTATAGAGAGTGTCTCAAGCTCATAGCTGTGATACCTACTCTCTGCTTCAGATGCTCGCTTTGAAAATTAAAAAATAGTATGAAATTCCCATCTACCTGCCTCTGGATTAAAACGGCTCCGAACCCTATCGAACTCGCATCGCAATGCAGTTCTGTAGAACAATTCGGACTATATATCGCAAGTACTGGAAGTGCCACAAGTTTATTCTATTTTGTTCAATGGCTTTTCAATGGCACTCAAATTACCTTCGTTTGCCCTAATACCATCTTCTGTAATTCTATACCCAAGGTAAACGATTTCAGTTTGCATAAACATGCACTTATCAATCCTTAGTTGCAAATTATTTCCTACAATTAGCTTAACAAATGATTCTAGAACCTCTAAATGTTCTTCAATGGAAACAGTCGAGATAAGAATATCGTCTAAATAAGTATCTTTTCCTTTGAAATAAGTTCTCTGAAAATATGCTTCATAAATCGCTCGAAAACAGAAGGAGCGTTTTTCAAGCCAAACGGCATCCTCGTATACTCATATTGTCCCATTGATGTTATAAATGATGTATACCTCATAGAATCGTCTGAAAGTTTGACATGATGACCATTTTTCAGATCCAATGTACTGAAATACTTTTTATTTCTAAGACGATCAAAATTATATTCGATAAGAGGCAAAGGGTAATTATCACGTAGAGTGATTTTGTTGAGCTCCCGGAAGTCAACACAGAGTCTAAGTTCCTTATTTTTCTTTTGAACTAGCACTATCGGTGATACGTAAGGAGAACTCGATTCGCGAATGATTCCCTTAGCCAGCAAATCGTCTAGAATAGCTTGTAGTGAAAGTTTGTGTGCATGAGGAAGCCTTCTAGGTGCACAACGGAAAGGGGTATCCTTTGTCAATGAGATTTTCATTTCAAAGTCGGTTTCTCGAAATCGAAACTCGGTACAAAACAACGCACGACTTACTATCTCTCTAATACTACTCTTAATATCCTCGCTTAGACTAGTATTAATATTCAAATCGAACTCACTCTGATCTGCGATGTCAATATTTAATATTTCTTCGATAAAGTCAACGAGGTTATCTCGACCATCTTGAGATGTAAGTAGGGATGACGATTGAAAACGAGTGTTGCTTCTTGTTCCAAGATCTTGATTATGAATCCAAGAGTGATAATAACGTTACTGAGACTTCCATTTGATCGCTGGACCACTTGCATCGGATGTTACGTTCGAAATCGTTGTCAGCTATTGTTGTTGTTGTCGCTGTTGGGGTGTTTTTGATATGGACTTCTTCATCTCCTTGCAATGCTATGACTGGATTTTTGCTTTCACATCTTGTGGAAACGTGGCCGGGTTGTCCGCACTTGTAGCATGTCACCTCCTTCCTCTGGAACTTCGTGTTGGTCATTTGTTTAGACGAGGGTACACTATCGGCAGGAATTTTTGATTTGTTTAGTGGTTGGCGACGGTTGTGAGGGGTAAGTGAGGTTGATCTGTCTACTTTCTCTATGCCATTGCGGTGGTTATTCTTTAGTTTTGTGTACTTCCGGATGGCTGATTTTAACTCTCCAAGGTTATCTGCAGTATACAAAATACTTTTATTAACTTCGGAATCAGGGATACCTTTTATTATGAACTCGACTAAATCCTCTTCTTCAACTTTACTGTGCGAAGCAATTTCTTGCATATGTAGGACATATTGTTGCCAAGTCTCGTCACGGTGTTTTCTTCTTTCACGTAGTTGGTTGTATACGTCAGACCTTGTTACAACTTTCTGGAACTCGCTTTTCAAGGCATTCTTCAATTGTGTCCAGGTTCGTACGTTCACTGTTCGAACGAATAGTTTAGCTGTGCCTTTTAGGAGCCTTTTGGCATAAATGAATTTGTGGCGATCATCTAAGCCTAGGACCTCCGAACACTCCTCAAACTGTTCGATCCAAAAGCGTACGTTATAATTACCATCCCCACTGAAAGGTGATATTGAATCTTCGACGTCTCTGAAGTTGCATATTGAAACTGGTCGAGAATTAGATTCCGCTTCTTCCAATTGCATCTCGCGTAGCTGTTGTTTTAGCTCCCTTATCTGCTTTTTTCCTACAGATTCGTTGCAGCTTCAATAACTCAGCATCGAGCGCCTCCTCTTCACTGCTGGACCCAACGCTAGAAGCACTATCACACGGGGCTACTGAGTCGTCAATATTTGGTTCTCTGCTAGTCGATGGGAGCTCTTGCATGAGGCTTGTGAAGTCGTCGCTTGTGTACCCCTTAACCGCTTCTTGCACGCGGATTTTTAATTCAGCTTTAGTGCCTGTTGTTTGGCATTTTAAGTGTCTAAGAATTAGCTTGAGTCTCGACACTGTCGCAGATTCTAAGAAATTCACCCACTCTTCTGGCATTATCAACTCTTGCACTTTGCAAAATTATTATTTTCCGAACTATGTATGAAAAAACGCGGTTCAGCACAAACGAACGCTCATACGGTGCACTCGTTTCAACACTGTACTTGGCAAAAACACTTGTCGACAGGCTCGCCGTAATCCCACTTCTGAATTGTAGGAGGGGGGTGATATATCCAGAAGAAAAACAAGAGCAGAGTTTGGGTTTCTGACAATTCTGGGTTTATTCTAGTATTCAACTCCTCGCTGCCTCTGTCGATCAACGTATTTATATATTATTATTACATAAGGAAGTGTGGACTTCGTGTCATTCACCTGATCGGATGATCGACATTTTTCATGATACTGTTTGATACATAATATCACAGTATGGTGCGCAAGAAGGTTCTCGCAAAATATTTATTCTTCTACAAATTAATAACGCGGACTGGTACATACCTAACATCGACACTCATCATGACCTAAACATTTTAACAGTAGAAGAAGAAATTCAAACGGCAAGTAGAAGATATCACCTCAAATTGGTAATTCATCCAAATATTGAAGTCAAGTTACTACCAATAAAAGAAATATTTAAAAGAAATATTGTGAAGACGACGAATAAAGAGAACCAGACCTACTGATCTGATAACAGAAACTTCATCCTAAACTTAACAAGTCGATATACATATGTAATTTTTTGTATGCTGTTACGTGGATGTACTCTTAAATATTAGTTCTTTTTTTCTTCCTTTCATCGAATTATATTGTGCTAGCTGTTGAATTAATGTCAAAACAAAATGGGCATAGAACACTGATAACTAACCTAAAGCCTAGGTTCCAGAACTAACTGTTACAAAATGTACTGAGTGTCAACATAAGACAGGTGTATACATACCATTACTAGGCCAGAACTTTTGCAATATTTAGACTATTTTTTATATCGGTAGCTATCCGATAGATTTGGTGAGTAGCACTACAGAAAGCTCTTAAGCCGAATTGATTTTTTTGGTAATATGTTATTACAACCTTTGCAGGGACAACCTTTGACCGTGCAGGGACGGGTTAAGAATATCCCTGCAGCGATACCTCTCACTTGTCGTAAAAGGCGACTAAAACAAAAGTAAACAAAAATCACATCTAGGCAATTTAGAAAACACCAAGGTGAGCCTAGGGACACATATACCACCATTAAACTGCCCCACAAGTGTACATGCAAATCAGTGGGTTGACACGACTGGAGATCACCGGTGTTGTAAGAGTAAGATCAAACAAAAAAATCTGGAGCATGCCCGTGTCACAAAAAAAAAAAAAAAAAAAATTAATCTCAAACCGGGAAGCCTGCCGCTACTTTCTGAGGTCAAACCGGCGGACCCCACAAGCGTACCAGTAGGAATGCAGTTAAGTGGGAAGGTTATGGTCCTACACTTCTGACCATAACAACGCCGGAAAAAGGAAAAGAAGAAGATGTTATTACAACCTTTAAAAAAAAAAACACTAATTTCGTCTTGAAGCATGTACTGAGTGAACTTAACAAGCTTATTGGCTTTAGGATAGGGATGACTTTAGTATTCTTCCACACCTTAGAATACGTAGTATACCATTTTGAGGTACATAGGTGCTGAAAACGTGTAGAAGATGTTAAAGGCATAACAAAGACAGTTGACTTATGAGTTCTTACATTTTTTAATTTTTTTGTTGAAACTGTAGGCGACGACATTCGGGCAAGTAAGCGAGTTTTATATTAAGCCATTGGTGGGTTCTTCGCAACATTGAATATAGGATCAAGTTGCTCGCAACGGATAGTCCGTCGTATCCTAGGAGCGGTCCCTTCTGGATCTCATGCTGATAGACTCTCGACTGAGACTGGCAGACACGAACGAATGGTCTATTAACTGTCTACGGACCATTGTGTACGACAATGACCATTGCGGACTATGTGCCGTGATCACAGTACCTGACGAGTTCGCGGAAATGGCAGAGTACGTCCACACGCACCCCTACGATTACAGTAGGGCGCGTTGGCCACGCTTCGCCAATTCCCTGACGAGAGCGCTCACTTCGAGCGCCTCCTTCCCACCGTCTAATAGGAACCTGTCAAACTACGAAGATTGACAGGTACCTCAAACAAATGGACGATATAATTAAGCAGACGATGGACATTACGATTCCACGCCAACAACAGCACGATACCACAAACGTGTACCGAAACGCGACAACCGACGCACTGCACAGACAAAAAAGTAGACTCCTGACAAGACTCAAACTCTTGTACAGGCGGTTTACCGACAGACAAAACTCGGAGGTCGGGACACTGAAGTCACTGATTAAAAATATCTAACAGTTAATCAAGGAAAATTACAGATTATCTGTAAGTTTGCATTGGAACAACAGAATTCGTGCTGTAAATTCCAGCAGCGCGAGTATGTTCCCGCAAATAAATAAAATATTTCGGAGAAACAATCAGAATGACATTCAGGATCTAAAGCTTCCGAGAACGTCAGAAAATTAACGTTTGCTACGAACAGTTAGCATCGATCCAGAGGGCGCCATCCTGGATGACGACTTCTTCGTGATCGAGGATCCTCAGGAGAAGGTGGCGGCAGTGGGAGCTGTTTTCCAGGAAGTGTATAAGGTGAATGATAGCATTCGCCCAAACCACGAATTGGAAAACAGAGTTCTACTTCATCACTCCTACCTTAGAAATGATATCGATCATTGGCGATCCGAGAATCTTGGTTTTACCAGGTTCGATGACGATTTCATGGCAAATAATGCCGTCACCAATGAAGGGGTTAATACCCTGTTCATTTCGACGGAAGATCTCCAGATGATCTTTCGGTCATTGAAAAGGAAAAAATCGGTGGGTATCGACGGTATATCTAATGTTGCGCGGCACCTTCCACCAGTGGCTGTAGAGAGGTACACCATCCTGTTCAACAATGCATTGAATAATACATATTATTCAGTGCACTGGAAGACAGCGGTGGTGCAACTTGGGGATTGGTTGGTAAGGACACCTCTATCCCGGCAAATCTCCGGTCGATAAGTCTCCTTTCGAGTGTCAGCAAGGTCTTCGAGAAGGTGGTCCATAGAGCCCTGTCTAAATGGGCTGAGGACAATAAAATCATCCCGGATAACCAATTCGGTTTCAGAGCGGGGCATGACACAATTCATGCCGCGTCGAAACTCGTGTCGGATATCCAATGGAATAAATGCAAGAACCAAAGCACGGGTGCCTGTCTGATCGACTTGGAAAAAGCCTTCGACACCGTATGGCTAGAAAGTCTTTATTACAAGCTCAATCGGCTGAGCATAAGTAAACCACTGCTATATATGATTTTTGACATGTTAACAGGTAGAAAGTTCGTAGTGAAAATTGCCAACGTGACTTCCACCCAAACATTTGATATTAACAACGGACTGCAACAGGGTACGGTGAACTCGCCGATCCTTTTCAGCATTTACTTCAGTGATTTGATAGCTTCTCTTCACCATTCAATAGCGTATGCGGGCGATCTAATCGCGTATAGATCAGGTCCAATGATCGACGTCATTGTCACTCGAAAGCCACAGCGTGACTTCGAAAAAATTCAGCGGTATTGTGATGACTGGAAGTTGAAGATCAACTGCCAGAAATCAGAAAGTATTTTGTTCAGAACGCCTTTGTCTAGGGCCTCTCGTGACACTAGAAAAAATTGGCGCGGGTTCTCAATTCTTAGACAGGACGGGCGCCCACTGGCGATACAAAGTGTAGTCAGATACCTTGCGATTTGACTAGACCAGTATCTATATTTTGACAAACATGTAGATGCTGCTCTGGCAAGGGCCCGAGGCGCTTTTGCTCTGACAAGATGGCAGCCAACTTGATTCCAGGGTGAAAGTAATCTGCTACATGGCCTTAATCAGGCCCATGATTGTCTATGGATGCCCCGTCTGGTTCAATGTGAGAGCCAGCTTAATGGAAAGGATTCGGGTGTTTGAGAGACAATGTCTCAGGACTTGTCTCGGGTTACATAGGACACCCGCATCTGATTACACGAAATTTTACCCGAACGAGGTCCTATACAATAGGGCCAGGATTGTAAGGGTGGATAATTTCCTGATCAAACTGATTCGAAGCCACGTTGCAAGAACAATGACTCCGGTCAATAGCCTAATCTCCGGGGCTTACTACCCCAATGATTTATATTACGAGAGAGTGCGCCTTAACGGCTTTGTCCCGCCAGAAGCTTTTCCTCTATTTAGACAGATGTGGGCTGATCCAGGATAGATTGGCGGAACCGCTAATCTTCCACGTGGGTCGCAGTTCGGTGGAACGGCGATTCCTCTACGGACCCGATGTCGCGCTCAGTGAGCCCGAGCGCCTCAGGTTCTGTAGATCGGTCTCACGCCGGGATCGAGGAGACGTAGTCCGCCAGCATCAACGCTTTTGGTGGCTGGAGGGAGCTGCGTCGGTGGACATTTCAATGGCTTCAGCCTCTTCAAGGCAGGGCTTGCCTAACACCAATGGCAGGCTTACATAGGGTAGGGTAGAGTAGATTAGGGTAGGATAGAATAAAAAAAAAGAAAATTAAAAACAAAAAAAAAAGGATATACATACATATGTATATATACATATATATAATATATATAAAATATATATTTATACATATATATATATATATTAGTTAAGTTAGAATAAGATATGTTTAGTTAGGATTAAGGATTATATAAAAATATATAAAAGAATGATCATATGCTAAGTTTTTTGAAAAAAAGAAATTTTTTTTCTTAGCTTAAGTTAATTATAATAATGTTAATTGTAAGTTATTTATATAGTAGTTGAAAGGCATACGTAAAAATTATACAGTTTATTTTAGAGTGTCCGCCTAGGGCCAGTAAGATTCCTAAATTTGTAAGGATAGTAGCTAGTTTTAAGCATTTTTGTCTAGGATAAGATAGATCTAAGAAACTATAAATAAACATGAATTACAAAACAAAACAAAAAAACGAGTTTTATACATACATATGTGCGAGCCTTCGCTCGACAACTTGCTTACTAAATTGCGATATACTCGAGTTATTGGCAGTTGACTGCCAGTCAGCAATTCATTGAGCTGACTTTTTAAGCATTTGAGAGCAATATGGAAATACCGGTTTTAAATGCGGGAACATATATGTGGCTTTTTAAATTATTTTTATAATATTCAAGAAGGGCTTACTTCGCTTATTTACATTCTGTAACCCCTGGTTTCAACTACTATTTCTGAATTTTGTAATTAATTCTTTAACAAGAGTACTGAGTTATTTGAAAGACAACACATTGGAAATATTATCTCTAGTTCGTTTCCATAAGGAAATTTATTTTCTTAATTATGCGCTTAATGTTGTGAGGGAGAATATTTGAATCTAGAGTTTTTTTTTTCAGGTATCGAAAGTCCTATACTCTCTCTCACGGAATTTTTTTTTAAATAATTTGATATGTTAGGTTTGTAAAACTTAACCAGTAGTTATTTTTAAAGTCGTAGATTTGATTTTGGCGCTCAAGGGCTGAAAGAAGGACGCTTCACATTACAAGGGGGTGATCAGGATTAAACTCGTTAAGTGCAGTAGGCTGAGTAAAAAGCTTAGGTGTATTAGATATAACGAAATATATTGGATTGCCTTTGAGAAGGTATATAGTATATATGGTATGGATGGGGAGGAAAAGGATATAATATAAATGCCTTGGATTCAAATCGACAAGTATATTAGCCTAGGAGTATGCTCTGTGCCAGCTCTAATTGTACACACCATCATCATTTCTGTTGTGAGAGTATTAATCCCATCTACGGAGAAAAGTACATCGACTGATACTGATATTATAGTTTTTGCCCAAACGGTACTAGCTGGTTCTAATGCAGTTGGTGCACGTTATATTTTTAGAACTACAATCACTGGTTTTATGACTTGATAGCACAGACAGAATCTTGGGCTTTTCTGTGGGAAATTTGTAACACTTCCACTTATTTGATTTTTAAATACTTACAATATTTAAGTTTTTTTTTTCAAATTAAATGTTTTGGTGATCCGCTTTCGATAAAAACTATACTTCTACGTGTTCTACACAGAACACTTCTACGATGTCGCGTATTTCATTTAAGAGAAAATACTCGTAAGAATTTTTTGACGGGGCATTACATCCTAACCATATGAAATTACTTTTAAAGATTTAGATGTGGGCAAATCGTTTATATTCTTTAAAATGTTATAAATATAAATTCGTAATGTGAGATAGAAAGTTGTCCGTTTGCAATGACATTACATTTTTCTTAACTATCCAGTTTGCCATATCTAATTCTATTAGGTTGTACAACATGAAATGTCCGATTTTTTTGTAAAAAAATAAATATTAATATTTCTTTTCTATAAAATTTTATTTAGTCAACATATGAACATTCTCCCACCGTGATCCAAGGTCCATTATCCCATTTTTATAAAAGGCTTAATTTTTTTACGCTAACAAGTTTTCAAAGGCTTCTATAACCTCTGCTCAGTTTCGGAACACCTTTTGCCGACAAAATGAGGCCAGACTTCATCAAAGGTGGTAATCCGTTGGAGAAAGTCTGTAGCAGTTTTTGCACCGTTACGTGTGAGGTATAGGGTCTAGCATTGTCATGCAACAGGATCGGGACATGCCTGTTGACCTATGCATGTTGTTTTTCAGTCAATTTCGTATGCATTATGTCGATTTACTCACAATATTTGACTGTATTTATCGTTTCCCCTGGTTGAAGAAATAAAAAGTGGATTGGTCCTTTCGATGTCCACCAGATTGTCACCATAACCTTTTCTGGATAAAGACCAAGTTTGGGGGTGTGCTTTGGGTTTTCGTTTGTATCCAACCGCTGTCCAGGTCTTTTACGGTTGTCACACAAAATCCACTTTTCAACACATGTGATTATTCGGTGCATTTCGTTGCCTTAGACTCAGCGATGCACAGGTTTCTAAACGGGGTAGTTTTTGGACCTCGTTCAATTGATGGTATTCCCACTTGTCCAGTTTTTTCAATTTTCCTATTTGAGATAGGCGTCGACTTATTGTCATGGGGGATATTCCCATGTTGTGCGCAATGCCCCGCACGTTTTTGTAGAGTCTTCATCCACCGTTTCTAGTAAAATGGCGTCGTCAATTACCGTTTTGTGTTTACCACGCGGTTCGTTTTCGAGGCTTAGATCTCCCGAACGTTCACCGCTATAATCTCAAATGCGTCATTAATATTTTTGCTGCCAGAGACGCATTATGTCCCAATTTGAACTCCTAAAGGGAAGAGTACGAATTTGCACCGTCGACAGCATGACATAAAAATTCCTAGAAAAAAATAATTGTACTTGCAACGGACCCTAAAAGTTGCACAAATCAAACACACATACCACTTTATCTAATAAAAGAGAAAAAAATCACTGTGTTGTACAGATGTTCACTCGACAGCTTCTAATTGAGGACTAACTGAAAAATCGGACATATTTAAATATCCAATTTCCCTAAAAAAGTAGCGTTCGACTTAACATTTTAAGAAAATCTTTACATATATGAATCCAAGCCAATATTGGTGTATTGTCAGCTATAGTTCCGAAATTACTTTTAAATTATATTACTATACATATATCTAAGTATAAAATGTTCTGCATCAGGTTTATTTGCGTTTTGTAAACGAATAACTAGAACTATCTTAACTAAAATACATACAAAATACCCACCATCCTAGCCTTTCTAAGCCTACACTAACCTTCCCTAGTCTATGTAAATCTGACAGGCAGACTTTTTCATCAAGAGGCTGTAGGAACAGACGGAGTAAACTTTAGCCGTCAAAAGCGTTGATACTGTCGGACGACCTCTCCTGGATCTTAGTGTGAAACATATCTACTAAATCTGCGGAACTCGAGCTCACTGACATCATGCTCGTAGAGGAATTGTAGCTCTACGGAATTACGCCATACGTGGAGAATTAGCATTGATTAAATTAATATTGATCTAAGTATAAAAATGCCTTTAAGGAGATAAAGCCGTTAAAGTACTCCTTGGCGTGGGACAAATTATTGGGGTAATAATCGTTAGGGTAATTTTTTTTAAATTCGTGTGTTCTATTTAATCCCAGAGACATTTTCCCCCAAACACCCGAATTATTCGATCAAATCCGCGTATGCTATCGAATGGCAAAGGAAAATTAATAGATCACGAAGGTAAATGCTAAAAAGCATCGGCGAGCTCACCATTCTTTGTTTTAGTCCATTATTAATTTCAAAGGCGAATTTTATTCTGGTTAACATATAAATAATCATGTACGCTCAGCCACTTGAACAAAGACCTTCTAACCATACGGTTTCGAAACCCTTTCCAAGTCAATCATATAGGCACCCGTGCATACGCCCTTTGTTCCACTGGATATTCGATACGATATCCATGGACGGTGCCATATCACCTGGGGATCTTCGATCACGAATAAGTAGTCATCTAGGACGGCGCTCTCGGGATCAAAGCTGACTATTCGTAGCAACTGGTCATTGTCCGACTTTCTCGGAAGCTTTAGATCCTGAATGAAATTCTGATTGTTTCCCCGAAATATTTTTTTCTTATACATATATAATATATTTTTATATTTGCCTGTTGAGTCCAGTGCAAACTTAAAGATAATAATGTTGGACATTTTTAATCAGTGACTTCAGTGCGGAGGTCAGCATGTACAAGAGTTTGAGTATTTTCACTTCTTTAGTATTTTCACTGGAGTATTTTTCTTCTGTGGGCATCTATTTCGCATGATTTAACACACATCCGCCTCAGCCTCCGTAGACTTGTAGACAGACACTGGGTTTTAAGGAACAGCCATGGGCTTTCGGAACGCCTTTCCGAACCTGCCATCATTTGGGCCTAGGCCAACGGAGTGTGATGGCTGCTGTTTGGAATCGACTTGAGCGATAATTTTTAAGTTATCCTCGGTTCCTACAGAAGACACACCGGAGCTGTTCTCTGTCCGCGAACTTGGCCAGTCCGACGCGGTATGCCATAAGCGTTGGTAGCGGATACATTGTAAAAGGTATCGCTGGAATATGAATAAACTATGTACCTGCGCGCGTAAGCATCCTTAGCCCCTGCAAACTTTTCCTTCTTCAATACCGATACGAATATATTAAAGATAAAATAATTTTTATAGCTAAGCAATAAAATGTTTTCCAATTTATCGATTGCAAATGTCTCACGCTCTCTCTCTTTCTCTTTTTCTGTTCGTACAAAAAATATGTCACTTATTTGCTTTTTGGTTGGGTTGAGGAAAAAAATGAGTAGAAGTTCAATATAATTGAGTTTGACAGTATTCAACGGAAGTTTCTGAAATATAATATTATATATTCTCACATTTGTCAGGTACTCAGGCACAGCACTACGCACCTGAGCAAATATGGAAGGAATATCTTATATTTGTATGTTCTCGTAGTATACATATATTGCATTAATTTATATACATACATATGTTCAATGTTCATCGATATCTATCACTCGTAAGTTTACATGTTATAAACCAAAATGTACACACGAGTGCTCCTTTTTCTAAAGCAAGATAAACATTTTATCGACAAATAAAACGGAGGTTTTTAAAAACAAGGTGACATCGATACGTGGAATTACATGTCATCAACCCCCAACGCAAAAAGAAGCAAACAAAATATATCCCGCAGGTGATTCCGTACGGGGCAAATTGAATTAGCCTTCAATATAAAAGCAAATAATACAAATTGCTTGAAAGATATTAATCTATGTACGTCTGACAATGGAATATCAGTAATTATATTTTTTGTTTCAAGTTAATAAAAGAAATTTCGTCAACAACAGCGTTTATACATTTAATGCACTAACGCTTAATATACGAATTAAAAAAAACAATTATCGAAACAACCTTGCAGAACTAGTCTTTCACTTGAACGAAGAAAAATCAATGGAAACATAATAGGAAAACTTAAGACAATAACTGACCGAAGTGGGCACATTAGCCTTAAAATCTTAAACCCAACGAAAATGCCACTAAACTTTCAATGAAAAGTCAAAGTATCCATAATGAACTCAAAGGAACTTTATGAACTTTCAGGTTGCCTATATTCGGTTTGCCGACTCTTTACTTTTAATTTGAGCTATCGAACCTTATTTAAGCCCACTTACCATATGTTAGCGCAAATTTAAAGAAACCCAGAATAATCCTATTATAGTCGTACTTATCTTCTTCTTCTTCTTCTTTTCCTTTTTCCGGCGTTGTTATGGTCAGAAGTGTAGGACCATAACCTTCCCACTTTACTGCATTCCTACTGGTCCGCTTGTGGGGTCCGCCGGTTTGACCTCAGAAAGTAGCGGCAGGCTTCCCGGTTTGGGATTACTTCATCGCTGAGGCCAATCAAATGCTGGTGTTTTTGCATTTTGCACCAATTGTTTTTCGGCCTGCTTTTTTTTTTGTGACACGGGCATGCTCCAGTCGTACTTATCGTATTTCCATTAAAGGGACATTGCAGTAAGCTGGCGTAGGACTATTTAATTCTATAATGGTCGGGACTTTGAGTAATAATAGACAGTTACATAAATATTTCTTCGAAAATGATCCTGGTGCGACAGGTTCAGTGATTCATGTTGAGTGAATTGTCTTTGCTTAAAATTGTAATGGACCGGAAGATACATATACATATTTTCAGCTGGACGATGTCATATGTTACAGAGACGGTGTAACAATGGCCAGTTGATCACAGACAACGAAAGTGGACAGTTTCAACTTAATGGTGTATAAAACAATATACAATTTGAACATTTTAAGTGCGCATTTGGACGAAGTGGTTGCAATAACTAGAATAGCACAGAGGTAGAGTGCCCGGCCCGGGATCCGAAAGTTCGGTGTTCGATCCCCAAGTGGGAAAAGCTTATTTCCTGTTTTTTCTTCTTTCCTGCTACTCTGTTAGTGCCTGTTCACATTGGCGCAGGAAGGACAAGCGCAAGAAGGCAAATAGTTTTCACATTGGTGGAAGCACACTTGAATTTTTGACAAGTGGAACGCATGAATCAGGTCATTTTCATTCAGTCGCCTTCGTCCAAGTAGTCATTTTCATTCAGTCGCCTTCGTCCGAGTAGTCATTTTTGCAAGCCAAATGAACTTGTCTGTCCAACAGTCACGAATAAATGAAGAAAAACTGTCAAAAATGGAATGAATTTAGAATGGAACGGTTTGCTTCACCCCTTCTCGTTTCCACTTACTAAAAATCGTTCCCTCTCTTTCAAGCAATTTGGTGCGCTTCTACCAATGTGAACACGCACTTACGCATACATTAGTAGTAGCAAGGAAAACATGTCTAAAAAGGCCGGGAGAAGACCCGTTCGTCTTACAGACTCAGAGTCGGATGATCAGCCAGATGGATCATTCGATTTTGCAACTCCGTCTGCCGTACGAACTCGAAGAGGAAGAGCGCCTATTACGTGCCAAACTAGATAGGCTGAACGAGATGCGGAAGAAGAAGAAAGAAGCAACAGCCAGCAAATCGCATCCACATCAACAACAGAAACAACAACAAAAAAACAACGGAAACAAGAGCTGACACAGCAACAACATCAAGAACAAAAGCCGCAGCAGGAAATGCAGCAACAACACCGCAGCAACAGAAACAGCAGCAACAGAAGCAGAAGTAATAATAGAAGCAGCAGCAACAGAAGCAGCAGCAACAGAAGCAGCAGCAACAGAAGCAGCAGCAACAACAACAGCCTTAACCAGAAGCCCCAGGCTTAGGCCAGAACCGCTATGCAATCCAGTGCAATACACTGGAGCAGCATACGCGGGTCAGGAGCTTATTAAAGGAAACCACGACGGAGCTCTTCTCCTTAACCCCCAAGGCCGCGAGGTTGCAGACGATGTTCCTTAAAGGCGTGTACTCGATCACGGACCCTGAAAAAATGCTCCCAGAGCTCAAAGTTTCGAGAGCGATGACCTCCAGTTCGTGGGAGTCAAGCCGTTCACCACGGCGCGGGCCAAACGGGAGAAGCGGGTATTGCCCTTCTTCCTGGTGCAGCTTACACCCAACAGCAAGTTGGAGAGGCTAAGGGCCATTACTTCCTTTCCTTAACATCTCACTCTGAAAAATGGGATATATTAGGAAGGCAAGGAAACATTTTACAATGTATCCGCTGCCAAAGGTTCGGGCACGCCGCGTCGAACTGCGAGATACAGCCTCGATGCGTTAAGTATGCAAAGAACCACAAAAACGAGGAATGCGACCTTGGGAAAGACAAGGTGGCGGACAGAGAACAGCTCGAGTGTGTCTTGTGTAGGAACCGAGGACACCCTGCAAACTATCGGGGATGTCCCAAGTTCCAGGACATCAAGAAAGAAAACCTGGCCCGTAAGCAGAAGGTCGAGAAGAAGCTGTCACACCCAAGTTGACCTACCCCCAAATGACGGCAGGTTCGGGAAAGACGGTACAAAAGCGCATGGCTGTTCTTAAATCTCCCGTGCCTGTCTCTAAGGCACCGAAGGCTGAGGTGGATGTCTATTTGATCTTGCTCGCAATCCAAGGGCAGATTGGGCAGCTTCAACAACAGATCCTTGAGCAGGCGATCCGAGTAGATAGTAACTGCTCGCTTCTGCCGGGCCTAGCGCACTTAAGGTCGTGATGGGTACGCTGGTAGAGAGACGCTTGAAGATCCTGTCGGTGAATGTAAATTCACTGATAAGGCCGTACTTTTTAACATGTTGCAGGACGAAAGCCCCGATGGTTAGCGAAACAAAGTTAAACCGGAAGAACAAAATTCAGCATAGTTTTTATAGAATATTAGAAGGGACCGATCCAACGCTATTCATGGCCAGGAAGTTGCGATCTTCATTAAAAATAATCTTAAACATAAAGTCATATATAGCACTGAAGTGCGGAGGTTCCAGGTGCTAGAAGCCTGTACTGTGCGCATTCCTCTCCGAAATGGAAAGAGAATGTACATTATATCAGCCTATGCACCTGAAGCACCTCACCCCAATGTTTTCATCACAGAGTTCGAGACACTTTTCCGATCTCTGCGCTTAAGCTCGGTAGAAAACTTCTACCTTCTGCCCGGCGGTTTAAATGCCAAACATAGTGATTGGGGAAATAACTTTCCGGAAACTAGGGGGAGCCTACAAAGTCATTGGTGGGTTCTACGCAACATTGAATATAGAGTCAAGTTGCTCACAATGGATAGTCCGTCGTATCCTAGGAGCGGCTCCTATCTGGATCTCATGCTGATATACTTTCGACTGAGACTGGCAGAAACGAACGAATGGTCTATTAAGTGTCTACGGACCATTGTTTATGACAGTGACCATTGCGGGCTATGTGCCGTGATCACAGTACCTCACGAGTTCGCGGAAATGGCAAAGTATGTATGAGCAAACGCACCCCTACGATTACAGTTGAGCGCGTTGGTCACGTTTTACCAATTCCCTGATGAGAGCGCTCACTTCGAGCGCCTCCTTGCCACCGGCCAATAGGAACCTGTTAAACTACGAGATTGACAGGTTCCTCAAACAAATGGACGATATCATTAAACAGACAATGAACAGTACGACACCACGCCAACGACAGCACGATACCACAAACGTATACCGAAACGCGACAATCGAGGCACTGCACAGACAAAAAAGTAGACTCCTGACAAGACTTAAACTCTTGTACAGGCGGTTTACCGACAGACAAAACTTGGAGGTCAAGACACTGAAGTCCATGATTAAAAATCTCCAACAGTTTGCCTTGGAACAACAGAATTCGTGCTGTAAAAACCAACAGCGCGAGTATGTTCCCGCAAATAAATAAAATATTTCGCAGAAGGTTGACATTTGTCGAACTGTCAAGTAAAGTGTGAAAATAAGAGCTTCTAAGAAAAATAATAAAAAAGTTTAAGAAAACTCTTTTAAAAATAATTTTTTCAAATTTTTTTCGGATTATTTAAAATATCTGTTCTTCAAACGTATAAAATTCTGCGTAAGTCCTAGAAAATAAGCCAAAAAAAAAAAAAAAAACACACTCAAAACTAAGTAAAAGATTCTAACATCAATAAATGAGTAAGAGGGGATTGGCGGAAACTTCACCAGAAAAAATCGACGACAAAAAAGAGGCTATAAATACCACCGAAACATGTCCACATCTGGATCCAAGGAATTCGCTTTTGATCGGGAATTGTTGAAAGAAATCCTGCGAGAAAATAACACCGAACTTGTCAAAGAACTTCCCTCCAAAAGTGACTTTCAAAATCTATTCACCGAGATAACAACATTAAAAACAAAACAGGAAGAGATTACAGCCAAAGTTTTACAATTAGAGGAAAAAAACAAGCTGTTGGAAGACCAAATTGATAAACTTTTGCTAAAAAGTACAGAAAAAAATCTTATTGTACGCTTACCGGTTGTAGACAATGTTGACACCGTAGAGAAAGCGAAATCAGTTTGCTCAGGACTACTTAACCTCAACACAAACACTGAAATTGAAACCGCCTTTAAAGTTAAGAGCCGAAATGTTAATAAAGACACAATTATTGTACAAATGAGATCACGAGAAAAAGCTACGAGTGTGCTACGAAACTCCACCAAACTTAAGGCAACGGGCATTTTCATTAGCAAGGACCTTCCATTCAATTTACGGCAAAGAAGGTCAAAATTGATTGCTTTATTAAAACCACTTCGAACCGAACACCCAATGAAGAAAATCTCTCTAAGAGACGACCGATTATATGTAGAAGGCAAAATATTCACTTGGGATATGTCAAAGGGCCTAAAATGCGGAAATTCCGATGGAATTCAATGTCTACACCAAATACTAGGTGACCTATCAACAGGTGTAAAAAATACTATTAAAGACCTAATGAATGAAAACGTAAACAAGGTGCAAGTCAAACAAACGTCAAACTTACGCTGGCCAACAAGTGCAAGTACAGGGATGGCGAGAGTTCAAAATACAAGTAAGAGATCAACTGCCATTCAAAACGTAACTGGGGGCTTAGATGGGTCCATTTTATGAGAACCTTCCGTCTACTTGATTCGAGAAAATACAAAATATAAAATTTTAAGTTATAATATTTCTGGAATTAAAAATAAGTTATTATTCATCGATTTTTTTAACTATTTAAAAGAATTTCATATTTTTTTCTATTAGAAACTCATTTATTAAATTCGGAAGAAATTAAATTTAAGAAAATTTTTATGAATTACGAACTTATATGGATTCCTGCTGTAAAAACAAACCTTTTTGGAAGAGCGAGTGGAGGCGAGCTTTTTGCATATCGCAAAAATCTTAATCTGAATTTGAAATTTGAAAAGATAGGTGATTCGCAAGTACTCAAGCTCAGGCTAAACTCAAATAATTTATACATAATTCCTATATACCTCAACTGCAATCAGTGGCAACGCGATTTTGATATTCTGAGCGATCTACTTATCAATTTGGACTCTTTATTTCGCAGAAACAATCACAATGACATTCCGAATCTAAAGCTTCCGAGAACGTCAGACAATTAACGCTTGCTACGAACAGTCAACATCGATCCAGAGAGCGCCGCGGCGTCTTGAATGATGATTTCTTCGTGATCAAGGATCCCCAGGAGAAGGTGGCGAGCTGTATTCGAAGAAGTGTATACGGTGAATGACAGCATTCGCCCAAACCGCGACCTGGAAAACAGAGTCCTACTTCTACCTTCAAAATGATATCGATCTTTGGCGATCAGAGAATCTTGGTTTTATCAGGTTCAATGACGATCTTATGGCAAACAATGCCGTCGCCAGGGCTAACACCCTGTTCATTTCGACGGAGGATCTCCAGATGATCTTTGAATCATTGAAAAGAAAAAAATCCGCGGGAACCAACGGAATATCTAATGTTGTGCTCAGGCACCTCCCACCAGCGGCTGTAAAGATGTACACCATTCTGTTCAACAATGCACTGAATAATGCATATTATACAGTGCACTGGAAGACAGCGGTGGTGCAACCAATCCCCAAGAGGGGAAAAGACGCCTCTAACCCGGCAAATCTCCGATCAATAAGTCTCCTTCCGAGTATCAGCAACGTCTTCGAGAAGGTGGTTCATAGAGCCAAATTGGCGCAGGTTCCAAATTGAATTTTATCGTCTCTAATGTGTGTTGAGTTTAATCAAAATGCAGAAATTGTTTACCATAAAATAAATAGTTGATTCTCCTGGAAGGGCAAAAAGGTATAAAAAGGCATTGTCTGATAGTTTCCAACGTAAAAAACTATCAACTCTTAAAGCCCTTTCTATTTTTGTTGAAGCAAATCAATCACGTAAGCAGTATGAAATAGTGAGATCTAGTGACAAACAACTTTTTCCCTGCTATAGTATTCTGCAAAAGGCAAAAAAACAATGCTACCCCATCCCTGAGTCATATACTATAACCGAAACTTTGGCTGAAGTAAACTTGCAGGATTTACTAAACCATACGATTGAACGTTTATTATTGTATTTGGATGATGTGATAAAAACCCTAAATGAAAACGAGCACAATTCTTTAGAACTGATATCAAAATGGGGATGTGATGGTTCCCAACAAACGCAATTCAAACAAAATTTTGAACACAGGTCTGATTCCGATGCAAATATCTTCCAATGCTCATTTGTGCCCTTACGTCTGTTTTGCAATTCAAACAACAAAATTATTTGGCAGAATCCAAACCCATCTTCGCCACGCTATTGTCGCCCAATAAAAATAAATTTTGTAAAAGAAACTGTTGATATTACGTAAAATGAAATAGCATATATTCAAGCCAAGATAAACACACTGAACAAAACTGTCATAGAAGGTGATCGAATATTGAAAGTGAAACACACGCTAGTTTTTACAATGGTTGATGGCAAAGTTTGCAACGCAGCAACTAACACAAAATCTACGATGAAGTGTTATATTTGTGGAGCTACTTCAAAAGATTTTAATGATCTTTCTAGAGCAAAAGAAGTTGATAAAGACGCGATGAAATTTGGATTGTCAATTTTGCATGCCAGGATACGCATTTTTGAAAGCATTCTTCATCTTGCTTACAAAATTCCATTACAGAAATGGCAGCTAAGAACGTTTTCAGAGAAAACAATTGTAAAAGAAAGAAAAACTGAGCTCCAAGATAAGTTTAAAATAAGATTAGGATTAATTGTTGTTGTACCCAAACCTGGTTTCGGGAACACTAATGATGGCAATACAAGCAGCAGGTTTTTTAACCATCCGGAAGTAGTTGCTGAAATAACTGGTAGAAGTACTATCTAGTGGATTTGAAATAGATGCAGAGAAATTTGAAACATTTGCTTACAATACGGCTAAGTTGTATATTGAGATCTATCCGTGACATCCTATGACTCCAACGATGCACAAAATTCTTTTGCATGGAACAGAAGTTATTCTAAATGCTCTCCTACCAATTGGGCAGCTATCCGAAGAAGCAGCAGAAGCACTGAATAAATATTTCAGGTTGTACCGGTTAAATTTTGCAAGAAAATTTTCTAGGACGGAGTGCAACATGGATGTACTTAACAGGTTTAAAAAACATTATTAGCAATCAGAAAAAAACAAATAATTCTGTTTTGCATACTATCTGTAGATTACTTTTAAGCTCGGATCCTCTTATAACAAGTTTAAGACCCCAGCCTGTCAATAAAACTAAGAAATTTACAAAAGAAGCTTCGGAAATGCTGATTTCTGAAATTCCATCATCATCTTTACAAAATTTTGACGAGTCCACAATATCAAATGAAAGTGAAGATGAAGAAACACATGGGGAATGTATCGATGAAGAAGAATCCTGCGAATCCACTGATTAACTTAGTAAAATAATTTATAAATATATCAGAGATACTTAATTTATCCCTTAATTAGACCTAAATAAGAGTCCACAATATCAAATGAAAGTGAAGATGAAGAAACACATGGGGAATGTATCGATGAAGAAGAATCCTGCGAATCCACTGATTAACTTAGTAAAATAATTTATAAATATATCAGAGATACTTAATTTATCCCTTAATTAGACTTAAATAAGCTGAAAAACATTTTTAACGTTGTTTCAGGCAAGTTTAATTTCATTAGGATAAAAAAATATTTTTGAGCGGTTTTAGGAGGCAAATAACCCTATGTGCGTCGCTGAGAGTGTTCTATTAAACACCATTATCATTTTTCTGTGATAATATGTTAAAGATGAAGTCTACGCCAATTTTCCACTAACTATTCAAGCATTAAAATCTCAGAAGTGCTTTTGGCAAAATACAGTCAAGATTATACGAAATCGTGACGGAAAATTTAATCAAAATAATAACTATTTGAGATATATTCTATTCATAAAAATGTTGCGTTTGCGTTAGATTTAAAATTATACCTCATATGACATGATAAGATATTTTCTTATTACAAAGAGCGAAACATTTATTTAACTCTGCATGCTCTAATTCTTGATTTTTATTACTTAACATGATGTTTATTTTTATGTGTGGGCTTAGAATTTTTGTATTTAGTATTACAACAAGCATTAACAGTTTTACCACATTCCATAATGTTAAACTACTCATGTTATCAAATTATCTCTCGTATTTGTAAGTCGGGAAGCTTTTGGTTTCCTTTTATAATCATCTTTTTCTGAAATCAAAAATGAACACAAGATTTCATACTCCAAGTGTGCTATCTATGTATGTACATATGTATGTATGTTAGTCCCAAAAGTAAAATATTTCAAAGCAAAACAAAGCAGTAACCTGGTCCCTGTCTACATAAAAAATGTGCTTTGCTAATGATCGCCACCAACTGTTCTTATTTTTCCAAAATACATACATACAAATGTATTATATACATATGTACATATATATTTGCTCGAATCAAATTTTGTGTTTCTCATTAACAATGCCTTACATTGGGCTAAACTGCAATTCAATTTACCCTTTCGACCTTTATCATTTCAGTATCTGATTTCAACGAAACCCTTTCCCATTTATACGAAGAACATGCCACCGCTCTTCAAAATTTGGTATCCAACTACCGAAAGAAGAACGGAGAGCTGCGAAAAGAAAGGTAAGCAGATCCGAGAACGAGTGTCTTACTTCCGAGAAAATCAATACGACTAACGTGCTTCTTTTATATAGAAGAGGATTCGTTTATTTATTTATATGTTCCCTCACTTTATTTCAGACCGGCATGCCATTCGACTATATTCCAAGCATGGGAGCAATTCCTGCAAGAAGTTGAAGGCGATGTTCAAGCATCTAACGAGGTGGCCAGCGTGCTTTCTAGACAAGTAAGGATTGATAATTGTTTGTAAACAATTTGTCGACTCGTATTTATTTTATAAATATATACATTTTTGTTTATAATTTTTTTTTTCTTTTCCAAACCTTAAATGTCATCCGTCAATCAAGTCATACCACTAAATTAAAATGGATTTGGGTTTATATTACCTATGTATATACATTGTATGTATATAATTTGTATGGAGTAGGGCATTCATTCATTCTTAATGAGATGGAGAAAAACGTTTTCTTCTTTGACACCAACTGTCATAATTCGGAACGTCTCTCGTTTTGTTTACGTTTCAAACTGGGGTTGACGAGATTCTGATGAAAGAATAAACTGGCACACGGCCTAATTGCGGTTTAATTGTGCCTAAAAGTGTGTATCTCTGTGAAAAATACAGACACAATATATTGTAATATGAACAAAGTTGTAAATAGTGGCATACTGTTCGTTGGAAACCAACAACAAAATCGAATAAACAACGATTAAATGAAATGTTTTAATAAAACAAGAAAAAAAAAACTCAATGACGAGCCGAAAGTTCAACGAAATAAAAAATACTAAAAAAAATTATATACATACATACTTATGTACTCGTATGTACATACATTTATCTATAAAATGTAGATGACGAAATAGTAGTTTCTAAACGTCTATTACGAGTACGAGTATCTCCATCTTTATAATCCCCCCTTTACTAAAATATCGAACGTCACTACTATGTACATGTGACAAATGCAGCAATCAATTGATTCCTATAATTTATGTATGGTTTCGTGACTGACGATGCACATGGAGAAAAATGTTTGTTTATTATTGTATAGGTATTTAGTTTCGTTTAGAATATTTATTTGAAGTTAAGTTTTATTTTAAAGCTCCAAACCATTATTCTGTGCCTTCTTATATTAATGGGAATTCATACCCATTATTGACAATACAGAAAATGATTAACTGCAATCTTATTATCAGTAATTGCGTTATTGATACTGATAATGATGAAACTCTTCTCTTTTGATTTTTGCTGTTGTTACACTAGGTAGGTAGGTCTGATGTATTTATTTGGAGAAATGTTACTTAGCAGCTATAATGGCTATAACTTTATCTATTTCCTACGACGACCATAATTTTGTTTACTTAGGCAGGAGACAAGCGAACTGCGTTTTTTTGCTGTGAACGTCATTATTCGGTTGGTTGTGCAATGCCCTTTGAACAGAAACCAAAGAGAATGAGTCCTGCCACTGACGTTTGACTACAAGCCGTAGCGAGCACGTGGGCACCTGGGGTTTGTCAAATTATGTCAATAATCACGCACATTGTTATAATTCAAAAAGTGTGTGCCGGGAGTACATTCAATGAACTCACTGCGGCACAATGAAATGAACTTACACATATTCAGACATCGAGGCTCGTTTGTAACGGGTTTTGTCGTTGTGAGCATGGGCATCATTCAAAACAAATGGGTTTCGCGGTGAAAGACGTACGCAAGTCGTACGTCTCATGCTGGTTTATGCCTTTGCAGTAGATGACATGTGGTCGATTTTCCGCAACGGCTTAGTTCTAGAAATTTAATTGGGCGGCTCTCTCCGCAGAGAAATATTGTGTTAAGCCTTGGGCTATACACTATTTGAAAATATGCAAAAATCCCTCGTCGGGCCAGCTACATATTTGCCTTGGGTCCAACAGACGCTGGCGTTTCCCTCAGAGAATGGAATGTAGAGCTCAAAAATGTTCCGACGATGCAATTGGACGTCCACCAACACAACAGCGAATGCAACAACACGTACTAACTTGTGAAACTTAAATAACATCAAGTAATTTATCGCCGTTTATTGTGTACCACAACCAAGCAAAACATATTACAACTTAACTAGAAAATTAAACAAGGAGCGAATTTATCTCTTGAGCGTCTTCCAATCATTAATTCATTTTTTTTTGAACTTCTATTTCAATACAATAATTGCTGACATCGAAAAATGTAGTTCAATCATACGATCAATACGGCTAAGCCACCCAGACGCTAGATCAGCACTCTTGTCATATGTTTCCTTTTTGTTTGTTCTTCGCTTTGTTGTTTTTATTATTAATAACGCATAATATGCGTAAAATGCATAACAATTGACTTAATACTTTTTAGTATACTCACGTAGGTAAACCACGTGGGTAAAAGTTGCGTCCTGCACTATGTGGGGTTTCCTATACCCCAACATCATTCTATCTATATATAGAGAATATCTTTTTAAAGTTTATTTTATACATATTTATATTGTTTTCGGACTATTAGGAGATAGAAATAAAATAAATTTGTTAAGTAAAATAAACATTTTTAATATCTATAGGCATTGTAACAAAAATAGTACTTTTTTAATAACTAAGAGGAGACCATCTTCTTTGGTTTAGCCTTATAAAAAAAAAACTTATCTAAAAACTTCTTATTGCCCTTTATTTCAGGGCCTAATGAGATAAGAAACAATAATAAAATAAAAATAACTAAACATAATTAGTCTTCATGAGATCCCAGTTGGTTCAAATCTGCACAATTTTTACAAAAAAAATATGCGTGCTCTAAGCATATATGTAGGTACTTCGCATCGCTCGCAATCGTACTTGGTCTTTCGATCTGTTCTTCTATCGCATTCCGAACATATTGTTACACGTCTTGGCATCTTCTTTGGTGGTTCCACACTTGGTTCACCAAGTAAGACATGTATGCGCTTACGAGAATCCCTTGGAATTCGTGGATTATCTTTGCGGTTTCTCAGGTGGTCTTCAATCAAAGCCATTCCCAAATCACGAATAAACTTCCTCCTAGTGTTAGATTTTCTTGCTTCAATGCCATTATTGAATATATGTAGGATCATAGCGTTGATTCCTGCATGATTGAGCATCGAGAAAAATAAAGTGAGAGGCCAGCGTTTGCTGTTGCGAGAAACGTCGTATGTTCTGGCAAGTTTATCGACCAGTCTACTCCACTTTTGGTTCCATTATAGAATGTAATCATAGATGGCTTCTGCTTGATTCCAGTTTTATGGTCGATTTCTTTATCATGATGAAGGGAAGACATCATATAAACGTACTTTCGAGGCTTTGGAACATAAGAAACGAGAGTGATATCTTTTTGAAAGCCAAACCGTGATGCATATTCCTCTCGAGATTCCTTGAAACATAATGGAATGGAAGCTTTATTAGCTCTCAAAGTACCAACTATCGTTAATTTATGTTTCTGCAACAAGTTTTCAGCAGTTTCATGACTGGTAAAGAAATTGTCCATAGTAATATTTCTTGACGAGCCGGAAACGCAGTTTACCATACGATTGACTAAGTCAAATCTTTTATTGCTCAACGCAAACGGACTGTTGTCTGGCTGTTTGTCGCAGTAAATTTCTAAATGTACGGTGTAAAATGTTTTAGCGTCGACTAAGGCATATATTTTAATTCCATAATTTGCGGGTTTCGATGGAATATACTGCCGAAATCCGCACCTCCCTCGAAAGACAACCAATTCTTCATCAAGAGTTAGGTATTCGGATGGTGTATACGCATTTTGGCAAAGCTGGACAAAGGTTTCAAAGGTCTCGGATTGGTGCTAAACGATCAGTCTTTATTCTGTCTTCTCTAGTCGTAGCATCATCGAATCTCATATTATTTAGTAAGTACGAGAATCGATTTTTAGACATCGTGCATCGAAATATTTCGATTCCAGTACCATCTGAAGCCCAGAGGTTATTGAGGTTTTGTCTCCCAGAACGATACAATCTGCTAAAAACAAAAGCCCAAAAACTGCTTTCATCTCATATGCAGTTGTTTCTTTATAGAGAACATTTAGCGGTCCATCGTCTGGTGGCTGTGGCCTCGAAAGACATATCTTTACATTCGTATGTTTCACAACCGATTTAAGTATCTCATTGGAAATAAATACTTCAAAGCATTCTAAACTAGTTTTCTTGTCTTTATATTGACTTTTCACTCCCGGCAACTATGTAATTAGATTTTCTTGTCTTGTACGAACATTAGTTCTCAACGGCTCTTTTTGCCATTTTGTTTTGCCATCTTTACCAATATAAAAGCCTTGCGAGCTAGAAGACTCGCCTCCTGAAGAAATGTCCACGTCCTCTACATCCTCTTCGATGTCACTTTCAGATTGAGTACTCAAATGATCCGAATCGCCTTCACTTCCGGGTTAATATAGCTCATCTGTGTCGCCATCACTATCATCCATAAGTGTCGATAATATTTCATGTTGATCTATACGTCGAGCCATTATGAGACCTGCAAACAAATACACAAACGATACAAAAGTAATTCAAAAACAAAATAAATAAATATTTATGTAGAAATAGGTATATTTTGCATGTCAAACTGCTTACCTTTTAGACGACGTGCCGAACTACGTGGGGTTTGTGACATCCTGCCACAATTTGAGAGCGACTGTCCGCTGCGCCTGCGACGCTACTACTAAATCACTGTTACTATGCGACCCGGCAAGGTCGCAACTTCAGCTACTCGATGTTTCGTGGAATTCGCGCAGCCGTTTAGAAAGATACGTCGATTTTTGTTTCGCTGGGGTTTATTAAACCCCACGTGGTGCACGGAAGGTTAATAATATTTTTTCAAAACTTGCCGTTCGGAGCTGATAGTATGTACATATGTAGACAATAAGTCTTTTTTCATTTTTGGAGAAAAAGAATTCGCCGAAGTTTAACAACTTTTTTGTCATACTTTTTGTCGAGTGCCATTCCAAAATAAGAATATTTACGAAGAATTTGAAGCATTACTTCAAGAAGATTCTAGCTCAACCTGCAAAACCATTACAACAATGTGAAATGTTTAAAGCATTCGAAATGATTCAGAACCGAGGAGATTGGGTGCCGTACCAGTTAAAGTCGGACGACAGAGATAGAAAGTGGTTCCTGAACGATAACTGTAAGTGCAAAATCGTGGAGTAAACCCAGTTATGCATATACATTGCCTACAGAAGCAAATATACACGATCCAAATGTTTAATTTCGCAGGCAGGATTAGGGTCAGCAATTCAAATCGAACGAAACTATCTTGAAAGATCGTCATTAATTAGAATTGACACATTGGACGCGTACATCGAAGGAAAAACAAGCGCAGAGACAAGTCCAAAGGACTTTGCCACATGACACCGTTCTGCTATATCTGTCTGAAATGGAATGTTCAACCCCACTCGCCGCATTTTCCAGACACCGTCCCTTTCGATTACCACCAGTCGCGATCGATAACGCATGGGCGGTGTGGTCCTTATATAATATATCAATTAACCTAAAATATTGTCCCATATCTAATAATTCTGTTTTGATATCATCTGTGTTTATGTTGCTTCTCGTAGGTTCGATTGTCATGATCATTAATATAAAAGTCTATGACAATATGGCAAACAATAAAAAAACAAACCATTCATCGTTAATTAGTGTCATTACCACTAAACTTCTGCCTAATTTCCGCAATGTGCTCTTATCTCGTAGGTCTTTATTGAAAATCTGCATAGTGAATATATTTTTAAAACTAATTTTGCCTTTTTTTTTGTATCCTCTCAGTCAGAAAAATTTTCTCCAACGAAAACAAGTTTGCTAAAAGCCTTAATTTTAAACTGTCAACATTATATACCATATATTTGCTACACGAAAAATCTCTTGTTTTCTTAATAAAACTACGGAAACTTTGACTCGGATTTATATCATTAGTAGAGTAGAAGAATCTCTTAATATTATTTTATAGATCACGCAAAGTTCTTGAGCAATGAAGCAATGCCCCTACAAGTCCATGTGGAGAAATCAATTTAAATAAAGGGGTGCTCGAAGGCAGCAAACGTTTTAGCGCACCGCCCTGTTTTGTTGAGCGAGAAGGTCTTAAATTACTTTCTAATGTGTGGTCTCAGGCATTTGTTGTCACAGTGTTCTGAGTGTAAAAATTAGCCACCACGGAAGGTTTCTAAAGAGGGCCTACTAATATTTTTTCTTTGTTCGGAGCCATCGAAGCACGCCTAAAGAATTTTGAACATAGCAAAATGTGTAGAATTGAATATAAATAGTATTAATCACAACGCTTTACTTAATCTGACGAAAATGTTAAGCTCAGCGGGAACAACCTTCGTATTTTCACGATAAGTCATTTTAGTAAATGATGGAGAAAGATCTGTTCGATAATGTCAGGGTTTATAGAATTCCCGAATGGCCGACGCTTGTAGCTCGAAGGAAGTTTCCCGCCAGGAAGACTCCATATTTTCATTTTAGAATTTTTACACAATCAAGCATTTAAAGTTATATAGGTATAAGCATTTTTTCATTGTGCTTTACGTTACAACTACGAGGGATGTATGGTGCCAAATAAGACAATATTATGAGGATTCTCTCAACCGTGCTAATGATGTATATGACTGATCACATAGAAATAAAGATAACTTTCTCTGGTTACACGACTTCTCCGAGAAAGATATGTTTTCTAAAATGGATGAGGGTAATATGCTTACATAATATGTATATATTCTGTAGTTTCGCGAGAGAGTACCACACCCCAAGAGTGCGCCACCGTGCGCGAGCGCAGATGGGACTGTCGCAGAGAAAGTGTTCTACTGTGTCATCCTCTTCGCAACATGCAGGACAAAAAAAAATCGTGAATTCATGCACTAATATGCAGATGGTAAAAGGGTTGGACGCAGCTTTGAGTGTGACTTGGCTGTCACTGCAGACGCATATGTTTTTCCCTTCCACTTGTGCTTCACAACATAGTGCATGGCCTTTAGGATTGCGTATACGAGTATTTCTTATTGAAAGACAAACGCATATTTTCCTAACAAAAACTGTAGTCGGACGTTTTCGCGTTAAGAGAAAACCCCAGCCAGTCCCTGCCCAGACTTGGAGCCATCTGTAAAAATGCAAAGACAGTCCCTTCCTGATTCAGTATCTCTGTCGACTGTGAAATTATATAAATTATAGGATGGCAGGTGTCATTGCGGCATATCATGAGACAGGGGCCGTGGGATATTTCTCGCGCAAGTTCACTGTCATCCCGTGCAAGATATGCCAATAACGAATACTCTTGAGGCGAGACATGGCTTTCAGTGCGCACCCTCTGACAAATATGTCCAAAACCAGTGCTTCATCTACACCATGCCGTCTAGCGATATTGCACATGTTGTCGAAAGTTGCGTAATCAAAAGCTCCCTTAATGATGACGAAAATGCCCAGCACGTATTCTTTCCTTTCGAGTGCGCATTCAATTCTCCCAACTAGGTTTTGAAGCGCAGTCTGGCAGAATTTTCCGCGCTGATAAGCATGCTTCACTTCCTTGAGAGGATGCATTCGAAGGGCAGCTTTGCGCTCGTGTAACTCAACTAGTCTCTTTATGCCTTTAAGCAAGACGGATGTTAGACTCATTGGTTTAAAACACTTGGCGACTGAGTCATTTTCTTTCCCTATTTTGGAAATAAAGACAAAATTATGCTTTGAAGATAAGATTCTATGATATATTATTTAAGAAATTGTACTAATATTCTAGTATTAAGGCGAATACGCCAAATCTTTGCAATGTAAATCTCTGCAATATCTTACAATTGTAAAATTTCTCCAACAATAAATACGTAAATACACAACTAAAAGACCATTTTCACCGTGCGCCAAGGAATAAGTATACAGGCAAGTGACAAACTAGCAGTGAAAATTCTTTTCAAAGTAGGGAGCAGCTGTCTTATATCTTTTCGCAGCATAACAGGGTGTATCCCATCAGTAACCGGCGTCTTAAAGCTATCAAAAGATGCCATAACAAATTCAATGGCCTCAGACGTTACCATACGTGACGCTATATGCGAGCTACGCCGAGTTGTTTTCATCGTTTCAGTTCCTGTTACTGAAGAAAGAGTATGTAACCAGCCGATGACAGTCTGATTTTCCGGGAAATGAGTCTGAAGCAGTAAACTGAGAGTTTCCGCTTTAGACTAAGTAAAGCTACCATCAGATTTTCTGTGTACATCCAGATTTGTCGATTTTTCTCGTTTGAGGACTTAAACCAATTTGCTGGTCGCGCTCAGGGCTTTAATCTATTTGCAGAAGATCTTATAAGAATCATTCTTCGATTTATGAATAAGCTTCTTATATTCGATTTCCCTACGAAGATATTGAAGCTCAGCATTCCACCAGGGAACCAATTTTCTGCAGGGAGGTTTTCTGACATGTAAGTTCAAAACACTTGGTGATGGGGTTACCCAGGTTATGGAGGGTACCTTCACCAATTCTTTCGTTCTGAGCTTAAGTAGGGCTTAAGTGGATTTCTCTCATGTCTAAACCGTGACCAGTCCTTCTACTGTCTACGTCCGTCTACGCATACCACTTAGACCACACAGACGTTTATTCCACACCCATGGTTTCTGAATGGATACAATGTGATGATTCTGCTACTAAGAAGAGCGGTAGCAGCAACTGGAATGCAACCTTGCAATCTGAGTAAAAACCAGAGATTTAGACTGCCGAGCATGATCCATCTTTTGACTATTTGGCATTAAAGTTGTATAGAATCCTACCAAGGCCGAAATAGGGACATGAATCATACACAGATTTCAGAGTCGCGACAGAGCCCTTATCCATTCTCACAACAAGAGTGGAGCACTCTTTTTTCAGAAAGCCACACTCTTTTTTTAGGAATACACATTCCAGGCCCTCGTGTCAAGTCCCGGAGTCTGCGCACGTAATCGCGTCAGCACATCCCCCTTGTTTCCAGGTTTTCCCGGAATCTAGCAGAAGGCGCACGTCAATTCAGACGTCGCTGTTAGGGGCAGCTCACAACGAAGGTTCCATTCATCAGAGTAAACCTCTCAGTCTGAATACAGAATCCTGTTGCTGAAGCTAGCTCCAGTAGATGATACTCGCAGTATTTGCAATCTGCGCTGGTCACTCTACTGTCACTGTCAGCTCTCCCTAACCTGACCTTTTTAGAGGAGATTGCCGCCTCTTTGTATGAAACTGCTTCTCTCAACTGTTTACAGTAATTTGGATCTCATTTCCGGAGATCTTCCCCTCCTTCGAGGGGCAGTCTTTAGTTCTCTTCGTCTTAAGGTTTTTCCTTTGATCTTTGTGGATGGCCGCATCTGCCTTATGACTTTGATTACCATAACGTGGGAGGAGGAGACATCACATTCTCTCTCCCGAGCAAGGCTGTCCTTGGTGGCCGTTTTCCGTTTGCGATCGCTCTTAACTTTTTCGGTTCGAGCTCCCATTCCTTTCGGACGCCGCTTTGGGACAGCCTTGCCAGTTTGAAGGTTGATGGGACCCAAAAACCGCTTTGCCTTCTGCGCTCAGAGTCTGCCTGTCAGCATCATCGCCTTTTTCGGCGGTAGCGCCCATGTTTGGACCCTGAACAATTCCAGCTCCATCAATTTTGGAGCCTGGTGTGCTCCTGTTGGCTAGTTGATCCTTACCAGTGAGAGGAGAAGTTTTAGCGGCACATAGCACCCTTCGCTAGCCACCGACGCTTTCTGCGCTGCACACCGCCGACCTAACCCTATCAACTACTTTCCCCAGAGGTTTGCCTTAATTCATAGTGCCTTCAGCTGTGTCAGCCTTTTTCACGATTTTCAGGCAAGCCTTTTTCTTTTTTTTTTGGTACTTAGCAGTACAATCTGGGGCTCGTTCAATCTTAGTGATATCCCGTGCAACGCCGCCGTCTGTTGCCTCTGTTTGTTATACCAGTCATGCTCAGTCCAGACAGGTGAGCCGCAGGAATAGGTGTTCGTTCCGAATTGCCGAACTGAGTTTAAAATAATTGGTAGGACCTCCAAAATCCTTGCCCCAGTCAGATCGCGGGTGGATTTTCTCTATTGCGGCTGCCACCTGCAGTTCTTAAACCCCCCCTTAAGCACCTTCCATGTTTCACTGTTCTGTTCCATGGCATATGGTATATATGATATGGTCCTTTCCATATCGTCCTTCCAACTACGGTACGGCGTCCCTGGCGGTGTTTTTCTTTTAGATTTTTCACCTATTATTCTTTTGTTGATATGCAACCTTTTATTTATTTCGATCTTTTTGTAGTTTTTGGTAGTTAATACTGTTGCCAGAAAATTTAACTCGTCCGTTCTCAAAGCGTTTATCGAATTCAGTCAGGTGCCAGGTTTGGATCGATATATCGTATGAATCTCTCCTGTGTAACACCGTTTTTCATTGCTGCCTTCACTTCAGTAGTTTATCGAAATATCTTCTCCATTGAGCTGCAACTCTTTCGTTGACCGAAACAAGCTCCCCATTATCCTTCCGAATAAAACTGGATCTGACCTAGTACAACGTTTAGCCTCGCATACATTGCTCTCATGTTTTTAGCCGCGTATTATTACTTATTTATAGAAAATTTTATCCTTTGCTGACCTCCTTTCGTAGAGTTTGATATCTTGTATACATGATTTTTTTACTTCAATATCTTCCAGGAGTAGAGTCGTAGAGTACATTACGAGCTTTTAGGTTTTCCTCGCATTCTTCATGGAACTAAGGTTTTACCTTGAGGGATCTGCAATAACCTAGTTTGCTTTCCGCTGCTTCCTTTACAATACTGCTTCTTCCTGTTGACCATACTGGTATTTATGCTGCATACGAGGGTCCTCTAACTTTTCGTTGAAATTTTTTATACATTACTACGAGTATGTATGTCAGCTTCTCTGAATTTGAATTCAGTTTTTAATTTTGGCGATGATAAGGATGTCGCATGAATCGCAATCCGCTCCTCTGAATGCTTTGAAAGATAAATTCGGTTACGCGCTCTTCCATCCGGTGATATCCAAGTAGCCTTATGTATTCTCTTGAATTTGGATGTTGTGATTTTCATGATCATACTCGTATTTTATATTTTTTGAGAACCGAAACTAAGTGCTTTATGAAGCATAAAAACTTCTCCTTCTATAGTTGGCAGATATATCGCTTCTTTACTGCTTCTTTACCTCCTCTTTTTCTTCCGCACACAATGTACGTTCGGAAGTACATAGCTACAGGGGGTAGCTCGGATTTTGGCCAACGATATTCGGTCTTTGTAATATAACATACCACGTTTTTAAGTTCTGCACAATTTTGTTTCTATCCTGTCGTCGAATGTCCAATTTCGTTATATTTACTTATTTCATTGAGTTCTATTTAGAAGGCCACTTATGCATTCTTTTTCATAGAAGCTCTCCCTCAGATATATTTTACACATATTCAACATTAGAGTGTGCTAATTTTTTTGATGCTGCTTTAAGTGTGGTGTTTGAATGGTGTGTTGTTGTATTGTTGCAGTTCGGGCCTTACCTTAGAGTCAAATAAATACATAGAATAAATAATAAATAAATAAATAATAAATAAATAGACACTGACAATATTTTTAAGGGACCTGAAATCACATTTTTATGGATTGATTTAAATGGTATAAATTTTATTAGTACATTAGTATATCTTCTACTACAATCGAGTCCTAAAAAATCGGTACCGTCATTGGCCATTACCTCAAAAGTTTTAATAATAATAATATATAAGCAATATATTTTTGTAATTCGTATAGTAATCTTCAGACACGCCTTGGACTTAACTTTTATATATTTTAGCTTAAATTACTATTTGAATTTTTAAAAACTATAATCCAAAGCAATATGATAGCATCTTAGAAATGAGCACAACAGAAATAAGGGAACGCCTTCTGCTTATTCAAGTGAACTTCACAAACCTCGGAAATCATATTTTAATCTTATTCGAAGTGGTGCTTCTAAAGTTCTAGGTGAATACCCTCTTTAAAAACGATTATAATTTTCCCTACATCGAGCCCATTTAAAACCAGTGTACATATCTAATTTAATAACTCTGCAAAGCGTTTGATGTCCCCATTCCTATATAAAATATAGTAATATATTCATCATTTCTCAATATATTGAACTTTAAACGATAATGGGTAAGAGAGATGTTCAATTATAGAAATTTAGGTTAATTTTATTTCGGAACTCCACCGAAAGCCTGAGATTTATTCAAGACGCTACCGTGCTCTTTCGAAACAAACAATTCAATCAGTGAATTAAAGTATTGTTGCAGTCTTACCTCGAAAAACTGCAATGCAAATTCTTTGCCATTTCCTTTCAGAGAGTACAACAATCGTCCAAATTATGCTCGCATACAATACATTAGAATATAGTATTTACCACGATTACAGTTACAACTTTTGTTTGATTTCAGGTGTCACGGCCAATGCTTGATAAATCCTTTTATCGTAAAGTTCAAAGTAGGAAAATTTTTACACACAGGGAGTCTTTTGAAACCATTATCGCGAAGACTGAGGAGAAATTATCAAAGGTAAGTGAGTCTTTGAATGTTTTAAATGTGCTTGACAGACACTTGCCTCCACTTAGAATTGTGTTCATCGATTCGCATATTTTTTATAGATATTTGGTACTATTTTTTTCGTGTCAAATGTTCTGTCACGTTTTCTTATTCCCCCTTTATCTATTATTGCAGTGTCGTCTGGATTACAAGCAGTGTTATGTGGCTCATAGACAGAATCCAACACAGATGTCCTTAGCTGAGTATATAGATGCTCATAATGCATATGTACAACAACTACATGCCACAAATGCTATGCTGGAGATGTATCACTGTGAGACGGTGCCGCAACTTATGCAGGAACTAGAGGAGATACACAATGACCTAAGCAGTATTATAGCGGACTCTATATTGCAAAGTGCAGATGTAATAGCAAACAAGGTAAATAAAGGTTGAAATTTTGTTTGGATTTTAAATAATAAAGTGACATAGGTAGAATCATGGGTATAATTATAAAAGTTCTAACTGTCAAACGTCAACATTCTTATATTGACTAGAAAGTTGTTTTCTATTTAAAAACCATTTAAAACTAAAAGTCAGTTTTCGCACCTCAGGTGATATAGTTAATATAAGTATAAGGAGTACAAATTATTCGACCCGATTTCTTGTAGTTAAAAAGTTAATAACGTAATTAAAATTTAATTTATTTCAAAACAAAATTAATTAACAGATTAATCGATGTATTGTCCATTGCTTGTTATTACTATTTTCCATCTTTCAGGCAATTTTCTTATTCTATTTGGAAAAAAAATGTTTCGTCTATTGAGGCAATTTTAGGTTTCTGCGAAAGAAGTAAACCGGTGACCTGCTAGATCATGCTGCATCTGTCGGAATAACCAGTAATCGAAAGGGGCAAAGTCTGAAGAATACGGCTGGTGTGGAAGAACATCATACTTAAACGTTTTGTCGTCCAAAAAGAAACGCAGGGCTCCAACACAGTTATAGCCTATAACGACGCCCGTATTGTATTCGACAGGTTGTAGCAGCTTATAGTACACAACACCCTTTTGGCTTTGATGTTGATGTGGAGATCGATGGGAACGAATCACGACGCTTAGCGTTTATTTTTTCTCCTTGGAATTTCCCATCCCAAGTCACAGTCCGATGTAACAAAACCTTTTTTTTTTGCCTTTGAATTAACTTCTAGCAAGTGAAAGATCGCCTTTCGACATCTTTGGTTTAGTCTTCGATTTTTTTCGGTTGTCCAGAGCGAGGCTTATCTTTACCGTTGAAATCACCATTCTCAAATGTTGAATTGTAATCTTACAGGAAAGAGAGCGCCGTGGCGCAGTGGGTAGTGTGTCGGCCGCTGACGCATGATGAGCGAGTTCGGATCCTGACAACACCAACGCCATCACATTATTATTTCGCGGCTTCTCTCCTCGGCGGGGTACTGGCAAAACCCTCCCTAGGCACCCTTGCCTTGAAAAAGCTTCTCGGCTCTCGCCGTTCGGAGATGGCATTAAGTTTTAGGTTCCGTTCACTTGTGTGAAAAACAAATCGCACACAAGCTTGGCTCTGACTCTTCATGAGCTGCAACGCCATCTAAGGTGTCTGTCTGGCAGTACAATGGACCAGCATTTGTGTCTGAGTGCTCCAACAGATAGATAGCAGGAGTCTCCAAAGAAAGAAAGAAAGAAATATTACAGGATTTATCAGTTGAAGCATGGTCACCACACGTGTAATTAAATACACGTCCAAAATCGAGAGCTCTAGTCACCAGTAATTCGATGAGCTTGAGCTGCACTATTTCCAATTACAATCTCTTGCAAATGTTATTTAGTTATCACAAAATTTGATATATTCAAGATACAAAAAACAAGGTTTCTTATGAAATTTAGATTAGCTGGACCTATGAAACTTTTGTAACAGCCAGAGCCATCTTTTGAAAGCGGACCGAACTAATTTGTACATCCGGCACATGTGTAAAATATTTTTTTAAAGGAGAAATCAATCATTGATTACTTGCCCCATTATGTAAATAAATATCAATCCAGCATTGCTTAATTAGTCGTCACTTTGGTCCTGAACATATCACTCATACATATTCAAAATCTGTTGATGACGTGTTGTCTTAAAAGACTACACTTGCCACATACTCGTACATCGTATAAAGCAGTAAATGTTGTATTCCTTATATAATATTTAAAGAATTGTTGTATTCCATATATTTTAAGAATTTAGCGATTCTACGATCAAGCCCATGGGTCTGAGTAGTATGCTGAATACCAACAATAGTAAAGTCACCTTTGCAACATTCTCCTTAAATTTTTGTTTAAGGAAGATTTAAGTATAAAGTAGAATTAGGACTAAATGTTCGGTATGTACCGTGATATAGTTTAATGACTAAATCCGGCTGGTTAAACGTTAGATAATTTTCAGATAAAATAAACATAAGTTATAAAAAAACGATCCTTGGTGAACCTGCATTAAATTGTGCATTTTAAGTTTGTATCTAACAAAAAGAAATTACATATCGCCGAGCGAGTTGTTTTTTCTTCAAATCGAATATCCGCTTCCGTTAAATTCCATGTTTTATTCATTACATAACAATCTTATGTATAATCGACTTTTCGCTTGTACTATGAGATCTGAGATCCAATTGCATGGTCGATTTGTAAAATTTGATAGTAAATTTTGTTATGTTTTGCATTCTTGACAATTCTACGCTTTAATTTTTTTTAATATATCTACTTCGCTACGGACTCACTTCATAAGTTTCGCTATCCTAACTACTACTCGTATATGCGTAATATTCATCTTTCTTGAGAAATTTTTAATTATTGATTTGCCTTTAGCTAAGTTTGGTTTCCAACATCTACTGTATTTCTATGAGACGGAAGATGTGTAAGGAGTTTACCAAAAGATGATAGCTTTTGAAATATAAGTTTGATTGAAATCATCATCATTTGTACCTTTGAATTGCTGTTTGTTTTCCCTAACGGCATTCATTTTCCATCGCGTCAATACAAGTCCTTGAGTTGTACGTCGTAAAACTGTGATAACGTACCACAATACCACTGTCTAATGCGAACTGTCGGGACTAGTAAACGTAATAAATTAAAATCCGTGCCTGTTCTTCAAAACATATTAACTTTGCAATTTGCCTGAGAAACGAGGTTCCGCCTTTTTTCATTTTTAACTTCTTTCGTTGTCAGCGACACCAAGGCGCCGTGATAATATACAGAAAATCCTGACGTCAATCTATTAGTTGCTTACCGCCCATTGTTTTAATTTCAAAAAAATCTAATATATTTTTGTGAGCAAAATTGAATCAGTATTTTTATTTTACCTTCTAGGCATCAGAGCAGGCGAAACGTTATTCTTGTTTAACATCCCAGTGCAATGCTGTATCACCACAACAGGACCTGACCAATTTCGTCCGCCTATTACCCCTGCCGATGAATTCACAAAAAGTTCCTAAACGATCATTTGCCCCACCCCAGCCCCCGGGCGAGGTAGAAGACGTAAACGAATACAATGTTAGTAAACATGTAAAGAAAAGCAATCAATTGAGCGCGTGCAACAAAAATCTATTCAATTTTCTTATAATCCTTTGTTGACAAATCCAATTGTTCGCTTTTAGGATACGGTGCCGCTACTGCGGGACGAGCTTGTGTTCGAACGCAATTCATCCCTGCAATTACGTCCAGCATTGGAATCCCTCAAGCGCGAGGCCGCCGACTTGGAATTGCAAATACGGCAGCTACAGGTTTGTGCGCATCCATTAAAAAGGATTTACATGGATAAGGGCAAAAAAAAAAAAACAAAAAATGAAAATAATCTCTTTGGTATCCCTGTTCAACTTTTCATTTTGATTTCTTTTCATTTTCAAGGACTCGGTTGATTCACTTACTCGCACTCAATCGAGAGGCATTGAAGGCCAGCTTTATAATAAAGTTAATGAATTACAGGAAGATCTTTCGATAAAAAAGTTTGACTTAAGGGCAAAACAAATCCACTTCGCCGCTGTTCGCGCACAGGTAAGTTCTTACTACCTAAGTTTCCCATACATTTTTTATATTGCATTTATTTTTGTGGTTTATCCATAAATGCCTGGGTGTTGTTACATCGTGTACAACGCGAACGTAATTACTTATTTTTTCGAAATGTTCTCGAAAGCTTTCCTAATGTTTGCTTGGAGAACTACCACTTCTTTCAAACAAACCACTTCTTCCCAAACATGGCAACATTTACTAAGTTTTCAATAACTTCAGTTAGCAGAATATCATAGTTTTTATTAAGCAGGGCGGATTGGATATAATAATTAGTTGGAGTTTAACACGCAATGCTTCAGTTGAAGTAACATCTTCTTTGTTGATAGAAAGGATTCTTCGGAATATGTATATGAGTTGTTTATATTCCTTATGGCTCGTATTGAAAAGAAAAGTTCATTATTTATATCATGCCTTATACTTAAATAGTACTGAGAGTCCCTTCAGAATGATTAGATGGTTTATATTGTTAAATTATACTAGAGCGATATATTATATTACCATTCACTCCCAAAGATATTTTAGATTCCTCTAATAAGATAAGTAAGTAATTTTCTTCCGATCTTAAAAGTACCGGCATTCGTTCTTAATATTTAACATATCTGTGCTTGTTAGCCAACACATTCATCCTAATTTTTGTAATTACCGGGAAAGTAAATAAGGTCAATACTGACGATGACAATTATCCAAAACACCTTAATTTATCCCCAGGACAATAAGTACATTGGCCATTACTTTCCCTTGCCTAATCGGACACGACCACATCTGACAATCTCAAGTTCTATATTTGATTGTGCTTGCCCCCACAACACATTGGTTCAACTTTTGACATAGAGGTAGTCAGGACGTGAAACTTTCTGACAGCCGCATATTGTTGGAGTTGCCTTGGTGGAAAGTTTCTTCCCCTATATTATAATTGAATAGCTATGTATTGGACATAATTATGTACTCTTGGTGTTAACGTTACTACTTGTGGTTTTCGTGTAGATGTTATATTGACTTAATGTATACTGACAAATTCAGTTAAATCGGTATATATTTCATAATAGTTTCATTCATATTTAATTATATTAAGAGTATCCATTAGTTAACTTAACATCTGTCCCCGACATTCAATCCATGTAACACAGCTGGAAGTGTAAGTGATGTTGTGTTGGCACATGTGTCCCATAGCTTTCGTGCAAAATGAAAATATTTAAGGAAACACAACAGATACCCAAACTTATTTATTCATATATAAATTAAGCATGAGTTTTAGCACAAGATAAAACGAGAAAAACATTTCCTATTCTTTCTTGGATGCATGTATATTTCATACGCATAATAAAACATTGTACAAAATTAGAACTTCTTAGTGTGTATATTGTTAACGCTTTTGGTAACGTTACGGAAAAAAACGTAAAAATAAAAAAAAACTACTTATATGCGAGTCTATACCAGGATATCTAAAGAAAGAATAGCAGGCTTAAAGACAGTTAAATTGACGTATTCTTTTTCAATTATCTCAGGATGAAAATAGCACTATTACGCCAAACCACTGCGTATATTACCTATTCATTTTTAGGAAAGCTTTATTAAAAAACCTAGCTGCTCAATTCTATATACATATAATCATGTATGTATATGTACATATATACAGGGTGTCCCACGAGCAGTGTGCCAAAAAGCTAGAGCGTGTAGGTCTAGTCAAGACAAGAAAAAAATCGTATGGGAGGGGGGGGTCTATTTCCCCCCGTTTAGCCGGAAGGGGCGATTTTCTAAAAAAATTTACTTAATTTGGAAAAAAAATTATTAAAAATCAACAGTTACATCCACAATGCCGTGATATACCTTTTTGTAAAGCCAGAAACCTCTTCTTTCATCCTTATTTTAAATTAAGCTGTTCTAAGGAGAAGTATTTGAGAAATTAATTTTCAAACTCAAAATTTTGAAAAAAAAAATGTTTGAACTACTTTTTTTCAAGATTGTATGTAATTAAGTAGTAAGTTTTTTTCAAAAATTCAATGCTCTTATTAGTTTTTAGTTAAAAACAGAAAACCGGATGCAAAAATGTCTTGTAGTTTTTGAGAAATTAAAAAAAAACCCGAACCATTTTTTTCTAAGAAAAACCTTTTTTTTTTGTTTTAACGCGGCTGGACTTGTAAGCAAATTAATGTATGAAACATTGACCTCTTTTTTTATTATTTTTAAAAAAATTCGGAGTTTTATGAGGATACAATAAAGTGACACAGTATTGGAATAACCCCGGATTAATCCTTTTTTTCATTGATAACGCCTGAAAACTGACCTGCGAATTTCGTCTGGGTACGCCCGCCGCCGATGGGTTCTACCCGAATTTTGGATTTGGTCCGACGCAATCTCTCCCGTAGTACAAGGAGGATGGCTATTATGCTTGGAGTGCCCAAATCTAGAGTATGGAGAGTGCTTCATACCGAAAACTTACACCCGTACCATTTTAGGCCAGTTCAGGGACTCACCTCAAACGACAAGTTTTTGAGAGCAGAATTTTGTCGATCATTATTGCTTCGAGATGAAACTGAACGAAACTATTTTGCAAGAATCTTCTGGACGGATGAAGCACAGTTTACCAGAGATGGGGTTACTAACTTCCACAATTTGCATCATTGGAGTAGCACCAATCACACAACAAGAAACAAAATAAATCACAACACCGCTTTAGCTGTAATGTTTGGCTTGGTATTGTTGGACAAACTGTAATCGGGCCCCGGTTTTTGAATGCCGTTATTAATGGAGAATCATACCTGCAATTCCTACGAGACCTTTGCCCGATTTGATGGACAACGTTCCTTTGGCCATAGCAGATAATTTAATCTACCAGCAAGATGGAGCACCAGCACACTAGAGCTTACGGGTTAGAAACTGGCTGAATGATCATTTTAGTGACCGTTGGATCGGAAGATGGGCCCCACGGAATGGCCACCTAGATCACCAGATTTAACTCCTCTAGATTTTTATGTGTGGGGATTCATGAAAAATTATGTTTTGCGAAGTGGAAATAGTATCTTTGGAACAACGGATTGAAGTCACTGGAGTCAAATTGCAGGAAAATTTGTCAAGCATAGACTTATGTGCAGCCATTAGAAGGAGATATAATCTTTGCCTTCTAAAAAATGGGGATCATATTGAAAATTTATTATAATAAAACTCCGAATTTTTTAAAAAAAGAGGTCAATGTTTCATACATTAATTTGCTTACAAGTCCAGCCGCGTTAAAACCAAAAAAAGGTTTTTCTTAGAAAAAAATGGTTCGGGTTTTTTTTTAATTTCTCAAAAACTACAAGACATTTTTGCATCCGGTTTTCTGTTTTTAACTAAAAACTAATAAGAGCATTGAATTTTTGAAAAAAACTTACTACTTAATTACATACAATTTTGAAAAAAAATAGTTCGACATTTTTTTTTTTCATTTTTTTTCAAAATTTTGAGTTTGAAAATTAATTTCTCAAAAACTATTCCTTACAACAGCTTCGTTTAAAAACAAGATCAAAGAAGAGGTTTCTGGCTTTACAAAAAAGTATATCGCGGCATTGTGGCTGTTACTGCTGATTTTTAATAATTTTTTTCCAAATTAAGTCAATTTTTTAGAAAATTGCCCCTCCCGGCTAAACGGGGGGGAATAGACCCCCCCCTCCCGTACGATTTTTTTCTTGTCTTGACCAGGGCTACACGCTCTAGCTTTTTGGCACACTGCTCGTGGGGCACCCTGTATATTCAAACATAATCATGTTGGCTGGCACTCGTCTTTTTCGTTCTGAGTAGTCAGAATTCTTAATTGCGTCTGCCAGCAACTCACTCGCTCACTCTGGATGCCTGAGACCTCACCAAGGCTAACAGACCTCAGTCCGTTCTCAGACTCATGTTAACTTGATGACGCGCCCAGCCTCCAAAACATCTAGCAGAGATAAGCTTCTCATATTCACTTATGTTGGGTGCGATTTGTTTGTCCACACAGGTGGAGAGGACGGGACCAGTTTAATGCCGATTCCAAACAAGGCAAGTGTACTACCGGGGGTTTGGCCTGTACCCCGCCAAGGAGAGAAGCCGCGAAATGAACATTCTATGGCGTTGGTGCTATCGGGATTCGAATTCGCTCATCGTGCATCAGATGCCGACACACTACTCATTGGGCCACGGCGCTCTCACTCCTTGTCATACCGAAGGTTTTCTTAGCCTCAGTGAGACAATCGTCTTGAAATATACATACGAGTAGATAATGTTCAAGCGAAGCGTCGTTTATTGAGATATAGATACTGTGCAAGTCATATACTAAGATATCTAACCGCATTTCTCACTGCTCATGTCCATCTTGCCCAATGATCGGGAATTTCTTCAAGTTCTTTCTGAAAAAGTATTTAAACAGATCAAAACAGTATTGTTTCTGACTTTTGTAAGTTAATTTTTAACTTTCAATCATCGCAATATCTCTTAATAAGATCAAAGTCACACTGCAGTATTGATGACCTCAATTTTTGGACCTGATCTGTATACCAGTAAATCATCTGCATACGACTGAGTGGCTGAGAAATACTATAGGTATAAGATCGCTTGTGTAGATGATAAACGGTATCGGAGAATTAACCCCTCCCTGTTGTAAACCGTATTTAATTTCAAAGATCGTGTTCTAAGTAACGTTGTTACATTTAACGTAATTCATATATAGAAGGTGGTTTGGCATGCCTAGCCTAGTGAGCTTATAGAACAGACGGGTTCGAACACCTTTTAAAAATCGACCAGACAAGTACTCGTACATTGGTTTTTTGCCTCAGACGTGAAGCCCGTTTTGACGCAGCGTATCATGTCACGCCTTAAAACCACTGATTGTCCAGTTTTATTTCTTATTCCTCAACCCGTTTGATTAGAGTTATGTTTACTGCTTTTTCAAAGACTTTGGTAACATTTGGAAATAAACTAAGGGTTTTTTTGTTATCTCTATCTGTTCATCGAGTATGAAGTATGTTAAAGTATGTATGATAATGATCAATAACAACAGTGAATAGCTGCGTATACCTTTGCTTTGGGTCTTTCATTAGTTTTACTCAAAGTAATCCGAGGAAGATAAACCGATTATCACATCCAAAAGTTCATATCGACCTGCGTTAAAACTCGCAAAAAAATCATTGTTTTATCGAGTTGTTTTACGGAGTTTATTTTAATTTTCTTATCTCATTTATAAAAGAAATTGTATTGAGTGAAAATGTCGGCTGGTACGCGTACGAAAGTTGCTCAAAATGCTCAGCACAGTAATTTCTCGCGGTCGAGAAAAAATAATATTTAGTCTGTTCAATGAGGCTGTTCTGGACTGTTCTAGACAGAAAAGTAGAAGTTTTGCTGTTCAGTGACAAAAATTTCTGTCCGAAAGTGTTCTGCTTGGTGTTCAGTGACGGTGTTTCGGACACTTCAGAACACCTGCACTTCTGCACCTACTCTGGAGTCAGAACAGATTCGCGAAAAGTGTCAGAACAGATTCGTGAAAAGTATCAGAACAGATTCGTGAAGAGCAGCTTTCAGCTAAAGTTCACGTTAAGACATATGTACATATCATCACTGAAAAATGTTGTTGACGAGTCACTAATCACATTAATTTCACTATCAGTGCCCACCACAACTCTTCCAAGGCATTTTTATGTGAATTTACTTTTGTTTATCATTTAATTCTAAAACATGTTTATTACAATCTGACATATAAGATGCTTTTTGACAACTAACATATGGCTGTACTTTTCTGTTCTAACTTGATCTGACAGTTTTCACGAATCTGTGCTGTCCTGTCCTGTTCTGATCTGATCTTTTCGTCATTGAACACAACTATTGACACGGCTGAATTATGGTCGCGTATCGAGAAGAAATTTGCGGTGCTCGAAGATCAGCTTAATACGAAACTATGTCAACTTGCCGCTATTGAGGAACGGATTCTCAGTAAAATGAGGAATAACTACGTTATTCACCGCAGTGCACTCAAATTAAATAAGTCCGGCAAAATATTCACCGTGCATGTCGTCAGTGAACAAGTGCGAGTGCGTACGCTCAATGGTGAGTCCATGATAATTACCTGCAAGGAAGACCTGGCGAAGTTTTGATGCTGCTTTTTTTAAACTTTTTTTTTTTTTTTTTTCATTAAGATGAATTTTCAATTTATTGTTTATATTCTTTATTATTGTAATCCGTCCTCTTCTTTCCACTATTCTCTTTCCTTGTCATGGCTAATGTTGTTGTTGCTTGCGTATATTTACATTTTTCTCCAGTTGTTTTTGTGTTAACTTTTCTTCGTTTATGTGTCATTTCTTTCTGTTACCAATGCCTAGCTTTGATATCCAATTAGAGAACATTGGGAATATTGATAGTCCACTGATGAATGGCACTCAGAAGATGAAGACTTCAATGAATATTATGTGTAAAGATAGAGAAGGTATACGAATGTGCCATTTGAATTCTCAAAGCATGGTCAATAAACTTGATGAAGTACGTTTTTTTTGTTTGAGGATGGTTGTATGGACATTATTTGCATTTCCGAAACATGGATGAAACAAGGTATGGAGGGGAATCTGTCTAAGTTAAATGGTTATAATTTTTTTCCTTCAAGCCGTGTTAATAAGCGCGGTGGAGGAGTCGCAATATATGTAAATCTTTAAAAAATCGACTGAACTAGATGAGACCGAGTTCATATTTGTCGAAATAACGATTGACAAAAATAAATTTTTAGTTGGTGCGGTATATATGGCACCAGATGTAGGAGATTATACTGTAGTCAGGAACCAGCAAACGGCATTGTTTGCGGTGATCTTAACCTAGATGTTTTAAATGGCAGGAACAAAAAATTTATTGATACAATTGACTCATTAGGTTTTTATCTAGTTAACTCTGCTTATCCGACAATCATTATGATCAAATTGGTGCCCCTGGTTTTTCTTTCCATGATTTAATTGTTTTGTGTTTAAACATTTTCCCGTCTGCGGAGCATAATATTGTCAATGAGTTTCGTCACTTTCCGTCGGTTAGCAATATTAACCGTCCCTGTTTGATGATTGCCAAAAGCTAAATTGGTCGCCTTTGTATTGTACATCTGATGTAAATGTTCAAGTTTCGCTGTTCAACTCTTGTCTTGATTTCCTATTTAATAAGCTTGTGCCACTAAAAACTAGAAAGACAAAAACTAGCAAAATACCATGGCTCACCCGGGAGATTAAAGGGTTGTTAGCAAAACGAGATACTCTTTTTTTACAGATGGCGTCGATACAAATGCCAATGGATGTATGATGAGTACAAGCGCGTGCGTAATGTTGCTACTTTGCTAATCCGCAGATCAAAAGCTGCGTATTATAAAAGCAAATTTAGTTTGAGCAAGTCAAGTGCAGAGTTTTGGAAAACCATTCGTGAGATTGGGATTACTAATAGAAAAGAATCTATTGACATCACTGTTGATCTCAATGAGCTCAACCAAAGATTCGTGCAGTCGCCACCACAGACGCATATTCTGATCGATTCTTCTGTCTCTCAGACCGTTTTTCTAAATACACGAAGGAGTTTCCTTTTGCAAAATATCGATGCCCTGTCTGTAGGCGAGGCAATCCTCTCTATTAAGTCAAAAGCACAGGGTTTAGATGGCGTTCATCCAGACATGATTAAGATACTTTTGCCATTTGTATGCAAATATATAACCCATATTTTCAATACAATGCTTACCACTGGGGTTTATCCTGATAGATGGAAATGTGTCAAAATCATGCCTCTCCCTTAATCGAATTCAGGGAATAATGTTGACTTCAGGCCGATTGCAATTTTGCCTTTTTTAAGCAAAGTTTTTGAAAAATTTATAGCAAAACAAATCAAAACGTTTCTTGATGAAGAGAATCTGATAACAGAGTTTCAGTCTGGTTTTAGGAATAAGCAGAGTTGTATTTCTGCAGCCTTAAAAGTAAGTGATGATATCAGATCAGGGTTTGACTCAGATCTCGTAACGTTAGCTGTGTTCTTAGATTTCTCGAAAGCTTTCGATTCAGTAAATCACTCAATCTTATTGCACAAACTAAAAAGTCAATTCAGTTTTGAAGAATCTGTGTGTAAGCTAATAACATCATACCTTTACAATCGCATGCAAATTGTATACTGTGTTGTTCCCTGGGGCGTACCTCAAGGCTCTGTTTTGGGTCCTCTTCTGTTTTCACTTTTCATTAATGACATTTCTAAATGTATTTCAAATTGCAAATACCACATTTATGCGGACGATGTCCAGATATAACATATTTATAATCAATTTTCGCAGTCGAATGAAAAAGATGGAATTACAGCGGTAAATATTGATTTGAATGCTATTTTCATCTGGTCACAATAAAAACAAACTGGTGCTAAATTCTTCAAAAACGAAAGCCCTTAAATTCGATAGACATTTACAAAAAATAGAGAGTACTTCAATGGTACATATTAATAATTGCCCAGTTGAAGTCGTCAAAAAAATTAAAAACTTGGGTATTTACTTCAATGGGCAGCTAAGTTGGCGTGATCACGTAAATCACATTGTGTCTAAGGTTTCTGGTATTCTTCGTGGCTTGAGTCCAACCAGGCGTTATTTACAGCAGGGATTAAGATGAAACTTATTATGGCGTATGTTTTACCCTTAATTACATATGGGTGTGAAATCTTCTCAGATTTAGAATCGGACTTGGCTAGAAAATTTAATGTCGCCTTTAACAGCTGCGCTAGATAAAGGGTCCGCCATCTAACGTTTTTTTTTTCAAGTAGTGCTTATTTCGTGAATGGTAACACTTAGCTCATGTCTGATTTGACAGATAATTAGTTTTATCCTTCCGCTAAACGAATATGGTTGTGTATATGCTTGAACAACCCTTCGCTAAATGGGCCTGCGATCGACTTACAGAAGATGCCGATTTTGCCAAAAAAATCATCTTTTCAGATGAAGCTCATTTTGATCTTAGCAAAATTGTCGCATTTCGGGCACAGAAAACCCGCACGCATACATTGAAAAGCCGGTGCACCCAAAACGAGCCACTGTTTGGTGCGGATTTTGGTCCAGAGGCATAATTGGGCCATTTTTCTTCGAAAATGAGCAAGAAGTGGCCGTTACACTCAATGGCGATCGTTATCGGGCCATGTTGAACGAATTTTTGTTCACAAACATTGAAGAGGAGGATATTGGCAACATTTGGTTTCAACAGGAAGGCGCTACGTGCCACACAGCCGAAGCTACACTCGATGTTTTGCGCCCTGTTTTTGAAGATCGCATTATCGATGTCGAGATCGCCGCAGAACTGATGTCGTTTGGCCACCTCGGAGCTGCGATTTGACACCGTTGGACTATTATTTGTGGGGTGCCGTCAAAGATAAGCGTTACGCCGACAAGCCAGAGACAATTGACGCTCTAAAGGACAATATTCGTGAAGCCATTGGTGAAATACAGCTGCACACAGTCGATAATGTGCTTAAAAATTGGACCGATCGTGTAGGCTACTGCATGGCCAGCCGAGGCAGCCATTTGAATGAAATTATTTTCCATTATTAACCGGAAGGATTGTACTTTCAAATAAAAAAAGAAATTTGAGAAAATATTCAGTAGTTTTTTTTATAGCATTTTCAAAAAAAAAAAAATTATTTGGCGGACCCTATATATATTTAATATAAGCAGATTCGATCACATATCTGCTTTTACAAAAAAGATAATTGGTTGTACCCTACAGTCTTATTTAAACTATAGGACGCTTCTAAAACTTTTTAGGATCATTCATAACAAATCACCCAATTATTTGAAATGTAAGATCCAATTTGTACGCTCCCAAAGATCTTTCCAATTAATTCCTCCGAAACATAAATATTCATTGACAAGTCGACAATTTTTTGTACATGCTGTTCAGTTGTGGAACCGTCTTCCCCGACACCTAAGAACAATGAACACAGTACAGCAATTTAAAAACCATCTTTTTAATTTTCTTTTAAACAACAACATTTGAAATGATATCCATATTTTCCCATTTTCTGTCCCATCCTTTTCCTATATCATAGTTTTTTATATTTTTAATCAATTGAAATTGTACCATTATAGAATTAAGTACTTATTTGCCTGTGCAAACTAAAAAGTTTAAAACTTATCTGTACAGAGATGAATTATACAAATAAATTATAATTATAAAAAAAAAATTAATGTGCTCATTTTTCCTAGACTAAGTAAAGAGCGCTTGGACGGACGGTTAAAAGTTAAAAGTTATATTAAAAATACTTCATAATTTTTTTTTTGCAATCTCTGATGCCTGGAAAAATTCATTTTACTATTACTGTTTTTTTAATGTTGTGAAGACAGTCTAAATCATTTTTAAATTGAAATTTTTGGTAATTACACACATTGCAATTTCCTCTGAATCTGATTTTATACAAATATGTTATTGTAATTAGAACAAATGTGATTCCGAAATCTGGCTGAAAAGTACGAGTAAAACAGTATATTGTGATTTCTAAGAATATTCATAACGAATGCAAGGTAGCAATAAACAGGTGACGAATGGATATACGTATGGATTACACAGTCACCCATATTGTAATACTCTCGACCGTATGTGCAAGATACCATGCACTTATCCTGTGTTCAGCGCTTCCAATTTCGTTTAGTTTTTCGCTGCATTGAGAATTGCCCGCTCTATATAAATATTCAAATATCCACAATTATTAAGAGAAGATCGAATTTGATCACACACTACAGCACATTTCTTCAAATTTAAACTTGTGGTCTTAAAAACTACACCATATAATGAGTTCTCAGAAAGTGGATTATTTCATTGAAATAAAAGGGTTTTTTTTAAAGCGATATTTGGCTTCGTGTTCAGTGCAAAAAAAAATCAATTTGAATTGAGTTGAATATCAGCAATTGACTCGAGACGAAAAGTAAAAATATTGAGGAGGATCGGATGAAATAGGATGATCTCGTTCAACTATCGTGCGACTGACGAAGAAAAAAGAAAGTTTAGATATCTTGTATAATGAAAAGGACTCCGGGCGAAAGCACAAGTCAACCCATATGGACAGTGTGTTACAAAGAATTAGCATGAAAAATCGCTTTAAAGTGCTGCCTGCATAAGAGCAGAGTTGCGTGAATTCCTTCAAGTTCATATATGCGCCGAAATTGTAGGAGTTAGGTTTATAAGGGCGAGTGCATTGTCAAGCGAATGCCAAATGGTTTGGGGATGCTTTTCTTTTTTCTTTTTAGGCATATCGCCTTTCATTAATGGAAGCATGAACGCTCAAAGATATGAACAAGTTATAAGGAACTATTTGTTCCTAGCCATTGAAAAGCATCATTCCTATTTTCTCAAGTGCATTTTTCAATATGATTTTACACCTTTTCACCAAGCCAAATCGGTAAGTAAACTGTTATAAATAAATTTCTAGCGTTAATTTAATAAAGAAATTATTTTCCATTCAATAAGACATTTGACGCAGTTTCCAGATTAGATTTGCCGATTTTAATTTAATTGAACGCTTCATGTCACAGAACGTAAACTTGAAGTAAGCTTGGTGCTTTCTAGAGTAACCTTTAACGTCACGGGCGTAATATTGTAATATCACGTCTGGGGGATACAGGTATCCTCACATAAGTAAAATATATTCTTATCTTAGCGGAAGGGCGACGTACATCCGTACGTCGAGAGCCTCTGCAACGGACTGAGATTAGCCGAGAACGCGCGATCGTAGCTTGTCAATTTGCAAAGTTAAAAAAAGGCGCGTGGGGTCTGCTGAGACCCCGCCCGTGACGTTAAAATTAAAGCGGTTGTTATTTATAATAAGGATCAACCTGATTTGATTTTGTGCTCATATTATCATATACAATATAAACATCTTATAAACATAATAAGAGAATCTATTGTTTTCGCTTTCTTTGTTCATATCTTTTTCAAACATTAAATATACAAATGGAAATTAAGTAGAAATACTTATAAACTGGTGAATATTCAACAAAGCCTTCAATACCAAAAAGTATTGTATGATCGTAGTTATTAGCAATTTTTCAATCATTTCGATATGATCCGGTTTTTATGACCGTAAGTGTATATTTAAATCTATTATATGTATACATATACCTATATAATATATATACATTTATATATGTATATAAGATGTATTTTTTCAATTATATTTTTAGAAAATAATGTCGAAATTAGGGAATACATATATGTATGTACACTTAGCAGAAAAAGTCTGCGTACAGTATAGAATAGGGATTTATTTTATGAAAAAAATCGATGCACACACTATTAACGTAAGAACATTGTATGCCAGATTTATGATTTCAATCTAAAGGTTTTCCGAACATAAATTTTATCTGAAAAATTATAACGGTACATGCAAAAAACACACAAAAAGAGAAAAGGAACAGAAAATTACGCAGAAACAGTCTGCGTACAGTTGTCTTTGGCGTCGGAATTTACCTTATCTTTTGAATATTTGTATGCAAAGATCAGCTAATGGTTTTCCGTAATGATCAGGAGTATATTTTTGAGCGAAGTTATCTTTCATTTATTCTGTTAGGTAGTTTGAAATGGTTGGACAGAGAAAAGAAATTTGTTCAAGTGAACGTGAAATAATTATTAAGTTGTGGAAAGAGAGAAAAAGTTTAAGATAAATCGGCAGAACACTAAATAGAACACATTCATCTATACAAAGAGGTTTATACGTTCAAATCAACGGGAAGTTATATTTCAAAGCCGCGTTCTAGTCGCCCTTCTAAATTATCCGCAAGAGAAAAGCACAGTCTGATCGGATTAGTTAACAAAAAATCCATAAATAACGGCATCGAAAATTACAAAAAATATTGAGGAACAATTTAACAAAAAGGTCTGTGCAAATACTACAAGAAAAATTTTAAAAATAAGCTGGGTATAAAGGTCGTGTTGCTCGTAGAAAGCTGTTCATATCAAGAGTTAATCGGCAAAAAAGACTCAAAGACTGCACACGAACATCTCAATAAGCCATTGGATTTCTGGCAGAAAGTAATATGTATGTATGTATGTATTTACAGAAAAAAGCAAGTTCTGTATTTTTGGTATAAAATGTCGAAAGATTGTGTGGAGGAAGCCTCGTACTGCTTTTAGCAAAGAAAACCTACTTCCAACTGTTAAGCATGGTGGTGGTGGAGTAATGGTTTGGGGGTGTATGCATGGACCTGCATGGAAGTTTCAAAGAATCTACAATGAACAAGAATGGATACCTGGAGATATTAAAAACAAATATCAATCAGAGTGCGGATAAATTGGGTCTTAGTCGTCAATATTATTTCATGCACGACAATGACCCTCAACATACGACCGAAATTGTGAAACTTTGGTTGCTCTACAACGTCCCGAAACAATTGCATTCACCACCCCAGTTACCAGACTTAAATCCTATAGAGTATTTATGGGATTTACTCGAAAGGAGGATTCGGCAGAGGTCAATTACATTAAAGAAAATGCTCAAAACGGTTATAATGGAAGAACGGGCTAAGATCTCACGTGAGGATACTTTGAACCTGGCTAATTCAATGCCAAACAGACTCAGGGAAGTCATTAAGCAGAAAGGCTACCCCACACGATATTAAGTTTTTTTGTATTTTTAATATTCTCAATTTTTTTTAAAGTGTACGCAGACTTTTTCTGATGATTTTTTGTATCTGTTTTCACTTTTTGCGTGTTTTTATTACTATTTGTACTTGGATTGCTTTTAAAAATGTATCAAATAATGATTTGAAGTCGGATTATATTAATGTGAAATAAATATTTTATTTAAAAAGTTTAATCCCTCTATTTGAATCAAATATAATTCATTTTAATAGCTATACGCAGACTTTTCTGCTATGTGTATATATAATATGTATTTAAAAAGTGAGCAATTCGTAAAGCTTAAGTTTCGTAGATTGTGGGCTGCTTTCAAAACACTGTTTTGTGCGAAAAGCGAAATGTCAGTAACCAACTTTCAAAGCTTTTTTCGCATTGTATTCTTTTCTCCAACCATATGTGCTAAAAACAAGTTTTGTAAAGTTTAACTATCGATTACAGAAACTCCTGCTTCCATAGCTTTTTGTTTATTTGACGGCTATAGGCAAGCTTTTTTTTATCTTGAGAATCCATGGCTCAAGCCCACGCTTACAGTGTAGATTAACTGAATTCTCGTTTCCCATACGCGTAGCTTTAAAATATTTTGTCATTTTCAGTTATTGAAAAAAAATGGGTTCAGCCATTCAACAGGTCTCATCTGTCAAGGGAAATAATTTCAAATAACGGTGTCTTGTCTTCTGGTGATATAAAGTGAAAAATGAACCGCGAAAATACAAAAAGTTCTTGATAAACCAAAAAATACATCATCTACCTTTCGAAGTGTTTCGAAAATACAATAAAAAGTTAGCTTACAGCCCACGCACCCGTTTGTTTGTAGTTTTACTTTTCCTTCTTATCAAATTAATTTCCATTGACCCATTTCGCCCATTAGTTGGTAGTATTATATTTTGTTTTCCCCATCGAATCACAAATGCTTATTCTGGAATATCCTTTTCTAAGGACATTACTGTCAATGTAGGTCTTTAAGTACAGCTGAACTTTTACTGGAAGTATTAGAAAACTTGATTCAAATTGCGCATGTGACCAAAATTATCCGCAGATACGTCGGTCTCACTCAAACTCCTGTGAGCTAGGCAGCCAGTGGAGATTCCTGATGCAGCGCCTACACCAACGTCTGCTCTCCTTATTTGTCTAAAGAAATTTCAACTTTTGAATCTGTTAGTTTGTCTAGCGGGGTCAGCAAAGCGATTTCTACATCGTATAAATAACAGTTGCAATTGGATACCTTTTTTTCTTTTCTTAATTGTGGCCCTTAACATCGATAAGATTTCGCAACGGGAGTGGGAAAGCAAATATAATATTTGGGAGTGTTCAGTGTCAAACTGTGATAAGTCTCCATTTCGAATTCAAGTCATTGTATTTATATATAATAAGTTCTCTAGAAGCTCTCGCCCATTGTAGATAGTAACTAATTAAATGCACATTGAATTAAAATCAAATCTTAATAAGAATACGCATTGAATCCGCGGAATCGATATAAAAACGGGAAACCATCCATCATTACTGACAGTAAAAAAGAATTAATCGTCGAACTATCACAAAACCACCCCAAAACGTGTCACAAGAGTCACGTGCCATTGAGCAAGCATTTAATGAATGGCTTCGAGTCATATTTGTTTACATCCGTGATTGGAACTATAAAAAATATTTCTTGAATTGATGTAAATTTTATATAAATTACCCTAACCGACATGATAATTAAATTATAATCGTAGAACATAATCTAATATTTATGATAACCATAAATAATTGTGATAATATGGCATAAACCAACTAACGCGCACACCAGTAATAAACCTTTTCTTATTAAAATCCTTGCTATACAAAATTATACTATAATAAGAATCGTGATCGTTAATCTAATTCGTGTATTAGAGTTATTGTCAACATAGCACAATTAGCGTTCAAGACCCTTTTGTGATTATACTCCATTGTACTCGTATTGTACACGTACATTTGTATATAATGTGTCTGTAGTGTTCGTTCATAGCCATTTAGTGATCATTAGATATTGTTTAAATAAGCAAAAGTTTTAATTGCTGTTCGATAAATGGAAGCATTAAGATTTTTATTTAATTTCGAGTTTAAATAAATCCAAGTTTGCATATGAATGTAAATAATTAATAAAATCGTCTTTTGGACTGTAGAGTGTGTGCATTTAATCTTGATAAATTCAGAATACGAGTTAACTTAAAGGAAAACCAAAGGAAAAAATTACATAAAACAACATATTGGAAAGGTGATAATAAAATTTGAATAAGAGGGAGATTATAAAATTGATGCAAAATCCCTTCTGAAAAATATAATGAATATCTATTCAATATGAAAACAAATATTTATTTTAATAATATTAATAATTTTTATAGAATTTATGAAGAAACTTAAAATATATTATTTGCACTATGGAAATACTTTAATGATTTTATTTAAGGACATGAAGGGTTTTGATTATTTTTTTATGATTGCAAAATCTCTCATTTTATAATTGTTTGTCTAATTATTAGAAGTTAATATATTTGCTTTCACACATTCTTCTTATGCCTTTTTGAGATTTAAACACCTTATTATAAAAAGAATGGAAAAAGTGTTTTACTACTGCATATCTATATGAGCTTAGTTATATTCAAAACATTAGAAATGTTTGAAGTGCATTGTGTAGAATATGTCCACTTACTTCCTTTCCATGACATTAAATTTGTTTGGTTCTTTAAAGTTGTCAAGCCTTGACGTACTTTGCAATTAGGAAATTTCATTGATTATCTTTAACACAACTCTTCTGGTCGCATTTTGATGTTTAACTATTTAAACATCAATCAATGCCAACCTAACGGCTAAAGAATTCCAATTGGGATAGTATTATTTCTTCTTTGTTTTTATAAATATGGTATATGTATACGAAATTTATTTGAAAAAAAAAATATGGTACATTTTTATTTTTTTCGAAAATATTTATTTGCTCATTAATATATATTTTTTCCAGTTTAAAGTAACCGCCCGCAGATATAATATACTTGCGTCAGCGCTTTTTCCAATCCTCGAAGCTCTTCTGATATACGCTTTTTGGTGTAGTTTTGAGCCTTTCAAGCAATGCGGTTTTTATCTCCTCACTCGTGGCAAATCTCCGTATATTCATGGGTCTTTTCAAGTTTTACGAAGAGAAAAACAGTCACAGGGTTTGATCTGGATGAGGTATGATTATGGTATCGTTTTTCGCCGACAAATAACGCAAAAGTAACGGTGAGTAAACAGGTGCTTTGTATTGCTTTACGCAAACGGCGGGTAAATTTAATCTACTATTCTTTTTTAACCTTGCGTCCCTTTGGCAATAACTCATAATGAACCAAGTCATTGTAATCGTAGAAAACAGTGAGCACATTCTACGGACATGCTTTTTTCGGTCTTGGCTCTCCTGGTTGGTTTATTGGGATTGGGAGCACATCATTATTAATATCTCGGGCTTCTGTGCTTGTAGCGATTATAAACAGTTTTTTTCTGCTTGAAGTAGAATCTACAAAGCACCACAGTCTACTCTTAAAGTACGTTAGAGAACGCAAATTATTTTCACATAAAATTTAATACAGGTTCTTTGATCCACTTTTTTTTTCAATTACACAATTGTCAAATACACCAAAACTCATCTTATCTGGAAAAAACAAACTACCATAATGGCAGAGAGTGTCAATACATGTTAGGCGCCATGTGTTCAATATAAAAAATTAAAAAAGGAAATAGATTGTAATAAGCTTTCTTAATTCAAAAAGTCACCTCGCGTTTTTAGCAAACCTCGTACATATGTAAGTACGTAATACGAGTATTATGTAATGAATAGTGATGTCTTGCCTTCCCTTGCATCAGATATTTTTTTAATCATTTGATGCAAAATGTTGGAAATGTTCAAGAATCTCTTATTTGCTTAGAATCTGCAAAGGAAGTGATTTCACTAAGGCACAGCTACAAATAAAATAATTTTTATATTTCTTATTTTGGTACCGTATTTTATACAAAACTGAAGAGTGGATAGACTCTATCGATCGGTTTTGTGATCACATCACGTCTATTCACTTTAGATAAACTTACGTAGCAGAAAATAATTGAATGTTTACATGCTACTATACGAGTACAATAATAAAAATAAATTAACGTAATGGATTAAAAGTCTTATCAGATATTATATCAATTTCAGTACTTTGCTCTGTTGTCTGTGATGTGAAATCGTTACTATAGATCAGCATGATTTTTCGTAACCCGACCCTTTACTATTTAGTGCAACTATTGTAGCTCGCGTCGCGTCCAAACGTAAACAACATGTAACAAAACACTGTACGTCATTGTTACCAACTTTCACCCACTAAGGACAACGGTATGTATCAGTACTGATGACAACATTTTCTTAAAATGATATCCGGTCATAACTTCAAAGTTATGATCATGACTCAATCAGGTATACATAAGTATATATAAATATGCATCTGATTTTATGTTCATAGAGAATGCTATCGTACTACTATATTTTGCCCACTCTGATCCCTTTTTGCATTGATCTGATAATACAATGGTCTAGTATGTCTATATAAATGGCGCACCGGCCTGAATACACCAAACTGAGCAGTAATAAATAAATTAAATTAATCCTAAAAATTCCCTCTACAACTTCCCCAAGGTTTTATTGAAATAAAGGGGAATGTTCTTCTTTTATAAACATTAGCCTAACATTTTTTCAACGTTGCCTTCGATTCCAACCAGATTAATTTTAAAATATAGTTTTTTGTAGAAAAGAATTCATATTTATTCAATATAAAACTGAATATTGCCAGTTCCTTTCAGACGATTTCAAGGATGTGAAAACTTTCAAAGTTGTCCTATATAGATGGGCGAAATGGATAAAACTCATCAAAAAGCAAATTTATTAAAATTGGGCTGCATAAGTATTTCCTTGGAAAATAGATCAAATCAAATTGCATGAACTAAAAAGATGTTATCAGTCCATCTTTTAACCGTGAAAACTTATAGGTAAACGAACCCAATTTCCTAACTGTCGAAAATTTGAGCATGGTGAAGTGTGGATTTGTGTCTTGTCTCGGGATCTTAACAATTGATGTAGTGAACCGAGTTATACAGAATTTCCTACGCAGTAACAACGTCCTCTCATCTCAAGCTTCTATTGTATATAACTACAGAAGATACTGAACTCATGGCCAACAGCGTATACGAAGAGCGGAAGAAATTGACCGAATTAAAATTATATATCATACATACATATATTGCGCAAATGTCTATACGTGGTTTTGGACATTTGATATTTCCTTAAAATGGATTTTTTTTCAAATATAAATGAAAATTGCAATGGTTGTCCCTACTCTCAAAGATAGCAAGATTCTTGATATGACCACCGGTTACAGACCATTATTTTTATTTTTGTGAAATTTTTGAAAAAGTCCTCAAGGAGAAAATTTCAGAACATGTTACTGACAATAATTTATTTTTTAACGAACAATTCGATTTAACCTCATCTCGTGCAATAAGTGACTTGGAAAAAGCTTTCGATTCAGTTTGGTCCGACTGGCTTATTTTCAAAATGATCAATTTTATTTTCCTCCACATACATATGTATGTATCTACAAAGTTGTCCGTAATTTCTTATCCAATAGTTGTTTTAAATTGTGTGTAAATGATTAGTACATAGTAGCATTTAGTAGAATTTGACCTTTATTTCGATTTTAAATTCACTACAATTCATTATACAGGGTGTCCCACGAGCAGTGTGCCAAAAAGCTAGAGCGTGTAGGTCTGGTCAAGACAAGAAAAAAATCGTACGGGAGGGGGGGGTCTATTCCCCCCCGTTTAGCCGGGAGGGACAATTTTCTAAAAAATTGACTTAATTTGGAAAAAAAATTATTAAAAATCAACAGTTAAAGCCACAATGCCGTGATATACTTTTTTGAAAAGCCAGAAACCTCTTCTTTCGTTCTGTTTTTAAATGAAGCTGTTTTAGGGAATAGTTTTTGAGAAATTAATTTTCAAACTCAAAATTTTGGAAAAAAAATGAAAAAAAAAATGTTCGAACTATTTTTTTTCAAAATTTTATGTAATTAAGTGGTAATCTTTTTTCAAACATTCAATTCTCTTATTAGTTTTTAGTTAAAAACAGAAAACCGGATGCAAAAATGTCTTGTAGTTTTTGAGAAATTAAAAAAAAAACCCGAACCACTTTTTTTTAAGAAAACCCTTTTTTTTGGTTTTAACGCGGCTGGACTTGTAGGCAAATTGATGTATGCAACATTGACCTCCTTTTTATTATTTTTAAAAAATTCGGAGTTTTATTATAATAAATTTTCAATATGATCCCCATTTTTTAGAAGGCAAAGATTATATCTCCTTCTAATGGCTGCACATAAGTCTATGCTTGACAAATTTTCCTGCAATTTGACTCCAGCGACTTCAATCCGTTCTTTCAGTTGTTCCAAAGATACTATTTCCACTTCGTAAACATAATTCTTCATGAATCCCCACACATAAAAATCTAGAGGAGTTAAATCTGGTGATCTAGGTGGCCATTCCGTGGGGCCCCTTCTCCCGATCCAACGGTCACTAAAATGATCATCCAGCCAGTTTCTAACCCGTAAGCTGTAGTGTGCTGGTGCTCCATGTTGCTGGTAGATAAAATTATCTGCTATGGCCAAAGGAACGTTGTCCATCAAATCGGGCAAAAGGTCTCGTAGGAACTGCAGGTACGATTCTCCATTAATAACGGCATTCAAAAACCGGGGCCCGATTACAGTTTGTCCAACAATACCAAGCCAAACATTACAGCTAAATCGGTGTTGTGATTTATTTTGTTTTTTGTTGTGTGGATTGGTGCTACTCCAATGATGCAAATTGTGGAAGTTAGTAACCCCATCTCTGGTAAACTGTGCTTCATCCGTCCAGAATATCCTTGCAAAATAGTTTCGTTCAGTTTCATCTCGAAGCAGTAATGATCGACAAAATTCTGCTCTCAAAAACTTGTCGTTTGAGGTGAGTTCCTGAACTGGCCTAAAATGGTACGGGTGTAAGTTTTCGTTATGAAGCACTCTCCATACTCTAGATTTGGGCACTCCAAGCATAATAGCTATCCTCCTTGTACTAAGGGAGGGATTACGTCGGACCAAATCCAAAATTCTTTCATCTAAGCTTTCTGATCCATCTGTAACTGATCTTTCGCTTCTTCGATGCTCTAGCACTCCGTGCTCTCGCAGACGTCGGTGGATTCTTGAAAACATGCTACGACTGGGACACCTCCGATTGGGATATCTTTCAGCGTAGAGTCCTTCGGCTTCACGATCTCGACCATTAGCTAAACCGTAGCAGAAGTGCATGTCCGTTAATTCTTCTCGAGAGTATGAGTTTGACATCGTAATGTGTTGATGAGTTAACGTCCAATTTGGAAATGGTTTTTTATTAAAAATGCGATGCCTTTTATTTACATTTGGGTTGCAAATATTTTGCTTTTCAATAAAGAAAAATTGCGGTTTTATTGTCTTAAGGTCCTAGCGGGTAGAACCCATTGGCGGCGGGTGGACCCAGACGAAATTGTCAGGTCAGTTTTCAGGGGTTATCAATGAAAAAAAAAGGATTAATCCAGGTTTATGTCACTTTATTGTATCCTCATAAAACTCCGAATTTTTTAAAAATAATAAAAAAGAGGTCAATGTTTCATACATCAATTTGCCTACAAGTCCAGACGCGTTAAAACCAAAAAAAAAAGGTTTTTCTTAGAAAAAAGTGGTTCGGGTTTTTTTTTAATTTCTCAAAAACTACAAGACATTTTTGCATCCGATTTTCTGTTTTTAAATAAAAACTAACAAGAGAATTGAATTTTTAAAAAAACAATAGTACTTAATTACATACAATTTTGAAAAAAAATAGTTCGAAATTTTTTTTTTCCAATTTTTTTTCAAAATTTTGAGTTTGAAAATTAATTTCTCAAAAACTATTCCTTAAAACAGCTTCGTTTAAAAACAAGATGAAAGAAGAGGTTTCTGGCTTTACAAAAAAGTATATCACGGCATTGTGGCTGTAACTGTTGATTTTTAATAATTTATTTTCCAAATTAAGTCAATTTTTTTATAAAATTGCCCCTCCCGGCTAAACGGGGGGGAATAGACCCCCCCCTCCCATACGATTTTTTTCTTGTCTTGACCAGACCTACACGCTCTAGCTTTTTGGCACACTGCTCGTGGGACACCCTGTATAATCTAAGTCTATATATTGCTTCATCTATTTCCAAAATATGTGAATTAAAGAATCTCACTCGAATTTCTTTTAGGATTGGGCATACTGCAAGAAAGTGAAATACATCCTCTCGTAGCTTCATATTGCAAAGATTGCACAGGATAGGTAGCTCTGGACTGTGTGGAATGAAATTCAGGTTCAGTAGTTCTCCTCTGATTTTGAAAATTATGCCAATTTTTTCTGTTGAATTGCAGTTTAAGAAGTAGGTTTTTTCTGCTAGGTGGTATTTCAGCTTACTGTAATATGTTCTATACTGAGAAGATTATGCATCCATTATAAATTGATCATACATATTTCGGCCTACTTTTTCCAATAGTATGTTGAGGTGCGCTCTTAGATGTTCAGAACGACCATCGGGTGTTATCCTTATGGTTTCTCCACAGTTTGATGCAAGGCATTCCCATTCTTGAATGAAACCTGCTCTACTTCTTATTACACTCTTGAGTACTATTTTTGGCAGTCTATCGTCACTCATTGCCATAACTTTTACTATATAATCAAAATGTAGTCTCAATGTTTCCAAGAACATAGGTGGTACACCAGTCTCTAGGTGTAGCATATAAGGTGTAAACGATTATATTTCTAGTGTTTCCACTTTTGTTCTGTTGTTCTCCAAAGCTCTGTGTTTGGAATTGTCACGTGCGAAGTTGCTATATTTACTGACAACACGGTGTTATTCTCTTCTCATGAATTCGCTATCGACATTGACATTCTCCGATATCGACATTCTTATCTTTTAACAATGAGTTAAAAATATTCTAAACTTATTTCAATAAATGGAGGACACCTTTTCACCAGCGTGTTTTCTTTCTAAAGGATAGAAATAGGTGAATGGAGCAAGAATAAGTTGGTAACCTCACGCAAAATATCTAGGGATTCATTGGAATATCAAATAACTTTTAATAATCATATAACAAACGTCTAAAAAAATTCAAATTGCTATCACTATCTATTTATAAATCGCAGGTCAAAGTTGTCAAAGACGACAAAATAATAGCATTTTCCATTTTTCAATTCTGGTCTATGATTACTAGATCTGGAGTAAATGCGTAAAAAGCAATCTTAAAAAATTGCAGGCTTTTCAATATAAATTATTAAAAATTATGCTAAACAGATTTTAGGATCATTCAACATGCACACCTTCGATAGAATACAGAATTTTTTCTGACTCGCTGTAATTTTGGTGAAAATCCTTTAGTGAACAACCTGAATTATAACTATCTACAACTTGATTGTTGATATCACACACATTTTTTTTTAATGTACTGCAACTTGTATATTTAATTATTTGTTTATATATATGTATGTGAATTTATTTATTTATTTATTTGCCTATTTTTTTATTTATCCATATATTTATTTATCTACGTATTTATTAATTGATTTATTCAATTATACATTACATTTTTTCTTTCATTTAAAGTGGAGGGTTTTCGAATTTATTTTAAAAAAAAAGTCTATGCTTATAGTTGTAAAATAATATTACAAACGACGAGATTCAAGAAATCATACCTCTGAATTATAAAATGTCTAATAACAACCCTTTCTAAATTTGTATGCGAAATAAAGAACTATCTATCCGAAACTACTATCTTATGCAACTTTGTACGAGTATATCACATACATATGTATGTATCCTATTGCATACCCGACACGGCCTTCTACATGAGGTGTTTTCAAATAATCACTTTATCTATGATGTCTTTTTATATCGTCATTCCAAATCTTTTCTTCAAATTAAGTCAAAATTATGCAGATTTAACATCACTAAGCTACCAACTGCAGTGGTGCAGTGGCTAGTGTTTTGGCCTCTTATTTCGTGACTTTTCTCTTCGGCGGGGTACTGGCAAAAACCCCCCGTAGCACACTTTTCGGCTATTCGGAATCGACATTAAACTGTACGTCCCGTTCACTTGTGTGGAAAATATATCGCACGCAGCATAAATAAATGAGAGAAGTTTGACTCTGTCTTTTCATGAGCTGTAATGCCATGATGCTAATAATAACAAAAGCTACTCAGGAATTGTACTGTTGTTCTATTAAATTAGGCATGCTTTTCATTTGTTTATATCGGACTATCTTTTCGTCTAATTTAAAGACTGTCATTTATTTATATACAATACATAAATTAGAGTTTTGAAAGAAATTGACGTGGAATTTATATTTCATTGTTTAATGCTTATAACCCTATATTTTATATCATTACACCTTAATCTACTCAAATGATCGAAGTACTAAAAAGGAATCGCATTAGTTTTATTGCGCCTTAAAATGTAGTAGGATACAATGTCATCTTTTGATATTTTTTTACTTGTCAGTTTCAATAATTATTATACGAAATAGAAGGCTGAAATCTTCATTTGTTAAAATGCTTTCTTCAGTATATACCCAACAAAGCAGTGATGTCATGAAAATAGTGTGATATTTTGAAATTAGAGGGTAAAGCAGCCCTAATCTTATGATTTTATCTGCTACCTACTTTCACATGGTTGGCGGCCCTTTCGTTTTCGACTCTGTTGGCAAACTTCGATTTTCGATTTTAGTTTCGCTATATCTATGTACATAGATACCCATATGTGTCCAGATAGAAGTGGTAGTATTTAAGCTGCTGTGAATGTGGTCTGATTTGAATACATTATGTAATTGGCGTTAACACAACGATGAAAAGCAAAGTAAGATGAAGGATCTTAGGAGCGAAGGGATTATGTTGGCGATTCCATTATGTTAGTTGGAAAACAGTATGCAATAAAGACTGGAATATCAAGAGGACAAAAAAATTAAAATAATTAATCAAACCTCCAGTGAACACCTAGTTTCAGATACCATCAATTTATATAATATCTCAATATTAAATTATTGAGCGAAATGGAAATAACTTTGACTGCTCGAGGTGTTTATTTTCAGTTTTATTGATTAAACAGCACTCTTAAAATGATTCATTAGTTTTTCATTGTTAGTGCCAGTTATTGTTATTTGTACTATTCTGGAAGCGCACTAGTTTCCCTTTACAATTTTCTCGCTTGAAAGAGCACTTTGTTTTATTGGACAGTTAAAACAGACTCTTGTTTTATAGCTGACCTGCTGACCAGATCCTTGCTGAATATGGTTTTGTATTGTTTTGAAACTTATTTCGAAAAGAGTATAGAGAAGAAAATAGTACAAATGTTTTTTGTTCGTGCTTATGCAATACTTCTGTTCGGTTCACTTCACACGGTTAAACGTTTCGATTGAACGATTTTTGATAAGTATTATTGTACATATATGGTACGCATTTCAGGGTATCCTTATCAAAATCTGCTTTTTCGAATGGTCAACTGTCAAATTCACTTGATATTAGACATTCCGCAACAACGCTTCTCATATTAAATTTGTAAAACATATTATATTATACTCAGAGGCGATGTTTGCCCATTTGACACAAAATAATATTATTGAAAGACCGGATATTACTCCATAACTTTTGTAGGCAAACAAATAATTAAATGTCAAAATGGATGGCAATTTATGCAGTAATTCAGTTGCTTGTTTTGAAAGATTTTAATAAGTGAATTGTATCATTTGCTTTTAAAAAACCTGGCTTTTTGAATGACTTAATCAAGTTTCAACCAAGTGAGTATTACATGAATTGATATATACCTTTTCGGAACAGAATAAAACATTTATGTCTTTGTTTTAAATATTCTTTTTTGATTGGGTTTGTTGATGACTTACTAAGCCACATCGTCGGAGTATCTATACTGTCGTTAGATCGTTAGACACCTACAGTGGCTGTAGAAATACATACCGGGGTTGATACAAAACTATTGATAGTAAAACTAAAATACGATGATTATAGTTAAAAAAATGATTTATTGTTCTATATAGTCTTCTAACAAGTCAATATACTTAATCCATATTTTTTCTTAACCCGAAATTCCGTTACGAAAAATTCTTTGTCTTGACTCTCCCAAAACGCTTGCCAAATTGCTTGCCTTTGATATATGTCTTGAGCCGAGGAAAATCTAGCGAATAGGTCGGGTGTTTGAATGGCAACCATTGCAACTTTGGCTCGTTCGGTTTTTTCTTTTGCTCAACGGTTAACATTTTCGGTTCCTAAGGCACAGAGATCTTGGACGAGGATGGGCGTCCTTCGGGATGTTCTTCTTTGGTGGATGTTCTGCCAGCTTAAATTCATTGGTCCAGCGTGTTACTGTGGATTATACAGGAGCAGAGTAACCCAACGTGCTCAGTAAGTCACTGTGTATGTCTTTGGTAGACAGTTTTTTCAAGCACAGGTGCTTGATGAAGTCTTCTTTCCTTTTTCTCCATTTTTGTGTTATCCCTTCGATGGTTTGTAATCCTTCCTGGGATTCGTGGTCTATCTACAATATATGATTTATTTTTACTTACCTAGTGGGTAAGGGGATTTTTATTAGGACTGGGATAACCCATTATCATTACTTTTGGATCACCCCTCGAATACACCATCTTGTTCGACAACGCACTGAATAATGCATATTATTTCAATTCAATTCAATTCAATTTCAAAACAAACTTTATTTCGATTTTTCAATTTGAGTACAATTAAAACTTAAAATGTCTATACAAACTGTAATGTAGCAACTGAAAAACAAGAAATAGTTAAGTACATTCTGTTGCCCAAGTGGCAAGTGATGGATGTACTATTAATATCTACAGAAAAATAATTCATAATATATGTAACTATTATTGTTGAGGGGAGAATTCAATGTACAAAACAACAAGGAATAAACTACTACTAAGCATTAAAAGAACAAAATTCATTAATGAACAAATTATTAATACTAGTATAGTCAAAGGACCAAAGCCAATTACTAATACCAGTCACAAATACATTTTTCACTCTCTCAAATCTTAGAGAATCAGGAAGTAAATTGAACAGACGGGGTGCTGAAACAAGGTAACAACGACCAAAGTGTACTTTATGAACTGTAGGAACTGCTACAAAGTTTCTGGAATTCATTCGTAAATTATAGTTATCAGTGTTACGAACTGCGTAAAAACCCGAATTTTGGAAAAATATTTTAAGTACCTTATAGCAGTAGAGATGTCTTAACGGAAGAGTTTTAAGGTTCCTGAACAGATTAAAGCTAGGAGTTCTGCGATTTGCCTTGCATAGAATTCTAATTGCATGTTTCTGCTTTATCAATAAAGGCTCGGTTTTAGTAAAGTAAGCACCGCCCCAACAAGTGATACCATATTCCAATTTCGATTTTAATAAACCATTGTATACAAGTTTTAGCGTATTTTGGGGGCAAGAAAGACCAGTAAAACAACTATATGTTTTACTACTCTGTTAGAATATTGTCGTAGATAATGCGTATGATGATCCCAATTGAGCTTATTATCCAAGATTATGCCGAGGTACTTAAAAATTTCAACACATTCTATCTTAAAACAATTATTGCAACATGAAACTTGATAGTCGAATGAAGAAAAATCATCTGTAAAATTTGAAAATCTAAAGTGGGTACAGCTCTGAGAGTGATAATATAACGGTAAGTCGTCAAAATTTGTATTACTAGTATTAAATACCATAAATTTGGTTTTATTACTGATAATGAGCTTATGAACTGCAAACCATTTCCTCAGTAAATCAAGATCATGATTTACATCTAACAAAACATTTAAAAAACATTTGTTGGAATAAGAAATAGCAGTGTCATCAGCAAAAGCAGTGACTTTACCTTTAAATGGTAGAGCGAACAGGGAGTTCACGTAGATCAAAAATAGAATGGGACCTAGAACTGATCCCTGTGGAACACCTGATACAATATTTTTTGGAGAGCTATAAGTATTTTTTAATCTGACCATTTGCTGACGGTTATAAAGTGAAAGTTTATTTAATAATATTGCATGATCGACCATGTGATATCTATAATAAGAAACGCTGGAATATCAGAAGAATTACAACTTTGGTATAACTCTCCTGTTAGTTTTAATAGAGCAGCTTCAGTAGACTTTCCACTTCTGAATCCAAATTGGCAGTCGCTAAGAAAGTGAGTTCTTCCTAGGAAAGATAACATTCTTGACTTAATACCTTTTTCAAAAATTTTTGAAAACACTGATAGCAGAGATATAGATCGTGTTCAAGATTGTCTTATCGCCCTTTTTATGAAGAGGAACTACTATAGCCATTTTAAGGGAATGAGGAAAAATTCCTTCTTGAATACTTGAATTAAAAATATGGCATAAGACGTCCGAAATATGGAAAGAAATTTTCTTTAGCAAACAACTTGTAATCTTGTCGAACGATGTAGCCTTAGAACTTTTAAGAGAGCAAATTAAGTTATGTATCTCCAAAAGACTAAATGGATCGCAAAAAAAACTCTCTGATTGACTACCTAAATCAATTAAATCGCTTCCAGAAAGGGAAGGACAATAGATTGAGTTCTGAAAGGAACTAATATTACAAAAAAATTCATTAAAGGAATTAGCGATTTCCAAAGGATTAGAGATAGTTAAGTTGTTGACGTTCAAGACAATATCTGTTTCAGGGGTATTCCTATTGAGAATTTCATCAATAACACGCCATTCTCTTTTAGGGTTACCAAGACTAGCTGTTATCTTCCTACGATAATAAGTATTTCGGCAATGAGAATAATTATTATCAATATATACAATATTATCCAGTACTTTCGAAAACAGCTATGGTGCAACAAGAGGTTTAAAGACAGCTGCTACTTGGCAAATCTCCTATCGATAAATCTTCATAAAGCTCTGTCTCAATGGGTGAGGATAATTTAGCCGTTTATGCTGCGTCGAAACTCGTATCCGATATCCAGAATTAATGAAAGAACCAATGCACGGGTGTATCTCTGATTTATTCTGAAAAACATTCGATATTGTATAGTTAGACGAACCATACTAAAAAAACTGCTGACTTCATTTGTTAACTGGTAGGAAATTCGTGGCGAAAATTGCTCATGGACTGCAATAGCCTCTCGATCCTTGATGATTTAACCGCGTACAGAACAGTACAACAGATACAATGATTGGCGTCATTGCTATTTTCCTTGAACTGGACGGAAAAAATTGATGAAAATGAACTGCGGAAATCAAGCTCTTACTATGTACAGTGCTGTGCAAAACTATAGCAACTATTTAATTAACAACCAACAAACTTATTTTTACAGAACCATTGTTGATTTTCTATAATGGGAGCGTTTTATTTTCATTTATTTAAATAGTAGTAACAAGACGACTTACTTTATATAAACAATAAAACGTATATGACAATAACAAAAATTAAATTCAATATTTAAGCAACTTTTCAGAATTTGGGTCAGTACTTTGTATAATAGCCTTTGTTTTTTATCATCTCGGCACATCTTTTGGAATTGACTGTATTCAATTATCCAAAAAGATTTGTGGTGTATTTTTCCACCACTATCTAATTTTTTCATCAGTTCTGTTTTATTTTGGAACCGTTCACCTTCCACTCGCTGTTTGAGGATTCCAAATAAGTTTTCTATGGGGTTCAAGTCTGGTGATTGGGCTGGCCAATCAAGAACTTGAACACCATTGTCTTCCAAGTATGTTTTAGCCAACTTCGATGTGTGTTTCGGGTCGTTATCGGGTTGAAACACCCATCGGTCCAGAAACGGTCCATGATTCCATTGATTTGATGAAAAGGGCCAACAACGTTACTCGGAAAACAGGTCCATGTCATCACAATACCATCCCCGTGCTTAGCAGAGACCTTGCAATTTTGTGGGTTAAGACGCTTGCCCTTTTGTCGCCATTCTCATCCGAATTTATTAAATTGAATTTGGACTCGTCGCTAAACAGTACCGTTTTCCACTTTTCCATTGACCAGTTCAGATGGGTTTGGGCGAAAATTAATCTAAAATAGAGCTCTCGATTTTGGACGTGTATTTAATTACACGTGTATTCGTGTCACGTGTACACGCGTACAAAATATCTATTGGCACGTGTACACATGTATACATTAAATACACGTGTAAATAAAAATACACGTGTAATTATATGCATTTGCTATGCTATGCATTTTTTTCTAAATCTGACCTTGAGCAGCTTCTGAGAAAAGGTATATTTGATGACTCTTCGTCCTCTACACATTTACCGCTAGTTCGACGACAGCAAAGCGACTGTTTTTTTCTTCTCTGTAGATTGTTGAAAGTACTGGAACAACAAATGATGCCTTTGGGAGATGATTCTAATATAATAAAATCGTTTAAAATCAGTTTTTTCCCGCAATTTGCAAAAACGGTTTGATCTGCAATGTAATGGCACACCTGACGTTTCTGTAAGGCAAGTAGCATCTTTACTTGACCCGCCATACAAAGACCTTGAGCATGAACATTTTCATGTAAGAGCTCCCATAAGAGACAAACTAAAGATGCTCCTAATGAAAAGTTCTCCTTCGGACCATACTATTGAAGAAAAAAATATGAACTAAACTGGTTCACCGCATACATATTTTCTTTAATTACACGTGTTATTTCTTAATACACGTGTAATATTAAATACACGGGTAAATATAAATACACGTTTTCCTACACGAACCTTTTAATTACACGTGTAACACGTGTACACGATTAGACGTGTTATAGAGGGCTCTAATCTAAAATAATTGTTAATGAGGTGCAATTTTTTTTAGTATTACTAGTTCACCATTTTTTTAAGTGGCTCTTCGTAAGCATTGGTTTTCTCACTGGTCTGTAACTTCTTAAATTGTTTTCTAAGGCTCATCTTCGTATGCTACATGAATCCTCACCTAAGCAAAAGGCTTTTTTTTTTTATTAAAGAACAAAATCTTCTGTCGTCGCGACTTGTCGTTTTACGTGGTCGTCCACCCAAATGAATTATTTCAACGGTGCCAGTGGTCTTAAATTTCTTGACTAAGCGTGAAATTTTTCTTTTATTCAAACCATTGTTTTTGCAAGTGAAGCTTGAGTAGCTCCCGTTTTTAACTCTTCGATTTAAAACTGCTATTGTACTTATTGCGGGCCATTGCGAACAATCTCGTCAAGAGGTCGGGCACTACTGAAATATGTTGCCTGATAAATAAGGAACTGGCGTTGCATGAATAGCTACCGCCAAAATGTAGTTTCCATAAAGAAACGCTCATGCAACGATTCTTTTGGTCAACATTTAGCAGTTTCGGAAAAAATTTCGTGGCATGTCCTCATCAACTTCTCTGATACTCATTCAACGGTTCTCCATAACAATTTTCTTCCCTGCTTTTGGTTTTTATCCGTTGTCGACGAGCTGGGGCGTTAGAGTGGGGATGGTCATTAGCATATTCTCTGCCTTATGTATCTTGTGCTTGTACCGCTTATAAATTTATTTATTTTTTGCTCAGATTAGACTCGTCCAATACCACCGTCAACATTTCAAGTAGGTTTGAGTTCTTAATTGTATCTTTCACACTAAATTTAATAAGTTTCTTTGATCCTTTTTTTTTCAACAACTAATCCACATCAAAATCCGTCTAACTTTTATATCTGTGAAACTCAAACTAAGTACCCAAAATGGCTGACCATGTCAATATACGAGTATCTTAGGGGCATGTGTACCAACACAACATAAAGGGAATCGAAAATCGAATGTGCTTTAGTTTGCGAAATTCAAAAAGTCACGTTTATTTATTTAAAAAATCTCGTATACTCCCCATTTGTAAAAAATCATACAATTTGTTGTAAATTCTAAATTCTAAACTATGAAACTACTCTACGATAAATTCACATTACAAGTATTATCAGCCTCTCTGGAAGGAAATATACGAGGTAATAAATGCAATGTAAATATATGAGTTTTAGAATTAGAAGGTGCAAGAGATAGACGCTGCATACAGGCACAAATTGATCAGAAGTGACAAAACACAAAGAAATGAATTATTTGCCTTTGCCCAATGAAATAGAGGAATCATTATAATATTAGAAATTGCCTTCCATTTGGAGGAAAATGAATATAATAATAAATTATTTAGACACATGGAAGGAATTTGAAGGTAAATACGAATTATATATATATTGTGTACGTTTAAAACTTCCCAGCTAAACTTTCTATATTTTTGATGCGTCATTAAAAAATGGTGGTCTGGTGTTGTCATGATGCACGACAATGCCCTTTCTATTGATCATTTCTGGAAATTTTCGGTAGTTTTTAGACGGTAAAGATTAGAATCGATTGTTTGACGCGGACTTAATCGATTTAATACATTGAGCGCTTTTGTATGTCCAGCTTTAATCAAATGATTCATAGTCGATCGGGATCACGATGTCCGTAAACAACACTCTGAGTTCTGGTGGCTGTTGGGTGAAGATGTAAGCGAGAACAGTGCATTACTTCCATAAATCTTCTTCAGTTTTTAAGTTAGATGAAGACCTCAGGTAAACAGAATAAACATGATGACGGAATCCAGTCGCATGATGTGCAACTAGGAGAGATTAAACTGAAACCGAGGAAAACAATTTTAAGTTTATGCAAGTCGCTTAGTATAGGTTACATTTTTTTTAGATAAAGTTTAGAAACACAAGAAAATTTTTTTTTCTAGAAAAGTAAGGAATAAAGTTCAGCCTATAAGAATAATGACTCTATGAAAATAGCGAATGTACGTTATCATAAATTTAATACATATTCTCGTAAGGCTGTTCCGACAGTAAGTTTATAAAACACCATGTAGAAAGAGTAATTTTCGTATAACACGTAACTTATATACAAATCATTTTGCGGTTTCTTTCTTCTTCCCATGGCGGAAAAGCAGTTGTACTATATTGCTTGCGCTCAATCTGAATTCCCGCAACGGCAAAATTCATTATTGGTTGTCATGACATACGAGTACTTGAACAGAATACGAAAGAGAGGTTTTTGCGGAATGATGCTGGGGCTTTTAAAGCATTCCAGTGTCAAATCAGTCGATCGAAATTATCTAGGATGACTTTTCAGTTTATGCCAGGTGCCAAATATGTACATACATACATGCCTACATAATGGGTTACGGGCAGCAGTAATATGTATGTATGTAGTAAAAATAATATGTAGTAAAAAGCGTTCCCGGATCGCGCAAACATTTTTCACTAATTCACATAGATAATGAGATAAATAAAGGCGTAAACCTATTCGTAGATGATCAGGTCGAGATATCGATAAAATTCGGATCTGAAATTCTAAGAACATCCTTTATAAAGTTCAGGGATCGTAGATAGCCCATATATAAAGGAGTTATCAATTTGTCTGATAACAATTGGTATCCAAGATTTCAACAGTTTTTTTTTTTTATAACAGCTCTTCCACGTTTGTACACAAACTTATATGTTTGGATTAAGAAAAACGAAACTATAGTTGTTGCTGAGCATGTAATATGAGTATATTGCTGTCAGTTAGATTTCTCGAAGTCTGGTACTAAACTTTTAACTGCTCGCCTTTGACAGATTTCACATACATCTCTTTATTATAAATGTATTAGTTTAATAATCTTACTTGTGAAAATTGAAGCTTATAAGATTATTTAATGGAATAATGGAGGTTCTAAACTTTTCAATGCATTTAATTACTTATGAAAAATAAGATAAAATACCAAATAAATATCTTTGACATAGTGAAAGCAGTTTTGTTTGTAAGCCATAAAGTATCTAAGATAGAGAGAGAACTTCATATTTTCAAAACATATGCAGGTATGATTGCAAATTTTCTAAGATCGCTTATTATTTTCTATGTACAAAAGAAAAACCGCTCAAGTCGATATTGCATTAATTCTCTTGACCGCAATAAAATGTTTTCTAAAGTGTTGAAAAAGAGTTGCGATGGTTTGATGCGAAAGGATCGCAGGCATTTTGAGATCTCACGAAAGCACTTTGGAACGGCTTTTAAGGAAACTAAACCCTACGGGCAACTTGAAAGCGGAATAACTGAAACTAGGTTTTTAATCACGTAGACAGGCGCTTCTCTCACCGCTAATGAAAATTGGTGAAATGTCTGATAAGAAAGATTCAAATGAACAAAGGGCAAAATATGCTTCTACAAAGTATTGAAAAGAATTAAAAACCGAATTTTCCCTTAAAAACAGTTAATTAGTGTTATTAAATCTTCCCTTAATTAATCTTAATTTCAAAAATGGGCACTTTTACGTTATGTGGAAAATTTGCCACGAATTGGTAGATTAGGAAAGACGAAGTTCTAGAAAAAAATTATAATATATCCAAGTTTCTGTCAAATACATAACGTCTTGGGAAACAAAATGACTTAGTGCGGCGTACAGCGTACTCTTCTCTAAAATTCAAATAAACTTTCATTGCACTCCTGCTCTGTGATCAGATTAAAGACAAATCTGTTTTCATATTAAAGACAACTTGATGGTAGTTGCGGTTTTCATTCGCTTAGTATTTCTCAACCGCCTTTAGCAGTTCCATACAAAAATTATTTTATATAATTTTTGAGGAAAAGGGAAAATAAAAAATCGATGTTTTCGGAACACGCCAGAGTTTCGTCAAAGACATCTGAAAATATGAAAAATATTTATTTAATGTCAAATTAAAATTATAAGTAAACAATGTAAAATTACCTAGTATTTAGTTGGATACCCTTTTTTGAGTAATCACGGAAGCACGACCGTCTAATCATGAAAAACGTATATCCTTCTCTCGGTTTTTATATCATTCTTGTCAGATGAATCACCATAACTTACCGACACCTTTTAATGATGTCCCATAAACTTTCAATTGGGTTCAGATCAAAAAATCCAATCCATCACGGACATTTGATGTTTTTCAAACCACTCCTTTACATGCCTGGCCTTATGACAAGGCGCGTTGTAAAAGAAAGTGGTTATGGTTCCGACAACATATTCTTGTATGCTAGCGCATTTAACTTCTCTTTTTTAAGGCCTAGGATTAGGGAACCTACACCACCAAACCCCATCGTCTTCTTGGCATACTGGAGGTCAAGTTATTCGTTTGGTGGTCGTTGGACTTAATTTTTCCATCAGAACTAGAGAAGTTTAACTTCGATTCATCGTTCCATATGACATATGACCGAATTCCAGAAAGTTGGGGAAGAATCAGCATGCTAGATTTTTTTCTTTTCTTCCTTTTATTATCTATTACTTTCCGTTTCGTAAGGCTCTTGAAAGTTATTTTTCAGCAGCCGTTGTCGCACCATCCTGGCCGAGATGTTAACTTCAATTTATTTCTCCAAACGTGATCTAATTTCGAAGGAAGTGGTGAAGGGACCCTCAAGAGCCAGCCTAATTAAAATGTAAACCTCTCTTTTGCTGGTTTTTCTAGATCTACATCGCTTTTTATTCGCAGATGTACCAAAGCGGGTAATTCGTTGATGTTTTGTTCCTTATGGGGCATTTGTCATATTATCTTCTTCTATCCTGCCGTAGAACTCTTGTCACCATTGGATAACAAATAATGGTTTTAAATAAAATGCAACCTTGGTGGCGCTTATTAGAATGCCAGGCCGAAACAGACGTTAATAATTAAATTATTCAAATTATTTGAAAAACATTACTAAAATAAAGCCGAGTAAAATTTAAAAATGTGTTTAAAAAAGCAATCTTTTCTAATACATGAAAAATAATAATAGTTAATTAATGTTATTTTTTATTTTGAAATAAGGTTTAATCTCTCATGGGGGTGTATTTATTAGGATGCCAGCACTGTATATCAATCTTTTTGATCGTTACAACTCATAATAGCTATTGCAAAAAACAATGTACGTTGTCCACAGCCAACTTTGGTTTAAACAACAAATATACATATCCAACATTTAACTTGAATGCACACTGTAGCATCCGTAAAACTGTAACTTCCGAAGATGTTTTTAATCCTTGAACAAAAATGGCATATCGGCGAACACTTCCTGCCTTTTATTTACGATTGGACAATAAGGTGCTGCAAGCTTTTACCATAGTTAGCTAAGTTTAAAAACTCTCTAAGGCTTTTGTTTTATTTAATGTTTGGTTGCATGTTCTATTTTATCTTCCTCATATAACGAATTTTGTCTGACCTATCATTTAGCATCATCTTACGTGTCATGGTAACATCCAATGACACGTGTCACATAATTATATATATATGTTGTTTTTTTTTATTGCATAATTTACATATTTTGTTCAGAGTTATGATTTACAAGAGAAATCTTGCTACTGAAAAATATTTTACAGATTCACAAATATACAAATTGTATGAGGCAACATTCTGGGGAAACAACGAAAACAAAGCCCCAATACAGAAAAAAAAAACAAAATAAAACAAAAAAAAAACAAAAAATATACATATACATATGTATGTATATGTATATTTGTAATATAGATATGGTTCTTCTTCTTCTTTTCCTTTTTCCGGCGTTGTTATGGTCAGAAGTGTAGGACCATAACCTTGCCACTTAACTGCATTCCTACTGGTCCGCTTGTGGGGTCCGCCGGTTTGACCTCAGAAAGTAGCGGCAGGCTTCCCGGTTTGGGATTACTTCATCGCTGAGGCAAATCAAATGCTGGTGTTTTTGCATTTTTTTGCACTAATTGTTTTTCGGCCTGCCTTTTTTTTTTGTGACACGGGCATGCTCCAGATTTAGATTTTTTTTTGTTTGATCTTACTCTTACAACACCGGTGATCTCCAGTCGTGTCAACCCACTGATTTGCATGTACCCTTGTGGGGCAGTTTAATGGTGGTATATGTGTCCCTAGGCTCACCTTGGTGTTTTCTAAATTGCCTAGATGTGATTTTAGTTTACCTTTGTTTTAGTCGCCTCTTACGACAAGCGAGAGGTATCGCTGCAGGGATATTCTTAACCCGTCCCTGCACGGAATTGTAATATAGATATGATTAAATAAGTATTATACAAAAAAAATATAATGTATAAATAAATAAATAACAGGTAAATAAATAGGTTAAGATAGATGAAAATAAATAAATAATAAAGCAATTTGTAAATAAATAAATAGATAAATAAATAAATAAAAAAAATCATAAATACAAATAAATAAATATGTAAATAAAGAAATAAATAATGTTAATAAATAAATAAAAATATACATTATGTGATTAAATAAATAAATAAATAAATAATAGAAATAAATAAAAAAATAAATAAGTAAATAAATAAATAAAATAGAGATATAAATAAATAAATTAATAAATAAACAGATATACAAACTGATGAACAAATATAACAAAGTACATATATAGATAAATTTGCGTGGGTAACGGAATCATATGTTATGGTACTGGCTTTATTCATTTAATCAGGATTTTGGCGAATATCGAATATAATTCTAAATGTTTCAGATAATTTGCGTATTCTGAAGGAGATCATTTAAACATTAGCTCTATGATGCAAATCTGTAGTCAAGGCAGCTTGAGCATCATTTTCAATATTTAATTTTGCAAAATTGCGAATTTGTAACTCCTTTATATAACATTTGGCACAGTTACCCCAAACTTGGCACCCATACAGAAGAATTGCTTGAAATATCGTTTTGTGTAAAATTATTTTGTTTGCATTTGAAAGCATAGATTTTCGGTTAATAAAGGAGTATAACATCCGAGTTGCAATATTAATTCTTTTAAGGGTCTGAGCATTGTGCATATTAAAGATTAATTTTTGGTCCAGATATATACCGAGATACCTCGCAGATGTTCGCCATGGTACTGAATTACCTAAGATGTTGAGCCAGTAGGAAACAAGACTTTCTTTTTCGAGTAAAAGAGATAGATTGAATCTTGCAGGCGTTAAGCTCTATTTTCCATTTCTTATAGTAATCCTCTTTTAGTATCGCAGCATTAAGTTCGATTCAATGTTGAAACCGAACTAATGAGACGATAATATTGTGGTATCGTCTGCATACATTGCCACATCACAGAACGGAAGTTTGGGAAAATCTAATATATAAAGGTTATACAAGATTGGACCTAAGACTAAGCCTTGCGGTAATCCAGCATAAAAGGGTATAAGCCCGGAAGCGTGATTATCAACATACACTTTGAAACTACGGTTTGACACAAAGCTTTTGATAATTTTACACAAAAATGGAGGAAAATTAAGACTTAACATTTTGTATACGAGTCCGTCATGCCACACTGAATCAAATGCTTTTTCAATATCAAGCAATATCATGCCCGTAGATTTGCCTATTGCACGATTCCTCTTAATGAGATTGCATATTCTTAAAACTTGATGTGAAATCCTGTGAAATATTTGTTTAGCTTCCATTATATTTAACAGTTTTTCTTTAATGATTTGTTCGTATATATTACTTACTGAACTTAGTAGGCTAATGGGTCTATAACTTTCGAGTGTGTCTACAGGTTTTCTTGCTTTTGGTATTGGAATTATCTTTACTAATTTCCATGTATCTGGAAAATATTGAATTTTAAGACACGAGTTAATGACAAAAGTAAGAAATTTAATTCCTTTTTTTAGCAATTTGGTTAAATAAATATTTTTTATATTATCGATGCCACCTGTTTTCCGGACAAATAAGCTTTTAAAAATAGAGTGTTATCTAATGTAATAAATTCATTTGTCGGTGTTAAGTGACTAGAAAAGTATAAAGTTTGTAAAGCATCTTCTACAATTGCATTAGTATTTACAACCCCCAGGTGATTGGACACCATGTGATTCCTGGCAAAATTGGCCGCTAGGGCATTCGCTTTTTCCTTATCTGTGCGATACACATTCGTACCGTTATTAAGGCTGGGGATTTCTTCATAATTGGTTTTGATAATTTTTACGATATTCCAGAAATATTTAGAGCCCTTATCTAAAGAACTTAACTTTATATTCCACTCTCTATTACGGAATTCTTGAATTTTAAATTGTAACGTTACTAAGTTATTTAAGAAGAACGCCTATGGTTGATTGTCGATATCTTTGCTAGTTCCTCCGATGCATGTTTCTTATTCTTATCAGCTCAAGGATATGACTAGGCAGTACCCTTTTTTTTCCTACTTTTGGGATGCTGTTACTTGCAGAACTAAGAACATAATTCGAGAATTGCTGGACGTCAACATCTTCTTTAGTAGTTATCAGATCAAGGTTCATTGAACTACCTCGAAGTTGTCGCTTTATATTATTGCGATACTTGGCCCAGTCGGCGTTCTTCAAATCGAAAATGTATTGCACATTTTCGAAACCTGACCAACGAATCTTAGTAAGTACCGGGTTATGGTCTGAGCTCAATTCATTTAATGAGATTGGTTGAGACATAATACCAGAGACATTAGAAACACAAAAGCTGAGTACACATGGAATTCCGACATAGCTAGATGGGACGTACCTAGGACAAAGCGGCAACATAACAGAAATAGGTAGCATAACACACAGGTCAGACAGCACATTACCCAAAGAATTTGCCCAGGTGCAACCCCAATCTCTGTGCCTACAATTCAAATCACCTCCAACAATGAATGGACCATTCATAGTTAAAAGTTTCCTTAATTCATTTTTAAAAGCACTTCTTCTATGTTCGCGTGCCAAGTTTATTATTCTGCCCGGAAATTTTTTTTTTCCAAATTTGAGAGAGTAATTTCAATACCAACATTTTCAATATATTGAGTTAGGATACATGGTAAGAGCTGTTGTTGAATTGATCTTTTTATCAGTATTGCGACACCCCCACCTCTTCTACCTTCTGTGTCGACTCGATAACATTTGTACTGCGGGGTAGAAATTCGAATACTTGAATTTAACCACGTTTCCGTTACCAACGCAACATCAATATTGTTATTAGTTAGAAAATCTATAAGTTTAACATGTTTATTTCTAATACCTCTACCATTCCATGTTATAATATTAATTTAAGTAGTATTGCTAAAGTTATTTAACATTATTGTACAAAAACTTAGTCGCTGATTGTGCGATAACATTAAATTGATCTAGTTTAGTCTTGCACGAACCTAGTTTAGTAATCATTTCCATTCATTACTAGAGCATTTATTTCATCCATTGTGAACAAGTTTTCGCCGGGGCTGGACACAGGATGATTGTTGTTGTGTAACGTAGTTGATGGAGGCATTGCAGCCAAGTTTTGTTATTATTCCTCACTGGTTTAGGTGGTAACTGCGGAAATTCGTTCATAGATAGCGGGACGGTGTTAACGTTTTTCGTAGTGGTGATGTTACTGAACTGTGAGAATTAGTCGTCTTTAATTTTTGTCTCATTTCAATATATTTATTTCTGCTAGCGCATGAAATGTCAGTTCGCACATTTCTGAGCGTTGGAGTTAGGGCAGTCGGCAGTATAGTGATGACCAGTAGAGTGAGATCAATATGTTTTCACATTCACCTAGACCGAACAATACGACTTTAAAAACTTTTTCACTCTTCAACTCATGAGTGAAATACTGGCAATTTTCATTTTTTAAATAAACCAGCACTGATTTATAAGAATCTATAGACTCTCACACGATTTTTATACCGATTAAGGTTAGTTTAATGGAGTAATCTGAGACATCGATAGATCTCATTAAATTGTGCACAAAATCCGGGGTTTTTAGAAGTAGTTTTATTGGGGGTACCGGAATTTTTTGTATTCTTTAATACCACAGTATCGTCCATATCAGACTCATTGTCGCTATCAGGGAGACATTGGAGGGGGGACTCCAGAACCGTAGTTAGAACAGTTTTTATTTTTGCTTGTCGTGTTTTTTACGTTTTTCATCCGAGGACATATATGTACATAGCTGTCCCCGGAATTTGGAGATCTCGCGCGTTTGTTAATTTTAATGATTTAATGATTGTACACATTGTACAGAGAGAAAGTATGCGTGTAGAGAATAGCACGATACACACCTACTGACATAATTATATGTTTGCATTATGCGTTCATTATTTTTTTTTCCTACGACATCGTTTTCGATTTTTTTTCCAACAAATATTTTTCATGCAAGACTTTTTGAAAGTCTTTCTTTAAATCATTAAGGTATATTTTCCACATATCCTTATACGAATGCCACTTACAAACTTTTCTTTAGTGTGCAATTAAGTAAAAGACAAGCATACCTTTTCATGATTTGATTTCCACAATCACAAAGGTTAGTGGCTTTGATTAAATGAGAATAACTTTGTCAATCAAAGCTATTCATTAATCGAATTATTTTTACGTAGCTGTGTGCAAAAACCTTGTTCAGTGCTTGATTTTCAATATGCCTACACTCTCCTTCCTGCATTAATATTATGCAAATGCAATTATGCAAACAAGGTGAGCATTCCACTTATATCGACAACATTTAAAACGGCAAGTATTAATCCAAAGTCACTTCATACTCAAAAATGACCCGTTAAGCACAAAATTCCTCCCTCTTTCCTAATTAAAGTTACCCTGTTGTCTTCGTCGTCATCATCAGGATTATCATCTCCATCATCTCAGTCGACGTTGTCGTCGTTACGATGGAACCTGATTATTCTGAAGTATTATTCAAAAATATCTATGTAGTGCAAACATGAGGCGCATATACCATACGTAGTCGTATTTTGCACACAGGCTTTTCATGCATATACCTTGTCAATGTTCGTTTCCACAATTTAAATGCAGTCTCATACATCCACATTAGCGCTAACTTAGTAATACCCTTTCGTGGGGATGTCTGGATATATACGAGAAATTGTTTCTATGCTGCTAAGGAGATAATAAAGTGCATAACAAGCCACCTGGTTAAGTATCAAAAAGACAGGGCAAATGGCCATCAAACAAGCGAGTGCTGGTCATTTGCGACATTTGTTCTTTGCGGGGCTTCGTACATTTTTTTTTAAATATGAAGGTGTTACTCTGGCTTTAAATGTAAGATTGCCGTTATCTATTGGGCATTGTTTTCTGCTTTAGTTCGAAGTTGGGTTTCCACCCAAAGCCTTAAAAAGCTTGAGTTAAAATTATTGAGTTATTTTTTTTTTCTAGAATCTAGATAATATTTTTAGGCATTTAATGTTCCGGCAAAGAGTATGCTTTTAGAAGATAGAACACTTAAGGGGGAAATAAATCGTATGTAAGTCGGTATCTCACTTTGCATAGATGATTGAGAACTTGTCTGGTTAAAAGGAAGGTATGATATTTCCTTTCCTTTCCTTGTGGCTATATCTTGAGTCCAGTAAACTGATTTTGCTTGCGTGACAAACTTTTCTCCTCTTACCTATTTTATGCTTATACTTTATTATATACAAGCTCTTCGATTTTAAATACAACTGAAGTTAATCTTTATATGTATAGTAATAAGAGTATATGTATAAAGTATAAATGCCCGACTTTATTCGAACTTCAATGAAACAAAAACGGAGTGAAAAGTGCACTGCCAGATGCATTGCAATTTATTTGTTTTTGAACACAGCATTTTTAATGACAAATTCGTATTACAACTTTTAAGTTTCTTTTTTAAAACGAAAACAAAAAACAAATTTGTAGCTAACGTGTAATTCTTCTTTTCCTTTTTCCGGCGTTGTTATGGTCAGAAGTGTAGGACCATAACCTTCCCACTTAACTGCATTCCTACTGGTCCGCTTGTGGGGTCCGCCGGTTTGACCTCAGAAAGTAGCGGCAGGCCTCCCCGATTGGGATTACTTCATCGCTAAGGCCAATCAAATGCTGGTGTTTTTGCATTTGTTTGCACCAATTGTTTTTCGGCCTGCCTTTTTTTTTTGTGACACGGGCATGCTCCAGATTTTTTTTGTTTGATCTTACTCTTACAACACCGGTGATCTCCAGTCGTGTCAACCCACTGATTTGCATGTACACTTGTGGGGCAGTTTAATGGTGGTATATGTGTCCCTAGGCTCACTTTGGTGTTTTCTAAATTGCCTAGATGTGATTTTTGTGTACCTTTGTTTAAGTCGCCTTTTACGACAAGCGAGAGGTATCGCTGCAGGGATATTCTTAACCCGCCCCTGCACAGGAAGTAGCTAACGTGTAATTAATTAGTATTTATAGTTAATCATAATGAATGGTCGATATATGTAGCTTGGTGATCAGAGCTCGTTGTTTTTTGTTTTTATTATTTTTTTAAACTGCTGCGGATGTAATTTGCCGATATCGACCAAATTGACCGAACTATTAAATATTGTCAAAACCGTTGCAAAGTTGTAGATCAATAACGTTGATTTCATATTCACTTGAAATACCTTCGGGCTACACACTTAGGAAAGTTATCCGTTAAAAACCAGTTTTTTCCCCAGGTGTATATAGTACAAGTTTATAATTTCATGTTTCCTTTCAATTATGAACCCCTGAAGTTTTGGCATTCCACACAACATCGGTATGCTGGTGCCAAACATTCATTGTAAACTCAACGTATTCGCTACAAGGGTTTTAGGAACATTCTACAATTTTTCTTTCAGTAAAAAATCAAATGGAAGTAAGAAAAAAATTTCTTAATATCTTCCAATTAGGGACTTCCAACTTCCTTAATTTTCCTTAGATAGGTATTACTAGGGAATTCCTTAGTTTTCATCAAGAAATATGAATGATTTTTAATTAGTTGACAAGGCTAAATTGTCTTCGTGTGTTCATGTACAGAAGAAGATGTCGTTGTTTGAAATTTCCATTGATTCCATAATTTAAATTTTCGTCTTAACCCTGAGAGCCATGCCTGAAGTGCGTTTAATGAAGACGTGGGGTTGCAGTCGTTAATTACGATAGTTGAAAAATTATCTTTCTCAGATTGTTTATAAATAAAGGTGGTGGAATGTTATATTTATGGTACATTCATACCTAACCTCTTGTTATATAGTTAGTTGTTATAGTTTATATTTATAAGATCGTATGGAAAAAGTATTTCACGGTTTCATGTTGTTGGGGAAAATGCAACCATTCAAGTTGCTTTAAATTATTTTGAACTTTGAGTGTAATTCCATCCAAAGCCTGTGTTTGCTGTAAGTGTTAGGCAGATGTCCAGCATTATAAACTGTAGTTTCTGTCATTGTCGAGTAAGACAACAGCAACGCCTTCGATGTCATTAAAGTTCTTATTTGAACTGACTTTTTAGTTTCACTTCCTTTTGTATTCAATTTTTTAATATTTTTTTTATTCAATGCGTCTGACTTTTCGTGATTCTGATAATTCGTGATGCATTGCTTTTTGGGTATTTCGGGCAAACTGAAATTGAAAATTTATTTGCAAATATGCAATTTAAGTCCTAAGTTAAGTAGGGTAGTTGCCAACAAAGCTTAATGAAAATATGTTAACATATTTGCCTTTTTGTATTCACCGAGACGTGGCTTACTCAGAATCACCACAACGAGGAAATGTTCAACAAGAACCACTACGAAATCTTTCGCAAAGACCGTTGCCCCAATCTAACTAATTGTGAAAGAGGTGGCGGAGTGTTAATCACGGTTCGGGCCTCTTTGCGCAGTGATGAAATTAATCTACCCCCAACAGCAACTGATGTGGATGTGGACCAGGTGGCTGTCTTAATCAAATGTATTTCTGGAATTGAAGTTTTTGTTATTGCTAGTTATATACCACCAAGGAGTCCTTACTTATTATATAAAGTCATATAGAGAATTGTACCTTTATCTTAAATAATTTAAAAGACAATCAGCACGTTATCCTTCTAGGGGACTTTAATTTACCTAACATAATTTGGTCTTTTGATTGTGATGTCTCTAGACTTCTACCATTTAATGTTAAATTAGATTATGAGCGTGAAGTCGTTGATACTCTTGCCCAGCTAGACCTTCGCCAGATTAATAATTATCCTAATAGTTTTAATAATATTCTTGATTTGGTATTCGTTGATTCCGAGCTCGACATCGGTATCAACGACTCCACGATACCACTTTTTCCGAACTCCAATTTTCATGTAGCTTTATCAATGCAGTTTAAATTCTATGAATTCTTTAAACCAGGCTCCGGCGACACTTATTTTAAGTATAATTATGCTAAAGCCAATTACAACAACATCTCAAACTATTTGGATAGTATGAATTGGTTGGATATTTTCAATAATAGTAATGTAAATAATTCTTTCAATTTATTTATGAAAACTGTAAAAATAGCAATCGATATGTATACTCCTAAAGTGAAGTCTGTCAATCGCAATAAGCCAATATGGTTTAATGATAGAATCATAAATTTAAATAATAGAAAGAATAAGGCCTACAAGCGGTTTCGTAATAGACATAATGATCCGGAACTTCTAAAAGCCTATCGGACGCTTCGAAAACAATTTCACGTTTTAAATAAATTTCTTTACAGACAGTATGTTCTTTCTGTCGAGTCCAATTTAAGGACAAATAGTGGACGCTTTTGGATCTTTATTAACAGCAAAAGGCTATCTAATGGTATTCCTAACTGTATGCGTCTTAATAATGTTTCCTCATCTAATCTTTCAACTATTTGTAATATGTTTGCTAACCACTTTCAGTCCGTTTATTTTCGCGGTACTACCACACCGACATCCTCTAATAATAACTTAAAATCACGCGATTTCCTAAATATCGGCAACTTAGAGTGTTCAATTTCTGAGGTTGAAAACGCTCTTTCTTTATTAAGATTAGATAAAAATCCGGGTATGGATGGCATTCCACCAATTTTACTTCAGAAGTGCTCCTCAGCGTTTCTGTACCTCTATGTTTAATTTTCAATTTGTCTCTCCAGTCTGGACATTTTTTGAATGATTGGAAAAGTTCATTTTTAACGCCCATATATAAATCTGGATCGAGACATGATATCACCAACTATCGTCCAATCTGTAAAATTTCAACTATTCCTATATTGTTTGAAAAATTAGTTTGCGACAAACTCACACCTCTCTTAAAGAGATATATCTCTCCGTTTCAACATGGCTTTGTAGCAGGCAGATCGACTACTACTAATCTCTAAATTTTTTGTAATACTGCCTTTTGAATCACCTCGAGAATGGCTTACAATGCGATGTAGTTTATACTGACTTTGCCAAAGCGTTTGATCGCGTTAACCACAATACATTAATTTCAAAACTGGCTAATTTAGGATTTCACTCAAATTTGCTAAAGTGGATTAATTCCTACTTAACGGATCGTATCCAATATGTTCGCATAAATGAAACGATCTCTTCACTAGTTCATGTAATTTCCGGAGTACCTCAAGGAAGTCACCTAGGCCCTCTGCTCTTCCTCTTATTTATCAATGACATTCCTGACCTCTTTTTAAGTTCCCAGTGTCTAATGTTTGCAGACGACTTGAAGGTGTTCCGATCTATACGTTCAATGCACGACTGTACAAGAGGATCTTGAACGCCTTTTCATGTGGTGTCAAAATAATGACGTTCATCTCAATGTCTCTAAATGTCAAAGCCTTTCTTTTCACCGTAACCTCTCTCCAATTCCCTTTACTTACGTAATCCATAATACTCCTCTATCCATTATTTCCTCCAAGAAGGATCTGGGAGTTATTTTTGACTCTACTCTAAGCTTTTGCAAGCACATTGAGTTTTTGGTTGCTAAAAGTAATCAGATGCTAGGTTTCATTTTGAGAAATTCCAAAGACTTCCGAGATCCTCATACTCTCAAATGTCTATTTTTCGCCTTTGTTAGATCTCATCTCGAGTACTGCAGTGTAGTATGGGATCCATTTTACGACGTTCATTCCTCTAGAATTGAGAAGATCCAAAAGCGTCTAACTACGGTAGCCTTTCGTAGACTGCGATGGAATATTGAAATGTTTGGTATCCTACCTCTTTTCAAACGAAGGCAATATTTTTCAGTTATGTTTATCCGTGATTTGGTAAATGGTCATATCGATTGCCCTTTTCTACTATCATTAATTGGATTTTATGCTCCTGCGAGAGTTCTTAGGAATCGCTTTTTATTTTACGTACCCTATCATAGAGTTAATTATGGATTCAACGAACCGATTTCTAGATGCCTTAGGGAATCCAATAAATACTGTAGCTTATTCGATTTCCATCTCAGTAGGCATTCATTTAGGAATAAATTAATTCTGTGTTTAGGCTTTGGTGGTAATTTTTAAGTATATTTTGGTGTTAGGTAATCTAGCGAGGACAGTTGATGTACTCATTTGATTGATTGAATTAAATTAAATTAAATTTTTAACATTAATTTTTAAAAGGGACAACGTTGTGGTCCTTCACCATTAAACAGTTAAAATAACGATTGAAACTAGTGCCTGACACAATATGTTCCCAATTTTTAAATTGAATATTTATAGTTCATAAGAAGCAAGACATCTATTGTCTTATTGGGCTCTGACTTTGACTCTTTGACTCTTGTTTTCTTCGTTGTCTTCCTTGACGTTGCAGAATATATCTGTGTGTATGATAATATTGAATACAGAACAGTAAAATAACTGCTGTTCGCAGGTATCAAACATTTACAGAAATAGAAATATACCACCAGGTACACTTGTACTCGTATTCATTATATTTACTTAATTATAAACGAATTAACCTACAGTATGATGAAATTCACTCCCCCTTAAAAAAGCACAATAGCACATAAATCAACAAACCAGTACCCTCAATATACGACGAGCTTAGTGATTTCGTTGCCACACCGATGTTCAAGTGAAGAGTATATTTGATATATCGTCTGCATTATTGCTTAGTTCCTTATTTTTAATAATCTCCAATTGTAATTTATCAGATTCGTCTTTCGATCATTTGTGTAATAATAAAAATTATGGTATTTCAATATCGTCTTATTTTATTAAACTATGTTGTTTTGTGTAGAGCCGAAAGTTTCTTTCTCAGGCTTCTCTAATATTCACCAAAACTTCCATTGCTTAAGAAAAAAAAAATTGGTATTTTCCACTCGCTTTTTGCATCAGAAAATCACTTACTACTTATCTTCTTGAGGTCTGCATATACAATATTGAAATTTAAGACTATTTTATACCTAATTTTACTTCCGCCGCTACTTGCAATGTCTCACACTCATCTGGTGTTGTCGCGGCTTTTTACGAAAATTACTTGGCATCTGAAATTGTTAATTCAAATTTAGTTAGCGGTGACTTGGTAATTGTAATATGCGCAATTTCTGTTGTCCGATTGTTATTTATTGGAGTACATTGGATTTATAGATTACAAGTTTAATAAAGGCTTTGGAAGAATTTTCCGACTTACATGAAAAGCAAACCTATAAACATCTTGGGTTGTTGGGAGATTTTAACATTGATCTTTTTCGAATTGATCTGAATTGATCTGAATTGAAAAGAATAATTTGCATCAAACCTTAGATGACTCCCATTTTACTGTCGAAACAATATTGCAAACAAACAATGACAATATTACAGCTTTCACCGATGACACTGCCTCGCCCTACGCCAACAACAATTATCTACGCTTATTTCCTGATTTGAACTCCGATCTAGAAGCTTTATGAAAATGGTTTAAGTTTCATAAACTGCTAATAAGTGACAAAACCAAATTCGTGCTTTTTAACATGACGGATTCAATTTCAAAAGATATTGTGCTATCACTCACATCGAGAACATGGATGATAATGCTAGCTGTTCCAATAATATAAAGAGTTAATAAATGTAATTATACTTAGAGATCATATAGTAAGAAGGACCACACTGTATACTCGAAAAAATATTCTAACAGAAGTGTCAAGCAAATAATTCGTCTTAGCCTTTGTTGTAACGCAACTATTTAAACAGTGGTTTATAATGGCTTTATCATTTAAATATAATTCAACTCTTATTGAATTATAGAACTCCAAGTTTTGAGTTATTTAGGCGCAACAAAAATCTGTTTCAAAGTCCTTAAAACATTTTTTTCTCAAATTATTATATTATTATTATTACCGGCTAACTCGGAAGCTCAAAGTCTCGTTGACCACCACCAAGCTTCCCTCCCTATAATAGCTTCTTTTCCTATTTTCGTGTTGATGACCCAAAGTAGGATGAGAAATTTCCAAATATTTCATTGTGTTTCTGATGAAGAATCCTCTTTCAAGATTGTGGGTATCGTCACAAACGGAAGTATACCCGTCTTTAACGGTTGTTCCGTTTGAAAGTCGAACTGCTTTTACCTCTGTGATAGCCAATTTATACTTACCTTTCGCATTACTTATTATTATTAGCAGTCTATACAAGCTGAGTACTTTCTACGAGCATATCATTATGCATGCATGCTCTCCCTTGGATAGTTCGCCCGAAGACCTGATTGGGGAAAAGACGCCTCCTGGCTTGAAGGATAATGCGATGAGCCTTCAAGAACCACCAACCAGATGCCTAGCCACACAGCTGGCCATTATACGTTTGTCTCCATAGCTGCTTTGTGAAAGACTTAAAGATGTTCCACTGTAAAGAGCAAACGTGTTCTTATTTGTTCGTGTGCACCGTTACAGAAGCACGATTAACAAGTCCTTATTGCCACAAGTTCACAAGATCTAATTTCTTATTTTGGCGATTTGCACTGGTCGGTTACGTCGCCTGAATTGACAGTTCTGTGGATTCCTTATTTGCAGGAATCCGCGGTAAGACGAACGAAAGCTAAGACCTCTATTAGTATCTGGTATTGCTTCTGAGAGTGATAGCGACAACCGAAAGATTTTAATGTGATTTTTTAAAAACGGCACAACATAACGCAAATCGTATATGACGTTAGAAGTTGAGTCAGCTTAGTTATAACTGAGCTACGAGTATTCATGACCATATTTTTTATAAGATTCAATTTATAAAAAAATATAAATGAGAAAAATATACATTTCGTTTGTTAATTTTTTTCTTCTTGTTTCAATTGCTATTGGTTTACTCTGTATTTAATACAGTGCTCAAGTACACCCCATACCCCAGGACGATTGTTCGATTTTATTGCGTAAGTTGGGTATTTAAGAGACATTTTGATTTCTATAGAACACGAATACTTTGGTTTTGCAAAAAGACACTATCCACATGACCGTAAATATAGTACACGAATAATGCTAATATTTTTTAGTTGATTAAATACCTGTTATGTGCACTGACACTGTGAAATTTAATCATGTAGATTTATGAAGAGGACTGAAAGTTGGAGGATGATACGTACATGGCTAATAAAACGGAAGCTTATAATTGCATAGCTTTACTTTAACATTATTGATTGCCACTCATCACTGTGTAATAAATCCAGGATATATAGTAAATATATAGATGAGATATAACTCCGATTTAATTTAGTTTATCATTTTTTTAAATATGTATTTAACTTTTTATCTGGTTTTCTGCCCATCTTTAATGTATGCGCATCACTTCACTTTCTTGCTTGCACTTTGTTATGAAAATCATTCGATACTCTGGCCATTCGTTCAACAAAATATCAAGGTGCTTTTGTGCATGTGTGTATTTTTCAACTGCAGTAAATACGAGTACATATACTCAAGAAATTATTTTTATCCTCATGTTTGATACCTCCTTCAAAACATTCAACACGTCGAATTGATTGATTACCGCTTTATCGCTGCTACAATCAATACCATTCGATTCCAATGAACCGTTTACCAACAAATTAAAAATCAAATTTCAATCAGAAACTCATGCGTAGCAAATAAGCTTAAAACTTTAGTCTCTTCCAATGGGTGAGCACAGTATCTTCTTTTTGTGGATGCACCTTGTTTTAATATATCCCACTTTGTTTATTAATTTATATATTGCTGGCTGGTCATTATGCGCACTTGCGGTAACTAACTTAAATTCCCTGGAAGCTGGAACATGTTCAACTATAAAGTTGTCATTATTTTGCCCCTACAATGGATATCTCTCTCAGGCAGGCTACAAACTTCACATTGGCTTTAATAAGTGAAGTTTTCAAAGAAAAAAAAACTGATTTTGAACTTCAGTTGAAAAATTATATATTATCATTTGTAGTTCAGTCAATACCAAATAAAATAATTGTTTTTTTCCTAATTCTTTTCACTCAAAAATAAAGTAATATAATAATAATGTAAAAATACGAACACAGGTACGTACTTACATAATATAAACAGAAAAAAACCTTAGCATCCCTGTGCATATTCAAAACCTCTGTCATATGCTTGAGGTTCCCAAACGTTTTTGCCTATGTTATTTTTGGCCACTCCGACTTTTCGACGCCTTGTCGTGGCGGCGAGATATAAGCCAATGACCTTGAATTTAGATCCACATAATTTGAATGATTGGATAACCAAAAGGATTTGAGTACATCAGCTGGCATTCGCAACATCGCAAATCCACCCGTGATCTCTTTGATCGGGGCCGAAGCAGCGACTTTGGAGACCCTACCATTCATTTCAAACTCTCGGAAGCTTGGAACGACATCGACTCTTGCGGCACACTGTCCGACCATTTGGTTAGACTGAGTATGAGTGGTGCAACCAACAGAGGTGTCACCGACGATGGCGGGTCACAGGAAACCGTTAAGGTTGAACGCGCCCCAGAATTGGGACGTACTGACGATTGTACCCCTAAGTTTTTTTTTTGTTTATTATTTTTTATATAATTCGTGCAGGTTCAAGAGTGTACGCTCTTATGATGTTTGTCACACAACCTGGACGGGGTGCAGATGGTTTGTGTCGAAGATGTTCGTTCACAACTCTCCGACGTTGGTTGTAGTTCACCGTAACATTTTTTGTTTCCATGTCATTAAGGTGTTATATTGAAAATGCACACACAGAGTATGAATTTTGAAGTGATCTTATGCTGCGAGTGTTATGCCTTCGTCAGCACTTTTTGATCAACTCGCATTCACAACTGATGTTGCTGCACAGTTTTTTCCGTATAGGGATTGTACTTGACTATGGACTACATTGAACTACAGACCTTCAACAATCGGTAATGATTGCCATTGCACCACGACCACCCCATAAAAGAAAGGGAAGTAGGCTTGCCCGGAAATTATGCAAAGAGGCTGACACAGCCGAAGGCACGATGGATGAGGATAAACCTCTGGAGAGGTCGGCGGAGGTGTTCCCTACCGAAGCCCACCCGACATTCATTTGTTGCGATGCTAATATTCAAAAACTGTTTGGAGCACCAGCAAATGCAATCTGAGAGGAAATCTTCTTTTAAACTCCACTCTTTCATCAGACCTTATCATCAACAATGTTGGCTCTTATCCAACGTTTGCCATGGCGAAACGAAAGGCCAAAGATATGTGAAAGCCATCATTAACTGAAGAGTCTTACCAGGTGCTTTTTAGAGAGGAGCTTGAGAAATCCGCTCAAGTCCTATCTAAACTCAGAACGAAACGATTGGTAGAGGATGCCGTTCACAACCTGAGTAATACCAGTTGTTATTAACTCATATGTCCTATCAATTTGGCATTGCAACGCTGCTGTTGGCAAAACATGGGGTTTATCGCCGACAAAGATCATCTGGATGATAAGACCGATAATCTCATATGAACCGGTTGTGTGGTGGATCAGATTAACACGCAACCACCTTGTAGCCTCTTTCACCAAACTCCAAAGAGTATGGGGGCTTTCCCCAGCCGGGTACTGTTCTAGATCCTATGATGAACCATCTACCGCTTGATATATTCGTCAAAGGGGGCGCACTGAAAGCTATGTCTCGCCTCAAATGAAATGGTTTCTGGTACAGCTCGCATCGAAGTGACAGTGTACCTACTTGCGCGAGAACCCTGTCTCATGGATATGACGCAATGGCATCTACCATCCCATTGCGTTAGAATTTCACAGTCAAATTTCCATGGCGTCAGGACTGGCTCAGGATAGTTACTGAACCTGGAAAGAACTGGTCGCATTTTTACAGATGGCTCCAGGTCTGGGCGGGAGTCAGGCGCTGGGGTTTTCTTTGAGCGCGAAAACGTCCGACAGCACTTTTCATTAAGAAAATATGCGTCACATGCACTATGTTGTGAAGCATAAGTCGAAGGAAAAAAACATATGCGTCTGCAGTGACAGCCAAACTGCACTCAAAACTGTGTTCAACCCTTTAATCAGCTCCAAATTAGTGCATGACCTCAACACCTTTTTGAACAAAGTCGGAAGACTAAATTCACTAAGATTGTGTCTTAAACGCACACAATCATAGATGGGAGGAATATCCAGGATGAAAGATGACTAAGCGCGTACGTTCTGATGTCTGCAAGAAATCCGCAACATTCTTCTTATCCTTTAGGAGAATAGATTGCAGAAGACTTGCGGGCGCCATTACACTTTTGCTAAGCATCTCGGCGTGCTTGGCATCAGTGAGACGCTTACCAGTGTTGCATGTTGCGAGGAGTATGACACTGCAGAACACTTTCTCTGCGACTGTCTTCGCTTCCGCACGGTTGCGCATCCTTGGGGCCGACTTGGTGTTTGCCGAATCTCTTAGCTCTACATTACTAAAGCTCCGCCTAATTTCTCCGGAGAATGAGGAAAATATAATGAAGCAAGGTGTCTGTCCCAGTATTTGCGTCTGAGTGCTTCAACAGATAGAAGCTTCCAACAAAAATAAAAATATTATTATATTTTTGGGGTAAACCTTTCTTGCAAGATATCTTCATCAATTCAATTTCCAAATTGACTCAGATAACGACTCCGAAAATGAAGAATCAGAAAATGGTGCAAATGTAGAAGAAATGGTCCACGAGCGAAGTGGGCCCCATCACACCACAGAAACGATGTCAGTAAGCGAAACGTTTAAAAAACGTTTAGAAAACACGGTGGATGTTATCGTTCGACACACAATAAGGAGGCTTCTTCTACCTATGCAAATTACACCAAAATTCGGAGCGACAATGGGCGCCTGTAACCTGTGCTGTGCCAACCCAACTCGTATCCACTCTATCGCATGACAATGGGACTTAATAGATTCCATAACATTATGCACTGTTTTTAAAATTCGGCAATAATAATACTTGCAGACAATGCAAGAAAGAAGATAAGGCAGACCCAATTCGTGATTTGGGGACATTGCTTAATATAATTTTTTTCCAGATGTACAAGTCTACGGAAAATTAATTAAGTATTGCTCGACAACTTTATCCTTTTCGAGGTCCTAAGGGATTTACTCTATATATGCCCTCAAAGTCGGATACGACTGGTGAAAAAATCCAGAGATAGAGATTGTTTTTTTTACAACCATTGTAAAAGCACTTGCTATCTTGGAATTTTGCCATTGTTAGCACAATAAAAAAATTAACTTTACCTATATATTCTCTGTATCATGGCAGGAAATACAAATATCACGAGCGTAATATTCAAATTTTTTTTTAGTTTTCACGAGAAAGTGACGTACCTAAAAAATAAACCCGTAATTCTTAAATCGACAATGCATTCGGATATGGCTGTAGGTGACGATGCAAAGAATAAACCTGATTTATCAATTATTATTATAAATATGCGCTGTTTAAAGTAGTCAATGGCGATGTTCTTCAACATATTGGACATCACTTCAATCGCGGCCAAATAATATTACATGTTGAATTGGAAAATTGGAGGAAAGGTTGAAATTTCGGTTGTTCGAGGTATTATAGTATTTTCTTATACCCCATTGGTTGAGTAATTCCATTTCATAAAAATGCTGATTATTGATTCATCAGAATATAAAGCCCTGATTACAAGATGTGGCCTGCAATTAAATGATATTCCAATTTTTGTTATTTTGCGCTTTATTCGGCTTAAACTCGCATCATCCGTAAGAGCACTGAAAAAAATTCTACAGATGAGGAAATAGCTTCTCAATATTTTTTGTTTGGTTCAGGGAATGAAAGTAGGTCGTTTTTATTTATGGGAAAAAAAATAAAATGTATAAACAATATATGATATATGATTGAGAGAGGCTTTATCTCTGGCCCATCTCAGACTGTGACTTTAATTGTATACTGATATATACTAATATGTACTTATGTATATAATGTTTGGAGACCAATTTATCCAGGAAGATGCACCATTAATGAAGGTCTATACTTGAGCTTTGTACCAATTTCAATCTGATTAGGATTTATATTATTAACTATTAAGGACATAGTTAGATGTCTTTTTGTTTTGAATTATAGGCCGCTGATCAACTCCGGTATTTCATATCTTCTTTTAGATTAATTTTGGTCCCAAAAATTACTTCCCCAATATAAAGTATAATATCTTATGCTCAAATACTTTAATTTCGAAAAAAACTAGAATGAAAACAGTGTATTTCAACAGTTCATTTCCTAAATGTATGCAGTATATAAAAAAATATGTAACCCGCTTTAAACGGCAAAATGTTTACCTCTAAATTAATATCAAATTTACCTAAGCCGCTAACTTAAAATAAAGGCAGCTACGAACTTATATTAAGTGAACCCACACCCAAGTCTAAAACACATAGTAGTCGCTACTAGTGCGATATCCGCTTGGATTCGAACAGATTTACTTAGCAGTCTATATTGCAGAAGTGGAACACTTTAACACGATAACCCTTTCCTCCTCTGGCTGCTTTAGTCACCAACGCCTTTTGAAACTGTATCACGGCCCATTTGTGTGCCACGTTCAAATACACCTTATAACGTGCAATCAGTGCTCCTAAAAACTTTGTCGTAAAATCCACATTCCTAGAAGCACGGTAAAGAAAATTTTAATCACGCTTCATGAAACAAAGAAATTTGCTAATAGGTCCATTGGCGGTATGTTGGCTGTATGTTTGTGAGTCGATATGTATCGGCAATGTGGCATTCTCAGGGCGCTATTCTATGACACACAAAAAGTATTGGTCGCTCCCTGCAGAGGTGTGTAGGCGGTGTTATTCGTATTTTTCTTTCTAGGTATTCTATCTATAGTTCGAAAAAGGAAAAGAGAAGCAAAATGGAAAAATGATACAATCCAAGCACAACTTTTATGCTCGGACGGTACGGCAGTCCTTTAGTTGATTGTGCCACCAAAAAACAAATTGTTGGAACAGCAAGTCAAGGGTGTGTTGGTATGTTTCGAGGACAGATAACATTTTACATTATTCGAAATGACTTTTCTTTCAGTTCAGATGTTTTAATTACATCGCAACGTTTCCGTTATTTTTCTGGCTAATTCTGATCTGTAGAGAAGATTAAATCACGATTTGGTTGAGAGCTTTATTACAATGTTTTTTTCAAAGTTTTAAATATTACTGTCATTTACGTTATGAGTAACGGTTAATTCTTTTTCTGTTTTTGAAGTGATTTTTTGAGAGTATATTTTGCTCCAGTTTAAATTTTGGAGATTTTTGGGCGGTATATATTCAGTTCCTGTTAAAGTCTAAAATATTAACCCCGTTAATAATTGCACAACAAAACCTTTTTTTTCTATTTCTATTACATACAGCTGTTGTCAACTAATTAGAAACGATACTACATTCGCACCCTTTGTTCAGTTACTGTTTCCATCAAAACGGTACATTTTTCTTTATCATTTTCTTCTCCTTTTTTCCTTGTTTGTCGTAAGATAAGAAAGAAGAAATAATAAGGAAAATATTCATTCGAAATTCGTACGCAGTTGCTGATGGTACCTATTCAACTGGCCTTTCGTATAAAAAAATAGGAATACAATTGCAGTGCTCCAAGAAGATGGTTTTTAATGCACTGGAACATTTTCGTAAGCATCAGACCACTGAGAACATCCCACGCAAAAAACGGCCTGGAAAATCATCGCAACAAATGGACCGTAAGATTGTTCGACTGGCAAAAGCAGATCCGAGAAAAAGTGCTACTGACATTATGCGTGAAATTGGTGATGGAACCGATCACGAAATATCCAGCCGTACGTCGTTTAGTCGCAAGAAGCCTTTGGTAACAAAGAGGCAAAGAAAACGACGAGTGGAATTGCCAAAGCACATGCCTTATGGACGACGAATAACTGGAAACACATATTTGGTCTGACGAAACAAAGATTAATCGTATAGGTCCGGATGGCAGAAAGTATGTACGACGTCCAAAAAATGCTGCTACTGATCCGAAGTATGTTTCACCAGTTGTCAAGCACGGCGGGGGATCGTTTAATGTGTGGGGATGTTTTTCTTGAAGAGGAGTTGGGCCAATTCACCGTATTAATGGTTTGCTAACTAAAGAAAAATATGTCGACATTCTGAAAAATGTAATACTTCCTTGGGCAGAAGAAAATTGACCGGTTGTTTGGAGGTTTGAACAGGACAATGACCCCAAACATACCGCAAAGCTCACAAAAAAGTTTTTTGAAGAAAATTCAATTACAGTTCTTGATTGGCCATCATGTAGTGCAGACTTAAATCCAATTGAGCATTTGTGGGGGGATGTTAAGAAGGCTGTTAGCGCGCAAAAAATTGCCAACTTTGACGAGCTTTTCGAAAAAGTAAAGGCAGCATGGGAATCCATCCCAGTTGAAAGATGCCAAAATTCAATCAGCTCTATGACTAACCGATGTCAGGCAGTACTGAAGCAGAAAGGTTTTGCTACGAAATATTAATGATAACACAGGTAAAAAAGTAACTAAACCTATATTTTATAATATTTTTTCCAACGTTTCTAATTAGGTGTCTCAATTGTTTCAGGACTTTTTCAATGAATCACCCGCCAAATTTTAAAACAAATTAAAACCTAGTAATATAACTACTTTTTTTCATTAATAATAATAATATGTTATTTAAAAAAAATAAAAATCAAATAATATTTTTCCAAATCTGTGAATAAATTCGAAAAAACATAAAATGACATAAGCGTTTCTAATTAGTTGTATGCTCGTATAACTCTCTTTATTGGAAAATTATTTAAGTTCTCTGATTCCTCTGTTTTTTTTGTATGTTATATTACATCAGAACTATATAACTAAATGCCAGTCCTTGATCAATTAATCAGTCCAATGATTCGATGTCGGGTACTAGTACAGTCACTTCTAGATATACTAGGCGAGGGGTGTTAATTAAATTTAAAAATTGAGCTTTTAGTTGTCTAACGTCCGTGTGAGCCTCTATAAGCTTCGTATTTGCTTTTATATACAGGCTGCGTTCAAAAATTTGCTATATATTTTTCTCGCTGAACAAATACTTTTTACGCTTAGGTCTTATTATCACTCGTTTTCGTGTAACACGACAACATATTTGTCTTTGATTCTCATATAAAATTTCTAATAGCTCGATTCGCTGCTCTTATATCTTCGCTAGAACTCGTTATTTGATAACTTATGCTCAAAATTATTATATTAAATTGTTCAATAAGTTTATTCGTTTAATAAGAAGTGGCGATAGAGATTCATAGTTTGATTTTTTGAAAATGGTACTACTTTTTCACGAACACATGTTTTCATGTAAATCTGTTATCTCGAATATATGCAACCATTCGAAATTGACGTCTCACAGTAACAAAACAGAACTAGTAAAAAAACTGAATAACGTGAAGTAATAAAATTCTTATTTTTTGAAGATGTAGCATTAAAAAAGATTCATGAACCATTGTTGAAAGTGTATAAACACTCTTCACCTTAGATCAGAACAGTAGAAAGATGGGTTGCTTGGTTTGAAAGCTGTTAAACAAGTCTTGAAAATGATTCATGTGAAAGACGTCCAAAAAGTGAATCAACACCAGAAAACAAGATCGTCAGTTAACCGAGAAAGGTTAAACAGAAGCGTCTGGAAAATCATTAGGCAGTGTCAGCAATATTTTGGTTGAAGTTTTGCGTTACAGAAAGATGTGTACAAAATGGGTACCGCATTCGCTAACAACGAAACAAAAACTTGTATGCGACTGTCTCAACAACATTTCGAGCGTTGAGGAAAATATAAAACTGATTTCGTGCCTCATTTTATCACTAGGTTCTACCACCTTGATTATGAATCAAAACAAGAGGCTAATTAATGATGTGAAGCTGGTACCTCGACTTTAAAGCAAGTCCAGAAATCTGATAAGAACGGTCAGGGTTTTAGGGTCTTTACAAAGTGGAGATATGTTGAAGTTTGAAAAATCGAATCCAAATGGAAAATGAATAATACGTACATAATGTATTTGTATATAGCCATCTGCTTTCCAATTCCTTTACGATATAATGACCAATTTAACTGTCTCGCAAAGGTAACCAGCTCATTAAGTATAGTAGCTTTATCATTCTTAATTTTATTAAGTCTTTCTTCGAGTGTGTTAAAGCATATTTACTTGATACTATAGTCCCAAATGTCAGAAGCAATAAATTACATTTGTCTTGCCGGAAGCCGCATATATGAAAATGAGAAAGGGAGGAACAGCCGCCAGCTCCATTTTCTACGATATACTGCATTGCATCACTACGTGTATACTATAATACATATAATATATATGTACATATATATGACGAAAGGTTTTCATCCATTTGTCGACTTTAAAGGAGCTAGTAGTTTAATATGTTTCAATGTAAAACATTCGGCGTATATTGTGGTTATTATATGTATGTATATCAATGTGGTTACATGATAAAGCCAGACATTTCTAAAGGGACAACTCGTATGGATTGTAGCTTGCTCGTATAGGATGTTGCTCATTATAGGTTGGCTTTTACTGTAAAGAATAGAATTTTGGCTAAAGTAAATGATTGTAAGTAAATAACTCAACTTCTATTCTCCGTGAAATATATTTGTCCAAAACTTAATATACTTAATTGAGATTTTATTACACGCGAACGTGTACATTAAAATAAAAACAAACAGCTGTAGCTAACAATACCTGTCATCCGGTCTTTCATAGAATGTCTGCCTAAATTTACTAGTTCATTATCTATTGATTCGTGTCCTTTGAGATTAAATCTGGGGCACCTGGAGCTTGGATGTAAATGTTATTCTTTAATTGACACATTTTCAAATACATTTTTCGCTAGGACGAGCGGTTAATACGTATATTTTGGGATATTGTATATACTATCACTTTAAAGGATACCGTCCTTTGTACTTCATATACCTCTTTAATAAAGAAAATCTAATCGATTATGGCTACGCCTATTTTTTTTTGCTTCGTATTGAGATTACATTTTGAATATTGGAATTTGTCTTCATCTAAACAGCATACGCCACAAATACTCGTGGTAGCGGAAAATGCATCGAATTCGCAGATTTAATCCGGCACTGTCGTTGGAATGCTCATTCTGTCAACACTTGTAGAGAAAAAAATAATATCTGTTGAAAACTCCAGCCTTTTAAGGAGATCTCGCAGAACCCAGTCCAAATATTACAAGAAAACGAAAGAAACTATCGTTATAAATATTTAGCTTTATTTCATAGGATGCTTACGCTTTGAAGGCCAAAAAAAGAAGAAAAGGAAGAAAAAAGAAAAGATCATAATTGAAGTAAAATGAGTGGCTGTTCTAATTTCGAATACAGCTGAACAGGGTTGCTATTGGTTTTTTCGGTATGCCATCTATGTTTCAGTATTTAAATCAACATCCTCCCCCGGCGAACATTGAAGTTCCAAAGGATATAAAAGCTGAATTGGCCGCTTCAACTTGGTTCCATTGGCTAGTCTTAGTAAGCACGATCGAACACGTTGATCACGACCGGTAAATGTTTCTTCTATGATAGCCATCTTCCATCCAATTCTTGCTCGCCCCGGATCAGATAGTAAGACCACATCACCAATAGATAACTGCGGTGTGGATCGAAGAACGTTGTAATGAAAGGAGCGCAGCAGGTGCAAGTATTCGTTCTGCCATCTCCTCTTCAATTGGGTTGAATACTTGAAACGTTGTTTCCATCCTTGTCGCATTAAATTGGCGTCAATTTCCTTTATCAATGAAGGAGATGAAGATTCAATGCCAAGGAAATCTGCAGGCGTTAACGGCGTCAAGTCTAGAGGATCGGCGCTTATGTAGGTCAAAGGGCGATTGTTGACAACAAATTCCGCTTCCGTCACGATGGTCCTTAGCTCCTCAAAATTCAGCTTCGCCTTTCCTATAGTGACCTTTAGGACATTCTTCATTGTGCGAACCATTCGTTCCCAAAACCCACCCCACCAGGGTGCACGCTCAGCAATGAATCGCCATTTAATTTTGCGCCGAGAGACAAAGCCCTGAATGGTCTCTTGGTCGAATGGAAAGGATTTTAACTCCAACGCGGCTCTTCGAAACGTCTTCGCATTATCGGATAATATCGTTGCTGGAATACCACGACGACTGATGAAACGTCTGAGTGCCTGGAGGAAATCTTCAGTTGTCATGCTCCTCACCAATTCTAAGTGTACGGCACGTACTGCAGCACAGGTGAAGAGAGCAACATAAACCTTTTTCGCTTTATCTCTTGAATCGTAGCAGTAGAGTGGACCCGCAAAGTCTACCCCTACGTTTTCAAACGGACGTAGTAAAGTTATCCGTTCCGGAGGAAGAGGGGCAAACGGTTCTGTTGCATGAGGACCCCAAAGCTTCTTGCATACAATACATGATGTTATTCGACGCTTTACCACCTGATGACCTCTAAGTATCCAAAAGCGCTTACGAATTTGTGTCAGCACAGTTCTAGCTCCCGCATGAAGCGTCTGTTGATGGTAATCTTCTATAATTAGGTTGACGATGTGAGATTTCGAGGGCAGTAATATCGGATGCTTGATATTTAGTGGGGCATCTAATTTTTGGAGGCGTCCCCCAAGGCGGAGCAAACCATCACTGTCCAAGAACGGGGACAGCTTAGCTATGCTTGACTTTCCAAGACTTCGTCCGCTCTGCAAGATAGTAATCTCTTGAGTAAAATTAATTTTTTGAACGTACCTGATCCAATGATTTTCGGCGGCTTGGATCTCCTCGGCAGCTGGACTTGATGTCATTTCATATTTAGAGACAGCTTTCTTACGTAGGCGAAATATGAACCGAAGGACAAGGCCAGTTACCCTCAGCAAGCGATGCCAAGAGCTGAAATCCTTGTAGGGCATCAATGGGTTCTCTTCTCTCGGATTCGTCCGTTGATCCTCTGCTAACAGAAGCGTTATCGTGGAGCTCTTTTGTTTACCATTGTTCCTCCAATCGCACTTCTTGTCCTGTAACCAATGCGGACCGTGTGCCCACAGCGAATTTTTTTTCAAGAGCTCTCCACTAATACCGCGAGTTAGTAAGTCTGCAGGATTGTCTTCACTACGACAGTGGGCCCACTTGGAGATGTCAGTCAACTTCCGTATTTCGTCCACTCTGCTCTGGACGTACGGTTGCCAACGCTGTTTTTTGCCATAGATCCAGTTCAAAGTTATTTGAGAGTCCGTCCAAAAGTAGTACACAGCAGAAGTCGCCTTCAATCTTTTACTTAAGTACGCGCCGAGTCGAGCTGCGATTAGTGCGGCTGTCAATTCCAACTTGGGAAGCGTTAATTCGTTGGAACCATCAATTTTAAGGGGTGCTATCCGATTTTTTGCACATAAAAACGAAGTGCTGGCGTCTCCAGTAGGTAAAATACATCTTGCAAATGCCACAGTTCCAAAGGCCTTGGTGCTAGCATCGGCAAATATGTGAAGTTCGATGTCCCCTTCATTACTTGGATGCAGTAAAACAGATCTGGGTATTGCGACATCTTTGAGTTGCAAAACTGCCATTATGCATTCATTCCACTGAGTCTGTTGCTCGTTTGTAAAGATTTCATCCCAATTAAGTTTCTGTCTCCATAAATTCTGAAAGAAGATCTTTAATTTGACGGTGGTTGGTCCTAACATACCCAACGGATCGAAAATGCGAGCGATCACTTGCAGTACATTTCGCTTGGTCCACTTGACTCCTGATGATATTAATAAGCTCTCCACTGAGCTAAGAGACACACTCAACTCGTCACTGTGGACAAACCAGGAGAGTCCTAACACGCTTTGTACAAGGGGAGCGCTTTCGTAGTTCACCATCGTACGCACACGCATGCTGTTGGAATTCCATTTATGGAGGCGCATCGATGCTTTCGACAAAATGGAAATAGCGGCCTTGCATATCTCGATTCCTTCGCTTTCCGAATCAACACTGATCACCAAATCGTCCATGTACGTCCCTTCTTGCAGAGTTGCCCAACTGTTTACAAATGTATCCTTCTCGTGCTCCAGCACACGGCGAATGACTGCACATAGTAGGAAAGGACTACAAGTCACGCCAAAGGTGACTCTGGTCATTCTAAAATATCCAACGGGAGGTTTATCGTTGGCTGATCGAAGAGCAGAAGAAAACCACATGAAACGATGGCTATCGCGGTCCTCTGAGTGTAAAACAATTTGCAAAAATGCCTTCTCAATATCGGCTACTATTCCGAAACGACCAAAACGAAAATTCAGCAGGATTTGCAGGACGTCTGGCAACAAGTTAGCTCCAGTCCAGAGCTGATCGTTGAGAGACTTCTTTCCTTCAACGTGAGCCGATGCATCGAACACAATGCGAACCTTCGTAGTCCGACTCTCCGTTTTATACACTGGCCTATGCGGCAGGTAGAAAACACGCGCACCAGCAGGACTAGATTCCTCCACAGGTTCTGCAACACCATCCCGAATCAACTGTCTTATTGCCGAATCATATTCCAGGAATTGAGTTGGATTCCGTGACAACCGTCTGATAAGACTACTCAAACGTTGCTTGGCAAGTCCCAGGTTGGAATCCATGTACGATTCGTCGATCTTCCAAGGCAGCTTTGCGACAAACCTCGCACCTTCTTTTGAAATGCACTTTGTGATGAGATCTTGGGTAGCAACGGTGTTATTTGCTTCTTCACTTTTAATTCCCAGTGTTTCCAATGACCAGAATTCCAGCATGTCATCTTCTCTTTGGGATGCTAGGCTCATAAGTGCACTGGAAAAGCAAGAGATACCTTCATTATTGCCGACTACCTCACCTGCATCTTGAACGCCTTGTAGTGTCCATCCGAATACCGTTTCCACCCCTCGCAACTTGTTCGTAAAGTTTATCTGCTTGCCAGTCACAACACTCCAATAGTAGTCCGCTCCAATTAGGACACTCAGTCCATTCTCTGCTTCGATGTGTGGAGGACAAACATCCGCTAAATTGATTCTATTGAACATTGCACATTTGTTATTGGGGGCTGCCAAAACATCCACGCATATTTCCGGGACGATAATTGCTTCTACTGTAGTCATTGCATCTCTATTGAACTGACTGCGCAAAGTCAATTTGACCTTCTGAAACTCATTCACTGGCTGCACTTGCTTTGATCCAAAAGGGATGATGGTTAAACCAATTGTACCTGTTATTTTCAGTCCCATCTTCTTCACCAGACTCTCCCGTATGTAGCTGAATTGGCTGCCTCCATCAATTATAAGTCGTATGGCTGTTTTTGCTTTTGGTGTGTACAATAAACACCGCGCCGTTTTTAAAAATATTTTTTGCTTTGAAATGTGAGCACATAAGCTTACAGAGTTGTTTACGATTTTGCTGCGGTTGTCAGTTTTGACATCTGTCTTGATGAGTGAGCTAGATGGATTACACATCGAAGACATATGTCTCCCTCTGCATTTAGTACACACAAATGATTTGCTGCTTCTACAGACTTTTGCTACATGGCCAATTTTAGCACAACGAAAACATCTACTCCCTTTTCTGAGAATTTGCCTCTTTTCGTCTATTGGCATCTTGCTGTCGCATTCATTCACAGTATGTTGTTGTGATTGACAGAAGAGACACGAACGTGTTTCGCTCATAGCAACGAGACTCGAAGCTGTGGTCGGATAATGAGCACTGGGCTTACATTTAGAGTCAATGTTCCCGATATCGCTTCTATCCATAGATTCGATTTCCCTCTTTAGGAATCGAAGAATTCCCTTTACGTCATCACTTACAGGTGCAGAGGAGCGAGAAGAGATTGAATCACTCGCCTTCGGTGTGTGTGACGTCATATCGGTGTCTTCAGCGCGCTCCGCTTGCCGATAGTAGTCGATGCGTAAAGATTTTGGTAAGCAACGAAGAAGCACTGATTTTAACATTACTGCGTACTGATCCGGCGGAACCTTCAAAGCGGTAAGTGAACGAGTGCCAGCAACAACTGATCCATAAATACTTCGTAATCCAGGGAGGTCAGAGCGGTCTCGAAGTGGCCTTAGATTTACCAATTCTAGGATGTGCTTATCAATCAGTTTTTCATTGTTGCCGTACTGTTCCTGTAGAAGAGCTATAGCTGACTCATAACACTCTTCTGTAGGGATAAATCCGTCGATGGCTTTTCGGGCATCCCCTCTTAGTGTTGACTCGAGGTAATTAAATTTCTCGGATGCGTTGAGGTTACAATCGTCGTGGACTGCGCTTTTGAATTGCTCCCAGAAAGAAAGCCAGTTGGAGAAATTTCCGTCGAAGGTTTTTAAGGGTAGTTTCTGTAGTTTCGCTCCATTAAATCCACTGGTAGATGGTCGTGCACTAATCGCAATGTTGCCTGCCTTATCTGGAACTTGGTCGGGATTTAGTTTTTGTTGTAGCCTACCTAATCTCGTATTTAGACGCGCAAGTACATCCACGGCTTGATCTTGATAATCCGCTACTTTATCCTGGGGGTCATCGACTTTGGCTATTCCCTTCGAAATGATGTCCTCGTTCACCAGGTTGAGATTGTCGTGAGCTGTTTTCAGCCTTTGGATAAAAGACATGAGCTCTTCCTCCATTTCTTCGAAATTGTCTGAATTTGCTGCAGACAACTTTGACTTATCGTCTTTTAGATATTCGATGGCCGCAGCAATGATTTTGGTAACCTGACCACGAAATGCTGCACGTGACGCCAACTCCATGATAAATATGTAGTTTTTTCTCGTTTTCTCCCGGGTTTCGGCACCAAATGTTGAAAACTCCAGCCTTTTAAGGAGATCTCGCAGAACCCAGTCCAAATATTACAAGAAAACGAAAGAAACTATCGTTATAAATATTTAGCTTTATTTCATAGGATGCTTACGCTTTGACGGCCAAAAAAAGAAGAAAAGGAAGAAAAAAGAAAAGATCATAATTGAAGTAAAATGAGTGGCTGTTCGAATTTCGAATACAGCTGAACAGGGTTGCTATTGGTTTTTTCGGTATGCCATCTATGTTTCAGTATTTAAATCAACAATATCAAAAACAAGGAGGGATCAGCTCGCCAGGAGCCAAGCTAGAATTAAAGGTATTCTACCTTGAATTTTGCAAACTTATGCAAAGACTTTCCTGTCTGTCCATCTGCCGTCTGTATGCATATATAATATATCTACAATGGTGAATTGGGTTTATTCGTCATTACGGTTCATGTATTTGATTTTATAATTTATATTTCATTCACAGGTTATAATTCGTATTCAGTTCGCATAAGTTAATAGATATTTAATATATAAGTACAGACAGACAGGAAAGCCTTTACATAAGTCTCGCCTGCATCAGCTTTGCAAGGCAGAAGACTAACTAGATTTTACTGAATAAATTCAACGTTATTTCCGGGAAAAGAGAAGAAAATAAGTCTTACCGTTCTGCTAGGACAACTAGCAGAGTCCCTCCCTTGAGTCCTACAGACACATTATTATACATTTGAACATTTTGCTATCTCTTCTGGTGATCCACGAAATATAATAACGACGTATCTTTTATTCATAAAGAGAAAATCCTTTCGTAGAAGAGAACCTTGATCTCAAACATTTCAGTATTTCTTCAAATGCATTCGAAACTAAGACGTTGAAAATAACAACCACCTGTATATATTATAGTTTCTGAAGTGGTTGAAATCGCACAAATACTTCAGTAATTTGCTTATAGTTCTCTCCATTGCCAGTAACAACTCTTTCATTTACATTTACATTACTCTTTCATTGAAAATAGACTAATGAGTTCACCGGAGCAAAAACCGCACATAGCATTATATTTTTATGGATGTAATGATTATTCAAGGAATTTCTTCCCACAGCTTTAACGAGTTTTTGGTTGGCGAATCTATCCAAAATAAAAAAATCGTCGTCATTAAATATGATTTGCCTGAAAAATCAGCATCATATTCTAACAGCCAATTAATGAATGCTCTGCGTTGATTAAATACACAGAGAGTGTTTTCCGCAGAACGTCTACATTTGTGTCTGCACTCCTTTTTTTATCCTCGACTGAACCAGTTTCTTTAATTTTCTTTTACTATCTTTTGAATTAATGAAACTTATGATTATTGACATAACAAATATTATCAATTGTACGATATGTATTTTTCAAAGGAGTGCAATAAAAGTTTTAAATAACTCTAAACGCTATGCACCAGCATATAATTATTATCTATTGTTAAAACTATTTAAGTATCTATTTCACAAGCGTCAAACATGAGATTGAGAGAGATAAACTTCAAAGGCCCCATATGACAGATTTTAAAACTTTAAACTGTAGGTACGACAGGTAGGGCATATCAAAAATGAATCCTCTACCTATTTACCTATATATGTATGTATTTTATTGTGACTCAGTTTTTCCTGTGGTCCGATAAAAACAAGGCACAATTTGATGGTCGTAGAGCAGTCATGCAGCTGAACATAACTTGAGGATATCTACTTGTGCTGGTTGTGCATGTCTCGCCTCATGTCAAGGTGGTTTGAGATAAAAGCGTCCAAAATAATTCATGTTGCATTCGCGAGAGATATCATATGTATAAATAAATTTATGATGGATTCCCGAGAATTTTCAAATATTTTGTCTTGTAAAACTGAATCATAAGGCAAGAAGCTAGATTTATGCTATTGCAAATTAACGTCTACTTCTTGCATGGTTAAAAAAGAAAGAAAATTTCTCTCAATTGTTCTGAGTATGATGAAAGCTCACAATATTATCACTGGAAATCAAGGCCCGTGCTTTCATAAACGAATTAATTTGAGATTAAAATCACAATTTTTTTTTTGCATGTCCTTGCTCATAAAGTGAATTGATTTAGATAATACTCGTATGGGGGATTCTGGAGATTACTAAGATAGCTTTAGAGTTCGGCCCTTGCAATAATTGTCATCGACATATTGTATAAATAAATTAACCTCTCATTTCAATGTTTTTATTATGAGTATAAGTCAACAATTTTTTTTTCAAAAAATCAATTTTTCCCCGTTTCTCGAAAAATATTTATTTATTCGTCAATATCACCTTTAAAGTAATCGCCCTCAGATATAGTACACTTGCGCCAGGGCTTTTTCCAATCCTCGAAATACTTCTGATATGCGTTTTGGTGTGATATGGTCTTGAGATCTTACAGCGATACGGGCTTTATCTCCCCAATCTCCGTCCCTTCTTGGGACTTTTCCAATTTAGTGTTGGGCAAATCCTAGTCGATCAATGACTAATGACTAATTTATTCTTTAGTCCTGGACACAACTAAATTATTCATTAACCGCAATAACAATTTATAATGACTTTTTTTTTTTTATTAATTTTTATTCAGTATTATCTTATATCTATCTTACCCTAGTCAAAAATGTTTAAAACTAGCTTAACTATCTTAACAAATCTAACTATCGGTCACTCTAAAACAAACAGCACAATTGAAACATATGTCTTTCGACGACTACATAAATTCTATTAACATTATAATATCTACATAACTTAAGCTAAGAAAAATGTTTTTTTTTTAAGAAAAAACTTAGCATATGATCATTTAATTTCTAATGACTAAATTAGTCATTATTAACAGTAGTTGGTCATGACTAAATTCTTCATTATTCATTAGCCAACTATTCATAGTTCAACTAACTATCAATCATTAGTCATTAATCACCATTTATGACTAATTTAATAGATTATTATTATGATATATGTATGCCAAACATGAGATACTAGAATGGCCATATTACGTATGGAATGTGTGGTAAAGAAAGTAAAAAATAAACAAATTTCAGGTATTCAGCAAACGTCAGATGTATTTTTTAATTTTTCGGGAAAAAAAGAGAACTAAGCTTAAGTTAAGAGAGCACCGTGGCGCAGTGAGTAGTGTGTCGGCCTCTGAGGCACTATGAGCAAGTTCGGATGCCGGATTTATATGTATTCACGGCCAACCTAATCACAATATTTGGCTTATTTTAGGAGTCATCACGAAGAATAAATGATTAAAGTCTGTTAAAACTTGAAGCTTCCATAAAAAAGACTTATAGTGCATTTCCGCCAAAAATTGAGATAAACACGGAAAAAAAAATTGGTCCAAATCAGGGTCCAAATATAGTTTCTCGCTTTTGTTGAGCACATTTGTTCAACCACACATAAAAACTCTTCGAAGGGATCTTTTTGGAAGTTTTGTATAAAACCTGGGCCTCAACCAACAAGTGCATCCAGCTGGCACGATCTTTTGCCAGTTGTTTCCAGTGCCACACTCCCAGTTGGTTAAGGTCTCCTTCCATCTGTGTGCACCCTTAGCTTAGGTCGTCCTCTGCTCTCCCTGATAGATGGATTCGAAGACTCTTCGGGTCGGAGCTGTGCTGTCCATTCGCTCTACATGGCCTAGCCATCTTACGCGTTGCACCATCTCCACTCTCCCTTTATAGAAACGGGACTATATGCATACGGAACGCAGAATTTTCATCTTCATCTGTTTTCGTTAAGGTACAGGCCTCTGCGCCGTAAATGAGGACCGGGATGATCAGTGATTTTTATAGTGCTACCTTAATTTTTCGAAAGAGGGCTCTACTTCTCAATTGCTTCTTGAACCCAAAGAAGCAGCAGTTGGCAAGAGTAATCCTGCGTTCGATCTCAGCGCTGGTGCTGTTGTTGCTGGTCGCTAGTGAGCCAAGGTGGACGAAGTCCTTGACCACTTCAAATTTGTAGCCGTCAATTGTGACGTTCTGGCCAAAACGTCAGTGTTGTGCGTCTTTTTGGATGACAGCATATATTTGGTTTTACCCTCGTTCACCGAAAGACCCATTTTAGCTGCTTCTGCTTTAATGATTTTGAATTGATGTCTCGCTGTGCTCGCCCAATTGCGTCAATGTCATCCGCATACGCAAGCAATTGCGCAGACTTGAAATAGATTGTACCCCTCGAGTCGGCCAGTGAGTCGCATGTGTGTATGTGTTGAAGAAACTACATGACAATGTAGTCACCTTGCCTACATTTTTTTTTAACCTCGAAGGTCTCGATTAATTCGCTACCGACCTCAATGGAGCAGCGAGAATTCTCCATTGTCATCCTGCACAATCGGACGAGTTTGGCAGGGATGTTAAAACTAAACATGACTCGGTATAGCTCGTTCCTATGCACACTGTCATATGTGGCTTTAAAATCGACAAAATGATGATGTGTGTCGATTTGGAATTCTTAGGTCTATTGTGGATTAACTTGGCCTGATAGGAACCTATCACATTATTCACAAAGGCTTTCAGGCGCTCACACAGTACGGCAGAGAGATCTTGTACGCGTTGTTGAGGAGACTTAATCCTCTATAGTTGGCGCAGTTATAGGATCTAATGGATCGGACTCATCGGCAATTTTTTTTTTAACGTCAAATCCTTGTTTTCCTGCTCGATTCTGTAGCATCCTTGATATCCTCATTCGTACCTTGGCTACAACAAGGTAGTGATCCGAGTCGATGTTGGCTGCTAGGAAGGTTCGTACATCTAGGATGCTGGAGAAGTGATCTGGTGGCCGCCAGGTTCCTTTATGGATGTTGAGATGCGGGAAGGTTACGCCCTGCCAGGAAGTCAGTTAGCTTAAATCCGTTGTCGGTAGTGGTGTTGTGTAGGCTATGTTTTTCTATGGTCGACTCAAATACGTCCTCTTTGCCCAGTTTCGGGTTGAAATCTCTTAATAAAATTTTGGAGTCGCGAGTGCTTGGTTATTATTGTTGTTGAATTCTAAATTGTTGGTCCTTAGTTCTTCACCTATTGTCGATTGCGCAGTCACAATGATAATTGTAAGGACCATCATATAACACATATAGGTATTCATAATATACCATATATGGTAAGTGAATTTTGTAATTCGTTGTCGCATGAAGTATCATATATGATATCCACTACTTTATGTTTATGTTTCTATGTTAATATATATATTTTCATCTCAATATTTTATAAAAATCGAGCAATAATAATATTTTCATATATATATGTACAATATTAAAAAAGGTACTTATCTGATTTGTTCATTAATTGATTTTTTTGATTGATTGATTGATTATTATTTTTATTATTTCTCAAGTTGTTAACAGTACAAAGTCTGGGATATCTTAGCACTAGTGACATGAAATAATAAAGGAAATATTGACAGATAGTAAAATTACAATGAATAATAAATAGTGTCGATTGTCATAACCAAATACGTATCTAATTATAAATAAGTTGGGGGTGACAGAATAGAAAGAAAATATAACAATTAAAAAAAAACAAAAATAAATAAATAAATAAAAAACAACAATCAAAATAAATGCAACAAATAAAACCAAAAGGAAATCTTATTGTGAATGTATGGCAGTTAAGAATGTTTAAATTATATGTTATACCTATAGGAACATAGTCTTTAAAAGTACCTGTTTTACAGTATAAAGAAAGCAATTAAGATTTAACCAGTACGATAGAAATTGAGATTCAAACATAATAAGAGATTCTAGATGATCAAAATTTTGGTCAAGAAGCCAGCTTTTAATATGTCTAAAAAATGTACCAGATACTGTTATTGTTCTGATAGTCTGGGGAAGCTTATTAAATAATCGGTAACACAAAATAGAATAAAAATTACGATAAGCGGTGGTGCGGAAAGACGGTACATAAACGAAAATTACGACAACCGGATCTCATATAAAACAATTTTAATACCTTAAAACATTATACATAGGTGACGAACAGGTAAAATGTCCTGTCTCCATGTTCCTGAAGCATGAAAATGAACATTTACATCCAAATTATACGATGAAAGGCTGAAGTGCATTAGTTTCGTTTTTGAACTTATACTAAGTTATGTTCTGCAAACCATTTCCGTAGAAGATCAATATCCCAATTGATGGCACAGACCATTTCTAAAGGACTGTTGCATCCATATGAAAAACCAATATCATCTGCAAAAGCAGTAGGCCTACCTTTAAAGTCAAGTGAAAAGAGAGAATTAATATAGATGAGGAACAAAAGTGGACCCAATACAGAACCTTGTGGGACACCTAAGTTAATGAATTTGACATCACTTCTAATATCATCAATTTTCACTATCTGAGACCTATTTTCTAGGTAAGATTTTAACATTCCCAAAATATGTATTAAATTCATTTGTGATTGTCAGTAGGTCGGAAACTACACACTGATTAACATGGATAATAGTCGGTTCCTTAGAAAGGGACGTTTTATTCAGAATTTAGTTAAATTAGCTCATTAGCTAAATTTGCTTTGGCTTCTAGAAACAGAGAACGATAATAATTGTCACGACATATGGGGATTTCTTTTTTAAGCTTAGCGCAGAGTATCTTGTAATTACTTCTTAGTCTGATATTATTGGGATCCTTGGCACAACGTATTCTAAGATTATTTTTAACTTTTACTTTATTTAACAAGTAATTTGAAATTAAGGGTTTAAGTCTCTTTATTGTGATTTTACCAGGAGACACGGAAGAACATTTCCAAATGTGTTCCCTTAGACAACCAATAAAGACTGAACAAGCTGTTGACACATCTGCACAGGAATAAACATCTTCTCAATACTCATACAAAAGATTGTTTTTAAGTTGGCGGAAGTTAATTTTCATTTTGTTAAGTATGGTTTGCCGACATTGCAATTTAATGGTTTGATTAAAAGACCAATCACACAGTGATCAGTTCAAATCAGGAGTTCAAAATCAAGAATATGACTTTCGCAATGAGACATAGAAATGTTGCCAAATCTTGCATAAATATGATCTATACACTTACCGGATAAGGGCCTAGTAATTTAATCGATTAAACAAGCTAAGCCATGCGAAGCTAATAATCCTAAATAATTATAATTCGTGTTATCAGCTTCTAGTATATTTAAGTTAAAATCCCTTAGTGATTGGCACAAAACAAAACTTTTCATAAGAGCCTAAGAACACAAACCAGGACTCTTTCGGTATCGGGTAAGATTATCACAAAAAAAATTCAGAAAAGAGCAACACTTGCTTTTTCGGAGTTGATGACAGATAAGAGCTGTCAAATCATCAAAAAAAAAATTCAAAACAGCAATAAATCGAATTTGTTGCAAAATCATTGTTTTCTTTTATTTACCATAGAGTGTCTCTAGGAGCATCACGAATTTTCGCGGCTTCTCTGTTGGATGGTTGGGGGTCTTCTTGCATATTGGATTGGTAGGTGAGATTTGTTGGCTGTTGGAGAAGGTCACTTTCATTCAACGGCACCTTCAAATTACAGCAAATGTTGTGCAGCGCAACACAAACATGAATCTAAAAAACAATCATTTAGCATAATTTTAACAATATAAACTGCGAAATTATTCCCACTTACATGTCATCTGCAAGCTCATGAATGTTAGACCGATTTCTCAAATTCTTCCTCAGAATTCTGATTGCCATCACTGTCTCATTGACCTCTTCATCTTTGCCTAAAAATAGCTCCAAGCACGAAAACATATTTTTTATTTTACAAAACACACAAAAGAACAAAATAAAGTCACATCAAACGCACAAAACATATGAAAGTGATAGCTAAATAGCTGTTACCATAAAGCTGTCACAAAAATGTGACAATCACAGTGACTATCACCTTACACGGTACCGAAACCGAGAATGTGACTGTCACTTATCACAAATCACCTTAGCCGATTCCGTCCCTGGATGAAGAAACAAATTACATTGTGTTTGTGAGAATATGCACTTATTGATTGGAAATTCACCTTAAAAAACAAGTGTAAGCATGAGATGAAAAAAGAAGATCATATATGATGTTCTATGCAGTAGGGAGTGTAAGGAAAATATTGTTATGTTCCACATCAGACGTTTTCCAATTTTTTAGTGACTAGTCTCAGTTTATTGTCAGTCATACCCACTCATGACTAATGATTGAACTTCAATAATAACTAACTATCAATCGTATGCGTAACTAACAATAATTCATGACTAAACCGCAATCCTGAATAAATCGTGTGATTAATTTAGTTATGACTAAAATTTCATAACTTTCCTTTAGTCACTAGTCATTTAGTTACATTACGAAGAGAAAACAGTAACAGGGGTTCAAGTCCGAGGACTATGTTGGCTGAGGAAGTATTTTTTTTGCCCAAATAATTACATAAAAGCCACGATAAATTGGCAGGGACATTATTATCATTATTATAATGCAACAGCCATGAATATTTTTCCCAAAAATCCGAATGTTTTCTTCACCCAAAGGGGGCATAATTTCAAGGTGATATTCTTACTGATGCGATAACCTTCTGGCAAGACCTCATGATGAACCACGCTGTAATCGAAGAATATAGTAAGTAAAACATTTACATTTGACTGAACTCGGAGTGTTATTTTCGATCTTGGCTTTTTTGGTCACCACCATTGGGATATTTGGGCTTTGGTTTCGACGTCAGAACCATAAATTCATGTTCGGTCACCAATGATCATCCTTTTCAGAAAATTTGGATGATTATTCACGTCATTCAAAAACTCCTGACCGATGCTTATACGACGGTTTTTTTTGTCAACAACATGTCAACATGTCTAAAAAAAAGATGAGCCAAATAGCAAATATCCGCAGCAATTTCTCTGATAGTGATTCGACGATTCTCCATACTAATTTTCCTCACTGTCTCAACGTTTTCATCCGTTTTTTACCAAGTTAAGGGCATCATCATCAACATATTCTCAACCTTCTCTGAACTAGAGTCAACATTTCAAATACGTATTTGTTTTATTTTTCGCACAAAATTTGATTAAGATTCTCTGATTCATTTTCTTCGATAATAAAAAGTCGCCAAGCATATCAGAACATGTCTAACTTGCAAAAACAAACTAAATATTCGTATCCAAAAACGAAAAAAAAAACAGAAAATTGAATTCAAAGTCACCTTATTTTTTAAACAAACCTCCAGATGATATACTCGTAAATTGTTACATTTATCGTCAAGGTTTAAATAAAATAATAATTTAACATCTATTGAATTACCCTATTGAAATTGTTGGTAAAATATCAGATTGGTAATTATATCAGACCTGATTCCGATAATAAGACGACATCGCTTTTCACTAGCTGTCCGTTTATGCGGCGAACGTTGCAATGGAATGAGCGTAGTAGCTGTACATTTTCATTTTGCCATCTCCTTTTTAGCTGCTTAATACATATACATACTTCACTCGCTTATCCCATGCCCCTTGAAACGTGTTTGCGGTGGTATTGTTGATAGTTTACTAGAATCCCAGGTGTAACCAGAAAAACGGAGGTCGTCAATCGTGTTAAGTCCAAGGGATCAGCACTAACGTATGTTAAGGGTTGTTGGTTAATAACCTTTTCCGCTTCAGTGAATAATGTCCTGAGCTCCTCAAAATCCAATTTCGCTTTCCCGATGGAGACTTTCAGAACATTCTTCACCGAACGGACCATCCGCTCCCAAAATCCATCCCACCATGGGGCTCCCTCTACAATAAATCTCCACTTAATTTTGAGTCGTGACAGAAATTCATATACTATACATCATCACTAGAAAGGAAGAAAATCCTTGCGATTTCAACTCCAGGGCAGCCAGGCAGATCATTGACGGAGGTCCACATCGACTGATAAAACCCTGAGTGCCTGAAGAAAGTCTTCCCTTGCCATATCACTCACCTGAACTGCTCGTATCGCTGCACAGGTAAAAATTACTATGTACACTTTACTGCTTTCGTCCTGAAAGTCATAACAATGAAGAGGTCCCGCAAAATCCACTCCTACATTATCGAAGGGGAATCAAAGTAATTCGTTCGGCGCGAAGTGGCGCAAATGGTTCTGTAGCTGCCGTTTTTTTTTTGTTTTTTTTTTTTTTGTTCATTTGTGTTTTTATTATTTTGTAGAACACACTTATCCTAGACAAAAATGCTTAAAATTAGTTTAAACAACAACTTATATAAAATACCTTACTGGCCCTATACGGACCCTCTAAAGCAAATAGAACTACTTAAGGCTATGCCTTTAACTTGTAATAATTAAAACAATTAAAATAAATAAACAATTTAGGCCAAGAAAAGTGATATTTTAAAAAAACTTAGCATCAGATCCTCTTTTTTTTTATACAAAAATAAACTTATAACTAAGAATAACTTAACCCTACCTTAACTAAAATATATGTACATATATATATACATCTTTTTTTGTTTTCATTGTTGTTTTGTAATTAAAATTTTTTTTTTATTTTCTTTTTTTTTTTTTAATTAAAATTTTTTTTTTATTAAAGCTAAAACTCAACTAAACCTACGTGCCACCCTGGTCTGCCGTAGCATGCCCTTAACTACTCTAACATCTTCTAACCTACGCTAGTCTATGTAAGGCTGCCATTGGCATGTGGCAGGCTTTGCCTTAAAGATGCCGACCTATTAAAATTAACCACTGACGCAGATCGCTCCAGCCACCAGAAGCGTTGATGCTGTCGGACGACGTCTCTCCGATCTTGGCGTGACACCGATTTACTGAACCTGAGGCGCTCGGGCTCACGGAGCGCAACATCACGTTCGTAGAGAAGTCGTCGCTCCACGGACTTACGTCCCACGTGGAAGATTAACGGGATCGCCAATTCATCCTGGATCAACCCACATTGATCTAAATAGAGGAATGCCTCTGGGGGGACAAAGCCGCTAAGGCGCACTTTCTCGTGGTACATGTAGTTAGGGAAGTAAGCCCCGGAGATCAGATTATAAACCGAAGTCATTGCCCTCGAAACGTGACCTCGGATCAGTTTAATTAGAAAATTATCCACCCGTACAATCCTGGCCCTATTGTATAGGACCTCGTTCAAGTAAAATTTCGTGTACCCAGATTCAGGTGTTCTATGTAATCCGAGACAAGTTCTGAGACATTGTCTCTCAAACACCCGAATCTTTTCCATTAAGCTGGCTCTCACATTGAACCAGACGGGACATCCATAGGTAACCCTGGGTCTGATTAAGGCTGGGCGATTAAGAACAAATATAAAAATTTTAAATCAAAAGAAAAAATTGAAAACTTTTATTCAAAAAAAAAAGGTATCTGAAGTGAATAGTGATAAAAAAAAAATATAAATATACTTTCAAGTGGGAGAAATTTTTAGTGTGTGTTTCCTGCTATTCACTCTGTAGCTGCCGTTTTTGACACACTATGCACGATTTGATTCGCCTTTTCACTACTTGATGCCCTTGCAATATCCAATACCGCTGACGAAGCTGCGTCAGTACTATCCTAACGCCAGAGTGCAACATTCGTCGGTGACAAGATGGCCCTTTGATGGAAGGATTACAGGATGGCGGATATCAAACGAAGCGTCGAGCTGTTGTAGTTGCTCTCCTAGTGCTTTTTGGTGATGGTGTATCTCGTTGTTCGAAGACCTCCAAACATGGCATTTAAACAACCTTACACCCAAAATAAAGGTGAAACATGTTGTTTGCACCATAGTGGTATGGAGATGTTTTTCATATAATTTATTTATTAAAATTTATTCAATAAAATTTGTACCAACACCTTTATGTTCAAATTATGAATGAATTCATGCTGCCATTTGCCTCGACGGAATGCGGTTGGTTGGGGTCTTCCAACAAGAAAATGATCCCAAACACACCAGCAAGAAGGAAAAGCAATGGTTTGGAGAAAACCATGTCAATATCATGGAATGGCCACCTCAATCTACAGACTTTAACCGTATCGGAAGTTTATGGGCCGAGGTAAAAAAGTGTTCTCGGGGACCAGCCAAGAAACATCAACAAACTTTGGGTCGTGATCCAACGCGAAGGTATGCAATACCTAGAGAGAAATGTCTATCATTGGTTGATTCATTGACACGGCGCGGCTTTCTAAGGTAGTAATTTTCAACAAAAGTCATGCAACAAAATATTAATTATGTCCTACATGACCTATTGAATTAAATAGAAACAATTTCTGCAATCAAAATTATTTCGAATTATTATTTTGACTCCATATTTCTGATGGTTTTTACCGGCAACAAACTGAATTATGTGAAGAAAATATTAACAATTTTGCTTACCAAGGCTTAGAACTACTATCACACGGTTGAAGCGAAGTTGCTTCGTATCTCATGGCTGATGTGCGGGTGTCGGGTGACGATGTGTGCAGGTGAACGTGGGCTAGTATCAGCTTATCAGTTCAGGGTGGTATGTCTGCTGTCTGGTTGGGGTGCATGTGTGTTATCTTATATAAATGAAATTGTTGCAGCCCCAAGATAAAGTCCAGTCAAAGAATTATCCTCAACTGAATGCGACCAATTTAGGTGTATAGATATTAATTATCTCAACGGGTCCATGTGCATTCCATTTCTTAGATTAAGTTGTTCTGAGATTATAATAGAATATGATTCTAAAATTATATTTAGTAGCCATAAAACATAGCTTTAAGTTGTACTGTTTGTTTAAGAGTGTCCGTCTAGAGCCAGTAAGATATTTAGATTTGTTAAGATAGTTAAGTTGGTTTGAGACATTTAGAAGATAAATCTATGAAATTCAAATGAATTTAATTAAAAAAAAAAACCAAAACAGGAACGATCATTAGCGGAAAAACCATTATTTCAATCCTGTGAATTGTGTTGCTTAAGTTCGCATTTTGTCTGTTGCGGCATCAAAAAAAGTGACATAAAAATAATAAACTCTTACGCAAATATTTTTTTTTCTCAAATTTAAAAGAAAATAGATAGAAGAATTATCAATAATCAACATCGGTTGTTTTATCGAAATGTGGGCCGGATGCCGACTATTTTAATCGCTGAATCCTGATTTTCTCACTACGATGTCATCCGGAAGGGCCGACGTTATGACCAGAGCAGTGAGAAGAAGCGATGGTGTTCGTTCGCACTTAATGAGTAGGCAATAAATAAATGTATGCAATAATAATGTCGAACAATTGGGTTTGTGTTGACTTACCTATTTCTACATATAATAAGTTCATTCTTCTTAGATAGCGTTACAGCTCACGGAGAGCCAGAGCCAAGCTTCTCTCATTCACTTATGTTGTGTGCGATTTGTTTTTCACACAAGTGAACGGGACCCACAGGTGAATGCCGATTCCGAACGGCGAGCGCCGAGAAATTTTTTCAAGGCAGGGGTACTAGGGGGGTTTGGTGTTATCGGGATCCGAACTTGCTCATCGTGCGTCAGAGGCCGACACACTATCCACTCTGCCCCTGCGTTCTCTCATATATGTATGTACATATATTTCTCTGTTTCTTATTTTCCTCCTTCGTCTATTTTCGTAATCTAAGATGTTCATATATAAAGCATTATAATGTTGTAAGAAATTAAGATGATAATAGTTATGCTGTAACTGTTGGTGATTTTAATTAACCAAATAACCAAAATTGAAATGAATCACTTTAATATGTCTCAAGATTTGGAATGTATAGTAACTGATAATTTTACCTATCTGAATATGTACCAACTTAGCAATATTGAGTTGATCAAAGCCTTGAAGTGCAATTGTTTGAAGCTAGCTGTCCGCTTTTAAGTAATACTTTTTTTTCGCAAAGCTTCAAAACTTAATTTTAACGTTCTTATAATCATGTAATTCAACATTACGACTTTAAAAATGCTGACTTTATTCTATGAATTATTTTTTGAATCGGTCGCCTTGCAGGATGTTTTTAATTTCTTTTTTTACTGTTTTGGAATATAATTAATTCTGTTATAAGTAATTTTGTTCCAAAGAATTTTTTTAAAAATTCTACTAGACCAGTTTGGTTTAATAAAAGTTTATCAAGACTCAAAAATGTTATGAATAAGAAGAGAATATGAATTTCTTAAAAAGTTTTTCTATAATCGACATACATATGTACATATGTATGTGGTCACTCGAGTGAAAGACTAAAACCAATTCTAAATCTCTTTGGATCTTTCTACTCGCAAGTAATTAACATAAGTCCCAAACATATTTTACAATGGAGTTACCTCTACTGACTTTCATCATAAATTCAATTGCTTTGCTTCATCCGTTAAATCAAATTTGATCGATCTAAAGATTAACTGTAATTCTAGCTCGGTTGTGAACTCGAATACGGATGTTGGCCTTCTTTGTTTAAGTAAGGAGGATGTACTAACTGTTGCACTAGATAATATCCCATCATTGTTTCTTAAGTTTTGGAAGATTAATTTAGCTAGTCCGCTTTGTTTTATACTTAATTTATCTCTAAAGTAGGGCAGGTTTTTGGATTGTTGGAAGCATTCCTTCATAACTCATCTTCACAAATCTGGTCCTAAATGTTTTATTACAAACTACAGGCCTATAGTTATGCTTCAACTTATACCAAAGGTGTTTCAGGCAATTGTTAAGAATGAGTTATCTTCCATAGTACACAATATATTTCTGGGATAAATACAGTTTTGTAAGAGGAAGATTCACCACTACAAACTTATTAATTTTAGCGAATGACTATTTTTCTAAATTTGAGAAATATTTGCAAGTTGACACCATATACACTGATTTTTCAAAGACGTTTGATCGCGTACAACATGGATTTCACTCTGAAATTTAAGTTGGCTAAAAAGCTATCTTGTTGGAGGTTTTGTCGGAGGAGATTATGAACTATTTAGGAGTACTTCAATGAAGCCATAAATCCATTACCATCGCATATCTCTTTGTCAAATTGTTGCCGATGACCTCAATATTTTTGGAGCCATAAAATCCATGTCGGATTCAATTAAGCTTCAAATGTAGCTGTGAAAATTGTTACTTTTTCTAAAGTTTCTAATCCCATTCAGTTTATATACTACCCATATATTGAGATATGCGTCGGATATTGTGACTGCATTTGGTCGCTCTGTATTTCTTTTCCCCAGTGGCGTCTGATTTTTAAGCTATTATTTACAGTGGAGAGTAGTAGGGACTCTTTGATGTTCTTATAATTCCATATTGCAACATCTTTTGAACTGCGATTCCACTTCCGACCTTAGATTTATTGGGTACGGTTAGTCGTATAGATCGTTTATATGAGTTCTTCATTGGACCTTGGTATGTTTTAAAGGAGTTTTCTTGTCTCCTTGGATAGATGTTCGTCTTTGATTTCGATATTGTTGACTTGAACCGACATTTTTCCTCTAATGGAATTCTTATGCCTGGCTTGATTATATCATCTCCAATAATGCCGTCGAATGTTTTTAAGTTCGGTAAAATTAAGAAATCTAAAAAGGTATTGATCCCTACATTTTAAAAAATTGGAGCGGAATATTTATTTTCAATCCGAATTTCAACCCCGAGATCCCCCGGGAGGATTGAATTTTAAAGGGTTTATTAGCTGGTTTTATATTGTCGGCAAGTCCAGGTCTAATACAATGCCTGACGAGATGAGGGCAGTGTCTGCTCTGACGCGTATTGCTTTGGAGTACAGCCCGATAGATTGGCTTTTCTCTGACTATCTAATAGCTTGTCAAGATTCAACGTATGAATCTACGACACGTACTGGACGGAGTTTCCGTCAAAGGTGTGTGACTATGTATGTTATGTTATTTAGATTATGGGTTAATAGAAAAAGATTATCTTCCCTTTGATTCGGTATTTATATATATATTACTAATAATATATGGGTGTGTGACAAATTTGTGTGTACCTAGTTATTAACTATATTTATATTTGTTATTCACAATGTTTTTATCAATTACAGTATTTATATTCGAATTTATAATTTTTTATGTATATTTCTTCTTTACAAAAAGGTGCTTCATTCACAATTGTATTTATATTATTTTTCCTTTTATAATATTTCATTTATTATTTTCAATTTAAATATGTAGTTTCAAATAGTGAGAATTAAGTTGAACTTACAATATTAGGATGAGTCTTAACATCATCTTCCGGTTCGGGTTGCTGGAATTCCAATTAAGGTGTGTCTGCTGCTCCAATAAAGTTGCGGCGTATCTCAATACCTGCTGGACAGTCCGTATTTTTCCTCTGCTGCTTCTTAGATCTTCTGTCGTAGCTGTAACGTCTCTTTATTGTGTTCACTTAATTCTAAAATACAATTCTATCTTACTGCTCTATTTATTACCTAAAAATACATACCTTCTGCAGGGGCTCGGAAATCAGAAATCGGAAATATGAGCTATTTGTTTTTGCACAACTACTGGACGAAACATTAGTCTGTTGTCCGATCGTTCACTCAAGTGCGTACATGCAACTAAGCACATTTGGTGGAACTGGGAACCCATGCGTGTACTAAATTTGTTCCAATTGATGTGATCATTGGGGGAGCCTCAATATTATTTCATGTTTTAGTTTCTCTTCGATACCAGGCTGGAAAAGTTATAATACTCGTATAATACATCACTCAGGTTTGACAGAGCTTTCCCCCACTCACCTTCCCCTCTCTTCGTGTTAAAAATCGTTTAACCTTAAATAACCTACTAAAACCTTATGCATATATACATATTAAATATATATACAAACATATATGTACATTTGTAACAAATGGAGTTTCTGGTTGCTTTTTGATGTAGACAGTCAGAAAAAAATTCATTAAATAATAGACCCAACATTTTTGTTTTTGTTGACTTGTGTTGCTGTAGGGGACATCTTAGCAACTGAGATATACATAATAACAGTTAAAAATATGTTTATGTCTATAAGTTGGTCAAACAGTGGATAGTGTGTCGAAGGCTGGCGCGTGAGTAGCGGGTCCGGATCCCGATAACATCAACGTCATCGAATGTTTGTTTCGCGGCTTCTCTTCTCGGCGGAGTACTGGCAAAACCCTCCCTAGACACCCTTGCCTTGCAAAAGCTTCTCGGCTTTCGCCGTTCGGAATCGGCATTAAGTCGCGTTCACTTATGTAAAAATCAAATCACACACAATATAAGTGAATGAGAGAAGCTGGGCTCTGTCTCATCATGAGCTGTAACGCCATCCAATAATAATAGTAAATAATATGCTGTGATCATAAAATTTTACCAAATTTTAATGAAGCATTTGATTATTGTTAGAACTCGAAAGTTCAGAGCCTCGTTGACAACCCTTTTTTTTATAACCAATATAATTATTTTTTTAAATGCTTTTGCTTCCCAGCAAAAGTTTAGCTGGGAAGAACATTACACATTCGTCTAGTTCGGCTAAAAAACGAGTCTCTAAATTTGACCGTGCGTCCAAAGACAGGCTTGAGGGTGAACTGATCAGCATTCCGGGTGGGACGTGTATTGCGGTTAAATACTTGAAGGGGAGAATGCAATTGGCTAGCTCACTTCAGAGACAGAGAAGAGGCACTACGTCGATGCTCGAGTGAGTCTAGGTTCATCCTTATATTGTCCTCCCATCTACGGTACGGCATTCCTGGCGGTCATATTCCTACGGGTTTTCCACTCATTTTTAGTTTGATTGTTCGCCCATTATCCATTCATTCTACGTGTTCTGCTCCTGAATAGAGTTCCACAAATTCTTGATTGTATAGTTTTCTCCATTATTCCGTTTCTTTTGTTCTTGTTTTCAAGGACATCTTCCTTTTTTCCTCCTTCTTAGTAAGAGACCAAGTTCCATATCCGTAAAGTGTCAATGGCAATATTATAGGTTTATATTATAAATACAGATTTTGATAAAAGGCTTTCATTAAAAGACAAGTTCCTTCATTGCGAAAAAGCACGCTTTGCCTCTATGCAGCCTTTTATATATTTCATTATGTCGTTTTTGGCTGTCAATATGGTACCCGTATATTTAAACTCTTCCACTTTCTCAAAGCGGCTATCGACAACAGTCAGGTGTGAGGTTTGGATCTCTCCAAGTTTGGTTTTCTCTTCATTTAACTCTAAGTCCATTTCCTTTCCCGCCATTATTAGACTTTCTACATTGCTCTTAACTTTTTATTTAATATCTCCCAGCAAGCATTGACTCATAAATCAGGTTCACATATTTAAATAGCAGCTCTATTATGCTAGAACTGGCCTTTAAATATTAGTTTCAACTAAAACGTATCAAGATTTTTGCCCTAACAATTTTTGAGAACTTGAACAAGTTGAATCGTTACCAAAACTATGTGCGAGATCTACAAAGAATTACTGTAGACGAGCTTAAATTTCAACGTATTTTAGTTTGCCGAACTGCAAATAATTTATTTTTCATACTTTTAAACATGTCTAGTTTCGTGCCAAGAAAATAGCACTTGCGAGAAATTTTATTTCACCATTTTATTCAAAAAAAGCCTATAGCTGAAAAACACAGAATTCTTATTGGGACGTATCGCGATCATTCTTTGTGGGAAATGTCGTGGGGAGAGATTGATTTCGACGCTTCAAAAATAATGACTTTGAAGATAAAGAACGCTCTGGCGCAGTGAAAAAGTTTGAAGGCGAAGAACTGGATGCATTACTTCAACTCATGCCAGACGTTAGCTGAACCTTCAAAATAATAGACTACAAGTAAATGATACAGCAGATTCGAAACATTTGAGAGCATTAGGAATGATTCAGAAGCCGGACAGACGTCGAATGGCATTATTCATATGTATGTGAACTGCTACTTCAACTTCAAGAACTTATTCAAAAGTCCTAATATTAACTTAATTAACCTAGAGCCAATTAACAAGAGGTACAATTTCAACTTCCACTTATCAAACTCATCCAAAACAATCTTATGTTTAATTTTCATAATTGCAATCAGTTAAGGTAGTTTCGAGGATTCCGTTCCGGTACAAATGATATCTTTGTTCTGACGTTGAATAAACTTCCTCACCCACATGCTCCGGACGCCTATCCGGTTCAGCGCTTTCATACCGCGTCGCAATTTATTTAAAGCCTGCAACGAAACGCAATGAATCCATGTAAGCTAATTGGATCCTTTATGGCTTTCTCCTTTGATTTCTTCCTTTTGTTTAATTTTTTGCTAGAGAACGTATCCTATGTGATTACATTTTCTTTTAATAATGTATTTTGTGTACACATATATGTATGTGTACGCGCGTATATTTACGCATGCACGTGCTCATATGTAAGTCATTCAAGAGGATTTATATTCATCATGAATTAGGAAAGAGTTTTTCCACATCCTCAGATAATTGTGTACGGAAGTGTAAACGACTATTAGAAGCAAAAAAAAATCACTTTGAAATTATGCAAACTTCATTATGGTCTTACGAGCAAACGAATGGATTTATCTTATTCCAGTGCAATACTATCACTTTATATATGGTAGACCATAAGGAAAGTGATTCCTCGCAAATACAAGTAGTAGCAATGCCAACCAGCTAGGCATTCAACCAACCCGCCAGCCAGTTAGCTAGCAGATACTATCCGCAAATATCATATGACAGTGATTAATGAATTTTTTGGAGCGAAAAGGGAAATCCTTGATCTGTTGTAATGTAAGTGATGCTCTCAACGTACGTACATTAAGTTCGAGATGTGAATCTTCTCTTTAGTTCCGTTCTTTTGAATGCGATTGCCCTCATCGGATGACAGAAAGGGGGATATTCCTTGCTATTGTTAAGTGTTGATAGATTATTTCTTTACTTGTATGCTCTAATGCATATGCACATAAAACCGCATACATTACATATGTGTATATATTTATATTAAGTATATCATACATACTCCGTGCAGGGACGGGTTAAGAATATCCCTGCAGCTATACCTCTCGCTTGTCGTAAAAGGCGACTAAAACAAAGGTAAACGAAAATCACATCTAGGCAATTTAGAAAACACCCAGGTGAGCCTAGGGACACATATACCACCATTAAACTGCCCCACAAGTGTACATGCAAATCAGTGGGTTGACACGACTGGAGATCACCGGTGTTGTAAAAGTAAGATCAAACAAATAAATCAGGAGCATGCCAGTGTCACAAAAAAAAAAAGGCAGGCCGAAAAACAATTGGTGCAAACAAATGCAAAAACACCAGCATTTGATTGGCCTCAGCGATGAAGTAATCCCAAACCGGGAAGCCTGCCGCTACTTTCTGAGGTCAAACCGGCGGACCCCACAAGCGGACCAGTAGGAATGCAGTTAAGTGGGAAGGTTATGGTCCTACACTTCTGACCATAACAACGCCGGAAAAAGGAAAAGAAGATATCATACTTTTTATGAAGGTCGGTCAGGTTTGGTTGAATTGATGTAATCGTCTAGATAATTTGATGCCATACCATCACCTCTAGAGCACTGAGGTCGTAAGATGTAATTGACTGGAACGATTTGTGGCACATCTAAGGCTTATTCCATTCATATGAACTTGAGACGTGAGTATACATACATAAATGTGAACACACGACCAAGGAAAGCCAAGGTTTTTATAATCATTATTGAAGGATGAAACACGAAGTTGGTTGTTAGTTTTGATCTTAATTTCCCAAAGTTATTTTTTCAATGATGCGACATGATGGTTATGTTGGCTTGTTTGTTTTTGTTTTCAAAACAAGTTTTTTAGTGGTTTTTTGAAAGCCTTTAAACCACCAAGGCCCAAAGCCACAAAAGGAATGCTTCGCCATGTACGCATATTTGAGTAATCCGTTCAGAAAAATTCAGTCTTGCGAATACGCTGGTGTTTAGTGGCAGGGAACGTAATTTCAAAATAGTCCGTGATATTTCAATTCTGTCTTTCATAGATTAACTTTAAATTGTGGAGAGAAATCTCGTAACCAACATGGAATTATGTGCGTCTATGGACTGATAGGTAACTTCGGATGAAACCTGATAAGGATATATTGTGTCCTTAGACTTTATTTCTCAAAAATGCAAATTATTTCTATAAAGCTAACGTAAACGTATAGTACAGATACCTGAAACCGCACGTGGCAACCACAAGACATGTAGCGAATGCCGTCAATTTGGTTGCTCTAATTGGCTACAAATGATGCATACTCGTATATCCGAGGCGACTGTCGTGGTGCTGTACCTGAAATGATATTATTATCTCCAAATCATTTGGGTGGATCAATATGGATCATTTTCTCGAGCACCTTGTTGAACCGGGACTTTTTTGTGTTTGATCTTTGAATTTATTCGTCAAAAAAAATTATTTTAACACATAATCTCGCTTGACTTCAATATACTTGATACAAAGTCCCTCTAACATCAGTGTTCCTCTTCGGAAGCCAAAGTCTAAAATGCTGTAAAAATATATGGCCCTCTCGACTTCTTTTTTGGATGCGAATTTCTTCCCATAAATAAATTTCTTCAGTTTGAAAATAAATGGAAGTCTGAGGGTACCATAAGGAGAGAATAGGGGGAATGACCAGGCAAATCTTATCCCAAATCCCAATGCCCACGCATTGCCCTGATGAAAGATGTTTTTTTCTTCTTGAAGGCAAACCCCTTCTCGCGCATTGCGGCATCCAGCTGGTCAAGAGAGTTAGAAACTATTCGCTTGTAATTGTTCTGCCTTATGTAAGGTAATTAATCAACAGGATGCCCTTCGCATCCCAAAACACGCTGGCCATAACCTCTCAAGCAGATTCAATCGACTTCGATTTCTTTCTTGCTAAACGACGGCTTCTATCAATTGCTTGGACTGCTGTTTAGTTTCAGACCCGAAGTGGTGGAGCCATGTTTCATTCATAGTGACAAATGGTGGCACAAAAGTTATTGGATCCGTAATAATTAAATCCAAATATTGCTGTGAAAATCCTTTCCGCATTTTTATAATGGATGTGTGCATCCATTATAAGTGCAATGATTCGCACTCTTTCTTCACTCTCCTGATATCCGATGGTTTCCGGTGGGGTTGTGGTTTTTGGCCGTGCATCAAGGCAAAAAAAACATACATTTTCGCTCATTGGAATGCCATCTCTGTGTCAATCCGAGAACTTTTCACCTTGCCCTTGTTTATATCCTGAATGACTTTTGATCTTCTTGTCTTCTTAGTTGCACTACCCCTATTGTCCGTTGCGCTGTAGGAGTATAATAACAGAATGATAAGTGTCACAGAAACTATTTGTTCATGTCTAATTATCTTAATTCAGAGTAAAACGGTTACGTTTTTAGATGTGGGGTGGCTTACGCGATACGCGATTACGTATATTTGATTTGGTTTCTCCATTTCAATTGTAATTAAATATGCATATGAAAACGTTTATTAAAATAGATGTATTTTCAACGAATTTCATGCTCTTTTGGGCCCACTTTTCGCTAAGTAAAAAATGTTGTACTGTCCAGTACATTACTGCATAATACGTTAACGCATCAAGGTGTACAGTGAACATGCAAAGTTTAATTTCTTTTAAGTGCACTTAACTATTGCATCCCTATTAAAAGCTTTTTCGTCATTGCTCCTTTCATCCTTAAAGAAACAATAACATTACACGTACCTTCGCCACATTAAGTGCTAGAAGTTCTCCTACACACATTTACGTAAACGAGGCTGTTCTGTAACGACAACGGCAGCCACTAAACTACTAAAGCACATTTCCATGGCATCTCAGCCTGTAATGTTTTGTTCCCACATTTATTGCATTTGCAAATATGTACGTATGTTCATACATGCACATTCTTATTAGTAAGTAGACAAAAACTTTAGTTTCTTTCTGTTCGGCCAACAAAATGGGTTAAGTATCCAATACCCAACTTGTTCGGATGTACGAATATGTGAATGTGTACTTGCATTGCAATTAAAGTTGACGGATTTTCCCAATCGTTATTATTCTGCATTATAACTATTGTGTTCGTGCTGTATTCGTATATACATACATAAATATAAGTATAATAGATGAATCAGCACAAAGCGATTTCTACATATAGACCATTTGCGATATAACATTGCGACAACTGGTCGTAAAGGATTCAAACTGACACGGCAGTAGTGGCGATGACAGTGGCGACGGATTTTGAATTATAGGCTATTTTCAGAGAAGAAAACGTAACGATTTTTCCACTGCACTGCCTTCACACAACCAAACCAGAACGCTCATTATATCCTAATTCTCGCATCCGATGATTAATTAAAGAAGCAAATGCTTTGGATACAGAGATTCTAGTTAAGAGATTATTTTTGGTTTCATTATCTTCATACATGCAACCATTAATGAAATGAACAAATGCATTGGAACGAGTGAGCAAATAGGATGTCTGATGTATACCGGAGTAAAATACAGGCCGAGCGGTTTTACTGGAATACGCATTCATGTGAAGAATAGTGGGCGTTTATTTAATGCATGTAGAAGATTTGGATACGTTCTGAAGCGGATCAAAATGTTTAGAAAAGTCAAGTCATTACTGGATTCATAGTATGGCTACATATTGCAAAAAAACCGAGATCATCAATTATCAACACCACCGCACGTGATGAAGGATGGTGTATGCATAATTGCTATGCTTCCCTTCATGTGTCTCTACACTTGCCGCATAAATCTGCGTAAGCAAGTTTGCTGTAGCAAACGGAACCAAAACTACAACTTTCAATGCAAATATTTAACTTCCAAATCATACATGGAGTCCATAATTGTTTTATTTAATTACTTAAATATTTCTCTTACATGTCTTCAAGGAAAAAATCTAATAAGTAAAGGCTGATTTTTTTGCAGCTTGGTTTTTCAGTATTCTATTTTTGACAGCTAACGTGTGGTTCGTAACAACTCGCTTGGCATTGCCATTTTATCATGGAACATACACCCGAATAATCTTTACAAAATAATTGAATTTTGTTATCAAAATTTGTGCTCTATTAAAAAGTTTTTCGTTCACTTTGACCATTTTACGGTCGTCATAGTGACTAGTGACTTTTCAACCTGAATTTTATTAAACATTCCTGTGTTCCGCTTCTGTGAATTTAGATTGGGTTTTTAATTTTGGCTATGATTAGAATGTAGCAGAATCACATATGTACATGCTGTATATATGTTCTGTATGCTTGGACATCTAGGGTACGGTGTCTTCTATTTATCAGAAAATGATCATTTTGGTTGCGTGTTACCTTATCCGGTGATATCCAAATGGCCTTGTATATTTTCTTGTGTTTACATTGTTCAGCTTTCACTATTATTTTTTGAGCTGGTGGTCCATTCGTCCATAAGACCATTATCGCGTAATGAGGCATGGAGATTTTCTTCGCCCATCGTTAGCAGGCATATCTCTATTTTTCCTATATTCACCTTGAAGCCCCCGATAACGATTTTCACAATTGACGTTCGTTTTGCCGTTTTTTTTTTTCATGGGGCAGAAATCCATATGTATGTATTTAGTCTCTTACTACTATGATTCCAAACTACGGGAATCCTATCCACCATCCTATCCCGCAAGGGAGACTAGCTTTGAGGCTTACCAATTTTAAGATTGCCAATTATTGCACTGCATGCATTTTAAATATTTTTTTTCAAATATCTATGTGTCTTTCTGCCTTTAGCTGCTGTTAGCTTGATTCTTCATATTTTTTTTTTGTCAACCTCAGTTATGATTTCAAACCTAAAGTGACGATTTAGCTTGAGATGATGACAATATTTGACGAAAAAAACGAGAAAAAGAAAGCCAATCTTGATTTGAATTTAAATATTGTTTGTTATTGCAGATATCGAAATGAGTAAATGCATTAGAGATTGTGTACTGAGAATCTAAAAAACAATGCCGGCATAGGAGCGAAAGCTACATATATGTATACGAAATTCTGTGAGAATTTGCTTGCATCCTGCTTTAGAAAACAAGAGCCCAACATTCCAAAATATATGAGGCGCGTTCTGATCCCGTTTAAGCAACCTTCTATACTTCATGAATCTTTCGGTTAAACAATAAAATATTTTCTTTCGTGATAAGAAATTCACATTCCTAGTTGTGCTATTTGGTGTTAGAGTTTAGATAGCATGATAATTTAATAATGGCTACCTATACATTTGTGATATTTGTTCACAATGATACGTTTCATTGTTTTATGTGCAGAAATGCAATATGATACTTGGCTGGAAACCCACAGCCAGCAACGGTCAAAAAGCTCCAAAAGATTATGATTTAAAGAATATGTTTTTCCATTCAATCGTATTCGTTAGGGCTTGGCAACATTATAGTTGTGGCCTGAGAATGAATGTATCCATTGAGGATTTTCACAATTTCATTAAAAATATTAACTGCTCATGGTAACTTTTTGCCAACAATCCTCCATGTGGGTTGTCGATCGGTAAAAGTCTATGACTTAATTTAATTTTGCACCGGAATAGGAACAAATCATCACGAACAATGCGTCGGAGAAAAGTGCGACGCTGCCCAACTGCCAAGAACGGCGGCGACTCGATGTTGTATTCACTCAACACTGGCCTGCCCAGTGAAGGCATCTATCACTGACTTTGATTAATAATGGTAGTTATCTGATGTATTGTGTTTTATCTACCCATTCTCGTATACATAATGTTATGAATTGTTATCTAGAATGCTGAAATGTGTTCGCAATTGCTAGCTGCAGGATTTATTTTTTTTTCTTATCTTTGCCACTTATTCGCCTTAATTAACTTTTCTTAGAAAAAAAATAGACGAAAAGAAATTATATTTCTTTAATAAAACATCTGCAGCATTTGGCAAGGCTTATTCTTGAGAAACCATAAATATATGAGGAACATTTTACATGCGCAAAACGTCTTAAAAACATTAATGCATAGTTATTGTTTAATGGCCATCTGACATTCTACATGATTTTCCAATATTCCATCATGAAATTTCAAACTCAAATATAATGAGCTAATTTAACGTATCTGCCAAGGGAATTAAGCTGCACACATGCTAAATTGCTCCCTATTCATAAGCAAATGCACTGACACTTTACTCGTACATGTTCTCAAACATTTACATCTCATATGCACATAGTCGCGAAAACAACGGCGTTAAAGTTTGGAACAATATTATATTAAATATATAATATACATTTTAACAAAAATTACATGCAAAAACCGCTAAATCCTTATCTCATTGCATTTTGTCAAATTGTTTATTTCTACATATGTCAAGCAGATATGTACGATTGTCTTCCAACGGTCCTAAACTATTGTTCACAAATCTCTTGCATCGTTTAAACCTTAGTCGTTTTCATAAGAGACGGCGACACATTTCAAATCGTCGGTGTACCTCACTGACACATTTTGCACTCGTCGCACGCTGACTGCAATATTTTGAAAAACGTCCCTATTGGCACATTTGCGTAGGTGTGCACAGATGACACAGGTGCAGTTCCATAATGACATGTAATTGCAGCTGTGATGTAGGTCAAACCGCTGCTGTGAATAAACAGTTTTAACCATGACGATACGAGAATATGCAATGTAGATATCATTTAAATATCATAAAACACAGCTGTCACAGGTCATTTGAATAAAATGGTGGATAAAATTAAAGCGATCATCGATATAACTAATGCCTTCCTCTGTTGTGTGTACACTTAATTTACTATGGAGTAATTAATAATTGATATTTTAATATTTTATTCTAAAGACTCAAGTGTAATAAAAAGTATTAAGTGGATTTATGCAAGTTTATTGCATCAAATGTAAATAGTATCGCATGACCATAACGGGATTATGTTATGTGTGGAATTATGAAAGCTCAAATATAAACTGAGCATCGCAGCGGTACATGAAGTTCGACTTCCAAACGGAACAACAGTTAAGAATATTTTCTTTTGCGGCGGTATGGATACCCAAAATATTGGAACCGGATTCTTCTTCAGCAACAAAATTGTGCTGATTGTGAATGCACACTGTCTTACGGAAGATAAGCAGGAAGGGGTAAAGAACGCATTTTATGAAATAATGGATCAAGTATTTGAAAATGTGTCATCCAGAGACTACGCGTACAAGATATCAAACAAAAGAAAGTAACTAAGCCATCTCCTTCAGAATAAAAAACGATAATGGCAAAGGAAAAAAATGAGCTTAAATTTAGAAAGAATGTGTGGCTAAGAACATAAGAATAATGTATGCATGGCTAAAAGCTGTACGAAAAGACCAGATCAAATTTTATTCTCAATAATAATGCGGAGCTCGTTTCAGACAACGAAAGAGTTGCAGCTCAGTGAAGGTGATAATTCGACGAACTGCCTGTTGTACATGGAGTGCCAGCAGGAAATTCACGTAACCATTGAGGAAGGAAAAGAAGCAATCCATAGGGTTAAGAATTACCATCGGTATTAATGAAATATGCAAAAGAAAAATTAACATAAAAGTTACTTGGGCTCATCACAACTATATTGTTACATAAAACTATGTAAGCACTTACATACTTGTTACTTCCATTCTCAAAAAGAGAGCATCCTATTTAATGACTTTCGATGTTTGCTGATTGCAAGATTCGATTGTACGTGATCAATTCGTAACAATGAAAGCATCCCCGAGGAGTGGAACATCAGTTCATCAGTCCCGTATTTAAAACGGTGACCCAACACAATACGACAATTACCGAAGTATATATCTGTTACTAAGGTGTTACAAGGTGTTGTTAAATATTCTCTTAAAGAGACTGACATCATACGCAAAGGAAACAGTCGGAGACTACCAGTGTGGCTTCAGGAAAAATCGGATCGATCCAAATCTCGGACCTGACTGACCTAACTGACCCAATAAACCCGAGGAATGAAATGTCCCAGTATTAACTGCCAAAAAAGGTTACCAAAAAAGACATCAAAATAAATAAGACATAAAAATAAAGACTGCATATGGCAACGCGTGTGTTGCCTAGTAACGTATATACCTATATATCGCCATAATCATCTTTATGATCAACCCTACCCAGTATTGTATGGACATAGTACGCATTTGACCTGCGTTATTCTGATCAACATTACTTGGCACTTGGCAACATACAACGTTAATATAATTAGGAGATTGTACAATTTGTAATGAATCGATATAACCATTATAACGTTTATTAAAGTAAAATATATAAATTGTAAGGAAGTTATAATTCGTGCTTCTTCACGTTGAAGGAATTATTCAAAACAGCTCTTTTGTCTCGGAATGTTAAAATCCGCATTTATGAAACCATATGTAGAATGGAGGAAACTACATACTGAAGAACTCGAGGAACTCTATTCAGCCTCACGCATAATCCGAGTAATTAAATCGTGAAGACTAAGATAGGCAGGTCACACATAGAACGAGTGGACCTGAACTGAAGTGGTCGAACAATCAAACGAATAATGTGTGTAAGACCTATTATCTATAAGGATGCATCTAGAGGAGATAGAACAGAACAGTTAAACATGGGAGGAAAACTCTTATGACATGGAACTTTGGCTAAGGGTGGTCAACGGGGCTGTGAACTCCCATGTTCCAAATGCATGGTAATACCTATAATAATAAAAATAATAAAGAGAGGTTTAACCAAACCCATTATAAACAGTCTTTCATTAATTACGTTTAAGTGCATTATGGGTTACTTGACTTTTCGTCAAAACGTAATTTGAATTTTGGTTTTTTTTTTTTTTTTATACATAAAATTTTGCCCTGTTAAATCTTTTATGGTCGAGCCTTAAAGAAATATACGAACTCTGAGGCTGCAAAATATAATAAAATATCTAACAACTTCGATTCTGCTATATTTTGGAAATAAAAAGCGAGGATATTTTAAATATACAATATTTTAAATTGTTCCTGCAGAGTGAACATAAATTCTTTCGTTACATAAATAATATGTCCGAGAGGCTGAAATTAGTTGATTACGGTCACTACAGATGTGCGAAAAGAATTTAATGATGAACGAAAGCAATACAAACACTACGAAATATTTTCATGATTTTATCATAGTTTTTGTAGTGCAATTTTATTATTTCAGTACATTGTACGAGCATGCATCGTTGTACAATAAGTAACCTTCGAATTTGTCAAAAGTAATCAAAATGATACTTGAATGCTAGCAGCTGTAGCACCGTAGTCTACCGCCATTTTCACTCAAAATACATCTCTTGACACTTTGCCACTGGTCCTCAATGTAACGCGTACAAGCCTTTTGACGGCACTTAAGATGATTTTTGAGAGAGGTTTTCGCTTTTGGAAATAGAACTAAGTCCGCTGCGGTAAATATATGATTATATATACATATATTGTAGTTACATCAGAGACATACGTATCACTTTGAAGTACCTAAACAACATCCTTCTCGGATGCAGTAAACGTAGCGGACACCCATGATATGAGCCACTGCGTATATTAAGTTACAATAATAATATTCCTGACGGTCATTTATACTCGTATTAAAACTAGATCAATGAAGTTAGGCTACCGATATTGCAGCTAGATAAATTATCTATGCTCTATTGCATTAGATACACTCCCACGCGTCCGCCTTAATTATCTTTCAGATATCATATTCCAGACTCTCCAATTGACTGTTCACCAACTTTTAGCATACATATCTTCGTCATTGAAGCTCATCCCATTAGTTTTTGTCGTCCAAACAAATCAGTAATCGCGACTACGCCTTCCAACACGCAAAGCTCAACTTCGCTTGCTTCAAACGAAAATTTTCTTTTGACTAACTACATTTATACTCTCTTAGGGATTAAAGTTTCTTTTGGTTTATCTCGCAAATGTCTGATGTAGAGAAAACAAAACTGCCGCTGAACTGTAACGTACATTGCTTCTTGGATCATACTGCGATATCGCGACTGAATAATCCATACGAAAGATGTATTCACTGCGCCCCACTATTAATTCATAGGGTTTCTTAAATATCATCTCAAATTTTAGAATACTGCGGGACATACCCTGTACAAGCTGTTTCGGACAAACGAGTTTATATATTGCTTTTTACTAGTGACTTCAAAATTGTATGTGATTTTATTTTTTATTTATATTTTACAGAAAGATTTATTCGTGAGCAAACTAGATCCACTGTCGCCACGAGGGGAGCGTAAACTTTCTGCCGTAAGTGCAACATCGATGAAAACAAAGTGGCTGAAAGCTTTTAGAAGCCTAAAGCCGGCTTCTGGTTCACCAGCACAAGCAGATAGGTGAGTCATAATTTATTATTACTACATTATCAAAACAAAGATTATTCACCGCGGACATTAAAAATGTTCACATTAAGGAAGACATCATTCCATTTTTTTACTTTATCTGTGATTTCAGTTTAAGTATCGGAAAGAAATTATTACACTCTTATAATAGAGAGATTCAAACGTAAGTTGAAATAGCTACATACTTAGCTAGATAAAATAGGTGAGTGAATATGAAATGTCTAGAGCATAACTGGTACATATGGTTAACATCAATAGTAACAAATGTGATATTTTGGAGGACAAATACCAGTCAATAAAATCCTGTACTAGTATATCATAGGTTGTGAATGTCCAAACAAATTTTTCGTCGTTTCGAATATACCAAATGTTGAGCAATTTTTTATTTGAGAGAAAGTTGCTGCTGGACGTCAATGAATTTTAGTAGAAATTTATGGCGAACAAATTCTTCGGCTCAAAGGACTTGTGAACATTGTTTGTTTGGTTTAAAAGTTGTGATTTTGGCATCAACAACAAAGTTAATTATTTAAAAGCCCTGGGAAAGGCAAAAACGAAAGAAAATTGGTGCAATATCAATTAAAAGAAAAAGGCATCGAAAGATGAAAAATTATTTTGCTTGGTGGGTCGAAATGGAATGATTTTTGGAACCGAATCGTTACAATCCCAAGCATTAAAGAGAAGATTGTGCTGTATATTAAATCGAGTATTATAGCAAGAAGGACCAGAATATGCCCGATCGATGCACTTTTATTCTAACGAAGTGAAAAACTGGCTTGTTGAACGAGCAGTGGTATTGGCATGGAATCCATATGAATCTTATTGTTTAATGAGCTTTTTGAGCAAACAATTGACATTTCATATTCACGCACCCATTACGACTATATTGTATATACTGTATGTTAGCTAGCTTAGGGATGAAAGAGAAAAAAACTTGTAAAAACGTAGTCAATATCGTGTTTGTGCATTCATATCAATATCTAATCTGAAAAAAACGGGGCGATCGCTGTTATTAGGTTAACAGCGATCTGAAGAAATTTTAAGTTCTCTCAGCCTCTCATGTTTGGAAATTGATTAACTTATAACTTATCATGGTGGATATTTACTAAACAGGCATTTGCACCAGGAAAAAATCATCAACATAATCATGCTACTGAATTTCTAAACTCACTCTGTAGGAGTAGAAGCTAGTGGCGAAAAACGAGTTCTTGTCTTTGCCGTTTTCGCCTTCTTTTTGGATGTCAGGTTTCGAACATTAGAAACGCTGGATCAACTACTACGAAAATTGAGTTGCATAACTCAGTATAACTCAAAACATATATTCAAGGAACCGACATTTTATTCAACTTTGAATTCTGCTAGCCCAATGAAAAATAAGCCAACGCCAGATTCAAATTTCTATTTCTTAAAATTGATGTCTTTCCTAATATTGTTTAATCTGGAGAAAACAAGTACATAGATCCCGTTACACACAATACTGAACTTTGTTAGAACTCGATGGTATCGCAATCAATTCGATATTTTGTTTTTGACCCTTAGCTTAGAAAATTCGATGAAGTCGAACAACAACCATTTGAAAAACATCATACAGCTATCCGATGAGCGGTTTTAATTCAAATCTGCTTTTTTTTCCTTTTAAATATTGTAATAAGTTACCTCTGCACTTTCTCCAAAACATTTTCTGATGCTTCTCCAAAAGATTGCTTGATGGTAGGATTTAAAATACCGGATAGCGGAATCAGTTCACCTGTATTGCGAATTAACCAAACTTGAGGTCCGTTTATCAGCACATTTTTTGACGTGAAGCGTGAAATAAGCCTGCTATATAGCTGTCTGGCAGTTTGTGACTTAAAAAAATACAAATCAAAAAAAAAATATAGAAATTAAAATTAAAAATTTTAAGCAACCCCCGACAAAAAAAAAACTAAAAAAATTCTTTCTGCCTTCTGAATTAATTGAAAGAACCTATTCATTTTTTAAGATAAGCGCCGCCTCGTCGAGGGACAGCTAATTGAAGAAGTATAATTAGTTATATCTATAATACATATGTAGGTGCAATAAATAAAAAATATCTACTACGAGGGTCCGATAAGTGCTTAGCCTAACCGCCAGATGGCGCCAGTATCGCAGGAGCTTACTATCGTGTAGCACATTCTAGTAGACGGCTACTGTCGAATTTTCAGCCGGATCGGACTCGTAGTTTTGTTTTGACCGCGTGTGGAAGCGGGAGTGTCCGCGGATTTTAGAAAAATGGAAAAAGGGCAATATCGGTCGGTGATTCGATTCATGTTTTTGGAAGGAAAATCGCGCAGCGAAATCAAAGAGCGTTTAGATGCTGTGTACGGTGACTCTTCTCCTTCGATGGCGACCATAAAAATTGGTTTAACGAGTTTCAACGTGGTCGCACGTCGGTTTTTGATAAGCCACGTCCAGGTGCCCCGAAAACGGCTACCACGGAGGATAACGTGACAAAAATCCACGATCTCGTATTGGCAGACCGCCGATTGAAGGTGCGTGAGATAGCTGAGATAGTAGGCATTTCAAAAGATCGCGTGAAATTTTGGGCATGAGAAAGCTGTCGGCGCGATGGGTGTCGCGTTTGCTCACTCCGGACAAAAAGCGCAACCGTGAGGCCACTTCAGAGCAGTGTTTGACGCTGTTTAAGCGCAATCCGAAGGAGTTTCTGCGTCGTTTCGTGACAGTCGACGAAACATGGATCCACTGGTACACACCAGAGACCAACAAAGAGTCGAAACAGTGGACTTCAACCGGCGAACGTGTTCCGAAGAAGGCGAAGACTGTCCCATCGGCCGGAAAGGTGATGGCCACCGTTCTCTGGGATTCACAAGGTGTCATCCACATCGACTACCTGGAGAAGGGCAAAACGGTCACAGGGCTGTATTATGCCAAATTATTGGGCCGATTCGACGCCGAATTGAAGAAAAAACGGCCCTACTTGGCGAAGAAAAAAGTGCTCTTCCACCATGCTAACGCACAGGCTCACACCTCCACCCTCGCCACAGCCAAATTGGTCGAATTGGGCTACGAACTGCTGCCCAACCAACGGTATTCTCCAGATTTGGCCCCGTGCGACTTCTTTTTGTTTCCAAACTTGAAAAAGTCACTCGTCGGGCAGAAATTTCAATGGAATGAGGAGGTCATCGCCGCCACGGAGGCCTACTTTGCAGACCTCGAGAAAACGTATTTTTCAGACGGGTTGACCCGGGCAGACACGTAAAAGCAGACGTCATTGACGGTTGTGTCTACTTCAAGAATTTTTCAAATTAGTCAGATATCGTTTGTATATATATGTACCTACTACCTATATATGATTGTTGGGGATTAATTACAAAGATTTTTTTTTGGTTAGATGACAATAGTAGTTCGTTTAGGCGTAGATGATTACTTCGTAGAATTAATTTTCGATCGCTGTAATAACATATTCAGCGTAATTGTTTTCTCGTATGAAATTTATGCATACACATTTATTTGGATAATAAAAATAGTAATTTGCTTAATTTTGGGTAACTAGGTAAATTTAATTTAATTATATTGAATTTATCTGAATATATTTTCTCATTATATTTTTTCGAGCTCCGGTGAAAGTGTTAAACGTGTGGCTTAGGAGACAAACTAAAAAACTCTCAAAATAAAGCCAAAAGGAACAAATTAACGCAGCCTAAGGATAACACTCCTCAAAGACAACAGTTTTTGTTATTTCAAGCTACTCAAAGGCTGAACTGCGTTCTCAAGAAAATCTTCAAGACAGATAGCGTTGTTGAAAAGAGATGCGTTGACTAAGACTTTGAAGAGATTTAAAGACACTTATGTGGAACGTAGTTCATGTCAGATAATGAATGCTAGGAATACCAGTATTTGACGATCTAATGAAACTCCAGAGCAAGCAACGCTCTTCCATGCAGTTGGTGCCTCAAGCAACCGATTATATTCTAAGGAAAGCCACAGTTTTGGCACTATTACGTCTGACAGCAAAACGATAGTCAATTTATAGACATTCTTAATAACCTCCGAGTAGGTGAGTTGAGTACGGGGCAGTACGAGATTTCACTTGAAGGAGGTCGCGTTCCATTGGTTGATGATTTTGCCGATGGCGAAGCTGTACGTATTTTTCCCATAGCCAGACTAGTGAATGACTACAATTATAAAATGGTGAAATTAATCGCCAAAACAGTTAAAATTTATACATTGAATGCTCACGACGAATCCAAGAAACCTTCCAATTATGGTCAAAAACCCAATGTTGCTTCCGTTCCGCAAGATCAAAATTGTACGGGAGGTTTGTTAGATTCTATAAAAATCAGAGTCGGTGCTAGCGTCATGTTGCGAATAAATTTGAAGGTGTCGGAATGATAAGTAAATGGTAGCATGGGTATAATCAGAAAATGTTAAGGAAACTGCAAAGTTTTTTTTTTTTAGTTTTTAAATTCATTTTTATTCTTTATTGTTAAATCAATTTTACCCTAGACGAAAATGCTTAGAACTAACTTAGCTGTCTTAAAAACCTTAATATTTTACTGGCCCCTGACGATCACTCTAAAATAAACGTAACAATTTAAATCTATGTCTTTCGACCACTATACAGGGTGTCCGACGAGCAGTGTGCCAAAAAGCTAGAGCGTGTAGGTCTGGTCAAGACAAGAAAAAAATCGTATGGGAGGTGGGGGTCTATTCCCCCCCGTTTAGCCGGGAGGGGCAATTTTCTAAAAAATTTACTTAATTTGGAAAAAAAATTATTAAAAATCAACAGTTACATCCAGAATGCCGTGATATACTTTCTTGTAAAGCCAGAAACCTCTTCTTTCATCTTGTTTTTAAATGAAGCTGTTTTAAGGATTAGTTTTTGAGAAATTAATTTTCAAACTTGATCGAGTTTTGCAATTAACTCTTCAATAATTTAGTTCGGCCTCTTCTTAGGAGATGTTCTCATTTTATTTCTCTTTTTTTTTCCTCTATTTCCCGGGATTTTTAAACCCTCAAATGCGGATGGAAATTAACCCCACAACTCAGAACAATTTTATATCAAAAATCATGACCTTATTCGATCATTTTAACACCGAATCGTTACGAGTACTGTTGGTTTTAATTCTTCTCTTAAATAAACCTTACAAGCTTGAAGTCCAAGATCTTAATCAAGTATACGGGCTAAAGTGGTTGCAGACAAGCCAAATACATTTGATCTTCCGGAAATGAACACGCGTGGATTTCTGGCAACACTCTTGAGTATGGCAGCGGTCTTCTCCTCGAAATTTGTAAGGCGAACACAAGTTGAAAAGTTCACAACATACCTAGCCGTAATGTTGACATTTATAGATTAACCTCATCACAACTATGCGAGAAAGAGCTTGTTGATTTCCAGATACAATATTTTTTAATGCTTTGGAACGCTTTGGAAATATTTTCGCGGTATTTTTACATTTATAAAATGAATTTCCACTATTTCGCATTAATATTTTGGGCAAAGATATATCGATTTATATTTTCTACTTTCTAACCTCTTAATTTTTACTGTCAAAAGTCAACCTTTTTATCTGTATGAGTTATTAACATCACCGAGTCGCTCAAAATGCGACTCAACAGCATTTTTAAAGATGGCGGAGAGAGATTGGTGGACGAACCCCGCGCTTGACCACCGTCGATGATAATAATCGATAACAATGTGCTGAATTCGGAGCATCAATCGGGTGAGACAAACCATCGAAGGAAAACGGACCACGAGAATGCATCTAGATACAACTGCTCCAAAGTGATGCAAAACGTCATTGCGAAGACACTCCTCAGCCCCCTACAGTTCCAACTTGACACCACCAGTCGGTCCTTATAAAATAAATCTATTTTCCAAAACTTTTCCTGAAGCTTTTTTTTCATTATCTTAATACGAGTATGGTAAATTTAAACTAGCCTTAAACTAGCCAGAGTATGGTTGTTGTTGGCACTGATTCCATTAGCAATTAATTACAAAAAAACTGCTGAAGTACAATTTATTTAGTGTGTGTTTGGCGAAAAAAATTCATTTTAATTTTAATTCGGTTGACAACCTCGTTATGTTCCTTAGAACTCATTTTGCAGTGCAGTTGTTTTCCTTCCATCTTATTTATTTCCGGAATATCTTAACTAGTTAAGGCTAATTTTAAAATTAACTTCATCACAGTATGATGCACTCTGGTCACGTTTCTCCTCCATAGGTTCGCATTTCGAAAATGTTTTCACATTTCACAAGCTTTATTTTAACTTCTTCGGCTTTATTGTCAAAATAGTTTCACAGATATGAAAGGTCATTGGATTCTTTTTCTTACTCAGGGAGTAATGGCATTTGTTAAATATTTCTTCTTAATATGTACATATATAAAGAAGACAGCACAGGGTTATTGTGCGGCATGTCTGCAGTTTATATACTTCTAAAGGGTGTCTCAGTAAGAGTGCACTTTTTCATTTTAAAATAAAAACAAGTATTTTATGACAGAGTTGTGATATTTTTATTGTATTGTAAAGAAGACATGTTCCGATTAAGTATGGAATAAAATATCCGGCAAATGACCCCCACGGCTCCGATGACAGGCCATTACTCTTTTCATGAAATTTTTGATGACTTTTGCACAGAGATGTGGCTGTATCTCACCGATGACGTGTTGGATTTCCGATTTGAGCTCAGGAATTGTTTCGGGTTTATTCGCATAAACCCGAGATTTTACAAAACCCCAAAGAAAAAAATCGCACGGCGTTAAATCGCACGATCTTGGTGGCCAGTTGACATCAGAATTTCGTGAGATAATGTGTTCTGGAAATCGTTGCTGCAATAAGTCGATTGTTTCATGCGCGGTGAGACAGGTTGCGCCGTCCTGCTGAAACCACATGTTGTCCAGATTCATGCCGTCCAGTTGAGGCCACAAGAAGTCCGTTATCATATTCCTGTAACGAATGCCGTTCACAGTCACTGCAATTTCGGCCTCATTTTCAAGAAAGTAAGGTCCAATCACGCCGCCTGACCAAAATCCGCACCAGACAGTTACTCGTTGTGGGTGCATTTGTTTCTCATGGATTTCATGAGGATTTTCTGAGTCCCAAATTCGACAATTTTGTGTATTCACGAAGCCGTTCATATGGAAATGCACTTCATCGGAGAAAATGACTTTTTTCGAAAAATTGGCATCGACTTCACTTTGCTCCATTACCCATTGAACGAATTACCGGCGCTTTCCGTGGTCTGCTGGTTTGAGCTCCTGAGTTAACTGAATCTTGTACGCATGAAGGTGGAGGTCTTTAGTCAAAATTCGCTGCGTAGTGCTTCGTGAAATTTGCAGTTGTTGAGAACGATGTCGAATTGATGTTTTCGGGTTTTCGGAAACACTCTCGTTTACAGCAGCAATGTTTTCAAGAGACCGACCGGTACGTTGACGCAAAGGATTCTTATTATCCATAATTGACCCAGTTTCTTCAAATTTTTTGACCACACTTCGAATGGTTAACACATTAAGTGCACTTTCTCGGCTGAAAATTTGGCAACGTTTGCGAGCGGTTTCAGCGTAACTTTCCCCATTTTTGTAATGAGTTTTCACAATTATAACGCGTTGTTCTTTCGAAAAGCGCTCCATTTTTAATAATCGGAATAAACAGAGGTGACAGCTGTCAAATTTCAGAGTTGCCACTTGCATGAAAAAAAAAATATTCCAATTTTAAAAAATGCACTCTTACTGAGACACCCTTTACATTATTGACTCGTTTTAGCTTAGTTTTAAGAAGTCAGGAACATTACTCAAGCGCTCTGGAAACAATCCTAATGTAAGGATTAGTATCCTTTTTGACCTTTTCAACAATATAGGAATATATTTAAACAATATATGTAAGCAAAAAGGTATCATGTCTGTGATGCATACTTATCCATGGCAAGCTACAACTTTTATTTTTAGTTCTTGGCGACTCATGCGACAACGATCAGAACAGGCGGTCTGGATGTCTGGAGAATAAGATAAGATAAGGCGGTTCCACTTCCCGGTACGTTTTAATGAGCTGAGCAACGTATTGCCGAGCGTTGTCATGCTACACTCATGTGAGATGTCTGAGCTAAGATTATTGTGTTTTATACCTATAGTTTGCCTATGAGAGAGAGCCGTTCGACGCCACTCGGCTTCAAATTGTACGCTTCCTCGTTTGGATATCAAACGACGGAAAATGATTTGTTAGTTACAGCCAATGAATCTGCCAGTTCTTTTAGCATTTGATATGGATCTTGATCTACTAATGCATCTGATTCTCTTTCACTGATCCGAAATATTCCTTGCTTTCCATGTCGAAATCGCCCACTTTCGCAACGTTGAAAGCATGCACGGCACGTTATTTACGCGACACGCACCGTAAAGCCGAAGGGTAAAATTTCCCTCAAATTATGCTTATAGAAATACACAAATGTAATCATGAGAATTTGTCAGCAGAACTGATACGTAAATTTGAATCACGAAGACTGCCGAAATCTCTTTTGTGAATTATTTTAATTTAAAATCTTATCACTCTTACTGGGGACTCTATAATTTAACATTTGATAGGGTAATAACTAGTCATATTCCCTAATTACGCTCAAGCCACCTTCAAATGAAGAATCTTCCATATACAAATCAAATGAATGCACAAACTGATATTAAATAACTAAAACAAGAGTTTAATTAAGTTAATCTCGATTAAATTTCCGCAATCCAAAAACAAAAATAGGTAGTTTAACTATTATGGTATAATTATACATTAATTTACATTTGAACTCAAACACATCCATAAAATCTAGAGAAAATGGTTTTTATAAGTATTTATAACTTTTAAGGTCAAGTATTTATAGCTTTTAACTGTTTTTATAAGTTTTTATGACTTTCATAAATTTAATAAATTCATTCTTAATATACTCGTTCAAGAATGAAATCGAAAATATCCGTCTAATAATTATGCGTCTCTATTACTAACTCAAGTTATATTAATGTACCGTATATGTCGTCTTTAGATTTTATTTGATTATTTAAGTATCCTATTCACATATTTTTTTTAATAATTGCTCAATTAATCTTATTCAATTTGACTCATCATTATGCCTAAAATCAATTTCAAATCAAATTTTGTAACCAAAATATAAAGTCATCCTCGATCAAACCAAATGTATCACGCTGTATCAACCGTTTTAACCCTAAGGTAACAACTTAAAACTCTGTTTGATAATTAATAATATTATGCATATTTTGCGCATCGGTACATTTGTTTCATTCATTGCTTTTGTTCACATCAATTGTTTATATCATTTGGATTGAAAACCAATTAAAATTATAATAAATGGGTACCAAAACAATTGTATCTGAATAATGGTCTAACCACCGTTGCTTTTTCACTGTATTTGCATTTATCTGTTGACTGCAACCATTTAATAAAAATCATCAGTTTTAGCTTACCGTATTTTTTACATACGTTCTTTATGGTAATATATTTAAAATATATTCATATACGTATGTACGTATTTTCTTTTTTTTTATTTTATTCCAGTAGATTTGCTACATTTCATTTCTCATATCAATCATATTGATTTTTTTGCATTTGTTTATTTCAATCGAAAAAAAATATGTGTAAGTAAAAAGCTAACATATTTCAGAAATATAACCCTCCCATAACCATTTGCGAATTTATTCATGATGGAGTGAGCATGATAATGTTTTTATTTCATTAAACTTCCACTTACACTGGGTCAGTAATTGGAATAACTTATAAAACAAAACATTTATACTGATAATTTGTGACTAGTTAACAAAGATATGTAATATACAGCTGCGTTCATAAAAATAGCAGTGGTTATATCAGATATGCAGAAAGTTGATTCGAATAAGTTTGTTGGTGACGTATTGAACTGAAAACGAAAAGAAAAAAAGCATTTAAATTTAGTATGAAAAATATGAAAAAAAATTAGTGTGAAAAATCGAAATAATTTTAGTGCAAGGTTTATGAAAATTTTAAAATGACCACAAGTTTCTGTCAATCATATCTTTAGCCTTAGATGTCATTCTTGCAGAACATCTTAATATTCTTTAATTTTTTTTGTACGTTTTCACTGTCCTTCATTAGTTTCTTGCCCGACGCATTCTATAGCAAAAATAATGTTTTTATAGGATTGATCATTTCCAGAAAATCCCAAGCTTACCTCGGGCGTTAAAATAAATATAAAAAAAAATATAGAAAATGCAGAAAAAGCAAGGGAATAAAGAGAAAATGAAAGTACTGCTACGATTTTGACCGCCAAGAAAATGTCTAATAAATATTAATCAATGATATTTGGAAAATAACTGTTATATATGTATGTATACAGAGATCATATCCACGATATTGGTAACCATACCAATAAATTACTAGGCAGATCAGTATGCGCGGGCTTAACTCCGCTACTGAAAATTTTTGATCGAGCGAGCAAATTTGTTGTTTTATCAACCTTGCTCTCGCTCCGCATGGCACTTTTCTAAACTTTACTTCGTTATTTCTCACTATTTTTCAATCAAACAATTTCATTTGATAATTTATGGCTCATCTACAGACCTAGATCTATCGAATGACATGCTGCACACATGTGTGGTTATAGCCGATATCTACATTTAGTGCGTACAAGATTAGTCCGAAATCGTTTTCGGACCACTATATTCCCCGTACATGCACGCGCTAGGCCAAAAAGTGGGTGATTGCTCTCGCTCCGCTACGCTCCGCTCGATCAATTAAAGTATCACTATCACACACAATTGTAAGTGTTCATCCCGCGTTATGAATAGTTATGCCGGGTGATGATAAATTAAGAGGTTTTAAATTCGCGCTCAACTCTCACCCGGTTCTTAGCAACATTAATAAAACCGAACTTGATAAGAAAATAAGATTAAAAATAATCTCAATCATATACGAGTACATATGAATGTCTTCGGACATATGCCGTTTTTACCATATGGGATTGCTTTTCGCAGATATATTACTGGCATTGTAAGACCTACCGAATAGGTCAGTTACCTGATATATGTACATTTATTGCGAGCCTCACCTACAATGGCTCACGTTCAAATGACCAAATGTTTTTTTATCAAAACAATTCAAGGAAATACGTAAAATGGACAATAAAAGTACATATTTATAAAAGTTAATTATATTCTAAATTTTAAAGAATCAAATTTATTCTATTAGGAGCGCAACTAAGTTCTCGCTGTTTCTTTTATGAATATGCAACTTTATTGTGAAAAAACGGTTACAAATGAATCATTCAAAGTATTGCCCATCGCTAGCCCTAACTTTTTCCCATCTTTCTGGAAGAGCTCGCATACCGTCACTTTAGAAGTCTTTTGAATCAAGCCATTCTGAGATGTCTTCAAATGAATGGAACTGCTGATCAGCCAGACTATGTGCCAACGGAACAAGTGATAATCGGACGGCGCAATATCTGGGCGGGTGGGGTAGGACTTCCCATTTGAGCGTTTCTAAGTAGGTCATGATGCAGCATCACTTTTTCATGCCTCTACTCGAATTGCAGCCGCTTTTCGCGCAGTGCTCGACTTAATCAGTGATTGTTTCGTTTGGTTTCAACAGCTCTTAAAAAGTAACCCCGCCCTGATCCATCCAAATACACTGCATAACTTCGCAGCGTGAATATTCGGCCGAGCCGACGACGTAGAAGAATTACCGAGCTGTCCTCATGATTTTTTTCTCTTTGGGTTGCTGTAATGAATCCATTTTTCATCACCCGTAATGATGTGATGAAGAAAACCGTTCCTTTTTTGCCGCTGGAACAGTTGTTCACAGGCGAAAAAACGACGGTCAACGTCTCTTGGCTTCAAATCATGAGGAAGTTCCTTGCTTTTGAATTATTCCCAATGCATGCTTGGAAATAGCTTGGCGGGTAACTCCTAATACTGAAGCAAGCTCCTTTTGCATTGGGCATGGATCCTCTTCGAACAATGCCTCCAATTCAGCGTCTTCGAACGTTTTTGGCCTTACTTCACGGTCGTCAACATCGAAATCACCGTCTTTGAAGCGACGGAACCAATCACGGCACATTGCTTTACTTAGAGCACCATCTCCGTAAACTTTTTGGAGTTCTCGATGCGTTTCAACCGCCGTTTTGTTCAAATGAAAGAAGAAAAGCAGCACTTCCCGCAAGTGGCGATTATTTGGCACAAGATCAGACACTTTCACGCAACCAAAAATATAAAGGCAAAAACAAAACCACTAATTTGTAAAAGCGTTTTGTTTACCATATGTGTAAGCTTGGTTCATGACCTTTTGGATATGTCACAATCGACCAGCACTTACTACTGGAGCCATTTCTTGATAAACAGCGAGAACTTAGTTGCACACATAATAATCCTAGTAACAAACACACAAATAAACAAAAAGAAAACAAATTCAGTCTCACAATGAAAATGGCCATTGAATACCTACTTAAAATTAAAAAAAAAATTCAATATAATTAGTATTAAAGGTACTTTAAGGGTTATCGTTTTTGTTTGATGACTAAATTCGAGTGAATTGATATTGGTTCGACGTTCTTTGGTATAGAAGTGACTATTTTCATCTCTTTCTTCCCACAGGACCTTTTTGAAACCATTCTTGCTGGAAATGTGATGCTTCCGAATTTAAACTTCTAGTTTTTGTCACAAATTCTCTATAATATTTAAATCTGGTGGTTGTGGTGATGTTTTAATAACCTTTGGATAGTGGTAAAGTAGTTTTCCGCTAACAACTCCAGCTGTATACTACGGGTCACTATCCGTATAAAAGGGGAATTATTGTTTTATACTCTATTTGAGAGTACTTTGTTTTGAAAATACATATGTAGTAATTTGTGTAGTAACCTGGGGTAATTCTTATTTCCGAAATGTTCTAATTTCTGGACGTTTTTTTTTTTTTGAATTTACTTAAAAAGTAAAAAAAAAAGGATGAAACTTACTCCAAAATTTATTATTTTTACTCAAATCTCTTTTATTAATTTACAATCAATCTTTTTGTAGCATATAATCAGTAATGTTTGTTTGTTATCGTTACGGAGGGCCAAAAGATTGATCATGTGCGTAGTGGAAAACAACTCACTCTTTTTGCATCATTTGACTAAATTATTGACGTTTTCAATGGCTGAATTTTTTTTTATAGGGTTCGTGCAGGTTCAAGAGTGTACGCCTTATGGTGTTCGTCACACAACCTGGACGGAAGATGATTTGTGTCGAATATGTTCATTCACTACTCTCGGGGTGTGGTTGTCCTAGATACGATTTCTTGAGAGATTCGAGTGAATTGGTCGTGTTGGTTGTAGTTCACGGTAATTTTTTTGTTTGCATGTCATTAAGGTGTTATATTGGAAATGCATACACAGCGTATGAATTTTGAAGTGATGTTATGTTATGTTTTCATCATTTCGGCATTTTTGATCATCTCTCATTCACAACCGATGTTGTTGCACAATTTTTCCGTATAAGAATTGTTCTTGGCTATGGACAGACTTGAACTACAGACCTTCCGCTCTACAGCCGGTGATGCTTAGCATTGTACCACGACCACTCCGACATAGATAACATCGTCTTCATTGTTATCTCAAGCCTCATCTTCCCTACTGAATTCATCTTCAGATGCGCCTTCAAAAACATCTTGATTCCATTCTTCGATTTCCTCTATACAAGTGGAATTGTTGGGATCGATTTCTGCTAAAAGATCCATCGTCACTTTGAAGTTTATCAAGTGCATGAGCAAAGCAGTTGTTAATAAAATAGAGGGCCCTTGATGGCAAATTATTTTCTTCTGAAAACCGCATGACCTGTTACATGAAAAATATTTTAAAAATCATGGCAATAAGAAATAAGATTATTTCTCATCACTTCTTTAATGTGAAACCATTCATGAAAGATTCGCGACGTCATCCAAGCATTTTTCGAAAAGTCGTAATGAAGTTGATTATTAAATCCTTTGAAGCACCTTGTCTTTTTGCTTTTCCGATAACCAATGGCTTTAATTTTCATCAGTATTTGCGTCTAGTAATACTGAAATGCGTTCCTTTTGTATTTTGTATCCAGGGACCTTTTTTTCACAAGCAGCGACATATATATGTTCTATCTGGTAGGCAACGGAAAAATAATCCGCTTTTGTCGACATTATATATTTGTGTCTCCATCAAGAGATCCTTTAGACGAAATCTGTATATAAACGGAGTGACAGCGCCAACAGCACTAGAAAGTATCTTGCCATCAATTTTTAAGTAGCTAATACCGTGACGATTTTTAAATTTGGTAAACAATCCATCCCTTGCACGGAATGCATTTTCATCTTTCAAAAATTTACTTAGCTTTTGCCTTTAATATTGGTCCAGTCATTGTGCACTTCTTTTCACGTTGATTTGAAAACCATTCCAAAAGAAGAAAATTTAGTTTTTGCTTCTTGATATTGTAAGAAACAGCATCTAATATCGCTTCTTTCCTCGATTTTACATAGCTGATGTCATATTCTGTCACATTGAAATCTAGAGCTAAATGATTCCCCTGAATATTTTCATCAAGCTTTTTTAAAGTCTTAACTTTGGTCTCCAAAGACAAAATGTACCTGAGTATGACGAAAAAAGGCGAAAGGAATCACCACATACATATATAATTTGGTGATTCCCCTTTTTATGTTTACCTTGTTGAAGCAAAATAAATACAAAAGTGGGGATTCCCCTATGTGTACAAAGCTAGGAAAAAAATAGCATTCAACGCATTAAAAACTCAGGTTCGAATTTCTGGAAGATTCGAATTTCCAGAAGATTCGAATTTTCGAAAGTTCTAATTTGTGAACGTCCGTTGTATTATGTAAGTATTTGCTTCAACAAAATGCAATTTACACCAGCAGTTGAACTTGCACCATCACCGTGTTTAACAGTTTGACGGTACTGTTGTGAATTCATCTCATTGTGTTGGGTTTTTACCAAACGTTGACTTTTAATCTGAAAGGATTATATTGCTCGCATCGGTGAAAATATTTTTTTCTTATGGTTAATGAATGGTTTTTTCTTGAGATTATCCCATTTACTCCCGGTTTGCATATTCGAATACGCTATTCGAACTGTCTCAGCATTACAAACAATTTTCAGGAGTTGCTCCACCATATTACGAATCTTTGAGGAAGTCAGTTTTGAATTATTCTTGGATTCCTTCACAGTCCAAAGCTCATCACGCTCGAGAAAGAATCTTTATTTTGGACTTTATTAACCACTTTTGCCTATTTGGAACCTTTGAATTATATTTTTTACAGTTTGCCTCCGACTTTTCCCATTTTTGGAATACTCAATTATTAATTGTCAAATCTCAATTGAAGCCTCCCATTTCGCAAAATAATTTTAAATAACCGCGTACCATCGAATAATGTTGTTTAAGTTAGAAATGGAAAACCATAAGGAAGAATAAAAGAAAAACTAAATAAAAATAATTAGAAATGCAATTCTCTTGAAAAACATCGATTGAGTGTGCCACTGTGAATTCAATTTTCCTTCATTTAGCTGTTATGTTGTTAAAATACAATAAACTTTAAGAAATACTAATTTTTTTTTCGAATTTTCTTGAATTTGTTTAACAAAATAATTTTGGGGTTGGCTATGTTGACTGTGAGCCACTGGATATGGGATTCGCTGCACAAATGTATTCAAATTAGAGTGCCTCAATCGATAACACCTCGATATATTAATTTCTACTTGAGAATAGAGTTCACTTACGTTAATTTAACAGACAAAAATCCTGCTATCATATTCACGTTCCACTTGGGTTCGAAAATGTACATTTATTCTCTTCAAATGTTATTTAATGACAATTTCTGCATCCTGAAGCATTTTCATACAAGAGAAGGACTTCCGCACTAGGTCAAAAACATGCAGGTACATACCCAGGAGCACATCAATAGCATTCTAGCGTCTGTTCCTTTATCTTTATCGTCAGTATGCTCCATTAGCAAATGTCAAAACAATTTTAAAATACACTTTAACACATTGCTTTTAATTTTTAATTTGCTAAATTCTAATTACTCAACATTGCGCATCAAAATTATTGTAAGTAAAAACATGTTAAGACACATTAAGATTTTCGTTTCATTATTCTTAAGTTACATATACCTACATAGTTAAACATATATGTATGTATTCAGTTGAATTAAATTAAATGTATCATGTTATCTTGTCCCCCAATTTCCCTAGTAGTTTGTTACTGTTCTGTATTTGTTGTATGAGTAGGTTACATCCAATGAAAGTTTTCTTTTGTATTTCATCTTGATTGAGCAGAGTGTGTTTTCAAACAAAAATTATTTTTATTATGAACATTATTATATTCTGTTAAAAAGCCTATATAACTCTTTTAAGTATAGTCTTAAGAAAGTAAAATACATTTAAAATTTGTTATATTTTGAATTCATACACAAATTTTGAAACATAAACAACACACTTTTCGGTAATTATACACTTCCGCGGTCACCTGGTTTTTCGGCGATAAAAAATTGAATATTCGACCGATCTTCATGATTTCTTTTCTTAAATGTTCGTTTTCACGGCGGATTTCATATAAAAAATATTGAAAAAATCTCAATCATGGATTCCAAATAGTTTTTTTTAGTTTTCAATGCTGAAAAAATTATGTTCAATAATAAAACAAGAATAAAAAATCAAATCACTTTTTTTCATTCTGTTTTTTTTTTCGTGTAGATTACGAAGAAAAAAATTTAGGAAGTTGATTTGGTAGCATGAAAAAAAGCTATAGAGGTTCTTCTGTAGAAACAGATTTTTTTTTAGAATTCAAAGCTAAAAACCTGTTAGAAATACTTATTTTTAAACATTTTTGTATTTTTCATATAAAATCTGCCATGAAAACGAACATTTAAAAAAAATGATGAATCTCTCGGTCGAATATTCAATTTTTTATCGCCGAAAAACCAGGTGACCGCGGAAGTGTATAATTACCCACTTTTCCATACTCAATTTAACGAAGAAGAAAATATTGCTCTTGATTCCGCCTCCGGTTTAAAATATCCTTTTTCCTGGACTTGCAGTTTCTGCTTGTTTCAAACATTAAAAAGTAAGTTCATTCTGGGGCATGTGCTCATTTAACTATAGCCAACACAAAACACAATCGCGTGCTGTTGGTTAATTGTTGCAGTTACATACATATTTTTACTTGAAGGGAATACATTATGCATACAACCACATATTTATGTGTATAACACAAGGTACCTAGATTCAGTCTTTTTATAATCGTAAGGATTTGACAAGATATAATTTTTGCGAATTGAATGTTCCTGATCGATTATGAGAATATTTAAAAGATAATAATCATTTTTTATGAGACGATTCCTATACAGCAAGAATACAGCAAACACTTCTGATTGAGCATCTGCATTAAAATAAATTGGGTCATTAAATTACCATTATCCTTCTTGATTTCAATGTTTGTAACTATGGCAGAACCCCTTTAGAACGATCATGCGATTACGCGTGTTTAATTATACTACTGCGGAGCACGGATTCATCTGAAGCATATTATTCTGTAATTTATTCGAAAAAGCGGAAAAGACAGGGAAACATTCACCAAATCGCACATCTATCTATAATATTTATAATATAACGCGAACGAACACACACACATACATACATAGATTTGAACATCTAATTGCTAAACGAAATTCGTAATATCAAATATATACCCATATGTTCATATCATGTGTACATGTATAATACATACATACATATGTATCTTGCTTTCATTCAATGTTCCATTTTCAAATCAGATATTTATCTGAAAACATATAATTTGATGTTTAGGCGAAATGGTGCCACAGGAGCAGCATCTTCACAACCCCTACGACCCAACGAAGATGGAAGTCATCACCTGCAAGAGTATACGTACAAGAAAATCACCGCATGTGATGTCTGCTCACAGATCCTTCGAGGTAATTGTTCTATGCCACAATCACCTACCTTCATTTAGCACTTAGTACCGTCACATTCACGCACATTTCTGCATATACACAATATGAGTACAAATAATTAACACCGCATTCATTTGCATACGAATATGCATATGAATTCGAAATATACGAATATCTACATATGTACGTAAGGCCATGAATGCTTTCGAAAATTATTATAGTGAGATTAATGGCCAGTGTCAAACTAATGAATGCCTCATTTCTTCATGGTTGGATTCCTGCAAGAAAAAAGAGAATCGACTTATGTACATACATATTTATAAATAAATATATTATTGTTTGCTTTCCCATTGAATTGCTTTGGCGTTAGCTTTCTTTTTCCTATTTTAGTTTCCTCGCTTCTACAATAAGTTTTGTGCGTGAAAGTCACAGCAAATTCTGTTAAATAATGATAATGTTTGGTTTTTTTTATTTATGCGAATGTACCTCAATAGGGCACACGAGGCAAGGATTACGATGCAGAATATGCAAGCTAAACACACATGGGGACTGTGCAGCTCAATTGCCGAGATGTCAAGCTAAGCAAAAGCTCCTAAGACGCCAGAAAAGCACTTCAGAACTAGAGAATCGTGTAGATGTCGAGGAAGAAAGTAAGTAAAATTCAGTTTCAAGTCCGTAAAAATCCTCATCTTGAGGAGTTTTGTTATACAAGTAATGTGTGCTACCGATATGTATGTAAGCGTGAGTGAAACGGATTCCAGCGTATCTGAGTTTGTCATCCTTCTTACAAATTTTCTTTCATTTATTTTAAATATTGAATAATATTTTTTTCATGCTTTTGTTTGCCTTAATTTGTTTTATTTTTTTCATTTATTTTTATATCTGACGAAATATCCGTAAATATACAATACAATAGGTTTGTATGAGATTAATGCCTTTTTTGTTTTTTAACTTGGTTTTACGACTAAAACTAAAAAGAAAAAAACAGTTGCCAGTTTCACAAATCTATGTACTTACTCGTATATGATGGAAGGCAGACAAACAGTTAATTGCAGGATGGGATCGACAAAATACGTTGAGATTGTTGTACGGGTATACATTGAAAATAATTCTATAATTCTATTTATGGCAATAAAATATATTATGGTTCACAGAACACCTTTGCGCTATGCCGATGTTCCTTAACTCTTTTTTGGTCACAGAGACTTCTGAACCATCTCTCTCGTGGTCCGCCTTGTAACAAATATTCCCCAAAGATAGAGAGCAGAAGCTAATAAGAATATATATTTTCTTAATGCATTATAGATAATTTATTTCTTAAGCAAGAATACATACCATACACTTATTTTAAGGAGATCCACGAAATCTTAGGTTTCTTTGAAAGATTAGAATTGCTATGCAGACATGCTTAGAAAAAAAAAAGGGAATATCTGGACCTTGGCAGTTGGTGTCAAGTGGTCCACTATGCTCCAATGATGTTTGATGTTCGATCCACAGATGTTTGACTTTTACTTCGTATGGCACCCAATTTTCTTGTTTTTGAACCATTTCCATGTCTTTTAAATTATGAAAAATTGCTTGTTGAGTTACAACCAATGAATTTGCAAGTTCTTGTTACGTTTGACATGGATCTTTATCCAGTAATGCTCTCAATTCTGCAACCTCAAACTCTTTGACCAATCCAGGACGCTAATTATCTTCCACATCGAAACACCACTTTTGTAGCGTTCCAACCATTAACGATAAGTTCTTTAACTAATAGAAGCTTCGCTGTAAATTTCTATAATCATTTGACCCGCCTCAGGTGCGAATTTCTGTTTTTTATTTCCTATTCGAGACAAAAAACAAATTTGTCGCAATATGATAAAGTTTACATGATAAATTGATGTATGCCGCATATTTTTTTCTCTTTTGAATATGATAAATACATTGATATAATTTTTTTTCACCAAACAACAAAACTTGTTTTTCGCTTCAATTGAAAAAGTCCATCAAAGAGAACCTACTTGTCAAAGTAATTGAACAGTACAGTTTTCATACCTCATGTTCAAATTAAATAAGCATTCAAATGAAATCTGAAGAAATTTTGCCATATTTTTGGATAACACGAATATGATAGGAAGCTATTTATTTTGTATTGAGAGATGCTTTTCACCTGGCGGTGTTCACTGTCATACATACATACATACATATATCGGGTAACAGCAATCAAAGTGTATCATTACAATATTCTACCTTAATGTAGGCAGTTTCGTAATTCGTCACTCGTCAAAAGATATATTAGTTTTAAAATGAATGAAATTTCTGAGAAAATCGATATGCCAAGATTGTTTTGTTTTAATTTTTGTCGAAAAATATGTATTTATTCATCAATATCTATTTTGTCACCTTCAAAGTAATAGCTCTCAGATATAATATAATTGCTCCGGCGCTTTTTTCAATCTTCGAAGCACTCCTGATATGTGCTTTTTGGTATAACATTGAACTCTTCTAACAATGCGCTTTTTATCTCCTCAATCGTGGGAAATCTCTGTTTCTTAATTTTAGGGATGAGGAAAATTTCGCTGAATTCAGTGGCTGAAATGTTTGGTCACTAAATTGCACACAAACAACGATGAATGAGCAAGTGCATTATTGTGAGGCGACAGCCATGATTTTTCCCCACAAATATGGACCTTTTCTCCGTATAACTTCATCCAAACGGCACATAACTTTGAAGTAATATTCCTTGCCACCTTTTGGCAAGAAGTCATGATGAGCCACGTCATTTGAACAAAAGAAAACAGTGACCATAACTTTTGACCAAACTTGGCGTGTTTTTTCCAGTCTTGATTTTTCTGGTCGCTTCTATTGGGATGATTGGGCCTTGGATTCGACATCATAACCAGATACCGAGTTTCATCATCCGTGATGACCTTATCAGCAAATCTTAATCGTCTTTCTTTGATATGACTATTCTCCATAACAATTTTCTTCAGAGCTTCAGGCCGGTAAAAAATTGATTGCTCAGATTTGACTCACCAAGTGTCACAGTCAACATACACCTTCTTTGATCCATTTTCTCCAATAGCAAAAGATCGCCATGCACACCGCCTTATTTTTTTAACAAATCTCGTATTTTGTTATTTTGCTACGTAAGAGACAAAAGCACTGAGCTAGCCCACAAAATGACTAAATGGGTGACAAGCAGAGGAACTAAAACAAAGGATTCAAAGCCAGGATTGACGCCCCATAATATGTATTATGATATGGGTGTGGTGGTTTCGGAAGTGAATCGTAAATTATAAAGAACTACAACCGAATAAAACAATTGATTCTAATTTCTACTTAACCAGACTACAGCAAATACTTCAGAAAAACCGTCCAGAATTTGTCAATGGAAAGGTCATTGTCTTCCATTGACAACGCTAGATCAGAGACATATTTTATGACGCAAAAAACATTTTTGGTCATTTGTTTCGACCTCTGTTACACTCCTTAATGAAAACACCCCCAGGTAGAAAAGGCACTGTGAAAACAAGTTGACTCACTTTTTTCCCCAGAAATCCCAGAATTTATACATTGACTTAATTATGAAACTGCCCACAAGATGGAAAAGGTCATAGATAATAATGACTAATATGTTCTTAAAAAAAAAAATTTTTTTTCTTTTTTCCCAAACCAAAATCTCGGTGTTTGTTTTTTCCTGAAAAATAACAATTTATTTTTCATTTTGTAACTTACTTTGGATGTAACTTTGAGGAAGTGTGTCGGCCGCTGACGAGCGAGTTTGGATCCGGATAAGCTCCAACGCCATCGAAAGTTAATTTCGCAGCGGCTCTCCTCGGCGGGGTATTGGCTAGACCCCCCGCAGTACACTTGCCTTGACACAGCTTCTCGGCCCTCGCCGTTCGGAATCGGCATTAAACAATAGGTCTCTTTAACTTGTGTAGAAAAACAAATAGAACACAACATAAGCTCGTCATGAGCTGTAACCCAATTTAAGAAGAAGAACGTTGGCAGCATTGTCTTCATTGAAGAATAGGGAAATCCAATTGTGCATGTTTTGGTAGCGAGATTTTGCTATTATTTAGCTTTTCCTTGTTTGATAACTTTTTAGACTAACATATACATATGTATGTTGCCCACGACTTACAGGCCTGATAAACTCAGTAGAAAAAGTCTGCGTACAGTTCTAAAAACACATTAGTATTAGTAAAAAAATAACATTTCAAATCTCAGAAATAAAAAAATGTATGTTTACTAAATTCCTTGAGTTTAACTACATCTTTTATTCCATTTTCACCAATTAATTCAAACAATAAATCAGTAAAAGAATAGTTACAATAAAAAAAGAAGGAAATATTAGTGGAAAAAGTCTGCGTACATTAAAAAAAAAAGGACAAAAGAAAACAAAAACAATTAAATTAATAACTAATGGGATAGCCCCCCGGTTTAAGAACTTCCTTTAATCGGTTTTGCATCGAATTGACAAGGTTTGAGGTTTCTTCGGGGGTAACTTTTTTCTCATTCCTCCCTTAAAGCCACTTTAAGCATTTCCTTCCATGTAGTTCTTTGGCGAATTCTTTTTTCTAGCAAATCCCGCCCATGCTCAATGGGACTTAAGTCGGCGATTGGGGTGGTGAGTGCAACTGCTTGGGAACATTATAGAGCAATCAGAATTTGACAATTTGAGACGTATGTTTCGGGTCATTATCATGCATAAAATAATAATTGTTTTTAAGATCCAATTTTTCGCCACTCTGTTTGAGGTTTTGCTTTAAAATATCTAGATATCCTTCTTTTCTATAGTATATTCGACAAAGTCCAACCTTGTCCTACTCCAGAACTTCTTATATACCCCCACACCATTATTGCACCACCACCATGCTTAACTGTTGGAGTTAGATTTTCTTTGTTTAAGGCCACATAATTTTTCGACCTTTGATGCGAAAAATACAATATTGGCTTTCATCGCTGAAAATGACACGCTGATTTGACTGTAATCTGTAAAGTTTCAATGAAATGTAATACACATCTAGAAAAATTAATTAAAATCACGACAATACAAAAATGGTTGAAGTTGGTTAAAAATTACTCCATTTATTAAGCAAAAATAACAAAAATACACTCAAAAAAAGGATTTGCACACTTAAGGTTGTGAACGAAATATAATGAAAATAAATAAGTTTTAACTGCAACTAATATTTTGTGTGCATTCCATTTGCTTTGATAATGGCTTGTAATCTCCTCGGCATTGAATCGATAAGATTTTTTTTTTTTTTTGTTGGAGGCTTCTACTATCTGCTGGAGCACTCAGACACAAGTACTGGTCCATTGTACTACCAGACAGACACCTTGTCTTTATTGTATTTTCCCCGTTGTCCGGAGAAAAGTGAGGAGGGGCTTCAGTGATGTTGAGCTAAGAGATTCGGCACCAACCACGTCGGCCCCAAGGGTGCGCCACCGTGCACGAGCGAAGGCGGGACAGTCGCAGAGAAAGTGTTCCGCTGTGTCGTCCTCCTCGCAACAAGCAGCACAGGTAGGAGCCACACTGATGCCAAGCACGTAGAGATGCCTGGCAAAAGTGTAATGGCCCGTAATGACGCCCGTTAGCCTTCTGCAGTCATTTTCCTTAAGGATAAGAAGAATGTTGCGGACTTTTTACAGATGTCAGGGCGTACGCGCTTAGTCATCCTGCATCCTGGATATTCCCTCCATCTGCGACTGTGTACGTTAGAGACCCAGTCATTGATGTCAGATTTAACCGTTGAAGCTGGTAGACCTAAGGCGTGTTCAGGCCCTGAGAAACTCTCCTCTGAGCCTTTTCTAGCGAGTTCATCGGAGATCTCGTTTCCTGGGATTCCAGAGTGACCTGGAACCCATACAAGCCTGAGTGAATTTAGTCTTCCGACTTTGTTCAAAAAGGTCTTGAGTTCATGCACTAGTTTGGAGTTGGACAGAGGATTGGATACAGCTTTGAGTGCAGCTTGGCTGTCACTGCAGACACATATGCTCTTACCCCTCCATCTGTGTTTCACAACATAGTGCATGGCCATTAGGATTGCGTAAATCTCCGCCTGGAAGACAGTGGCATATTTTCCTAACGAGAAGTGCAGTCGAATGTTTTCGCGCTCGAAGAAAACTCCAGAGCCGGATCCCTAACCAGTCCTGGAGCCATCTTTGAAGATGCGAAGACATTCTATTCCAGGTTCAGTGTCTGGCCAAAGCCAGTCCTGACGCCAAGGAAATGTGTAGTTACAGCGCAGTAGGATGGCAGGTGTCATTGCGTCAGAGGGCATATCCATGAGACAGTGGTCGTAGGATATTTCTCTCTCAAGTATACTTTCACTCCACTGCGAGTTGTACCAAAGACCATTCCTCTTTAGGCGAGAAATAGTTTTCAGTGCACACCCTCTGATATATATGTCAAGGGGTGGAAGGTTCATCATAGCATCTAAAGCAGCTCCCGGTGTGCTGGGGAAAGCCCCCGTGCAACTGAGGCAGACCGCTCTTTGGAGTTTGGTGAGTGAAGCCACAGCGTGTTTACGTGTCAGCCTGCTCCACCAAACAACCGATGCATATGAGATTATCGGTCTTACCATCGATAAGATTATGAATAATCGATAAGATTATGAATAATGTCAGGGCTTATCTGAAGCCATTCTTCCATAATTGTCGTCTTTGGGTCAGTTTTGTTTGAACATTTCCTTTTTCGCACTACATTATCCAAAATACTCCAAAGATTTTCTATAGGGTTAACGTCTGGTGATTGAGGAGGTGCAACAAGTTGGTGAGTGCCATTATACAATAACCATTCTTTAGTGACCTTTGCAGAATGTTTGGGGTCATTGTCCTGTTGGAATAAAAATGTCCCCGGCGTTTCCAATTTGACGACGCTTTGAGTCAAGTTATTGCGCAAAATATCGATATATCCAAGGGCCGTCATAATTCCATCTTTAAAAGTCGTCATAATTCCATCTATAAAAGCCGTCATAATTCTATCTATAAAAGTTCCCAACTTCTTTATAAGCTACGCAGCCCCAAACCCTAAGATGCCCACCACCGTGTTTCACCGTATTCTTTAAATATTTTCTTTGAAGTTCGGTGTTTGGCTTTATCCACACAAATCTTTGTCCATCTGATCCAATTAGATTAAATTTACTCTCATCGGAAAATATGACAGTTCTCCAAACTTTCAAGGGCTTCGCAATATAAGTTTTGGCAATTTTTAAACTTTTTTCCCTATTTATCTCCGAAATAAAAGGTTCCTTCCTTGCTGACCTGCCATAAATATTTGCCGAACGTAAGACGCACTGAGAAGTCGAAACAAGTTCAAACAATTTTTTTGATTGATACAGATTTATTTACAATGAGCGTCCAAAGTGAGTAAACAGTCATCTTTCTAAGGTTCAGCCCCTTAATAAAGTTTACCCAAGTTTGCTACTCCAAAAATGGAACATAGTGCATTTCAAAGTATGATTTAAGGGCTCTTATTTGATGTATGAGTATTTGCAGTAGCTCATTTGGGTAAATTTTAATAAGGGTATAAACCTTAGAAACATGACTGTTTACTCACTTTTGACACTCTCTGTATGAAAAATATAAAAACAACTTGATATGATAGTCTCTCCTTTAATTCAAATATTTAGGTTTGTATTTTTTTTTATTTTTTACACAAAGAAAGTAATTTATAATCTAAAGGTTTTTCAATAAACGCAGATAGATGTTGAAATGGAGTAAAACAATCTGTGTGTGAGGTATCAACAACATGTGTGCCATTATGTATGCCAGAATGGAATATGACATCGTTAAAATGCCCGCCTCGGCTTCCTACGATGACACGGATCGGAGGGGTTCAATTTTCAATGACTCTTCCGCATAGATCCGGCTGAATTTGAACGATGTGTTAATTTTACCATAAGGGCTTCGGTCGATTTTGGTCTATTCGCATAGACTTTGTAAACCCTGCAAGGAAAAGTCTAGTGGGATCAAATCGCATGACCTTGGCGGTCAATTTACGTCATCACTGCGAGAGATAACCTTACCCTCAAATCGTCCATGCAGAACGTCGTGGCACGTAGAGCCGGCCGTCCTGCTGGCACCACATGTCGTCTAGGTCCATATGGTTCAATTTGAGACATTAGCCATTGGTTATGATCATTCTGTAGCGCTCGCCAAAACCGTTTTCAAAAAAGTACGGACCAATGACGCCGCCGGCCCAAAAGCCTCGTTTGGCAGTCAAATTGCCAAAGTTTACAGGTATTCATCCCAAAATGTGCCTTGTCGCTAAAGACGATTTTGCGCCCAAAACTGGGGCCCTCTTCCCAACGCGCCGAAGCCCAGGCAGTGAAAAAATGGCGTTGTCTATGGTCATGAACTTTGAGCTCCTGTGTAAGTTGAATCTTATACTGGTGTAGGCCCAAGTCCTGACTCAAAATTCGCCCAGTCTGCGAAGGCCTGAGTTCTTGTGCACGGCGAGTAATCGACCACCTCGGGTTCTGCTGTACACTTTCATGGATCACCGCCATGTTCTTGGCCGATCTTGCGTTCCTTTGACATACGAATGTTGACTGATTGATAACCGAACCGGTCGTCTCAAATTCGGCAACCTAACGTTGAAGAGTCGACTGTTAAGGGCCACCACGTCTACTGTAAAATGGGCGCAACGTTTTCTACACTCCTTTTGATAATAGAATTTTATCATTTGAACGTTTTCTTCAATCGTATTACTGGCATCAGTAATTGAATTTTATTTTATGAATTAAAAAATATCTTGCTTATTCATGGCAAAAGAAAAATAAATCGGTCAAGGAATAATATAAAAAGCCACACACTTAAAGGTGCATGAAATATTAAATGTTCTCAGTTAGAGAACTACATATTTGTATAATAATATACAAATATGTATCATAAACGAGAAAAAGATATTTCCGTCACATTTTAATCTAAGTTTGTTTATTGTTGTTGCTTGTTTTATTGATTGTACCCTTATTGACTTTGTGACTCCAAAAAGTGGAGACATACAGTGACGGATAAAATAATAAGAACAGCAGCGAAAAACCTGAACAAAAACCGTTTTTTTTTATTGAAATCAAACTAACCGTAACGTATTTCGACATTTTTTCTTAGTTTTTAAAAGTAAGTTCTTATTGCAAAGAAATGACAATTAAATTTGAACATATGCGGCATATTTTTGAGCAAATGTGAAGGAAGTGTCTCAACGTGCTGACAAAAAAATAAGACTGGGTAACTCTTTTGCTGTTTCATTGTGAAGTTGCAACAGAATGTGGCCAGACTCATAGAAAGATCGAAAAAGTTTGTCTTTAATGCCACCAAAAATTTCATATGCCAATAGCCGGACCACAAAAAGCGTCTCTGAAAGATGACATCCAAATTAAACGCCTATCGAGGGAACATCTTTTTAAACTAGCTGCCGACATCAAAAATGTATTGGATTTACCGGTTTGCTCTCAGACGGTACGAAAAACACTCGAAGAATATAATTTTATCGCAAGGAGGTAGTTCTTTTTCTTATTCAAAAGCACTGGAACAACTGTTTAAGATTCGCAAAAGGACATCTAAATAGGATTATTATTATTACTTCGGGCCATCACAACCTTCCGCCAAGTCTCCCTGACATGGGTGTGTTTCTTCCGTGTTTCGATGTTCTGTTTCATTTCTTCTAACTTCTTCCTGGAGGTCTTTTTCTTACAGGTTTTCCTCTCATTATTCTCTTGTCTATTCGTACATTGATGTAGATATTCTTTATACGTATCCTGTCCATTTTAGTCTTCATGATTTGATTACTCGCACAATGCATTGGTCTTAATAAAGTTCCTCCAGTCGTTAACTGTGTAAATTTTCCATTCATCTGTTTCTTCGTCCTGTTTTCGACAACAGTTTCTCCCTAAACCTTGTTTTCATAGACCCGTAATGATATTTTCTTCGATCTCATCACTCAAATCAGATTAAAAAGAAGGGGTCTCCTTTCACATATCTCGAAAGTTTCAGATAAGGCGTTTCCTACTTTAACTTGTCCCTTGTTTCCCTTTAGGCGTACTTGTATCGGTTGCACCAGCTTTTTTGGGATCCCCAGCCTTACAAAGACACGATTAATTTTATAGAGTCGCCTTTTTAAAATCTAAATTGGAGGTGCAGCAGATGAAAAAAAAACGGCGAAACATTCATTGTTTGATGAAACGAAGATAAATGTGGTGGGATCGGATGGCAAAAGATGGGTCAGGCATTTAGCAGCAGCAGTTGACCAGCATGTCAACCATGCTAGCAAGCATGTAAATCATGAAGATGGATGCATATATTTTGCGGTATGGTATAGGTCCAATATTTTGTATTAAGTAGATCAGAAACCAGCTTCTTAATCTCTTGTACCATTTAAGGAGAATTTTAACAAAGTCTATTAGAGCTCTAAAAAACTCTAAATCTAAAAAATCTAGACGAGAACTGAAAGTCATCAAAAATAATGGATCCTCCACAAAATATATAAACTGCTTTATTTTTTCTTTTAATATCTTCAATTTACTACAATTTTTGATCGAGTATACTGGTATTTTTTTTGTCACCATTATTTGGCCTCCTTTTAGCATTAAATTTAATTAAACGATGAAAATGTATTTTATTTTATTTTGAATATTTTCTACTTATTGTATTTTGGTAAATTCAAAAAGACCTTTTAAAAAGTTATCAAAAACCCGAATTTTAAAATATAATCTGGTAGGATTGTAATCTATAGAGATTTACATTTTCGGTAGTCTGATTGTTTTTTTCTTCACTTACGTACACAACAGCCATTGATATCATACTTCGGACTGTGAAGCTAAAAATTATATCCTTAAATTTTTGAATTTCCATACAAATGCGTAACTAGACAAAATAGGAATCTAGTGCTCTATATTTCTCTTGTTGGCGGTTTATTAATTTTCATAATCAGTAGTACATTATGAGCTGTTTTGGTAAAATACTTGTTTTTTGGTAAATGAAGTGTGGGTTGGGATTGAAAGGTCGCCTTATTATTTTGTTCCCGTCAGCAAATGCTGCGATATCTCCGATACCTAACAACCTTTTGCAAACACTTTTTCGGCCATTCATCTCTCCTCCTCATCAATGTCTTCACCTTCAAAGAATCTGTGCCTCAAGCAATCTTAAGCTCTAACTTGCCGGAGGTTGTTGCTTATTAGGAAAGTATCTATGATTAAGGTTCAGTTCATCTTCGACTTTCATTATGTTAAGTGCCATTTTCTGTTAAATGTGTTGGTAAACAAATTCATAACAGCATCATTAATGCCCCTTCTCAGGTGTAATGTAAAGGTCGTATAAAAGGAAACACTTATCTCAATATAAAGGGTGTTTTTTTAAAGGGTATATAAATTCAATAAGATATGAAATACATACAGTTAATGTGAATGTCTATGATATTAGCTTTAATTAATAGATAATTTTATGCCATTAATGAATAAATATTAATAGGGCATATGCGCGCTATGGCTAACTCGAATGAAGCGTAATCACGAAGTTAAATTTTCGACAAATTTTGGAGCAACTGGGGCCATATATCAGTAACAATACGACAAATGTTGACTTCCAAATCATCCAACATCTCCGGTTTATCGGCATAAACTAGTGACTGAAAGTAATCTTAAAGTGTCAGATCACAGTATCGTAGAGGACAGCTCACGGGTCCTTTACGCGAAACTATACGCTCAGCAAATGTCTCACGCAATAAATTGATGGTGTGGCATGTTGCGCCATTTTGTTTAAAGCTCTGTCACGTCAATGCCATTTAATTGAGGAATGAAGAAGTCAGAAATCATGTTTCTATTGTGCTCTCCATTGATGGTAACATTAAGAGACTCGGCACACACTACGTCGGTTACCGTGCGCGAGCGAAAGCAGGCAGTCGCAAAGGAAGTGTTCAACTGTATCATCCTCCTCGCAACATGCAGCACAGGTGGGCGTCTCACTGATACCAAGCCCGCAAAGATGCTTAGCTTAGCAAAAGTATAATGGCCCGTAATAATGCCCACAACTATTCTGCAATCGATTCTCTTTAAGGGATGAATGTTACGGATTTCTTGCAGACATTAAGGCGTACGCGATTGTCATCCTGCACCCTCGATATTCCACCCATCTGCGATTGTGTGCATTAAAGATCCAATCGTTGATGTACTTTGACCGTGGAAGCAAGTAGATCTAGAGCGGGTTCAAGTCCTGAGAAACTCTCCTCTGAGCCCCTTCTGGCCAGATCATCAGAGATATAATTTCCCAGGACCCCAGAGTGACCTGGGACCAATGCAAGCCCTAGTGAATTTAGTTTTCCGACTTTGTTCAAGAAGGTCTTGAGCCCATGCACTAATTTGAAACTCTTTAAAGGGAACCTTTATGCCCACTTATGCTACACAACATAATGCATGTGAAGCATATTTTCCTAACGAAAAGTGCAGTGGTACCTTTCGCGCTCAAAGAAAATCTCAGTCTCTGATCGCCGCTCAGACCTGGAGCTATCTGTATAAACATGGCCAGTTCTTTCCAAGTTCAATAACTAGCCAGAGCCAGTCTTGCCGCTATGGTATTTATAACGCAATAGAGTAGGAGATGTTATTGCTTCGGAGGGCATATCCATGAGACAGGGGTCGTATTTCTCACACAAGTATACTATCACTCCAGTGCGAGTTGTACCAGAAACCATTACCGTTACGGCGAGACATGGCTTTTAGTGCGTGCCGACAGATAAATATGTTTAGGAAAATACATTATAGCATCTAGAGCAGCACCCGGCACGCTGGGGAAAGCCCCTTACAGCTGAGACAAACCGTTATTTGAAGTTTGAAGAAAGAGGCCAAGACATATTTGCGTGTAAGCCTGTTTCACCAGACACCCGATGCATATGAGATTATCGGTCTTACCATTGCCATGTAGATCCAGAGGACCTTTTTCGGCTATAAGCCATGATTTGCCAAAGGCACTTTTGCATTGCCAAAAAGCTGACAGCGCTTTGGTGGTTTTTGACTCAACATGCATTGACCAAACAGGCTTGGTATGTAAAATGATTCCCAAATATGTACTTAGCTTCCTTGGATATCGGGACGGGAATTTTTTTTAGCACCAGCTGAGTAATGCCAGTATTTTTCCTTCTTCTTCTGAAGAAAACGACATCAATCTTAAGATGATTAACCGACAGCCCATTACTGCCACCTGACAGACAGACGCTATACATGAACCGACAGAGAGAACGGCAACATCATTCGGATAGGCTTGGGCATAGATTCCAGAGGCATTGAAAGCACCGAGCAGAGAGTCGACCACCATAACAGTGAAGATGGGCGAACCCTGCTTACGCCAGTTCCACACATTGTTCGAGGCTTGCATCAGCGATCAATGTTCTGTGGACAAGCTTTACTTTCATCCACAATACCAGTGCTTTATCTACGCCGTGCCGTCTAGCAGCGTTACACATGCTATCAAAAGTTCTCTCAATGTCGTCGAAAACGCCCGAAACATACTCTTTCCTTTCAAATGCACGTTCAATCCTCCCAATTAGGTTTTGAGGCGCAGTCTCGCAGGATTTTCCGCGCTGATAAACATGTTGCATCTCCGAGAGAGAAAGCATTCGAAGGGCAACTTTGCGCAAGTGCAACTCTACTAATCTCTCCATGTTTTTCAGGAAGAAGGATGTTAGACTGGTTTAAATTAAAATATTGGTCTAAAACTCTTGGCGAGTGAGTAATCTTCTTTCCCTATTTTAGGAATAGAGACCACTATAACTGCGCGCCAAGGAATAGGTATATAGACAAGTGCCAAGCTAGCAATGCAAATTCTTTTCAGAGCAGGAAGCAGCTGTCTTGTACCTTTTTGCAGCGTAACAGGGTATATCCCATTAGTACCTGGCAACTTGAAGCCATCAAAAGATGTCGCAGCAAATTCAATGGCTTCAGTCTTTGCGTCGAGTAGTTTTCATCTTTTCGGTCGCAATTACCATTAAAGGAGTGTGCAACTAGCCGATGACGGTCTGATTTCCCGGGAAATGGGTCCGAAGCAATAAACTGAGATCCGCTTTAAACTCAGTAAAGGTACCATCAAATTTTCGAAAGCTATGGAGCTCAGTATTCCATCAGGGAACCAATTTGCTGCAGGAAGGATTGCTGAGAGCACATGCGAATTCAAAACAGTTGGCGATGGCGCTCTTCAGGTTATGAACGGCATTCCCCCCAAATTCGTTCTGAATCTCTTCTCTAAACCGTACCTAGTCCATCTTTCTCGGATTCTGTTTGGGCTGCGAGGGGGAAATCCCACAATTCAATTGGAATTCGATATGTCTGTGGTTTGACAACGCAGTATCTTGTAAGACTCTTAGTGATGGCTTCCATATACCTGTTAGATAGGGTTAGGTCAAACACCTTTTCTCGTCTCGCCGTGACAAAAGTAGTTTGACAACCTACATGTAAGACGAGAGAGAGAACTTTAAAAAATGATCTCAAGCTTCACGTGATGTGCCCCAAATAGTGTTTTGAGCATTAGCATCGCAACAAATGATCCAATCCAATCTAATCTTTCTGCACTCACAGTGCTCTACGAGCTCAGAAACAGCTTTCGGTGGCGTATACAGTACCGAGACGTAGTGAAAGTAAGTAAAGACTCGTTCAACTTTAGCGGTTTCCCATGCCGCGTCATCGTCGGTGTCGCCTCCGTTGGTTGTACCACTCTTGCCCATTCCAGCCAGATGGTCGGACAGTGAGTCGCAGAAGTCAGTGTCGTTCCGAGCTGCCGGAGAGTTTGAAATGAATGGTTGTTTCTCCGAGGGAGGGGCCTTACCTACGACTTTCACTGAACATACAACGCATATAATGGTCATACGGTTTCAACTGGATCTTTTAAGCTTTTAAGTCGTTTTTTTCCACTTAGTAGACGGGCATATCTTCAGTTGCTGAGCACCATGGCGAATCGCCTCATTCGGAACATAGCGCTTCACAACGGCAATAACTTCTTCTCTTCGGATTGTTTGTCGTCTATCATCCACTAGAGTGTACGTGGTGCGAAAAAGATTCACCGTGTGCCGAATAACTTGCTCAGATGGGCGATTATGTCGACTGTAAAATGGACGTAACGAATGATAAGTTTGGCGAACGGAACCATGGTTTATTAGAGGAATTCTTCTTCTTAGATGGCTTTAAATTTTACGGAGAGCCACAGCTTCTCTCACTCACTTATGTTGTGTGCGATTTGTTTTTCACTCAAGTGAACGGGACCTACAGTTTAATGCTGATTCCGAACGGCGAGTGCCAAGAAGCTTTTTCAGGGCAAGTGTACTGCGGGGGGTTTTAGCCAATACCCCGCTTAGGAGAGAAGCCGCGTAATGAACATTCGATGGTGTTGGTGTTATCGGGATACGATCTCGCTCATCGTGTGTCGCAGGTGCGACACACTACCCACTGCGTCACGGCGCTGGGGGGAGATAATATTTCGAATTCAATTAATCATTCAACTAATAGCATCAAATTCTACTGAAGAATCATACGATATGCTGTAATTTATATGCAGTATTTCTTCCATACATATACACATAAATACATATATAATAAGAACATATAAATATGTCGTGTCTGTAAGAAATTAAGTTTCAAATTGCTTTACTCTTTGATTCAGGAATGGATTCGTAGTTTGGAATATAACATGTTAATATGCAAAAGGTCATCTGCTCTGTTGGAGAGAAATAATTAATTTTGTTCTGATACAATAAATTTCTTTAGCTTATTTTTAGAGGAGCACCAGAGTTTGTAGAAGTATGAAGAATTTGCTTTCCGCATCTCTTTTATCATAAATTAAATAGACGCACAAAATCAAAAGTCCAGTAGGTATGACCTTTTCAAAAACTGCGAAGCACCACATTTGTTCAGCATAATGTTATTAACTATGTATGAAATATGAACATATGTATCCATAAAAAATAAAAATAAGCATTTCGACAATATGTTACCCATGTAAATACTCGTTAAACAACTTACGGAAGTATAAATATTTAAGAATGTCATTCTCCCCTAAGATATATTCGCACGTGAGCGAAACCACTGGGAAAAGAATCACCCAATCGACAATTTAAATTGCAAGGCAAGCATCTGTTTTAATTTTCCTCTTTTGCATCCTCTCTGTACATATGTACATAAAGACAAGAATTTTCTATCTTTCTCTGGAGTGTTTACCAGTCATGTGTATCAAGGCTGGCACAGATTGGAGACTTTTTAAACATACGATAACAGTCAACGATATTGCTGGTGCTTATGCTTGACTCTTTCTCAATGCCGCTTTATTTATTAGGTTGATATTTAGGAATGTGTATTCAATTTTCCAAAAACCAAATTCCAGAATTATTGAGATCATCATCATCGGTTAAATATGCTCAAACAGCAATCTCAACATTTTAAATACATAGACACCTATTCGTATATACAAGGCTCAATACTGACGAAGTTTTAACGGACTCGTGCCTTTTTGTTTGTTTGTTTTTCATTTCCAATCATTAATATTTTGTCACTGTTATAGGAGAAGCAGTTGTATCAAGTGTGGCGCCTACTCGTCCAAACCCACCACGAGTCGAGAGATTAGGTACACGAGCCAAGTTTTAAAAATGAACCCTCACATTTGCAATGAATTTAATCAAACTTCAAATATTTCCCGGAGCTTGTTACTTTTATGTATTAACATAAAAATAAATGATTAATTAACAATAAAGCTTCCCTCTTAATTGAGCATGCGCATTTGAGAAGGATTCATTTTTTTTTTTAGGACACACAAATTTATTTAGTAGAAAAACACGTTTCATTTAACATACTTATAATATTTTATTTAATTCGAAATAGTTTGTTCACTTCTATATGTTATTTTAAATCTTGAACCTTGTATATGCGAGATAGTCAGAATACTATGTTTATACACTTAGATGCATAGTTGCTCGTACTTAGTAAACCATTAAATGACTATTTCAAACTATATGTGATATAGAAATTACGGATATCGACCAAATATATCGAGTTCTTAAGCAAGCTGGAGACGCTAGCAAGTCCAATGCAGATAAGTCATCCGTCCAACCAAAAACTTCCAATGCATTGGAATCGAGTTCTATTCAACAAGCACAATCACAGCATGACATACCGATTGTTAACGTCCCTGAATGCCCAGAGAGATCGCTTCAATCAGGAACAACATCATTCGGTAGTCGCCGAGGGGGGGCATCCTATCGGGCGACGTCGACAGCACCTGCTGCTACCTCGGGCGGGTCCAAACAACAACAACAAAAAGGACTTGTGGCACCAGTACAAGATATTTCAAGTTCCTCAGGTCCGACATGAAAAAAAATAAAAAAATGCTCTTGTTCTATATTTCTTTGTTCGAGATACGTTATTTTTTCTTTTTATTCGAATATGTTAATCGATATGTTTAATGACACATATTCGCATAAGTGCAACCACTTTCAACTTTGCTTTTCTTTCTAAAGTATTGTAGATAACTATTATAACTTAAAAATTTCTTTTTTTGTAATAGAGATGTACTCGTATAGTGAAAATGAGTTTGCGTTTGATTCCTACTTGCATCATTTTTTTTTATTGTTTGAAGTATTTATCGTTTTCTGCCACCCTTGTGTTTTCCTTGTTTTTGTCTGTATCACGTTAAAGTTTTTCTTATTAGATTTGTTTCCCTCCAAACAAAGGTAGAACAACCGCCACCGAAATGAGTACAAGGCTTTCAAATGGTCATTCTTTTGAATGGGGAAAGCGTTTCTTTTTTTCCTGGTTTATTAAATAATCGTGCACGTAAAATATACAATTCTCTTACGTGTTAATCCAAGCGTTTGCATCATACCATATTTTGCTAAAAAATTAGGCGTTATTTGCGACAAGGAATGTACATACGAGTATACGAGTATGAGAGTACGTATGTACATCGACCCTTGATGTGTTCCTGAATTAAAAAGAATACAAACTTTTTTTTTACATCTGTAGGCAATTCACATTGTCATTGCAAATTTGTATATTGTTGTATGTTTAACATTCTCACCATCAATATATCTCAATAATACATTTATAATAAAATAATACAATTAATAATAAAATAAATTATTAATATCGAACCTAATGTGATGAATATTATATTAGAGAACTGTATGGTTTCTGTAATTACACCTTATGATCACAATCTTGACTGATACCTTTACATGAATTTTTTATCTCCCTTCATGTCTATTAACATTATTTCTACCATGATTGTGTGTAGACTTATTTCGACCAAGAGAAAGCACATTTATAAAAAAAATTATCTTTCTTTATTTTCTTTACTTTTTTATATTTCAATATTCGCAATAACAAAATAATTTAAGAAAAACATTAAAGTTGATAAAAGAAAATGTTTATTCAATACGACATTTTTTTGGAAATAAATGGGTGCTCTACTAAACATCTACCGCATGTACAATATATTTCTTACAAGTAATTTTAGATGAGGCTTTTGAGGCAGTAATTATTATTTTTTCATAACGTTTTGTATGTTCTTCCCTTAATTAGAAAACAAATTCTCTCCGTAAAATTGTTCTTTGTATAGAGCCCTTGAGTTTACTCCGCCTAAAACTAGGATATTGTAGAAAACGTGCATGGGCCATCCTCGGTACATATATTTTATACAATATCATACTATGTGTTGAACTTAGTAAAAGTACTTTTTTGTTTAGTTAAATATTCACATGATTTATTGGAATACTTTCCAATAAGCACGCGTCAAAAAACACAGAAAAACGTTGCATTTTATCTTTTGAATTTTTCTAAAGCAGTTTGTGAGGTATGAGATCTAGCATTGTCCTGCGAAAGGATCTGACCGTGCCTATTGATCAGAAACCAGAATGAGACGTGCGTCTTTCGTACGTCTTCCCCCGTGAAACCCTGACATTTTGAATATGAAGTCCAGGTTCGTAGCGACAAAACCCGTTACAAACAAACTCTATTCGTGAATACGTGTGAGCTCATTTCATTTTACCGCAGTGTACTCCCGCCACACACACTCTTGGAATTATAACAATGTGCGTGATTGTTTACATAATTTTGACAGAACTTCAGGTTCCCACGTGCTCGTTGCAGCTTGTAGGCAAACGTCGGCAGCCATTTTAAGTGGTACGTTTCATTGGTGGTTTCTGCTATTGATCAATGCAGACTGCTTTCCAGCCAATTTGGCATGCAATAAGTGTTTTCTATTATGCCCAAATGATCCGATCTGGATTATGAGACAAAATAAAACAGTACCAATCAAAGAGTAGCAAACTTGAAATTTCGTCCTGTTCAGTCCTGTCAAAGATCTGCCATTTGAAAACAAAGCTTAGTTCTGGAATTGCCATATCAAAGAAAATTTTTCTTTTAATACAAATTTGATACGATTGATTAAAATGCAGATGATAATAATTTTTATTGATATATACCAATTGGGGGTAATATTTCCCCAATTCACTCAACAGTTTTAGAAATTAAAGTTGCTGCACACATTTTATAGTATTATGAGTACAATTATTTTATTCGGAAGGTAAAACCAAATCCGGGTTATAATTTTACATGTTCATCAGGCAATGATGTTCGTAATTTGAATCCGAAACCAGATCACCTAATCGTGGGGAATAGATGCCTGATTCACAATGCCGCGTTAGAGCGAGGCGAGAGCGGGGCGTATCGTGCGTGCTGTCAAATGATTTCCAAACAAAGGAAATATATGAAGTAAAACACAATGGCGCGAGACCCGACGCCGCATAACGCCGTGGTTTCAGAAAATTGGAAAACTCCCGTAACATGACAACGTGACTTTTGTAATTTGACACTTGGAGAGCGGTTTTTTTTTTAAAAATTAATAAATTAAGTGAAGTATTATACAAATAGAAAAATTTATCGACTTGATTAAAGAAAATTCGTTACTTTTTAACAAAGGGGATAGGTATTATAAGTTCTTTTCCATCAAAGAAAAAATATGGAAAGAAATTTCCGAAAGTGTTGGAGACAATAGTATGTACTTTTTGTTTCTTTTAACTTTTTATGAGCTGAAACACCCACAACTGTTAATAACATCTTTTTTTTCAAAACGTTTTTCCCCAAAAATCGCCAACGGGCCTCGCTCAATTGTGCATTGAATGAACGATACTTTAGCGAGAACAGATGACAGCGTTTCGCGCATCGTTCTCGCCACGCTTTCCCGCGGCATTGTGAATCAGACAAGAGTAAACTAATTTTCGGATTTTTCTTGAAAATTGATTCAGTTCAAGTGTTATTATTGTAGTGCATGTAAATCATGATCCAGATATCACGTGGGCATAATAAAAAAAACACCTAATATTTGATTTCCTATTTTACAGTGTTTATCGTTTCTCCTGGTTGAAGAAATTAAAAGTGCATTGGTCCTTTCGATGTCCACCAAATTGTCACCGTAACCTTTTTTGTTTGGGGATGTATTTTGGTCTTTTATCTGCATCCAACCATCCACAGAATCCATTTTTCACCACAGATAACTATACGGTGCAAAAACGGTACAGTTTGGTTTCTTCATCTAAAAAGATTTCCAGGTTCCGTAGTTTTTGAGACTCTGGGGCCTGGAGAACTTTGGGGTGCCCACTTATCGAGCTCCTTACTTTCCTATGAGAGAAAGGTGTCGACTTATTGTCATTGTCATGCTTTGTGCAATCTCCCGCACCAATTTCATTTGCTCTGCATCCACCCGTTGCTCAGAACAGAACATCGTCATCAATTAACGTTTCCGACTTCCCGCGTGGTTCATTTTCGAGGCTGAAATCTCCCGAATTGAACTTTCCAAGCCAACGTGTCTCATTTTAAATTCATAAATGAAGAGGGCTCGAATTTGAACTGTGGACATCATGGTAACCCTAATATTCTAACACGTCAAGCAAACGTATCACTTTGTTTTATAAAAAAAAGAAAATTTAACGTTCTGGCACAGATGTTCACTGGAGAACTTTTTATTTCTGACCGAGTGAAAATAAAAAAAAATCTGACATTTCATGTGGTGGAACCCAACAGATGAAAAACCGTACTTGCCTTACCCTTCATAGTTTTTCCTTGACATCTCATTGTGCGAGATCGTGTCCTAGGAAAGGAACCTGACTCAATTTTTAACCGTACATCAATTGCAATTTCAATATTATCCTCTTTATGGTTTGCTTCTTTGGTATCTTCAGAATCTGTTATTAACTTCATTCTTGTTCGTGTACTATTTACATTCAAAATATCTTAATCCTTTTCTTTAGTTTTTGACGTGAATTTTCATATTCACTATCGATTTCATTTCATAGTCAATTTCGAAAAATATTTCTAACTCAACTCCAGATTTGAGTCTTCATTAATATAAGAACACTTTTCACTTGCATTATTTACATCTTCCAATTCTGATTGATATTTGAATTTCTGGGCATTCTTAGAATTACATAAAAATTTAACAAATAGAAGAACTACAAATTATTTTGTGATTAGCACCCATTGAACATAAAAATTAGATAGGGGATTTTCCTATTTTGTTTTATAGCTGAAATGAAGTTGCCCTAGAACTGAAATGATGTGGGATGTATAGTTGTTTACTTACTATGAAAAGTCGAAACATAAATTGAGATAAAATTATTAAATCCAGAAAAAGATTTAGGTTAAAATTTGTCTTTTGGCACCTTTGGTAAAATAGTGTTAAATTGAATTGTTTCCACATTGGTGTTAAATGAGTCCGATAAAATATGAATTCGGTGTGTTGCCTACAAGTCTCTTCAGGATTTTTACGATAATAACTCATAAATCTTTTGTGTAATAGTTAGTTTTAAGAATTCCAACAGGCACCTTGGCGTCTCAAGATTTTTATATTTTGGAAATTTATATCACTTTTGCGCCCTCAAGCATCAGGTGTTACAAGTTGTTTTTTAACACTTGGCCTATCATATCTTATGAATATTACACGTATTGATTAATTCGGTCCGTTTTTTTGTGTTCAAAAATTTTTTTTTATTGAAAAAACGTAAAAAATACATCACTCAAAGTATTGTCCGTCGGAAGCGACTATTATACTTTTTCCCATCTCTCTGGTAATTTTCGAATACCATCTCTAAAAAATGAGTCCTCTCTGGCATCGATCCAATCATTGAGCCATTTTTCTTCAAAATTTCTTCAAAAGACCCGAACCGGTGACCCCCAAAATCGTTTTGCATCCGTCGAAAAAGCCAGTAGTCGGAAGGAGCAAGGTCTAGAGAATACGGCGGGTGGGGTAAGACCTCCCATTTCAGCGTTTCCAGGTAGTTTTTGACCGCTACAGCCACGTGGGGCCGAGCGTTATCATGTTGCAAAATCACCTTGTCATGCCTTTCGGTCGTTTCTGACCGTTTTTCACGTAATGCACGGCTCAAACGCATTAGTTGTAGTCGATAACGTTTCCCATCAACGGTTTCGCCTGGTTTTAGCAGCTCATAGTACACCACACCCGTCTGGTCCCACCATATGCAGAGCATGACCTTTGAACCGTGGATGTTTTTCTTTGGCGTCGATGTAGACGATGATGGAACGGGTTCACCAGACTTTGCATAATATTTTTTCTTCTTGGGGTATATCCACTTTTCATCTCCAGTCACGATCCGGTGTAAAAATCCCTTCCTTTGATGTTTTTCAAGAAGCAGTTCCGAGGTGAAAAATCGCCTTTCGACATCTCTCGGTTTCAACTCGTACGGCACCCAAATTCCTTGCTTTTGAATAAATCCAAATTTCTTTAACCGAACGGAAATTGTTTGCTAAGTCACTCCCAACGATTCTGCGAGTTCACTTTGCGTTTGGCACGGATCTTGATCCAGTAAAGTCTCCAATTCCTCATCTTCAAACTTTTTGGGCTGGCCAAGACGCTCTTTGTCTTCGACGCTAGAATCACCACTTTTGAAGTGTCGAAACCACTCTCTGCATGATTTATCGGTCGGAGCAGATTCACCGTAAACTTCTACAAGCATTCGATGGGCTTCAGCTGCACTTTTCTTCCGATTTAAAAAGAAAATCAAAACTTCCCGCAAGTGCTGTTTATTTAAGACAAATCCGGACATTTTCGAAGAGGCAAAAAACAATGTTTTTGTCAGAAACAGACGCTGATGCACACTAATTATTGTTGACAGATGTCACACCTTTCCAATGAAGTAGGTAATCGCTTCCAAGATCAGCCACAACTTGCAGGTGGCGCCATCTTTTGAAAACGGACCGAATTAATTTGTACCCCCAATATAATCTATTTTAAAAATGAACCCAGCATCTTATGTTTTTCTTTTTATTTTCGAAATGTGTCTGGGATCATAGGTATTCTGGTTTTAAGTATAACGTTTGTTTCAAGTTACTATAATAGTTAAACATTTTCTATAGTTTCAATTGAATTTCAATTATATAATATATAATATTATATAAGGTCTAAAACTATGCTTATACATTTTACTTGGAGTGTAACGTAGGACCTGCAACTGTTATCATCATAATTGATTTCTGTTTGTTTTTTTGTATAACATTTTTTTTTTTGCTATTTATTAGGTTTCAAATAATGTATTTTATGTTATGCAAGATCATTGTATATTACAAAAGGAGATGAAGTAATAAAACATAAATTACATTATATAATTTTAAGATTACCGCATGTCATCGGCAATGAGTTATTCACAAACAGTTCAACCACCTACTCAATCGGTGCCATATCCAAACGATTCCGGGCTACGTCGCCGATTATTCGCCGGATTCCGACCACTGTCAGGCTTAGGACGTCTACGCAGTCGCTCATCCCAACACCGCTCAATATCATTGCCTGAAAGTAATTACGTGTCCACTTACAATAATTGTAATAATACAACGAATAATTTTCTATCTATTTATCTTTGTTGTCAATTTCTGTCAGTTTGCCATAATTGATGCAGCTTAACGAAATACTGTACTTACCAAATTTCCCCTTATTCTCATGTATCTTTTTTTCCATTTTTTGTTTCATACTTAAATCTATATATTTTAATCTGAATGTTTTAAAATTGGATTATTTCTTTTAAATGTGCACTTTGCATCAAAATGGTTATTAGTGTAATTGTTTATAACGAATGTGCCCAAGTGAAGTGCGTTTTTAAAACTTATTGATTGTGTCTCACTGTATTGAAGATTGAAATCATATCTTCGATGTAAAGTGTGTTTTAACTTTACAATCTTTATTTTTGATCGTTATTAATTATCAGATAGATTGTGGAAAATTTATCTTTTTTTTTTATCTGTGTACCGCCGGTAACTTTTTTTCACTCCTTTTTAGAATGATGTAATAACGATATAGAAAAAACACAATGCAGCGCCATTATCATAAATCTGCATTTAATTTGTTTCCGTTTCAATGTTTCCTTTTTTCTTTCGCCCGTGATTTTTATTTTTCATTTTATTTTTCAATCTGAAAGCTCATTTACACTATTTACACTTTCCCGATAGCAGGATAAAGATAAAATATAAAGGACATTCCATGTTTCCTATGATTGCATTTTTTGTCCTAGCCCATTTTAAGCTGCTGCCTTCTGCGGGCCGTGTTCGTAATGCAGGAGAATTGCATTTGTTAGAGTGTAAATGAGCTCAGAAAGTACATACATATATATACGAGGATGTATGTTGCACTCTGTTTAGCTGTCCCTATTTTTTTTTTAAACGATGAGTGTGAATGTTTTTGTATAATTTTATTTTTAAATTCAATGGTACAACTATACGTAGGCACGTTGTTTATTCTTGTACTAAAATTGAAAGGCTGCATTATAAATATAATGGGCTATAATACAAGTTAATGTTATATTATATTAGTATTAATTTACGTGAACCCTATTTGTTGAACGAATATGATTTATTTTGTTGGTTTGTTTTGTACAATTGGGCACTCAAAAATGAAACTAAATAACATAGGTGCTATTAAGTTTTATTTCATTATTTAATTAAGTGCATTGAAGATCGAATCGCAAGATCCAATAATTAGGCTGTGATGATTTTGTAATTTGTTGTGTAGCAGTAAAAAAGAAATTGCTTCCTACTGATATACCAAATGGAACTTGCAACATCACTAGGTAAGAAGAAAATATTGCTAATGACGCCGCTCCCCGGGATTAGAACATAAACCCTAAATACTGTGAAGGAGTTCTTGGCTAAGACAAATGGAACTCTTCGATCCCGATATCACACTACCATAAGTATCCTATGTGGATTTTTAACAGATTGTTATTTCGTCAAACCCTTTCGACGGAATGGAAAGGAACTCTAAAAATAGCAAACGTTTGTTTTTTTTTCTAAACTTAAATACACATAGTTATGTTTGTCATATGCTACCTATAAATATAATGATAAAGAATCACAATTCCTTACGCGTGCCAGGATTGCAACATTCTTAAAATATGCGTTCATGATAGGTTTTATTAGGGGTCATTATTAAGAATTTTTTTAAACAGAATCCTGTCAATATATCAACTTTGTCGTCCATTTTCAAGTTTATTTCTACTGATATAAGAACCGCAGCTTATAGTCCTAGATTCTGCTCTATATTAGATTGCCTATGCTTTAGATGCCGTTAATGTTATTGAGTTAGTAGCACTGGAATTGTGAAGTGTGAATTTAATTCTTGCTTTTTCTGATTTGCTTATAAAAATAATAATGCTGACTGATTTAGTGCAAAAATTCTAACTTGAGTTAATTGGGGCGAACAAAAACAAAAGGTAACAAAAAGCAATGATGTTGACGAGTTGGTTTGAAAAAAAAAAATTTTTTTTTGCAAAAACCCCATTTCATGTTTACTCAAAAACAAAGAAAACCAACCATGTAATTTACGAATTGTATTCATAGTTTCAGAAGATGATACAAATAGAAGTCGACCGTTCGGTCAACCGCTCTTCCTACTACCAGCAGATACTAATTACGAAGAGGATACTAAATCATCGCCGACCAAGGGAATTCGTAAAAAGCGGCCAAAATAAATTTAGAAAAAATTTCAAGTCTTCATCACATTATACTTAATCTGTTTGTACTTAACTGCCAAAGAAATAAAATCGAAAAAAAAACAAACTCGAATAAAAATCCATTCACTTTCATATAATATTGCAAATAAAATGGTAAAAATCTAAAATCCAGTCACTTTCCCTATTTATAAAACTCTTTGATTATTATAAAAAAAGTCTCAATATTCTTTTTCTTGTTCATTTATTTTTTTTATCAATATCCAATACTAAAAATTCAAATATTTTAGTTAGCAATAGAGGAAAAGTACTATTTAATGTATTTATCTAGTATGCAACTGACTTAGTTATTTTTTTTCTTTCTATAAATTCGTTGTTAAATAAAATTGTTAATATTATACCAAATGTATACAATATACATCTTATTCGAAATATTGTTTTTATTTATCGTTCTCCTTCAATAACTTAGACTATATTTTCAAGGGGACAAGTAATTTTCTCGCTCTATTGCAGTGCTTATAGTTCCTTTCAATAAATTAATATATGTACATATACATATGTAGGTAATACATAAGTGTGGGATTGTTTTTATTTTTCTTTTACAGAGGGTTGTTTATAAAAAGGGTTCTGATGTTTCAATTAATCCAAAAAATTAGTTCATACTTATTCTATACCTTTATATTTATATATTGTATATTTAAGTTCTGCAATTACAAACAAAGTGTGTGATTGTAAAATATGCATATGCTTAAATATGTGACATATATCGTAGTAAAAGACTTTGTCGTTGCGAAATAAATTCAATATTATGTTCCTCAAAGTTAAGAAGAGCTCCTTTTTAGGATTCTTTTTACTGGGTAATGAACTAAAAGCACGATTCACGCTTCCGCTATAAAGGTCCCATGATTATTATCAGAGCAAGATATATGTATGAGCTTATTGTATAATATATAATATCTTCAGGAAAATCATATAAGTATGGTGTTATTACTAAATCAACTTTGCACAACGCTTTAATAGATAGAAATTAGATATCGTCATTCAAAACGCAGATGCCAAAACTATTTCATTATTTCACAGTAAAGCTGAATCTTTACCAGAACCTATCTGATTATTTAGAAAAAAAATAATTTCATTATAATTCGATTATTAATTTTACAATATTATAATTTCGGTAACAAACACGGAAAACCTTTATTTTGTTTTACACTATTTTAAGCAGAGAAATATTTCTCATGAATAACAACATGTACAAAGACGTACAATGATTGTTAATAGTACGCCACCCATTTCGTTACCCGATAAAAAGCGAACGATATGCAAGAAGGCGGATTAGCCAACTTCTCCTAATCGCAAAATGGGCACGATTTTAAGATTAGTATATCATTGTGAAATATTTGTAAGCGTATTTCCAATTTTCCTACTTTCAAAGTATATCATTAAGACGAACCAGATTTGTGAAAGTCATTCTAAATGGATGGGCCACACTTAAGTTCTAATCCAATAGTTTTATCTATCTACTATTTCTTCCTTGACCCATCACTATTACATATGTATGTCTGACGTATAATGTCATTTTATAATTTGTAAATTCTCCCGGTTTGCGTATTCATAGCCGCTTGAATTTTATTTAATTAGGCAGGTTAAAGTGGTAAATTAGATCTTATTTGAAGGACTAAATGTGATATTTTTAAAAGGATTTACCTTTAAAAATAGTAATTTACATCTCAATATGTGTCGCGAGTTGAATTGAGAGATTATTATTTCAACTTTGTTGCTCTAACCGTCTTTTATGGTAATTATTCATTGTTTCCATAACTCTTTCCGATTTTAAATTCAAGTAGTATTATAATTTCTTGTCTTCACCATTCAGGGTCAAATTTGAAAGCAAGAAATTAATCTATCAATAGCAATAAAAGTAATATTATGTAAAAAGTCTGTTGTATAAATATTATTTGCTTTATCTAAGTTTTTATGCTTAGAAAATCAGATTTCTTTTCCGACCCCAAAAAATATTCTTCAATTTTGTTTTAATCTTATGTATAAATATATGTTGTTACGTGTGCTGCATTATTTTAACGCTTGAATTAATATTTCCCGCCTAATTTTTTCCTACCATCTGAACACTTGACTCTAAATTTCACTCTATAATGTCACTTATCAATGAACATCTACTTAGAGCACACATATTATTTTATGGGACTCTTAGAGTATGCATGGTTTAACATACACAATGCCTGTTACGTGAATGTGAACACACATGTATAAAAATGCGTATACACTCGTAGAATTTTCCGTACATAGGCATTTATTTTCACACTGATATGTTCCAAGAATAAATAATCTAATTAAACATTAAGTTAAACTATGATAGCAAACACAAACATGCCACTTATACTCCTTCTGTTTATCTATGACCCACCAAAGAATAAAAAAATGTGTAAACTAAATAAGAAATACTATACAACTAAATTACATTCCACTTCATGAACAAACTTTAGCGCCCCACTCGCCGCGACGCCAAAAACTTAACCTTCGCATGAAATCACTCAGCTTGGACTCTCCTGAGTCGACTGAGTTGCATGGACAAATGCGACGAAGGCAACCCGTACCTGGAACATCCTCGTACTACCATGGTGGATCCGGAGGTCAGTTGGAACACAGTACACCACCGTCAAACAACAGTCGATTGCATTGTAAGTACGTTACGAGAGATACTATTCCATAACTTATCTGTATACCCTCTTCAACGACTCTTATCCGGTATATCCTTCGAGCAGGAAAAATAGTAACATGAAAACTAAAACTGAAAAGTGCTTCCATGTTCAGCATTCGGTATCCATTCATAATTACAGACTTTACAATATATACAACAGAAAAAAAAACGAGGAACACTTATACAATTTACGAAACAAGTACATAAATGGAACGCGAAGTTCCTTCTTTAGGGAGTGCTTTAACTATTGTGCTATTACTTCGACCCAACCATCATCTCTTACTCACTCAGTCACTGCCACTACTGTGTATCTATTCAGCTCATCAGCATCGCAAGCGAAGTAGTGAAGTTTACAATAAGACAGAGCAAATTTAAAAGTTCTCATAGTTCACTGTTACTTGTAGACTTTTACTTTGTTTCTATGGTTTGTGTAAATAAAAATAAGCTGGAAGAAACTTTCATACATAGTTTAATATCACAAAAATATAGAATGTAGATACAGATTTTAATTTTTTTGCATAGGATAGCAAAGCGTAATACAATTCCATTTTCGTTCTAGAATTTTTTTTTATTGCACGAGTCACTACAAAATAAAAAGCTTTTCTTATGGAATACGAGAAAATTATGTTCTTGTCCTACATATGAGTAGAATAAGATTCGACATAGGTAAAAATATTAAGCGGCATTTGTTTTTCTTTTCCATTTCAATCAATATAATTAAATGAAATCTAATTTAATAAATTTGTATATTTATAGCACCATCGAGCCCATCTCATCAACGAAAATTGCTGTACGCGAATCGCGGAATGCGCACCGGATCTGTGGATTTGCCGGACGATATGGAAAAGTCGCTGTCGTCAGCCAGTACATCGCCATGCCCTTCACCCGTAAGACAAGTACAGGTAGCTGCTTTGCTGCTTCTTGATAACACAAGTTTCAAATTTTACGTGTAGATACATACATGTATTCAATATATTCGTGAATTCGAAATCATGCTTAATCAATTGCGCACATAAGACATAAACAATTCTGATTTTTATTAAACATTTGCGATTACTATATATTTATTTGGAGAAAAAGTATTAGGAGATGCCTGGCACTAAATGGTGTGTGGTATCATACATCGGGCTAAAATCGGGTCAAACACAGGATTCTAAACATTTTCTTTAGTAATTAACTAGAATGCTGTAAGCAGTTCAAAAAAGGACCGTCCTTAATTGATCAACAGAAATGGCATTGTCTTTCATTATGACAACGCCAGATCACATACATTTAATGATGCAGCAAAAATTGAGAGAGCTCGGTTGGGAAGTTTTGATACATTAACCGTATAGCCCAAGCCGATGATAGTAGGTATTTTAGTTATTCAAGTATATATTCGGTGTACCTCTTCAAGAAGCTCGTCCATCAACCGCAACAACCCAACAATTTACTTAACTGTATATACTCGGCTTCCATTGTGGATAAAGCAATGTCTTACGGGCATTGTAAGGACAAAGATATCGGCAATACCCTATGTAAAAATGCAATCACCTTGTCTCAACCTGACAAACATCGCTGAATCCATGCAGCCTTGTCCTCTTAATATACATATCTTAGAACTCGCAATATCCTAGGTAGTTGGTTTGTCTAACTTACAACCCCAAGAGCATATGACATGTCTGGTCTGCTTCCAATCGTCTAATACATAAAGCTGCCCTTAGCCTCTCTATACAAAAAAAACCACGATATAGCCACAGCATTAGCATCAATCATTTTGAATTTCCTCAGTATTCTGTGAGCTTAGGTAGATTACTTTAGAAAAATATATCCATTTGTCTGTTGCTCATTCTACCAGCCCAAGAAGCAATGCGCCTTCTAAACCTTGACTTTGAATTTTTTTTCAACTAGTCTATGAGTTCACTGATGCCCACTAATTTCATTTTGTAAATTACTATTGTGATACTTCTCCCGACATATACTCGTATGTACAGATCGGCTTCTGTAGCTGGTAGTTAAAACTAGCATCTGGAACATCCCGGAGCTTGTTTTAAGCCATGAATGATTTCCTTAGCTCACACATACATACGACCAGTTTTATCTTCAATCCCACTTGGTCGTCGCATATATGTACAATTAATCCCGCGAACGCGGTTTTAATGTCGAATTCCCTCAAAGACATACATATTTTTACTGATCACAACCCTAAGAATTGCTTAAATGAACTAAATCGGGCTACAGGGCTAAACATTTCTTTATAATCAATCCCGAGTTTTTGCGAGAACTAACCTACTAGCGTGGTTTATTTTGAATATACAACGATTATCAATAACTTTCTTCCGAAGCAGGCAACTGACCAGTTCCCAGATATCCTTTTTATTAAATGCTCCTTCTCGCTTCTCAAACGTTTGCTTATTCTCAGTACAGGACTTAATTTTGCTTAATTTACCCGTACTGATGATAAGTCTTTAACTTTAATCTCTTTAACGTCTAGCTGGTCGTCTTCGTCCAATAATGTTTCGTCTTACTCAGGCTTAGTTTTGAGAAGTTCCTTCTTCTCGTTGTTTTGTTCTTGACACTCTGGATGCTTGCGGCCATTTTGTATTCGTGTTATCGTTTCTAAAATTGGATATTTGTAAAGCAAAATCACGATTAACCTTCATTTTATTGCTCTCAGAAAAATAAACGTGGTATCGATAATGACGAATATTCCTCGTTGAGCTTTTGGTTATTATTTCTGGTATTTTTGCGAAGGAATATGAGCTTAGAATTCAGCTCCGAATAACGTTTGCCTTCTGATCACTGCCAGTTGAACTTTTACCATTCATACCCGTCAGTGCTGTGCAATTCAATAAGTAACATGCAAATGTACAGCTTCTGACCATAATCACAAAGATAAACCTCCTGCCTGAATCATAGTCCTAACCAATTACACTGTAGTTCGCATCTCCCTCTCCGCTCTGCCGTTCGGCTGAGGAGAACAAGATACAGATATACAGTTACTGTTTTAACTTTGCTTATAATAGTGATAATAAATTTGAGCACCTCGCTTTTCTCCTTAATAAAATATACAACTCTATGTCTGCATGGACTAGTTCACCTTCCGCACATATGTACTCTGATACCACGTTTCTCAAATCGAAATCGAAATAAATAATGAAGATTGGTTGATTACTCCCACTGCCACAGTACGTCCGTTCTTCAAAAGTTCATATTTAAAGACACCCTCTTAGTCCGCGACTTTATTACTTAGACAATACTTGGAGCTGAATATAGTTCTTCATTTCGTAGTTTTCTTCATTCGTCTGCTCCTTTGTTCTGTTTTCCGCCATCGATTTTTCTAAAGATCTTGTTTTCAAAGACCCGAAATCTATTTTCAGCCAGTCAGAGACCAGGTTTTACATCCGTAAAGTGTCCTAGCGTTATTATGGTTTATGGATGGGTGGAATGGATTTTAACATTGCGAGTTAAAAGAGTTATTCTGAATAATACCTTCATCGCGAAGAAGAACGTGTTGCCCATATGCAATCTTTTATTTATTTCGATCTTTATGACGTATTTGGCATTCCGTGCAGGGACGGGTTAAGACTATCTCTGCAGCGATACCTCTTGGTTGTCGTAAAAGGCGACTAAAACAAAGGTAAACAAAAATCACATCTAGGCAATTTAGAAAACACCAAGGTGAGCCTAGGGACACGTATACCACCATTAAACTGCCCCACAAGTGTACATGCAAATCAGTGGGTTGACACGACTGGAGATTACCGGTGTTGTAAGAATAAGATCAAACAAAAAAATCTGGAGCATGCCCGTGTCACAAAAAAAAAAAAAAAAAAAAAAAGGCAGGCCGAAAAACAATTGCAAACAAATGCAAAAACACCAGCATTTGATTGGCCTCAGCGATGAAGTAATCCCAAACCGGGAAGCCTGCCGCTACTTTCTGAGGTCAAACCGGCGAACCCCACAAGCGCACCAGTAGGAATGCAGTTAAGTGGGAAGGTTATGGTCCTACACTTCTGACCATAACAACGCCGGAAAAAGGAAAAGAAGAAGAAGAAGAAGACGTATTTGGCAGTCAATATGGTACCCAAATATTTGAACTCGACCACTTTCTCAAAGTGTTTATCGTGTACAGTCAGGTGCAATGATTGGATCGATCCAAGGCGATAACTGACCATATATTACATTTTTAATGCAGATTGTCAGCGTAAGCTAACAAAAGAACAAAAGAAGTGGTGATAAAACGTCAATTTTCAATTCTTCACGTAACTACGTTAGCTTGTCACTTGTTTCTTTTAGGCGTACTACTAACAATTTAACTGTTTTTTTTGGGAATCTCAGCCTTACAAGGACATGATAAATTTTCGATTGCTTTTTTATGCCTTTTTAAAATCTACGAATAGCTGGTCCACCATTTTGTGGAATTGCCATTTCATTATTAAAGACTGTCGCATGGTGACTGGTCACTCGTCAAGCGTTTCCTCCTGAAGTGACATTTCCTTAGCGTATGATGTCAGTCTCTGTAAGAGAATGTTTGGCAGCACCTTGTTACAACTTGAAAGCAGCGTTATTCCTCAGTAATTATTGCATTGTGTTCGGTCACCCTTTTTTAAATACGGGAATGATGGCTTCACCTCGTTGATGGTTTCATTGTTTCATATAGTTGTGATGAGCTTATGTCACTTCTTTTCTTATTCTTCTCCTGCATATTTTATTAATTCCGATGATACTAGGTCAATTTGACAAAATATTTTCTCCATTGGGCTGCAACTCTTTCGTTGTCCAAAATGATCCAAAATGATAATATCCTTTTCGTTTAGCCCTAATAGTTGAAGTAAACTAAACAATTTTTAAGTAAACATTATAAATATTGCTGAATTGAAAATAAATTTACATGAAAAAAAGGCTGTGAAAATTATTTATCTCATTCCTTTCGCCAGAAATCTCATAAGTTCTGCACTGATGGAGCTGCCCGCAAGATGACAAGAGGTCCGAATAAAAGAAACATTTAATAAAAAAAAAATCTCTAAATACTTTTTCTCTAAAATATTATAGAAATATGTAGGTATATACGTACATATGTATATGATTGCACATTAGGATTTAATACAAATCGTAAAGACCTATTCACGGTTTTAGTGGGGTTCACACTCTACGATTTGTCTATACGAATTGCTTGACGACCAAATAATGATTTCAATGGCGATAGGAATTTCGAAGTTTTAACACGGGGACGCGTGTTCTTGTTACAGTGATGATTATTGATGAAACAATCGAAAATGAAGAAAAAGCGCAGGAAGAAAAGGAAAAAAGCGAATGTGGGTTAAGAAACTTAATAAATTCTGATCGATAACATTGTTAAGAGAATGGAACGAAAATTCGCCAGAGGATTTCCGCAATTATTTGCAAATGGATGCAGTAACGTATGAGTTACTGAAAGAAATAAGTCTTCATATAAGAAAAGAAAATACAGTATTGAGAGATGCAATATTAATTTTTACCAATTTGCTTATATTTTTCTAATAATATTTTGTACAGTTTTTTGCAGTACTTTATTCCTGTAGAGTTCACTTTTGATTTCCCTACTTCTGGAAATTGTCGGTACACCTTAAAAATATCAACCCGAAATCGTTTTTCTTTTTTCAACGTCAAATCGTTTATTCCGCTCAAAATTTGTGTTCACTATCTAAAAGCACACGTAAAAGTGAAAAAATGCTTTGAAGTTGTACAACAACTTGCGATAAATCGATCAAGCAAGTTACAAAGTTATAAAAGCGTCCGCATCTACCATTTGGCCCATGACCCTGGTGGAGAACATCAAGCAAATCGGATAGACAAATCGTAGAGTGTGAACCCCGATTTTGCCTATTTTGGTAATAATTTGAAAATTGTTTTCTTGATAACCGATATCTCATCATTTCAACTTGCATATTTTGATTAATCGATGGAAATCGGCTAATAATATCGCTTTTCTTTTTCTGGATGGCTTAGCCAATATTTGTATGTTTGTGGGTCTATTATTATTTGTTTTTTATTTTTGGTTTCGAGCCACTGTTAAGGCTGAACAAGTTTTCCGGGTGAATAAATGAAAGGTCAACTACCAATGTTAGTTTCATCCCACTTCCCAGCACCAGGGTTTTCCAAAATTTAACGCTTTTTTTGTAAGAAATATTAATATTCATTCAAGTGTTGGGTTGAAACCGTCCATTTCGTTTCGACCGTCAGCATACTACAATATGTTTTATTTATGCGTAAAACTTATGGAACATCTTGTTTTAGATTAGTTCGTTGTTCTAATTCAGTGATTTCGGTTATTTCCGTCTGGTTCCCAAGGATAACAGAATCGTTCAATTGCTCTAAAATTATTATAATATTCTACCATACTATGCAGTTTAGTAGAGACTCGAAAAATTGTTGAACTGAGTACATACTAATGAAGTTATTACACACAGAGCTATTTTGTTGCAGCATTTCCGCTCAAATAATATTTTTGCTACAAAATTCAAAAGTTACTATTGTATTATCAAATTACAGAAACCACATCGGTTGTTGCCTACAAATTTGTACGTGATTCTTTACAACTTTAAAGCGAGGCATGCGGACGAGTTGGACTTAAAAGCCGGTTACAAGGTAATGTATAATCATTGACATACTTTTCTGCAATATTTCTCCGTATATTTTGCCTGTGCAATTGTTATCACCTTGACGTATCACTTTAAACCACAATGTAGCTGATCGTAGTTCAACTTATAAACATCTTGTGTTGCTAAATCCTACCATCTCAACTTATTGGATTCTATGACTAATGTTCTTGGGACCAATAGGCGCATGGAGTTTTATTACCGCAAGGCATTTGATTTCATGTGCTTAACACACTGCAGCTACTTTAAGTGAATATGAGAGAAATCGCAGTAACCACCTTAGACGACATTTCCACTTAGTATTTTTATAACACTTTACAACTCGCGTATTAAAACTATCGGTCCTTGCTTACTCGTTAATTAATTTGTTTGTTGACTAAGAAACCACCAGCGATTTTGTGTAAATGTTAAACAGTATCGGAGAATTACCCGCTCCCTCTTTTAAACTGTATTTAATATCAAAATCCTACTCAAAGTAAAGTTCACATGATCATTGCGTAAATCAGTAAGCTTGTAGAACAGACCTTCTAACCATATAGTGTTGAAGGCCTTTTCAAAATCCATCAGATAAACACCCATACATTGTTTTTTTTGCCTTATTCCACTTTCGGAAACCAGTTTTGACGCAGCGTGAAAGTATCATGCCTCGCCTTAAAGCCAAACTAATTGTTCGGTACTATTTTCTTTTCCTCAACCCTTTTGTTTGTATCTCTGTTTGGTACTTTTTCAAAAACTTTGCTAACATTCGGAAGTAAACTAATTGATCGGCTTTTAGCAGGGTTTGTTCTATCTTTATCCCGTTTAGAGACAGAGTGGACAACTGCTATTTTCTAGTGCGCATTAGCAAATTCACATCTTTTCTGTAATTTTCTTTAAAAAACTGTTGGAGGTTTTGACCATTATCATCAATATATTTATACCCGGAGCACGTTGATTGTTGGTGTTCTATGTTTTTCGACGACGTCCATATATTGTATGTATTGGCCATTTTCATAGTTTGTCAAGTTCGAACTTGTAGGTGAATTGATTCCATTCAGGCTTATTTCTCTTCAAAGATCTTGAGAAAAGTAACCAACGCACCTTTTGATAGCCGAAGGTGATTCACACTGTTCCAGTTATGGATTCTGGCGTATTCGTATTACTGCGGCGAGTCGCTAGCGATGGTTTGCAGACAGTATCTACTGTAGCGATTTATGTTGATTAGTTCAAGTCGTGCGTCTGGGGTATCGATCGGGTACAACCCAAGTCCGTATATACATATGTAATAAATGCGCTTCTAAGCACTAAAGAAACCTTTTAACACAACAAACGATTTAGCATTATGGCAAATGTATCCCCACAGTTGCTAGGTTTACTAGCCTTCATAAAAACTTTCTATTCATATTATAAACATATAATACTGCAGAAGAAATCGGTGCGCTATTATATAAGCAGAAAATAGAATTTGCCACCCAATGTAACCAGTTATATTATATTTATTCACGGGAATGCAGAGAATCTGGTTTCATATATGAACATATGTAAAGGGTCCGCCAAATAATTTTTTTTTTTTTTGAAAATGCTATAAAAAAAAACTACTGAATATTTTCTCAAATTTCTTTTTTTATTTGAAAGTACAATCCTTCCGGTTAATAATGGAAAATAATTTCATTCAAATGGCTGCCTCGGCTGGCCATGCAGTAGCCTACACGATCGGTCCAATTTTTAAGCACATTATCGATTGTGTGCAGCTGTATTTCACCAATGGCTTCACGAATATTGTCCTTTAAAGCGTCAATTGTCTCTGGCTTGTCGGCGTAACACTTATCTGTGACGGCACATCACAAATAATAGTTCAACGGTGTCAAATCGCAGCTCCGAGGTGGCCAAACGACATCAGCTCTGCGGCTGATATTGCGATCTTCAAAAACAGGGCGCAAAACATCGAGTGTAGCTTCGGCTGTGTGGCACGTAGCGCCGTCCTGTTGAAACCAAATGTTGCCAATATCCTCTTCTTCAATTTTTGTGAACAAAAATTCGTTCAACATGGCCCGATAACGATCGCCATTGACTGTAACGGCCACTCCTTGCTCATTTTCGAAGAAAAATGGCCCAATTATGCCTCTGGACCAAAATCCGCACCAAACAGTGGCTCGTTTTGGGTGCACCGGCTTTTCAATGTATGCTTGCGGGTTTTCTGTGCCCCAAATGCGACAATTTTGCTTGTTTACATACCCGCCAAGATCAAAATGAGCTTCATCTGAAAAGATGATTTTTTTGGCAAAATCGGCATCTTCTGTAAGTCGATCGCAGGCCCACTTAGCGAAGCGAAAATGGTCAGATAGTCAGTTGGCTTCAACTCCTGAACCAATTGGACTTTGTATGGCGTCATACCAAGGTCTTTATGAAAGATTCGTCTCAATGATGTCTCCGAAATGTTCAATTGTTGAGAACGACGGTGAATTGATGTTGATGGCGCTTCACGCACACTTTCTGCCGCAGCAGCAATATTCTCGGGTGTACGCACTGTTTCTGGCTTTTCACGCTTTGGTTTATCGATGAGAATGCCAGTTTCTTTCACTTTTTTCACAAGATAACGAACATACGGAGCTGACGGTGCTTCTCTTCTTCCAAAATCCGTACGCAATTTTCGCACACATTCTGCAACATTACCATGATTTTCAAAGTAATTTCGCAATATTTCCCAGCGTTGTTCAAGCGTATACACAACCATATTAATTCAGCGGAAGGATAAAACTAATTATCTGTCAAATCAGACATGAGCTAAGTGTTACCATTCACGAAATAAGCACTACTAAAAAAAAAAAACGTTAGATGGCGGACCCTTTATATTTGAGTAACCCTGGAATAGAGACTTTACTTTTATAGGAACACATTTCCCTTGTTAGCTCTTGTATTTCGTAGCACATCTGGTAACCTTTGTGCAAAAGCTCCGCAAAATAACATTGTAATACTGTCCATCAGTCTATAGTTTTGTCGTATTCTGTAAGGTCTTGGTATCGGTTTCCACTGCCTTAGGATATGCAACAGTGCATTCGTCAACATAAATAGACAACAGTCATCACGTTCAACTGGAGCTCTGACAATATTTCGGGAAATGTTGCAACTGGACTCTCAGTGGTATCTTATTGTAGTTTAAACGTTGCATGAGAAGTTTAACCATCATGACTTTGTATTTGCGCTACAATTGATATTTTTGCTACAATAAAGCAGCATCAGAAACCAACGTGTCTTCGCAGGGAGGTCACACCTGTACTGTGTGCCACAGCAAGCATAAATAATAACACTTCGAATTGTTTGGATAAAGTGAATACCTCCTAAAATGTGTTCTTTAAACACACTTGTGACACCTTCTACCACAGCATCTCGAAGTTCAAAACCTCATTGATCATCCTTCGCCAAGCCTACTACGAGTGTGTTCCTTCCATATTTCACTTTTCTGTAACCATTCATTCCCACCCTATGTCTACCTTAGTCTTTATGATTTTATAATATAAATACGGATTTTAACATTGTTTGGTATAATCCTTTATCCCGAAGAGGCACGTTTTGCCTATATGCAGCCTTTTATTTATTTCGACTTTTTTGTCAGTCAATATGGTACCCAGATATCTGAATTTGTTTACTTTCCCAGCATTTATCGAGTACAGTCAATTGCGAGGTTTGAATCGATCCAATCTAATCCGATCAGTCATTGACAATATACATATTAGATTTTCTCTTCATTGACTTCTAAGCATACTATATTTTCTGGAATTATTGGATTTTCTACATTTCTTTTAACTGTTTCCTCATTATCTCCGTCAGAATTAGCTGAAATGGATGTGATTGAAGGGATCTCAATACGAGTTCCAGCATCAAATTAAAAAGAAGTAGTGACCTCCTTGTCTTAATCTTATCTTTTGTTTTTCTTAGGCTAAGGCCACGCACTGAGCGGCAAGCGGCAAAAAGCTGAGCGGCAAGAAGCTGAGCGGCAAAAAAAATTTAAAACACATGAAATCGTATGGCTGTGGCCACACAGTCTCTGAGCGGCAAGCGACGTTTTTGAGCGGCAGAGCGGCGTCGCTCAGCTTTCAATTCTGTTCTATTATTTTAGGGTAGTGCTGAGCGGCAAGAAGGAATAATGGCAAATTTAAGAAATATTAACAGCAAATCAAATGATTGTATTGACATACGTAGGTATTGTCTGAATCGGTCTTCGTGTTGTCGAAGATTATTATACAAATGGTGAAATTCGCCATAACCTGATCTTTTTCGGTTTATTGGATGAACTCCAAATCTTCTTTTTTTAAGCTTGAGATAACTCTGTAAATGTTAAAACGACTTTCTTGTAAAATATTGCGGCGAACAGCACTCGTTAACGACATTTTTAGAACTAATCGCTAAGAATTGCCGCTCAGTAAATAGCCACTTGCCGCTTAAGTTTGTCGCTCAGCTTTTTGCCGCTTTGCCGCTCTGCCGCTTGCCGCTCAGTGCGTGGCCTTAGCCTTAGGCTGATACAAGCATAATTTCGCCGACCCTTCTGGATTCCCAGCCTTAAATATATCACATTTTCGATTGGCTTATAGAGTCTTACGTCATTTTTATAAATCTACGAATAGTTGGTGCACCGTTTCTTGGGATTCCCAATTCTTTTCTAAAAGCTGTTGATGTGTTCGGTGACCATCTTAAAGACGGAAATGATGACCAAGTTCTTCGTTTCCATGTCTCTTTGATCCATATAGCTGCGATGAGCACATGTAACTTCTCTGCTAATTTTTCTCTTGAATATTTTATTAATTCTGATGGTATTATTCCTGCGGCCCTGTTGTTCTTAAGTCGATTCCTTTACTTCCTCGACAGTTGGCAGTTCTACCGAAATGTCTGCTTTGTGGATAACACTGTTTTCCATTGCTTGTTGCTCTATTAAGCAGTTTATCGAAATATTTCCTCCATTGGGCTCCAACCCTTTTGTTCTCCAAAACGAGCTTCCCATTATCATTGCGTATAAATCCTGATCTGGTCTGGTATCCTTTTCATACATAGTTTAGCCTTGGAGTCTTAGAACATTAAGGGTGTTTACTTTTTCCCGCATTCTTCGTCGAACTAAGACTTTCCTTTGGGGCTTTTCAGTAGCCAAGTTTTCTTCACAACACTTCAAATTGTTGACCATACTGCTTCTACCTGTCTTGTTTCGTCGCTAGTTTCTATACCATCTAGTAGAGCGAACCGTAAAAAGTATCAATATGGTGTAGTTATAGTATATTGTTGTAGGGATGTGAGTGGAGGGTGTTAAAAGGTGTAACATTCGTTGAGTATTTGTAGGATACTGAATTTTTTTTGCGTTTCAATTAGGCTTATATACTATTTTACATTTGTAAATTACATACACGTACGATACGATATTCTGATAAATCAACTAAACAAATAAATATCTCGAGAGTCGGGATAAAAGATAAAAGATAAAAAATAGATAAAGATTTAAATAAAGATAGCTAGCTGACCCTAAATAAGAAGGCTGCTAAGGATGTGAAGTGTTGGCTCAATTACTGATAATGAAGGTGTCGTACGACACGGATCATTTGAGCGCAGCTGCGGTATATTAGTTTCCCTTCTGCCTTATGGCTCATCGTCGTCTGCTCTCCTTCTCCGTCGACTCCTCGTACATTACTTTTTTAAATTACTATTTTTAGATTATCTCTGAACAGAGGGAGTGCAGTGGTATCAGCTCCGTGCCTACCTCTATAATTTTTTTCCTTGGAACAGGGTTATATTAGTAATTTAGTCGCCTCGTACGACTGGCACTCCGACTGTCGGGCATATTCTAGCCTCTCTCCCTCTAGGCGTTCTTCAAAATCAATGCAAAAGAAGTTAAATTAAAATCTGTCAAGCGGCTCACTGATGAGCTGGCACTATAAGCAATCGGACTCTCGAAAAGACCGCATAAGTTGAAAAAAATAACTGAAATTCCGAAATAGAATAAAAAAATGTGCTTATTGCGGAGCTTAGCTTAAAGCAAAACAATTCAACAAAGAAGTGAAACTGCGTTCACTTCAAAAATCTTCCACTATTCGCCAGGAGAACGGGCACAATGTCGAATTCCTTAGGGCATACTTGCACAATGTTTCGAAATCACTTTACTTCAACGAGCTACATCAAGAAAAAGGATCTCCTGTACAGTATAGGTATATGTTTGGTATTCTAAATCGTCTATTCGAATGTAGCAATATAGCATCGTATTCCGAATGTTATTGAGTTGAAGAGCTCGAGGACAATATAGGGGAAACTGTGAATGGACGAAAAAATATTAATACGGACTGCCTGATAGAATTGTTATGTTTGTCCACGGAATGGCTTTTTAAGTTGCAAGTCAAATCGCAAGATTAAGGTCAAAGTTGTGAAGGAAAAGAAGGTAAAATAATCTTATTCAATGCCAAAAGTTTGGTTTAAACATACTTTGTTTGTTTTATATTTTTGAGAGAAATTGTTTACCTGTTTCATATTTGACAGCACTTATGTATTCTTGCAGAGATACATATCTATACTATGATAGTTAGGAGTTGTGAAGAAATCTTTTGTATTGGGATATTTGGTGTTCAACTACATGACCTCACGTATTGTAAACTGCCATGACGAGTTCGTGGAAATGGCAAGGTACATATGTCCAAATGCACCTCTACGATTACAGTAGGGCGCGTTGGCCTCGCTTTGACAATTCCCCGACGAGAGCCCTCACTTCGAGCGCCACCTTTACACCGTCCAATAGGAAACTGTCAAACTACGAGATAGACAGGTATCTCAAACAAATGGACGATATAATTAATCAGACGATGGACAGTACAATACCACGCGAACGACATAACGATACCACAAACGTGTACCGAAACGCGACAATCGACGAACTGCACAGACAAAAAATTAGACTCTTGACAGAGCTGAAACTCTTGTACAGGCGGTTTACCGACAGACAAAACTCGGAGGTCAGGACACTGAAGTCACTGATTAAAAATCCCCAACAGTTGATCAAAGAGAATTACAGAATATCTGTAAGTTTGCGCTGGAACAACAGAATTCGTGCTGTAAAATCCAACAACGCGAGTATGTTCCAGCAAATAAATAAAATATTAAGGAGAAACAATCAGAATGACATTCAGGATCTAAAGCTTTTGAGAACGTCAGACATTGAACGTTTGCTGCGAACAGTTAGCATCGATCCAGAGAGTACCATCCTAGATGACGACTTCTCCGAGATCGAGTATCCTAAGAAGAAGGTGGCGACAGTAGGAACTGTCTTTCAGGAAGTGTACAAGGTGGATGATAGTATTTGCCCAAACCACGACCTGTAGAACAGAGCCCGACTTCATCACTTCTACCTTAGAAATGATTCCGATCATTGGCGATTCGAGAATCTCCGTTATACCAGGTTCAATGAAGATTTCATGGCAAACAATGCCATCGCCAGTGAGGGGGCTAATACCCTGTTCATTTCGGATAACCAATTCGGTTTCGGCGTGGGGCATGACACTATTCATGGAACAAATGCAAGGTTGCTCTTGGAAAAAGCCTTCGACACCATATGGTTAGCAGGTCTTGATTACAAGGCCAGTCGGCTGGGCATACGATTTTTGTCATGTTTACAGGTAGAAAGTTCGTTGTGAAAATTACCAACGTGGCTTCCACCCAAACATTTGAAATCAAAAATGGACTGCAACAGGGCACGGTAAATTCGCCGATCCTTTTCAGCATTTACCTAAGCGATCTGCTAGTTTATCTTCACCATTCTGTAGCTTACGCAGACGACTTAATCGCGTACATATCAGGTCCAACGACCGACGTCATTGTTACTCCTCTGCAGCTTGACTTCGAAAAAATTCAGCAGTATTGTGATGACTGGAAGTTGAAAATCAACAACAAACATTCCATCTGAAGTGCAAGAAATTTTATGTTTTAGAGATAAAATAGTTTTGTAGGTTTCAAAAGAGGTCATAAGGATAAAAGCAAAGCAATTTGGTAACAACAATTAAAATTTTGCTTATTACAATTACTCGTACAATCATCACCGGAGTTACAGAATGGCTTCAATGTTTCAGATATTCATTGAATTTGTTCGATACCCACTTAGTCTATTAGAGGAATATCATTAACTACAATACGAGTAGTTTCTATTACGTTAGGCTTTCTTCTTTTACCTAAAATGCTGTCAATGGCTTTCCATACTTCTTTAACATTGCACTTCAATTTTTCAAATTATACTAATATATTTATACTAATTATTTTTTATGTTTATGCTAAATGTATTCTTTTTTCTTATCTGTTTAAGGATGCGCTTTTTTAGCCAACGATTTAGAAATGTATTGTTATAAGACTTTTTTTATCGATACGGAAGTACATGTTTTTCCAAAGTTGAGATAAAAATTTAACTCAATAATTTTCTAACTATGATCAGTAATATTTAGGTCGAGAAGACCACCAAAAAACTTAAATTTATTACTGACATTAAAACGGTTAAAAATGGAGTCAACACAAGTACTTGAAGATTCTTCTACGCGAGTTGGCTTTTTATTAAATAAGTAGTAAATAATTTTTAGTGTCTTTATTAGATACGTTTAAGATATCAATATTTATATCTCCAATTAAAACTAAATTACGAGTCAATTTAGGGTAGGAAATTCGATTTTTTTTTTAAACTAGGGATGTTTTGGTATATACAGAAGCAAATATCAATAAAACAACGAAAAACTGGCACTTCACAAATATTTTGAACTGAAGAAAGAATAGGATTAACAATATTCATACTTTATCAAAATTAGAAATATATTTAAATCTTACTGTGTTGTCGCTCTCATTCTTCCTCATAAAAATATTTCCATTCCTAGTCCAAAAGTATTTGATTCCTTTCGTAATTTTCGTGACTAGCGCAGTATTAAGCAGTTGACGCTTCTGTTGAGTTAAACAATCGTTAATGTATACGTTCTCTGGTTTACCTTATGTTCCCAACATTATTGTCTTTAGTTGTTCTCTTTTCTCTCGTTTGACTTTCATATTTTTTTTCCTTTAAGTCATGGGAAACAAATGTGACATGTAGAACATTGGTGCTTTTCAAAGCACCATTCGCAAGACATTAACTTTTTTAAGTTTTTTGATAAAGTTCAAATCTAAAAATATTTAATCTGGGTTCTCCAATAGAATAATTAATAATTATAAATTCGAATAAATATATAAAGTTAGTATCGTTTCATTTTATTGTATTTACATATATCTCGAATGCAATGAATGAACAAAACTTCTGTTCTCTCTTCTCTATTTGCAACCACTTTTTTGGAGCTCACCCAAAAAAATCTCCAACCTTCTTCTTTTGCTATTTTCTTTGTCTGCCAGAGCAAGTGTTTGTTGAATTTTGTTAACATATCATTTATGAATATAAGAAAAAAATAATTTTTTTTGGGATAATACCCAAACGACAATTAAGCAATAGTTTAGGTAATAAATATGTATGCTGCTGCTCGATGCTTATGCAGGTAAAAGTCCTGGATGGGATGACCACTGCCAGAGTCGACGTCCTCGGTGTGGTGTTTAGTGAAACATGGGGCAAAAGTCATTCGGATGACTCATTTGTGTTGATATCTAATATCGCTTGTGTTTGTTTAATAATTTTATGCATAAATGACATACATGACATACATCTTCATACGTACAGAAAGAGAAAGTGAAACTTTAATAACATTCCAGTTTGAGGTGATATTTAAAATAAATTAGAATTAATAATAATAACTGCTGCGTTACATAGTGCGCAATTGTATCCCATCAAATTCTAACAGCTATGACAATATACTAAAATCTACATTACCTTAAAAATTGGGATAAGATAAACATTCCCAGAGAAGGCGACACATTTGATCTTTCTCAAGGAGACGAAGATAGGAAGTGAATTAGAGTTTACATTGCTTACACGTCAATTTGATGATAGTTCTTCGACAACCTCCAATGCGTGCAGACGCTGTGATATTTCGCTCCGAACATAAATTGTTTTTCGCCCATTTTTTGTTAACTGCCAGTGCATTATTTACTGACCCAATCCAAATTCGAACGCGTTTGACTCTCTGCCCCTTTTTTTTTAATTGTGTTACCAGTGCGAATTTCTCAAATATGGATGATTGTGATTTAGCCCGCTGCACTACCGACAACAAAAATGCTAATCGTGTTATGAACCGATGAATTTGCGGCAAATTATTCCACCTTCCCTGCATCGGGCTTAGTAAAAGATCCATTACCTACTTATAATTTTCGGAGCATTTCTTCTTCTATTGTATTAGAAATGAAGTGTAACAATGACATTATTAACTCCGCCGCCAACAACAACAACCTTAAAAAAAACTTATCGGTGAAGTTCGACCTACTCTCAAAATGTGTTGAAGGCAACTAACCTTGTGGAGTGTTTGATTTTTTCTAAATGTAACTCTCTTGAAAAAACTAGTCAAGCTGGTTAATGATATCTCTGAACCCTACTCGCCCAATACCCGTAGCGCTGAACTAAAATGCGACTTGGTTTCCATTCTCAACTCTTACCTACATTTTTTGTCCCTGCACCTAATTGTGTTTATTGTGTTCGTGAACCACATCCTTATTGGTAATTGTACACGCTTAAACAGGAACAGAAAATTGTTAGGTATTATCGGAATTCGATCAATAAATACATGCTCATCTATACCGCAGCCCACCAACACTCCCGCTGCTACCAAATTTCTGTACAGAGTTGTGCTCGTAACTCTAAGTCGGGAACCGTTGCACAACTGAAGCGGGCTCAACTTTTTTTTTAGAAAAATGATACATAGGTACACCCACATTTAGTTTTAATTTATGTGATGGTAGCTTGGGAGCAGATGGCAAATTTTAAAATTCCACCGGAAAACTCATTCTTTTTGGTCCATATCCCGGTTGATGGAAATGTATTCTGTACATACTCGTACTTTAATCATTAACACATTCCGCTATTATTTGTTGCAGCTTGATCATTTCGGGGTCACAATATAGTTCGCGCACAAAGCCAAGAATTCTCAATGTCTACTAGTTGCGATATATCAGCGAAAACGGTTGAAATATATGTATGTACAAAAGCCCTATTTGGCACAAAAAACTTGATAAACATAGTGTTAATTTTTTTTCCATTTCCATTTTGGTTAAATACATTTGAGTAACACTGAACTAAAGACTTGACTTTTTCAGAAACGCATTTCCCTTGTCAATCTTGTGTCTCGTGGCACTTCTGGTAACCTTTGTCCACTGCCTAAATAGACAATAGTAACGAACATTTCGGGAAATGTTACAAACTGGACTCTCACTGGTATCTTATAGTATTTTAAACATTGCCTGAGAACCTTTACCCTCTTGGTTTTGCATTTGCGCTAGAATTATTTGTTAAAAAGTTTTTCCGGTTTTCTGACGCTTTGATAAACTCGAACCAAAATATGCCGGCTGTAAAGGCTTAAACACTTGTTAAGAACACGTTCCTACATCGCATCGTTCAATTCGACTTCGCCAATAATTTGCCTTGTGCCTCCCAAAAAGTCGTCTACTGAACTTTGCTGATATTTTTGATACAATAAAGCAGCATCAGAAAATTCACAAAACATCACCATTATGGCAAACAAATGATACAATAGACATGGGCTCTCGCTGATGCATGTTTCAGCATACAAACAGGGTCGCCGTATTATGTGCCACATCAAGCGTAAATAATAGCACTCCGAATTGTTTGGGTAAACTGAATAATGTGTTCTGGACACCTGGGACACCTTCTACCACAGCATCTCGAAGTTCAAAACCTCGTTAACCATCCTACGCCAAGGCTGCCATGAGTGTGTTCCTTCCATGTTTCACTTCTCTGTAACCATTCATTCTACACTATATCTGCCTTAGTCTTCACGAATTAATTACTCGAACAATGCTTGGAGCTTAATAGAGTTCCTCGAGTTTATTAATTTTATAGTTTTCTCTATACGCCTGTTTCTTCGTCCTGTTTTGTTTGGTTTAATGTTTAGTTTAGTTTATTTCATCAAACAAAGTTACAGTGCTTTAGTGATTACTAGAATAATAAAATATAATATAACATAAGAGAAAAGAAAACAAAAAAAAATAAAAATAATAGTATTGTAATTGTACAAGATATTGGATATTAAACATTCCCACGATTAAAGATACTGTAAGCATAATATTAAGAGAAATAATTTAAGAGCTGCCGGTGGTAGGTATTCATAATGTAATAGAGTATCGATCATTCATTCAGTCCTCAGCGCTCGTCCGAGACGGAATAAAAACAGTATTCTTTACGTCTTTACGTTTGAGTTTTATTTTTATTTTCAGATGCGAAATCCATAGTAAGTAAATTCTTAAAGTTAAAGCCTAAAGTATCAGAAGTGGGATAAAGATCCACCCCATCGCGAAAAAAATAAAATAATATACCCCAAACCATACGCGTGCATAATACGGTAATTTCGCGAGTGCCTATTGGGAGTACATATATTGTAGTATATACACACACACACGCTAAAAGGACAGAAAATGAACACAGAGGTGGAACATTTTAAAACAATGACAGCCGCGCAGTTGAAGGAATGGCTTGGTTCCTTGGAAAAAAAAACGAACGGCAACAAAAGCGAACTAATTTTACGCTTGTTGGAAATTCCCGAGAAGGAACGCGGAACATTTCCGGAGAAGCCCAAAGCCAGCAACAGCGGCGACGCTGAACAAAACAACCCTGGTGAGTGCGATCATGAGTGCGATGATGAGTGCGAAGATGGGTGCAATGATGAGTGCGATGAAGAAAGAATACGAGGCAAGGACAAAAATAGCACGCGGAAAAAGGAGAAGAATAATGATCGAGCTGAAGAGAGAACAACAAATGAACGCGCTGATGAACGAAGCACAAATGAACAGACACATAATAGGTCTGTTCCCGTACTTTTTGGGCAGAAATTCACAGATTCTCATTTTTCCAAGAGTGGGGATGAAATTCTCTCAAAGAGAAGTGGAAACACAAAAAAGTACGGGAACGCGTTGAACCAAAAAAGTTGCACACATTTTAAATGTCAAAAACATATGTTTGAATTTGATACATTCTTGGATTCGTTAGCAGGTGCAATATACTAATTTGCAAAAACATACATATTATTTTCAGATTACTATTTATTAGATGATTCAGCATATCCATTCATCATTTAATAACGCCATATAGAGACAATGCACATCTTAAAAATGCACAAAAGAATTTTAATATAAAATTGAGCTCTTGTCGTATGACGGAATGACGGAAATCAGCTGATTTCACAAAGCTGTGACATCCTACCCACATAAATTTCTTGGGCTGAAATTCGCAGCATGGGGAAATTTTTTACTCTCTCGAGAGCGCTCTCTTTTGTCCAAAAGTGTGAATTTTTGGAGTACGGGAACAGACTTTCGTAGTTTTTCGTAGTTTTTCGTAGATTTGGACTGTTTTTGTCAGGTACGGGAACAGACCTAATGATAGAAATGATGACAGAGAAATTAATGAAAGAGAAAATGAGGAGAGTTCTGATGAGGAGAAGTCTGATGAAAATGGAAACCCATCACGAACAAAAAAGAGTGCTATGGAAAAGGAGTTGCTATTGATGAAGAGAGAGCTGAAAATACTAAAGAAAGAGATTGAGCTTCAAACGAGGGAGAATAATTTACTGAAGAGGGAAAATGAAACGTTTAGAAGAGGAATTTCAAAAGACGGTCAAAATTCAAAAGGTAACGACTATTTTAACAGTGGGGTGAAAGAACTATTGTCCGATTTTGATGGAGAATGTTTTCCTCACTGGGAAACACAATTAAAAAATTTAATCGCGGCGTATAACTTGGACGATAGAAGTGCCCGCATTTTAATTTCATATCGACTGAAGGGAAACGCACTTAAATGGTTTCATTCGAGACCTGATCTTGTACAAATCACCACTAGTGAGTTACTAAAAGAAATGGGGCATGTAGGAAGCGAGAAAGTGTTAAATGCTATATTGAAATCGTATTGGTTTCCTAAAATGAAACAAAAAATTCGGGACCATATAAGTAATTGTCTGAAATGCATAGTGTTCTCGGCGAAGGCTGGTAAACACGAGGGGCTTTTACATAACATACCTAAAGGTAATGTGCCTTTCGATACGGTCCATGTCGATCATTTCGGTCCAGTGACTCTTAAAGCGTCAAAGAAGAAGTATGTCTTCTTGGTCATAGATGCCTTTTCGAAGTTTACGAAGCTCTATGCGGTACGCTCCACTGATACAAATGAGATTCTAACATGTCTGAAGGATTATTTTTGTGCTTACAGCAGGCCCAAGATAATGGTGTCGGACCGAGGAAGTGCGTTTACCTCTATGGCTTTTGAGGAATTTTTAAAAGATAATAACATACGACATGTTAAGATTGCTACGGCCTCCCCACAAGCTAATGGACAGGTGGAACGTGTAAATAGAAGCTTGGCTCCTATGCTGGCAAAGACGACTAATGGCGGATTGGAGGCTACGTTGGACAAGATCTTACCCAAAATTGAATTTGCTATGAATAACACTATTCATAAAAGTACTGGGACATGTGCAAGCCAATTGCTCTTTGGAATGGTACAAAGGGGGGAGATAATAGATCAGCTGAGGGAAAAATTGGAAGAGATAAATAAGAACGAGGAAGATAGGGATTTAGTAGGTATCCGAGGAAAGGCAGCCGAAAGAATTGTAAAAAATCAAAATTATAATAAACAAATGAAAGATAAAAGGAGGATTTCTAAAGAATATAGGGTAGGAGAGTATGTTATGGTGAAGAATTTCGTTAGTCAACCAGGAGTATGTAAGAAGATAATTCCCAAGTTCAAGGGACCTTATGAAGTGAATCAGGTATTACCAAACGATAGGTACTTATTAAAGGATGCTGAAGGGTTTCAACTGAGCCAGATACCTTATACAGGGATATGGGAAGTGGCAAACTTGAAACCATATATAAAGTTTAGTTAGCAGATTGGGGTCAATCGGGACGATTGTTTGCCAGGACGGCCGAATTGTAAGCATAATATTAAGAGAAATAATTTAAGAGCTGCCGGTGGTAGGTATTCATAATGTAATAGAGTATCGATCATTCATTCAGTCCTCAGCGCTCGTCCGAGACGGAATAAAAACAGTATTCTTTACGTCTTTACGTTTGAGTTTTATTTTTATTTTCAGATGCGAAATCCATAGTAAGTAAATTCTTAAAGTTAAAGCCTAAAATACTTAAAATTAGTAGCAATTTATTTTTGAATGCAAGTCTACTTAGATTAAAATCAATCATATCACAAAATATATTAGCGACTCTTAGGCACCTAGACAATGGTTCGTTGGCAGCATAATTTGTTCTGTGGTATGGAATTTTAAAAGACAACTTGCTTCTAAGCATCCTCCCAGGAACGTAAAAGTTTATTAAGGCCAAAATATCGGCACAATCAATATGATTTGCCAATAAATCACGAATAAACATCACTTCAGAGTATTTTCTACGAATTTTAAGAGATAATATTCCAAACAATTTACATCTTGTTTCATAAGAAGGCATATCTATTTCCCAGTGTAACCTTTTTACTAGGATTCTAGTCAAGCGTTTTTGGATTTTCTCAATTCTAAAAGAATGAGTTTCATACGCAGGATTCCAAATAGTATTACAGTATTCCAGTGTAGATCTAACATACGCAAAGTACAAACTTTTCAACGTGTGGGGATCGCTGAATTCTTTTGAATTGCGCAAGATAAAACCCAACATTAAATTGCCTTTAGCAACTAAATAATATATGTGTTTAACAAAATCAAGTTTATGGTCAAAGATAACTCCAAGGTCTTTTTTGAAGGTAACTATTGAAAGAAAGGAATGATTTATTTTATAACGGAAATAGGTGAACGATTTCTACAAAAAGTTAAACTCTGACATTTAGAAATATTTAGGTGTAGGGAGTTAAACGAACACCAATTGCATATTTTCTCCAGATCATCTTGCAATAAAATGCAATCCTGTTCTGTTTTTATACACCGGAAAAGTTTCAAATCGTCCGCAAACATTAGGCACTTAAAATTAAAAAACACGTTGGGGATGTCATTTACAAATAAAAGGAAAAAAAGGGGGCCGAGATGACTTCCTTGCGGCACACCCGAGGTAACTTTGATGGGTGAGGAGAGAGTGTTGTTTATCCTCACATACTGAGTACGGTCCTTTAAATATGTTTTTATCCATTTTAAAAATTTAGAGTGGAACCCAATTTTTTTTAATTTCATAAGTAATATATTATGATTAATCCTATCGAATGCTTTAGAGAAATCTGTATAGACAACATCAATTTGATACCCTTCCTCAAAGCTATTAAAAACACAATTAGAAAACATTGTAAGATTTGTGCTGGTAGATCTGCCAGCAACAAATCCGTGTTGATATGGAGAAATAATGCTTTTTAGCAACGGAAATAATTTATCATAAACCAACTTTTGAAAATTTTTTGGAATTGTTGTAATCTTACAAATAGGTCTATAGTTTGACACGTACTGCCTATTTCCCAATTTATAAATTGGTGAAATTTCAGAATTCTTTCATTTCCTTAAAAACTCACCACTTTCAAGGGAACGGTTGAAGATAATTTTTAGAGGTATCGCAAATACTTTCGAGCATCTTTGTAAAACAATAGGAGGGATTCCATCCATATCAAGCCGAGTGTCAACTTTGACATCTGATAAAGCTTGTTCAATTTCGGAAGTTGAAAGACTTAGATTACCAACATTTAAAAAGCTTTCTAAATTGTTAAGTCGATCATCAAAAAGTACATTAGAACTGATGGGTGCATAAACCGATTGAAAGTGTATAGCAAAAAGGTTAGCAACAATTGATAGATCTGAAGATGATACGCCTTCGTGACGCATTAGTTTTGGAATCCCGATTGATTGCTTTTTAGCGTTAATAAACTTCCAGAAACGTTTGCTGTTAGTTTTCAAATCGCATTCAACTGATGATAAATACTGATTGTATAAGAATCTATTCAAAAAATCGAAGTTCTTTTGCAGTATTCTATACTGTTTGAGAATATCTTGATCATTGTTCGATCTACGAAATTGTTTATAGACCTTGTTTTTTCTGTTATTGAGGTTAATCAATCTTCTACCACACTGGTCTAGATCCGTCTTTAATTTTAACTTTAAGTGTATATAAGGAAATTGCATCATCCACAATTCTCAAAAATGAGTCGTAGCTCTCATTTAAATTATTATTATTAACGAATAATGCATGCCAGTCAGTACCATAGATATAATTACTAATTGCATTAAAATAAGCCTTATTAAAATTATATTTTAACTTCGATTCAGAAGTTGCAGGTGAAAAATATGTATAAAATTCTAAATGCAAACTGAAAGCAACATGATGGATAGTGTTGGGAAAAAGAGAAAACATAGAGTTTTCAATACTCACGCACAATTCAGAATCCACAAAAACCAAGTCGAGAACATTATTAAACGAATTGTGAAAATAATTAATCTTTTTGAGATCAAATTGTGCGAAAGTATCGATAACTTCACAATCATGATTAAAAATTACATTGAATGGAACAAGAGTTTTCTCATCTGGATCAAGAACCCATTTAATGTTTGGCAAATTAAAATCACCTACAATAATAACTTTTTGATTATCTTTACGACTTTTTAATATAGAGCGACAATTCTCAATATGAGCATTATACAAATCAAAAGAACTACTTGGTGGAATGTAAGATACAATAAGAATAATTTCATTAATACAATCAAATTTGATGTTAATAGCAATTTGATCCACGTCGAGAGCATCAGCTGTTGGCGGCAAGTCAATTTTAGTGCATTGTAGTGTTGTGCGCACGGCAGCGAGCACTCCACCTCCTTTCTCACAGTTTAGAAGAACATAATTACGATCTTTACGAAAAACAGCATACTTATTGTTATTAAACATTTCAGCATCATGATGATCGTTATTAAGCCAGGTATCAGAGAGGGCAATAATGTCGAATTGAGAAGATGACGAAAAGAGTAGTACTTGTTGCATTTTAGTTCGAAGTCCTCCGGTATTTTGATAGTACAGAGAGGAAAGAGAAGAAGGAGAACTAAACGAAGGTAAAGATGGTAACGTGGATTGTCAATTGGGAGGCACTTGAGGGAGAGGCTGTTGGGTTGATGTTGACGGTGATGGCTGTTGTAGCGGTGGTGGTGACTGTGCAGATGTTGACGATGATGTTCCCAAGAGTAGAGGAGTGTGCATTGTTGTTGGAACGGGAAGCCGTGAGTCATTGATGGTATTGGTGTTATTGTTTACTCGTGAGACAAACCTTTTAACTTGAACAAAATATGGCCATAAAGACGAATTCATGATAGCAGAGTATTTAAAAGCCGGTACACTCAGTTTGAAAGTAATAAATTTAAGTTTAGACAAATCAGAATTTTTTTTAACTAATGGATAACATTTGAATTGATCAGGTGGAATGTTAGCTTTTTGGGAAATATGATTAATTATATCTTCGGGTTTAGTGTCTATCTTAAATTTTGACAAGTGAACCCATTTATATTCTGGCAAAGCACAAAGAGAAGATGTAGGGTCAGAATCAATTATTTTTTCAGGCTTTGATGCTTTTGAAGATAATTTTTTAGAATTCACAGGCATCCAGTCTGAGTCTTCATCGCGGGAAGCTTTGTTTTTGTCAGTCAATATGGTACCCAGATATTTGGATTCGTTTACTTTCTCAGCATTTATCGAGTACAGTCAGTGGCGAGGTTTGAATCGATCCAATCCTGTCCGATCGGTCAGTGACCATATATTAGGTTTTCTCTTCATTGACTTCTAAAAATACTACCTTTCCTGAAACTATTAGATTTTGATACAACCATTCTTTCGCCAACCCTTCTGGATTCCCGGCCTTAAATGTATCACATTGTCGATTGGCTTATAGAGTCATACGCCATTTTTATAAATCTACGAATAGTTGGTGCACCGTTTCGTGGGATTCCCAATTCTTTTCTAAAAGCTGCGAGAGATACCTCCTGAAGACACACTGGTAGTCTCCAACTATTTTTTTAGCGTATGATGTCAGTCTAATTACAAGAATATCTGACAGCACATTGTATCAACTTAGTAGCACAGGTATTCCTCGATAATTGTTTCACTGTGTTCGGTCACCTTCTTAAGGACAGAAATGATGACCACGTTTTTCGTTTCCACGGGGATAGTTTCTTTGATCCATATAGCGGCAATGAGCCCATGTAACTTCTCTGCTAATTTTTCTCCTGTATATTTTATTAACTCTGATGGTGTTATTCCTGCGGCCCTGTTGTTCTTAAGTCGATTCGTTTACTACTTTGTGGATAACACTGTCTTCCATTGCTTCTTGCTCTACATTAAGCAGTTTATCGAAATATCTCCTTCATTAGGTTGAAACCTTTTCGTTCTCCAAAACAAGCTTCCCATTATCATTGCGTAAAAATCCTGATCTGGTCTGGTATCCTTTTAGTACATAGTTTAGCCCTGAAGTCTTAGAACATTACGGGTGCTTACTTTTTCCTCGCATTCTTCGTCGAACCAAGACTTTCTTTTGGGGCTTTTCTATGGCTAATAAATTAAACGATGTAGCGCCGACTCTCAACTCTCACCTTAACTTTGTTTTTAAAAAAATAAACGAGAACCTCAATTCCCTTCGAACCGATCTTGACATTCATTTCAGTCACTCATCGATAAAAAGTATACTTCCCCATATCAACCTGACCCCCTGCTTGAAGCCATGGCGAAAAAATGAAACGATGTTAGCAGTGATCCTACCACTATTAGGTTCACCTTAAATAACCCAGTCGAGGAATTAAAAGCAGCAGCTCATAAAATAGACGACATCCACTTCCCCAGCCAGCATCATACCAATCCGTCAAATGGTATCACTTCTATACGCGACGAACTGCTCGAAGCTAATCTTTCCGCCCCGGTAATACGCGCCTCTCCACCGTCACCTAAAACAACATTTTCTGCCTACACCCAAACCAACCGATTCCCTGAAGTAGAAGTACCAGGCGTGGAAACCAGTACCGAACCCTTTGGCCAAGTAAGGATTTTAAGAGAATGGAACCAGCGCCTCCAAAGGCTTCAAAGTAGCAACGAGGATACTACTACTTTTTTGGTTGAAGGAGAGGACCCCATCGCTAAGGAACAATGGGTACAAACATTTAGAAGCACTTCAAAATTCCAATACTCAGCTGCCAAATGCTTCAACAACGTCCCGGACCGGACAAACTGAAGCTCTCAACAAAATATGCTTGGCTATTTCTCAACCTCGATGGCGGCCCACTAACTCTCCGTAGAACTACATTTACCGAATGGAATGAAAAGAGTATTTCCCACTAATAAATCTACCAATAAGCCTAAACCTAAACAGGAATAATAGTAAACAGCATTATAAACTCCATTTACCATAAACAGCCTTCTTCCTCAGCTTCACGAAAACCACAATGCCAACCTATGGGCCTAGTAAGGTATTTTAAGTTAGTTAAGTTATTTAAGCTAGTTTTACGCATTGTTGTCTAGGATGGGTTAAGTAAGTTAAGAAAAATGAATATAAATGGTTTTAAATCTAAAGAAAGGAAAGAAAAAAAAGTGGCCGGCGTGTTTTGTGTTTTCGAGACCGAATGTCATTCTCAAAAATTCAAAATAGCCATGTTTGGTCGAAATAGCTGTCTTTGTCTAATCTATTGGATCAATCACTGCCTGGTAGAAATCTTTAACTAAGTCGATAGTTGAAAAGTAATAACACTTTCCCAACTTGTCGAAAACTCGTCCAAATTTTACTTAGAGAAACTATTCTCTATGGTTTGTTTGATCAACTTCCTGTAGTTGACCACGATGCGCCACTGCTTTTGGCCATCTATACTAGCGTTTTTTGAGCACTTTAACGTAATTAGCTTCTGAGGCAACACGTCATCGATTTGTTTATCAACTTCTCCCAAATTAATTTCCAGATATCGGTAGATATCTAGAAGTTCAGATTTTGTTGTAATCAGGAGCTAAACTTCACCTGGGTAAAATACAGATTTGACTGAATAAAGTAGAGACTCTAGTTTTGAAACATTAAACTTTTCAAGATCCGTTGCGAAAACTCAAAGAAGTTGTGGAAAAGATATAAACAACCAGAATCGTGTAGTCTTTGCACACATTTTTTTATTCTCAATCAAAATAAATAAAAGAGATATTACAGGTTTTAATATATTACTACCTGATAATATGGAACTCATATTCTAGGAATTCACCATAAGTTTTTGGAGTTTAAACCCTTCGAGCAGTGGGATATTGTACTTAAGAGGGTAGTCTTATGTGAACGCATACATTTTACCTCTTCTTATAGAATTTTTTTTTTATAAGACATTAACAAATGCAAAAACACCGGCATTTGATTGGCCTCAGCGATGAAGTAATCCTAAACCGGGAAGCCTGCCGCTACTTTCTGAGGCCAAACCGGTGGACCCCACAAGCGGACCAGTAGGAATGCAGTTAAGTGGGAAGGTTATGGTCCTACACTTCTGACCATAACAACGCCGGAAAAAGGAAAAGAAGAAGAAGAATTATTTTTTTTATTAAATTAGACACAAAAAAAAAGCAGGTCACTGGTCATGGTAATAGCTCATGTTGTCTGAAATCAAAAAAACTGAAGGGATTATTATTCAGTAGATCTGTCGCTATCGGCCGTACTAAAATTAATCAATATCATTGAAAAAAAAAAATTCGGACTGTAGAAAAAAATCTTGTTTTTTTTTTTTTGTTAAAAATCGTTTAAAAAATAAGAAAATATTTTCGAAAATATGCAATTATGGTACGGCCGCTAACCATTAATGAGCAGAAGAACATATATAAATTTCAAAGCAATCGGTTGAATAGTTTTTTTTTTTAGGACCATGACAGTTTTAAAAAATGATGTTTCGAGAAAAATGCGTTTAAAGTTTCAAGAGCAGAGATAAGTCGCTTACGGCGCGTCAGCGACTATGAGTTGTAACTTATTTAATACTAGGAATTTCGGTCTGAGTTTTTCACGATCATATGAGAATACCCCCTTAACGATAACGGATTTCGAGATTTTGAGAAGGTTGGAATAATATTCGCCTGTAATTGTTCTGCCTATTGCAACGTAATCAATTAAGAGGCTCCACTCCAAAAATGCTCGCATACCAAAAATGCTAGCCATGGCCTTTCCGGCAGATGCGATCGACTTCTCTTTATTTGGTGCTAAAGCACTGGCTTCCACCCACTGCTGCTTCGTTTCTTGCGTGTAGTCGTTGATCCAAATCTTATCCAATTTGACAAATCGCCGCAACAAATCGGTCGGATCCGTATTGAGAAGATTGCTGCGAAAATCGGCTTTCAGCAAATGAGCAGAGCTTTCGCATTTCTAATTCTTTGTGAAAGATATTTCGTACCCTTTCTTCCGATAACCTCAACTATTTTACTCATCTGCACTCAGCTATCGTTTTTGATGTTTCCGGTATGTTCCGGACCACGTTTGAATTCAGCTACTTACTTTTTAACGGACATCAAAAGACCAGAGTTCCCTCAAATTTTGCCGACTTCGGATAAATCTTCTTAGGTGTCAGTCCAACCAAAACGAAGAATTTCATGACCGCACCATATTCAAGTTTTTCTATTCTAATGAAAAACACACAAGACGTCTGTCTTAAAAATTCTTGTAAACAAACTATTTGAGAGAATAAGTTGAAATTTGTCATACGAACTAATAACACGTGCAACAAACGTGCTGATTGGAACGCCATCTGTGGGTCAGGCAAATAACTTTTCACCTTACATACCTAGGACATTATTGCAAGTCTTGATTGTCATGTAGTGAACATGTTTACGGGCTTGGAGGATTTTTTTCTATTGAGCACCTCTATACATTTTCTAATTTCAAATCGTTTTTCAATATAAAAATCTGCCCGCTTAAAGTCTATAAGCTGTTCGTGTTACAGATGAGTTCTCCATCAGTCCTGATACTTCATTGTGGTGCAGAGCACAATACTAATTAATTATTTTTTGTTGTATAAAAATACGAGTAATTTAAACGCTTTTTCTACAGGTTACTGTCATCGATACATCGGATCCAGATTGGTGGAAAGGTAAGCTACTTGGTCGTGTTGGTTACTTTCCATCCAAGTACTGTGCACGCTTAAACGCAGGCGAAAAACCCCTTCAAGTTACACACAATCTCCAGGTATCAGATGGCGAGCGGGGCGAGAACATGACATTGCTGAGGGATCAAATTGTTATACAGGTATGCATTTTTAAACGAAAGCCAAATATGCTTTTAAATAATTTCGCTTACAGACAGGAGATGAAGTTAACGGCATGGTCTTGGTGCGTTCTGCTGACAATCGCCAAGGATATTGTCCAACAAAGTACCTGCAAGAGGTGTGACAACCAGAAGAGCCCCCCATCGTATACGATCGAGATCGTGACAAACCAAAATCATCCCTTTCATCGAAATTAATCGATAAGACCAAACGTAAAATTAGAATAGTTGTTACAGATAGCGGTGGCAGTAACACCAGCTATAATCACACTAATACTAATGGTAAAGCTAACAATAATCATAGTAATTATAGTCATGAATATAATCTTAACAACAGTAATGTTAACAATAATAATAAATGTAAGAACGATAAAAACTGGGAAAACTGGGAACGCATTAGGGAACAAAAGCTAGAACGAATGAAAAGTATTTGTTTCGAAAGTTATCGCCAATCGAAGAAAGAAAAGTTACTCAGTGCCAAACCAAAACCGAGATCACTCGATCCCTCATGGTACACGGACAACATTTATTCAAATCGGTCAGAGGATCTGGACGACGATTACGTACCCGACTGTTTGAAATATGGAATGTATCGGAGGCTGCGAAACATTCGAGAACTGGATGAGACATACGACAACCAAGATGGTGTCACCGGTCATAGCTTGCAACGTTCGTCTAGTTGCAAGGAATTCGTATACCCAAAATCGAAAAGTTGTTGCTTCGGAGGTTATGAGCAGTCAGCTAAGGCAGCTGCAGTGCCAAAATCATTTTCATTTAGTGCCGGAGCATCGAAGACAATGCCATTCGATGTTATAGATTACGAACCACCTCCTCCAACAAGGAAAGACAAAAAAGCAATGCGTAAATCCATGGATTACTATCACACAGATGTGCACAATGGTTGTTGTGCTAGGGAAAGGTGTATGAGTTCAAAGTGCTTATTAGAGGAGATGCAAAATCATAATTGCCGAATCGCACGTGATCGACGTATTGCAGACAGAGGACCTAGTACCAGTAGACATAACTTGATAGCTGAATGGGAGGAGCGAAACCGGGGGTCTTCGTTTCGTTTTTCCACATGTGATGAATTCTGCCCCCATCGTCAGCAAGCTAGACGAAGGACTTGCTATGGGTCTCCACCTGGGTACATAGATCGTTACGAAGAACATTTCCATTGCAGAGGCGATCCATATGATACTGATCTGGATCACTTCATTAGAGAAGAACGTAATCGATTAATATGTCAGGATAAGTTTCTAGACGATGATGAGCAATTTCTTTCAAACTATAGACCCATAAGAAATAAATCAATGCTCGAAGTGAAACCACCTAGTCGATATGATGACGATACATGTTCGGAATCAACCGAGATGGATTTGGAGGATTTTAATATTGATCTGGAAAAGTATTGGGAAGAACTTGAGAAGCCACCAAGTCCAATTGACCTTCATATGCAACAGCGAAATATGAACAGCAATTTAAAAGTGAAAAATGTTAACGTTGGTTGTTACAACAACGGTCAGCCTATTGATATACATGATAGGGAACAGGAACGTATGATGATCAAAAAAAACCTTCTCGAAGGCCTACCATCGCCTCCACAACAAAACAATAGTGAGTTTCATTTTTTTGAACAAGCTGGCTCGCCCCTCCACCGTTTCTCCCAAAAAGTCTATCCTGAACTGATTCCCAGTTACAAATATAATAACTTTTCTCCAGAAAATAGCAGGAATGGTCACCATAATCCTACTGGTGGTCATAGTGCATTAAGTCTTATCAACAATATATTCTCAATATATAAACCAAATAAGTATTCACCACTCAACTGCCAACTTAACGAGACCAAGCCCGAGCCTTGCAAAAAGATGAATGTCCCCAGTACAAGACGGCCATTGGGCGCACCTCATAGCGAATATATGCACTCCATGAAACGGCCACTTATCGTAAGCACTGAACAGCCCCATTTCAAAATCATTCCAGAGAAGACCGGCCTGAAAATATCGCCATTATATCGCTTCGAATTCGGTGATAAACGCAAGCATAAGTTAACTAGCACTGCTAGACCTTTAATGTTTCCCCACTGATGGTGCTGGACCTTTCCTTGGTAGAATATATTACTGACTGACTATTCCGCCAAGGGGAGAATGAGACGTATACTACTCTCAGCATGGAAACTTTTCATTTCTTTGATTTAGCGATGGTTTTCTTGAAATCAGTTTTATTACAAATCGGCTAGATGGCAATAGCTTCAAGTATGCATATAATTATTCCATATTTTTCTATTTAATACATCTGAAGATGCTCATGCTATCTGCACACAACTTAACCTAATATGTGTATACTTAATGGCTATGCCATTCACTATTTAGATCATACACCTTCCACTACAAACATGTGAAACATACAAATATTGGTACACAACAACGGGAAACCTCTCTTCTATATTTGTCCAGGAAAAGGGTCTTGAATTTCATTGTTCGAAATTGGTCTATGGGTCGCTTTTATTTAAATATAATCCCACCAGACGCTTCGATTCGGTTTTCCACTGTTTAGCTGTAACGACAGTTCTTCTTGTTATGCAACTTTTTACTATTTAGATTTTATTTTGGAATCTTGCGCACTTAAACCAAGTTTCCGGAACTCAATTCTGGTTGGTGCAACTCATATAAAATGAATGATGGGTGTGTGATTCTTTCTTGCTTTTTTTAATTGTTAACTGAAATGATTCTGGCTTTCCCTGTATCTATTTCTCTTTTAACCCAATAAATTATCTCAACTACTACCGTTCAAAAACGTTTTACCGTTTCTGAACCGTGCTACCTCTACTTGTCTGCCTCTGCAATAGTTACGACTTTATTGTTCCCTATAAGATAAAAAAAAATTCTTAGCCTGAAGTCCAAAAAATATTGGTCGTCCAAGCTATGCAATTTTGGTCGACAGAAATTCAAACATCTTCATTTTTATTCAGTTTTCATGTTTTTGCATTTTACTTTGTTCAACTCCCATGTTATATTTCAGTACAAAGTTGCTATCACACAAATTAAAATTTGTTCCCAAAATACAGAGTACTGTTGGGGAAATCATTTATATAAAAACTCAATGCGTATATTTCTATATATATCATAGAAACAGTACTAATCATCTAATCAAATTAAATGTTCGATATTTTTTCCCCAAAGACAAATATGGAAAGTTTCCCCAGGTCCTTTTTTTGGACATGACTAATCACTATATTATGTATCTTTTCCCCCATATATTGCCTCGTGCACTGCTTCCCATTTAACCTTCGGCGGTTAATCCAATTTGATTTTCCCTCAGGTAACTTATGAGGAATTAAATATGGATGAAAAACTAAAATCAATTTTTAAACGTCTTATTAGCCTAGAAAAATAACCGAAACTTCAAGTGATAACGGAATGTCAAAATATCTAAGATTATCGATTTTATACAATTTGAATTGGAGTACGAGGCCGTTTCAGATTTCCGATTTTTGCCATTAGTCGATGTGTATGATGTAAAATAAACCTATTATAATTTTCATTCGTTTACGGCAACTAGAAATTGGAAAAAAATATATAACGTTGAATAAAATAAAGCAAAAACATTCTTCACTGTATAAAAGTAAGCATTCTAAAAGATAATATCCTCATTGTTCACTGAAATGTTTAATATACAAATTTATTTAAATAAGGATATACATACATATGTATTTATTTACAAGCTTTTTATCTTCACATGAAACGAACGAGAATTTTTTCTATTGATTCTTAAGTATATGGAACAAAGACGAAAAAACAAAAACAAAAAAAACGTTTCGTATTTTTTTAAATCCCTTTTCTATTTTTTATACCAAGCAAAAAACTGAAAGAAAATAAAACCAATGAAAATTATAAAAATGTGTAAAAATCAATTTTATATAAAACTTTATACATTTATGCGCATGTACATATGTATCTCTTATTTTTCGGTATAAGAAAAAGCAAAGCGATCCGTGTACACCATTTATCCATTTCTAGATCAGCTTCAGTAAAGTAAATGAAAAAAAAAGGAAACATATAGTACACGGGTCTACTTTTCGATTTTTACTAAAACTGTATTTTTTTTTTGCAACGTACGAAAATATAATTGGCGAATCGAGTAAATTATATAAATAACAAGAAATTACATTTTAGTAACTTTTACAATGATTAACATAATGAAGCCTATAAGTACCACAAGCTCAATACATGCATGTAAAACGAATGAAGCACTATGTAGGAATGTGTACTTGTGCAAATGTAATGACATTTTTTAGTATATGTATACAATTGCATCCCTCAAATCGATATGTAGATTAAAAGCACGAGACCAGTTTATTAATATGTTGTTTTTTAAATATATACATCAACATTTTCATATACATAAAAAATAAAATAAAAAGATTAAATTATAAGTAAGAAATCGCGAGCACACTTATTTGTAAAATGTTTTTAAGTAAAGTGCATGCAGGGTTCACATAGGCTAGCGTATTTTAATCAGGCTTGATCTGCCTTATTCACATTGACAAGGAACAGACTTGAAAATATATACGAGTATAAGGACTAAAGCCAACGTCTGTTATAGTTACCCTGTCCGCTGTTCTTATGATGATAAACTATATACTCGTATCTATAATATCTTTTTTTTATACTTCGCAGTTCTAAACTAACTCTTTTGTCTAACTACAATATGTAATTCAAAGCATTTTTGCATTGAGTTCAGCGAATTGTTACTTTATCAGTACTGTCAAGTGTTAAAGATTAAATCCGTTTGATATTAAATGTCAGAGCTGTGCGCGGTTTTTAATTTGACATATTGATTAATATGAATTTTGCTCGCAAAGAGGTTGTTTTTATTTCAATTGTACTCAAATTTGGTATAGTAATTGTTAGGAAGAGTAATACAAAATAGAAAAATACAAATTAAAATATCGTAATACACGTTCCCAATACTGCAGATATTCGATATGGTCTGCGTTTATCAATTATATTTGGTACATACTTCGTGAATTCGCACTTATAGTGTTTTCTTGAAACATTGTGACAATAATCACAATAATATACGCGAATTCGGCATAATTGATTATTTCTCAATACGAAACACAATTTCTGTTAGATCGAATTTTCTTTCGGTGTGCGCCCTTCGACCCAAAATAAAAAAAGGATCAGGAACAATTATTTTCTATTTGAGAAAATAAGTTTAATCTAATCATGTCAGATTTTGGTGTATAGCTGAACTTTAAGATGAAGCAGAAAGCTGAAGGATAGCTAAAATATTTAAGGAAATGTTGCCCCTATTATTTATTCATTTGTTGTTGTATTGATTAAGAGCTACCCGAATAATAAAAGTTGAAAGGTAGGAAAGTCAACAAAATTATCTTCTTCTTTTCCTTTTTCCGGCGTTGTTATGGTCAGAAGTGTAGGACCATAACCTTCCCACTTAACTGCATTCCTACTGGTCCGCTTGTGGAGTCCGCCGGTTTGACCTCAGAAAGTAGCGGCAGGCTTCCCGGTTTGGGATTACTTCATCGCTGAGGCCAATCAAATGCTGGTGTTTTTGCATTTGTTTGCACCAATTGTTTTTCGGCCTGCCTTTTTTTTTTTTTTTGTGACACGGGCATGCTCCAGATTTTTTTTTCGTTTGATCTTACTCTTACAACACCGGTAATCTCCAGTCGTGTCAACCCACTGATTTGCATGTACACTTGTGGGGTAGTTTAATGGTGGTATATGTGTCCCTAGGCTCACCTTGGTGTTTTCTAAATTGCCTAGATGTGATTTTTGTTTACCTTTGTTTTAGTCGCCTTTTACGACAAGCGAGAGGTATCGCTGCAGGGATATTCTTAACCCGTCCCTGCACGGAGGAATAAAAAAAATTATGTTCTTGTTAAAAGCCGTCAAAAATGAGGCCGGGCAAATACCCACATAGTCTTCTCCGAGTTTCAAGGTTCAATTCTAAGACATTTTCATAAATATCTGTCCAGCGATTTTCACGCTTATTATATATTACACAATAGCTTAAGGGATGGACTTTTATAATATAAAATTGATTGTTCTGAAAGTTCAAATGACTATTTAGTTTTCAATTCATTTTTATTGTTCTTCTTCAATTTTTATTTACTAGACCAACATGATTAAATCTCACTTAAAAATATCTTAACATTTAAAGTGTCTTAAATATTAAAGGCTTTATGCGGGTACTCTAAGTCTAACCAAATTTTGTCAACTGAACTTTGCCATCTCGTTCATTTCAGTCAGTTGTCAGATTCATCTAAGCATGATAACGCGTCTAGCTTTCAAAAGATGTCCTAGCTAGCCCTAATCTAACTCACAAACGAGAGAGCGAGAAGGATCACACCAGAGCAGCGCACCGCTCTGGAAAACGTTTTAATCCGACAACCCCCAAAAAACAGTGTGCTGGTTAGGAACAACAGCGAGATCCCAGATCGCCATTGCGGTATTATAACGCATGAGCTCATGAGCACTCTCAACGTACCTGTCACGGATGAGCGCTCCGGTGGGGGTGGTAAATTACCAGCATACCATCTATATCTTGCATCAATAAGGAGAAATTGCTGTGCTGTCGTGGTATCTATAATTGAGGCAGTAAGCCCCGGAAATAAGGTTATTGTTGTTATTCATGGCCCTAACGATGTGCTTTTAAACTATTTTAACAAAAAAATTGCTGACTTATTGAATTCGGACTCGGACCGAATACACAAATCTTTTCCCTATAAGATGGCGCTACATTAAAAAACACCGGACAACCATGCGCTATTAGGGCCACGTAACATGATTTTTATCCTGCGGTTTAGTCGACTGCTGTGAACTCCTTGTCATACCGAAGGCTTTCTCAGCTCCAACAAATCAAGCATCTATATGCCTATTGGAAATATAGATAGCCAAATATCAAACCGCGTTTCTCGCCGCTTAGGTTGTCCATGTAGCCCAATGGTCGCGAATTTCCTCCAGTTCATTTTGGTATCCTTTGAGGGTCCGTCCAAAACAGTACCGTTTCCGACTCTTAGAAGTAAATTTTTTACTTCAAATCATCACAAGACCTATTACTATAATCGAAGTCACATTGCAAGAGTGTATTCAATTTTGGACCTGATCTGTACGCTACTTAACCATTGGCGTTTTATTTATAGAAGTCCAAACCTGGAGAGCAATTCAACTTTCAATGAGTTCGATATGCTATCCGACTCCATCACAAGAATTGTATCCCTACATTCTCACACTAAGATTGCCATTGCGGGCGATTTCAATGTACACAATTCTAATTGACTTCGACATTCATGCCAGACAACACCCGAAGGACGGTACGTAGAGATCTTTGCTGAGGTAAATAATCTGACCCAGCTAGTAAATGAGCCTACACGAATACTTGACATTGCAGATCATTTCGTCAACACCTTGGACCTGTTGCTCAGCTCTCATCCTGACAAATATTCTGTTGCCATATTGTCACCCCTAGGCTCGTCTGACCACTGTTTCGTACCAGCTAATTTCTTGTCTTTACCGCACACAGTTAGAGAACAAACTCCTAAAAGAACAGTATGGCTATACGAGAAAGCCAATTGGAGCGGCCTTAACGACTTTTATAGGAATTTTAACTGCTGATATGATCACGAACATTCTTTTGCTGGGTAGTATCAAACCCAAAGAAAATACGTGGTATGACTCGAGTTGTAAAGAGGCCATCAGGTTGAGAGAATTGAGCTTTGGAATTACAAAACCAACCCTTCTGAGGAAAACCGGGAAAAAATTAAAAGAGCCAGAAATGACTGCAATGCATTAATTAGACATGTAAAATTCTTCCACGAACTAAAGTTGAGGCAGAAAATGCTACAATGTCCCAAGGGTAGCAAAAACGTAAAGAATTCAGCCTCGTCTTCAATTCCTACGCTCATTTACAATGACATTCCAGCTGTCATGTCTTTAGACAAGGCCAATTTGCTTACTGCGCATTTCGCGTATAGGTCAACGCTGCCAGATTCCATATTGTCTCTGCCTGTACTTGAGAGGACAAATCTATTTTCGCACTCGTACAGTTGCAAGAGTACTTAAAGATCTCAACGTACACAAATCCGCTGACCCGGATGGTATACCCCCAAATACTTCTGAAGAGGTGTTCTTCTGCGCTGGCAAAGGCTCTGCGTAAGCTTTTCCATCTGTCCTACTCTTCGGGTCTCTTTCCGAGTAGATGGAAAACAGCATTTGTCCAGCCCGTCCCTAAAAAGAGCAAATCTTCGTCCCCCTCCTCCTACCGACCCATAGCACTAACGTCACTTCTTTTCAAGGTGATGGAAACGCTGATAAGCCGTCAGCTTATGAAGTATCTTGAATCGCGGAAGCTACTTAATGACCGGCAATACGGTTTTCACAGCAACAGGTCCACTGGTGATTTGATGGCATATCTTTGCACAATTTAGGTGAAAGCAAGATCGTTGCGCTTGATATTTCGAAAGCATTTGAGAGAGTTTGGCATCAGGCTCTTTTGTCGAAAATTCGTGCTTATGGCATCGATAAATCTCTGCTTCTATGGATTAGAAATTACCTTTCGAACCGTTCAATTCAAATTGTTTTGGATGGGTTCAAGTCTGATATTCACCAAATAAATGCTGGTGTCCCCCAAGGCTATGACTCTCTTTCTCATTTTTATAAATGATCTCTTGTCTGTTACTTCTAATCCAATCCACTCCTTCGCTGATGACAGTACTCTCAGTTTTTCATATTCGTTCCAGGACTAACGTCCCTACTCTTCGGCCAACTAACTGGAACGGCGCGTATGTTAAGCACATTGAATTCCGATCTTGACAGCATAATCGATTGGAGTAAAAATAATAGAGTGGAATTCAATGCTTCTAAAACTCAATGCTGTCTACTGTCGTTAAAGCGCACCCGTAATATTCAGCCATTATCCATGAAGGGCGCTTGTGTCGACGAAACCGAAAAACTTTCCATCCTTGGTATATGTATCAATACCAAACTTAATTGGAATGATCACATATTTGAAGTCGTTAAAAACACGGCAAAATGTATGTATAGGTTTCCTTAAACGATGCAAGAAATATTTCACCCCCTCCGATTTGGCTCAATTTATAAGGCCTACATCCGCCCAAGCTTGAGTATAACGCTCATATCTGGTCTGGTGCCCCTAAGACCTCACTGCACCTACTATCTAAATACATAGAATACAACAGCGAGCGATAAAACTTATTCGCTCGAACACCTTCGGCCTGTGCTGTGTCTTGATTACGCACACTTAAGGGTAGTCATAACCCCTTTTGCGCGCGCAAATTAAAAAAAAAAAAAAAAAAGTTGAGTGGCTAAGAAAAAATATAAAATCTCTTGTGCAGAAATTAAATAGTATCGGAGAATTATCCGCTCCCTGTTGTAAATCGTTTTTAATATCAAAGTTAATATTCAAAGTGCTCGAAGTAAAGTTGTCATATTTAACAACAAAGTTCTTTCCCACGTCATGACGTAAATCACGTATTGAAGGTAATTTAGCATTCCTAGCCTAGTGAGCTTGTAGAACAGATCTTCTAGCCATACTGTGTCGAAGGCCTTTTCGAAGTCGACCAGACAAGCACTCGTACATTGTTTTTTCGCCGTATGGGTTTCCTCAACCCATTTAATCAGAGCTTTGTTCACTAATTTTTTAAAGACTTCATATACCATCTTGGTTTGGTATATCATCTATTCCTGTCGACTTTTTATTTTTAAGTGAGTCCAGGATACCAGGATGAACTCTTGTTATTCTTTCCCAAAAACAACATTGATGATAATGCCGTTCGCAAGGTTTTCATGATTGAAAACGACGAAGCCAATATTCGATATAGATCGCTATTCTTCTATTTCTGCCCTCAACTGTGAATGGTTTAAAAAGGCCACATTTTCAAGCTGGTGATTGCGGTGAGTAGAGCTGTTCAACTTGTACACAGCCTCGCTGATCAAATTGACTTCCTCCTGTGGATCCTCGAGTATATACAAGCCGTCGTATTGTCTGTCATACGAGTAGTCCGGGCATAAGGGATGTCGTTATACATATCTTCTCCTGGATATTTTAGTTATTTGCAGGAACATACTCAGACTATTGGATTTTATAGAAAGAACTTCATTACTCCAGTGAAAACTTACTGTTTTTTTTTGTAATGATTTTCTTTTAATAACTGTTTGAGATTTTTGATCTCTGATTTTAATGTAATTTTTTCCGGATCGTGTGGATCTGTAAACTGTCTATATAACCTTTAAGCCTGGAGAGAATTCTTGTTTTCCTATTAAAAACGTCGAATATTAATCTTCTATATTTGTCGGTATGATCGTTGGTCTTGATTATCTTTGGGATAGTTTTATCCATTTTTGCTTTATGACGACGTCCATCTGCTGTAAGTGGTGGTCAATTTCATCCAATCGGCTTATAGGCGTATCCCTCAGGACCTTGAGTAGATTGACCAGATATCTTGTTGATAGTCAAAAGTACCTATATGTACATACCTACTGGTTCGTACTGTTTCGGTTGCGAAAGCTTGTTGGGTATTCTTATTATTGTGGCGAGTCCGTAATGGACACTGTCGTGTCGCAGACAATAGTTCGCGGACAGTTTTTTTCTGTAGTCATTCAAGTCTACAGTTAGTCAGCTCAAGACGTGCGTTTGTTAATGTTTAATTTCAATAAGGAGCTGGTTTTTGGAAAGGATGGAGTATCCGTTACGTACAGCTGAAGTCTGTCCTCGATCGTATTTCGACATAATTTTTTTCGGTGTAAATACGAGTATAGACCTTTCTTTTAGCAGTCCTAAGCCTGCGCCACACTAATTCTAATATTTCGATTTCAGAATCGGAATTCGTTATCTACCATATGACTCTTTTGTTGGTATATGAATTGATGTATTTTATTTTAGATTCAGATGTACGTATGTGTAAAAGTAATTAAATGGAGATATACCATAAGATGCCATAAGAAGGTTTAACTAACTTACTTGTCTTACAAACCCCACATATGAATCAGAAGGACTGGCCTGGGGGAGAAAAAATGATCTAATGGGAACTCTTTCTTCACACTCTTCAATAATAATGTGCATCGTGCAAAAGAATATAAATTTAGTATTCGACTTTGAATCGGATTAATGCTCGAAATAGGACAAATTTTACATAAAACCTTGTAACAGATTCTCGCAGGCTGACTCCCGTTTTCTCTCCTGAAATAATTCTTGTTACTCATTTCACCACCTTCAATATATTTATATTTACCACTTTCTCAATGTGAATGAAACAGAAGCACAACCTGAATAAAACTATAATAAACCTTGATAAATAAATTATGAATTTTGACGTAAATTACAAGTAAATTGACGTAAAAAGTGCAACTTGATATAAATTAAGTGCTAAAAATACAAAACCGTACTAAAACAAACCAATAGTTATTATGAAGTAATAAGAAAATATACTAGAAGAATTACTGATTGTTAAGTTTAGATAAGTAAAAATATGAAATATGTTAAAAAATATAAAACATAACACGCCCAAATCTTATGAAGAAAATTAACAGTTTTTAACAATAATTACTTATATGTAATTACAAGATAATAGTAGTTAATTATACAATACATCTAGATGTAAGCAAATATCATCCGCAGACCTTTATGAAAAATATTTGGGCTTTTCGCACTTTTGTTTATTTCAATGTGAAAACAAAATTATTTTCTCATTTTCGTAACAAATATAATATTTGATCGAAATCCTCAAGAACAGAAGAAGTTCAGACATTTTTTTTTTAATCTTAGCTCTAACTGCAATTAACTGCTTAAGTTCCTTTCTTCCCACTGGTGCAATTTTTTCAGACAGTGTTTAATTAATGCCTTTACGACCAATCCATTCATTTACATAGTACATATATACATATTTAAATTGCACTAATGCAATTGTTTTTCATTGTGATGGTTTAGGAAATCAATTTCATTCATTCACAAGCTCATGCTATTTCTAAGTACTCTGATTTGTCCACAAATATACTCGTACATTTCACAATTAACGAAAATATACAGTCAGTAAGAAACTGTTAATAAAATTGTCTTAGATTGGATGAGCAATATAGCAAAGAGTAACAATAACAATTTGTTCAACTGAAAATCATTGTAACAAATGGAGAAGAAAAATAAAAGTTATACAATAAAAAAATCTAAAAAAATAAGTTTATTATTTAAATTTACTAGGATACAAAACTTTTAAATAGCCAACCTGTTTCAAAACCATATGTTGTGTCTTGTAGTACACGTTTGTCAAACATTCTCTCTCTGACATCGACATTGGAATAGCAACTAGAACAAATCAGTTCCTAGTGACCCTGCGAACTGTCAGCCTCATGGATGGTACATACTTATATATATTACATAAGAGGGGTGATCCATAAGTAATGATAATCGGTTATTTTCAGTTCACATAACATAATTTTTTTGCTTGCTGATATACCCACTAAGTTAGCGCACAAATATACTACGATTCCCCGGAGATACGAGCACATTCATTTGAATATGAACCGTCGAAGGGATAACAAAATGAAGAAAAAGAAATTACCAAAGACTAACACAGTGACTTGACGAAAACATTGGGGAACAATTAGCTGAACATCGCCAAGTACGCCCATCCACATCAGGTCGAAGAGTGACTATTAGACATATAGTAGAGATCACAGGAATCTCATATGCCAGCATTCACAGAATCCCTGCGAACGAATTACATATGAGAAAGGTCTCTGCGCGTTGGGTACCAAGAATATTAACCGACGAGCAAAAGAAAAACCGAGCGGATATATCGAGGGTGAATTTCAAGAAGTTCTAGGCAGTAAAGGTAATGTTTTTGTTACATTTCTTGACCATGGAAGAAACCTGGATCTATCACTTTCATCCTGAAACCAAACAACAAACGATAATATGCAAACGAGCCCCTTCACCGACGCCCAAGAAATTCAAAGTGTCAAGTTCAGCGGGAAAGGTTGTGGCATCCGTTTTTTGGGACGCTAAAGAATAAGTCAGATCTAGCTTCCTGTGACTTCTACCTCTTTCTTCGGCTCAATAAACCTATCCGAGGTAAGAAATTTTAAAAACGATACCCAAGTTATGGCCGCTGTTGAGGCGTTTTAGGAGGTTCCCGACAAATAATTTTTCCCTTAGTGAATCCTGGGTTTAGAAGGAGAAGGACTTTTACTTCCTGAAGCTACTGAAGGCTCAAATAGGGTTTACACTATTTCTTAAGAATCAAAGCCGAATCATATTGAGTGTCCTGTTTCAAGGTGCCTGACTTTATTAATAAAGTATGTTTTTCTTGTTATGCCTAGGCCATGGTGCAGAAAAGTGTTCCTATCGTCAAGAATGTCATATTTTGTTGGAAGTACTATGATCGTCTTCTTCATGAGAATAAGGCAAATAATGCCATGACTCCAGCAAGAAATGCCACAAACAAATCGAGCCGAGCCAGAAAGTCGAAAGAGAGTCGGAAGAGAGTCGAAATGATATTGTGAGAAGCGACGAAGCAAATCGGCAGACGGTATGAGATCGGATAACTTTGGAGAGATGATATTATTAAACTTAAAACTAGTTACAATATGTCTTTGACAATATTAGGAACAATAGCGCAAAAAATGTCACAGAACCCAGACTTTGGTAAATGGTACAAGCGATGATATTAGGATCGAAAAGTTCCAAAGGCTCGGCCCACTTTATTGAAAATCTCAATGCAGAAAAATATGAAGAGATACATACATCTACATGCTGTCCATGCAAGAAAAGAGTGTCATTATGTAGACGGATTATGTTGATAGCTTCGACAGCATTGAAGAGGCCATCGCGACAATCAAATAACTCTTCAACAAGGCTGTCAGATCATTCAATGAACGATTGCCTTGTGGGCTTAATAACAGGAAAGATCATTGGCATGGATTGGGAAACGAAATTCGACGAATTTTGTTTTTTACTTAAATTTGAAAAAATTCCAAAATCAATGTTAGATGGTAAATTACTATAAACGGGCAAATTGTTTATCAATTAGTTCAAGATGAAACTCTCCTGGAGAAATGAAATTACTTTCGTAAGTTAACACGCGATAAGTACAAGACGTTGTGCTCAATTGCATTACCTAACCATCCGCTTAGAAATCATGAAATGTAGTAAATAGCACATCCGCTAGTATAACACAGGGTGACATTGTCAATGTCATAACATGCTAATTTACGACGACTTGTAAGGAAAAGCAGAACCATGTGCCTGGTGTATAAATATCTTTTTTCTGTTCCTGAAACCGCACTTATGTCAGACTATTTACATATGTACATATACAGGAATAGATTATTTTGGGCCATTAAAAGTCGTCAAAAAGAAAAAAGGTGGGTAGCTATCTTTATCTGCTCATCGGTGCGAGCATTACATCTAGTAATGGCTAAAGACTAAAGGGGAGGGAGTTCCAGTGCGCCAAAGAAGTGAAGGGAATAAGGGAAAACATTGCATAGGGGCTAACAAAGAGCTTTGGTTGCCAACGGACAGGCTTTGGAAGGGATAATGTAGACGTCGAGGCCTTGAGTATGGTTTTTTTAATACGCCAGGTAGGCAGATGCTTTTTATCATTATCGACGCTATAAAGTCTGTTGATTGAAGCCGAAAACTCTGATGAACTCGCGTCTGCTTACACTTCTGTCAATAGAAAGCACTGAAGCAAAACCACTCACACCCAATAAGTTTTTGCTACTCAAATTATGTACAGGCTGCGACCGTCGAAGAAAACCATACTCCCTTACGTGGCTCCTCGATACTAAATAATATTAGAAAACACTCAGTTTTGCAGTGCTCACGAGGTACACAGCCCTTATCTGGTTAGTACAAAATAGCATCAACTCGTTGACCTACCGCGATGTTAAATATGTCTTATCTTCCTTGAATAAAATATTCCGGAGGTAAATTAGTTACCCCATCGGATCCAGTTCTGCCAACTCAAAAAATATTATCGTGGAAACTATAACATCCAAACACAAGAGAATGGATATAGCTACTTGGAGATCCAAGACGGAGTAAAGTGCAACCAAATTGGTAATCTTCTGATAGATAGAAGGCACCATACCAAAGTGCTATATGTTAATGCTTACATAGGAGCGGATTGTGATTCAGGCCACATCTTAATCATTGTCAAGATTAAGAGCCGAATCTAAATACACAGAAGCGGAACACAGCAATGCTTAAAAAAAATCCAAGGTTGAAAAGTTAAAGGATCATTTTATGCAGTTTGGCCCACTAGATGGCATAGAAACTAACGACGAAATAAGACAGGTAGAAGCAGTATGGTCAGCAATAAAAAGTGTTGTAAAGGAGGCAACGGAAAGCAAACTAGGCTATTGTAAAACAACAACAGAGGATCAAGACCTTAATGTTCTAGGACTGAAAAATAGCGAAGAAATCACGCGTACAAGATATCAAACCCTACAAAACAAAGTCAGCCATCTCCTTCGGCATAAAAAATGACAGTGACAAAGGGAAAAAATTGCTAATATTCAGAAAGAATGTGCGGCTAAAAACGCGAAAGCAATGTATTTAGAGCTTAACGCTATGCAAAAAGGACAACAGGGCAGATCAGTTCTTATTCGCATTACGGTGTGTCGAACACCGAAAGATTTGCAGCCCAATGGAGGAGATATTTCCATAATCTGTTGAATCTGCATGGAGAGTCGGGAGCAATGTAAAACGGTTTTAACCCAACAGCAGAGGTTCAGGTATAACTTCCAACCATTGAGAAAGTAAAAGAAACAAACCAATCGGCTTAAGAATAACATAACCCCAAGAATAGACCTAATTCAATCAAAATTAACAAAATATGCAGGAGGTAAATTAACAGAAAATTTAATGGGCTCATCACAACTATACGGAACAATCAAATCATCTCCGAGTATTTAGAAAGGGTGACGGAAGACAAAACAACAATTACCGTGGATATTCGTTGCTATCAAGTTCTTATAGGGTGCTGTCAAGTATTCTCTTAAAGAGACTGACATCATAAGCAAAGGAAATAATCGGCTTCAGAAGGAATCGTTTGACAGTGACCAAATTTTTACTATACTTTTAGAAAAGAAGTGGGAATTCCACGAAACGGTACACCAACTATTCGTAGATGTTAAAAAGGCATATAACTCTATAAACCGATCAAAAATGTATCAAGTTAAGTATAAACACAAAGTGGAATGTCTCAAAAAAAACAATCCACTTGCATTAAACCACACTCAGCATAATTCCCATATTCCATCCCCAATTATTAATATAAACACAACGTCAGCACGATGAATCCCGATCCCATTGTAAACCACTTAGCTGAATATAAACCAAATCCACATCCACTTGTACTAAAACATATTCAGTCCCCATCAATACTATATCAACTATTCTATAAAAAGCTAAACGCGGAACGAAAGTGCTGAGTCGTTTCCGTGCCATTTAGTCGTAAGTTAAGTCGAAAAATAAAGGAGTAGGCAAACTGCCTACAAAAAGATTTTTTTTATAAAAAATAAAGAAAAAGTCTTTAACTATCATGTCCTTGTATGACTGGAAAAAGTTGGCTCCCGAAAAACAAGTTGGTGAATCTGATACAAGCATGCCTAAAGGGAAACAGAGGACAAATTGGAGTAGGAGACAGGAAACACCATGGGTACCATATTAACCGCCAAAAACGACATAAATAAAAGGATGCATATGGGCATCCCGTGCTTCTTCGCGATGAAGGAGTTATTTAAAACAACTCTTTTGTCTCGCAATGTTAAAATCCGTATTTACTAGCCTAATGCCAGTAACTTTCTACGGTGAACTATGGTGAAAAACAGGACAAAAAAACCAGCGAATGGAGAAATCTACAGAATCAAGAGCTCGAGGAACTCTATTCAGCCCCAAGCATTGTTAGAGTAATTAAATTGCGAAGGGCAGGACACGTATGGGCCGCATATGGGGGGCAATATAAGGATGGATCTAGGAGAAATAGGAAACATGGAAGGATCACACTCATAATTTACAAGGCAGGTTTTCAACCCAAATTTGAACACTTTAAGCCATACTTGTTAAAAACCAAATAAACCAAAAATAGGTTTATATATTTATTAAAATTAATATTTTGATCTATTTTGTGCTTTTTTAAGAAAAAAATATCGCTACTGGCGGGTTATATACAGAGCTATGCAAAATAAATAATAAAAATAATAAAGAATATCACTCAGGATTGATCCTTTGTTTGTTTTCAGTTTGTTTTGTTTCTTATCGGAACAGTAATTAGTACTGTTATTTGCACAGCTGCATTGTCCTTCTCTTGCGAGATTATTTCACTTTTTATTATTCATGTGAGTGGTGCAGTGGTGTAGCAACAAAAGAAAGGGTTTTTTGGTTGTTCATAATAATAGGGAATTTTGAATTATTTTCAATTATTATTGAAAAGGTGTAAAAGTGTAAAAGGTGAAGGGAAAAACTCTCAAATTTATAGCAGAATCAATTGGAAGATCACTCAATTTTGTCTTTAACGCACTTTCAAGAACGCCAGCAAAAGAAACTCGAGGAAGGTCTAGGAAGACTACCTCTACCGGTGACTTTCACATTGTTTTACTGGCTAAAAGGAACCCTTTATGTCATCAAGAGCCATTGCAGGTGAACTTGGCAACATAGTCAGTGCTCCAACTATGAGAAGAAGATTGCTGTAAAGTAATCTTCCTAGAAGGACTGCCCGCAAAGTGCCACTACTAAGCAAGAAGAACATCAAAGCAAGAATGCAGTTCGCCCTGCTGTTCAGAAACTACTCTAAGAATATGTATGTTTCGAAATATGTATCTTATTGAATGATGAAACCAAAATTAATCTTTTTGGTTCTGATAGTGGCAGGAATGTTCGTCAGCCTCAAGGAAAAGAGTTTCACTTCCGATTTACAAAAAAAAACTATGAAACACGGAGGTGGGAGTGTCATGGTGTGGGGTAGTTTTTCCTGATTTGGTGTTGGTCCTGTAATGCAAATAAAAGACACCATGAACAAGGAGATGAATCGCAATATATTGAATGATGTGATGTAGCCATTCGCTGAGGACAACATGCCGCTAAGCACTTCCAGCACGACAACGATCCAAAGCACACATCAAAATTGGTTAGTGCTTGATTAAGGGACAATAAAGTGTCAGTTCTACCATGGCCTTCTCAGTCTCGCGATTTTAATCCTGTTGAGAGCTCAAAAAATCGTACATTGAATACATTGGAAAAATATTCCTGCGACAAAGTGCCAAAAATGTATAGAGTCAATGCCAGGTCGAATAGGCGCGGTTATTAAAAATAAGGGTGGTCATTCTAGGCACTGATTAACTGAGCTCAAAACATGAATAATTAAATAAAGCTTTTGTTTTTTTTTTTAAAGAAAACTTATGTTTGTTTTCAATTTCCCTATTATTTTAAACAAAGTAAATAAAGGGTGTTTTTTATAGAGGTATAGAACTTTAACCCTTTGCACTCGAGGCCGTTTCCGCACAGACTAACCAGCAACTCGAGCGTTTCGGAGAAACAGAACGTTAACAGTTATCGCCGCAGATAGAGTTACCGCAGCGAACGAAGTGGTGAGCGACACTCACCTCTCGAGTTGTGACATTAAACCACATGGTGAGTGAGACTCACCTCTCGATTGCAAAGGGTTAAAATGGAATAAAATAAAAATTATTTTTTTAAATTGACATAAAATTGACTTTATTCGAAAGATAATCTTCCGACATTATAACTTATATATAATTTCTGGCATATGACCGCCACGGCTGGTTCGGACGTAGTCTAATCTGGAGGTCAAATTTTCGATGATTTTTTTCCAACATTTGTGGCCGTATATCGGCAATAACGCGGCGAATGTTGTCCCCCAAGTGATCAATCGTTTCGGGTTTATCGGCGTAGACTAGCGACTTCACATATCTCCACAGAAAATAGTCAAGCGGCGTTAAATCGCACGATCGGTCCGTAACGTGAAATTATGCGGTTACCAAACGTTTCCTTCAATAAATCAATTGTGGCACGAGCTGTGTGACATATTGCGCCGTCTTGTTGAAACCACAGCTCCTGCACATCATGATTGTTCAATTGATGATCGAAAAAGTCAGTAATCATGGCTCTATAGCGGTCACCATTGACTGTAACGTTCTGGCCAGCATCGTTTTTAAAGAAGTACGGACCAATTATTCCACCAACCCATAAAGCACACCAAACAGTCAGTTTTTGTGGATGTAACGGTGCCTCAACATACACTTGATGATTATCATCACTCCAAATACGGCAGCTTTGTTTATTGACGTATCGATTCAACCAAAAATGAGCTTCATCGCTAAACAAAATTCGCTTATGAAAATTGGGATCAACGGCAATCTTGTTTTGAGCCAGAATCAGAAGATTATCTTTCGAATAAAGTCAATGTTATGTCAATTTAAAAAAATTATTTTTATTTTATTCCATTTCAAAGTTCTATACCTCTATAAAAAACATCCTTTAGGATCAATTTTCGTAAATAATTGAAAAAAATAAATACCAAAGGAAAATCTAAAAGAACAGCAAGTGAAATATGGTAACAATTTTAAGCTTACACATATAAACAAAAACTAAAAGTTACGGATTAGGTTTCATGAAAGATTCTTTGAAAATTGTTCGGTTCTGCCCTTTCCCTTTGAAAACGTTTGTGTACGCTCTCGTTTATGTTTTTTCTCGTTCTCCCATTCGATTTTTATATTGTATATAAAAGTCAACAAATGAATTGGAATAAAGGAATTTGATACCTGATTTCGGCAAATATATATTTGTTTTAATATTTTAATGATAAACATCGTCATACTTTAATGCCTATAGTATTTGCCAATAAAACCCGACATATTAGGTCTGTTCCCGTACCTGACATAAACAGTCCAAATTAACGAAAAACTACGAAAAACTACGAAAGTCTGTTCCCGTACTCCAAAAATTCACACTTTTGGACAAAAGAGAGCGCTCTCGAGAGAGTAAAAAATTTCCCCATGCTGCGAATTTCAACCCAAGAAATTTATGTGGGTAGTTTGGCACAGCTTTGTGAAATCAGCTGATTTCCGTCATTCCGTCATACGACAAGAGCTCAATTTTATATTAAAATTCTTTTGTGCATTTTTAAGATGTGCATTGTCTCTATATGGCGTTATTAAATAATGAATGGATATGCTGAATCATCTAATAAATTGTAATCTGAAAATAATATGTATGTTTTTGCAAATTAGTATGTTGCACCTGCTAACGAATCCAAGTGTATCAAATTCAAACATATGTTTTTGACATTTAAAATGTGTGCAACTTTTGTGGTTCAACGCGTTCCCGTACTTTTTGGTGTTTCCACTTCTCTTTGAGAGAATTTCATCCCCACTCTTTGAAAAATGAGAATCTGTGAATTTCTGCCCAAAAAGTACGGGAACAGACCTAATATTACTGAAATGTTTAGTGATTCAATCCTTCCTCGTTTCTCTATGAGATTCAAAAAGTCCTCGATGCCGATTCCCAGAAAAGCTTCTTCAAATTTTAGGATAGATATTCTTTTATAAAATGATATAAAGAACTTATCTACGTATGCTATTCATGCATACATACGTGTGTCGCAAAACTCTCAAGGCTGACTTCTATATTTTAACAAAAACAAATAGTCCTAAAGATTATGGAACTTATCTTTGTTTAATTTAAATTTATTTCAACATAAATAGGTTCATCTCTTCATCTACATTCAGTTTGTTATTACGTAGTACACTTTAATTTAATAACGATCATTTGATTATGAATTCCATTTAACAAGTCTTATAAATAAATTACTCAAGGTAAAATAGAACACAAACAGATGCACATATCTTAAAACAAAATTAGATTCCTAGGCACCCCAGTCATATCGCATTTGCATAGTCACTCAATAATTAATACGAAAAAGTGTCAGGAAATGAAGTCGTTCAGACGGAGTGTCGCACGCACAAACACACAAACAATCATACATATGTTACATAAAATGCCAAAGTGGCTACACGTCATTTATCCACTTATAGTTGTATAATAGTATAGTAGGTACCTAAAAAATAGTTACATATATTTAGTTTTAAATAGCTGATGAGTGTAAGCAGTAATAGTCAGTCATATAAAATTGTTTATTATCGTAAAATGAATAAACTCAACAGGCTAGAGGCTAGGACGACGTGTTGGGGACCGTTGTAGATGCGGACGTTGGGTTTGGATTCGAGCTTGTACTTGTCGGCGTCGTTGTCGAGATTGAAGACAGCGAACTGGATTCGGTTGTGCCAGCTTTTTGATTCGGAAATAGTACCGAATATGACGGTGGAGGATCCAGCTCCTCATAGTTCGGCGGCGTTGAATGGTGCTCAATCGTGACATTGGCTTGCTGTATCGAGGCATCGGAATCGTTGTGTGCTGACTGCGATGCTGAAGCTGTAATGGTGTGATCGGATTTGTTAATACGGTAACAGCACTCTACTTGGTGGACAGCAGCACAAAAATATAAAATTACACCCTTAGCCAAAATTTACTAAAGCAATAGGAAAACAAGTAATGCCATAGCATCATGACTTACCCCAAAGTCCACAGATCAATAGGGCTCCACCACAGAGTAGCATGCCCAACATAAGATATCCCCATGGTCCGTATTTTGAAAGATCACTATTTAGACCCAACCGAGTCGTATTGCGTCTTGTAAATCCGATACCGCCCCCAGTGTTATTGGTATTGCTTTTGGCATTGTTGTATCCAATGTCTTTGTCTTGTTTGGTATTATTGAAGTCCGCATCTGGTGGTAGAGCGTCAAATGCAAATAAATTTCGGAAGGCTTCGAAGTCAAAATCTTTAAACAGGTCAGTCTGAGAACCATAGTCATTATTTTTACTTTTCCAACACATTGCGTAATCTTCGTCACTATCATATTCATTACTATTTGGGCAGTGTCGTATGCCGTCGCATACCAAATCTTTGGATATACAAAGCAACGGCTCTATTCTGTAGAGAAGAGTCAATGAAATCAGTCAATGCATAACCGAATAGAGTAATTACCCAATTTTCAGGCAAGGATGTTTGTTCGGCTCTTGACATGCATCTCCTTTTCCGAGGACAGTCACCATCAACTTAGATGATATCGTTTGTCCATTATCTTCCCATACTATACGTAGTCGTCCTTGAAACAATTTTACTGGATCCTCTATCCCCGCACTACTGTCTTCCAATTGACAGGGGTCAACCTCCCATGATGGTATTAATGGATCCAACGAACTGAACTAGAATAAACAGAAAAAACAACCAATCAATAAGCTTTAGATATACAATACATAGATAGAAACATAGATTAAAACGTGACTATTTGTTTTGTATCTGTCATTAACTTTGATATCTGTCATTAACTTGATTTTAGTATAAAAATCACGTACTGGTAGTTGACGGGAATATCATTACAATATGCATATTAATTATAACGTGGACACATATTATATTGAAACTAAATCTTAAGACCACGTTTTACATATAAAGTTTTTGTCTCATTTCGCGAGTGGTTACATTAAACAATGCTGATGTACAATACATATGTAAATATGAATAAAAATTCAAGTAGTGATAGGACCGTGGGCTCAAAAAGATGCAAAAACGCCAAGAGATTAATTTCTCTAGGAACTGTTGCCGCCTTGGACATAATAACAAAGACAAGTTTATAGATTTTAAAATGCGGAGTGAAGCTTCAATTCATTCTGCTTATAATATGTGGTTTATTAAGCGTTCGGTTTCTAATTGTTAAAAAAGAAAAAAACGGGAACATTCTAAAAGTTTATTTTTATTTAAGTTAATTAATCAATGCTTGCCATTTACTTTTCAATGATCATTTTGACTATAACTATATTTTAAGAGGTCCATAAGAAGAGTCAAATTTTGAGTCACTTTCTCGATATCTAACTAATAATACTCTAATACTCTAAGGGCGTCAAATCGTAAGACCTAACCGTCCAATTCGCCGGTCCATAACGAAAGAAAAATTGCTTACCCAGTTCACTTTTCAATCGGTCCATTGATTCGCAGCTGTGTGGTATGAAGCCACGTGCTGCTGGAATAACAATTATGACGGTAACATTGGTTTCACGGTCATCTTCGAAAAAATACGGATTGGAAAAATAGGGTGATTCCACCGGACCATAAACCGCATTATTACAGTTCTTATACTGTGCTGTACTTGTAAGGTTTTAGACTAAGATCTTTGCGCAAAATTTGCTTCAAAATATGGGTTGAATAACAACTTTTTACAATATAAAAATTTCATGGATTATGTACGTTACATCAGTGGTGCTAGACGGATGCATTAAATTTAGTGGTAAGAGTAAGGGATCCGCGCCAACATTTTTCAAAAGTGTAAAATAACAACAATCGCTACAACGCTTATGGGCTCAGAAAAGAGAATGCGAATATTTAATACAAGCAACATTCTAGAAGCCCGATACATGATAGATTCGGAATCACCCCTGCATGACACCTTGTTTAAAATATTAGGAAATGTATCATCTGTTTTGTGGTATTCCAATTTGTATGCTTTAGCAAAAAAGTAGATTTGTGGGAGTATGATATGTTGAACCATCAAAATATGAATTGAAATCGTTTTTGACATACATATACATATGTACAATGTTTTATGAGTGTTTACAAGGAAGGAGGCAAAAAGCCTTGTGATAAACCACATGTAAATTTATTTTAGATTAGGCTTGGCCTTACTGAATGTTTAAACTTATTATTTCGTTTTTGATCGAGCGGAGCGTAGCGGAGCGAGAGCAATCACCCACTTTTTGGCCTAGCGCGTGCATGTACGGGGAATATAGTGGTCCGAAAACGATTTCGGACTAATCTTGTACGCACTAAATGTAGATATCGGCTATAACCACACATGTGTGCAGCATGTCATTCGATAGATCTAGGTCTGTAGATGAGCCATAAATTATCAAATGAAATTGTTTGATTGAAAAATAGTGAGAAATAACGAAGTAAAGTTTAGAAAAGTGCCATGCGGAGCGAGAGCAAGGTTGATAAAACAACAAATTTGCTCGCTCGATCAAAAATTTTCAGTAGCGGAGTTAAGCCCGCGCATACTGATCTGCCTAGTAATTTTATTTTTGTTTATGATGTTTTGGCTTATAGGTTTTGCTACTGTCGTGGCCCTGGTTAACAGATTAAATATAATTAGTACATTATTGCAAGTAGTGTATTCAGCCCTTCGATACGGAGCAAGCCTTTCAGGATTACTTACAATGCATATATTGTATTGAATAAGATTTTACATACCTACACATATACAAAAGAGAATTATGGTTAATTTTGTCAAACAATTGTTAACTTCTCACTCATCAAGCATATGTTATTTTTAATACGCTTTTATTAGTCACCTGGATGTTTGTTTGTTTGTTTGTAACTGACTCTTTGGGGTACGATTTTGCCATACTTCAAGTGATCAGATTTGGTTAAAACTTTGCACGCTTGTCAAAGGATGAGGACAATGAAATAATTCGATCAAAATATCCGATTATCTTGATTAGGTTCGCCAGGGTTCATGAATTTCTTTTGGGATCCTTTGCATGAGAGTAAGCGAGAAAGAGCTAGTGCGCGAACTACGCATGAGCGCAGTTCCAGACTTACTTTATGATTCCGGCTCTCAGCTCAGCAAAACGCAGCAGTGACTTTCTCAAGATAGTTGCGGTCTCAATTTGTTGGTTTCGTATACATTCATAAATGTACTGACAAATCTGATACGCATACTATTAAGTCAAGGGTTAGGTAACGTCGGTACAGTTTTACGGTCATCACAGAGGAAACCAACGCAACTCTGGGATCTCCGCGACGTATTTGTTGTTACGCACTCCCTTGATGAATGCAAAATCCATCGTTTAATGTATTATGAATGCATGCAAACTTAGCGGATAGTTTTTAGATGTGCACGAGGGCTATGAAGCCATTTACATATGTATGTATTTAAAATTCACCTAATCCAATATACTGGTGAGAAACGTACCGAGGGATAAATGGCAAGAGGGTGACTAAAAATATCATGTCGCTAGCGTCAACCTCAGGGAACCAGGCCCACCCTGTTGTATAAATGCCTTACCCTTCTATCGGACCTCTGGGGGAGTGGACCGTATATTTGTCCATTATTCGTGGGAACAGTATGGAAAACAAACAAATTAAAATTAACAAAACATAGAAGAGAAGGACATTGGAGAAAAGAAGACAACTCTAATTAAGAAGAACATCAAAACTCTCAAGCGAAAGAAGAAAAGAAGGCTCTATATGGAAAATTATAGAACCAAACAATCAGAACTAGCCAGAGAAGCTCGCTGTAAACGAGCGCGTCAGCATACAGCTGAAATTGTATATGCCGAAGACATTCCTTCAGTCCGTATTGATTTTGGTTCAGATGGTGATACAGTTCCCAGCAAAATACAGCCATGGAACTGTTGAGAGACGAATGTTGCTATTAATCCTGAGTTGGGCATCGACCGTTCACAAGATGCAAGGTTGTACGGTTGATCATGCAGTAATTTATTTAGGCTCACGACTGTTTGCTGTTGGACGGTATTCGAATTGAAGAGCTTGATTGCTCAAAATTAACCCCATGTAATAGTGAAGCATTAGATGGAATGGTTCGATTACGAAACAATCCATAAAACTTGTTCGCAAATACAGTTACACCACTATGTCCCGTTGTTTATACTGGCAACAAAGAAATCTTTGAATATGTTTTCTAAATCGAGATGCAACTGTTAACACGTCTGTACAATGTGCATACATATTAAAGACGGTTGTTTTATAGCAAATCGATCTAAAAAGCGAAAAATAAATTATAGTTTAAAAAAAAACTAAAAAACACGCTTTTAGAGATTATCAAACTAAAAAATAACAAATAATTCTTAGCATAAGAATGAAATTTCAGCCGAGAAAATTAATGTCACTGTTTTAAAAGCGTGCAGTACAGAAAATCACGTTATTCCTCTGTCGATAAATAAATGGATTAGGAGTGTTACATACTGTTGATATCACTCTTGGTATTCTGCAACTTATTCTCAAATTTTACCAAATTTGCTACGACCTTTTTAATCAACAATTTGCTAAGAGCCATTGAAGTCTCTAAAACTAAAAGTGTAAGCCAACTTGATTATATCTAAGACTAGAAGGTAAATTAGGCTAATGAAACCCTTCCCTTATGTGGGTGGATCAGCGACTCAACAATCACATCCCTTTGTACATAGCTTACTCAATCTTGCGTTAGCCATATCCATTGTGAAATGAGATGATACTGAACTTCAATTCATTGGGCCTGCTGATAAATATCATAAAGATAAAGATAAAGTGCATGAACCAGTTTGAAGTGCTCAGCATGTAATCTGTCTGCAAACTATTACATGGCTATTTTGATATGTTGTGAATGAACTACTCTACCTGACAACGAAAACTCTCAATCGTCGCGCATCCACTAATAGTTACCCATTTGGCTGCGTGTCCTTTTTCAAATTATATGGCATTATTATATGTATTTGTCTTATTCTTACGACATACTAATCGTTCTCTTCGTTTTTATCTCAAGATTCTCGTCTATTAGGTACAGCAAAGCTTTATTCGCATCTAATTTCGCTGTTGGTATCCTTTTGCATTCATTGCAACGATCCAAATGAATGGACCGAACTAGCAGTATCCGGATTTCGGGAAATTTTAGGACAACACACTTACCAAGGAATCTGACATTAGGATTATAAACGCGATCTAAAATCTATGGCCTCTGGTTAAAATAGTGCTCTATATTATGATCATACCAATGTACCGACATACGAGTATACGAGTATACTCTTTCTTATAAGGAAACCCTGAATAATTTAATTTACGCTTTGCAATGTGTTTTGTAGATTTGAACGACCTAAAATAACCTAGGGATTAATCACTCTCTGTAGTTGATGGAATAATGAAAAAAAACATAACTTGCATTCAATTAACAGTCAATATGAAAGATGAACTATTTATACCAGGTGTAGAGTATTGGCAATCGAGAAGCTTTTTCGCGGCCACAGATTGAATGAAACAAGGTTTACATGTATATTATAAATACAATACATATTACAATAAACGCATTATCACTTTCTAGGTTAAAGTTAGCATCAATAAATATAAAATATTGATTTGTAGATTGCAAACTACTTACTATTCTCAGCGGGCAAGCGCGTGTAATATTCAATTCGGCTAATGGTCCAGCATGGGCATTATGAAATGGCTTTCGAAGCTTTGGACGAATCAATCTCACAATAAAGCCGTAGGAATCAGGAGCACTAAGAATACGTATGCAGAGACCGTCGTTTGTCTGTCCTGATTTAAAATCTAATATAAGACTAGATTGTTTGCCATTACTCTCGATAAATCGCTCTGGACGATCCGTGCACATTGACTCAACCTTTGAATATGCGGAGTCGTTTATGTCTGAAAGTATATAATATGTATATAATGCGTAAGTATATTTGTTTTTACATATAATAGTTGTGTAAGAGACAAAATTGCAAAATAAACTTTAACGATTTTTTTTCAAAGTCTTCCAAAACTATTGGCACTATGGCCTACTCTTGATGTTATCATTTCCGTTATTCCCCACTACATTAATGAAACCCAGTCGATAGGAGTTTTCGTTAAGGCACTGTATTGATTTATAAAAAGATCATAAGTACATACTTACATTCATTTTAATTGAACATTTCTAAAAAATACTCAGTTATTTTATTCTTTTCGCATTATAAAACCATCGTTTTTCCGATAAACTTTTTCGATGCTTTTCAGACTTCTTCTATTTGCACGTGTTTCACTCACATAGAGTACATATAAATATATATGAGAATTGTTTAAGAACATATGGAGAGTTTTTTTTAATTTCACGAGCTAAGAGCATTCCATTCGATTTTCGGATTTTTTTTCCTAAAATACGTATGTTGGCATTGTCAGCTATTTTGGATATTTAGTTAGTTTTTCACAGATATAAAGGTTAAACATGTCTAGTGCTTGGCAATTTTTTTATATTAAAGGAAATGGATCAGAGAATCTGTGTTAAAATTTGTATGAAATATAAAATTGAGTGTCTTGAAATGTTGATTGGGGCAATTGGCGGATCTGCTCAGAACAAGAAAAATGTTTGTAAGTGGTACAATATCTTCACAGGAGACTGAGAAGGTGTTAATGACGATGTCCACCCTGGACGTCCTGCAAGAAAAAATTCCGTGAATTTTTTTTCAAATATTTCGGGCACTGAACGTGTGTCACCGAAGTTTGTTCCGAAGTGACTAAATTTCGACCAAAGGACCGTCGCATGTGCATTGTTCAGGAGCTGTTGAATGACGTCAATAGAGATCCAGATCTACTAAAAAAATAATCTCTAGTGACGAAACATGGGTATATGGTTATGACGTCGAAACTAAATCATCACAATGGAAGCGACCAGAAGACCGAAAAAAACACGCCAAGTTCGATCAAATGTAACCATTTTGCTCACCGTTTTCTTCGGTTACAATGGAGAACTTTGAAGTGGGAAAAATAGACATCAATGACGAAAGATCACTAGCCAAGATCTAGTTAACTTAATCCATTGGCACCCAAGAAAGTAGTTGATTAGACTAGATATTGACTAGATATACATTATAGTCCAAACTATAATCAGCGAGCCATATATCCCACTGCATTGCCAAGGGTATTTTAGGCAGTTGCCCGCTTTTTTGTTTTTTGGTGGAGGCTTTGCTTTGACCAAAGAAGCTTACTATCTAAGATTACTCCCAGGTACTTAGCTTCCTTGGATATCGGGATGGGAATATCTTTTAATACCAGCTGAGTCATGCCAGTATTTTTCCTCCTTCTCGTGAAGAGAATGGCATCAGGCTGAAGAGCGCCAAACTCGTGTGCCAATGATCGATCACATGCATAACAGAGAAAGTAACAATGTATCCTTAAGGCCCAACCATAATAGACTTACGTGGGCTTAAGCTTACGTCAAAACTGTACGAAAAGTTCACTCAAGTTTGAATGAAAAGTCAGGTTACTCATAATGAACTTTGACAAGCTTAAGAAAATGTCTACATTCAAATTTCTTACATTCGATTTGTGTTCTGATGTGTTTCGTAATGGAAAGTAAACTAAAATAATTAAAAAAATTAAAACTAACGCATCATGCACTTGAAGATTTAGTTGTTTTATTGGAAATAAGTGATATGCTAAAGAAAAAAGAAAAGAGAAGATCATCGCGATCAGATAGTGTGTGGATTTTATGAAGTTTCATTCCAAGCAATTAAAATTCTGACATTGGTCAATATATAAAAAATATACAAGAATGACCGCAACAACATACAATTTGCTGCCGAGTTTAATATCTTCTCATTTAGAAAAGATGTTATTCAAATACAGCGCATCTGTTTCACCGTATAGACACTTATTTTCCACTACCAAAATAATAAGTAATTCAATAAATATGTATTCCACATTTTTTCACTTTCCATTTTGCTTTATTCTACACTTCTAGGTGACCTGCTAAAATTCCGCGCGGAATGTCTTCTTTCAAGAAAATAAACTTAACGAAACTGAACTGAATTCCATTATGGTCATAGCGTACGATTTGCATGTAAGAAGACATTTCCGTATGCTGGCGTAAGCACGCGTAAGTCTATTATGGTTGAGCCTTTAGATTAAGCCAATAATCCAGAACATATGTGTGATCTCAGTTATGAGTTGTTCTCAAAGCTCTGAACTTCAAAATACTTACGAGTAAATTCCGCGAAGTGAATTTGTGAATTTTCCCGTGTTCGCCTCGGAATTTCAATAAGTTATCTCGATATTAATACTTGTAAAAGCCGTTTCCTTTCTTACCTAGTAATTAATAGTTTAATAGTTTAACCGCGCTGAAGCGAAAATTCAGATTTGAGTGCTGATGAGCTATTTCGGGTTGAAATTAACCTCAGTAAAAACACTGACCGGATGTCTTTTGGCCAAATCTTCCAAATCATCATTGAAAACCGGCAAGAATAGCGGTCCATTGAAATTCCAAATTCCTAGAAACCTTATAAAGATCAAGAGAGTAAGTGCTGCTATCCTAGCCGACGACATAACCTTATAGTAGTGCAACATCTTTTCAAAGTCCTTTATTAAACTTGTAGTAGCCATACTTTGTTTGAGCATATTACTAACTTCAACAAGCAGGAGAAAATTTCAAGGAAATATAGGACCAATACGTAGAGAAATCAATGAATGCTTAGAGCATTCAAAAAGGAGGCGTTTCTCTTCAACATGAACAAAATCATAATAAAAGTGATAAATAGCTGTGGTATATGACACAAATAGAAAAATGAACATCAAATGACCTTTTAAATTTGATTAAATTTGAAGTTACCGAAAGTCCCTCGAAACTACAGTTATTGCTCGTAGGCCTTGAGAAGCCACACCGCGCTGGAGACCATTCGTTCACTTTTCATAGCTTTCGGATACCTGGAATTCCGTTCAGCTGATTGGTTACAATGTTTCCGAGTGGCCCAAAATGGCGTCTATTGAGGAAAATTTTCAATATTGGGAAGAGGAAAAAGTCACAAGGACCTATTCCGACGAATACAATTGAGGAGCAAAAGGAATGTTTTTACTAGCCAAAAATTCGTTTATTGAAAATGCTATGTAACAACGCGCATTTTCGTGATGCAACACCCAGTTGTTCTTAATGTTTGGTCTCATACGCATGACCCGTTTGCGATGTCTTACAAGAAACTTTCGATAAATATTTGTGGATGACTCTCTGGCTATCAAAGAAGAAAATCGACATGATTTTGAGTTTTGACTTGCTATCTTGCTTTTTTGGGTTTTGGAAAGACTGGAGTGTACTATTCCATACGAGTACTCTGGCGCTAATTTTCTGTGTCATACTCAAACTCAACGTCACAAGTGATCAAACTTTCCGAAAATCATTTTGAATGAATTCAAAAATGTCAAGGAACCTTTCTCTCATGATGGAATTTTGTTCCTGGGAAAGGTTTTTTGGAAACATTTTTGAGCAGATTTTTCTCATCCCCATCAATGCTTAAAATTTGATGAACAGTGGTGTGATTTAAATTCAACTGTTCCCCAATCATTCTGCAGTATTTTTCGAACATCATCGATTCTTGAACTTACAGAACTTTTTTCCTTCCGATAATGACTTAAACCACCGAAAAACCTGGGCTTCTAACAAAAAAATGCTGAAGTTATGCAAAAGTTTCCGTTGCACTATGCCCAGGTCTGAAACAAAACCTCAAATATACCGTCGCTCCAAATTGATGTAATTTTGAAAACGCATTTGCCAAACGTATCTGACGAAAACGGTTGCAACATGATTTCTTTCCAAGTCTTGTGTTTTCAGTGTAACCACATTTACACACCTCGTATTTATATTCAGTTAATATGAAAATTCCGACCTTTCTTGACAAATTTCACCGGTTTGTGAGAACTTAACTATTACCCTTTAAAAGCATGATCAATGTTATAAAATATCCTAAATACTTTTTTCGCATCACGAAATTCCAAAGAAATTTTTATGGACAAGGCCAGTGCATTTTTATCTACATTTTTAAGACTTTCTAGATGCACATGGTATATATCCACGTACAATTTGTGCACTTAAAGAGCTAGTAAAATGTCAAAATTTGTTAATTTTTTTTATTTGCAAGTTGTTCGAGTCTCCCCTCACATACAAAATGCCGCATTGCACTGGGATAACAAACAATATCTTGCTTAATTTTAGGTCTCCTGTCCAAAAAATAAAAAAAAAAACAAAACCCTGAAATTTATGAAAGCTCTATGAAATAATGAAGCTATCACTGTATCTGGTGTTAGACTATTACCAACATTAGAAACATTTGCCACTCTGTATTGCTTATATGTGATCATGCGCACCTAGTCGGTAAAATTTCATGAATTCATTTATTTGCAAACATTAAACGTAAAACACCTCTGATACACATCCCCAACACTTCGATAGAAAAAAAAAAACATTCAACATTATGTCTTTCATTTTTCCTTTTCCTGTTATGTCCTCTTACGAGTAAAACGTCATCAAAGATTGAGCTAGTTTTAGTTAGTTATAAGTTTTATAATTTTTCTTAGCCTTAATTGTCCATTTTCTTTAACTATTACAATCTTAAGGCTGAAAGACGTACTATATACCATCTTGAGGTATTTTGTTTAGTAAGGTGTTTTTAGTTTAGTTATTGTATTAGTATATTAGTTAAGTTATTGTATTTAAGGTAGTTTTAAACATTTTTATAAGATAAGATAGATAACCAAAAACCACATAAAAATTAAATTTAAAAAAATTAGTTAAAATGGGTGCTATAAAAATGAAAGGCATCGAATGCATGGGAGCGAGTTCTCAGTTCTAGAATAGAAAGCAAAACTCCGGCCAACGGGGGAGAAGATATCGAGTACATTGAAGAGTATTTTGCAATTATCTATTCATATCTTCACCTTAAACATACATTTTAGATCCCTAGTAAGAAAAAACTTTATCTCAAAATTCAAATTCGTGTACTTGTATAATAAAATAACTAAGTCATTAATGAGATGATCCTGCCTTCTTTGATTTTACGGAAGACACCAAAAATACGTTTAATTATTTAAATAGAGCAAAAGTATTTGTTAAGCCTTTCTTTGAACAATCTAATGGCAGTTTATGGGCTAAATCTTACAAAGTCTTTTTAAAAAGCGCGGAAGGTTGTGATTACTTACTTTTTTTAAAAAATAAAGACTTCCAGTCTTTTCAATAAACAAACAAATATTGGCGTAACAACGAGAGCTGTGGTCCAAAAACCGGTAACTTTGTATTGTGGCTATAGATCAAGGAACTGTGATGTGACCAACGTAGACTAACAGCGAAAAGAAATGCAATAGACATGGGTCGTAAAAAACGCTCATTAGTAAGCATAAATAGGAAACCAGGATAGAGAACGTCATGGACTTCATCGATGATAACAATTTGCTTTTAGATCAAATAATATTTGATGACAAAAGCAAATTCAACCCGTCAAACAAGAAGGGAAGATTGTTATGGTAAGCCCCATAATGTCATGAGACAACCGAAACATTCCGCCTAAATCTCACTGAATATTTTTAGGTTCATTTAGAGTACAAAGTTCTCTAGCACTTTGTAATTATTTATAATCAGCTAAGCTATGTTCTAGTAGAAATATTGAGATTGTATAAAATACAACAACAAACCAGTTCTTATTATTATTATTATTCTCTTATTAAATCAGAACAAACAAATTATATAACCCTGCAGATACTTTTTATACGCTTTATAATTTGTTTTTGTTTTTCGTATATTTTAAATTAAATATTTAATTCCCTCGATATTTTTCTGACAAACTCGCCCAATCTATTCTGACAAGCAAAGGCTTCACTTACCATTTCTTCACACAGAAATCAATCAATTCAATGAGATTATCACTTCAGAAATTTCGAAGCATAGAATTGAAGATGGAATAAAAAACTTAGCTCATTGGATAAAAAAGCTTCTGAAATAAAGTAAAGATTGTAAAGAAAAAAGGGGGATTCCAATTTTGCATAATTTTGGTGATGTTTTCCATTCTGATACCAAATTTCTCAGACCTACATAGAATAACATAGAACATAGAAGAACAGAGTTTCTCACCACTTTGACAATGTTGTGACAAACTCCTTCAGTAAAGAAGCATCTGATGAAATTCAATCACAGAACTGCTATCTTTCTGTAGCCGAGTTTATAACTCGGATAGAAATCGCTGAAGTGTTGGATAGTTGCAACCGAAAAAAATTGTTGGATTTGATGAATTGAATTTTTTACTTTTCTAATCGAATTTAGCACTTTCTCAAAGAAAGTGAAAGACTCATTATTAACCCAGCAGTCCACTTAACGTGTGTGGAGTAAATTTTGGCTGGAAAACCAATGTGAAGTATCTGGGAGGTTAATTGGATTCAAAATTTACATTTATGGAGCATATTTCAAATACAATCAACAAGATAAGTATTGCTTTAAGATGCTTTACCCATTTATAAAGGGAAGTCAACGCTGAATAGATCCTTATACATATTATTGGATGGATATATTTTGTAAAGTGATATTTCAATTCATATTACTTTATGGTTGCAAAGTGTGGAAAGATATAAAATACATATCGATCATATGTATCTATCCACATTAAGTGGCAACCAATTTATATATTTTAATTTAATATAATTTACATATTTTAATTAAATTAAAATAAAGAAAACAAGTTAAAAGTAAACACTCAAAAAAAAAAAAACAACATTTTATTTTAAACAATATTTGTACATCATTTTTGAGCTTAAAAAAATAATGACGTCGTTGCATAAGTTGTTTGTATTTACTGTATGTACATACACAGGTTTGCGCTGATATTCTTTCTGAATGTACAGCTTGTACAGTGCGACAATTTTTATTTGAGCAGTTAAGTTAATCGCTCTCATTGCACCCTTATAAATAAGGACAAACTTTGGATACAAAACAGTAATTCAGCTGAATTTAATTAAAACAGGAATACACACAGCCAATGACGTTCCCATATACAATACATATATGCATAATAAGTACATGTGATATATGTACGTATAGCTACATGTTGCTCTAGTATGATTAAAAGGCAACTTTTTTGATGCAAAAGCGGGACGGGACAAAATGTACGGTTAACTCGCGTGGTTCCTAGAAAAGTGCAAACCAATATCTCCATTTGTGTTCCGGATACTCAGTGATTTATTAAATTCTAGCCGAACTGATTCAATCCAATTCAATGAGCATCGCTCGACAAATTGCCAATGAATAAATTCAACCGTTTTGCTCCATTGATACATGGCTATCAACGTGCGACCCCTTGATACTCCGCATAATTTAATAACATTAAATTATTGCCCAGAGAGCGCACACGCAAAGAGAAGGCCATAAGGCTTTCATCATAAATTCGTAATTGTCATTAAAGCAGGGCGGTGGGTGGGTGCTGTAAGACCGCGATATTTGTGACACTATCCGTTGACATGCAAACGTTTATTTTAAATTTAATTGATCAGGTTAAGGTTAACTTGCGTCGAGTAATAATGATGACAATGTATCTACTAATATAATAGATACACATATTTCAGTTACAGCAATCCATATGTAGGTACTGCTTGACTGGTTTCTATTTCATCATTTCTTTATGCAGTCTTGAAAATTTTTCAAAATATATCTATGATATACATATGTTTTTAAAATTCCGCGTGGATCGAATTTATACAACAGCTGCCGATTCATTAAAACTGGTTTTTCACATGGCCTGTTGGTTATGAAATGTTATTTGAACTATAACTTGTAAGAGTGCGGTATGGTTTATAAAAGATTTAGTCTGCTTGTACGTGATATTTTCAAAACCATCTTTTTAGAAGACAAAATCATTAAATCGTACATTTAGTTTAGTTAGGAGTTATGGTCAACGTTTGAACTACTATAATATAGTATTTAAATATAAAAGAAAAGAGAATTCTTTGATCTATGCATTAATTGTACGGCATTAACAAAAGGATTAATTTGGCTCCAGGATCATATTTAAACAATGAAGTAAGGTATTTTGAATCGATATGTAAATATATCATGGAAAGTAATTACTGCCTAAAAAACAAGGCAAATCAAGAAAGAAATATAAATGCAGTTTCATTAAAAGCATAAACAACAATCAACAAGTGAAACAGGTTAATTAACTTCATATGGGGCAAATGTCAGAGTTAATTAACAACTTGATTTGAACAACTGCTCGAAACTAGGTCAGACACGGATAGTTCTAGGCAATTTATCGTCAGACTTTATGTACTTTGCTTTCGAATCATCTAACTAATTATATGAGTACCCATAAAAGTGTAGCCAAGTTGTAAAAACTCAAAGTGGTAGGTTTTAACGTTAACATATATAAAAATATATATATGTATGTAGTCTTAGTCTCGTATAATGTACTCTAAATATTTGTTCTCACACGAAATTCTCTAGCGAAGGCAAACATCCGCTGGCAGTGAGATTGTATACATATATTTCACTTCATTAACCTCATTTATTCTGGAAAACAAACAGAAATAATATTGTACAAGTATATGACGTAAAACAATCTGTCGCTGCACATGACAAGTAGATAAGACCCACAGGTTATCCCGAAGTTGCAAATCAATGTCATGAGGTTCCATGAAAGACCATATAAAAATACAATAAAATTAAAAATTGTAAGTAACTCCAGAATCAAAAAAAAATTCTGAAAACTAAAAAAATACAATTTTTCTCTCGGTCTTTTTTTAAGATAAGCGTCGCCGCTTTGGGGGACCCCTAAAATATCTACTAGTTTTAAATAAAGGTATACACCCAGTTGTGTACATCAATCTATTTTACAAGGTCTACTGCAGTGTTTAGACACTTCTATATGAGGCATTTACTTGAGAGCCGTGTGCGTTGCGTGATATGTGGGCATGGGGGCGGAGCGGCAGACGTCGTTGACGGTTGTGTCTACTTCACGAATTTTTCAGATTAAATCTGATCAAAACTGAACACTAATATCCATACCTTACCATTAACAACATTTTTTTATTTGTATTCTTTTTTATTTTATTTACTTAGTGGTTCCCCGACGCGGCGACGCTTATATTAAAAATATTAATAAGGCCGAAAGAAAAAAATTATTTTTTTACTTTTTCATTTTTTTTTAAATTACTCGCGGACCCTAATTCGCATAGGAAACTAATTAAATTACATTTTTCTTTAGTATATATTATGCAACAACGCACGTTTTCAGTTTTGTTCTTTTATTCTGAATTAATTTTTTTTCTCATAGGGGTTTTGAATGTAGAAAGTGGTGCAAAATTAATCTTCCGATTTCGTTTTTAAATTACATTTTTACTAAACGCATAAATTACATAAAATTATTTTGAGTGATGGAAATCTTTATTTGGAGCTTTACAATTTGTTCCGTTAAGTGGAAAAGATAATATCCGTCAGTTGGCTGCCTTCAATGTTGATACGCGTGTTCCTGTTTTATCGCATTTTCCATGACTTTCCGCAAGGTTTCCGGTGATAACTGTTCGCATTTCTGTCGAATATTCTCCTTAACGGCTGCAATTGTACGATTGCCACCAGGAAACGCTTTTAGTCACAATATCCGTTGTGACTCGGGCTGTGTGTGCGGTTGCACCGTCGTGTTGGAACCACATGTTCACCAAGCCCCGCTTATCCAATCATTTCTGCCCAATCATTTCTCCCGCTAGTGAGAAACGTTGATGTAATGGCTCTTCTTGTATCACACGCTCATTTATATTGCCCAGAAATGATGTTTTTCGACACAAAATCGTCTTCTTCGGTGTTGAGATTAAGAATGGCTTGACAGTAATTCACACGCAATTGACGGTCAGCAGGCATTAAGTGATGCACTGCTTGTACTTGTGTGTACTTACAACATGTGTAAGTTTTTTACTAAAATTCGCCGAAGGGTGCCTAATTGCGTGGCCCGTCGTCTGGTTAATTTACCTTCGCTGTCAGCGACATCGGCAGCCACAGCCGCGATATTCTCGGTCGTGCTACCAATCTGGTGGCAGAGGGTCCCTGCATGGTTTCCTGTGGTTCCAGTTTGTTCGAAACGAGTAGCTAAGCGCCCAGTTGGCGCGACACGATTTGGAAATCGACGTCGACATTCACGTTAAGCTAACATCACCGAACGATTATTGATAAAAAAAATCGACACAATTATTCCACGCTCTTGCGAAGTACAGCACTCCATTGCTTATCTGTTTGAATAGTGCAGATAATGTCAAATGTCGAATATGATTGACATACGACGCCATTTGCAAAAGTTATAACGTCTTCCGATATGGTGAATAATTTTGCGCCACTTTGTATACTTACTATTTGTATGTTTTTTTTTTGTAATGTTGTGCTACAATAATGTATTTCATAACCGAGCCCAAACTTGATGAGCTTACTAATAGGCAATCCGGGATTTCGTATACAACTTTCGTCTGAAGTGTCCTGGGGTACGCATGTGACGTGGAAAGTTGGCTAGTTAATATATTAGTTTCTTAAAATGAATCGCATTTTGTTTTAATTCGCTGTTCTATACGAAAAAAAAGGAAAGATAATAATAAATAAATAAATAATAATGAATTGCACCTGCAATAAAAAAGTTGAACGAAGTGATGTTAAGTTGAGTGCTTTATATGCAAAAAACTCTTTCACGGAAACTGTGTTAATGTGTTACTGGTTGATGTAGAGTTAATGAAACGTAACAAAAAAAAAACTAGAGTACTTGTACAGCTTTGCGAAGAAGTTAATTTTCGGGAGATAGTATCTCCGTCCCCACGAATCATAAAAAAAAAGCTATGGAAAAACAAAACATTTATGAACTACAAAAAACAAGTGGAAATGTGACACTATAATCATTCTATAATGATTTCCTGGAATTTAAAAAAAATTAACTAAGACTTTATTTCTCTCATTAAGACCCTTCAAACTGAGAACTCTGAACTTAACCCTCTAGTTCCCAAGCGGGCCTCTAGACCGTCTGCACCTACACACATGTGTAAGTCACACAAATTCTTGTTTCCTATCCATGTTTACAACTGTTTATAGAAGAATTTTCAAACTTGCATACAGGCAAAAAAGTTTTCACTTGTATTGATGATGTTGAAGTTTCGCGAAAAACCGAGGAAATAATTGTTTTGTAATTTGTGACAACAAAAATAATAATAATAAAATACTTTCAGTGCTCGTAGTTCTGTTAAAAAATTACCGGTGAGTAGCTGTGAATACATATTTTTAGTAAATATATTTGTGTAAAGAAACGGAACGTTTCCCAAGTACCAAAATTGACTTAGAAGGTGGACGGTCTTCGGATGAAAAGTGTAAAAAAATGTCAACCGTTTTTTTGTTTTTTTTTTTTTTTGTTATTTACGGTTTCATTCCATATTTATTTGAAATTGTGTTTTTGTTTTACATTTATTCACGCATGAACTGTTGAAAAGTATACAGAATGCATGAGAATTGATGATTTTATGTAATCGTTCAATTATATTTTCTGCTGAAATTTAGCTTTTTGCATTTATTTAGGCATGGAAAGACGACAAATATACAAATTATCGTCGTTGTCTGACGAAGAAATACAAAAAATCATGGAAGCTCCTGACGATGAAGTCGATACAGATGGAGAGGTGGATGAAGAGAGAGATTTTGAAAACGATTATGATTTGAACGTCGAGCAAGATAGTGATTATATAGATGTGATTGATGAAGCATTAAATATGTCCAAGTCTACCTTAGCTACTGAAACAGTTGTAGGTACAAACATAAGAAAAGAGTCGTTCTGTGATATGCCTTCTTCGCCTGGTATTTGTTCTACTCCTACTGACTTTGAGCCTGCTGAACAAATATCGAACCAACAAGCGGTTATTGATGAAGGCGTGAATCACAATGGACAAGTGGTAGTGGAAGGCTCAGAAATTATTGTTGGATCTGTTCTTGATGATTTGATGAGTTGGATCTTGAGTTCAAGAAGATGTTTTGGAGACAGGAAAACCTGTTACTTAAAAAGTCTGCTTAAGCATTTCGTGATACGGAGTTAGGAGATGAGTTCAAGGCTCTCGATACTCCATACAAATGCTTCACTTATTTTTTAGACGATGTCATAGTTGAACATATTGCAAACATACAAACCTTTATGCGGCTCAAAAAAATATTACGACATCTTTCTCCGTGAATACCTTACAAATACGGCAATATATTGGGATCTTGTTTTTCATGTCAATTTATAGATATCCCAACGTTCGATCATACTGGAGCGAATATGCTTTTCAAGCTATACAAAACACAATGCCCAGAAATCGTTTTGACCAAATTCGGAGCAATCTGCATTTCAACGACAACAGCAAATTGCCCGAAAAATAGGTACCGGGACATGATCAGCTGTATAAAATTCGACCTATCATCCAGCATTTCAATAATACATTTAATTCAGTCCCAATGACGCAGCGCATTTGTGTGCATGAACAAATGTGTGGTACAAAGATGAGTACCTTTCTTCGACAATACATGCCGAACAAACCACACAAATGGGGCATCAAACTTTTTGTGTTGTCAGATTCTCAAGGATTTTGTTATAGCTTCGAAGTATATTGCGGTGCAGGTGACAATGTGTGCAGCCGAGTACACCTGATATAGGAGCTTCCTCGAATGTGGTCATTCACCTGTCGCAAATTGTTCCCGATTTCAAAAACCACATCATATACATCATTGCCATTACTTGTATATTTAAGATCTCGAGGTATTTATTCTTTGGGGATGATTCGGACAAACCGTATTCCTAACTGTAAGTAGCCCTCCGAAAGCGAACTCAAATCGAAAGAGCGCAGATATTCCACTGATTTTTGTAACTCTGCTTTTGGTGTCTGTTCGATTAGCTTTAACCTATGTAGGTGTACAGCCGTTTAAAGATCAAGAAAATGTACAACCAACAGTTTCAAGATATGAACGATCCAACAAGAAATATGTAGACGTCGAATACCCTAATATAATTCGGGAATATAATCGTCATATGGGTGGAGTAGACCTAATGGATGGGCTCATTGGTCGATATAAAATCCGTTTGAAGACACCAAAATACACAAATCGATTATTTTACCATCTACTCGACCTAGCTATGATAAATGCTTATATTTTGTTTAGGCGGATTAACAAATCAAATCCGCTTGACAAAAGTTATCAATTCAATTGATGAACTTCAGAGCGCATGTAACACATGTGCTGTGCACATTTCAGGAATCGGCATTGCACAAAACTCCTGGGCGTCCGCGCTTGGGTGTCTCTATGAAAACCGCATCAGGTCTACCTACTTTCTTACCGCCCACGGACGTGCGTCACGATGAAGTTGATCATTTTCCACAATTTTTGCCCCGCACTGCCAAATGGACATGCAAGCTTCCTGGCTGCACATCACAAACCCAAATAATGTGCAGAAAATGCAATATAAATCTTTGTTTCACGCAGCAGAAGGACTGCTTTTATGCTTTTCACCATAAATAAATTGATTATTCGAGAAATAATTTATATCATTATTTTCTTTCTGGTTCTTTTCCATAAAAATATAGAAAATAAATGAATATAACAACTAAATGTCCAGTGTTTTTCTTTTTTGACATAGGTTCCCAAGGCTGCCTCAAGGCAGCTTGCCTATCCCACCTCTTAAAATGCACGCCTATTCATTTTTACACTTTTCTATCATTTGATTCGAGTTTCTCTTTCCAACATTAGTCTCCACTAATTTTTTGAGGCTAAACAAAAATTTGGGAACTAGAGAGTTAAACATAAAGTGAATGCTTTGCAATAAAAATCGGTCCAGCACAATGGAAATATTTAATGTTCCAAATGTAGACAATATGAATACTTTGCAAGCGGCTTTAAAAGTGGTTCGTGATGGTATTGGACTTCAAATAGATGAAAGAGAACATTGTTACGTTAAAAAAATAAAGAAAAGGAAAAATATAACTGAGCGCGCTTCATAGTCTAATCTCTTCTACAACATTGTCGTTGTAAAACTAACTCGTCGATGTGTGAAGGAAGAGATCATGAAAGAGAAACGGAATAAGAAACTAAAAATTTTCACGAAGCTTTTCGGTGATCATTATGATGGTACGAAATTTACATCAACGACATCTTAACAACGACATCTCAAACACGTCAACTATTTAATGCGGCTAAAAACATAAATGTGACAAAGCAGTACAAATATATTTGGCTAAGGAATAATATAATTTTTTTGCGTAAGAAGGAAGGAGACGACCCTATCAAAGTGAAATGCTTTGATGATCTTAATAATTTGTAAAAGCTTCTTTATTTACTTTTTTCTTCGATATTACGAGTTCACAATACAAATTACGCAAAAAATTATAAAAACTCTGGCAGAGATAAACATACCTTATTTGTGCATCAAAATATTCGAAGCATGAGAAAAAAATTTAATTCTTTCTTAGCGCATATACATAAATGCTTTAAATTTAATATCTGATTTTATATGTTTAACTGAAGTATGGCTGTACGACCATGAATTATCCGAATATAGTATTCCTAGTTATGAAATGTACGGCAATTGTAATAATTCTTATTTGTAAAACAATCATACCATTGCGAAGTAGAAAATTTTAATTTAAGTGGCGCGGATATTGTAAAAATAATCTGTACTATATATGATAAAAGCTTTACGATCCTTTGTGTATATCGCTTGCATGATTACAGTTTGAGCAAAAATATCCTTATAGAACAAATGGGTGAGTTACTTAATGATGTTAAAATAACGAACTTAGTTATTATTGGCGATTTCAACCTTGATATCTTAACTGTTAACTATGAATCTGATAAATATTTATTTATGATGTCGTCTTATGGCTTAGAATCGTTTGTTAATGAGCTAATACGCATAACAGAAAAGTCGCAAACACGCATTGACCACATATTTGTAAGATTGTATAAGAACGTTGAATTAAGTCTCTCTAGTATCTACGGTATTGGACTATGAAATTACTGATCGCTGTATGGTCAATATACAAATAGTGAGTCCTAGTAATTTTGAAAAGTATATACCCTTTACGGTGAAACCCCAAATTAACTACTCAAAATTGGGAGATGATCTTAAATTTGAGCAGTGGGAGTTTGTGTGTCGCGAAAGTGATGCTTCTTCTACTAACGATACCTTCATGGACATTTTAAAAGAACGTATTTATAATTCCTACAATGTTATACCCAAATCACGAAGTATTTCCAAATTGAGACGATTTAGGCTTTGGATTGAAAAAAAACTGCTTAAAATGATATCAAGGAAAAATCAAATCAGCGAAAAATGCCGAAAACATCCTCAGAATTCAGGGCTTAATCGATATTATATTAAGTAGAGCCAGTCTGTGACTCAAGAAATTCGAATATATCGAGACAAATATTACACTGATAAATTATATTGGTGCAATTAAAGACGAATGGAAAGTGACTGACAGCATTCTTGATAAACAAAAAGATGCAGACACTATTTAGAAAATTTAAATAGGAAATCAAATAGTTCGTAGCTCGGTAGATATCGCACATAATTTTAATAAGTACTTTGTATCTGTTGCTGCAGCTACGAAATCCTGTCCCCCTCAAAGCAATTGTTCGTGTGAATTGTATTCAGATCTGGTTGCAGATGAATTTCAAATGAATAGTTTTGTACCTCTTTCGAAATATATAAAAGAATAATGTCACTTGATAATAAATGCTCAAGTACTTCTGATGGGTTAACCAACTGCCTTCTAAAAAAAAATGTTGCTGTTCTTACGTACATATATATTTAATATGAGTGTCAATTGTAGTACTTTCCTGCAAATTTCAAGTCTTCCTCTTTTTAAGAAAGAAAAAAGAAGCCTACTTGACAATTACAGACCAATTTCATTACTGCCCACATTTTCAAAGCTTTTTGAAAAAGCAATGAAATATCGGATCGCGACCAATTTGGATTTCGTGAGGGTAAGTCTACGGAAGATGCCATTTTAAAATTATGTAGCGAAATTTTGTAGCTGTTTTAATAATAACAAGATTACTATAGCCATATTTATTGATATGTCGAAGGCATTTGATATGGTCAACCACGAAATTCTTCTTGACAAACTTTATAAGCCCCGATTAAGAGATCAGTCTTACAATGGTTTGCTTCGCACTTCGGGAAGGTCTCAAAAACTGAAGGTTGATGAAGTTTTCAGCGATGAACGAACATTAGATATCGGTGTTCCTCAAGGTTCAGTTTTGGCTCCTACCTTTTTCCTAGTTTATATAAATTCCATTATCAAGCAAGACTTTACGAGTAATATGACAGCTTTTACGGATGACATGGCTTTCACATACACAAACAGCACGTTATTAGAATCGATGGTTAAGTTGCAGAAAGACTTGCAGCTTCTCAGAAACGGTTTGCAAAATACGAACTCGTTATACTCGTAAGAGACAAAACGAAGCTTATGTTTTGCATTCTTAAAAAATCAGATGCGATAGACTGTAATTTATTTTTTCATCCTTTTGTGTGCGAAAAACTATCTATGTATATCTACTCACTCTTGTGGTAGGCTTAATTACTGTCAAAAGGGTCGCTGTACATCTTATTGTTTCAAAATTGAAAGCGTCAATCATTTCAAGTACATATTTAGGTGTAATAATTGATCAATTGGAATTGGAAATACACGTTATCCGTTACTCGAAAAATGTACATATCTGCTGATACCATATTGTTCCAAAAAAATTGCTGGCGACTGTATTCTATGGCCTTGTTAACTCAAAAGTACAATACGGCATTTGTAGTTGGGGTGGAGCGTATTTCAATGTCCTGGATACACTGTTGATAGCACAGAAACATACTACATATGTATAAGAATTATTTGTGGTACAAACAGGTTAACTGCTAGTTGGCCATTGTAACTTAGTTTATGAATTGTAATAATTTATGGAATATAAATAAAGATATAATATATGTACATGTGTGTTTCGAGTGTTAGGTCTGAATTAGGTAAGGTCTTATGTTTGAAAGTAATGTACATAAATACCCATTTACATTACTTTCAAGAACCCTATCGCAGCTAACAAAAAGAGCTGATGACCCTGAAACGCCTAAACAGATCTTCGTTAATTGCAGCTAAGAACCATCTCAATCACGTTCTCTTTCAAACAAAAAAAAAATCATCACTATTTGGATGATTCGTTCAGGAGCCACAAACAGACACACAGGCACGTCCAACCTATAAACCCCTCTTTTTTGCGTGGGGGTTGAAAACTAATTTTCCATAGAATGTATTAAAAAACCGTTTAAATTTCAACGCAGAAGGGGCATACTAAATCCAATGTTGTGGATTTGTCAAAGGCGAAGTACCTTGCCTTCGGTACTTTCCTCAAAAACCAATCAATGTCCAATCTTGGTAACCTTGCATGATTTCCATTGACTCCAATGACCCTTTTCCAAAGCCTTTGTCAAGCAGAAAGCGAAATTTAACCTGCTACGCTCCAATATTTTATGTAAAAGGCGACGATCAACTTACGGTACAACTAAGTGGATTATAACTGAAAGGCGTAATCTTCAATTTAATATTATAGAACTTTTATCATCATTTTCTTTTGGCAATAAATTATTCGCTCTAATGTTTTCAGATTCAAAATAAGCTAATGAAACCAACGATGTGATTTACTAGAATATGAATCTCAATACTTCTCTTAACTATGTATCCTAGTTGTGAGGTAATTTCAACACATACTCTTGGAGAGTTGAAATATTTCGGGAGTGGTGATTTGACAACGACAACTATGTATCTCAGGTAAAATCATAAGCGAAACCGGCATCTTTATGCATCCTGCAAATCCAGAAACATCTGCCCTCGTGTTAACCAGCTTAAAATACAAAACATCATTTACTATCTACAATAAATTAATAAGAAAACGGACGTCCCAAGTACAAATTAAAAACAATACCAATACTAATCGAACCAAATAACACAACGTAATGAGTATCTTAAACCTGATAAAAAAATACATTCAAGAGCCTCTTTCTATGTACATATATTCTCATTAGAATAAGAGAACAGCAAATACATATGCACCCGCGTGGCAAGGTAACTTTTGACCCGCCTCGTAAAAGAACGGATACCTATACCCCAATGTAGTAACTGCCAAAGGTTTTTTGCAAGTTCAAAACCATTGACATTGACAATATAAGAGAGAACAAACGATATAAGTTCGATGTGTCTTCTGTGGAAGCAATCACACAGCAAATTACAAAGGCTGCGAAATTTTCAAGACACTAAAACTATTAACATTTCATCCTTAGAGAAATAGGGAAATCGCAACTGTACAACAACCCATAAATCCACAACCATTGTTAAGACGACAACTGGCCTTATATTATCAACAAAAACGTTTCATATGCAGAGGCCACAAAATCTATTCCTCAAACTTAAAAAATTCAAATTCGGACAAAAAAAACAAACCAATTCGCTGAAGCCTCACTTTCAATCGACATTTCATAACTCAGTCTCCAAATGACCTTACTGAACTAGCGACAAGGACACTAAAATACAACTGGACAACGTAAATTCTATACTATCCAATGTATGCTAAGGAAAATTAGATACAAACGAAATATTCGAAAACCATGGCAATCGAATCGATTTCCAAAACTAAAAACCAAATGAAATAAAATATTAAAAGAACTGGAGGGACTACTGGGTAATTTTGACTCTCTTTTCAAAATTATTCTCTTTGGAAACCCACAAAAAAACTTAACACCGACAGCTTCTCATAAACCACTAATATTTAACGAAAACAAAAATGGTCTAAGCCAATCGCAAAAAAAGCTACAACACTATGTACCTTCTTTATCAATTGCTTCACAAACGAAAGAGACAACAAACGTAGCGTATTGGGACCAATACTTTACTTAGTACGATCTACCTATTCCGACAGGGTGACACTCCATGCCAGCACTTTTGAGGACACAAACATTTTGTAAACCAACAAAGACGTAACGGATGCAAACAATAAATTCCAAAGCCATTTCAAATCACCATACCATCGTTCACTAAACGGGGAATCCAATTTAACTAAAAGAACATCATCCAGGCAATTTACCTCCTATAAAAATTAACGACAAAGCATAAAAACTAATGACCACCTCAAGTGCTTGGCTATGGTATTGACAGTAAATTAACATGGAATCAACACATTCTGGAAAAGAGATATCAAATAAAAGAATTTCGAAAATGCTAGGTTATCGGCAAATAACAAACTACTCACTTACAAGTCATGTTAAACCTATCTGGACATAGAGGATAGACTTGTTGGAAACTTTGAAAACCACACATATTCAAGTCATCCAGCGTACGCAAAACAGGATTGTCAATACGGAATGGTATGTACCAAACAAAGAAATTCACAAGGGCATCCACATAACAACTATCGCAGAAGAAATTATTGGTACAACACACCCGAAGTATTCTATAATATATGTAAACATACATAAGCTCCTAAAAGATAAACAAACACAAAAACAAAGGCTTAAACTCTACAGACCAACATACTCAGTTTAAAGACTGGGGACACCGCCTAAAATATATTAAACGGAAGGTATATGTATAAGAAAAAAAGTTATTCGGAGACATCAACAAGCGGCTCGGTGAACCAAACCGTTCAATGTCCTACATAGTAATTCAACTCATACGTGTAAAAACATTAACTTACTGTCAATTAAGAGACAGTCGTCGAATAAGTTGGAAATAAAAAATAAACAGACAAAATCAAGCATGTCACAGCCCGTGGAGAATTAGTGCCGAAGCTTCTCTCAATAACCTATTTTGTGTGTAATCCATTCTTTTTTTCATACTTTTTATAGCCGACTCCGAAATCAACCGATTTCGATGATAGTTGTTACGGGATTCGCACCGCGTGATATCGACGCGAACTCCGTTTTGAAAATCTCGGTTGAATTACACGAACGCATGAGATGTATGTACATACATATGTACATATCCTCAGAGGCGGATTTATATATAGGCAGACAAGGCAATTGCCTAGAGCGGCAGCTTCAGGAGGGCGGCAAATTTTCAAATTAAATTTTTTTTTTGTGCAAATAATAAATAAATAAAATGAATAAAATACATGTAATATGTAATTACATATATTTAAAAACCGCTTTTCATTTTTAATATTTTTTTTTTACCTACAAATATTTTTTCAAGTTGTATGTATATAATACTAGCTTTTGCCCGCGGCGTCGCTCGCGTTAAATTCGGGGTAACACGGTTCCCCTTTCCCGATTTAGAACACAGAAGAGAACTCGGAACAGAATGTTATTTTAATACGTTACTGTAGACAATATTATAAGTCTTTCCATTTGGGGATATAATGTAAAGATTCTGGGCATTGGACACGCGAACATGCTACATACAATTGTCCATGGGAAAAGCACGGCTTTTCTAAGTTCACCCCAGCCACCTTTAATGTTTGACCTTGCGCTTTGTTAATGGTCATAGCGAAACTAAGCTTAAGAGGAAATTGTAGCCTTTTAAACTGGAACGGGAGATCTGTAGGAATTATTGGGATTCGTGGTATCATTACATTTTCACCCTTTCCTACACCGGTTAAGATAGTGGCGCTAATGATATTGCGGCCAAGTTGTGTGACACGAAGTCTCGTCCCGTTACATAATCTCGGGCATCCAAATTTCGCATAAGCATGACTGGGACGCCTAGTTTTAATTGAAGCTTGTGTGAGGGTACACCTGACAGCTCAAGCGAATTTAGAAACTCTACGGGATATGATGTGCTCTGTTCTGTATCCATAACTGTGTCTATTGATAAATACTCTGAATTTATTTTGTTGACAACATCATTTTTAGGTGCTAAAATTGCTCTTTCACATAAATATTGATTTTCGTGGATATTGTTTTGTAAATCTGGGTCAACACTTGCAACTAATTCTGAATCACTGTGTACTAATTGACAAAAATCTTCCGTCAGTGTCACATAGCCCTCGGCATCAGTTTCTAACCGACCATCTCCTATTTTCAATAGTGTTTTGGCATAGTTGCCAGCATTTGTGTCATCATATAGATGCACTCTCATATTTGTAGTCAAACTGAACTTTCTTACGGTGGCCCATAGAGTGGACGACTTGAGACATGCTTTAATTTCGTCTGCAGGTGTCCCCTTCTGAATGACTGGTAACGTTTGGCGGAAATCACCAGCCAATAAAACCACCATCCCTCCCATAACATCGGTGCTGTTGCGCAAATCCTGGAGCGTTCGATTTAGTGCTTCTACCGCTTTTTTGTGCGCCATAGTACTTTCATCCCACACTAAGAGCTTGCACTGACGTAACATAGCACCCCGTGCGCTATTTTTACTAAAATTACAAATAGGCGAATCTTCCTGGGCGAGATTTAATGGTAATTTTAAAACAGAATGCGCAGTACGACCCCCGCTCAGTAACGTGGCGGCTATACCGGAGGAAGCTACGGCCACAGCAATGTAGTTATCTTTTCTTACTTGCGCCAGCAACAAATTTAGCAAAAAAGTTTTTCCTGTTCCTCATGGGGCATCAACAAAGAGTAGTGCGGTTTTGGTGATTGGAAAAACTCAATTAGAATAGGTGTTGCTCTATAGTGAAATAGTGACAGTCACAAAAACTGCTTATTGGCATTAAAAATGAGAGAAAATTCTATCAATTCCGTAAAAAAAGGATTAACTGATAAATTGGACAATGAAATAAATTATTGGAAAAATGTTCTTAAAAGGGTCGTAAGTGTAATAAAAAAATTATCATCTCGAGGACTTTCTTTTAGAGGCCACACAGAAAAATTTGGATGTATTCAGAGTGGAAATTACATTATGTCACTTGAACTTTTAGCTGAATACGATCCTATGATCCTTTTTTAGCTAAACACATTTCTCGTTACGGCAATCCAGGAAGTGGCCATACAAGCTATTTATCATCCACAATTTGCGATGAATTTATAAAATTAATGGCGAATCAAGTTACCGAAGTAATTCATAACGAATTAAGAGAATCAAAATATTTTTCGATAATCGTTGACTCCACTCCTGATTTATCACATATAGATCAACTTACGCTGGTTTTACGTTATGTAAAATTTAAAAGACGCAAATATTGACATAAAAAATTGTCGGGGTCAATCATACGATAATGCGAGTAATATGTCGGGAATTTACAATGGAGTTCAAGTGAAAATCAAAGAATCTTGCTCTTATGCTGAATACGTAGCTTGTTCGGCTCATTCGTTAAATTTGGTTGGGCAGCAGAAATTTGCGAAGAAAATTGTAAATTTTTCAAGAGCTGCATAATTTATTTTCTTTATCGACTAAAAGATACTTAAAATCAATGTGACATATTTAAAAAAGAAGAAGAAGAGAAACATTCTGAATGCATGACCAAAAGAAAAACTATGTCTGAAACTAGATGGTCTGCTCGTCATGATTCCTGCGAAAGTTTACTACAGTTGTGGGTCCCCGTATATGAAGCTCTTGAAATAATAAAAAACGATGAATGGGAAAAGCCAGTAGTAAAATGCCAAGCAAAAGGCCTTCAAACTCAATTAGAGCGCTTAGAAACAGCTTTCATGACTATTTTTTGGGAATTTTTACTACAAAGAATCAATGCTGTAAGTAAACACCTTCAAGGTGAAGATATTGACATTATTTCGGTTGTAGATTTATATGATAGCTTGATTAAGCTTGTTCAAGAAATTAGAAATGAAGATAATTTTGATAACTTTGAGAATCAGGCTTTAAAAATTTCTAAAATTAAAACGTATGAAAGTAATTTGAAACGCGAGAAAAAAAGAAGAAAGCAATTTGACGAGTCATCGACGCAAGAATACAAGTTTGAAGCAAGTTTTTCCCAAGAAAGATTAAATGCACTGTCACTCTTACATATAGAGAATGAAATAACGGAGGCTATAGATTTTGATAGTTTGATTGAAAAATTTGCTATAATGAAATGTAGAAAAAAGAAATTTTAAATATTAAAAAAGTTTTTGAAAATTTATATTTTTTGCATTCTTCTTTCTTAAAAATGTTTATATTTTTATCGAATTATTTATTTGCATGTGGGGAAGGGGGTGGTGTGGAAGAGGCGGCATTACTCCCTTTGCCTAGGGCGGCATCAAGTTAAATCCGCCTCTGAATATCCTAACACACAATAACATATTTTTACTTGCGAATCTTTCCATTAGGTGCTTCTATCGCTCTACATTTGCACCAATACTCGTAGGTGGCCTTGTAGTAAGACTTCAATGGAAGCCGGTAAAGCAGGCCATCCACCGCGATTTTTTTCAATAGGTACCACAAAATGTTATTGGAGGTATTCGCGAACAGATTCGATGTTCGACGTTTTGTTCGCGAGGAATAGAAATGTTTCTATCTTGGCTTTGTTTCTTCAAACCGTCAATGGATGGCAAGGTTTTCAGGAATAAATTCGACGAACAAATTCGTGGTGGATGGCCTGCTTAAGCAACATCAATGTTCCCTTTATATGTATACAGCTTAACACAACGGTTACGTAATGTACATATGTAAGTCCACCACACCACAGCTTTAATTTATAACACTTTTGAACAACATGCTAATTGTGTACGCAGACAATTTTTTTCCGCAAATGTATGTACATATGTATTAAACAACAAAGAAAGTTGAAAAGATATTTTCGGTTCGTATATGCATTATAATACTTTTCGTGCGATTGGACAGAATATGGAAGACTTCTCAGAAAAAAGCGAATTATATAATATAATACATAGCAAATCAAAACTACAAATTATTCAAGCAAAGAAATAAGGCCACTCTGGCTCAGGGTTAAATATGGCCCGCCTGATGAGACAACTTAAAGTGTGCTTAACTAATGAGTCCGCGGATCAAAACATATGTACATATGTATGTATGCATAAATAGGCACACGTGGAAGCTAAATTACGTTTTATAATCGGACATTGTCACCAATAAGAATTATCTTAGACTACATAAACTGGGGTTGATATAAACTGATAAGCGTTTGCGTTACAATTTGCATCCACGAATCACTTTCACCAGAAGCCTTGTATAAATAAGATTTTCAGGATTTTAAGATAGATCAGACTTATGCCAAAACAGCTGGACGATGAACAAAATGTTGGGCATACCGTTTGCCAAGCTGCACGAATGGACGGGGACACTTGGTTTTTATATTTCATTTTTCAAACAATGTTGCATTTTGATTGACAATCAGGTTTTGATTTTACTGAATAATAAAATATTACTTCTGCTACCAACTGGTTTTTAAGAACCATATTTTTGTTAAAGGTCGCAAATATACACTATTATGTTTATCAAAGAATTACGCAAATCTGTCAAAGCTCTCCTCAAGATAAGTGACTAAGTATGCCGAACCGGCATATTACTATATTGTGCTGCAATGTTTATCCATAATAGTCGAGAGTTTAGAAATTATATCCGTTAATTGTTCTGATCCGAAGTTGACCTTTGATAGGCTTTTCTGAAAAAAGCAAATTGATTAACTACATATATTGTAGGTACTTAGAGAATTATTTATAGTTATACATACATATGTATATGTATGATAATAGAATGAATGATTATACCACGTACGAGTGTTGGTAGCGAAAATGTATCACCAGTAACTCACTCTCCTAAAATGCATCACCATCAATAAGTTCACTTGTGTGAACAACAAAACGCACACAACATGAGTGAATGAGAGAAGCTTGACTTTGGCTTTCCGTGAGCTGTAACGCCATCTAAGAAGAAGAAGAACAAGTAAGAAACTGGGTAACTGGGTATTCATATATAATATATCAATCCAATTTACTCCTATATCTGAAGCTGATGACAACAAGAAATCAGTTTAGTTGGTGTAAAGATGCAATAACCAGTAAAAAAGAACCATGACCTGAAAGACAGAGTCCTGCTCCATTACTTCTGTCTTCGAAATGATATCGTTCATAGGCCAGGTTCAGTGACGATTTCCTGGCAAATAATGCCGTGTCCATTTCGACGGAGAATAGCCAGATGATCTTCGAGTCATTAAAGAAAAATAAATCCGCACAAATCGGCACTTCCCACCACTGGTTTTGGGATTTACACCATCCTGCTTAACAAATCACAGAATAAGGAATTTTATCCGATGCATTGGAAAATAGCGGTGGTGTAATCAATCCACAAGAAGGCGAATCCAATCGATATGGTTAGGTTTTTATTACAAGCTCAGCCGCCACTCTCAACTTTGATTTTTGTAAACCATTAAAAAGTTGGCTGTGAAAACTGCAAACCCAAACATTTGAAATTAACAATGGACCGCAACAGAGTACAGTGAATTAACCAATCGTTTTAGTATTAACGCAATCATTCAATGGCGTATGCGAACGATCTAATCGCGTAAAGATTAGGCTCATTCTCTTGCAGTGTCACTTCGAGCATTTCCCACTCGCCGTAAGACAGCCTTATGACTTTAAGTATATTAACGTACACGTGCTTGGTCCAAAGGGTTTGATGCCTTGAACCAAAAAAGAGGTTCGAATCCATACCACGAGAAGCAGCCCCACACCATTATATTACACCACTATGCTAAAAGGTCTTATAGCGAGGGTTCAGTTCAACATTTTTTGATCTTCTTACCCAAGATCGTTACCATTCATATTAATCTTTGATTCCTTAGAACCCATTATTTTACGCCACTTACGCCACTGGGTCATCGCAATTCAGATGCGCTTTCACGAACACTATTCGATTTCTTTTCTGTCTTTTTGTTAGCATAAGTACCTACCGCGAACTTCTTTCAAGGAGATTTTTTTCCATTAATCGCCTTCTTACCGTCCAAGATGAAATTGGAGCTCCTAATTCGCACTGAATTGCAGCAGCTGACTTGAATGGGTCTTGGCTTAAGAGATGTTTTATGTAATTGTGGTCTCTTGAAGTGGTTTTGCGCGGTCTGCTTGTTTTTCCTTCGTCGCCGTTGTATCCTTCGTCACTTAATTTATGAATAATGTTGCGTTTCTCTTCAGAGTAATGTTTTGCTTGGCCAAATTTTTATGTTTTCTTCGTTAACTCAAGCTAAGATTTTTGATCGAGCGGAGCGTAGCGGAGCGAGAGCAATCACCCACTTTTTGGCCTAGCGCGTGCATGTACGGGGAATATAGTGGTCCGAAAACGATTTCGGACTAATCTTGTACGCACTAAATGTAGATATCGGCTATAACCACACATGTGTGCAGCATGTCATTCGATAGATCTAGGTCTGTAGATGAGCCATAAATTATCAAATGAAATTGTTTGATTGAAAAATAGTGAGAAATAACGAAGTAAAGTTTAGAAAAGTGCCATGCGGAGCGAGAGCAAGGTTGATAAAACAACAAATTTGCTCGCTCGATCAAAAATTTTCAGTAGCGGAGTTAAGCCCGCGCATACTGATCTGCCTAGTAGATTTTATTTCGGTAGTAAGCCTAAAGTAAGAACCTAAGGCAGACCCCACAAGCGGACCAGTAGGAATGCAGTTAAGTGGGAAGGTTATGGTCCTACACTTCTGACCATAACGACGCCGGGATAAAAAGGAAAAGAAGAAGAAGAAGAAGAAGAAGAAGAAGAAGTAAGCCTAAAGTAAAATAGTTACAGTTTTATAAAAACTTATTCGACTTTTTCGGCTTTTAAAAAATACTGATCCTATTTTTTCTCTATTGTTCAACACGAGCGACAAAGATTTTCGAGTAACCGTTATCCACATGATCACTCGAACTTCTGCAAAGTTTGGGTATATTTAGAATACATGACGACATCTATCTAAGACAAGATGTCGCTATATGTAATAAAGAGAGAACGACATACAGATTGAAAACACTTGTAACAAAGGCGTGATCTTATTTTTCTATCCATAACTGTATATATTTCTGTATTTATGTACATGTTATAAATGAAAAAAAAAATGTTATAATGCTCAGTTATTTTAAACATAATTTTTCTAAGCTCTATTTGATCATTTATTTTTATCATTATAAGTTATTCATAAGGCAAGTTAACACGATCAGTTGCTCGCCCGCCGACGAAATTAGATCGGCGATATGCGTCGCGGATCATAGAAGTGCATGCGAAGCGAGAAGCGAATGCATACGCGCGAAGACAGAACTTTGTCACTCAGGTTCAAGGTTGCAGTGGGTTTCGTGGGAACTGCAATTCAGCAGTTTAGTATTAAGCCATGAAATTGTTTGTTAGAATAAGTTAGTTCAGTTCAGTTTGGGACGGGACTAAGACCGGTCATTCCGAAATAAAGGAAAAGTTTATAACGTAGTCTTGTGTTTGAACTTAGAGCCAGTGCCGGGCTCTTTAAAAATTTTATTTTAACTGGCGCCCGAGCAGGGGCCCTATGTCCCTTTGCAAATAAAAATATTTCAAGTAAAAAAGATACTGTTATTATATATGTATGTGCGTTGACAATAGCGGCAAGAACTGGATAAAAAGAAGATACAGTTATCATATACATACATATGTATGTGCGTTGACAATAGTGGGAAAAAAAACGATAAAAATCCAATTTAACTACGTAAAGTGACTAACGGTAAAAACAAATAGGAAACAATTAAATAAGATTGCGGCAGTGGCAAGGAAGTGCAGAAAGTACCCGAAGTTGCGGGCATGCAGAACTAACACCAGGCAAGGGATTCGAACCATGGGAGGCTGGCTTGCAGTAACATTATTATAAATATACCATTACATATACGTATATACATACACAAATGAAAACGTAATAATAAATTTGTTAAATAGAATTAAGTTATAGAATTTCATAAGTAACATAATGCCAAACATATTGGCCTGAAAAAATATATAAAACAATTTATGTCTAAGGGCCAACTGTCGCGAAAAAAGGGGCCGGTTAACCAGAACCTAAATCAAGTTCTATGTTTAAAGTGAAGTCACTCGTACCTTAGTAGGTCGCTGTGAATAATTTGCATTAACGACTAAAAGGGATCCATACGAGCCTTCCGGGTTAACTACCACGAAAGTTTAAAGGAGAGAGCCGCAGGCATCCAGGAATTGAAATTAAAAAGATAAAATTGAAATCAATAAGACCAATAAATAATCTTCGTTAGCGATGGACGAACTTAAGAATTCAGTTACTTAGCTAACTGGAGCCGTGAATACTGTCCTCGAGCAGCTCCGAGGTATGGAAGGTCGAATTGGGAGGATCGAGCAAGTCAATCCTCACGAAGCCATCAAAACTGTCACGAGCCAGTTGGCAAACATCGCAAACCGCCTTACGACTATTGAACAAAACAGCTCGGCGGGTATTCCTACGCCAACGGTAGAATACGCGGAGCAGCCTTGTGGGCCAACTTCCGAGCAAGACCTTAAGGACATTGCCAAGCTCCCCTATTCGGTCAAAGAACTCCAAGTGTTTGATGGTAACCCAGTACACTATGTGTCCTGGATCCGCAGTGTGAAAACCGTCTTGAAGAACTACCAAATAGTTCGTACTAAGCCAATCTATCGTGCCATACTGCAGCACATTCGTTAAAAAATCAGAGGCAAGGCAGATTCGACACTGGTCTCATATGTATAATATATTTGATAACGAGTGGTCGGAGATAAAAAGGTGCTTTCGCTGCATTATGCCGATAAGCGCGATTAATTAATAAGATCAGGGCTGAGATCTATTCTGCCGAAACAATGAATGCGTTGGTGGAAACCTATCGAAACCGTGCATTGGATGTATCGTGCGTGGGTTAAATGGGGACCTCTCAAATCTGCTAATAATTCAGAAACCAAAAAACCTGCCTGAACCGTACTCAATTTGCTTGGAGATGCAGAATTTCAACTTCAGAAACCATTCGGTGCATGTTAAAGCACCAAACACGATAGCTTCCCCAATTAACCATAATTGTAAGGTAGGTAACGGTGCCAATGAGGAACCCGCGGAGGAAAATTTTATGACAGGAGCCTCGTTTCCAGCGTACCATACATAGAGTATGTTACGCGGGACGGGGGCATTCTGAAATTCTTAGTGGACACCGGGGCTAATAAAAATGTTATAAGACCAAACCTAGTCGCACGCCCCGTCCCCGTCCAGAATCCTTTCGACGTTAGTAGTCCGGCAGGAAGGATCAGAGTTGAAAGTAAAATTTGCGGAAAATTCTTCAAACACTTGGGCTGCGATCTAACAGTCACATTTTTCGTCCTCCCTAACCTAAGATCATTCGACGGGATTATCGGCGATGACACTCTTAGGCAATTAAAAGCGGTTATAGATAGATAAAAAAAACGAGTTAACCATTGAATCCGATAAAACTATAAAGCTCAAAAACCGACCTTCGAAAATGGTTAACCAAATACTAAATTTCGATAAGAACGCTTCATTATCTGCGAGGTAGAAATTAGAACTTCTTTGCATGAAATTTAAAAGTATTTGCTGGCCCGTCGGCCATGAAAGGGTCTACGGGTCTGCCCAATGTTAGGGCAGAAATTCGGACAAGCACAAGCGAATCAATTTACGTTAATAGCTACCCATACCCAGCCTGCATGAGGCAAGAAGTCGACAACCAAATCAGCGAACTTCTGGCGGAAAACATCCGTCCTTCCAGGAGCCCATAGCAAACGATTACACGCAGTAACGATCCCAGACACCTATCCTATACCAGACATAAACAGTACGCTTTCGAGTCTTGGAGATGCAAAATTCTTCACCACACTCGACCTTACTTCAGTATTTCACCAGATTCTTATGAGCGAAAAGGATATACCCAAAACGGCTTTCTCAACAACGAACGGAAAGTATGAGTACTTAAGGCTACCGTTCGGCCTCAAAAACGCGCCTGCTATCTTCCAGAGGATGATAGATGATGTTCTCAAAGAACTGATTGGCAAGATTTGCTATGTTTATATCGATGATATAATTATCTATAGTAAGTCGGAAACCGATCACTTCAAATCAATGATGCCGGGTTGAAGATCAATCTTGAGAAAACCCACTTCATGGCCACCAGCTGGAATTTCTGGGCTACCTGAGGGCATTCTTCCGGATCCGAACAAGGTTTGTGCTATTGAAAGAATCCTCGCTCCAAGGAACCTTAAAGACTTGAAGAGTTTTTTGGGTCTGACTTCTTACTACCGGAAATTCATTCGCGACAACGCTAAGGTAGCGAATCCTCTGACGAACATCACTCGTGGTGATTTCGCGCAAGTACGGGCAGGTCAATCAAAGTCAGTTCCCATCAATCTCGACAGCGAAACACTGAAGGCATTCGAACATTTGAAGGAATTGCTTACCTCTGCAGAGGTGTTGGCATTTCCGGACTTTGAAAAGACCTTTAATTTAATCACGGATGTTTCAGACTATGCAATCGGAGCTGTCCTATCGCAAGGAGAGCATGGCAAAGAGAGACCAGTCGCATACATTTCTCGCTCTCTAAATCGTGCGGAGGAGAATTATGCGACGAATGAAAAGGAGATGCTTGCCATAGTCTGGGCGTTGGATAATCTGAGAAATTACCTATACGGAGCAAAGAAAATTAGAATTTACACAGATCACCCTCTTGACCTTTGCGTTAAGCAACCGAAACCACAATGCGAAACTTATGCGGTGGAAAGCGAGAATCGAGGAGTACAACTACGAACTGATTTATACTCCTGGTAAATCAAATTCTATGGCCGATGCTCTTTCGCGACTCAAAACAGAAGTCAGCCATCTGTCAAGTGAGGGTACAAAATCCGCCGAGGAAGTGTCTTCAGAAACATTGAAAACTGTCCATCGCGAACCAATACAGCTGAGGGCCTCTGCGAGATCTCCGACAGCGAAACGGCATCCTGTACGGCGCATAGTGCTAGCCAAGACAACTCCGACTTAATACCGCATGTGCAAGCTCCAATCAACGTATTTAGAAACCAGCTGGTATCCAGGATTGGCATCGATCTGCCTTCCCATGAAGAACCGCATCCGGGCTACCATCGCCACTACATCTCTGCCACAACCCTGGATGAAGATAATCTGGTAAGAATACTGAAGGAAGGCCTTAACCCAAATGTGGTAAATGGATTCCAGGATACTTCTTCGGTGTGTTACAAAGGGTCTATCTGAAGTATTTGGAAGAAATACAAAATCAGACGTTGCGAATGAGAACCGTAGGCTGTTAATTATAGAGAGGGAGCATAGAAGAGCTCATCAGGCTGCTAGAGAAAATAAAGAGCAAATACTCCAACAGTTTTATTTACCACACATGATGGCCCAAATAAAAAAATGTACAGCTTCATGCGAAATCTGCAACACTAGTAAAATCCAAAACGAGAAATTCCTAACTGTAATTGACAAATTCTCCAAATTTTCAAAATTTTTCCACATCCAAGACAAGTCCGCTATTTATATTAGGTCTAAACTAATAAAAATTCTACATTATTGTACGGTCCCCCAAATCCTGGTCACGGACAACGAAAGGGGATTTTTAAGCCCAATTGTTCTCAATGTCATCAAAACTCTGGGAATCAAAATCTATCTATCTGACCCCCAGCTATAAAAGCAAAGTTAACGGCCAAATAGAGAGAGTCCATTCTACCATACTAAAAATCTATAGATGTCTAAAGGTCGAAAATCCCGACTTCGGGGTTAAGGAACTCATTCATGTGGCCGTAGACAGATACAACAACACCTTCTATTCCGTTATCAAACGAAAACCGGTAGACATATTTTTTAATAGGTCCCAACGAATCAATTATCGGAATCTATTGAACAACCGGTCGAAAGTCAATAAAGATCTCAGAGGTATTATAGAGCGCAACATGGAGGCTAGGCAGGCGAGGTTGAACCTGAAAAGAACTGCGCCCAGAAAGTATCAGAAGGGAGATGTGGTGTATGCCGCATAAAGGGCAAGAATAAAGCACTGTATAGAAGAGAAATTGTCGCAAAGGACAATCGCGTAACCATAACGACAGCGAGTGGGAAGAAAGTCCACAAATCCCATTTAAAAAATCTTAGTAAAAATCGTCAGGAACACAGCGCTGATCAAATATAGCAAAAATACAAAAATAAAAAGAAAAAAAAAAATGGAAATTATGAAATTACGTTAAGTTGTAACTACCTAACCTAAGAATAACATTGTAACCTTTGATTGAACAATATTAATAAATAATTAAATTGTGTTGCAGTATAGCTTTTTCAGTTCCCGTGCATCCCCTGCACATTTTTACATACAAATCGCCAATCGTGACGATTAAAGAAAGCGACGCCTGGGTGACAAATGGCTTATTAGTCATGACGAGACGTACGGACTAAACGGTAACTGCCTCCACATAGGGAACACATCTGTCTGTGAGGAGAGCGTAGTGAAAAGGCTACCGGAAGACACTTGCTTACCTAGAATCCTCAAGGGCGGCGCTGCGTCATGTGACTTCAAAACTACTAACGAAGAAGTCGTTGAATTAGTTGGGGAAAGCATAGTCGTTGTCACGAACTTTAAAGGCACACTTTTAAATAAAAATTCATCTATTCCCTTAGAAGGTACCTTCCGGTAAATAAAAATTCATCTATTCCCTTAGAAGGTACCTTCCGGATTCAGTTGGATAACGACACGATACACATCAAAGACAGAACTTACTCAAGCAGAGCTGTTACCGGTCTACAAGCTATTCCCTCTGCCCTGGCCAACGTAACGAGCAGGAAAATTAAACCCAACCCGGAGCACCTACACGACATCAGCGTCAAGAACATAGAACGTATCAGAGTGTTAAAAGAGAATCTAAATTTCTCTATCATTACATAAGTCCTTACAGTCGCAGTTACAGCTGCTACAATTTGCCTGCTTTGGAAAAAGATGTATGGAAAAGTCAACATCCAAGAGCTTCGCCTGTCCTTCCGTCGGAAGCGAATCCCTCGACCTGTTCAACGCACCCAAGGGAAGGTTCAACAACCTGGCGATAACATAGGAGGTCATGCCTGTTCGGCCGTTGATCTGCGGGACGCAGATATTTAAAAGGGGGGCAGTTAACACGATCAGTCGCTCGCCCGCCGACGAAATTAGATCGGCGATATGCGTCGCGGATCATAGAAGTGCATGCGAAGCGAGAAGCGAATGCATACGCGCGGAGACAGAACTTTGTCACTCAGGTTCAAGGTTGCAGTGGGTTTCGTGGGAACTGCAATTCAGAAGTTTAGTATTAAGTCATGAAATTATTTGTTAGAATAAGTTAGTTCAGTTCACTTTGGGACGGGACTAAGACCGATTGTACCGAAATAAAGGAAAAGTTTATAACGTAATCTTGTGTTTGAACTTAGAGCCAGTGGCAGGCTCTTTAAAAATTTTATTTTTTATTTTAAAAGGACCAAGAGTCCTTAACTGGCATAAACTTAAGTTGTTCTGTTTACTTTGGGATGTACATACAAGACCAGTAAGGTATTTTAAAGTTAGTTAAGATAGTTTTAAACATATTTTTAAATGAATTAAAAAAAAAAGTTTCAAACCTTAGTCAGGTTAGTGGCGTCTTAAACCACATGGGTAGACAACTAGACCTCATATTCACAACTGATCCCCTCAAATCTTCTGTTTCACTTTGTCCCTTTTTCCTTTCAATTATCGATAACTTCCAACCTCCCCTCCTTCTTTCCTTTCTTCAGCATTCTCCATTACAGAACAATTCTCCTACAGTTCTGGCCTCTCACGATTTCCACAAAGCAAATTTTCACCAAATCAATGAATACCTTAAAAAACAAAAAACTCCTCTCAATTTTGATAACCTAACCGTAAATGATGCAATATCCATATTCTACAGAGAAATGTTTAATTCCATGTTTCTTTACGTTGTACCCAACGCTAAACTTTGTCCACCTTCCTAAGAAACAAAAGAAATAAGCAGTGAACAATCTATCAACGCTATTTAACTGAAAAGCACGCCAATCTTATAAGTGATCCTAAGTCTTTCTTTAAATTTATTAACTACAAAAGAAAATCTGATGGCTACCCTATCTCACTCTCCTTACATGATGAAACCTCAAATGACGCCAACTTGTCCGCCACTTTTTTTAAATAATCTTTCGCCGACGACTCCTTTTTTCCAGACTTCGATTATTTACCAAATTTCTCTCTTAGCTATACATATATGTATGTATATTATTCCATTTCAAAAACTAGAGTCAATGCATAAATGTATAATTGTTTTTCGATTTTTTAAAAACTGGTTTGTAGATATATTCTGTAAGTCAATCCTCGCCTCGTTTATTATAAATGTAATATTAGTTCCTGACACTGACTCCTAAAAAGCGCATATTCCCCGCATAAGCTGTTAATGACGGTGGTGCCATTCGGCAAATTTCTGACCGATAAGTATTCTTTCGAATATCAGCAAGGTATTCGAAAAAGTGATATATAGAGCTCTGATCAAGTGGGTTTAGGACACAAAATATAATCCCGGTTAACTAATTTGGTTATAGAGCAAGGTACGAAACGCTGCTTCTAAGCTCGTTTTGGGTATCCAAAAGAGCAAATGCAAACGCCTATTAACAGCTGCTTGTTGGATTGACTTGGAAAAAGTCTTTTAAACCATAGCGCTAAAGAGACTTTTCTATATCACTTTTTCTTTCTTCGACATGCTTGATGACAAGCTTCCCGGTAGACGATTCATGGTTTAAAACTGCAATGGAACTTCTTTAGAAGTGTTCACAACAGCGAGCAATAAGTTCGCCGATCTTATTCAATAATTCGAAAGTGATCTAGGCCCTCTTCGTCATGTAGTCGTGCACGTAATCGACTTGGTTGCGTATCATATCTAAAAATCGAAACCAGTGCAAGTAAACTGTAGCGTGACCTTAACACAATTCAGCGGCATTGCGACGACTGGCAATTGAAAAGAAATTATTAGAGGTCGGAAACCATCCAATTTAGAACGCTATTGTCTAGGGTCACTAGGAATCCTAGAAATAACTGGCGAAAATCTTAAGCTCGAAGCGTTGCGGAACTTTAATCGAGCAATAGCTACTCGTAATATTTTACACCTGGAACGTTAATGCCAGACCTTTTGGTGGTTAGCCAACAAGACTCGATCGTAGGCTTTTGCCCCGGGATAAATCGTGGCCGACTTAGTTTAAGGTAAATTTAGGTAAATTAAGGTAAATTTAAGAAATAAACATCCTAAAGATGATAAAAAGGAATAGCCTTCCAAGCTAGTTAGAATACATAAGTGAATTAAGTCATTTCTTTTTCAACAATAAGTGAAAATAATTAAAAAAAAAAAAAGAAAAAAAAAAAACCTAAAAGTTTCAAGGTTGTTCTATGTCGAAATAAATTATATCAATAATACATATCAGAAACCTCAACGAACACAAAAGGGAGAATCCAAACCCACATTTGCTGGTTTTAACACCTTTAAAGAAAAAGTGTTTAGGCTGTAGAACCTGCGATGCTGACAGCTGAGATTAAACAGCCCCAAAGCTATTCTAAGAGGCTTATATTTACATATATAGCATAGTTATATATAGTTCCACTTTAAAAATTACGATGATCAATATCCTAGAACCTAGAGGTCGATGCAAAATTAGAAGAATGTCAAACAGAATAAAGAAAAAAAGTCGTCGAAATCAATGAAAACTGATTTCTTACTAATCAAGCAAATGCGCTTATATGTATGAATATGATTATAAAAAAGTTGAAAAAAAAAGAAATCAATAGGTCTAAAGTTTGAGAGAGAATTGAAATTGTGGACACGTGAATACAATAAGAGTGAAAATCAGTACACATCACGTTCTTATTGGTATGAAGCCAACTGCCTCGAAATGGATTGGTGTGATTTTACAAAGCTTTTTAATTCCCATATGCAATACAATGAAAGACCAATGTGTTTTTTATTTCTAACTAACACGTTCAAATTTTATAAGCTCTCAGTTTCTACGGTTTTCCACAATATTAAAGGAAGTTGTCACTGACAACGTCACATTTCTTCTCAGCACACACCGTGATTTAGAAGGAAATATGTATAAACCACAACATAAAGGTTGTAAGAAAAAAAACAAGCAGTTGTAAAGACAAAAATGTGTTCACCAAGCCGCTAAAGATGTGTACACTATTCATCAACTTCGCTCAAACGGAAACGAAGTCGTTCAAGAGAAACCCATCATAAAAACGATTCAGGCAAGAACTTTTTTTTTATTTTGAAGTGATAGTCTGACAATCCGTAGATCATACACGCTGACACATACATATATTGAGAGTGTACCTGAGCGTGTATGCACTATCACGGTATATCCAACATTATGTAAAAAAAATATATCATTGGATAACATAAAAGTAAAAGCAAGAAACCGCTCAAAGACACGGAGTGTCCTATGCATATCTTTTTCGTAGCATATTTTTTCGTTAATTTAAGCCACAAGTTGTTATGTTGATTTAAAAAAAACAGCTCGAGCCGGAATTAGCTTACTTCTTACTGGACGTATCTATTTTTTCATGTACAATTATGATTAATCCAAACTGGTTCCACCTCGCAACATGGAACATGGTTGGAATTCCAATAATAAATATTTACCACATTTGGTCAGAATGCAAAACAACTCCAAGCCACGGCTCTGTATTCTCATCTGAAAGGCTAAAGGCCCGACCATAATAGGCAGGAGCAAGCATATGCAAGCAGAGGGGAATGTCTTCTTACATGCAAAGCATATGATATGCCCACAATGGGAATATACGAGGTTTCGTTAAATGTTCGTTAACTGATGCGAGCAGACGAATGGTCTTCCGGACGGAATTTTTGACAAGTGATATTTGAGGTTAGGAAAGAGAAAAAAGATAAAAATAAATATCAAGTACGGGTTTGTTAACAAGTTTATTTCAATTGTGTAGGACAATAAGTGCCTCTATGATAAAGCAGATGTTTTTTTTTCAACAAAAAGGAAAAAGCCAAAGCCACACCGAAAATAAACAAATCAAATGAAAACAATTTGACAGTTCCTTTCCTTCTGCTTGCATCTGTTCATTGTGGGTATCTTGATTTTTCGTTGAAACAGAGGGGAGATTTTCATTCGGTTCTGACATAAGCTTCTGCTTGCTTCTGCATATTATGGTTAGCCCTTAAGTTAGCCACGACAGCGATAGACACACAAAGACCAAGAGAGAAAAAAAACTTTTCTCTTTTATAATTTAGAATTTTCTCATTTGGATAATTACGGTTGATGTTCCACGAACGGTACTTACTTGGATACATGGGGCTGCAGTGTGCAACGCATAAAATTAACAGAGCCCAGCAAGCGATCGTTAACCCAACATAGTGGGTATCCATATTGATGTCGTTGTAGGCGATGTTGGGAAACTGTGCTGGAAATAAATTGTCGTATCGACAATCTATTTACCGTCTTATGGTACAAATAATAAAATACAAAAACAAAAAAAAGAGCTAACAATGCGTTATCTCGGAATGCCCGGATTGAACTTAACACTCGTGGCAATTGCACAACAACAGGCAATGATTGCCGAATAAACAGATGGAAAAGATGGAAATGCAAAACAGCTGCTGATTCTGACTGACGTTGAAACAATCATACTGACACTGAAGCACTCACTGTCTAACGTGCATTTTCCCGGGGTACAAGAGGTAGATTGGTTTTTTGCACCTTTATTTTCGGAAGCCCGAAATGTTAATTTTTTTGGTTTTTGATCTTTAATCTGCAAACAAAACTTGCGACAACCGGATTCAACCAAAAAACGAAATACAAATGTAAAATATGTTACTACTTTAAGCGAATATCTTAGGATTTGATCATGCAGACTGCGATAGCAGCAGTTTTGGTGCTGTTCGTCGTTACTCCAACTTGCGTGCGGTTCAAATTCATACTGATCTCTCTTGATGTCAGTTGGTGGTGCTCTGCCCAAGCCTCACCTATTGTCCCTTGGGGGGGATGTGAGGCTGTCTGGGAAGAGTGTGGAGCTTTTCTAGATTTCTCTTTCATCGAACGTTAAAGTATGGAGCTATTTGTTTGTTTTTTTCAGTGATCTCGAGATGAGTCACGTTATGTGGTCGATTGTTAATTTGGTTTTTGGATTCAATCTGGGCTCAAGTCGCGTCTCTCCGTCAATGTGAATTAGTAACTAATTGATGCCGAAGTAATAAAATTAAATTTGGCTAATTAAATAAACAAAATACAGGTTTTTGTTTTGTTGTTTTGTTATTGTAGCACGTGAGCACGTATTACGTACATATACTTATATGATATTTGTTCTGAGTGAATTTTGTAGAAAAAAATTAATGAGGACTTGTTTGAGAAAGGGTTTGATTTTTTGCTTATGATATTTTTAACCCAATTAATTTGCTGCTCGCATTGATACTACGTTTATCGATTAATACTGTAATCAACAGTGACACTCAACTCATTTCGTTATTGTCTCATTCATTAGTGGTTTGAAAACAAATTGATATGCGTTTGTCTTGCCATCATCGTACTTGCAATGGTTGTAATTTTTATTCGACAGCTTAATGTTTAAATAATCTCCCAGAATTTGCCACTTTAATAGGAAAATTCAGTTTCTCATGTGGTAAGAACAACACATCTTTAGACGTTTGCTATAAAACTATAAACTCGGCAAGCGCTGTATAAAAATGCATACGCCTGAATCAAATCAATAACAAGAACAGTTATACATTATTAAGAATTGATTTAACTACCTATAATAAATAAATAAAAGTATTACAAAAAGGCATAAAAGTCTCGGCTCACAACTTTGAGATCCAAGCTCGTACAGGAGTGCCTATTCAAAACTTTAAATCAATATCAATAAGAACGCCTGCAAACAAAATTTCAATTACTGAGAAAACACAGACAGATCAAAAACCGGGATAAACGTGAATGGTCAAAAACATGTCAATGCGGATATACCCACTGGAGATATAGACCTCAACAAAAGTATTTTTCGCATACCGGATATTGGCATTCTTAAGTGAGGGGGTCATTCATGAAGAGTCTTGCAATTTCTGTAACGGATCAAATAGTATGTAGAGCATAGGCGCAAAAAAAAAAATATCAGTAATCTGTTTCACATGGCAATCTCCAATTCCTTACCCCTGACTTCTTAATAAAATTTATAAAAAAAAAAGGATTGAAGGGAGAGCTCTGAATTTCATTTTTCTCAATTATTCGCTTCTTCAAACATGTAGAGCATCGGCAAGTTATACCTCTTCTTAGAAGGCAAGTATCTGTTCTTAATACTAAATTAAAAATTTTATTTAAGCTAATCTTGTCCAATATAATTTTCTTTCATATTTGTTCGTATATGAATCCATCACAATATGACGATGTTAAACACCTCAGATGCTGTCTAACCAGAATGATAGTGTTCACACATATCTAACTCAATTACTGTCCAAATTCAAAATTTGAGTAGGAAATACGTACATATTTGTATATGTACATACATATGTATGTACTCATTAATTTAAAAAAAAATTAAGCCATAAGATTTGTTGAAAAAGTAAACTAGGGATTTCTAGGTTTCGCTTCTAGGTTGGCTGATACATTTTTAAACCGTTTTATAAATATAACAATAACAATCTCTTGCTGGTAATAGAAAACCACACCCACCAAAATTCTTTAGTAGATGCGTAAAATACCATATAAAATTTGTTGTCACATGAGATACGTCTTAATTCCTCTTTTATTTATACTCACGTTTGTGTCTAAGCTTTAAAGTCATTTGATAATCATAATCATTTGTTGATCATAATCATGATCTGAAAATATCTTTCTTATCTGATTGACTCGGCTAGTATCTTTAATTTGTGACTCATGATATTGTGTTGAAGTAACGTAAAGAATAAAATACAAAATTTACTGAATTCATATGTCGCGCACCAAATGCTCCAGATAAACTCGACCGTTGTTAATTCGTGAAATTGTGAAACAGGCCGTTGAGCCGGTTTTCTGAGACTAAAAATATCTACAACTGCAACTTACTTAAAGAGGCTTATGAAAGGTGGATAGATGGGCGTTTGGTTTGATTGTTTCTTAAGTTGGGAAGTTGTTTTCATACCATATTCAAGAGAAAAAGGGGGTGAAATGCTATGGCCTGACGCTAAGGAATGAGAGACTGAAGAGCGAAGCATTTCTCTTAACCGTGCCAACGTATTTAAAATCACGCCTCAAAAATATCAAAACAAGATTATTGCCATATTGCTCATATATCAGTACTTTGTAAGAATGTATGCATGGTATTGACATGGTTAAAGAAATACACCGATATAATGCATACATATAGTCCTCTTTGATTCTATTATTTATTACATTTACATAAGTGGCGCTTGAATACAACGACAAGTGTGAGAAGTGTTGTATTCTGAATTAAAGGTTTGCTGGTTAAGAGCGTGGATTGATGCGAAAAGTGCCTTCAGTACAATATTTGTACATTGACCAGTTATGGTTCGGTTAAGCGAAATAACCTAAGGCAATTCATCTGTAGTTGTGGATTGTGTGTATCTCCACTATAGATGCCTTTGTTATGGCCGGTTAAATAAAAAAATGTAAATAACAGGGTCGTAGCATGACCTTCACCTGATTTTCTTCTTTTTTTTTTCTTCACAATATGTATTTGAGCCTCTTAGAATTTTTACATTTGTTGAAATTCATGCAAATATAAGCCATTTTAAGAAAGCATACCTGCATAAAAAGTTCTGTAATGATGAAATTCCACCGTGTTGTTTTTTTGATTTGGAACTTAATTCCGGAAAAAGTAATGCCCATTTGTTAGCTACAACTTTTATATTTCTGGGAGGAAAAAGTGCAAGTATTCTGAGTCGATAAACGACCAAGTTTTTAACTTGTTCGACAGCTCGGTAGTTCTACTCAACCAGTCATGATGAATCGGATCGGAACAAATGGTAGTTGGAAGGAACGATGTTTAGAGAGAATGGCGATTGAGGTAGGAAGACTCATTTCAGTATTTCTCCCAGATGTATGTACCTATAAGTTTTTCCGGTTTGTTTGGTAAGAAAAATACATAATTTTCTAGTGAAATTAATTTGTTTTATTCAAAATATTAGCTATCCGTTTTTTACATATTTCGCCAATCTTTCAGGTAATTTATGAATACCATGCCAGAAAAACTGCTTGTCTTTCGCGGCACATCATTCGTCGAGCCATTTTGCAACTCCCTCGAAATCACTGAAGTGCTGCTCTGCGAACGCGTATGATAGTCAGATGACGTCCCGTCCCATCCAAGTGATTTCAAGGTAGGTTAGGTTAGGTTAAAGAAGGGGTGTGTGATGATTAAGCATCACTTCCACTCGGAGGCCAAAAGGTCCATTGTGATTCCCTTCATTTGTGGAGTACACATATAATTAACCTGTCCTATCACGTGGTGGCTGAAACCACCCCGTGCTCTTTATGAATTTTAGAAGGTCCGATATATATGCATTTGCCACATCCTCAATCTCTGTAAAGAATCTTTGGCCCAGCGACGCTAGGCGTCGATTCTGGAGAGCTGGCCACGATGATATCCGATGGTGGGATATCGGTTACCTGTAGGTGTTTGGCTGCTTTCTCTATTGCGAGCATTTCTGCTTGAAAAACGCTGCACAGATCAGGGAGTCTGAATGATTCCTGTTTGTGGAACAGGCCCCAGTGCCTGTGTCCATTTCCGATCCGTCGGTAAAGAGAGTGATCTCGTAGTCGTTGATCACAGCGTTTGATAGCCACTCTTCTCTGTCGGGGAAAAGGATTGGTATTCTGAGAGAGAAGTTATTTTGGGGGGAAATATAGTCGGTTTTAGCTGCGAGGCTACTAAAACCATGTTTCTTTCCCAGGTCGTCTATTATTCTAAGTATGGCCGCATGTGCATAGTTGGCTTGCTTCCACAGAGAGGACCCCCTTAGTCTGAGAGCGCTCTTTGCAGCGCAGCCTTTTATGAATAGATCCAGGGGAAGGAGATGAAGTATCATGTCCAACCCTGCTCCCGTGCTCCCGTTGTACAAACAACGGCTGACCTTTGTATTTTTTTTGTCTACTTTTATGTCCTCTAGAGATGTTATTATGGCCTCTGTGTTTACGTTGTTGAAGGCCACCTCTATATGGAGGAAGGCTGCCATTGTAAACTATTTTAAGTTCAACGAGCTCTCAAAATCACGGACAACACTATGCAACGCACTTACCACTGATCTGCCTTTAAGGTAGGCGTGTTGAGTGTTGCATAAGTTGTGTGAGTTGATAAGTCCTCTGATGTATAGGTCAAGGAGTCTTTCTAAGGTGACGGGAGACTAATTGGCCTATAGTCCTTTGCGGCAGTATGGATTGGTTTTAGTTTAGTTTTTAATTAATTTTTATTCATAATTTCTTAGATCTATCTTATCCTAGACAAAAATGCTTAAAAACTAGCTTAACTATCTTATCAATTTAGATATCTTACTGGCCCTAGGCGGACACTCTAAAATAGACGTAACAACTTAAATCTATGTCCTTCGACTACTATATCAACTTACCACTAACATTACTATATCTAGCTTAAGCTAAGAAAAATGTTTTTTATTAAATACTTAGCATATAATCATTTTAGTATGGATTGGTTTACCTGGCTGTATGAAAACTAGCTTTATTTCTTTCCACAGTGTTGGCATTTTTTCCAATTGCTTGCACGCGGGGTTCAGTGTTGGGATGTGTTTTATGAAGCATCGCTGGCAAGATATCGTCCGGGCCCGGAGATTTAAAGGGTTTGAACGAATTTATTGCCCATGATACTTTATCCGCTGTGATAATCTTGTTTATCACTTCTTCGGTTGTGTGAACCGTAGGAACTGTCGTCTCGAAGGAGACTGTGGTTTCAGGGGTTTTACAGCCTGGGAAGTGGGTTTTAGTCAGCAGTTCTAAAGATTCCCTACTGGATTCTGTCCAAGAACCATCTGGTTTAAGGATGAATCCCGGGACTCAGGGGTCCTTGGATAGGATCTTTCTGAGCCTTGCGGCTTCGTTGAGACCCTCTATTGATTCGCAGAACTCCCGCCAGGATTTAGACTTTGCTGCTCTTGTTTTGCTCTTGTATTCGCTGAAGCTGGATTTGTAGTTATTCCAATTCTTCGGTTCTCACCACCAAACACGGAGAAAGCTATGATTTTTTCCACTTGGGGTTTTCAAAATAAATGCATTTTTCGTTAACCGACACAATTCGATGCAAAAATGATTTCCTTTCGTGGCGTTGAAGCAGCATTTCACAAGTGACTTTACGGTTTCCCATTTGATGTTCATTCAACTCGTGTGGGACCCAATTATCGAGTTTATTGATCTTCCCCATTGCCCTTAAACGTCCTCAAATTGTTTTTTGTGACACATGTAATGGCTTCTGCTAATAATCGTTGAGTTTGAGATGGATGATCATCCAATAACTCCTGTAATTGCTCGTTTTCACATTTGTTGGTCTATCAGAGCACTCACTGTCTTTCACATTAAAATCACCACTTCAAACTGTCGAAACCATGTCTCACATGTTCTAATTGATGGAGCGTGTTCACAACATCTTTCTACCAGCAAACGATGACTTTCAACAACCTTTTCCTTTGAATAAATAACAAAAGCAATGCGCATCGCAAATATTCTCTTTCAGGCACACAACTCGACATGATCACTGAACGATTAAACAGACGCTAGTTTTTGGTGGACTCTATTTGTGCGCGCTTGTAGTTAAATCTCAGATGAACAAAATGGCGTATGCCAAGTTAATACGATGTGTATTTTCTGCTGGTGCCATCTCTTAGTTTTACTGGAAAAAACTTATACATACACCTGGTAGATATTTTTCAAGCATTGTGGTGCTACAAAAGCATTTTGTTTTGGTTTTGCTACTATTGTGAATGTGTTTTATTTAATACTGGAATCCAAAGCATTAATTATGTTCAGCAGCGGACACCTGCGATTTGTTTAAATACTTAGAACAACTCATAATGGTTGGCTTGTCCGTTGATTTTGATGTACGGCCGCGGCATTCCAACGATTTCTTTCACAATTTGATCGACAGTCACAATACGATGCTTCTCTTTCTTGCCGCTGCAACAGAAGTTCCTTATGAGAAGAACACCGACTAATGTCGGTGTCGACTTCAGCTCGTATGTCACAAAATTTTCTTACTTTTTGACCATTCCCGAAGCTTCCAAACAATACCCAATTCTATGTTTTCCAATTCTCGTTGTCTTCCATTTTTTTTTTTTTTTAAATTCATTTTTGTTTTTATATTTTTTGAACTCACTTATACTAGACAAAAATGCTTAAAACTAGCTTAAATATCAACTAACATAAAATACCTTACTGGCCCTATACGGACACTCTAAAATAGAACAACTTAAGACTATGCCATTCGGCCTTACGATTTACTTGTAATAATTAAAATAAAAAAACAACTTCGGCCAAGAAAAGTGATATTTAAAAAAAAACTTGGAATCAGATCATTTTTTTTTAACAAAGAAACTTATAACTAAGAATAACTTTACCCTACCTTAACTAAAATATATACATTTTTTTTTTGTTTTCGTAATTGTTTTGTATTTTTTTTTGTTTTTTTCTTTTTTTTTAAATTAAAGCTAAAACTAAACTAAACCTACCTGCCACCCTAGCCTGCCTTAGCCTGCCCTTACCTACTCTAACCTAACCTACCTTAGTCTATGTAAGCCTGCCATTGGCATGTGGCAAGCTTTGCTTTAAAGAGGCTGACCTATCCAAGTTAACCACTACGCAGTCCGCTCCAGCCACCAAAAGCGTTGATGCTGTCGGACGACGTCTCCCCGATCGTGGTGCGAAACTGATCTACCAAACCTGAGGCGCTCGGGCTCGCGGAGCGCAACATCACGTTCGTAGAGGAGCCGCTGCTCCACAGACTTACGGGCCACGTGGAAGATTAGTGGAACCGCCAATTCGTCCTGGATCAGCCCACATTGATCTAAATAGAGGAATGCCTTTGGGGGGACAAAGCCGCTAAGGCGAACTTTCTCGTGGTACATGTAATTAGGGAAGTAAGCCCCGGAGAACAGGTTATTGACCGCAGTCATTGTCCTCGCAACGTGACCCCGAATCAGTTTTATTAGACAATTATCCACCCGTACAATCCTGGCCCTATTGTATAGGACCTCGTTCGGGTAAAATTTCGTGTACTCAGATTCGGGTGTCCTATATAACCCAAGACAACTTCTGAGACATTGTCTCTCAAACACCCGAATCCTTTCCATTAAGCTAGCTCTCACATTGAACCACACGGGACATCCATAGGCAATCAAGTAAATGTTGAACAGGATCGGCGAGTTCACCGTACCCTGTTGCAGTCCGTTCTCAACATCAAATGTTTGGGTAGAAGTCACGTATGCAATTTTCACTACGAACTTTCTACCTGTTAACATGTCAAAAATCATATAAAGAAGTGGTTTACTTATGCCGATTGAGCTTGTAATTAAGACCTTCTAACCATACGGTGTCGAAAGCTTTCTCCAAGTAAACCAGACAGGCACCCGTGCATTGGTTCTTGCATTTGTTCCATTGGATATCCGACACGAGTTTCGACGCGGCATGAATAGTGTTATGCACCGCCCTGAAACCGAACTGGTTCTCCGGAATGATTTTATTGTCCACAACAAATTTAGACAGGGCTCTAAGGACCACCTTCTCGAAGACCTTGCTAACACTTGGAAGGAGACTTATCGACCGAAGATTTGATGGGTTAGAGGTATCTTTACCCCTCTTGGGAATTGGTTGCACCACCGCTGTCTTCCAACCCACTGGATAATATTCATTATTCAGTGCATTGTTGAACAGTATGGTGTACATCTCTACAGCCAGTGGTGGGAGATGTCTGAGCACAACATTAGATATTCCGTCGATTTTTTTTCTCGTCAGTGACTCGAAGATCATCTGGAGATCCCCCGTCGAAATAAACAGGGTATTTGCCCCTTCATTGGTGGCGTTTACCCTGAAATTCGCCATGAAATCGTCATTGAATCTGGTAAAACCAAGGTTCTCTGATCGCCTGGTCGTGGTTCGGGCGAATACTATCATTCACCTTGTATACTTCCTGGAAGACAGCTCCTACTATAACCACTTTCTCCTAAGGATCCTCGATCACGAAGAAATTATCATCCAAGACGGCGCTCTCTGGATCGATGCTAACTGTTCGTAGCAAGCGTTCATTGTCTGACGTTCTCCAAAGCTTCAGATCCTGAATGTCATTCTGATTGTTTCTCCCAAATATTTTATTTATTTACGGGAACATACTCGCGCTGTTGGAATTCACAGCACGAATTCTGTTGTTCCAATACAACCTTACAGAAATTCTGTAATTTTCCTTGATTAACTGTTGTATATTTTTAATCCGTGACTTCAGTGTCCTTACCTCCGAGCTTTGTCTGTCGGTAAACCGCCTGTACAAGATTTTGAGTCTTGTTAGGAGTCTACTTTTTTGTCTGTGCAGCGCGTCGATTACGGTATATGTCCGAGGTATCGTAGGGTGTTTGGCGAGGTATCGTATTGTCCGTCGTCTGCTTAATTTTATCATCCATTTTTTTGAGGTACCTGTCAATCTCACTGTTTGACATGTTCCTATTGGATGGTGGGATGGAACCACTCAAAGTGAGCGATCTCGTCAAGAAATTGGCAAAGCGCGGCCAACGCGCCCTACTGTAATCGTAGGGGTGCGTTTGGACATAGTCTGCCATATCCGCGAATTCGTCCGGTAGTGTGATCACGGCACTAAGTCGGCAATGGTCACTGTCGTATACAAAGCCCTTCGTACGTGTCAGCTAGTCTCAGTCGAGAGTCAAGCAGCATGAGATCCAGATAAGAGCCGCTCCTAGGATACGACGGACTATCCGTTGCGTGTAACTTGAGTCTGTTCTCTATGTTCCGCAAAACCCACCAATGGCTTAGTAGGCTTCCCCTAGTGTTGGGTATGTTGTTTCCCCAGTCACTATGTTTGGCATTCAAATCGCCGGTCAGAATGTAGTAGTTTTCCACCAAGTTTAAGTGCAGAGATCGAAAAAGTGTCTCGAGCTCTGCAATGAAAATATTGGGTTGAGGTGCTTCAGGTACATAGGCAGCTGTAATGAACATTTTCTTTCCATTTCGGAGAGGAATACACACAATACAGGCCTCTAGCACCTGGAACCACCGCACTTCAGCACTATATATAATTTTATGTTTAAAAGTGTTTTTGATGAAGATCGCAACTCCTCCACCTCGTGTGGCGTTGGGTCGGTCCCTTCGAATTATTTTATAAGAACTGTGCCGGATTTTGTGCTTCTGGTTTAGCTTTGTTTCGCTAACCAAAAGTATGTACATCGGGGCTTTCGTCATGCAACAGATTGAAAAGTACGGCTCTTCGCTCAATCCTATGAATTCACATTCACCGACAGGATCTTTAAGGGACTCTCTACCAGCGTACCCATTACGATTGTAGTTGCGCTAGGCCCGGCAGAAGCGTGTAGATTCTGTCCACTCGGGTCGCCTGCTCATGGATCTGCTGTTGAAGCTGGCCGATCTGCCCTTGGATGGCGAGCAGGATCGAACGCAAGTCCACCTCGGCCTCCGATGCCTTAGAAACAGGCACCGGCGCTTTGAGCACAGCCATGTGTTTTTGTACCACCATTTGGGCGTAGGTCATTTGGGGTGTGACGGCTGGTGTTTCTAAGCGACCCGAGGGACGTCTCCCCTCAGACTTCTGCTTACGAGCCAGATTTGTTTTTCTAATATCTTGGAACTTAGGACATCCCCGATAGTTTGCAGGGTGTCCACGGTTCCTACAGAGCACGCACTTAAGCTGTTCCTAGTCAGCGACCTTGTCCTAGGTCAGATCGCATTCGACGTTCGTGTGGTTCTTTGCACACTTAACACATCGAAGCTGCATTTCACAGTTCGACGCGGCGTGGCCGAACCTTTGGCAGCGGATACATTGCAAAATGTTTCCTTGTCTTTTTAATGTTTCCCATGTTACACGCTGGGAAGCTAAAGAAGTAATAGACCTTAGCCTCTCCAGCTTGCTGTTGGGTGCGAGGTGGACCAGGAAGAAGGGCTATACCCGGTTCTCCCGTTTTGCTCGCGCCGTAGTAAACGTCTTGACCCCCACGAATTTGAGGTCTTCGCTCTCGAACTCACTGAGCTCTGAGAGCATTTCCTCGGGGTCATCGAGTGTACACCTTTGAGGAGCATCGACCGCAGCCTTTCGGCCTTGGGGGTAAAGGAGAAGAACTCCGTCGTGGTCTCCTTTAGTAGATCCTTAACTCGCTTATACTGCTCCAGTGTGGTGCACTGGATAGCATAGCGGTTTTCGCCTATACCTTTAAATATAAAATTACCAACACCAATGACATACTTAGTACTTACACAAGATTGGTGGTACCTTGTCCGTAATAGGACGTTGTTGTTGCTGCGGCTGTTTTTGCTGGTGTTTCTGTTGCGACTGCTTCTGTTGTGACTGCTTCTGCTGCGGTTGCTTTTGTTGAGGCTGCTTTTGTTGTGGCTGCTTTTGTTGAGGCTGCTTTTGTTGCGGCTGCTTTTGTTGTGGCTGCTTCTGTTGCGCCTGCTGTTGTTGTGTTGATTGTTGCGGTTGTAGTTGGGTGGCTGTAACATGGGGAGCATGTTTCTGCCGTATTTCCGAGAGCCGGTCTACTACGGCCTTCAATTTTGCGCGTAGAGTACGCTCTTCAATTTAGAGTTTTTTCTGTTCCTCCTCCACAACCGAATTTGAAATGGCGGCGAAGGAATTGTTCTCACCCGTGTAGCGACCTCCAGAGAAGTGGGCAACGTCACTTTCCACGGGGAGAGGTTGCTGCACTTCTTTAGATTTTGATTTCGCCCCTTCCCTCTCTTCGACTCGCAGTTTTTCTGTCGAAGTGGAGAGGGAGGGGCGTTTAAGTAAATTACTCCGCGGCGTGAGTTTTCTCCGTTTTTTTATTCTTTCGGTCATCGAAACGGCGGACGGAATTGCGAAGTCGGATAGATCATCCGACTCCGACTCCGTTGGACGAACGGTATTTCTCCCGAGGTCCTTAGACATTTTTCCTGCTACTGCTGATGAGCTGAGTAGCAGGACACACTCACAAAAGTTCAACAACGCACACCCACTGGAGGGTTCAACGCGGAATTTTGACACACGCTTATTTGTCCTCACACGGTCGTTCGCGCACATACAATTCTACACGCACACACGACACCGCGGTTTGTGATCAGCTACTTATTCTTTTTTTTCAAAACAAATTTAAATTTTATTTTCAATTTTGATTTTTCTTTTTCAAATTTTAAAATTTAATTTTGGTTGTCTTCCATTTATTGTTATTATTATTAACGGCCATTTGGAACTCGGAAGTTCAGAACCTCGTTGACCACCCTTCGTCAAACCTCAATTTCATGAGTACGTTCCTTCCTTGTTTCGCTGTTCTGTCCCATCTGTTTTAGATCCATTCTTATAATGTCCTCCCATCTACGGCGCGGCCTTCCTTGAAGTATTTTCCCTACGGGTTTTTCACTCATCACTCGTTTGACTGTTCGTCCACTGTATATTCGTTCCACATGTCCTGCCAATGTCCTGCTGTGTTTGGGGCTTCGTTCACCTGTTACCTCGTCATGTTTCCCACCATTTTCATATCCATAGAGTGCAAATAAATTACCATATGCAGCCTTTTATTGATTTCGACCTTGATATCGTTTTTGGCATTCGTCCACTTCTCAAAGCGTTTTTGGAGTTGAGTTATCTGCGAAGTTTGGATCGATCCAAATCGGTCAGTGACAGTAATAATTGTAATTTACTTCTAAACCTACTTCCTATCCTACTTTCTACATTTCTTTTAACTGTTTTCTCTAGATTTCCAGCGTAACCGGATCGCCGATGTGATTCTATTAAGATTTCTTCCCCTCTTATTTTCTTGAAGGGATTTATTACGAATTCTAGCACCAAATTAAAAAGAATAAGTGTCAAAGAATCACCTCGTTTTAATCCTTCACATATCAAATATTTCAGATGAGACGTTTCCTACTTTAACTTGCCCTCTGTCGCTCTTTATGCATACTTGTATCAAGTTCACCAACTTGGTTGGGATTTCGAGCTTTACAAGAATATGATTTATTTTCCATCGGTCTATAGAGTCATATGGCTTTTTAGAAACTATGAATAGCTGATGAACCGTTTCGTGGAATTCACATTTTTTTCTAAAATCTGCAGTATAGTGAAAATCTGACCACTCGTCGTGCGATTCCTCCTGAAGTCACACTGGTTGTCTCCGATTGTTCCTTTGTGTATGAAGTTGGTCTCTTTAAAATAATATTCGACAGTACCTTGTAACCACTTGGTAGTGGAGATATTCCTCTGTAATTGTTGCCTTGTGTTTGTTTACCCCTTTTAAATACGGGAATGATGACCGAGTTTTTCCATTCCACGGGGGTGATTTCATTGTTCCATATACATACATAGTTGAGATGAGCCCATGTAATTTCTCAGTCAATATTTTTCCTGCATATTTTATTAATTTCGATGAGGTAAATTCCATCAGCCGGTGGGATGCTTCTTTTTCTTCATTTATGGTTGGAACCGTTTTCAATTGCTGCTGGCTCTCCATTCAGTAGTTTATAGAAATACCTACTCCATTAGACTGCAGCTCTTTTCTTGTGCGAACGAGTATTGTCATTGAGAATAGAACCTGATCTGGCCTGGTATCCTTTTTGTACAGCGTTTAGCCCACATTGCTTTCGTGTTTTTAGCCGCACATTCTTCCTAAATGTTAACAAACTTTTTCCTTTGCCATTGTCGTTTTCCATCCGGAAGAAGATGGCTGACTACTTTCCTTGGGTTGGTATTATGTATTATATGCAGTAAGTATAACATATTATATATCGTTAAAAACTTAAAGATATGAAGTTTTATAAGACATTGAAAAAATATATCCCTGTTATTCATTTTGTTTTAGAAATTAAATTATTTTATAAATTTATATACATTTTTTTTTAAATTAATAATGAAAAATAAAAATTATTAAGGGATTGAAACGATTTGCATCTCTATTGAAAGCCTTCAATTGTAGCTTCGAATTGATATGTAGTTTATTTTCGTACGCTTTGCGGTTTAGTAGATATTTGAATAAGCTTTTTCTAAGATTTTCAAATTCTAAATGTCCTTTTAGTCACTTCCAGAACTTTGCGGTGATAATCGCTTAGTTAGAAGTTTTTGATAAAGTTACGGTCGAAACCAAAATCAATGGGCCAAAGTGACTACCTTGTGGGACACCCGATCAGGAAAGAAACAGCGGTGGGAAACCGAATGCCTTATGCTTCAGATGAATGATTTGATGATTAATCTTATCGAAGGCTTTGGTACAGACGATGGTGATAACATCAATTTCTTTATATTTCTCTAGCGCATGAAAGTATCGTGGACAAATTCGATCAGGTTGGTGGTGATATTTGATTTACCCGTGATGTTGAAGGGAAAATATAAATTTGCAACGAAAGTATAGGGAATCGTAGATTATACTCTCAAACAAATTCGGAATTAAAGAGAGCTTGGCATTCGCACGACAACTAACCATTTCGATTATGTTTGCGTTTTTATGGATAGGACAGATATAAGAATCCTTCCAAAGTTAAGGGAAAATAGCAGTGGAGACAGACACACTTTTTCAAGACGAATGCTGGCAACCCATCAGCACCGGAAGGGCAGGAGATTTTCAGATCGTTAATTTTGTTAACTATCGGCAGTTTGGGTGAAGTTAGTTGAGTAGTGGAAGAAATCGTAGTCGGGTCTGCGAATATTGTTACTGTATGATTGATTTAATATGGACTTAAAGATATTTGATATTGTCTTAGAGTTGAAGAACGAAGGAGGAAAATTAATGAAAAGCTGAAATAATCTACCTTCTAAGTTCGGTGGTCCTAAATGGAATTGCAATTAAGAATTCGCAACTCTTCAGGGAGGTGATGAAGATCCGTTTTTTAAATTTAGAACTACCCCCTAAAATGCTTCCGGCTTCTACTATCTGTTGGAGCACTCAGATACAAATAAATACTGGCCCATTGTACTACCAGACAGACACCTTTATTGTATTTTCCCCGTTGTCCGGAGAAAAGTGAGGAGGGGCTTCAGTGATTCATTAGAGCTAAGAGATTCGGCACCCCCCACGTCGGCCTCAAGGGTGCGCCACCGTTCGCGAGCGAAGGCGGTGGCGGGGCAGTCGCAGAGAAAGTGTTCTGCTGTGTCATCTGTGAAAAATGCGGACTTCTTGCAGATATCAGGGCGTACGCGCTTAGTCATCCTGCATCCTGGATATTCCTTCCATCTACGACTGTGTGCATTAAAAAGCCAGTCGTTGATATCAGATTTGACCGTGGAAGAAGGTAGACCTAAGGCGGGTTCAGGTCCTGAGAAACTCTCCTCTGAGCCTCTTCTAGCGAGTTCATCGGAGACCTTGTTTCCTGGGATTCCAGAGTGTCCTGGGACCCATACAAGCCTAAGTGAATTTAGTCTTTGTTCACAAAGGTCTTGAGTTCATGCACTAATTTGGAGTTGGATAGAGAGTTGGACACAGCTTTGAGTCCAGCTTGTCTGTCACTGCAGACGCATATGCTTATTCCTCTCCACCAGCGGCGGATCCCTGCCCAGTCCTAAAGCCATCTGTGAAAATGTGAAGACATTCCATTCCAGGTTCAGTGTCTGGCCAAAGCAAAGTCCTGACGCCATGGAAATGTGACTGTGAAATTACAGCGCACTGGGATGGCAGGTGTCATTGCGTCAGAAGGCATATCCATATCTCCCGCAAGTACACTCCAATGCGAGTTGTACCACAGACCATTTTTCTATATCTAACTTACCCTAGTCAAAAATGCTTAAAACTAGCTTAACTATCTTAACAAATTTAACTATCTTACTGGCCCTAGGCGGACACTCTAAAACAAACAGTATATTTGAAACATATGTCTTTCGACGACTATATAAATTTACTATTAACATTATAACTACTCGTAACTTAAGCTAAAAATTTTTTTTTTTTATTAAAAAACTTAGCATATGATCATTCCTTTTTTAAATATTTTATATAAAACTTAATCCTACCTTAAACTAATTAAACCTAACTAAACCTATCTTATTCTAACTTAACTAAAATATATATACACAATACATATATATATATTTTATATTGTATATACATATCCCTTTTTTTGTTAACATTTTATATTTATATTTTTTTTTTGTTTTTAGTTTTATTCTTTTTTTTTTGTGATTTTTTCATTTTGTATTTTTTTTTGTCGTTTTTGCCCTAGCCTACCCTACCCTACCCTAGCCTATGTAAGTCTGATATCGGTGTTTGGCAGGCTTTGCCTTGAAGAGGCTGCACCTAGGGAAATGTCCGTTGACGGAGTCCTCTCCAGCCACGCATAAGATTGTCCTAGCCCTGCTGTGTAAGACCTCCTTATGATAAAATCTCTTGATATGTAGTCCGAGATAAATCCTAATGCAGTTAGGACACTCATGGGCTTGGTCAAGGCCATGTAGCAAATTACTTTCGCTCTGTGCGAAATTACTTGTGCTGCTATGAAACATACATATTTTCCGAGCGAAAGTGCCCCGAACCTCGGCCAGAGCTGTATCTACGTATTTATTAAAATATAAGGTAGAAAGTGATTCCGCCAGATACCATGAAATCTGACGTTTGGTTCGCCATTGAACGCCGGCCGGTCCTGTCCAAAAATTAAGAACCTGCGCCAAAATTTTCCAGTGTACCTGGAGGCCAAAACAATGGCGTTCATCATAAAATAGTTTATATTTTCTGAAAGTAAATGTTAACTTTCAATCTTCACAATACTGTTGATTTTTTTTCGAAATCAAGTGGCAGGGAAATTATAATGATTTCGGTCGCTGAGCCTGATCTGTAACCGACTGAAAAGAGAAACTATCCGATCACTTACGTAATACCACAGAATAAATAGTATACAGAAGTCGCATCTCGGCCTGCGATGATTTTTCACTTTATGGTGCGGGCGGAACAACTGAAGGGAAGATCAAGCAACGAGAGAGCAAGCATGATCAGAGAGTAACAACCAGAGAGCAGCCACGATCAGAGAGAATCAACGAGAGAGCAATCTTAAAATGTTTATGTGTGTGTGTGTATTGTGTTGCTATCCAACGTCGTGAATGCACGTGGTGTTGACAAAATTTTGTTTCAAGTTTTAGATTTCTATATTTAGTTTTCTTCAGTTGAAAGTTGCGCTTGGTATTCGTACGCGTACTTTTTCGATGTAAACTAAAAGGGCCGGGTAACAACAAATAAACTTTTTTCCATTATTTGGGATTTTTGTGCAAATTTCAATCTAATATATGTAGGGAAGAATAACCCAAAAACTTTAGTGCGACAGGATTTTAAGTTTGCGGGCTTTAGTAAAATTTTTTTTCTCTGAAGCCCACGAGCAATGCTTCCTCAAGAGTACTAAGATCATGAAGTCCAATATTATTTCCTTTAGATCAGAACATGTGGAAAACCATTGCGGTGTGGCATTTTTGCATTTAGATTTTATCAAGTTTTTTATACCAACAGTTTGTGGTTGTGTGTCAAAAATATTGCTAAACACTGTAATATGTTTCTTGCTAATTTCCAAGAAAATTTGTGAAGGAGCAACGAGGTTACCAAAATCTTTAAGAGAATTGTAATTTTTATGAAATATGAAAAGTTCACTAGGAACTGTTAATACTTCGTCTTCTTTTCTTAATATAGAAACACAAATATCGCAGTTAATTTTCGGTATCATTTTGTAGACGATATAACCTATGAAGTATCTTAAAGACGCCAAATCGATACTAAATTCCGAACAATTCTGAAAGTCATCATTTAATACGAAATCATAAATGATTTCTATGTTAATATCTATTTCAGAGTTTTCGTTTCGACTGAGTTCTTCATTATTTGTATCAGCTAAGTCCATATTTGACAAAATATTTGAAAGCGTTTCAAATGTGGTATCACTCAGCTCTTCACAGTTACCATAAGAACTCAACTGCACTACATATTTGCAGACATTAAGCGTGCTAATAAAGTGTTTATATCAGCAACTGAGGGGTTAATATTATTTCCACCCTTTTGTCTTAGAACCGAGAACATATTTTCGAGCTTATCTTGGTTTAATGCTCTTGTCATTAAAAAAATATTTGGGATTTTTTTTGAAATAGCTCGTCTACTAATTGTAGTACAGCGTTTAAGGTAAATTTCATTCCATCTAAAAAAAATACTTTTTTCTTTTTGTCAACAAATGAGATTTCATTGAGGTATTCAAGGAAGAATTTTATATATTCGTGTGATGGACTGTTAAGCTGAACTGCAGACTTATAACAATTCTTTGAAGATAGCGAACCACTATTTAGGCAGTCAAATATTTTGTCAATATTTCCTATGAAGCATGCCGTAGATAAACAAACTTCTTTTGAGCAACTTTTAAAGCCTACTGTCTCAATAACAGTTTTAATTGCTGCTTGAACAGTCCTACTAAAAATTTGGGTGGCTAGTTTTACTTTCATTTTTTCGAAAGAGTTCGGAAATATGTGCTGGCTTGTGAGTTTAAGACACATTTTTGTATTAGATTTGCACTCCATTTCCCATAGTTCCTTAACTACTTTAAAACTAGCAACTCCATTTGGTGTTGTAAGGTCACATTGAAGTCAACCATTTCTTAATGATTTGATTAGATGTGGAAAATCATATACACAGAAAGTTTTACTACCATTATACATAAAATAGGGTTTTTCTAAAGTAGCTCCCAATTCCAAGAAACACTTCCTGTTAGAGGACCCTTGGTCACAAATTACAACTTTAACTATGATGCCAAAACTGTTCAAAATTGCTAAATTTCGTAATATTATCTTTTTTAGTAAATCGGCAGAAAGTCCATTTTTTGAAACAAAGTAATTAAATGTAAGCGCCCAGTTGGAAAACATTGATTTAATCATAAAAACGCACAATTGTTTACCAATCTGGTTCGTTCTTTCAACCCCATTTTCCTCAAATCCATCCACTAAATCTAATTTCGAATTGTATCGCAATTCCCTTCTAATCGCCATTTCATCCATCAGCAGAATCATATTATTCTTTTCGTACTGGTTCAAATCTAAGCACATCTTTTTTATTAACTCTAAACCGTTATTTTTAAAACCTGGTTGTAGGGAATTTACAGGGGCCCATCGATAAACAGTAGAGATATGTGGCAAATTTAGATGCAATTTATTCTTCAAAAATTAGTACGTTGACTGTGAGACATAATAAATGTTTTGAACCAAATCTTTTACATCTTGCTTATATTCTTTAGGTCGTGGACTAAGAAGAAGTTTGCAAAATGTTTTTGACTCCTTGCTTATTGGAAAAGAGTCGATGGTTTGAAATACGCTTGATTTTGTTGCTATTTGTTTGCGGCTTTGGAGATTTTTATATTTTGCTACCATGTCGTAATATTTTTTTCTGTAAAAATTAGCTGATTTCAGATATTTTTCACAGTCATTACAACATCCATCTACGGAGTCACTTGTTCGGCTCTTTTTAGCTGGACAATCAAACTCCAACGACTTGTAATCTTCCTCAATAACTTCTAAGTTAAATACCGGAACAGCTCCGAATTTCAACTTTTTTTTACCAATGTCAGAACTTGAGAAGTGATTGGCGCAAATCAACAATGTAATCTTGTGTAATGTAATGTAATTTTGTGTAATCTTTTGTTAGAATATTACATTTTTCTCGCCAAATTTGACCCATAGCTGAGTCATAGGGAGGAAACTTAAACATTCTTATCTTTTCACCATATCGCCTAGATTTACCGCATGTTTTTATGCAGCATCGAATGCCGGACTTTTGGAAAATTTTACCAACAGCCGGTACAGAATCTATTTTTCCTATTCAAAATCGTATGACAACCCCTCAACAATCAATATATAATAATAAGTCCAAAGAATAATCCAAATCGTATGCACAGTTGTCAACAATTATAAAAGCAACAATTCAAAATCAAAAATAGAGTTAAATATACTATTTATTCTGTGGTAATACATAGGTTGAAAAAGATCGACAAGTTCATAGTGTACTATTGAAACCGGTTTTTTTTCGGTTTTTTTAAATTCATTTTTTATTTACATATATTCTTTTATCTAATGTATCGTAATGTATCGAATGTATCGCCTTTGGATACTTGCCGACTGGAACGTGGATCACAGTACGACCGGGTTGGATTCTGAAACAGCAGAAGAACTAAAACGCACGCGAAAAAATCAATTTAACAAAACACGACTTTATTTGACGGTTTCTTAGTGATTTTCGCCTTTCGCATGCTTGTTGATTTGATGATTTCGTTTGCAACGGTGCAGTTGTTACGTCGTCAACAAGTACTGATACTCGATGTTCGTTGATGTCAGATGTACGAGAAACTCTCTTCATGTTGCGCTACAACATCCTGGCGACTCCCGGAAAAATGTTCATTTGGGATGAACCTCTGCTGTTGTCTTCGCATAGACCATGGGCTGGAAATGTTGACATGTAAGAAGAATGGGAAAATTCGGTGGGGGTGTGTGGCAATATTAAGTTATAAGTGATACGTAATTTATATTTGTTTATTTAATTCATAATAATCGATATTATTATTCTTCAACACGTTAGTAAATTATTTGATTGTGTGTGTATGCGTGTCTCTGAACGTTTATTCATTCATGATTGGTAAGAGACATATCTTGGCTACAGGCCGCTTGAGGGATGTAGTTGCAGTCTTGACTGTGACGACGCGGATTCTGCCATCAGCTCCCGGGTGCGTTTCGATAATTTTTCCTAACCGCCAGAGGGTTGGTGACGTCTCATCCGGTAATATCACTAGTTGTCCGATTTTAACTTCATCGTTTGGCGTTAACCATTTCGGTCTCTGCTGTAATCGCGCCAAGTATTCGGTCTTCCATTTTTTCCAGAAGTCCTGATGGATTTTTTGCAGTATCTGCCATTTTTGAAAATAGGTGGTCTTGGACTCCGTTAAATCTCTCTCCGGTACGGTGTGCAGTGATGTACCGATTAAGAAGTGTCCTGGTGTCAGGTATGACAAATCCTCTGGGTCTTCCGACATTGGATACAGTGGACGCGAGTTAAGACACGCTTCAATTTGTGTTAACACGGTAGCATATTCTTCAAACGTGAGGCTGTGGTGGCTAATTATTCGCCGTAAGTGGTGCTTCATCGACTTTACTCCTGCTTCCCATAGTCCGCCAAAGTGCGGAGCTGCTGGAGGGTTAAAATGCCAGAAGGTACCATTGGATTGCAGCGATTTGCCGATGTCATCGGCTACCTGTTTGGACATATATGCGTTATTTGATTTCAACGTTTGGGCAGAACCTTTAAAATTTGTTCCGCAATCACTGTCTAAATGGGTACAAATGCTGTGAACCTTTTAAAAGCTGCGACGAATGCCGTTGATGTGTAATCGCTCACCAGTTCAAGATGTACGGCCTTGGTGCTGAAGCACACAAAGGTAGCAAGGTATGCCTTTGCGATTCTGTTGCATCGCCCCTTCCATGCCTTTAATTGAACTGGCCCTGCGGAATCCACCCTCGAAGTTTGAAATGGTCGAGCTTGATTCACTCGCGGTACTGGCAAATTCCCCATTTGTTGCTGCAGCTCTGAATCTAAAGCATTTTAAGCATTTATGAATGCATTTTTTGATGTTGGTTTTGAGCTACAGTACCCAATATTCCGATCATCGCCATCATTAGCTGCTGACCCCCATGCACTGTTTTAAGATGTGTCTCATGAATGATGAGTGAGGTAATTGGATTGTGTGAGGGTAATATTATGGGATGACGCTGTGGGTAGATCTGCGTTTTCCAACCGACCTCCTACTCTTAAAACTCCGGTTTTATCAAGAACTGGTGACAGGCGCGCCAGTTTACTATTTCGTTGTACTAACTCACCGCGACATATTCTTGCAATTTCTTCCATAAACGTTTCCTGTTGCACTATTCTGATTAGTCGCATTCTCGATGCTTCGATCTCGTCTGGAGACAAATGTCCAGTTAGCCGAAAGTGGCTGCCCCTTACCTTATCTCGTAGGTTTGAAATAAATCGCCGCCAATATGCTGTGACTCGAAGCAATCTGTTAAGAGAAGAGAACCTCCCTAAAAGATTTCTGACTTGAAAGGTAGCGACATGGACGCAAGGATGATACAGACTTTTATATCGAAGTATGGGTGCCATCACGTCTCCCTTCGGTTTTGCTGATTTCACCGTCTTTAACTCCATATCTGTTGTTTTCATTTCTTGTGGTTGTTGTTGTTCATCATCGAAGCGGTCTAAAAAAACTGGTCCATGCCACCATGTTTCATTGTTGTCGAGCTCTTGTTATGCTGCTCCTCGAGATCCGACGTCTGCGGGATTGTCCTTCGAAGATACATATCTCCAACACGCTGTATCCATCAATTCCTGGACTTCAGACACTCGATTAGCAACGAATGTGGTTCGTATATAAGGTGGAGATCTGATCCACGCTAGGATAATTTCAGAATCACACCAAGCAAATATTTTTGCTGACTGAAATCTCATAATATTAATGGTGCGAGTTAGTAAGCGAGCTAACAATAGAGCTCCACATAATTCTAGCCGGGCCAGAGATTTGGTTTGAACTGGTGCGACCCTTGTTTTCGCGACGATAAGATTTGTCGTGATTACGTTGCCGTGAACAACTCGAAGGTAGATCGCTGCTGCATATGCTTTCTCTGAGGCGTCCCAAAAACCGTGAAGTTCTACTTGCGAATTCCTGGTGGTCCTTGTCCATCGAGGGATTTCGATCGCATTAAGTGTGTGTAACTCACGTTTCATCTCGTGCCACGAATCGACAATAGACGATGGTAACTCTTCGTCCCAGCCTTGCTTTTCCTTCCAAATTTGTTGCATGAGGGTTTGACCTCGAACAACACAGGGTGAAATCCATCCCATTGGGTCGTACAAGCTAGCAATAGTAATGATCCTATTGTTTCTTAATGAGACTTTGAACCTCAGTTTATCTGTCGCGGGATGCCAGTGGATGCCCAACGTCTTGACGGCGTTCCCTTTGTCGAATGACAGAGGTAGTTCAACTTCTCTCTCCTCTTTGGGAATGAATTCCAACAGCCTTGCACTGTTGCTGAACCATTTTCTTAATGGAAATCCCCCACGGTTTAAGAGTTGCGTGAGCTGCGATTGCATTTCTACGGCTTCCCTTTCAGAGTCTGCCCCGTGAATTAGGTCATCGACATAAAAGTTAGTCCTAGCAATGTCAGATGCAAGTGGATAGTTGCACCTTTCATCAATCGCGAGCTGTTGAAGCGTCCGGACCGCCAAATATGGAGCTGAGGCCGTGCCGAATGTTACCGTGTTAAGGCGGTACGTTTTAATTTCACCTCCCTCTACATCTCTCCATAAGACCAGTTGATAACCAGCATTTTCCGGCGATACCCAAATTTGCCTATACATTTTCGCGATGTCTGCAGCAAATGCGATCTTGTTTTTTCGAAATCGCGCAATGTGATCCACAATGTCGTCCTGCAATCTTGGACCTACGTATAAATGGTCGTTGAGCGATGTTCCATCCGACGTTTTGCAGGAAACGTCGAACACGATCCCTAGTTTTGTCGTTGAACTCGACTCTTTTATCACCGCATGGTGTGGAACGTAGTAATGAGCATTGTTGTAGTTGTTGTAAATTCATTTTTATTTATAGTTTCTTAGATCTATCTTATCCTAGACAAAAATGCTTAAAACTAGCTTAACTATCCTTACAAATTTAGGAATCTTACTGGCCCTAGGCGGACACTCCAAAACAAACTGTATAATTTTAACCTATGTCTTTCGACTACTATATAAATAACACAATTAACATTATTATAATTAACTTAAGCTAAGAAAATTTTAGTAATGAGCATTTTTAAGGTTTGTATGGTCTATTTTCGTCATATGCCCTAAAACCTCATATTCATCGAACACCCTTTTATGCTCCTCGTAAAACGCCGAGTTGGATTGAAACCTTTTCTCTAATTGCAAGAATCTCACCAACGCCGATCGTTGTGATAACCCAAGCGCCGGTCGCACACCTGACTTGAAGGGTAGTTCGACAATATATTTACCATCTGCATTGCGCCGATGCGTTTGCGAGAAGTGGTTTTCACACTCCTCTTCCTCTGCTGTAAGCATCTTTTCCCTTCTGACTTCTTCCAGTTCCCAGAATCGTTGAAGCATTTTCTCCAAATGTTGTTCCTCTATGGATGTATGGAAAGCCATGACTGTTAATTGAGGCTGTGATGAGACACTCCCTGAAAGAACCCATCCCAGCTCCGTCCTCTGTGCCATAGGGGTTCCTGTTTCCCCTCTTATGATCCCATCAAGAAGAATATGGGGGTAGACGTCGCTACCAAGTAGGACGTCGACCTTTCTAGGTTGATTAAATAGTGGATCTGCAAGATTGAGATGCTGTATGTGACTCCACTTAGCATAATTTATGTTGTGTGATGGCAGCATTGCCGTTAGTTTAGGCAAAACCCAAGCTTTGACCTTCAGGCTAAAACCTTCGTTTGCGTTGGAAAAAAGAGTAAAGCGTACTTCATGTTTTGCCGTGTTTGTGTTGTTTTCCCCTACACCGAAGATCCTCACATTACTATTTTCTCTTCTCAATCGTAGCAAGTGTGCCGCCGACTCGCTGATGAAGGAACCCTCAGATCCGCGGTCTAATAGCGCTCGAAGCGTAATTGGTTGGCCCTCGTTTGTCAATACCTTGATGATAGCTGTAGCCAATCTGACTGTTTTGTTTTTGGCTATTAACGCGTTATGTGCCGACGCCGTTCCAGTTTTTGATGCTGTGGTTCCTAGATGATCTGGTTGCTGACGATGAATGGAAGGTGGGGTTGAGCCCACATCGACATCCGTTTCATTAGCTGTGTGTAGCATGTTTTTGTTGGCAAGTCGAACATGAAAACGTACTCGTACAAGCCTGACTGTAATGTGAATTTGACAGACAATTGAAACAAAGCCTCTTCTTCTTCACCAATTCCTGCCTCTTCTTAACATCAAGAGCCTTGAATTTGTAACAAAAGCGTACTGAGTGGGCGCTTTGGACACGTAGCAGTGGTCGCATTGTGTACACGTAGCCCCCCTGATGCGTTGCTTCTGCTTCTATCTTGAGTTTTATTTGAAGACGGTTGTCCGATGACCTCCAGAGTCCTTGCTCTCATTAGGATAAAGTCTTCCAATACATTAAAGGTAGGGTAATCGGAATGGTTGGAGATATGGCCCTCCCAAAGAGCCCGGGTGGCCGTTGAAAGCCGTTGTACTACATGGTACACGAGTACATCCTCCCAGGCTTCAACAGGCATTCCGAGATTCTTCAGCGAATTTCTAGCTTCATTGGTGGTGTCTAGCACCGTTTTTAAAACAAAAGCCGTTTCGTTTTCACATTTCGGCTGATCAAACAACAATTTGAATTGATTGCCTTTCAACAATCGAATGTTTTGATATCGCTTGAGCAGGATCGCCCAAGCAGACTCGAAATTCAAATCAGTATTTCGCAATAAGCGAGCTGCTTCACCCGATAAATTACCTTTCAGGTAGTGCAGCTTATGTGCGTCCGATATACTGTGATTGTTCATTATTAATTCTTCAAACAGACCTTTGAACTCTGGCCACATTTGAAGCGACCCATCGAATGTTGGAATTTTTACGGGAGGAAGCTTTAGACCGGCCGACGGAGTCGACATTGAAGTGTTACTGTAACTGTGGGCGGTTACGGTGGGTAGGTTATCTTTTAACTCGCAGGAGTACTTGAAAAATAATTCCTTTAACTTATGGAACGTGAGGGCATCTAAATAGTTCACCTTTAGCTCTTCACTTGGAGCTTCAATGATCTCTTGACGCATTTCTCTCGCCTCGTCAAAGGATGTCTCTAAATTTGACAACCGCGCTTCTATCATGTGCACCGAGGTCTTTATGCTCCCTAACCGAGTGTATGCCTCATAGTCGGCACTAAGCTCTTGTGCAATTGTTTGAATCGCGTTAATTAAGTTTGGTACTTTCCCGTTACTCATTTTAACCGACGAGTTCGAGTCACCACGCAAACACACAGCCCAATAAGTATTATAATTATATATATGTAAAAGAGAAAAAGGGTTAGGTTAATCAACCCTTGTGTTTTATTAATTCAATGTGTCGATTATAAATAATGTAATATAAAAATAAGTAATTGGCTTTATGCGGTAATACAACAACGGTAAATATTAATGCGAACAAGAACAACACCCGGATCAACTTCTGCCTTTTACTGCCACACGACGACTGCTGTGGTTTTCTTGCGGTTTTCTTTTTACGACTGACGCTGACACAAGATTGCAACTCACTGCTAGTGCTGACATCTGCCCACCAGTGCTGATACCGCCGCATGACCCTTATGCCTATGTTACATTCGGCCATTCTGATTATTCATCGGCCTCCGATGACCAGGGCTCCTCGTTATCTACTGCATACTTCCATAGTTTTATATTGTCACAACTTGTGGCCGTGTTGTTGGGCCCCTCGACATCTGCAGCTTTGCGTACTTCGTACCGCCCATTACGTTTGACCTTCGTAATCTCATATGGCCCCAGATATTCACTTGCCAGCTTTCTTCCAGCCACAAACTGTGTCCGACGCACTGCAACTAGATCGCCAACCTTGTAGCCATATTCACTTTTACGTTTCCTATCAAATTGCTCTTTGTAAGTGGCTTGAGCTTGTTGAATTTCTGCTCTTGCCCTTTGACGCATCTGTTGCCTTTCGTCATCGAAACTGTCGTACATCTCCTTTTGAAGTAGCTGTAGCATGCGATCATCTGCGAGATCATTTATCTTGACACCAAACATCAACTCAAAAGGGGATCTCTTAGTTTTTTTTTTTTTTTTTATAATTCGTGCAGGTTCAAGAGTTACGCTCTTTTGATGTTTGTCACACAATCTGGACGGGGTGCAGATGGTTTGTGTCGAAGATGTTCGTTCACTACTCTCCGGGGGTGGTTGTCTTGGGATTCGAGAGCTTCGACTGAATTTGTCGCGTTGTTTGTAGTTTTACAGTAACTTTATTCCATGCCATTAAGATCTTATATTGGAAATGCACACGCAGAGTATGAATTTTGAAGTGATCTTATACTGCGAGTGTTATGCCTTCGTCAGCATTTGTTTTTTTTTTTTTGATCATCTCTCATTCACAACTTGGTGTTGTTGCATGGGGTTTTTTTCCGTATAGGAATTTTTCTTGGCTATGGTCAGACTTGAACTACAGACCTTCCGCTTAACAGTCGGTGATGATTACCATTGCACCACTACCACCCAACGTGGAAACGTGAATAGCCTTTTGTACTTTTGGTACAAAGTTAAACCATTTTACTGGCTGTTCTGATGATAATTTCGATATGATCGCCAACACCGACCGATTGACCCTTTCAATTTGGCCGTTTCCTCTTGGTACTCCTGTGGTGCTCCATACGTGTTCGATGCCGTTTTTTTTTGGTATACTCTTCGAACATACTTGACGTAAATGCCGCTCCTCGATCACTAACAATGCGTACTGGATTGCCAAAAACTGCGGCCCATTCAGTCAACTTCCTGATTACCTCTTCGGCGCATACAGTTTTTGTCGGATATAACCAAACGAACTTCGTAAATCCGTCCACCATGGCGAAAATGTACTTATACTGCTTTGGGGTGGCATCCATAGGGCCAAGGTGGTCAACATGTAATGTGTGTAGCGGCGTAACTCCTTTTTCGACGTAATGCAAGAAGCCTTCCTTTTTGCTCAGCTTTTTGTTGTAGATAATGCACTTAACGCAGTTTCTTATGATATGCTCGGCGTTGGTCTCCAAGTGTGGTATCCAATACTTCTGTTGGATAGCGTGCATGGTTTTTTGAACAGCAAAGTGTCCCACATTATGAGCGTCAGCTATAATTTCCCTTTCCATAAGTTTTGGCACCACCAGAAGGTCTGTACCGTTGCTTTGAACATGAGGCCGCCTTTAAGTTTAAAGTTCCCATACGGACGGTTGGCAAGCACTTCTGTAACAGCCTTAATCATCGTATCGTCCTGTTGTGCTTTTCTGAGTCGAGCTGACACTTCTGATGAAACCGACATGATCTGCTGAGGATAGCGACTAAGGCAGTCTACATGTTTCAGCCGTTCGCCTGCTCGGTGCTCCACGTCGAAATCGAAATCTTGTAAATAAAGGACCCATTGCGCAACTTCACGCGGTACGTCTCTTTTGCTCAGCGTTTGCTTGAATGCGGCACAATCCGTTACTAGTTTGAATGAAATACCCAATATATGTATATCGGCGAAATTTCTTAAAACTCAGAAAAATAGCTTTAGCCTCCTGTACATAACTATGTTGCCGTGCTTCCGCCTCCGTGGTCTTTTTGCTCCAATAGAATACAGGATATACATAGCCGACCATCAAACCACTGTAATAACGCCGCAGCAAATCCATCCTTGGAGGCATCTGTGTGTACTTCAGTTTTCGCATCTCTGTTATATATTCTCAATACAGGATCTTTGACCAACGCTTCTTTTAACAATCGAAATGCATTCAACTCCCCTTGACCCATTCTGAAATCAGTATCTTTGCGCAACAAGTTTGTCAACGGTCTTGCAATCTGCGAATAGTTCTTTATAAACTTGCGGAAGAACCCAGTTAGTCCTAAAAAGGCTTGTATTGCTTTGATATTTCTTGGCATTGGAAATTTGTTGACTGCGTTCGTCTTCTCTACTCCAGGCTTTATCTGCCCAGCTTCAACAGAGTGTCCCAGGAAGTGAACCGAGGATTGCAGAAAACGGCATTTCTTCCATTTGATCTTAAGTCCAGACGCGGCTGCTGTATTGAAAACCTTTTCCATCTTTCTGAGGCATTCATCGGCTGTTACTGCATGTATGATGAAGTCATCCATGTAAAGATCCAGTACGTCTTCGCTTATTAAACCTTGGAATACATAATTAACAAAGCGAATGAAAGCTGCTGGGGAGTTTCGAAACCCAAAAGGCGCTCTATTAAACTCAAAAAATCCGTCCTTGACTACAAACGCTGTATATTTCTTGCTGCTTTCCTCGATTGGGACGTGGAAAAAACCATTTCCAAGTCCATAATAGTGTAGTATTTTGCCTTTTGAAGTTTTTCCAGCACGTCATCAATCACCGGTACCAATCACCCTAAGCACCATTTTATTTAATTGGCGAAAATCGACACACACACACGGACACACGGTTAGTTCCATCTTTCTTCTTAACGATGACAATACGGCTTGCAAAATTTGATGAAGAGCGCCGTATAATACCTGCGTCCAGCCATTCGCAAATTTGTTTATTCACTGCTTCAATTTCCCCAACTGCAATGCGACTTGGTGCATGCCTGAATGGCACCATATCGCCGTCTGGAACAATTTCGAGCTTGATTGGACATTCCGGAGCAAACCCAGCCGGTTTGTAGTTGTTGACCATTGTTTGCACAACGTCTTTGAACTGTGAAGGTATATCAAAATCATTATCTGCCTCAAGAACGTTGTAAATACTCATCTGATTCGCTTCCTCAGTTTCCTCCTCAATCAGAGGAGAAAACTCGTAGCCGGCCGCTGTTGATGTAAATTCAAACTTGCTGACAAAATCAGGACCCAGTAGCGCGTCACATCCAATGGCGTTGTCGTTCACCACTAAAAATTTTTGGGCGACATACATACATGTTGTCGACCACCACGTCTGTTGTGAAATAGCCCACAGGTCGCGTTATGTTGCTGCCTAAGCCTCGCAGCGTTGCCATGCTTTTCTGCAAAATTACGTTCTTGATTTTATTGGCCACCGACATCCTCAGGATGGTGACGTCTGCACCCGTATCCACCAGCGCATCCACTTTTACGTTGTTGATCCTTAGTCTTTTGAGTCGTTTGGCGTCATACATATATCACATTTACAGCCGCTCCGTTTGGACATTCCATTGACATATGTCCGCTTTTGTTGCAGCGAAAACATTTCGAATCCACTTTGCAATCTTCTCACTTCTTCCAGACATACTTTGGTTGATTTTGGGTTTAAACAGCTTTTTGTCTGGGTTAGTACATTGATAATTTTTTGCCACACTTTCGTAGACATCGTATTTGTCTTTTAATTCTTTGTAGGATTTGCACCCATATAAGTTATATTTAAAGTTACTTTGGAGATTCAACCCACTCACAATATATCGAATTACTGACTCCGTGTCAATGATGCCATGTGAGGCGATGCATTTCATTTGCAGGATATATTCGTGGAAACGTTCGTCTTTCCGCTTTATACGCGCACACAGCTCCTTATGTACATATATCGGCACCACAAACATACCCGCGTTCGAACTCCTCTATTAACAACTGACGTAGTTCCCTGTATTCATACACTCTGGTTGATTCCAAAAACAACTGGGCTGTGCGTGTCATCTTGGCTCGGGCTTGCACATATTTCTGTTTCTCGTTCAGCCCATATGCGTCGGCATTAAGCTCAAAATTTGCCAACCACTGGCGCACCTGCATATTCTCTCCATCAAAATCAGGAATAATTCTAGAAAAATCCTCTACAACCAACTTCGAGTCGCCTTTGTTTATTTCATCAGCCTGAATTTTCAGTGTCAATAACTGCACTAACTGCTGTAATAGTGCGTTGTTTTCGGCAATTTTATTTCCACTTTCTTCTTTTTGTTTATCTGTTCCCGTTGTTGTTTTTTCTTCTTTTTGTTCGTTCTCGTTATTTTTTGGCGTCATCGACTGTATGTCTTCCTGCTTCTCCTTTGAATTGCTCATCTCTGTATTTTTACGTTGTGAAGATCGTGTGTTGTATGTATGTATATTTGTCTCGCTTGCACTGCTGGTGATGGCTGCCTACTTTTAACGATGGGCTTCCGATTTGCACTCATGGACTAATTGTGCATTTACCTATTTGTATACGGGCTTCTCCCTTCAGCGTGAATTTCACCAGAATGCTTGGATGCTTGAATGTGTAATTGATTCTACGGATCGCGACGTCGAAAACCGTAAATCTCCGAGCGGGCAATTGAATCCCGGTTGAGCCCCCAAATGTAAAAGAGAAAAAGGGTTAGGTTAATCAACCCTTGTGTTTTATTAATTCAATGTGTCGATTATAAATAATGTAATATAAAAATAAGTAATTGGCTTTATGCGGTAATACAACAACGGTAAATACTAATGCGAACAAGAACAACACCCGGATCAACTTCTGCCTTTTACTGCCACACGACGACTGCTGTGGTTTTCTTGCGGTTTTCTTTTTACGACTGACGCTGACACAAGATGGCAACTCACTGCTAGTGCTGACATCTGCCCACCAGTGCTGATACCGCCGCATGACCCTTATACATATATATAAATATATATATGTGTGAAAATATTTTATTTTATTGAATATGTTATATTTATAATATAATGCCACACACCTGATCTTAAGCGTTGCCCCCACGATGGAGAAAGGTGTCGTCGATTGACTGGTCGTAGACTGATAGATTCGCCGCTGTGTTGATTGAAGAATCAGCCTTGTTTTTGATTAACAGAACACTAATGCTCTTGCAAATTCACACGCGCAATCTACTCTAAACTACAACTTTACCGCCGCGCAAGTTACGTGTTTTTTTCAGCCGTTTTTCAGTAATCCGGCTCGAAGCACCAGAATGTATCGCCTTTGGATACGACCAGAATGTATCGCCTTTGGATACTTGCCGACTGGAACGTGGATCACAGTACGACCGGGTTGGATTCTGAAACAACGAGCTTTACAACCAAGAACTAAAACGCACGCGAAAAAATCAATTTAACAAAACACGACTTTATTTAACGGTTGTTTCATTACAAGTGTTCCATAATTTTCGTCATAATTACTTCTTCTTAGTGATTTTCGCCTTCCGCCTGCTTGTTGATTTGATGATTTCGTTTGCAACGGTGCAGTTGTTACGTCGTCAACAAGTACTGATACTTGATGTTCGGTGATGTCAGATGTACGAGAAACTCTCTTCATGTTGCGCTGCAACACCCCAAAGCATTAATTAAATTCACCTTTCGGGAGTGCTATGATTTTGCTGCTTAGGATCCAAGGTTCTTTACTGAGTGCAAGTATTGTTTTGTCGCGATGGTATCGCACCTGGCTTGGTGCAGATTATCCTGAAACACTCTCAGTTCGATTATTATTTGAGACGGAGGGTCCTTCGTATGGTATGGCTACGCCTGAATTTGCTTCCGATGAGAATGATACACTGAGTTCTCACTGAGCTACTCGCCCGCCGGTATAACCAGTCGGCCTTTTATTGTGGTCGGTTAATGGTTATGTCATGCTGGGTCGAATGACATTGTTCATCCTAGTGTCAATTGGAACTGCATTCAGAAGCTGCAGTGGCACAGCCGGTGGATGTCGGTGTTACTGGCTTTTGATATTGAGTTTCATGTCACTAAACCAAACCGACAACGGCTACCAAAATATTCGCGAACTTACAACCCCTATTATATTCAACATATATGTGCATATCTAAATTACTGGATAATGAAATACCAACTCCATCCCGATGCGCCTAGCCTCTGGTGTAGATACTTGGACAGCAACTGCAATGGGATTCAATTGTGGGAGGTCCACCAGAGTAGTATGTGGATCAAGATCATAGATATCTAAATTAATAGGTTTATTGAATTTTGGGTGAAAACAATAAGTTGTGAATTGATAAATCTAGAGAATATTTATAAAGACCGGTTTGTCATTCTAAAGTTAAACAAAGAACAGAGTGCTGTGGCAGAAAAAAATAAGTTTTATTTACAAATCACAAAACACACTAAAATATTTTAGGGCAATTTTCATACAGAGGATAATTAACAAAATTTAGATTTCATGGTAAATAAATGTCTTACACGTTGGTATGTATAATACAAGAGATTAAATATTTTTCTATTCAGCTCTTTTGATTTGAACTTACGAATAAAGCTCGACACAGTCACTAGCTATTCTTTTTATAAGCTTTGGGGAATTTTGTGCCACGAAAACCATTGCAAATTCTGCTTTACGAATATATCATATCGTTTTTATTGACCACTGTTATTGTTTTTCGATTGTAGCTGTAGGTTTGCCAAATGAAATTGTATAATTATGATTAAATAAGTTGTAACAGCTGATACTATCTGAAAAAGAAAGTATGAATTTATTGTTGTAGTATTTAGTGTTTTTACAAACGGATGTAAAGAGCTTGTAATTCATTTCGAAAAATCCAGCGGCAGTGAGTGATTTTCTTCTGTGAAGAATTTCTAAGGAAAACAGCTGCACCTAAATGTATACCAATATTCGTTATTACTTATTTGCCAACATTTGTAAAAGTAAGCATAAAAATATTTATAGGTATAAAGAGCTATAAACATGTCAATATTGGTATTTGATAAACTTATCCAACTTTTATAGGTCAGCCCCTGATTTATCCTCTATGTCTATTGTCGACGACCAAAACAGAACAGAACTAATTGGGTTTTTTTGTTTTCGAGATTGGCACTATTTTTCAGATCTGACAGAATCTCGTTGAAGTCATTCTGTTGGAAGAAGAGAAAGGAAAAGGTTGCCAAACGGTAAGACAAAGAAGATTTCACACATCATATTATAACGGTTGGTTTTTATAAGCAGAATAAAAAACTTTAAACAATAGAAAGAATATTGCATTTTTTTAAATTTTTTGAAACATTACTTCCAACATAGATTCCTAGACATAAACAATTCATCTAAAACAAATAAATCGAAACTTTGCGAACTAAATTTAATATTTTGAATTGGATGGAATTTAAAAATAGATCCTCAAATAAGCCCGATGAAAAAAAAAAATCAAAAATAAATTGTGACTGTGGAAGAATTTTTTCCTGATGTTATCTTATTTTTATAATAGGGTAGGGGTTATGACTACCTTTAAATTTCAAGAAGTCAAGACACAGCACAGTCCGAAGGTATAGAGGGATAGAAGAAGAGAGGGAGAGAGGGAAATGAGGTACCGGAGGAAAAGTTGAGCTGGGAAGAGCATTCCATATTCATGTTGCTCGGCTTAAAAACGAGTCCCTTAATTTAACTGTGCATCCGAAGACAGGCTTGAGGGTGAACAAAAACTTATCCAACCTTTTTTAACTTGAAGAACAAACTAAATATTCAAAATGACTGACAATGTCAACATATGTAAGGGACATGTGTGCCAACATAACAAAACAAAAATCAGAGATCGAATATACTCAACTCGTAAAATTCAAAAAGCCGCCTTATTTTTTTAACAAACCCCGCATAATTTCTTAATTAGTTAGCTGCACATCAATAGGATGTGTGTTTTTACAAAATTTATTTTGCGACAGAAGATGAAAGAAAAACAATTCTGAGATGCTAACTATCGAGTTACAAAGCAAACTGTTGTAAAAAAGATGTTACAGTACATAAACCCTTATGTAAATGTTTTAAAAAATTTAATTAAAATTGTGTCGCAGACCTAATTGAAGGTCACAGAGTCCACTATAATGCCAAAATGGTTAATAAAATTGTGACATAATGCTTATCATTCTTTTATTCCCTTCCTAGTTAATATTTCTTTGAGGGTGTACCAAAAACAAAAAAAAATTAGAACAACAATATCCGCAAAGGCAGTTAGTTTAGCTTTGAACTTTAGTCCAAACAAAGAATTTATATATGTAAGTAACAAAATGGGTCCCAACACGGAGGAAGTCCCAAATTAATAAACTGGGCGTTACTCTTAGTCTCACCAATCTTCACTCTTTGATATCGATTGGATAGGTAAGACCTACACCAGGATAACATAAAGCCCTGAAATCCAGCTTTTTCAAAACATCCATCTAAAGGATGCAGCAGGTAGACAAAACTCTGGGTGGGGACGTGCGCAACACACTCTGTCATATGTATGTAAGTTAACACCTACCTCCGCAAAAACGAAAACAAACATCAAATTCGTACGTGCATCATGCCACGATTCCATCCATCCCAAAGGCCGGTAACGCCACCTGATCTAGCAAGCCACAACAGGTGTAGCAAGGTGCAATGGTGGTAGTGGTGCAATGGTAATCATCACCGACTGTTAAGCGGAAGGTCTGTAGTTCAAGTCTGACCATAGCCAAGAAAAAATTCCTATACGGAAAAAAACCCATGCAACAACACCAGTTGTGAATGAGAGATGATCAAAAAAATGCTGACGAAGGCATAACACTCGCAGTATAAGATCACTTCAAAATTCATACTCTGCGTGTGCATTTCCAATATAAGATCTTAATGGCATGGAATAAAGTTACTGTAAAACTACAAAACAACGCGACAAATTCAGTCGAATCTCTCGAATCCCAAGACAACCACCCCCGGAGAGTAGTGAACGAACATCTTCGACACAAACCATCTGCACCCCGTCCAGGTTGTGTGACAAACATCAAAAGAGCGTAACTCTTGAACCTGCACAAATTATAAAAAAAAAAAAAAAAAAGTCTCGAATGCAGAGGAAGCCACCACAAGTTACCTGAGTACCCAAGCCACTATCGGTCACCGAGCACCCACGCCACCGAAGAATGCGAGCAATCATCGCTCGTCGTATTTCCTGTGCCATTAGTATTTAAGATTGGCGTAAGACAATATTCGTAGACCCTAAGTTCAGCAATTGTAAGGGAAAGTTCTTTATATAGGGTCCGCCAAATAATTTTTTTTTTTTTGAAAATGCAATAAAAAAAACTACTGAATATTATCTCAAATTTCTTTTTTTATTTGAAAGTACAATCCTTCCGGTTAATAATGGAAAATAATTTAATTCAAATGGCTGCCTTGGCTGGCCATGCAGTAGCCTACACGATCGGTCCAATTTTTAAGCACATTATCGATTGTGTGCAGCTGTATTTCACCAATGGCTTCACGAATATTGTCCTTTAAAGCGTCAATTGTCTCTGGCTTGTCGGCGTAACACTTATCTTTGACGGCACCCCACAAATAATAGTCCAACGGTGTCAAATCGCAGCTCCGAGGTGGCCAAACGACATCAGCTCTGCGGCTGATAATGCGATCTTCAAAAACAGGGCGCAAAACATCGAGTGTAGCTTCGGCTGTGTGGCACATAGCCCCGTCCTGTTGAAACCAAATGTTGCCAATATCCTCCTCTTCAATTTTTGTGAACAAAAATTCGTTCAACATGGCCCGATAACGATCGCCATTGACTGTAACGGCCACTCCTTGCTCATTTTCGAAGAAAAATGGCCCAATTATGCCTCTGGACCAAAATCCGCACCAAACAGTAGCTCGTTTTGGGTGCACCGGCTTTTCAATGTATGCGTGCGGGTTTTCTGTGCCCCAAATGCGACAATTTTGCTTGTTTACATACCCGCCAAGATCAAAATGAGCTTCATCTGAAAAGATGATTTTTTTGGCAAAATCGGCATCTTCTGTAAGTCGATCGCAGGCCCACTTAGCGAAGCGTTGTTCAAGCGTATACACAACCATATTCGTTCAGCGGAAGGATAAAACTAATTATCTGTCAAATCAGACATGAGCTAAGTGTTACCATTCACGAAATAAGCACTACTTGAAAAAAAAAAACGTTAGATGGCGGACCCTATATTATGCGTATAATACAGTTTTCAATATTCACTCCTTTTTTTATTACTTATTTTCTAAGAAAAAATTGTAGCCTGTCTTACTTACCATGACCGGTAGAACGATTTATATGTATTTGTAATGTTATTCTTTCAAAAACTCAACCCCTTGAATATTCATTCCCAAAATGTCAAGACGTTCGAAGAGTGTGCATTTATTATTAGAGAAAATAAATAATATTGATGAAGAGTGCTCCGAAGATAACCAGGAAATTTTGAATATTGAAAATGACAATGCGGACAATTATGATCTATTTGAGACCGACTCGAACACCGATGAGGATGAAGAGAATGTTTCGATCGTACGAAGAGGGCGAAAGAGAAGGAGATTTGTATTTAGTCCCGATAGTGAGAATGAGGAAGAGGTAATCGAAACTGCTACAGACGGAAGTGTTTGGCAATAAGTAGAAGACGGGTCTATTCCTGGAAGAGTACCTATTCATAATATTTTTAGGGGAACATCAGGCCTAACAGGGTATAGTAAACGAAATATTATGAAAGATAAAGTTATAACGTCATTTTCTCTAATTATTGATAAGAATATAATCGAACATATCAGAAAGTGCACAAAAACAGAGGCGTTTCGAGTGTTTGGGTCTAAATGGGATTTAACTACTGCAAAGTTACATGCATTTATTACACTTCTGTACGTACATGGGGCATATGATATTGCAAATTTAGATATAGCACTTATATGGAACAGAAAATGGGACCCGGGATTTTTCTCAAATACTATGTGCAGAAATAACTTCACGGTGATTATGAGGTTTATTCGATTTGACGACAGAAATCAACGAAGCCAACGCTTACAAACCGATAAATTTGCTTTGATTTCAGAAGTGTGGCATAAATTCATTGAGAATAGTCAAAATTGTTATAAACCGGGACCATATATTACTGTCGATGAACAATTGTGTCCAACGAAAGCTAGATGTAGGTTCACTCAGTACATGCCCAATAAACCGGGCAGATATATGTATGTAGGTAATAAACGGTTTTCCATATTTGGGAAAAGATAAAAGCAGAGAACCTTCAGTTCCGCTTGGAGAGTTTGTTCCTTTAAAACTAGTAGAACCGTATACAGGATGTGGACGAAATATAACCACGGACAATTTTTTTACAAGCGTGTATCTAATAACAAAACTTTTAGCTAAGAGTACTACGGTTGTTGGAACACTTTGAGAAAACAGAAGGGAGTTACCAAAAAAATGAAAGAAATTTCAGGGTGAAATCTAAATGCCGGAGATGGGATTTACAGATATATTTCAATATCTTAGATTTATCCGGGATAAATGCATGGGTTTTATATAAAGAAACCACCGGAGGAAAATTTTCAAGGCAAGCATTTTTGTTTCAATTGGTAGAAAAACTTATCATCGAATATGAAAAAGAGGTACAACTGGGCAACGAAAATCAACAAACGCCCGTCACAAGTTCAAGTTCACGTGAAGGGCCAATAAGATATTGCAAAGACAATAAAGGTAACAAAATCTGTGTAAAATGTAAAAAGTACGTATGTGAAAAGTGTATGATCGAGAAGCCTATTTGTATAAAATGCCGTGAAAACGAATAAAATGTATATTATACAGGGTGTCCCACGAGCAGTTTTTTAAAAATAATAAAAAAGAGGTCAATGTTTCATACATTAATTTGCCTACAAGTCCAGCCGCGTTAAAACCAAAAAAAAAAGGTTTTTCTTAGAAAAAAATGGTTCGGGTTTTTTTTTAATTTCTCAAAAACTACAAGACATTTTTGTATCCGGTTTTCTGTTTTTAACTGAAAACTAATAAGAGAATTGAATTTTAGAAAAAAAAATTGGTACTTAATTACATACAATTTTGAAAAAAAAATAGTTCGAATTTTTTTTTTCAAAATTTTGAGTTTGAAAATTAATTTCTCAAAAACTATTTCTTAAAACAGCTTCGTTTAAAAATAAGATATGAAAGAAGAGGTTTCTGGCCTTACAAAAAAGTATATCACGGCGTCGTGGATGTAACTGTTGATTTTTAATAATTTTTTTTCCAAATTAAGTAATTTTTTTTAGAAAATTGCCCCGACGGCTAAACGGGAGGGAATAGACCCCCCTCCCATACGATTTTTTTCTTGTCTTGACCAGACCTACACGCTCTAGCTTTTTGGCACACTGCTCGTGGGACACTCTGTATAAGTTATGCTGAAGGCGGTCATTTGACCGGTCGTGGTAGGAATAGGTATACGTGAATTGTCGGTAGGAATAGTGTTAAATAATAACATAACAATAAATTTTGCTTTCACGATTGTCATTACTTATTTACCAGAATAAGGAGTATAAGAAATGGCAAAAACGTGGCTTTCCATACACATACATATACTGATATCTACCATATACTAATTGTATAAAAATCAATTACCGGGCGTTAGTCTCGCAAAAACCCGAAGACGGTTTGTTCGATTTGGATGATTTTTTCTTTTGTTTTGTTGGTCTCAATACTATGATGGAATTCGAAAAAGCCAAAGGAAAAGTGGAAAATTTCAAAAATAAATGTATGTATGTTTTGTATGGAAACGTACTAAGCACCACCAGTGAGAGTTGTATATAGCCTTTTCAGATAATTTTCAATATAAGACGTTGGTGGCAGACCTATCGTTTGATAGCGGCCTTCCACAACTATTCAGAAATCAATTATAGTGCGGGCAGATCAGTAACGATTGGAGAAATGTCAGTCGTTTATCCACCTTGTAAGGCGTCCAAACTCCTGAATTGTGTTGCGCAGGTAGGAAAGTGGCATTGCCAATTGGCCTCACCAACTGAGCCATTGATCTCATTGGTTTCTGGAAGTGATTCCTGGCCAACATAAAAAAAAAAAAAACGTCCACAATTACATCCAAATGATGCAACACATATTGTACAGGACTATATCATGCCAACTTTCAAGATAGTTCCAACACAATCCTTCTTCGCGTCATTCAGAAAAAGACATCGCGTTGAATCAGAAAAAGACATTAAAATTATTGAACACCAAATTTCGCCGGATATGTTCAGCCATAACACTGTCAGGACTGACAAAACGCCGGCGAGTATGCACGCAAGAAAATCGATTGACACGAAGTCGACGAAGTGGCTGTTGTCATTGTCGAAGAAATTATTGTTCTTCTTTTTCATCTTCATCGAAACGCAGAGAACTCACGGGCATTAAAATATCCAGGGATCTTTGTACAATGCGAGGATGTTGAAATGTTCAACATCAAAATTGTTAATGCATTAATAAATAAATGTAACAGTTTCAATAATTTAATTGTTTTGATTTGACGCCCCCCATAGGGGCACTTTATTATCTAAATGCAAGCCTTAACAAAAAACTATAACTTAACTATAACTATAAGGGTGAAGGGTTGTGGTATAGGGCAATTCTAAGGCTGAACTTTTTGACGTGAAGGTCGAAAAGATTGGTGTTAGCTTTGCGTAGCATTCTGGACATTGGTTCGGGGCAGCCATAATTTGTGCGGTGAGTGTTTATACGTAAAAGGGGCGTGGACCGAAGGTTACGTGAGTTGGTGTTAAGGGGAATCATGTGCAATAATGAGGGGCTGTCAATGTTACCGCTGAGAAGGTCGTGAATAAATAGAATATCTGCAACATCACGTCGTTCTTAAAGGGATTGGAGGTTGATTAATTTTAGGCGATCCGTATAAGGTTGTAAATTAAGGGAGTCGGCCAAGGGAAGGCCACGAAGGGCAAAACGGATAAGCCTACTTTGAATGGCTCTAATACGTGTAGTATGGGATTCTCAAGAGGGAGACCAGACTTGGCTAGCATATTCGAGAAGGGGCCTAACGAAAGTGATGTATGTATAATGTTGTCGATATGTAGGCGAAAATTGAGTTCACGGTCACAAATATCCCCTAGATCAACCAAGAAGTTGAAACGGGGAACGGTTTGATTACGAACAATGTAGGTTCTGGGTGGTGAGGAAGAGCGCTTGTGGGAGTAAGTGATGGTTTGGCATTTATTGATATTGAGCTCGAGATGGTTTTTTGACACCAAGTAGTGAACCTGTTAAGGTCCAATTGGAGAGCCCACGAATCGACAGGGGAACATATGTGTTAGCTTAAGTTAGGTTAGGTTAAAGAAGGGGAGTGTGATGGCTTAGCATCACTTCCACTCGGAGGCCAAAAGGCCCATTGTGATTCCCTCATTTGTGGGGTACACATATAATTAACCTGTCCTATCACGTGGTGGCTGAAACCACCCCGTGCTCTTTATGAATTTTAGAAGGTCCGATATATATGCATTTGCCACATCCTCAATCTCTGTAAAGAATCTTTGGCCCAGCGACGCTAGGCGTCGATTCTGGAGAGCTGGCCACGATGATATCCGATGGTGGGATATCGGTTTTTGATAGCAGGTGTTTGGCTGCTTTCTCTATTGCGAGGATTTCTGCTTGAAAAACGCTGCACAGATCAGGGAGTCTGAATGATTCCTGTTTGTGGAGGGTATCAGAGTAGAACCCGGCCCCAGTGCCTGTGTCCATTTTCGATCCGTCGGTGAAGAGAGTGATCTCTACTGATCTAAGGCTGAAGCATTCAATGCCTTTTCCATCCTTTCCTCCAGGTTCCTTTTCCAGGAAAGTTTGGAGTCAAGAATGATGCCTAGATATTTGGCTTCCGCTTTGAGTTTGAGTGGAGTACCCTCTAACTTTGGGGAGCAAATATCGGAATTTTCCTTTTCCTGGTGAACAAAACCAGCTCGGTTTTCTGGGGGTTTATTCTCAGACCGTTCTGTCTTGCCCACGAGGAGAGTTCTCTCAACGCAGATTCCATTAGTTCACTGATAGTTGGTAGAAATTTACCTTTTATCAAGATAACTAGGTCATCCGCGTATGCTATTGTCTTTGTGCCTTTCTCCATGAAGATTGAGGATTTTGTTAACTGTAAGAAGCCACAGTAGGGGGACTAGAACTCCCCCCATCATTGATTTTTCGACATTCGTTTGAACCAAAAGCAGCTGTGATCTGAAGAATGCATTGATTCCACGATATAATGAGTGCCGACAACGATGTGTGGAAGATGGGAATTTTGCCGGCCACTAACACTGGAAGCACTCATCACAAGCAAAAGACGCGATGTAGTTTATTAGACATTATGGCCAACCGGCCCTATTAATTCACTGTAACCCATAGCAGGGCTGTATGAAATCAAGTACAAGTACCAGTACCAGTATTATTACAGGTACTTGTACTTGACTTGTACCAGTCTTTTCTGCTTAAGAACTTAAGTATTATGTTAAAATACTGAAGCAATACTTGGCAGTACTTCCAAGTACTTGAGAGTACTTCTAAGTACTTGAGGGTACTTCTAAGCACTTGAGTAATACTTCCAAGTACTTCAGAAGTAATATTCAGTACTTAAACATTTTGTTTAAAAAAAAAATCTTTAGAATTATTAGATATCGTTAATTGTATTGCTTCCTAATACTGTTACAATTTAAAATAATAAAAAACATTCATTGAATTGAATTCATTGAAGGATTTATAAAGTTATGGCTCCATCGAAGCAAAAGCAACAAAAATTCCTTACAAGCATAGAAGTACGTACTGAAGTCTTTTTCAAGTACAAGTACCAGGTACTGAAGTACAAGTACCAGTACGTGATACTTGTACTTATCACGTACTTAAGTCCTAAAATACTGAAGTACCTTACAGCCCTGCACATAGTGAAACGAAATCAAGAAGGAACTGCTATCCAGCCACACGCCAGCTGACATGATATCTATCACTGGTAAAACTTTAAAACATTTTTATTGTGTGAAGATTTATTGGGATTCATAATAATCGCTTATAAAGAGTCAAATCAATTTTCCATGGCACGAAATTCAGCGGGACATCTGGTGAGGAAACAAAAATACCTCATGTTGTTGGGCTTGAATATATAATATAATATATATATTTCTGTGGATACATATATATAATATGATATAATTAAATACCATCACGCCACATTAGCTGATCATGCGAATGCAATACATATATTGTACATTATGTATTACAAATCTACATATGTATATAATACGATGTTGGCATGTAAGAATGTACATATTACTTTGTATGGCAAGCTGTTTAGTAAGTAAGTTCAGTGAATAAAGAATCACCAATCGAGACAGACGGTCTTTTAATAAACATTACACATGTCATTTCCATAATATTTGTAATTTTTTTTCTTTTTTTTAAATTCCTTTGTTTATTCACATCTGTCCAGGTTGGACACCAAGTAATTATTGTGATTGGGATTATAGGAAATTAAGGGCCTTTAAATACTTCAGTTTTACAATAAGTACAAACATATACATATATAACTATATAATGAACAGGTATCCAAAGAGTGAAAATTACAATAGTCATTAATTCTTATTAATGTCTTCGAGTTAGGTTAGATGGTCTAAGCCTGAACCCACATCGAAGACGACAAAACCTTTTTTTTGTCGCACGACAAGAAAAGGTTTTTTATTTTAACGCACATCAACCCCAACACTTACCGACAAGCAAAACGCTTCCGACAATTTGTTGCGCTAGGTGTAGGTTGAAAAAAAACAAATTCAGTCATTTTCTTTTGACTTGTGAGCGTGATGAAAAGAAAAGATCATGGTGGGTTTATACCTTTGTATATGTATAAACCAATAAAATAAAATGTTTCAACACCTCAACTTTTAATTTGAGTGGAAATTTCTTCCCATAGCTTATCCATTAAACTTTTACTAGCATGGCCTTTACTCGTATAATTATAAATTGCGCTTCTTTGCTCAGTCAAAGAAATGAACAGCCTTTGCGATACATCGCGAACGACGGTATCATTGAAAATGACCTACAAAATTTTGCGATGGAATAAAAATAAAAAAACTTATAAATTATTTTAAAGACGTGTATATGATATTATATGTTTCCTTTTTTTTACATTACATTTCGTCTTTTATTACATTCTTTTCCTGCTCTGCCAATACTGCACAGAATTAGGAATATCTTTTAAAAAACGAAATATGTATTTCTATCTAGCAAATCTTTCACAAATTCATGATTATTTATATCAGAACTAGTAATATTTTTTACACCTAATGAATTATTATTTCTAAACATTAACCCATAACCCTCAATTATTAGTATATGATCAGGTTTTACTCCTCGATGATCCATACGGCGTATTGCACTTAAAGCAACAGAGTAGGTCGTAGCATGTACCTTAAAATTCCTCTCTTCCCCATAATAATTTCCTGGGAATGATAATTCCTCTGCATGCTCATCGAACGAAAGTGCTTGTGGTTGTTTACCCATTGTTGGAAATAAAATCAGCATAATCTCTTCTCTCCTTTATATTCTTCTTCGATATCGACATATTTATCATTATTGCGGTTTTGTAAAAAAATCATCATCAATTTGGATATTATATTTTTCATATAAAGGCGTCTGTATCAGTTATTTTAACCAAGATTGACACACCCTTCAAAATATCCAGATTTACGAGGTTTATGCCGTTTTATATTGACGTCCATCGCATAATAGTCATCTAATTGTCTTGGTAAAACAGTTACCACATTATTAACATTAATCTGCCCTGCAATCTTTTTCGCCCAAGAAAGCCAACGACATGTTAAAAAAGGCAACCGCTTCGAAATCAATATTTTGTTAATTGGATCGAGCAATGGTAAATCTATGGCATCGGCAGATATTTGAATCCATTTATTTTTGCCATTAATGAAATTTTGTGCAATTTACCTGCGGCATAACATGTTTACACACGATGTAAAGTTCATTTACGGTTTCAACTAGTCCTTTTATGAAGATCATAATTTTCTTTTGGACAAGTCACCTGAACGACAACGGATTTCCACCACAATCGGTCACAAACATCATAAACACAGTTTAACTTGTTGCCGTAAAATTCCGTTTCAAAATAATTTTGCAACCAAGTTCTGCGATTTTGTGACAATAATTGTTACCGATATTGTTTTTTTTCGACATTTGATGTTTGATGGTTTTGATTGAATTGATTCAGCATTTTGTTGTGCTTCATTTTTTTTTCAAGTCTGCTCATTCTCTGCATAAACGACTTGTTTTGGCAACCCGTTTGCGTTGCGACCGACAAATTTGCACTAATTTCGCGATTCCAAATACTCCAACCATCATCGCTTTCACAATTCACAAGAAAATATTTTTAAACACTCCATTTTTGTACATTTTTTATCCATTTATACCATGCAAATATTGTTTGTTTACTAATAAAGCAAATAACTGGCAAAGTCGACTTTGATCGTTGCGAATTTTCATTGCAAATTTTTGTTACAAAATTTTTGGACACATTTTCAGTTTTACAATCCTATAATCATTTTCAATGATAAAATAGTAACTTCTCCGCATCAACTTCCATCTTCGCCTCACAAATTCTCAATGTATCGATTTTTTCGCAGAAAAACAAAATACCAGCGAACAGATTTCGATGTGTTTTTTTACCTTGTTGTGTTATGCTCTGTTTATTTCGTCCGGTGTGGGTTGACCGCTAAGGAAGTATGTATGGAATTTTCGATAACGACATGTGTTCGCAACAAGTTTGAAACGATCGGTATGGGTTGGCTATATGCAATGCTGTATAAAATGGACATTGGAGCAACGAGCACCGCCGAACAAAATGTTTTGTCGTGTTGTTTCCCATTTGTTGTGTTGACTTATAAGGTGCAATGTATTCTTGTCGTACACAGCAAATAGTATTTTTTATTTGGAAGAGTGCTAGGTAGATACTTCGGCAGCTTCGATTATAATGTTATTGAGGTGAATTATAGCCTCGTCAAGGTCGTTTTTAGACAATATCGGGTTCGCAGGTGGAGGCTTATATGTAGTTTCTCTAAATTTATCCCAGACGGCGTATTTGCTGCACAATTTTGCCGGCTTCTTTGTTGATTCAGCGTCGGTTTTCCAGTGAAGTACGACTGGGGTGGTCAGATGATAATTCTAGGCAGAATTCTATTGTCAGGTCCTCCAATCTAATGTTTTTATAAGTACAGAAATTTATAAAGTCGGGTATCTTGTTTCTATCACCTGGCCGTTAAGTTGGTTCTCCAGTACTTAGGAAGCTGATTTTACAACTTCTTAGGGTATCTAATAATGTTGTTCCTTTTTTGTTTGTTAGGCGTGATCCCCAGTCAGTGTTTTTGGAATTGAAGTCATCTCCTGCTAGAAATCTTTGTCCTAGTGTCTTGAAGTATTGTTGTAATTGATCCATACTTATTACATGTTTTGGTGGGAAGTAGAGTGCCCAGATTACTAATGATCCCTGAACCACCATGTGCTTTTCCGTCTGGGTGATTCGTGTGAAATATATTGTAGCCTGGAATTTCGGCATACATATGTATGTACATATGTAACTTTTATTTGTAAGGTGTGTTTCAAAAATTAGAAGTACATACATATGTATGTAGGGGAGAGTACGATAACTTGGCCGCCAAGATTTGATAACGGGATCTTGTAGAGGGGTCAAAAACAAGCACTTTTTACTATGGGAGGGGGGGTCCATCTCCCCCCGTTTAGGAGGTAGAAGGACTTTTAGAAAAAATGGTTTAAATTGAAAAAAAAAAATTTAAAAACGACGGCAACACTTACAATAAAGTGCTATACTGCATTTGAAAGCCAGAAGTTTGTTCTATAATTCTGCATTTAAATTAAATTACTCATGTCAATGGTTTTTGAGAAATTCGCATTTAAAGTCCAAATTTTGATAAAAAACCTGAAAAATAAAAGTTTAATCTGATTGCTCTCAAGATTGTGAAATGAAATTGTAAATTAGCTTATATGTGCTCCATGTAACTATTAATTCTTAATCGAACACAAAAAACCGCATGGTTCTATGTCTTCTAGTTTTTGAGAAAATCGAAAATTACCAAAACTACTTTTTTTGATTTTGGTGACGGTGATTCCATTTTAAGGATTAATGTTAATAGACATAATGTATCTTTGTTAGTTCAGTACAGCAATTCATTTAGCGTTACCCAGAATGCACCACGAGGAGGTAGAATTGGAAGGCATTCCGCGTCTGGGCCAGTCATTTTGTCAGTTAGTCAGGAGGTAGTCAGTCATAGTTAGTTAAAAAAGGTCAAAATGTATTAAAAAGGTGTGTAAGTCTCGTCAATAAAGTCATCGTCCGTACTATTACTGTCGAGTTCGTTGAGTTCCTCGTTTATGGTGAGAAGCCGAGGATGTTTTGGCGGTAAACCCTCACTTATATCACCATCGGTATAACAAGGGTAAACTTTTTTCATATCTAATAAAAACTCCATTATTTGCGAACCCAAGTCATCCTTATATTTCCTTTCTAGGCAGTATTTTCGATAGAAAAATAGTGCCATGTATTGGTGAATATGGTCTGTTGTTTTGCGACATATAATGTTTTTTTTAAGAAGCTTGTTTTGGTTTTCAAGATCGTTTATTGTGTTGGTCGCATCGGTTTTATCAACATATTCCCCTATGCTGTGGTTCGTCACTGCATGGATTGTTGAAGCAGTAAACATTCTTTCAACTCCTATGTACTGGCGTGCACTGTCAGTACAAATGCGACTGGTGTTGTGGTTTACGTACTTGTGGATGAAAGGTCACAAATCTCGCTTGCATTTCGAGTTTACTTTAAAAAAGCGCCAGACCTTGTCTTCCTTGCAGAATAGTCCCAACACTACGTAGGTCATCTGTTCTGTAACTCGACCCCTATGGTATTTATTTTTTGTGAGAAAGGTTTCATCAATTTGTACCGTCTTGCCTTCGCCGCCAATGTCTACCTCAACGTGAGAAGTTATCACTTCGGCTATCTCGCGACAATAGTTGAAATAGTCTATTATGGTAGATTTACTTAAAGTATATTTTTTGTCCTGATGGCGCCAAGTGATTAAATGCTAATTTTAAAATAAAAAAAACACAATAATAACAATTAAAAAATCCCTAATTTTCAGATTTTATTTATTTACCTGAAAACCCGTATTCACAGATATTTTCATTACAAAAGAAATAATAATAGCTAGCACTTCGCGAATTTCAAGTCGACAATCAGGCCCATGGAAAAATGTGCCGATTGATGGGTTTATTGTATTATAACAGTTTTTGTCACCTTTTTTTTAGAAGTTTTTTGTGTACAACGCCACCTCCAATTAAACTTACAACTATTATTTTTTTCCACCATCATAAGAATGTTGCAACACAATGGGGGAGTTGAATTTTTATTTGGTATTAAACCAATTTCTTCGAAAAAAGTAATGCTTTTTTCGTTGTTCGACACTAAATCACCGAAAGAAGAAAGTATTGAAAAATTATTCAATTTGGGATGGAGTAGTGGATGTTTAAACGCCATTTTTTATTTAGAGAAAAAAAAACACTTCGCTTCTACAAAAGTTGAACAACGAATGACCTTAATAAACAATATCTAGTACCACCTTTTCATTAACGAACAAAAACCAACGGTACAAATTTATATTAAGAAATTATATATATTTGCTGCAGTCGAGCAGTAGTGCCAAGTTTATGTGAATTTTTCATAATGCATTACATTTTAATATTTGAAAATTGTAAGTTTGCAACTTTGGGCTACTTATATACATATATATGTATTTAGTGGACATTGGATAAATAGAATAAATTTGAATTTTTTTAAATACAGATTCTGTGAATGCAAAAGAAACTTTGCATGTACCCAACCTTACTGTTTATATATTGTAATGTTGGAAGCTAGCACTGATTTATTTATGTAAGTAAGCAAAAAATAAAAATTTCATAGAAAAGTAGTTTTAGTTATTTTCGATTTTCTCAAAAACTAGAAGACATAGAACCATGCGGTTTTTTGTGTTCGATTAAGAACTGATAGTTACATGGAACATATAAAGGGTCCGCCAAATATTTTTTTTTTTTTTTGAAAATGCTATAAAAAAAACTACTGAATATTTTCTCAAATTTCTTTTTTTATTTGATAATACAATCCTTCCGGTTAATAATGGAAAATAATTTCATTCAAATGGCTGCCTCGGTCGGCCATGCAGTAGCCTACACGATCGGTCCAATTTTTAAGCACATTATCGATTGTGTGCAGATGTATTTCACCAATGGCTTCACGAATATTGTCCTTTAAAGCGTCAATTGTCTCTGGCTTGTCGGCGTAACACTTATCTTTGACGGCACCCCACAAATAATAGTCCAACGGTGTCAAATCGCAGCTCCGAGGTGGCCAAACGACATCAGCTCTGCGGCTGATAATGCAATCTTCAAAAACAGGGCGCAAAACATCGAGTGTAGCTTCGGCTGTGTGGCACGTAGCGCCGTCCTGTTGAAACCAAATGTTGCCAATATCCTCCTCTTCAATTTTTGTGAACAAAAATTCGTTCAACATATCCCGATAACGATCGCCATTGACTGTAACGGCCACTCCTTGCTCATTTTCGAAGAAAAATGGCCCAATTATGCCTCTGGACCAAAATCCGCACCAAACAGTGGCTTCATTTGGGTGCACCGGCTTTTCAATGTATGCGTGCGGGTTTTCTGTGCCCCAAATGCGACAATTTTGCTTGTTTACATACCCGCCAAGATCAAAATGAGCTTCATCTGAAAAGATGATTTTTTTGGCAAAATCGGCATCTTCTGTAAGTCGATCGCAGGCCCACTTAGCGAAGCGAAAACGCATTGGATGGTCAGTTGGCTTCAACTCCTGAACCAATTGGACTTTGTATGGCGTCATACCAAGGTCTTTATGCAAAATTCGTCTCAATGATGTCTCCGAAATGTTCAATTGTTGAGAACCACGGTGAATTGATGTTGATGGCGCTTCACGCACACTTTCTGCCCCAGCAGCAATATTCTCGGGTGTACGCACTGTTTTTGGCTTTTCACGCTTTGGTATATCGATGAGGATGCCAGTTTCTTTCACTTTTTTCACAAGATAACGAACATTCGGAGCTGACGGTGCTTCTCTTCTTTCAAAATCCATACGCAATTTTCGCACACATTCTGCAACATTACCATGATTTTCAAAGTAATGTCGCAATATTTCCCAGCGTTGTTCAAGCGTATACACAACCATATTCGTTCGGCGGAAGGATAAAACTAATTAATCTGTTTTATCAGACATGAGCTAAGTGTTACCATTCACGAAATAAGCACTACTTGAAAAAAAAACGTTAGATGGCGGACCCTTTATAAGCTAATTTACAATTTCATTTCAAAATTTTGAGAACAATCGGTTTAAACTTTTATTTTTCAGGTGTTTTATCAAAATTTGTACTTTAAATGTGAATTTCTCAAAAACCATTAACATGAACAATTTAATTTAAATGCAGGATTATAGAGCAAACTTCTGGCTTTCAAATGCTGAAAAGCACTTTACTGTACGTGTTGCCGTTGTTTTTTAATATATTTTCTTCCCAATTTAAACCATTTTCCCTAAAAGTGCCCCTACCTCCTAAACGGGGGGAGATAGACGTTTTGTTTTGTTACATTCTGTTTCGCTTGGTGTGTGTTCAAATAAAAAATGTTTTTTTTTGACTAACGAATCAAAAACGTTTTGCTTTATCCGGTGTGTTTTCAGCCTAAGTTCAGCTATATCATTGTTGAGTTGCAAAAAGGGCTGTTGTTGTTGGTTTTGTTTTGATTCTGTATACTTTGAGCTGGATTTCCTGGTTTTATTTTTTGTTGTTTTAGTAGATTTTCTGTTGCATAGAACTTTAGCGTATGTCTGTTCTTGGGTTGTGGGTATGTCTTCAACATGGATTACCATCGTCTCTTTTTATTTTCATTTTCTAAGACTAGGAAAACGCTGTGTCTTAAGAGCCTTATAGATAGATAGATTTCGCATCCTTTGTAACTGGCGGCGGTCCTTTGCCACATACATAGTGCGCATTTGATCTTGTCACTTGGATTTGTAATGATGCAATCTATGCTCTTATTGATACCAAAACATTTAGCATTGTATAGGGATTGTTAGTGCAATAACTTTTTGTGCGCTCATATTTTTGACAATTTAGGCTCTTCCTTGGTCGAGGTGGTTCGAAGTTTATAATGCATTGCAGTAATTTTCTTATATTATATATTCCTGATTTTCGATCTCTAAGGTAATGATCAGGGAGCGCCGTGGCGCAGTTGGTAGTGTGTCGGCCGCTGACGCAAGATGAGCGAGTTCGGATCCCGATAACACCAACGCCATCGATTAATTATTTCGCGGCTTCCCTCCACGGCGGGGTACTGGCAAAACCCCCCGTTGTACACTTGCCATGAAAAAGCTTCTCGGCTCTCGCCGTTCGGAATCAGCATTAAGCTTTAGGTTCCGTTCACTTGTGTGAAAAACAAAATCGCACACAGCATAAGTGAATAAAAAGAAGCTTGGCTTTGGCTCCACATGAGCAAGGTGTCTGTCTGGCAGTGCAATGGACCAGTATTTGTGTCTGAGTGCTCCAACAGATAGCAGAAGCCTCCAAAAAGAAGAAAAAAAAAAAAAAAAGGTAATGATCGGTAAAGGTCTTTTGGTTCCCTGTTGTAGAACATTATAGATGTTTGTGACGTGATGACCTAACTCAGATAACTCCCTTTTGATTTCGTTCACATCTGCTGAGTGGTGCATATTCCGAAGGATAGCTCGAAAGCCACTGCACTGCCTGCCAAAGTTGGTTTTTGTTTTTTGGATTTTTTATAGACACTGCATCCTTGACCTGCTTCCACAGATTTTCTATTGGATTTAGGTCCGGCGATTGAACAGGCCACTCCAAAAGAGCAACCCTTTTCGCAGCAAACCATTCCTTTGCTAGTTTAGCCGTGTGTTTCGGATCGTTATCTTGTTGAAACGTCCACACCAAAGGCATTTCTTGCTCGGCATATAAGTTAAAGTTTTATTTGTTAATTTTTTTAAAAAATATATTTTGGGAGCTATGCTCCTTTATTACTCGACGATTACTTAAAAAACTAAAACACAAAACTGAATCTTATTCTATCTTAACCTACGGTGCAACTTGGGAACGTGAAGGAATGTGGGAATTGATGGTGATAACCAAACATCTCGGGTGACGAGTGTTCGGCATGGGAACGCAATTCAGGTGCTGCTCGGGCTGAGTCGGTGTCAAGTGGAGTCGCGCTTGGTTGGTGCCGTGCGCAATCCGTGGAATGCACTGGTGTCAGATGGAACCGTTGTGATGGTGCATTGGTGCCGTGTGCAGTCTGGGGAATGTGGAGTGTGACCGGATGTGCGGTGACTTATGTTGCCTTAACTCTTCCCCTCTTAAACGTCTGACGTCCTCGTCTGCGGTCAATCAGAAGAATGGGATCTGACTCAGCCTGGATACTCTTGGATCCTTACCTTGATCGTCGGTGGCGTTTTCAACTGCCTTTGTTGCGGCATCTGCTGAATGGGTTTCCGATGAGTTTACTGGTTGTGGTTGAATTACTATTTTTGTATTTCTATTTGCACGTTTGATGAATAAAGAGCCCAGAATGATAAGCGTAAGTATAATGACAGCTGATGACAGTCCAAAGTTAATTAGCTGCTTCCTCGAATTCTCGTTGTCGATGGTCCCTATGAACTCCCTATTGGTTAGGTGCAGCTCTTTTACCATTTCTAAGGACAGGCTTTCTTCGAAGTTCGTTGTTAGGGGTGGTGGCTGCAGCAATGCTGGTATTGGCTGTATTACGGCAACCTCTGTTGAAGAGAATGTGGTTTCGTCAACTTTTACGGTAGCATTTTGGAACTGGATGATGAAGGATCCAGTTAGGTTCATCTCATTGTTGTCGATTTGTACAGTGCCGTTGAATTGATTAAAGAATAGCGTTCCACTGGCTATCTCTTCCACGGATGGTAGGTGCTGATTGTTTATGGAAATACAGGATGAGGGTGAGTTGCTGAGGAGATTGGGGAGGCAGGAAGTGTTACCCAAATCTATAATACTATTCCTATTACATATTGTTAAATTTTGAAAGGAGTTACAATAGTTCTTTATTCCAAATATCGATTTACTACATTTAAGAATTGTTTTATAATTTATTTTATTTATAATCTTGCCCTTCTTTATGGGTCTTACAACTAACTTTTTGCATGTTTCATTCCTTGTTGTCGGAATGTCAATTATATATAAAATTTTTGAATTACTTACTGCTATCCTTACATCGCTAAACTCTAACATTTGATCGATACTTAAGTAAGGTAACTTATTTCTAGTTATAATCTTTTTAATTAGTTTCTCTTCTAAATTTGTCAACATATATGTGTTTATAACATTGGCCTTGGCCCATTGTATCGCATAGTCAATATTAGTTACGTCTTCTTTTATAATGTCTATTTTGCTCTTCATTACGAGCGAGTATTCTTTTTTTAAGTTAATTTCTGTTTTTAGCTTATTTAGAATTTCATTTTCCGTTTTGGCCAAATCATTAAATTTCTTTTGAATAATGTCATTGATTAAAATTTGCCTATTGTTACCTTTTGCCAACTGATTTATTTTTGATGTTAAGAGTTTCAGATCCTCGTGATCGGGAGACCCAGCGATCCACTTCCAGGCGGAGCCCAAGAAGTCCAACGACCTTTTAATTTTATTAGTTAGTTTAAGTCTATTAATATGTCGTTGCGTTTGTTCTATGTCGTTCATCATAAAAGGGTACATCGGGTCTTTGTCACTAAATTTCTTTGTCACCGTCTCGTTGATGTCCTTCAGTAAATCTTCGTATACGTCTAAGTTTATAACATGGATAATTTTAAAGTGACCGTCTTCTAGCAGTCCGGTTCCATTGCCTAAAGTCAGTAACTGTGCATTGGAATAGTCGAATATCTGATAGTCGGTCAGTGCGTTTCCTACCAATGTTGTCAGTAATATACTGATGACGATGTGGTCCATCGTTGATTTTCCTCTCGGGTTCGTTGGAATGGGTGGTGCGGCTAGTTCCTACGAACTTCCGTTTTGCTCACTGTGTCCAATTTTTCTTTTTTTTTTTTACTGTTCACGGTGGGCTACTAAGGGGCCCTTGCGTTTTTCACCACAACACAATTCCGGGGGACCAGTAGGTGCGGTACGAAAGTTACGCTTTCTTTTAGCAGGCGCGGCGGCTACTTTAGGCGACTGGCACTGGTTATACGTTCGAGGCGGTACAAAAAAAAATTTCCCAGGCGCGGCGGCTACTTTAGGCGACTGGCACTGGTTATACGTTCGATGCGGAACAAAAAAAATTTTCCCAGGCGCGGCGGCTACTTCAGGCGACTGGCACTGGTTATACGTTCGAGGCGGAACAAAAAAAAATTGTTTTTTCAAGCGCGGCGGCTACTTTAGGCGACTGGCTTTTAATAACGCACTCCGGATAACTATAGCGTAAACTTTTTTAAAACACTCGCAACACTACTGGTCCCTGCTCGGGCGCCAGTTAAAGTTTTATTTGTTAATTTTTTTAAAAAATATATTTTGGGAGCTATGCTCCTTTATTACTCGACGATTACTTAAAAAACTAAAACACAAAACTGAATCTTATTCTATCTTAACCTACGGTGCAACTTGGGAACGTGAAGGAATGTGGGAATTGATGGAGATAACCAAACATCTCGGGTGACGAGTGTTCGGCATGGGAACGCAATTCAGGTGCTGCTCGGGCTGAGTCGGTGTCAAGTGGAGTCGCGCTTGGTTGGTGCCGTGCGCAATCCGTGGAATGCACTGGTGTCAGATGGAACCGTTGTGATGGTGCATTGGTGCCGTGTGCAGTCTGGGGAATGTGGAGTGTGACCGGATGTGCGGTGACTTATGTTGCCTTAACTTATAGTAGCATTACAGTTTCAAGTATTTGAGTATATGTTTCCTTTGTCATAATAGTATTAATGAGGTGTATGGGACGGTGTATTTTGGATGCAGTTCAGAATTGCGTGGACGTCTCACATTGTGTCTGCTATCCGATCCGAACACCGTCTGTTCAATTTACTTCCTGATTCTCTAAGATTTGAGAGAGTGAAAAATGTATTTGTGACTGGTATTAGTAATTGGCTTTGGTCCTTTGACTATACTAGTATCAATAATTTGTTCATTAATGAATTTTGTGCTTTTAATGCTTAGTAGTAGTTTATTTCTTGTTGTTTACTTGTACATGCATTGAATTCTCCCCTCAGCAATAATAGTTACATATATTATGAATTGTTCTTCTGTAGATATTTATATATATACGATCCTGCTTTTGCGTTGTTTTTCGTGGCCGTCCTCTGTTTTCTCGCGCTGGTTTATCTCTAAGTGCATTTTGTACCATCCCTAAAGAACAACCTATTGTTTTTGCGATTGTACGGTACGAATATCCTTCGCTTTTCAACTTTTGCATGATCTCTCTTTTGTCTTCGGAACAATGCACGTTACGTCCCATATTTCGCTAATCAAACAATATTATTCGTTACTTCACTGGTATTCAATAGTATCATAGAATAAATAGTATACAGAAGTTGCATCTCATACAAAGCAAATTTTGTTCTAGGGTTCCAATATTGGCACCCTATTGAACAGAGAGTACAAGCATGAGAACATGCAAGAGAGTATACAAAAAATTGAGAAGCTGGTGCGAGCGAAAGAGAGTAGCATGTGCGTTTTCGGTGGTTTTGTTTTTACGAGAGCAAAGCAGCTTACGATGTGTATGCAAGTGTGTGTGCGTGTGTATATGCATTGATAGCTTCTTCTATCGTAAGCTTGCATGGTGTTGTATTGCTTCTCTTGTTTTCGATTGTGTGGATTGGATTCGAAATCACTTGGGAATTGTACTTTCATGCGAATGGTTGTGTTTTCCTGCGCTTATATATCGACTCCATTTTTACTTTGTATTTTGATATTTAACTCTATTTTTGATTTTGAATTGTTGCTTTTATAATTGTTGACAACTTTGCATACGATTTGGATTATTCTTTGGACTTATTATTATATATGTATTGATTGTTGAGGGGTTGTCATACGATTTTGAATAGGAAAAATGGATTCTGTACCGGCTGTTGGTAAAATTTTCCAAAAGTCCGGCATTCGATGCTGCATAAAAACATGCGGTAAATCTAGGCGATATGGTGAAAAGATAAGAATGTTTAAGTTCCTCCCTATGACTCAGCTATGGGTCAAATTTGGCGAGAAAAATGTAATATTCTAACAAAAGATTACACAAAAAAATTGTTGATTTGCGCCAATCACTTCTCAAGTTCTGACATTGGTAAAAAAAAGTTGAAATTCGGAGCTGTTCCGGTATTTAACTTAGAAGTTATTGAGGAAGATTACAAGTCGTTGGAGTTTGATTGTCCAGCTAAAAAGAGCCGAACAAGTGACTCCGTAGATGGATGTTGTAATGACTGTGAAAAATATCTGAAATCAGCTAATTTTTACAGAAAAAAATATTACGACATGGTAGCAAAATATAAAAATCTCCAAAGCCGCAAACAAATAGCAACAAAATCAAGCGTATTTCAAACCATCGACTCTTTTCAAATAAGCAAGGAGTCAAAAACATTTTGCAAACTTCTTCTTAGTCCACGACCTAAAGAATATAAGCAAGATGTAAAAGATTTGGTTCAAAACATTTATTATGTCTCACAGTCAACGTACCAATTTTTGAAGAATAAATTGCATCTAAATTTGCCACATATCTCTACTGTTTATCGATGGGCCCCTGTAAATTCCCTACAACCAGGTTTTAAAAATAACGGTTTAGAGTTAATAAAAAAGAAGTGCTTAGATTTGAACCAGTACGAAAAGAATAATATGATTCTGCTGATGGATGAAATGGCGATTAGAAGGGAATTGCGATACAATTCCAAATTAGATTTAGTGGATGGATTTGAGGAAAATGGGGTTGAAAGAATGAACCAGATTGGTAAACAATTATGCGTTTTTATGATTAAATCAATGTTTTTCAACTGGGCGCTTACATTTAATTACTTTGTTTCAAAAAATGGACTTTCTGCCGATTTACTAAAAAAGATAATATTACGAAATTTAGCAATTTTGAACAGTTTTGGCATCATAGTTAAAGTTGTAATTTGTGACCAAGGGTCCTCTAACAGGAAGTGTTTCTTGGAATTGGGAGCTACTTTAGAAAAACCCTATTTTATGTATAATGGTAGTAAAACTTTCTGTGTATATGATTTTCCACATCTAATCAAATCATTAAGAAATGGTTGGCTTCAATGTGACCTTACAACACCAAATGGAGTTGCTAGTTTTAAAGTAGTTAAGGAACTATGGGAAATGGAGTGCAAATCTAATACAAAAATGTGTCTTAAACTTACAAGCCAGCACATATTTCCGAACTCTTTCGAAAAAAATGAAAGTAAAACTAGCCACCCAAATTTTTAGTAGGACTGTTCAAGCAGCAATTAAAACTGTTATTGAGACAGTAGGCTTTAAAAGTTGCTCAAAAGAAGTTTATTTATCTACGGCATGCTTCATAGGAAATATTGACAAAATATTTGACTGCCTAAATAGTGGTTCACTATCTTTAAAGAATTGTTATAAGTCTGCAGTTCAATTTTTTTAGATGGAATGAAATTTACCTTAAACGCTGTATTACAATTAGTAGACGAGCTATTTCAAAAAAAATCCCAAATATTTTTTTTAATGACAAGAGCATTAAGCCAAGATAAGCTCGAAAATATGTTCTCGGTTCTAAGACAAAAGGGTGGAAATAATATTAACCCCTCAGTTGCTGATATAAACACTTTATTAGCACGCTTAATGTCTGCAAATATAGTGCAGTTGAGTTCTTATAGTAACTGTGAAGAGCTGAGTGATACCACATTTGAAACGCTTTCAAATATTTTGTCAAATATGGACTTAGCTGATAAAAATAATGAAGAACTCAGTCGAAACGAAAACTCTGAAATAGATATTAACATAGAAATCTTTGATGATTTCGTATTAAATGATGACTTTCAGAATTGTTCGGAATTTAGTATCGATTTGGCGTCTTTAAGATACTTCATAGGTTATATCGTCTACAAAATGATACCGAAAATTAACTGCGATATTTGTGTTTCTATATTGAGAAAAGAAGACGAAGTATTAACAGTTCCTAGTGAACTTTTCATATTTCATAAAAATTACAATTCTCTTAAAGATTTTGGTAACCTCGTTGCTCCTTCACAAATTTTCTTGGAAATTAGCAAGAAACATATTACAGTGTTTAGCAATATTTTTGACACACAACCACAAACTGTTGGTATAAAAAACTTGATAAAATCCAAATGCAAAAATGCCACACCGCAATGGTTTTCCACATGTTCTGATCATAAGGAAATAATATTGGACTTCATGATCTTAGTACTCTTGAGGAAGCAATGCTCGTGGGCTTCAGAGAAAAAAAAATGTACTAAAGCCCGCAAACTTAAAATCCTGTCGCACTAAAGTTTTTGGGTTATTCTTCCCTACATATATCAGATTGAAATTTGCACAAAAATCCCAAATAATGGAATAACGTTAATTGGTGTTACCCGGCCCTTTTAGTTTACATCGAAAAAGTACGCGTACGAATACCAAGCGCAACTTTCAACTGAAGAAAACTAAATATAGAAATCTAAAACTTGAAACAAAATTTTGTCAACACCACGTGCATTCACGACGTTGGATAGCAACACAATACACACACACACATAAACATTTTAAGATTGCTCTCTCGTTGATTCTCTCTGATCGTGGCTGCTCTCTGGTTGTTACTCTCTGGTTGTTACTCTCTGATCATGCTTGCTCTCTCGTTGCTTGATCTTCCCTTCAGTTGTTCCGCCCGCACCATAAAGTGAAACATCATCGCAGGCCGAGATGCGACTTCTGTATACTATTTATTCTGTGTCCAGACAAAAGAGGACATAAACTGACATTTCAGAGAATTTTTTGATAACGGTAAATGATCCTGCTTTCATTCTTCGAGTGGATTTTATTCTCGATGCCTACCTACTTATCACAAGATATCTCAGTAAAGAGAAAAAAGGAGGAAATGACAGAATTGTGTGGTAGAGTGGGCTGTATTTATTTTTTTATCCATAGCTGTATATTGGACAATATTTCCGTTATTATTATATTATTATTACATTATATTATTTGATTTTTCTTTCTCGTCGACTTGTTATTTGTGTCTTCTTCATTTTCATCTTCTTGCGATAATATGGGAAAACGGTTACTCATGTCGTTGTTAATGGGTTCATTTAGCCAGTATGTTTTTAGAATTGTTGGGATTTGGCTTTTTTGTTCATGTTATGGGTTGCACTTTTTTCTCCTGAAGAAAATAGAAGAAAAAAGAAATAGATCCTTTTTGATGGTCAAGTTTTGTTGTTATGAATACATATGTGTATCTTTTCTTATTTCTTCTTTAGTGTATTTTTGCAGATATAATTGACGTTGTTGGTGCCATTGTAAGTTGTAACTGAGTAGTTGTAGCTATTATTTGTTGTTATTGGGACCGTGGTTGTAGTTGTTGTTGGCAATGTTGTTGAGGGTACGTACATACTGAGAATAGTTTGCTGGTAGAGTGCGATCGCGTCCCGATGGCGGTGATCTTGATACTCTCATATTAACAAATTATAAAGTATATTTTTAGGGTTTTGGCTAGATAATTTGATGGTTGTTGTGCTAACTAAGCTTACGAGCGTAATTTTTCGTCTGCCTTTGCAGTGATTCCACGAATTCCACAAATTAAAGGGACCAAAGGCGATCAGCTGGTTATCGCCGATAGCATAAGATGTGACAATTTACCCCCGTTTTTCTGAGTATTTGATAACTTATGTACATACAGCTCTGTGGAAAAAAATAGCACCAACTTATTATACTTTGAATGAAAGATTTTTTAAACAAATAACATTTTGAATTTTATTTTACATTGTAATTACAAAAAGTGAAGATAAAGTAATTTAGAAACGTAAACACTTTTCCATTGTAACTAAAATTAAATAAGTTATTCTCATTAAAACAAAAAAATACCACTGTGAAAAATAATGGCACCAGGAGTGGAAATTCTTTAAAAAAAAAAAAGTCATCAGGAAAATTAATATATTTTGGATTTGTAATGATATCAATTTATCAATATTTTGTCCAATAATGGAATTATTTATTAATTAAGGATTAAGGTTTAACATCGCTGAAGTGGAATATCTCTCCATGCAGCCTGCGCAGCATCCCATAATTGTAATATGTTTTTCGGCTTGGCTTTAAACACTCCTATTTTAACATATGCCCAAAGATTTTCGATAGGGTTCAGGTTTGGCAACTGAACCGGCCATAGCATAACCTGAACCTTATTTCTGGCGAAAAATTCTTTCGCTAATTTACTCGTATACTTAGGGTCATTATCTTGCTGCAGGACCCACTTGAAAGGCATATTCCGTTCAGCGTAAGGCATCACGACTTCCCTTATAATATCAATATACACTTTAGCGGTCATTATGCGTTCGATACAAAATAGGAGACCAGTACCATTGTATGAAAAGGATCCCCATATGCTCATTTTTGCGCCGCCGCGCCCTGCTTAACTGTCTTATTGGTGTGTTCTGGCTTGAACTCCTTGTTTTTTGGTTTGCGCACAAATGTTCTGGTAACAGGAGTCCCAAATAAAACAATTTTGAGCTCATCGGTCCATAGTATATTACGCCATTTAGTTCGCCTCCAATGCAAGTGACCTGTTGCAAATATCTTTCGCTTTTGTAAGTGGGCCTTTGTCAATGAGGGTATCTTCCTGGAACTTTTCGCAGGTAAATTTTTCTTTATTAGATTTTTCGAATGGTTACAGATAGATTTAATTCCTATTTTACTTTTATTAGAGGTAATAAATGGATTTTGTTTTATTGATCTCGTTATGCGTCATTATGAGTCAATTTTCTGCCGCTTTTTTCTTCTTGGTGAATATACTTATTTGCATTGGCAATCGTTTTATTAGAACATCCAACTAGTTCTCTAATATGTTTGTACGTTTTCCCCAGAGAAATTAATTTTTTTTATTAATGAACGTTCTTCTGCAGTACAATGTCTACCGCGACCCATTTTAGCTGGTAAACACATTCCATTTATGAGATATTAACCTTAAGTTATTTAAATAATTTACACTGATATGGTTAAATGTAAAAAAAAATATGTAAACTAGAATATACACTGCTAAAACTCGCAGCAGAATGACACAGTGCTATTTTTTTTCACACAATTGTGCTTCCACAAATTTACCCTCTCAACGGTTAACGGGAATTTTTATCACTTTCGGGTAAATTCTCTTTTCATTATACAACTGAATGCAATAGAGATACTTTTCGGTAGATGCATTGCGTTAATATCAATAGAGATACTATTGTACAAAATTCAACTTGTTGCTATTCTTTTTCACAGAGCTATATACAAGTACAATATATCTTGGATCAAAGGCTCAAGTTCAATCAAAGTATTTAAGTATATAAACAGTATTTTATTACATTTCACATCCTTTTGATGTGTTTGTGAAAGCCAAACATGCCTCTTATAAATAAATTGATCAACCCCTACTGGATATACATATTTCGATATTACTTTCATTAAAAAAAGGACAACCCCCTGTTTATAACTTGCTGATTAGCTAATACTTGGTAACGAAATCGATAGATCTGATTATGTATGGTTGTTTTGATTAAAAAAATTAACAAAATACTTTTTCAGATACTTACGACTTGCAGAAGTAGTCCATAGTCATCTTTTGGTCGTAACTTATGCAAATATTTCCCTGTTTCTGCCATCTGGAAAACAAATGTTAATATATTTATTAGCGCTATTATTTCGTCATCCATTACCTACGCTAATATGGTAAAATAGCTGTTATAAGCGTTAGCGTCAGTGAATATCATTTGGTCGGTACGTGAAAATACTTCATGCTTCATAAAATAGTACGGTATATCGAACTTTTTTCGGATATTTTGTATTTTATGTATGCATGTAATTCGCATTTGAAAACAGCTAAGCAAACTTTTCGGAACTTGGGGACCCGCAAAGGTGAGAAAATGAAGAGTTGGAGGAACTGCTCTATAAACACTTCACAAATAGTTTGAACCGTTGCTTTAGCGTATAGATAGGAAGGGATTTTTTCAAAAAGCTGTCACTGCCGATGCAAAGTGAATCCATCACGCTAATGCCACGGGCCAAAATTTATAGATCGGCCCAGACAACCAAAATATCCAATTGCGCTCTTTAAATTCGAGGATTAAGAAATTTTATGTATGAGTATGTAACATCCCCCGATAGCAAATACATTTTTGACGACTAGGTTCTTGTCGGGATTTGACTCCGTATCACTACTCACTACACCACAGTGCCCTCAGACAAAAGATAGTCCGATATTATCCAGGGCATAGTTGAATTTAAATGAGGGTCAATGGTAATGAGCGAGTGAAATTTCTCTGCATGCTTTTGACATTTAATTAATCAGGTTTTTCACGTTGCACGCCTTTCCGGTCCTCTTTTACAATTTTTCTTTTTAAAAAAATGATTCGAACAACGTGCCTACTACTAATGTTCGTTTCTAAAGCTTACTCGTGAAACAATACAAGAGAAAATTATGAGAACGTAATACAAAAAGGGAAATTTAACAACAAAACTGCTAGGCTAAAACCAAGATGGCTCCTAAATGTTTATACACAAGAGCTTAACAACTCGCATGCGAACACAATGCTGCAAGAGCGATTCAAAGTGCAAGCAAGTATACCCGTATGCGGATGAGAAAATGCTGAGAGTTTGTGAGTAAGAATAAAGGAATATGGAAACTTTTGAATAATAAAGGGGCCGCCAAATAATTTTTTTTTTTTTTGAAAATGCTATAAAAAAAACTACTGAATATTTTCTCACATTTTTTTTTTTTTTATTTGAAAGTACGATCCTTCCGGTTAATAATGGAAAATAATTTCATTCAAATGGCTGCCTCGGCTGGCCATGCAGTAGCCTACACGATCAGTCCAATTTTTAAGCACATTATCGATTGTGTGCAGCTGTATTTCACCAATGGCTTCACGAATATTGTCCTTTAAAGCGTCAATTGTCTCTGGCTTGTCGGCGTAACACTTATCTTTGACGGCACCCCACAAATAATAGTCCAACGGTGTCAAATCGCAGCTCCGAGGTGGCCAAACGACATCAGCTCTGCGGCTGATAATGCGATCTTCAAAAACAGGGCGTAAAACATCGAGTGTAGCTTCGGCTGTGTGGCACGTAGCGCCGTCCTGTTGAAACCAACTGTTGCCAATATCCTCCTCTTCAATTTTTGTGAACAAAAATTCGTTCAACATGGCCCGATAACGATCGCCATTGACTGTAACGGCCACTCCTTGCTCATTTTCGAAGAAAAATGGCCCAATTATGCCTCTGGACCAAAATCCGCACCAAACAGTGGCTCGTTTTGGGTGCACCGGCTTTTCAGTGTATGCGTGCGGGTTTTCTGTGCCCCAAATGCGACAATTTTGCTTGTTTACATACCCGCCAAGATCAAAATGAGCTTCATCTGAAAAGATGATTTTTTTGGCAAAATCGGCATCTTCTGTAAGTCGATCGCAGGCCCACTTAGCGAAGCGAACCATATTTCGAACCACAACCATATTCGTTCAGCTTAAGGATAAAACTAATTATCTGTCAAATCAGACATGAGCTAAGTGTTACCATTGACGAAATAAGCACTATTTGAAAAAAAAAAAAACGTTAGATGGCGGACCCTTTATGTTGTTACAGATTTTATTGATTACTACTTATATGAATAGTATACAAACAAGATGTCTGAACACGTTGATCTGTTGATCTTAGCAAAAGAAACCCATCTGGTTCAGAATATATAAAACGGAAAGCAGAAAAAGAAAAGGTATTTCAAAGAACAAAAAAGTTTATGAGTATGGATAAATTTATCACAACAAAAAATCAAGACCTGAATGTGGCATCTACATCTGGAATACAAACGAATGCAAAAAGCCTTCGACACCGTATGGTTAGAAGGTCTTTATTACAAGCTCAGTCGGCTGGGCATAAGTAAACCACTGCTATATATGATTTTTGACATGTTAACAGGTAGAAAGTTCGTTGTGAAAATTGCCAATGTAAATTCTACCCAAATATTTGAAATCAAAAACGGACTGCAACAGGGTACGGTAAATTCGCCGATCCTTTTCAGCATTTACCTGAGTGATCTACTTGTTTCTCTACACCACTCAATAGCGTACGCAGATGACCTAATCGCGTACAGATCAGGTCCAACGATCGACGTTATTGTTATTCTTCTGCAGCGTGACTTCGAAAAAATTCAGCAGTATTGTGATGACTGGAAGTTGAAAATCAACTTCCAGAAATCAGAATGTATATTGTTCAGAACGCCTTTGTCTAGGGCCTCTCGGGACACTAGAAAAAATTGGCGCAGGTTCTCTATCTTTGGGCCGGACGGGCGTCCACTGGCGAGACAAAGTGTAGTCAGATACCTTGGGATCGTGCTGGATCAGTATCTATATTTTGACAAACATGTAGATGCTGCTCTGGCGAGGGCCCGGGGCGCTTTCGCTCTGACAAGATGGCTGTTTCATAGCAGCCAACTTGATTCCAGGGTGAAGGTAATCTGCTACATGGTCTTAATCAGGCCCATGGTTGCCTATGGATGTCCCGTCTGGTTCAATGTGAGAGCCAGCTTAATGGAAAGGATTCGGGTGTTTGAGAGACAATGTCTTAGGACTTGTCTCGGGCTACATAGGACTCCCGAATCTGAGTACACGAAATTTTACCCGAACGAGGTCCTATACAATAGGGCCAGGATTGTACGGATAGATAATTTTCTGATCAAACTGATTCGAAGCCACGTTGCAAGAGCAATGACTTCGGTCAGTAGCCTGATCTTCGGGGCTTACTACCCCAATGATCTATATCATGAGAGAGTGCGCCTTAACGGCTTTGTCCCGCCAGAAGCATTCCTCTATCTAGATAGATGTGGGCTGATCCAGGACAGATTGGCGGTACAGCTAATCTTCCACGTGGGTCGCAATTACAAAATGAAAAAATCACAAAAAAAAAAAAAGAATAAAACTTAAAACAAAAAAAAACATAAAAACATAAATATATGAACAAAAAAAGATATATATATATAATATATATAATGTATATATTTTTGTATATATATTTTAGTTAAGTTAGAATAAGATAGGTTTAGTTAGGTTTAATTAGTTTAATGTAGGTTTAAGTTTTATATAAAATATTAAAAAAAAATGATCATATGCTAAGTTTTTTAATAAAAAAAAAACATTTTTCTTAGCTTAAGTTAGTTATAATAATGTTAATAGTAAATTCATGTAGACGTCGAAAGACATATGTTTCAATTGTTCTGTTTGTTTTAGAGTGTCCGCCTAGAGCCAGTAAGATAGTTACATTTGTTAAGCTAGTTTTAAGCATTTTTGACTAGGGTAAGTTAGATATAAGTTAATATGAAATAAAAATGAATTGAATTGTACAAACGAATGCATCGGCAGTGGAGCCTCTGTCTGACAAGTCAGGTCAGATTGCTGTTGAAGAGATTGTGGTCGAAGAATGAAGAGACAAGTTGCGCTACAATTATACGAGTAGATGCTGCTCAGGACGACTCCATTAGTGATGTACAACAAATACGAATTCTTAAGGGTCCGCCATCTAACGTTTTTTTTTCAAGTAGTGCTTATTTCGTGAATGGTAACACTTAGCTCATGTCTGATTTGACAGATAATTAGTTTTATCCTTCCGCTGAACGAATATGGTTGTGTATACGCTTGAACAACGCTGGGAAATATTGCGCCATTACTTTGAAAATCATGGTAATGTTGCAGAATGTACGGATTTTGGAAGAAGAGAAGCACCGTCAGCTCCGTATGTTCGTTATCTTGTGAAAAAAGTGAAAGAAACTGGCATCCTCATCGATAAACCAAAGCGTGAAAAGCCAAAAACAGTGCGTACACCCGAGAATATTGCTGCTGCGGCAGAAAGTGTGCGTAAAGCGCCATCAACATCAATTCACCGTCGTTCTCAACAATTGAACATTTCGGAGACATCATTGAGACGAATTTTGCATAAAGACCTTGGTATGACGCCATACAAAGTCCAATTGGTTCAGGAGTTGAAGCCAACTGACCATCCAATGCGTTTTCGCTTCGCTAAGTGGGCCTGCGATCGACTTACAGAAGATGCCGATTTTGCCAAAAAAATCATCTTTTCAGATGAAGCTCATTTTGATCTTGGCGGGTATGTAAACAAGCAAAATTGTCGCATTTGGGGCACAGAAAACCCGCACGCATACATTGAAAAGCCGGTGCACCCAAAACGAGCCACTGTTTGGTGCGGATTTTGGTCCAGAGGCATAATTGGGCCATTTTTCTTCGAAAATGAGCAAGGAGTGGCCGTTACAGTCAATGGCGATCGTTATCGGGCCATGTTGAACGAATTTTTGTTCACAAAAATTGAAGAGGAGGATATTGGCAACATTTGGTTTCAACAGGACGGCGCTACGTGCCACACAGCCGAAGCTACACTCGATGTTTTGCGCCCTGTTTTTGAATATCGCATTATCAGCCGCAGAGCTGATGTCGTTTGGCCACCTCGGAGCTGCGATTTGACACCGTTGGACTATTATTTGTGGGGTGCCGTCAAAGATAAGTGTTACGCCGACAAGCCAGAGACAATTGACGCTTTAAAGGACAATATTCGTGAAGCCATTGTGCGTGTTCACATTGGCGCAAGAAGGCAAATAGTGTTCACATTGGTGGAAGCACACTTGAATTTTTGACAAGTGGAACGCATGAATCGGGTCATTTTCATTCAGTCGCCTTCATCCAAGTAGTCATTTTCATTCAGTCTCCTTCGTCCAAGTAGTCATTTTTGCAAGCCAAATGAACTTGTCTGTCCAACAGTCACGAATAAATGAAGAAAAACTGTCAAAAATGGAATGAATTAAGAATGGAACGGTTTGCTTCACCCGAAAATCCAAATTGAAGATGGATTTTCGGTGCAAGCAACCCTTCTCGTTTCCACTTACTAAAAATCGTTCCCTCTCTTTCAAGCAATTTGGTGCGCTTCTACCAATGTGAACACGCACATTGGTGAAATACAGCTGCACACAATCGATAATGTGCTTAAAAATTGGACCGATCGTGTAGGCTACTGCATGGCCAGCCGAGGCAGCCATTTGAATGAAATTATTTTCCATTACTTGTACTTTCACTCATTGTACTTTCAAATAAAAAAAGAAATTTGAGAAAATATTCAGTAGTTTTTTTTATAGCATTTTCAAAAAAAAAAAAAATTATTTGGCGGACCCTTAGATGACATGCGGGACAACAGTACCCGAATATATCAGATCCAGCCAATTGGCCACTCACTTGAAATAGAAAATTTATTGATCATATAATAACTTGTGGTTCACTGCATAATAAAAATTGATAATTATCCGAAGAATGATACGGAGCGACATATCTCTAATTCTCATTTCACAAAAAAAAAATTGTAAACAATGAAATAATTCAGCGTCGTTGGTTAATATACTCCATTTCTAAGGATCGAGTTCATTGTTTTTGCTGTCGGCTGTTCGATAGTAGCTGAGAATAGCACTTCTCATAAGAAGTTTTAACTTTCATGGATTGAGGCTGAACTACGATTAAAAATAGGAAAAACAATAGCTTGCCAAGAGCAACATTTGATTAGAAAGGAAACTACAAGATTGAATAATGTTTTCTAGATTGATGCATATTACTCTTTATTTAGTTAAAAACAATATGGCGTTCAGAGGAACTTCCGAAAAACTATAATATACACGCCAAATAACGGAAAGTTCTTGGGCTTAGTACAATTACTAGCAAAATTTGAGCCAGTTATGCAGGAGCATTTGCGATTAGCTATTGATGTTTCAGACCACTACTGCGGAAAAGACATTCAGAATGAATTAATAGATGATGGGTGAAAAAGTGAAGTCAGTAATCATATCACGTGCAAAGAAATCAAAATATTATTCTATTATATCTGACTGTACTCCGGACATTAGTCATATAGAACAACTTTCACTCACAATACACAGGACTATGACTTTGTTTGAGGTACTTCAGAGGTTGTTCATATTGTTTTCAGCTTCTGTTCATCGATCGAGAATTTTAACCGATCACTTGGGATTGTATACTATAAAAAAAACTCAGTGACATACGGTGGGAAGCAAGAATAGGCAGTGTTAAAGCAGTCCGTTATCATATTGGAGCCATCTATAACGCTTTAATTACTTTGGCTATTGAAACAGAAAACTGATGTTCAAGTCTCACATGAGGCTACTACGAACAGTTAAAAGATTTCAGCTTTATCATTTCATTGGTGGCTTGGTATGACATACTTTTTCCTATTAATGTAGTTAGTAAATCTCTACAATCAATAGATATGGATCTCGATAAATGCACATAAATGTTAAAAAAATGATGCACATTCTTGGAAGATTGTAGAAATACAGGCTTTAAAAGCTCCATTGTAACTGCGGAGGAATTGGCTGAAGAACAAATTGAACCTGTGCTTAGAGCCACAACAAGAATTCGACGTGTTAAGCGTCAGGTTTTATTTGTCCAAAAAACAAAAATTTGAGGTTCAATTTTTCAATTGTCTTTTGAACACCACATTAATTATAGTCAATGAAAGATTCGAACAATTAAATGAGTACTCGGAATCTTGGTCTTTTTTATACAATATAGAACAGATTCCGGAATAACCCGACCTTGTAAAACTCCGTGGTGATCTCCAATTGAAATTAACTGTAGACTCTAAATCAGATATAGATGGTTGTATGCTGTGTGATGAACTCATAAGTCTGAAATCATTTTTGCCTAATCAGAATGTGGTCACTCCAGTTTTTGTTTTAAATTTTATCAAAGATCGCAACCAACAAGAACTATATCCAAATGTATGGATGGCATTGCGAATATTATTGACTATACCTATAACGATTGATAGAAAGGCTAGAACGGTCAAATTTTGTTAGTTTAAAAAAAAAAAAATGGTTATTTCATTATATCCTTTGCCTTTTTTCGTATAATATGGGTTTGAATTTCAGTTAGGGGCGCCATAAACCACGACGTTGGCAGTGCTAAGACCGGCACTGGATCAGCCCACATTGATCCAAATAAAGGAATGCCTCTGTGGGAACAAAGCCGCTAAGGCGCACCTCTTCGTGGTACATGTGCATTAGTTAGGGCAGTAAGGCACAGAGATCAGGTTATTGAAGTCATTGCAACGTCTCTTGCAAAGTGGCTTGCTATCAGTTATATCAGAAAATTATCCACCCGTACAATCCTGACCCTATTGTATAGGACCTCGTTAGGGGCTCCCGGCTTTTTTCAAGTTAAACTATTTTCACGTTAAGTCGAAAAAGCAAAAGTAAATGCTTGTGCAGCTTGTACGTACCCGGTACACACACTATGAAATTAGTAAGTATAAATGGAGCATGGTAGCAGAGCAAGAAGTTAGATTTTCGGTAAGGACGGGTATGCTTTCGTTTGTGGTGGTATGGGTACCCACAATCTTGGAATTGTGCAGAACGTACTGGATTTAGTATCTTACAACGACCGAATATCGATGGCCAAAATGGCGATATAACTATATGTGGTACTTTTGAATGTACACTGTCCTACCGAAGATAAGGATGAAGAGCTTGTTTTGAAACAATGAATGAAATATTTGACAATTTTTCATCCTTCAACGTGAAAATCATAATTTTTTTTATCGCAAAGATAGGAAAAGAATCGATTATTGGCTAAGGAGAAGAAAGTCTCCATGTCTTATCAAACGATAATGGCCTCAGAAAAATAAGTTTCGCCAGCTCAAAAATTATGTTTATGAAAACTTAAAAATTTAAACAAAAGGCTAAACGGATATCACCGGATGGAGTAACGCGCAACCAAGTTGACCAGTTTCTGATAGTTAGAAGATACAGAGGATTGAATTGCGATTCAGACCACATCCTAATAATTATCAAAATTAAAAGCCGAATCCAAATTCACGTCTAAAAGTTAAAGAACCCTTTTATGTAGCATCAATACCAGGACAAAATTAACAACCGGTTATGACAAAGCTCCCAAATACTTTGACGAAGAATACGAGCCCTGAAAAATAGCAAAAAAATCTCGCGTACAAGATATCATATCCTATCAGATTTTCATTATATTGTGAAAAGAAGAATTAGAAAAGAAATGGGAATTCCACGAAACGTAATACCAACTATTTGTAGATTTTAAAAAGGCATATGACTCTATAAATCGATCGAAAATCGATCACGTCCTTGCAAGGCTGAGAATCCCGAAAAAAATTGAAACTGATACAAGTACATATGTCTAAAGGGAAACAGAGAACAAGTTAAACTAGAAAACCTCTAATCTGAAACATTGGAGATACGGAAAGGATTAAAACAAGGACACGCCTTTTCGCTATTTATTTTTAATTTGGTTGTGGAATTCGTAATGAGATCCCTTCAGGAAAATGAGAGAGGAATTACATACATCCGTTCTAGCTTAGGCTAACGGTCTGGACTTGCTGGTAGATAGTGAAAAACAGCTAAAAGAAATGTAAAAAAATATAAACGCTTTTAGAAAAAAGACGAAATCAAATACAGTTTGTCAAGAACTGTGAATATGCCATTTTTCTTTCGAATGCCTACAAAAGCTGTGAGAAAAAATTACTGCTAAATGGTTCTGTTATGAAACAATGCATTTACTGCGAAAAGGAAGTTGAAAAAAGAAGAAAAAAAAAGGTTTTCTTCGAATTCATTTAGATGTGTAGACACTTTCTTGACACTGAAGTTTTTGTCTCTTTTTAGTTTATTATGTGTTTTGTTGTTGTTTTTTTAGTTAAATGACTTGCGTTTTGTCCTATATCGTTTCCTCGATTTGAATAATAATATATTGGAAAAGAAAAATCGAATAAAGTTAATAAAAGTCCTGATATTTTAAAGCAAAAAGTAAAATAAGTTGTTTTTTCACTTGTGTAAACACTTTCTTGACAAACTGTATCTGATTGCCAAAAACGACATAGAGATCGAAATAAACAAAAATGTGCTCATGAGCAGATCGCTCGTGATGAAGAAATTGCTCCAAACAACTTTTTTCTATCGCAAAGATAAAATTCGCATTTATGAAACCTAATAATGCCTGTGACACGGATGTGAAACCTGGTCCCTGACTAAGAAGGAAGAAAGTCGATTTCGGGTCTTAGAAAACAAAATCTTAAGGAGAATCTATGGTGAAAAACATGACGAAGAAACAGGCGAGGGGTTAAAACTATACAATCGAGATTTCGAGAAACTCAAAGTCCGAGTAATTAAATCCTAATTCTAAGATGAACGGGATACGTAGAACGAATGGACAATGGACGAACAGTCAAACGAATAATGAGTGGAAAATCCGTAGGAACAAATCCTACGACGGAAGGCCGCGTCATCGATGGGAGAACAATAAAAGGATGGATTTGGAAAAGATATGAAAGAAGAGCCAAACATGGAAGAGATACACTCATGACAGGTAGGGTAGCAAAGGGTTGTTTATGAGGCTCAGACCGTTCATGTTCAAAATAGCCGTTAATAATAATAATTAAAAATAAGAAAAAATCATTGCATAAGAAAAAATTAATAAAAGAATTAATCAATTATGTATATGCTGTAGAACTAATAACCAATACTCGTACAATAAATTCCAATATTCCCTGTAAAACGATCTATATGGCATAATTCAAACACTGCGAAACACAGAATAAAGATGTTTTACCTTTTACAAACGAAGAAAAAGCTCTTATGATATGAGATATGATATGAAAATTGCGTTAAATTCCAGTGACCCACTTTTTATATATAATAACCGAAATAATTAATACCAATTAAGAGACAGAATCGTCAAGCAAAAAAATAGATAGAAAGGATGTTCTAAAAGTAAATGAAAAAGTATATACATAGAATTGCCAATACATCGCTCAAGTGAAAAAAATATCAACAGGACCTCTGCCTAACCATAACCAGTCAATGTCACTGTAGAGGTTCGCAATAAGACCCAAGCGTTAGGATATCAGGTATGCTTACTAACGATACCACAGTAAACAACGGAGAGCAAAATGTTTCCAAAGTAATCGTACACAATGAACCAGTACCACCTTCGTTACATCCATCGTCCGAAGGCTTGGCAGTAAAAGAAGTTCTTTCCCTGGAACTAGCGTAGGATGCCTTGAAAGAACTATAACGGCTCTTGTTAGCTCAATACGAACACTACACCACTTGTCGCAATAACAAGCCATAGTGACAAAAGTCATCCAGCATCTTCTCAGAGATAAGCCAGGATTTTGAGGGCGCATCGATTTAAGGAGGAAGGACTTACCGATACTTCGTGGAACTTGCAACACTTCAACCGCATGAGTTACGTCCGCACTCTGACATCGCTGCCCCCCTCACAAACAAGCTGCGTCCTTGTTACGTTCATACGCCGACACACATCACCTCACCGATGGCTCCTCACCAACCAGTTACTCACCTTCCCAATGCATTTCCCATCGATAACATTAAATTGTAACATTATCGACATTTTGTTATTACACAGGTGACCGGAGAAACTTGATGAATTAGTTGACCAGCAAGGTTAGAAAAATGAATCAAGTGATTTTTTTTTCTTCCCACTGCGAACATCACGACTTACCTCACCCGCATCCGTTCTATTGACACAGTGTCTGGGTAAACTCCACCTTTATGCAACGTAATTCACCTGCCGTTGGTTACCCTAGGAATTGGCTGTGCAATAAGTTAAGCATAGGTTAGGTTAGATTGTTAATCGATAACTTTAAGTAATTCAATTGAAAAGCAGAGTAACTCTAATAAAGTTATATGTTCTTAAAGAAAAACTATTACATAGATTTGTTTTATATATGTACATTGGTAACTTTGATCCTTTAGCTCCGTAAACGTTTGATTTGAAATATGAGAACAATAATATCCGAATACCTATTTTTCGAAACCAATGAAATATGAGGGAATAAATAGATATTTCACCTCGCAGTAGTATAAATCAGGCAGAAATGCAACTCATAACCTTTTGAAAATATTTCTTTCCTGTGATGTGCAAGAGCAAAAGAGCGTCCCTCCAATCACTAACCAATACAAAAGGAAACCTTTCAAAGGGTTTCAAAAACAATACAACCTTATTCATTATAAAGGGTCCGTCAAATAATTTTTTTTTTTGAAAATGCTATAAAAAAAACTACTGAATATTTTCTCAAATTCGTTCAACATGGCCCGATAACGATCGCCATTGACTGTAACGGCCACTACTTGCTCATTTTCGAAGAAAAATGGCCCAATTATGCCTCTGGGCCAAAATCCGCACCAAACAGTGGCTCGTTTTGGGTGCACCGGCTTTTCAATGTATGCGTGCGGGTTTTCTGTGCCCCAAATGCGACAATTTTGCTTGTTTACATACCCGCCAAGATCAAAATGAGCTTCATCTGAAAAGATGATTTTTTTGGCAAAATCGGCATCTTCTGTTTCAAAGTAATGTCGCAATATTTCCCAGCGTTGTTCAAGCGTACACACAACCATATTCGTTCAGCGGAAGGATAAAACTAATTATCTGTCAAATCAGACATGAGCTAAGTGTTAACGTTCACGAAATAAGCACTACTCGAAAAAAAAAACGTTAGATGGCGGACCCTGTAGTATGTGTGGCGAATAAGAATCTAGTATTTAATCATTTGGGTATATGTTATTTATTGTGGCGGAAATTTTACAATCCTTGTCATATATGTATATACATAGGTAATGTTAATTTTCAGGAAATATGGTTCTTTTACCTTACTACTACAATATTAATATAATGAAGTAAAGTACAAATATTGACTGAAATTATTGTGTGAAGGAAAAACCACATAAAGCCTTCATTTAAAATTAAGTACCTGGTTTCGGTGGTGGGAAAAGAGAAGAGTTTCCTCTTCGGATCTTGATTTCGAGGTACTAATTTACTTGGTAATAGAGAAATAAGTAAATAAATTAATTAATAAGTAAATAAATATATATTTAAATAAATAAATAAAAGTGTGATAAGCTAGGAACGGTATAATTAACCTAGGACAGGTAGGTAAGGGATTTTAGTAATTCTATTGCACTCATAATGAAGCTAGATTTGAAACCAAGTTATTGTCGGAAGATAAGCAAATATGTTTTATTTCCGATAAAGACTTTCAATTCTAGTTTTGATCATTTCAATGTTTTCTGTGGATTTCCTCAGTAGAGGAAAACCAAGGTTGGTTAAGAATAATTTTTAGCAATTTGTTTTGTGTGATTTGGAGTTTGAGCAGGTGACTTTTTGCACACATACCCCAGACAGGAGACCCATAGAAAATAATAGTCTGAAAAAATTGCTTTAAATAACAACAACTTATTATCAATGTCCAATTTCGATTTCCTACAGACGAAAGGGTAGAGAATTTTTATTCTAAAGTTAACTTTTTTTTCTTGTACATGGCAATTAAAGATTAGACTCCGTTAAGAAAGAAGTTATTGCTTGGAAGTAAACAAGCTCTTCTTTTACGCGTAAAATTTAATCATTTTCTTTTGGTCCGTCCAAATATATTTAACACTTACCGCATTCGATGTTTGACTACAGGCTATAACGTTTACACCAATCACCATTATCTGCACTATTATCCAAGCCACAGTAAAAACAACTTCATATATCTGCATTGCTAGGGAATGCATTACCAGGGCGAACAGATTATAACTTTGGATTGTGATGACTGCAAACGATGTACATGTCGTCGTCAACAAATGCATAGCGAATATGTCGAGCACGAAATCGACGCAGTCCGCTACTTCGGAATAGATCTCGGTTAACGCTCTTACTTGTTCAATCAGCGCGCCATGCTTTTGCACCAGCAGAATGCCATCTTCGGAGCACTTTGAAAATACGCCCAATGTGGAGCTTTGAGGATGCTTACCCTCACATAACTGTGCTATCTGTTGATTGATTATTGTGAACTTCCCCTTGAGCAGGAACATCAAGTTGTAGAATTTCAACTCCTTAAGGGTCAACAGGAGCAGAGGCGCAAAACAAATGAACCAATAACATGATGATGAAACAGAAAATGATGATTTTATCATCATACAGTTCACCATCGAAAGAACGGTTGGAATAAGAAATGAAACTCCTGTCTGGATGAACAGCTTCTTTCGCAAAACTTTGTATGATATTTCAACGCCAGATTCTTCAAGTGCAATATCAATTTGGCGTATTTTCTGGATGAAGGCTTTCAGTTTACTTAAATTAGTCCAGGAACTTATCACTGCAACGCATCCCATCACAAAAAGAGAAAATATCTGTGCCCAATTAGTTATATAGGAAATAACGGTCGACATCTTTTTGTATCCGAGGCTGTCGTAGTGACTTAGGTCATGAATCCCGAAACCGAAACCAACTGAAACCAAAAACATATTGAAACAGAATCTTCTCACGTCAAGGAACTAAATTTGCTTTGTCAAAATTTTAAACATACTTGTGGTGCCAAGAAGAAAAAGCACTGTAAGCAAACATGCTCTTGAATCCCGATAAAAGAGGACTTCCGGATATTTTTCCAAAGACATTTTTACGGGACAAAAGCCACTGAATCTAAAGATTTTACAGAATGGATACACGACAAACCAAATACTATTTTCCGGAAACCGACCGAGAAAACGTTCCAAGGAACGACTGAACGACTTTGCTAACTGTTCAGCAGACATACTGATATTATACTATACTTACTCGTAGCTGGGAAGATAGTATTCAGTCGATGGGAATACTTCGGTGCTAAGAGTGACAGGCGCATTAAAGCGTAATAAAGCTATTGTTTATCTCCCAAAGGGTGGTTGTCAGCATATATTACAATGATAACCACTACGCTTTCCTTACATTTATTTAATTGATTTGTCGTAGATTAACGAAGGACAGCGTTGGAATGAAGTGTGTAACTTTAAGTACGGAAACTGAATTGCCTTAAATGTAATTTTTCCTATGCCTCAATGAATTGTAACAAATTTTTAGAAGGTTGCCATTATCATCATATCTTATAAAAAACTATAAAAACCCCGGAAACCGAATGCAGAACGTAAACTTTAGGAGTCACACAGTGCATGTGCAAGCTTAAAACACTATAACATCACCTATAGCACATAACTGTAGGAATGAGAAGGGACCACCCCAAACGAAACCATTTAATGGAAGGAGAAAGTACACACATCGGCCGAATATCTACTCCAAGAGTACGGGCTTCCAACGACAGTATCCTCCTCCGAGGCCGACCGCTGCGAAACCCCCCGTTAAGATAAATCCATTAGATAGTTATCCCCGGATGCAACAACGGTTTTTGGTGACAGTCCTCGAAGTGGGTTCAGAGAAGCCCGAGCCCAATAAAGCGACAGCAGCTGAAAATTGTATGACAGCCGCCGCGTTTCCAACATATAATAGAGTTAGTTATACGGGATATGGAGCGCCGTGGCGCAGTGGGTAGTGTGTCGGCCGTTGATGCAAGCTGAGCGAGTTCGGTTCCCGATAACACCAACCTCGCCATTCGGAATCGGCATTAGCTTTAGGTTCCGTTCAACATAAGTGAATAAAGAAGAAGCTTAGCTCTGGCTCTAACGCCACCTAAGGTGTCTGTCTAGCAGTTCAATGGACCAGTATTTGTGTCTGAATGCTCCAACAGATAGCAGAAGCCTCAAAATAAAAATAAAAAAAAAACACGGGACAGGAAAATGCTAAACTTTCTGGTGGATATTGAAGCTATCTATTAAACCTCATTTAGCATCAAGTCCCAGTCCCGTCCAAATCCCGTTTTTCACCAATAGTACGGCTGGTAAGGTTAAAATTAAAAACAAAATAAACGATACATTTTGCTCTTCCCTTGATTTTGATATAGAAGTAACCTTTTTCGTTCCTCCTAGTCTGGAGTGATTCGATGGAATTGGCGACGACACAAAATAGGTAAAGAAAAGAATGAACTTGTTTAAGCATCAGCGGTTTTAATTCGACTGAGGAACAGAGCGGCCGACTTAAGTGTTAACTTAACTTTGTTAATCACTGAGAACGTTTTTCAGAAAGCTAAATCTGAACTAGAGTCAAATCCCAAGGTATCTGACTACACTTTGTTTCGCCAGTGGTTGCCCGACCGGTCCAAAAATTGAGAACTTACGTCAATTTTCTTAGTGTGCCGAAAGGCCCTAGACAAAGGCTTTCTGAATAAAATAGATTCTGATTTCTGGAAGTTGATTTTCAATTTTCAGTATTGTGATGGCTGCTGCTGAATTTTTTCGAAGTCACGCTGCAGAAGAGTAACAATGACGTCGATCGTGGGACCCGATCGCAATTATATCGTCCGCGAACGCTATTGAATGGTGAAGAAAAGCTATCAGAAGTAAATGCTGATAAAAAGGATCGGCGAGTTCACCGTACTTTGTTGCAGTCCTTTGTTAATGTCAAATATATGGCTAGAAGTCACGCTGGCAATTTTTACAACGAACTATCTACTGGTTAACATGTCAAAAATCGTATGTAGCAGTGGACTACTTATGCCCAGCCGACTGAGCTTGTAATAAAGCCCTTCTACGCATACGGTATCGAAAGCTGTTTTAAGTCAATCAGCCAGGTATCCGTGCATTGGTCCCCGCACTTGTTTCAGTGGATATCCGAGACGAGGTTCGACGCGGCATGAAAAGTGTCATACTACATTTTGAAACCGAATTGGTTGTTTGAGATGTTTTTATTGTCAATTCAGTTAGACAGCGTTCTATAGACTACCATTTCGAAGATATTGCTCATACTCGGAAGGAGACTTATGGACCGGAGATTTGCTGGGTTGGACGTGTCTTTACCCCTCTTGGTGATTGGTTGCACCACCGCTGTCTTCCAATGCACTCGATAATATGCCTTATTCAATGCATTGTTAAAAAGGATGGTGTACATCTCAACAGCCACTGGAAGGAGGCGCCAATGCAGAACATTACGAGTAGATATACTGTCGGTTCCCACGCATTATTTTTTCTTCAATTATCCGAAGATCATTTGGACCTTGGGCGAAATGAAGACGGTGTTAGCACCTTCAAAGCTGACGGTATTATTTGCATTATATTGTCAACCTGGTAATACCAAGGTCCTCTGATCGCTAATGATCGATATCATTTCGAAGGTAGAAGTGATGAAACAGGGCTCTGTGCTCCAAATTGTGGTTTGGACGCATGCCCTTCTTCCTTCTCTTGAGGATATCAAGGTCATCTAGAAGGGCGCTCTCCGGATCAATGCTGATTGTTTATGGCAATCGTTAATTTTCTGAAGTTCTTGGAAGCTTCAGATCCTAAACGTCATTCTGATTGTTTCTCCAAAAGAGTTTATTTATTTGCAGGGAAATACTCACGCTGTTGGAATTTACGTTACGAATTCCGTTGTTCAATTGCAAACTTACAGATATTCCGTAATTTTTTTTGATCAACTAATGGAGATTTTATATCAGTGAATTTAGTGTTCCGAATTCCAAGTTTTATCTATCAGTAAACTGCCTATACCAGAATTTGAGTCTTGTGAGGAAGGAGTCTACTTTTCTTTCTGTCCAGTGCGTCGACTGTCGCACTGTCGGAAAGGAGGCGCTCGAAGCGACCGCTCTCGCCAGGGCAAAGGGTGGCCAACGCTACGTACCCCTACTGTAATCGAAGGGGTACGTTTGATCATACTCTGCCTTCTGCTCGAATTCGTCGGGTATTGTGATCACAGCACATAGTCCACAATGGTCACTGTCATATAAGTTAACACCATAAATGTTAAATGTCAGAAGCCGCATTCCATCAGCGGGTGCAACGCCCTAGCTTCCGCCAGAGTGCAATACAACACCACCAGAAAGTCAAAAGCCGCATTGCACAATCGGGTGCAACGCCCTAGCCTCCGCCGGATTGCAAGACAACACCACCAGAAACTCGAAAGCCGCATTGCACAATCGGGAGCAATACCCCAACTTCCGCCGAAATGCACCTAGAAGTTCACATACTACTCAAATTCCAGCGACACCGACGAACCAGACGTAAGCTGCCGACTCATCAATAAACGGCATTGATGGTTTACCCTATAAGTAGTCGTAAAAAGTAAATTGTAGTTTAGTTCTGATTAGCATAATAAAGTGGGCAGTTGGCCCGAATAAAAAATAAATTTTTTTTTTTTATCTTCCCCTCCGCGCGAAAAAACGTAACTGGCGCCCGAGCAGTAAGTGATCCTTTCGCGAACAAGTAGTGACCCGAGCAGTAAGTGATCCTTTCGCGAACAAGTAGTGACCCGAGCAATAAGTGTTCCCGTCGCGAACAAGTTGTGATCCTGTCGCTAATAAAAAGTGAGCCGAGCGGAAAGTGATCCGAAATTGAAAATCGCGTTTAAAATAGTGACATAGTTCGCTTAAAAAACCGATTAAAATTAAATAAACTCGCTTAAAAACCGAGGAAAAATCGCGTTTAAAATAGTGACATAGTTCGCTTAAAAAACCGATTAAAATTAAATAAACTCGCTTAAAAACCGAGGAAAAACCGCAGAACACATCTGCAGTAGTGCGTGAGGTGGAAGTACAGTGCTAACGACAAAAAACAGAACTCCTCCGGAGAAACGAGGCCCCCGAGTAGCTGCTGAAACATTTACATAGTAAAGTGCAGAAGAAAAGGAGACAGTGTGACCACTGCCAGCCGCTCCAGAGTATGATTCATCGAATAATTATTATGTATGTAAGCGTTTAGAATAATTAATTATAAAGAAAAAAATTTCCAACACATTTTATAAATATTCAAATCATAAAGAGAGAAAATTAACTGTAACCTGAACAATTAACTCCATAGTTATAAGTAAGCACATAAACTACAAGTCTATTAACTGAAAATTAGATTTTAGAAATTATAAGTTACATATCGAAAAAATGTCCAACCCTAATAACCTCTTACGCCCACCTGTCCTAAATATTCCTCCAACTGAAAATCCCCACGAAAATATCCCCCAAGCAGAAAATCCTCAGCCTCAATCACGGCCAGTAATTCCGTCCGCACAGCTTATTGGCTTGGTAACGGATATAGTCAATTCTATAGTCAATCCTAGTGCTGATGTCTCTATAACCAGAGACCAAGGCATACGCCCCGAACACCGAAACGACCTTTCAGATTTGGATAAAATACCAGACGTCGTAAGATGTCTCCGAGATTTTTCCGGTAAACAAGGAGAATATAGCTCGTGGAAGAAGAGCGTAGAGCGTATCCTGCAACTGTACGAACATCTAGAGGGGACACCAAAATACTACGGAATCTTAAACGTTATTAGAAATAAAATAATAGATCAAGCAGACGCGGTACTTGAATCCTACAATACGCCTTTAAACTGGAAGGCTATTGCCAGATGTTTAACTCTGCACTATGCAGACCAAAGAGACCTGGGTACGCTAGAGTACCAGATGACGTCTCTCGTCCAAGGCAATAATTCTGTACAAGAATTTTACCAGAAAGTATACGCGCATCTATCCCTAATTCTGAATAAAATACAGTGCATGGACGTAGGCAACGAATCTTTAACGGTACTAACTAACAATTATAGAGATAAAGCACTCGATACATTCATCCGAGGCCTAAATGGTGATCTACCGAAGCTTTTAGGCATGCGTGAGCCTTCAGACCTTCCGCAAGCTTTAAACTTGTGTTTGAAGTTAGAAAACCAAAGATTCAGATCAAACTACGCCAATAACAAAAATTCACTTACCCAACGGTTCAATCAAACAAACTCTACCCCACACCATATCAATAGAATAAATAAGCACCCTTTTTTCCCTCAAATAGCTTACCTCCCACGTTCATACCCTCAACAAACTACCTACCCTTCCCATAGTTATCCACAAGCAAGTTTTAACGCGCAGCAACAGCTTCATTATCCCGGTAACAACATTTACCAGCAGCAACAACTTCATTATCCGAGTAATAACATTTATCAACCCCCTTCCAGACCAACAGCTCCTAAGCCACAACCTAAGCCAGAGCCAATGGACACCTCCACCATTAGATCCTCAGCGGTAAATTATCAAAACCGTCCTCAACCATTCAAATATGCAGGAAAAAGACCCCCACTGCAAACACCCTCATTCAGGAACCAAATCCCACAAAAAATCCAGAGAAATTTCCATATAAATCTTGAAGATTCGCCCAATACTCAAGGCAGTCCTTCGATAAGCCAACATCCCCCCGACTTCGTATTGCAACCTTATAGTCATATCCCTCCGGACGACTTATACGCCTTCCACCAAATAAGAAATACTGAAGAAGCTGAGCACGACCCTGATATAGGAAACTATGTCTTAAACCAAAGGGAAGAACAAGACCAATTCGAAGACGAAACTCTAGATGCTACTGACATTAATTTTTTAGGATGAACTCCTCTTCGCTGCCATACTTTCAATGCAGAACGAAGAGTGGACAAATTTTAAACTTTCTGATCGATACCGGATCAAGCAGAAACTACATCCAATCCAATCTAATAAGAACTCCTATCCCAAACGAAGAGCACTTCTTAGCAAAATCCATTGCTGGCGATATTCATATAACACACCATACCTTTATAAACCTTTTTGGCCAACCAGATAAAGAACTTAAATTTTTCCTTCTTCCAACACTAAAAACGTTTCATGGAATTTTGGGTAACGACAGCTTGAAAGATTTCGATGCCGTTATTCACACACGAAAAAGTTTTATGACTATCCTTGGTAAAATCAAAATAAAAATTAGGCAATTCAAATCCCCAGTAGTTAACTCAATACACATCAAAGTCGATCACATGTCTAACTCTCAAAAAGAATCCATTAAAACTTTAGTCCAGAAATTCCCTGCTTTATTCTCAGAACCCAACGAAAAATTAACTTATACAACGAAAGTAGTTGCCGAAATTCGCACCAACACAGACTCTCCCGTATACTCGAAGTACTACCCCTATCCTGCTGCATTAAAAGATGAAATAGAAAAACAGATCAAAAAGCTCTTCGATGATAACATTATTCGACCGTCCCGTTCCCCATACAATTCACCCGTGTGGATTGTTCCAAAAAAAGCCGATTGAAATGGAAACAAACAATATAGACTAGTAATTGATTATAGGAAGCTGAACACAGTTACCATCTGAGACAAATACCCCATACCGGAAATTAACGAAGTCCTAGCACAACTTGGACAGAGCAATTACTTTACAGTTTTGGATCTAAAAAGCGGTTTCCATCAGATCCCACTAAGGAAATCTGACATGGAAAAAACAGCATTTTCAATCAACCATGGGAAGTACGAATTCACCCGTCTCCCATTCGGCTTGAAAAATGCACCTTCCATCTTCCAGCGTGCTTTAGACGACATATTGCGTGAATTTATAGGGAAAATCTGCTACGTTTATATTGATGATATTATTATCTTCAGTAAAAACGAAAGCGACCACGTAAACCATGTCGCAAAGATCTTTAAAACCCTACAGGACGCCAATATGAAGGTACAATTAGATAAGTGCAACTTCTTTAAGGAAGAAGTTGAATTCTTAGGCTTTATTGTATCATCCAAAGGAATAACAACCAACCCTGTAAAAATTGAAGCTATTGTTAATTTCCCCATCCCCAAAACCCTTAAACAGCTTAGATCATTCTTGGGTCTAGCAGGCTATTATCGCCCCTTTGTCAAGGACTACGCGAAACTAGCCAAACCTCTGACTTCCTTACTAAGAGGCGAAGGAGGACGAATTTCTAAGACCCAGTCTAACAAAACATCTATTTCTCTTAAAGCAGATTCTCTTGCAGCTTTTCAAAAAATAAAAAATTCATTAGTATCCAAAGACTTACTTCTCGCGTATCCCGATTACAAGAAAAGCTTCGAACTAACAACCGATGCTTCCAACACCGCTATTGGAGCCGTTCTATCGCAAGATAATAGACCCATTATGTTCATTTCAAGATCGTTGAGCAAAACCGAGGAAAATTATGCTACAAACGAAAAAGAAATGTTAGCAATAATTTGGGCACTCAACTCCTTTCGAAACTACCTTTACGGAACCGCACACGTTAAAATTTTTACAGATCATCAGCCACTAACATATGCTTTAAGCAATAAGAACTATAATTCCAAAATGAAACGCTGGAAAGCGATCTTAGAGGAATATAGTTATGAGCTACAATATAAACCAGGAAAAAGCAACATAGTCGCTGATGCTCTCTCTCGTTCACCTAGCCTCACCCTAGCCTCCGCCGGATTGCAAGACAACACCACCAGAAACTCGAAAGCCGCATTGCACAATCGGGAGCAATACCCCAACTTCCGCCGAAATGCACCTAGAAGTTCACATACTACTCAAATTCCAGCGACACCGACGAACCAGACGTAAGCTGCCGACTCATCAATAAACGGCATTGATGGTTTACCCTATAAGTAGTCGTAAAAAGTAAATTGTAGTTTAGTTCTGATTAGCATAATAAAGTGGGCAGTTGGCCCGAATAAAAAATAAAATTTTTTTTTTTATCTTCCCCTCCGCGCGAAAAAACGTAACTTATACAATTGTCCATGGACCGTTAGTAGATCAGTCGTTGGTGTTAGCTAGGGAGTCTATCAGCATGAAATCGCTTCTAGGATTCGATTCTCCACATATTGCAAATTGCTGTTAAAAGAAATAAAATAAAGTTAAGAATTTACTTCCTTTCCCATTATCGGGTTGTACCACATCAAATGTTCGATTTAATATTGTAGTAAAAATATAAAAGCCAATATTTTCCCGTACATTTTTATTCAATCATAAAAAGATACAAGGTCAAATATTCCTTGTTCGTAGAAGTGCTGAATTTTTGAGGCAATGAAATCATCAAAACTGTTATTACCCCTGCTCGGTTCCAGAAGCACTTCTGCCGGCAAATTGAATCCAGATTGCCGAAAAGATGGTGGTCCGATGATGAAATATCAGGAGAACACGATGGATGCGAAAGAATTTCAAATCCGAATTGCAAGTTTTTGCACAGTTACTTGTTTAGTATAGGGTGCATGACAATGCAAAAAGATCGGACCGTTGATCAACGCAGGTTGTTTTTCAGCCAATTTGGCATGCAATATGTCGATTTCTTCACAATATTTGATACGTATATCGTTTCTCCTGTTTGAAGAAATGAAAAGTGGATGTCCAATAAATTGTGACCATAATCTTTTTTGGGTGAAAATCGGGCTTGGGAACTTAGCTTAGATGGCGTTACACCTCATGAAGAGCCAGAGTCAACCCAGAATAAGCATCCGATGGCATTGGTGTTATGCTTTGTGCAATCACCATTGCTCTTAAAACATCGTCGTCAATTAACGTTTTAGGCTTCCCATATGGTTCATTTTCGAGGCTGAAATCTCCCGAACAGCACTTTCCATACCAAAACTAGTGACTAAATATTTCGGTTACGGAGAGATGTTCAACGGAGTGGACAAAGAAGGCAAACTTTTACGTACATCAAAAACCAAGAGAAGTAATTAAATTTAAACTGTGCGACCAGCTAGAAAATTTATTTCAGTTAAAAAGCCAAAGTTTAACCTTTCTACAGTAAATAAAAACGCTATTGATACATCTGATCTTAGGCGTCAACTTATTGTACAATCTGGGGGCAACTGTTGAGCAGAAGTTTGAATAATGATGAGTTTTGAATGAAGGAACTACAGCTAGCTGCATATTGCAAGGATAAGTCGGGCGTCTGTCAATAGTTTCACAAAAAAATGCTTTAAGAACTTTGTACAAGTACAGATGGTTTAGAGGGGGTATTTTAGAATTGACGAAAAGCACAAAACTCCGACTCTTTCTCCATATTAATCTGAACATCCGTTTTTGTACAACAAGTAAGGGTTGAACTTTATTCAAATGAGTACTACCAAGAGTCCTACACTTTAATCCGTGCACTGTTTCCGTTCAGGCACGGCTGTATCAATTTCACCAACAAGTATGTTCGGAAAAGTAAATTTTCCTTTTATTCAGAAGTTAAGAAATAATACGACTTCCTTCATAAATGACCATTATTTATTTTAATTTTCGACAGTTCTTGCATTTGGGCAATACTCATGTTAATAATGTATTGGTAGCGTTCAGTTAACAATTATTTGTATTTTGCTTTCATTTAACAAGAAAATATAAATTTACATTTTACAGTTTTTCACTAAATTTATTATGTACAACATATTTTTACTTATAATCTAAGATTTTATATTCTTCCTAATTTCACGAACATAAAATGACAAATTATGGTTTGTGACATGTACCATAACATCCTTCGAGGCGGTAACAATTACAATTCTATTTACGTTCACTCTTAACATCAAGTACGACTATTAAATTTTTCATAGATTTAAAAACAAATATCTAAAGGGAGAAAAAACAAATTTAATAAGATATACATGTCATGCTAGTTTAAGAAAGAAACCCAAGATTTTGTGCAGCAAAATCGATTTATATTATGGTACATTACATGGCGATTTTTTCGTGTACAAGTCAGCTTAGTCATACTGATTTTTTGTTTTCCATCATGTTCTCTAAGATACTAGGATCTAGAGTTGAGGCATGATCGAGGTTTTCTGCACTAGCATTTTCTTCAGCTACGCTGACAAACGCGCTCGATAGCTCTCCGTTTAGTTTGTTGACTGCACCAGTTGTTATGTCGTACATGAAGATTTCCTGCTCATCTTCTGATGACCTATTCAATAAAATCGTTAATGTAAATATAGAAGTTATAATTTGCCACTTAATGTATGTATGCAATTAATGTCTATTTGCAACAAGATGGCAATAAAATAATAGACAAGTAAAGGGTGTTTTTTATAAGTATAGAACTTTGAAATGGAATAAAACAAAGATGATTTTTTTAAATTGATATGAAATTGACTTTATTCAAAAGATAATCTTCCGACATTATAATTTAAATATAATTTCTGGCATATGACCGCCACGGCTGGCTCGGACGTAGTCTAATCTGGAGGTCCAATTTTCGATGATTTTTTCCAACATTTGTGGCCCTATATCGGCAATAACGCGGCGAATGTTGTCCTCCAACTTCACATAACCCTACAGAAAATAGTCAAGCGGCGTTAAATCGCACGATCTTGGAGGCCAATTCACGGGTCCGTAACGTGAAATTATGCGGTTACCAAACGTTTCCTTCAATAAATCAATTGTGGCATGAGCTGTGTGACATGTTGCGCCGTCTTGTTGAAACCACAGCTCCTGCACATCATGGTTGTTCAATTGATGAACGAAAAAGTCAGTAATCATGGCTCTATAGCGGACACCATTGACTGTAACGTTCTGGCCAGCATCGTTTTTAAAGAAGTACGGACCAATTATTCCACCAACCCATAAAGCACACCAAACAGTCAGTTTTTGTGGATGTAACGGTGCCTCAACATACACTTGAGGATTATCATCATTCCAAATACGGCAGTTTTGTTTATTGACGTATCCATTCAACCAAAAGTGAGCTTCAATGCTAAACAAAATTCGCTTATGAAAATTGGGATTAACGGCAATCTTGTTTTGGGCCCATTCACCGCCAGCCGTGGCGGTCATATGCCAGAAATTATATTTAAGTTATAATGTCAGAAGATTATCTTTTGAATAAAGTCAATTTCATGTCAAGTTACAAAAATTATCTTTATTTTATTCAATTTCAAAGTTCTATACCTCTATAAAAAACACCCTTTATAAATTCAGTACAATGTTCTAAGAAAATTAAGTTAGTGCTGCGAGAACAACATATACATATGTATTATCATTAGTGTCATTCCAAACTTGACTTATCTTTAGGCTTTTTTTAGATTTTTCTGGGACACCCCACTGACAGGTCACACCATGAAATACAATTTCCCAATAACCTCACTTAATACGAGTAATTGACGAGTGATTACTCACAATTTGTCCTAAACCAATATGCTGAAGGTCGAGAAACAAAAAAGGATTGGTTCAGCGTCTAGCAAAAAACCTCTAATTGCTATAATAACAATCAATGAGATCAATAGAAAAACCATAAACCAAGATATATAGATTCGGTAATAATTTCGAATCCCGCATCAGCCAAGTCGAAATTATTAAATTTTTCGCGTTGTTTTTCTTATGCTGAGTACTGGCGAGCTCCCACTTAATATTCCTGTATATTGTAAAAGGCAAAAGTGGCTGGGGATGCCAATCGTAAGAGGAGACTAAATTCCTAATGGATCTCTGCTTCATGAAAATAAATGATAGAGGTAGTCGCGGATTTGATGACTCTGCACTACTTACACTTACATCACTACAACAATACACCATATCAACACCACACGCAAAACAACATTGACAATTGTTGACCCAATGTGATGTTATATATGACTGGCCTCCCTTTGGTAAAATATTCCAGAGCTAAACTACTTCTCCGATCGGATCTCCAGGTGGTAATTATCTAAGAAAGAGCATCCATGAAAAGAAATGCACAAAAATTAAGGATAGGCTCGTGGAACGTACGCAGCTTTTATAGACCGGGTGCTTTTCGAACATCAATCAATGAAAATGCTCAGTAAAAATTGGACGTCACAGCGGTACAGAAATCCGACTTAAAAACGGAGCAATTATTAAGGTCGGATTTGCTTTCGTTTGTGGCGTCACGAGTACTCACAATCTAGGTCAATAATGGTCTTGGGACAGCAAGTTTGCGATACGTGAAGGATTAAAACAAGGAAATGCCTTATCACCACTTATTTATAATTTCATCCTGAAATTCGTAGAGATTTTTTCAAGAAAGTGAGAGAGAAATAACACTTAATGGAACCACATCCGTTCTAGCTTACGCTGACAATCTGGACTTACTGGGTAATTGTGAGGAGATAAAAGTTAAAAGAAATGTTGAAAGTCTAATAATGCAAAAAGGCTGAATATGGGCAGCTCTTACTTCCTGCGATGAAGGAATTATTCAAAACAACTCTTTTGTCTCGCAATGCTAAAATCCGTGTTCATAAAACCATAATAATAACAATGTAACTTTACGGATGTGAAGCCCTGTCTCGGGCTTAGAAGGAGAAGAATAGATCTCGGGTCTTTAAAAAAAAACCTAAGCATAATCTATGGAAGAAAACAGGACAATCAAGAACTCGAAGAACTCCATTCAACCCCAAGCATTGTCCGAGTAATAAAATCGTGACCACTAATACGGGCAGGACACGTAGAACGAATGAACAGTGAGCGAACGGTCAAACAAATAATGAGTGCAAGACCCATAGGAAAAAGACTACTACTAGACTAGGCTACGTCGTAGATGGGAGCACGATATAAGCATGGATCTAAAAGACATGGGACAAAACAGTGAAAGATAGAAGGAACACACTCATGACAGGAAGGCATGGCGAGGGCTAGTTAAGACCTATTTTACTTAGGTGTGAAATTCTCCAGCCGTTTACATAACGTAATACGAGTATATTTTAAAACTCTTGACTTATGGTTTTGAATATTTTGCAGATATTTAATCAAAGTCTACTAAAATATTCATAAGAATCCCTGTCATAAACAGCAAAATACTAAGCTCTTACTGAGTTCGACCAATAGAAAGCTTTAATCACTTTCAATGGCAAAGCATAACATAAATGACTTCCGTCAGTTACGATTTTAAATAATAAGCTATTTTCCATTTGTAGTGAAAGCAGGACAGGAATTGTTGGTTGTTGACGATTACATAATGACTAAAAGTTGCATTACCGAATTTACCTAGAAATATGGTATATTACCTACTAATCAGATTAGAAAACTCACTTTGCAACCAGCAACACCACCGATTGACTGTCCACATCCGTTCGTGATTCCTTTTCCAACCACTTCCGGAAATTGTCCTTAGTTGGTTTTTTGATAAGCTGTTTGATTACATCACCGATAGCAAATTTCACATCTTTAGATTCGGGCGTCTCCCTTTCACTGCGTCCCTCATCCGGGATAATTGCTGATTCAAGTTGCTGAAGATTATCAACTGGCGCCAGTACCACCACACTAGTCACTTTTTTGCCACGCAATTCTTCAACTTCCGGAATGGGAAATTGAGCACCATTGATCTTAAGTGGTAAATATCTACTATACTGCCGGTCGGTCAAGTCGATTGGTGGCACCACAGTGGAGTCTGATTTTATGAACTTGCCCGATATCCGTTTCTCATTATTAGCGTTAAATCGAACAACCTTGAGGTCAACGGTTTGCTTCTGAGGTAAACTTTTTGACTCCTTGATATTGGCGATGGATTTTTCAGAAAAGTCAACACTGTCTCCGTTGGGCTTTACTACAGTCAGGACTTTATTAGACTCTGAAATCTGCGCTCCGCCACCGGCACCATAGAAGTGCTGTAGATGCTCGGCTGGAAGGTTTTCAAGTGCAACATCACCCACTTTGTCGTAGTCAAGGACGCTTATATCTGCATTATCCAGGATTCCGGATGTGAGCAGCTGTTGCCGAAGTTCATCAGGTACTTCTTCAGGCAACTGAAGCGATGCTTTGGCAGCATTTTTACTTGTCGTTGATGGAGCAGCTGGAGTTGTTGGTGATTGCGAATGTGACCGAACATTTTGGAAATTGTTACGATGCTGTACATCAGAGTTTTTCTTTACAGCATTGTTCCTCAAGCTTTCAAGCTCTCTGAATACATCGGAGTGCAAAGTGGACACGCTGAATTGAGACTGCTCAGATTGACGTGGTTCTTGACTGAAAAGACGTTGTTGCGTCGGTTGTGAGTTAGGAATTATTTGTGGTTGAGTTCCAGCTAAATATTGCGATTGCCTCTGGAGTTTGTGATTATAAAAATTGGAAGGCGGCATTGGAGTGACAATCTGGACTTCTTGACCATCACTTGTTTTCGCAAATTGTGGTGCTGCTGTCGACTGGTACTGAACTGGATTGGGAGATGTGATAAATCCATTGAAATGGTTATTAGCTTGTTGCGCGGAGGCAGGTAACTGGCTTGAACTAGGTGTAGTTGGTCCCAAATTTGGAGCAGGTATGTCGTGGATAGCTTGACTGCCACCTGTGAATGGCGAGTAGTGATTGTGACGATTTCTAGGAACTGTCTCGGTAATGTGCTGCTCGTATCTGGGTATGGCTTTCAAAAGTTCTGTCTCCTTCGAAGGTCTGATGTCGAGGACATTATGCAGTTGGCCCAAACTGGGAGAAGCATTAGTGCCAAATGAATTTTCTGACTGCGCTTTGTGATTAACTGGCAAATGTTGGGAGCTGTGCAATAATTCCGGTCTGGGGCTAGATGATTTCTGAATTAGAATTTTTGGGGAATGATTTATTGATTGGAAAACTTGCGATCCCTGAGCTGGTATTGCCCCAGGGAAACTAGGCATTTGTATAAAAGATGGCGGGCGGTTATAGCTCTGAATATGGGCTAGAGGAGGAAATTTATGATTTTCTTGGTTAGGAACAGGAGTTGGACGGAATTTGACGGGCTGATATGCACCAGAATTTTGTCTGGATAGTTGTTCTGAGGATTTGGGTGCTAGTGTTGGAAGAAAGTGATTATGCTTTTGTGTCAGAGCCACAGGTCTTTTAAATTGCTGCTGCTGCTGTTGATATTGTTGTGGATATTGCTGTTGCTTCAAAACAGGCTGTTGTTGTTGTTGATGTTGAAATTGGTAGGATTGTTGTTGCAATTGCTGTTGTTGAAATGTATTTTGTTGTTGAAGATTTTGATATTGCGAAGGCGGTAAAGAAGCTGAGGTACTTGGACGCTGGTATTGTTTTTGAACTTGACCTTGTGGAGCTTGATTAAAAAATGGTCTTTGTTGCTGCTGTTGTTGCGGGAAGTTTTGATTGTGTTGCTGCTGTGATGGGCCCTGTTGCGTTTGCTGTGACTGAGTTATTTGCTGTGGCTGTTGCTGAGGCTGAAATGGCAAATGAGGCCTAAACGCCGTTAATGCTTGTGGGCCTGGGAGTTGTTGCTGTTGAATAGCTGGTTTATATTCTCTCAGAACGTTTTGATTTTGACTCTGGTAGAAATTATTCTGGGAGCCTTGGTATCTATCAGAGAATTGTGCACGAGAATCAGCAAAATCAGCTCGTACATTTGCGGTTGGCATGGGTTTCAAAGCGTAATTGCTTCCTTGGGGCAAAGCCACAACCGATCTCTGAACACTCTCAGCATTGTCCTCCTGGAGCTCATGTCCTCGCTGGGATTTATCCTCCGAGCCAAACGTTACGTGAATTCCACTATTACTGTGAAATTTCTCAGAATCAGGATGGATGATTGTGCGGAGCGTAGTTGTTTTTAAAGGTGGAAGTGGGGTTACAATGGAGGGGTAGTGAATAATTTCTTCCTCCTCTTCGGTGGCGTCGTTGTTATTAAGAGATGCGATTGGTTCCTCTAAGTGAAGTTTATTGTTTTCATCTTTTTTATATTTCACGTAGTAAACATGAACTTTTTCTTTTTTCTTCTTATGTACTATTGGCTGGGGCGCTTGGGTCGTATGACTTTCGTTACTATCCTTGATAATGATTTCGATGATTGGCTCGGGGGCTTCCAGATACTGTGAGTATTGTGAATACTGGCCAAAATCTTGTAAATTATTTGATGCATCCGTAAGCGGGTACTGACCTGTAATGAAGAAGATATAACAAATTTTTAATAATAGTTTTTATTACTGACCAACTGCATTTTCTCCATTATATAGTCCGTCTTGAGAGTATAATGATCTCTGATTTCCATATTCTTGCCTTCGATTGGCGAAACTTGCGCTATAAGAAATACCAGGATATCCGAAGTTATTAAGTGTGCGTTTCCCTCGATTATCGATCGGTTTTTTCGCTCGTTTTGAAGCTTTAGTTGTTGTGGTTGTATTTGAGGGTATTTTTAGGGATGATTCAGCGTTTTCATGAGCTATAGCAATAGTTATTATAATGCTGATGACCTAGGAAGAGAGGGAAGATATACGTTAAAAATGGTAAAGTACTTATTTGCATGTTAATAATACCACGTATTATAACATATTATGGATAAAATTAAATTTCCAGAAGACTTTCAAATAAAAACTAAATATGCGACCAGTTTACTTAAAGATTTGAATGAAAAATATCGATCGAACCTGAAAAGATTTGTTAAGCCTTTTGTTTCTACCAGTAGTTAAATGGTTGTTTTTTGTCATGGTGAAAAAGGTTGATCTTATTTCTCTTATGTACGATACTCGTATATCGTTTTTCTACGAATGTATTGTAATTCTTGTCCTGTTGGAGATACATATTAAGAAATAGTCTAAAGCCCAGAAACATTTTTTTTTCTTTCTCATTTAATTTTTTATCATTCATTTCTTAGAGCTATCTAACCTGCTAGACAAAAATGTTAAAAACTAGTCTTAATATCTTAATTAACTTATAAACTTACTGGCCTTATACAGAGGCTCTAAAGTAACTTTAATTATATCTTTCGACCTCAAGAAAATAATTAAAATAATTAAAATAAATGGTAAATTAATCTTCTATCGAATGCCTAATCCAAACGCAGCTCATATTCCTGAGTTTGAGAAATCCGCCCACGTTGTTGTATATTTATTGAGGTGTAGCTAATTGGTAACATTTTAACAGATTATATATTGTTATTAATTTTAATAGAATGGCCGCCGCGTAAACAAAAAGGTCGTTCGGCCTAAGATCCCACAATTGTCAAGTTGAGTTTGATAATGCCGGATAAAAATCGGGTAAAAACGGGTGATATTTGAAACCAACGAAGACGACACCACTGAGAAACTTTTCCAAGTCCTGCCGCTTTCTCATGTGGCTAATCATCTTCATATTATTATGCCTTGTAGAGTTCATCATAAGCGGAAGAAGCGAATAAACTAGTAACTTGTTGCACAGAATCCCCTTACATTTAACATCAGTTTATTGGCCATTACTACCCCAGAAAAGTAAATTGTATCTTTTTTTTTGTAACGTGACCCAATATAGGTCCAAGTCGAGAGACGGGTGGGAGATGTCAATCTGAAATTGTTTGTGTTTTTCTAATGGCGCTACTGTCTATAGTCTACGATGGACTTCCTTTACCTAGAACTAAATTGAAATTAGTTGATAAGATTATTCATTAGTGGTTTCAGAAAATTGATTCCTCTATAGTTGGTGCGGTCCTCTTTTTATAGATCAGGCAAACACTTCTGTGGTTCCATTAAAAGGGCAAGTTTTCTTCTAACCATATCCTATGGATGAGATGGTGTATACTGCTAACTTGTAGATGGTGTTTGGTGGTGTTTGGGTGCTAACCTGCTTTAAAGAAGGCAGCAGAAAGTCAGTCTGCGCTAACAGCTTTGTGAAACGCAAGCTTTATTATCAAGATATCTTCGTCTAAGGCTAAGTCTATTTCTCTTAGTTGAAGTCTCTTCTTCTAAGTCATAGCATCTTCTTTTAAGTTTTAGCCAAACTTCATTCCTGCAACATCTCTTTAATTGTTCCGCATACATTACGTTTTCTTTCTTCTTTTTTTAAGAAGTATATGATCTTTTCTACTTTCACATAGCGCAATTATGTAAGCTGCCTGCTTTGATTACCCTGCTACATTAGTTATAATGCCAAGGGTATTTTGTTGGTAGCGATTTTATACCCAATATATTCCAAGCGACGCTTATAGTGGCTTGTTGACATCGCTGTCCTTAGTGTTTTAAAGTTTGTCTATTAAGGAGAGAGTTTTCAGAGAACTTAAGGGTAATGAAGTTGACAAGGATTGAACGCCAAAGTTGGGTTGTCCTGCTCGACCCCGTTAAGTTTGTCATCCTAACGATGTGAACTTTGTGGATGTTGATTATTGGTATAGCGAATGACAACTAAAGATTTTGTTGTTGAATGAATAGATTCAATCTCGGAAGTGTTGTTTTATAAGTCGCGCTTACCAATGAAAAGCTCAAATATAACTCCCTTAACCAGCTTTTGTTAAAAGATCTTAGCATGATTTGGGTGTCATTTGGACACTGAGCATTCACTTTTGGCAAAGGAAAAGGCTTAAGCAGAATATACTGTCGTTGAATTTAGCCCTAATGGGAAATATGGTATGAAATGTAATTGGACGTCGTTGCAGTCGTTGCACAGGCTAATACACATTTTAGGCTGTTCAGAACGTTTTCATCCACTTTTACACCAGTCTGTGACGGAGAATACTGCTACTAAGTTGAGCAGTTCTTCACTCTTCACATGCTGAGTCAAATTCTCGCATCTTGTTCAAAATTGCGATTGGATGACGGTTCCTGCTTGCCTAAGATGGATAGCGAGTTCTTGAGCTAGAGAACTTGGCCTCCCTGGAAGTTTTGAGGATTTGTTGTTGCAGTGGGCCGACGGTGGTACCATAGATTTTATTCGCTTTTTGCTAACAGTTTCGGAAATTCACAACCGCAAGCTTTACTTGGTGCAAGCAGGCTCAACCAGGCCAAGTCATCGATGGGAAAGGTGAGAAGCTCTAAGATTTGAAAGTTTTCGCCAAATCTTGCCCTTTATACAACGTTGCATGCCTTAGTCAGCTAGCTAAGCGTCGATAACTAATAGTTAGGGCTATGGTTTTCATGCACTTAAAAACGCATGATATGCGCTTAAAATATGCTCTTAAAATGGAAAATATGCACTTTGAATATGCATTTAAAACCATGGCGAAGTCACCTATAACGACGTGGTTTATAACGACCAGTCGCTCTTAACGACCAATTCTACCCTTCGTGGTTGGTTTTTGCACAAGTAATCTTTTTATTTTTGAAAAATTAGATAAAATGACCGTTGGCTATAGCGACCAGTTAAACTGTACGACTATAGTTAAACTTTGCATTTTTATAATGAAAACCAAAAAAGGATGTTATACAGTTTTTAAAAAATTCAGTCTTCTTATTTTAAAACCTAAAAAACAATAATGTTAATTAAATAAACAAAAAGGTAAGCAAAACAAAACAATAAGATCTTCATTTGAAAATTTAAATAACAGAAGTAGTATTATTTTAACATTTGATTTAGGTTTTCAAAATGGAAAACGATATAAAAAGTTTAATGATTCTTTTGCATTTTCACGGTTTTGTGTTTTCTTTTTATTTTTATTTTTTTTTTTCATGATTTATACATCTGTCTTGCGACACTAAGTACATTTTATAACAATTTGAAAGAAATATTGTTGACTGTCATCAGAGTCATTTCGGTGCTTAGATGTGAGTTTTATATAATGTTAATGTTTATCTTAGATGATGAATAACTAATGTTTAATGATTTGGCAATTGAATTAAATAGTAACTGCTTTTTACATGTTAAAATTTAGCTAATGAGGTCACTTGGTCGTCTTCTTACAAGCCACCGTCTTCTTGTAGTTTCGTCATCGAATAATGTGTTGATGTCATTGTTGGTATGCGAAAGATTTCTAACAAGTATCTCGTGCTGGTTTTGATTATTTCTTCGTTGAAATGAAGAAGGTCATGATGAATATCCTTATTACAGATATACCACTAAACGTTTATAATCGTCCGTAGAATCTTAGATTGCTGTCTTTGAATTACATTGATATTGTATGTTTTGGAAGTGCCCCATATTTGTAGTCCATAAGTCCATATAGGTTTTATAGAGTAAAAGTTTGTTATAGGTTGATAGTTATGATTAAATTTTACCTTTATATGGTTGTGTTTCTGTTCAATGTGATCTTTCCACGTCAATTTGGAGTCCAAGTATACTCCTAGGTATTTTGCTACTGGACTTATTAGGATCGGTTTGTTATTAATATTTAGCGGTATTGGTGTGTACTTTGTTTTGGTTGTGAAAATTACTTGGACTGACTTGTCATCATTTATTTTTACGTTCCTTTTTTTGAACCAATCTATTACATCGTCAAGATATTCTTGTAATTGAGTTTTTTCAGTATGAAGGCATTTGTCCGAGTTAAGGAGAATCGTGTCGTCAGCAAACGTTGCAATCATAGAGGATGGTCTGTTAGGAGGAGGAATGTCTGCGGTAAAGAGGACATATAGTAATGGTCATAAGACGCTGCCTTGAGGGACTCCGGCTTTGGCTACGTATAAATCTGAGGATTCGTCATTGTATCTTCCGTCGATCGATTAAGTAGCTTTTGATTAGAAGGAAGAAGTCTTTTGGGAGATGATTCTCCTTATCAAAAGCTTTTGCCACATCAAGAAACACTGCTGCGCAAAGCCTCATTTCATCCAGGTCTGTTGATATTTTGTTTATCACTCGGTGCATTTGTTGAATGGTTGAGTGTTGTCTTCTGAATCCGAACTGATGGTCAGGTATAATCTTTGGTTTAATCCGATTTGGTTCTAAGCGATTATGTAATAGCTTCTCAAATACTTTGGCAAGAGTTGGGAGTAGGCTAATCGGTCTGTATGATGCTTTTGTTGTGTCTTTTCCTGGCTTGGGTATAGCAATTATTTCCGCCACTTTCTACACTTTTGGGAAGAATTTGAGTCTTATTAAAGCATTGAACAGGTTACGTAGGTATACGAGGGCTGCATTAGGTAGTTCCTTGAGGAGTTTTCCTGTAAGGAGATCATAACCCGGCGTTTTCTTTTGGTCCAATTTAGTAATCGTGTGCTTTATTTCAATTAGATTCACTTTTTTAATTTGAGTAGTGTTAGCCCTAGTTGGGAGGGAGATGTCGTAGTTGAACATTATCTGCGTCATTGCAGAATGTTTCCTTAAAGTAGTTTGCTAACACAGTAGCTTTGTCGTTATTTTCGCGAGCCCAAGTACCATCTAGTTTTTGTAGGGGTGGGTAATGTTTGGTTTGAGTTTTGAACGATTTAGTAATTTTCCACAGTGAATAATTTGTTTGTGAGCTTGGAGTCAAATGTTGGAGGTACTTAGTCAATTTGTTGTTCTGAAAGGTTTTCAGGGTTTCCTTAAGATCTTTAACTGCTTTATTTAGCTTAGCTTTGTCTAGAGGTGACCTGGTTTCCCGACATTTTTTCCGTAGTTTTCTTTTTTCGTTTATCTGTTTTCTTATTTTTGGTGGTGTTAAGATGATTTTAGATTTAGGCGTCATTATTGGTGTTGATTTGAAGGCTCCTTCAGTTATCGTATCGTTAAAATAAATGATAGATCTTTCGACGTCCTGGTTGGATTTGAGAGGAATGTTAGTCGAAAGTCATTCCAGCCCGTCTTGCTATTATACAGTTTAGGAGCTTTGGGTATATTGATAGGGTGAGTTGTGTATTCGAGCATTATTGGAGACTAGTCAGAAAAAGGTCGAGGCTGGATTTAATTTTGATGAGGGTATGGCTGATGTTGTTCGTTATGCAGAAGTCAATGAGGTCAGAAGTCTTCGTAGGGTCAGTTGGGCAGTACGTTGATTCTCCAGTGCTTATGTATGTATTTGCAGTTGTTGATCTTAATTGCGTCCAGTAAATTCTTTCCCCTTTTGTTCGTTAATCTTGAACCCCAGTTTGTATGTTTCGCATTAAAGTCTCCTGCTGCTATGAATCAGTATCCTAGTGTTTTTATGTAGTGGTCATATTGTTGAGTTGTAATTTTGTGTTTTGGAGGACAGTACAGGGCAGAGATTGTCAATTTTCCATATTTGTCTTCTAGCTGGATTGACGTCGACTGTATGTGGTCAGCGTAATAACTTTGGAGTTCGGGGCATTTAATTTGTTCCCTGATTATTATTACAATACCCCCGTGTGCTGTTCCGTCAGGGTGATTAGTGTTAAAGATATTGTAGCCTGAAAATCGCAGGAAACTTTTGTCGTTAAAGTGAGTTTCAGTGATCAGTGCTATGTCTAAATCGTTGGCTTTTAAAAATTGTTTCAGTTCTAAGTAGTGTTGGTGTTAATTTTTTTTTCGGAAATATGCACAAAATGTGCATTTATTATTAAAAATATGCAAGAATATGCAAAATATGTATTTATAGTAAAATATGCAAAAATATGCACTAACGATTGAATGCCAATTTAAAGAAAAATTCATGAATCGGAAAGATAACTTGTTCTATTGCTTCTAATGTGTCTCAAAAAAGAAATATGCAAATGCATCGAAATCCTAGCCCTTCTAATAGTACTAGATCGGCTTACTTTGGAAACACGATCTGGTTATCCATCCGAATTGTTGCCCGATGGCACTGAACTTGAAGTTAGGGACTTGAAAAATCCCTAAAAAATAAATCAAAAGGTTATGAACAATATAACTAAGAGTTATGTTAGACTTGCGTCTTCTGCAGAGATTGGGAAGTCTTGGTCGTCGGTTTGGTACGCACCTGCCTTTGTCGTCAAGAATCCAAACAAACTGACGGCGAAGCCAAAAGGAGTTTCACTTAACATCTTCCCTCTAAAGGGCCAGACAATTTGGTTCCGCCACATACTATGTTTGGAATGCCTAGATGCTGTGGACGGATGAACTCAGTGAACCTACGTAGATGACTACATCAACAGCCATGATTCGGTGGAAAAAGCTATTTTTGTCATCAACGACGCAATTCACAACTGCAAAACCATGGATTGCGATCTGGTAGAATTTCAGTCGAACAGCAAAGTGTTCCTTAAAAACATGTCAGCTTACACTATGAACAACACGCTTGTAAATATAGATCCAAATAATTGTCACACCATCGTTAGTAAGATTTTGGGTATGTTCTGGCTACCATTAATAGACCAATTCACCTACAGGCTATCGAGTAACGAAATGCTAGATAAGATGCTGTCACCGGATGCGACATACATATCTGACTAAGAGATACTCGTATGCTAGTAGTTATTGCCAACGCGTCTGAACTAACAATCGCTGCAGTGGCATATTTATGTTTCAAACTAAACAGTCAAAGTGGTTTTTGTAATGGCTAAGGTCGCGGATCTCGGTATGCGACTCGCAGACACCTTCAAGTGTTGTATCCAGTAATTGCCCCTCTAACAGCCACTTCATTGAGCGGGACGTTCGTTAATTCTTTTAAGCCCTCTCGGGAATCAACATAACTCTGCCTTTAATTTCTTCGGTTAATGCCTCGCTCGATTTCTTCCCAAAAGATGGAGGCAGCGAAGCAGCGGCGTAACATCCCCAACCTCCCTTAACACAACTTTCTTTACCTGTCGGATTCGAGCACAGTATTTTCATGGTTAAACACCAATAAGTTTAAGTCCGTGTTCGTCTCTGTTGATGTAAGTAGGCCGCCAATAATTCCACTTTTGTTCAAAATGATTACGATTTTATAAGTTTGTTTGTGCAATAATTTATAAGAAACATTAAATAATATTCTGTTGGTCCATGTTGAATCTAAGCCGCTGAGAAACCAACCTACTTGCATACGGATATTTCACTTTACCACTAAGCGAAAATCGGAATAACAATAGGTCTTTCATATTGCACAACTCCTATTCCCATTTGTTTATCCTACTCCAAAGACCGGATCCAAATATCATATTAAGTTGCATCACATTAAAAAGTATTTTAGGTATAATAGTTTTCTTTATATCGTACAATACATTAAAGAAAGAAATGGTTCCCACTTCTATGTATTTGCTCTTTTATTAGATTTGGAAAAAAGCTGTTGACTATAAGTAATAATATAAATAATTTAAATAATTTCCCAATAATACTGTCACACGAAAATCACAATCCAAGCAAGACATGCATTGAGAAATAGTGAAACTCTTATTCGACTGCGATAGGTACGACGAATTATGAATGTGGGTAACCAGTACATTCAAATTGACATAATATAAACGTAATAATGGTCCAAAATACAATGCTGACACATAAAATTATGAAAAAACATCACGACAAATATGTGAAAATGAACCCGATACAAAATGCTCGGCGCATAGTTTGCATTTTAATTAAGGGGCACCTCCAATATCCGTAAAAGAAAGTGAACACTTCCAAATAAATTTGGAATGTCCGCAATTATTGTGTTTCGGTTTCATTTGAACTGAGAAAGTTTTTGCAACGCAGGGGAAACGAGAGTGAAGGCGCAGTTTGCTCGGTTTAGCTTTTAAAAAACGTGGATATAGAACTCCGAATAGTTGATAAAATAATATTGGGAGTGGGATTAAACTATTTTCTTTCTACCAGAAAAAAAAAATTATTTATATTGAAATTAAAAAATCACACTAAGTAGGAAAAGTTTGCGTTATGCACACAGTCACAAAAGTAAGTGTTGAAATCATATCACTACAACAATACCTCATTACAACACCACACTCGAATCGAATATCGTTGACCCATCTGGGTGTTAAATATGACTGGTCTTCTTTGGGTTAAATATTTCGGACATAAACCAGTTCCCCGATCGCATTACCATATTTGATATAGAAGAGCATCGATGGAAAGAAATGCACCAAAAAATAAGTATGCTCGTGGAACGTACGGAGCTTGTACAAACCGGGTGCTGGAAAACAGTGCTCAATGAAATTATAATTTGGACATTGCAGCAGCACAAGAAGTTCAACTTTCAAACGGAACAACCGTTAGGGAGGGGTATACTTTCGTTTGTGATGGCACGGATACCCACAATCTTGAAACAAGGTTCTTCATCAGCAACAAAAGTGTGCAGAACGTAAAATACGTCGTATTTTACAACGACCAAATATCGATGACCAAAATCCAGAGTCCCCGCTACAACTACATATGTCCTTCTGAATACCCACACATATACTGTCTTACGATAAATAAAGACGAAGAGGTAAAGAATGCGTTTTTCAAAACAATGGATGAAATATTTGATACTTTTTCATCCTTCGACGTGAACTTCGGCGTCGGGGATTTCAAAACAAAAATAGGAAAAGAAGCGATATATAAGCCAACAATTGGAAAAGGAAGTCTCCATGTCTTATCAAACGATAATGGTCTTAGGACAATAAGTTTGTCCAGCTAAAAGAATATGATCGTGAAGGCTACATGGATATCTACGTTGAAAAGTTAAAGAACTCTGGTATGCAGCGTCAATATTAGGAGGAAATTAATAACCGCTTTTTCCTTTTAGATGGCATAGAAAATAAGGGCGAAACAAGAAGCAGTATGGTCAACACAAAAAAGCGTTGTAAAGGAAGCAGCGGAAAACAAAATAGGCTATTACGAAGCCCCCAAAGGAAAGGCTTGGTTAGACGAAGAATGCGAAGAAAAACTAAAAGCCCGAAATGTCCTAAGACTTCGAACCGTGGAAAATAGTGAAAAGACCACGCGCACAAGATATCAATCTCTTCGAAAGGAAGTCAGCCATCTCCCTCGGGATAAAAAACGATTATGCCAAAGGAAAAATTTAGCAAAAATTCAGGAAGAATGTTCGTACAAGGAAAATATTGCAGCCCAATGTACATAGAGTATCGGCAGCAATGGAAAACGGTGTTATCGACACAGCAGAAATATCAGGTAGAACTGCCAACCATTGAGAAAGTAAAAGAAACAATCTATTAGCTTAAGAATAGGAATATGCTGCTTAGAAGCTTATCTCCTAGAATTGATAAAATATGCAGGAGAAAATATTAATAGAGAAGCTACATATATGAGCTCATCACAACGATAGGAACAACGAAACCATCCCCGAGGAATGGAAAAGTTCGGTGAACCTACTTGAAAAAGCTCACCGAACACGATACAACAATTACCGTTTTACATGAAAGCTTTAGTTAGTTTTGTTAGAATGATCCAACTCAGATCAAATATTCAACGATTTGTCCGATATTTTGTTACCATTTTAAAGGTTATTTTATTGGGCCTCTCATATAGAAACGCTTGTCCATATTGGCAAAAAAACTGAAACAGTAATTTTTACAAGTCCCACTTGCGAAATAGATATTCAGCTCAGTTTTTGTTTTGATTTGCTCGTGTTAGAGCTTCTTTTTGTGTCCAGACTATATCATGATCAGACTCGACGATTACGATGGTTTTATCGACATTTTCAACAATTGGCCGTCTAGGAGATGATGCATCTTTACCATCGAAATTATCGGAACGAAATCAACATAACCAAAATTGCGCGGTATTGGCTGTTGCAGTTTCAGTACCATAAACACTATGCACATTTTCAACCACCTGGCCTACGTTTTCACCTTTATCGTAAAAATGGTAAGATATGGCATATTTTCTCTTTGCTGGTATCTATCTTTGACGCGCGCTCAATCAAAGGGTAAAAAATTAGTAATACACACCACTATAGTTACTAATTTTTTTCTAAATTTCCCATAAATTACAAAACAAAAAAAAAACAGTTCCTAAAAATGATATTATCTAATATCTAATAGTCTTGTTATGTATTAATTTACAAAACTTCTGTTATCTAATGTACTACAAAAGCAAGAGTAATTTTTTTTTTAAATGAAATCCTTTAAATATGCAGATAAATTATGTAACTAAAAAGTGAAAATATTTTCCCGTTCGCCTTTTTTTCAATCTTTCGATAGACAAATGAAGGCAAACTTATTCCACTTAATTTATATTATTCAAAGTACTGTCTATCGCCAACCAAAATTTTTTCCCATCTTTCAGGATAAGAGTATCATATCGGAAGGGCTCCTTATCTTTAAATGCAATCCACGCAATAAAAAGTAAGCTTCTGCTCGGAATGGACATGTGTCATCTGTCGGAACAAGTGATAATCGGAAGGAATATCGTAAGAATAAACTGGGGTAGGACTTCACATTTGAGAGTTCCCAAGTAAAATATGTTTTGACCGCTTTTGCGACGTGACGGACGTGATCGTACGTCCGTGATACTGATAGTTGGCTGGGCTTAACCCCTGACTTTTGGAATTGAATTATAGTAATTGATGTAAAAATCCCCTCCTATTCTGCCATTAAAGCGGTTATTCAACAGTGAAAAGAACACTTTCGAAATCCATTGGTTTTAATTCATAAAGAATTTAGTTTCCTTCTTTTTGGATCATTTCCATGGGTTACGTGTCCTTAACGAGTCCACTCTCACCGATTTAGACAATTATTGAAGTGCTTGATATTATCTTTATTGGGTAGCCCGTCCAATTCTTCATCTTCGAACTTTTGCGAATGTCCAAGTCGTACCTTGTCCCGCCGAAATCACTACATCTAAAATGTGCAAACCACTTCCTTTTCAGTTGGAGCATGGTTACCATAATCTTCCACTAAAATACGATCACTTTCCGTAACTTTTAATTTTTTCCTATTAAAATGATGAAATAGAACTCTTCACGAAAATAATTTATCCAGAACAAAGTTCAACATACCTATTCCATATACAATAGTATTCATGAAGTATTAATATTCCCGCTTCACTCAGATGACATATGAATCAGATGATGTATAATGAAACGGAAGCCTAGTGACACCTATTTTACAGAAAATATTTGTCATAAGTAATGAAGAATGTACTAGCTACGCCGTCTCTGGTTAAATTTTAATTCGTTTAGGTTTATGTCTCTAAGCAGATCCTTAAGTTACTCTGTAGGACTCAAATAGAAACTATGAGCAGATGGCCAAGGAAAATTATTTCCCAAGGAATTCTTTTCATTACAAGGAGCGTTGCTTTCTTCTTTACCTCCTGTTACTTCCGCAACACATAGATAGAAATTATTGTACCCTTTATCGTTAAGTAATCAAAAAATGATGACCTTTAAAATGAGTAATTTGATGGGTGGATAAAAACTACAATACATTGGTTTTTTGCTCAAGAAAGATTTAGGCAAAGCAAATGAATCTGACAAGAAATAAAAGCCAAAAGTGTGTGCGACTATACTTCATCTCGAATACAATTTGACTGTACAAAAGGCGACATGCCTTCACTTAACTTCAAATCGGGGCAAGGAGCTTATTGAGCCTTTTCTTGCCACGTTCAATAAATTAATACTTTAAAGCCAGTATTATATAATTTAACTGACGGAAAGTGTGAATGCATAAGTCATAAAATAAATATACCACTCTGTATCAAGTAATGGCAAAACAACAACAAGAGTAACAACAATTGAGTAACATTTGTCGAACAATTAACATACTGACAAAAACGAAGAAATATTGAATTGCAAGCCAATCATCGCAAAGAAATACCACTACTCGTATACATACATACATGAGGAAAACTTATGACAATCAACAAACATCAAGTCCCAATGGTTTGTAACACCTTCCATCCACACTTCTGTTGCAACAACACCACTCCACGTACTCGCACACTTCCTGTTTAAAAACAACCACCTTTCAATTATATAAGACTACAATTCGCTTAATAAACTTAGTCGACGAGCAGCAAGTACTTTAGGGACAAAAAAAGGACAAACTCAAAGCATATCGGGGGGGGCACAAGTTTAACCACTGCTTACACCCCGAAGTATGCTCATCTCCATGGATTACAGACGCAATCTTACTTCCAAATGAAAACCTGTTACTCGGGTTCTCCTTTGCATCACTGAACCAATGCTTGAGCGTGCAGATTTCAGTTTATTAGTATTCATTTGACTCTTTGCCGCCCATGAGTTACATAAGACCAACTCGAATGCACAAAGTGGAGAGTAATAAAATAGTAAAAGTAAAAAAGAACACGATGAAAGAAAAAGTTCCGAATTACCTGTAATTTCAGTTAGACAGCGCCAGCCGCCTCAACAGCAAGCAACGGCGGCATGATAGATAGCCGTAAAAGGGATCAGTAAATGGAAAATGATCTGTTGGTAACAGGTATAATTACTTAAATAAATGTACCAGACAGCAGAAACAAGAGGGTGTAACTTGAAACCATATTAGCGACTGCCACATAAGCTAATACATTCGGAGTACATATTCGTACATATCCTCGTATAGCAGCACAATACCTACGCGAGTACACTTTAGGTGCGATGGCATGATTACCTCGAAGCATAGTTTAATATTCTAAACAATGGATTACATGGGTCTTTGGCAGAAAATGCGGATTGCTTTATATACGAGCAATCTTCATGCCAATTGTATTAAGATACTAAAAGCAAGCGGAGACATACATAGTAGATGCACAGAGAACTGTAAATTTTATTTCAGTCACAAACAGTTATGAAATCATAAGCAATAAAGTTTACATTCTGCCTGCAGCATAAAACGCCAACCAAACTTTATTGTAATAAAATATGAATGTGCGAAAAACGAACCTTTTCGATCACAATGATTGTAAAAGGGCAAAAAGCCATCGCTATATTTTACTATGAATGCTGCAGTTGAAACTAAAGATAAACTCGACCAAATTGATTTATTTGATATCTATCCAAACTAAATGTAACAATTTTTTTTAGATGAACTAAAAATCAAATTGATAAATTAAAGCAACTTATAATAGTAGGCTATATGAATATAAATTTAAATAAAAGTAAATGTAGTACTGTATTCATTTATTTAAGTTAGATAGCTTTGTCTAACACCAGAATTGATTTAGGCTATGGGAGTAAGATTAGAATTGATCGGTGTTTAATTAGTCTGAGATATGAAACAGATGTATCAGCAGTTATAGAAAAAGCCTTTCAGGCAATTATACCCTTTTCTGTGGTCTAAGGATTAATGCTGCTAACATTATCACGTAACGATATAGGCAATGGGATACAAGTACATACATGGGTCTAACATATTTAATGGGATAAACTATCAGAAAACATATGTTGCGTATATTTCAAGAAACTAAAGAAAATTAACTTTTGAAGCAATAAATTAAAAACGGAGGGAGCAGTGCACGGTAAATGGGTGAATAATGATATTTGCGCTATGTTAAAGCAATGTACTCGTATAAGCGATGGAAGAATATGAGATTGAGTATAAAGGTCATTCCTACAAAAGGCGACAAATATAAATTTGTCCAGCATCTCTGTCCCATGGAAAAAAAAAAATTACAGAGGTAGACGCAGAGCAGAGCAGTTTACCATAGCAAGACCAGACTAAAAACAACATCAAATATCGTTGACCCATCTGGATGTTAAATACGGCTGGCCTTATTTTGGTAAAATATTTCGGCGGCTAACTAGTTCCCCGATCGGATCTCCTGGTGGCAACCGTCCAAGTGAGAAATCCACAAAAATTAAGGATAGGCTCGTGGAACGTACGTACCTTGTATAGGCCGGTCTGTGATCAACTGATTGTATTGATTTTCTGCAACAAATGGACATCATGCTAAATGAAAACAAATTGAAAGCCATCTTTTTCACTAGAAACACACAAGCTTGCTTTCTCTTTTCTGCGTACGTACCTTGAGCGGAAACGGAAATTCCGTGAACATATCACTTAAACCATTAACAAAGCTAAAATTGCAAACTAAATCCTTTACCCTTTCATTAACAGAAATTATTAGTACCGCCAATAAATAAAAGCATAATTTACAAAGTCATATTTTGAGCTATCCAGTGTTTAAGGTAGATGAGAACAAAATTTTAAAACTGGTGTTATATCTATCATCGTATTGCTTCGACTGCACAAAAAGCGAATGTTGAAATGAAACCCCCAAGAATCTTAACACTGACAAACAAATTCGTACACTCGTGCTCTTTTGCTTCCAATCCCCTAGTCAATGTGTAATTTGTTTATCTGATTGAACGGAAATAATCCTTTATTTGATTTAAATAAATAAAGGGAAAATTATTTATGTACCTATTTTAATGTTTTGTTACTTATTTATTAACTCGGCCATTTATTTATTCATCTAAAAATACACTTCACTTTTCCAAGACGTGCTTTTTTATTAGGAAATATACTTAAAACTTCATCTAAAAAGTGACCACACCCTATCCCATAACGATCTGTCGCCATACTTTTCATGTATTTTGTTCAAATGCCTAGTTTTATGCATATGTAAGACCGATGAAGATCGTAATTCATTTTTTGACTTTGTGCAGATTAAACTGCAAGCCAAATGGTGTATTCATTTCCAAACAATATTTACAATAAATTGTTGTACGAGTAGATGATCCACTAACAAAAGTGAAAATAATTAAAAACTACATACATCAAAACACAACATCAAGAGTAAAGTAATAAACCAGCGTGATACCAGTTGACTAACTGCGAACCATATACGAATAGCACAAGCCCAAGCTCTTAGGTTCCTCGTACACATTCAATAATGAGAAATTGAAATAGAAAGTACGGAGTATCTAGGAAAATACACTACAACAAGCTTGAGTTCATGGAAAGTACCTTTACGATTTATTGCGATAATTTTCCAGGTAAACATCATTCGCATTTTTATAAGTAGATACAAGGGCTCTTACATCGACGTTCAAGTCAAAAACATTATGTAAATCGGCGTGATGCTCTCTTCTCTTGTATTGTACTGTCACACAGCCTTGATTTTTTTTTACCATAGTTGTGAAGTCCTTAGCTTTCCACACTCATTCGGAGATTGGCTTAATTGGATTAGTAATGGTACTCAAATTGAGATACATCGCGTATGATCTATGATAACATCGACAAGCCCTAAAACTGACTTTTACTTCTTTTCCCCTTCTTACTTGCTTAATAAGATTAATTTATAGGAGATTAGGCAATAAATATACAGGCAGCGAAAGCAATTTTGACCCTCTTTCTATAGATGATATACACATTGACAAACGTTCAAAAAGGTAGAGATTTTGAATTGGTTAATGTTGATGTTGTAGTCATTAGGTAATCTCGCATATGAGAAAATGAGAAAACCCAAAAGAATTCAGTTAAATTCAGACTATCGCAGATAACGCTAAAATTGGAAGGGTGTGAAATAGGCTTAAAGTAAAAACAATTTGACTATCATTACTAATAGCTTTCACACCCAATTCTCTCGAAATAGATAAAATAAAAAAAGTTATCTGAACTTATGCAACTATGCGTCACTATGGCTCAAATGCCATCTGAAATTTTGAAATATTGTATGTACCTTTAGCGCGTTCTTTAATGAAAATTATGTACACTGACCGGTATTGTAACTTTCTGAAAGAAGGTGTCTCCTCACTACATGTCTAGAACTGAAACAAAAGATTAAATTTCCCGAAAACTTCACTAGGATAAAGCTTTGGCCAGGTACTTAGAAATCCAAAAGATCTCTTCCGAGATTATTCTATTTTCAACCGTTTTCACTATTTAAATGGACTTTTACAGATACCTTGCCTAAAAGGTGAAGTATCTACTGTTGGTTCATATTGATTGAAAAATTGCTAATAACAACGATCATAGATTTTGTAATGAAAGAAGGTTCAGGTTAAGTCACTACCTCTTTTTTTTACAATATAACGGGTGCACAAGGGGTTATTACTACCATTAAATGTCACGACCCAGAACGGGCTAAAAATATAGAGGGAGAAAGGATAAGGAGGCACAGGTGCACATTGGTTTTAAATGTTTGTGGATTGTAATAAATGGGAAAAGTTGAGCTGGGAAGAGCATTCCATATTCGTGTAGTTTTTCTAAAAAAACGAGTCTCTAAATTTGACTATACGACCGAAGACAGACTTGAGGGTGAACTGATAAGCATGATAAGCAAACTTTGAAACATTAAAAACAATCGGCTAGCTCACTTGAGCATTGTTTGTTAAAATAACGATAAAATAGAGAGAGAAGAGACATTACGTCAATATTCGAGTGAGTCGATCGATTTCGCGTATCTTGCAGAGAGGTTTTGGGAGCTGTACTCAAGTTTGGGGCGGATGTAGGCCTTGTAAATTGAAGGCAAATCAGAGAGGGTGAAATATTTTTTGCATCGTCTGAAGAAACCCATACATTTCGCAACGTTCTTGGCGACCTCGAATATGTGGTCATTCTAACTAAGAGTCTTATTAACACACATACCAAGGATGAAACGTCTTTAAATTTCATCGATACAAGCGTCATTCAGGGATAATAGCTGATTATTGCTGATTAACTAGAGTGACAGTAGACAGCATTGTGTTTTGAAAGAATTAAATTCCACTCTATTGTTTATACCCCATTTATTTACATAAGCTGTCAAGGGGTGAATTTAATGTGCTTAACATAAGCTGCCGTTGCATTTCTACGGCCGGGACGTGAGTCCTGGCACGAATATGAAAAGCTAAGAGTACTATCATCAGCGAAAGAGTCTATTAGATTAGAAGTTGCCGTTAAAAGACCATTTATAAAAACGAGGGTAGAACAAAGCCCTGGTTAACATCAGCGTTTATTTGGTGAATATCAGTCTTGAAACCGTCCAAAACAACTCGAACTGAACGGCCTGAAAGGTTATTTTTAATCTATAGAAGAAGAAACTCAGACTTGTGCTCTTGTGCTCTGCGCATTTTCGACAAAAGAGCCTGATGTCAACTCTGTCAAATGCTTTTGAAATATCGAGAACAATAATCTTGCTTTCGCCGAAATGGTGCAAAGATTGGTTCCACTTTTCAGTGAAATCACCAGTGGAACTGTTGCTGCCGAAATCATACTGCCGGTCATTAAGAAGTTTCCGCGATTCAAGATATTTCATAAGCTGATGATTCTTCAGCGTTTCCATGAACTTAGAAAGAAGGGACGTTAGTGGTATGGGTCGATGAAAAAAATTACGCTGTGGTTTTGCCAGTGTTAAAGAGCACTCTTCAGAAGTATTGGGGGAATACCATCAGGGCCAGCGGATTTGTGCACGTTGAGATCCTTAAGTACTCATGCAAGGGAATTTGTCCCATGGAAGATTCTACGCTCTCAAGTACAGGCGGAGACAAAGTGAAATCTGAGAGCGTTGATCTGGCTGTAAAATGTGCGGCTAGCAGATTGGCTTTGTCTAAAAAGCTGACTACGGGGATGTCCTTGTAAATGAGCGTAGGGATTAAGGACGTACATTCAACATAACATAACAGAACATCATTCTTTATGTTTTTCACAAATGAACTAACTTCCATTTTTTTATTTCATGTTTGAAAAAGATATGAACAAAAAAAAAACGAAAACAATGAATTTTCTTATTATTCTTACATTTTGTTGGTACTGATATTGACTAAGAAATCAAACGATATATTTTTTATATCTGTGTGTATAAGATGTTTGTATAACTTAGTTTGAACATTACAGCATGAATGCCGAGTTGCTATACTTTTATCAACCGGTTTTATTCTAAAAGGCATAGGTTTACTAGATTTACTAGAAACCATATCCCGTGATGTATGCATGTTGTGATGTTTGCATGTTGTGATGTATACATGTTGTATGTGGTACATGGAACAGTGTTCATTTAGTTTTAGAAGTTAGTTAGTAGAAGGCCCAAAACCTTCTCCTTGACTTTGAGAAAGTTTTAAGCTCCGACACGTCGATAAACGTTCACCACCTAGCGAACGTACGAGTATACAGAATTATCGGTACACAAATAATTAGATTTATTTTTGCCACACATCTCCAATCACCATGGGTCCAATTTTCATACTTTTTCGCCCACGCCAAATGAGCTATTTTCATTTTGTGGTTAAGAGATGCTTTTTCACTGGTCATCTTAGATGTAAGCCCATCTCCCGTATCGTTTCGGCGCTTAGATCAAATTGATGAAATTCATGCAGCTGTACTCTTATGCGGACAGCACTTTCGAGCTATAAGGGAATCAGTTGAGTGGAGCGATGATTCACTGTCCGTCTACTGGGTTTTATCCCATCCAATGGATATACTTTTTTTTTTCATCAGTTGCACGATGGTTGAATGAAATCATGCTTTTTTGAGCGCAATTTTATGAAAATGTTATTTTTTCACCTTGAGTCAGTTGTTGATATTAATTACTCGGACAATGTTTGGAGCTGAATGGAGTTCCTCGAGTTTCTTCCGTTAGCCTGTTTCTTTATCTTTTTTTCCACCATTAAATCTCCTTAAGGTCTTGTTTTCATAAACCTTAAACCACCTTAGTCAGAGACCAGGTTTTACATCCGTAAAGTGTCACTGGCATTATTATAGTTTTATAAATGCTGATTTTAACATTGCGAGACAAAAGAATTGTTTTGAATAATTCCTTCATCGCAAAGAAGCACGAGTTGCCTATATGCAGCCTTATATATATTTCTTTCAAAAGTGAAAAAAGCTTTCTTTCAAAGCCTTCTTTCTTTCCTAGATTTAAGATATTAGATTTTCTTCATTTCTTTTAACTGTTTCCTCAGTGATCTCCCAGCAGATCCAAATCGTTAGCGTAAGCTAGAGCGGGTATGATTCCATTAAGGATTATTCCCATATCGTTTTTCTGAAGGGATTTCACGTAGTCCAACACGTTAATTAATTAAAAAGAAGTGCTGACAAGGGATATCCTTCTTTTAATTCTTCACCTGTCTCGAATGTTTCATATTAGGCGTACTGGTCCCTTGTTCTTCCTTGGACATGTTTGTATCAGTTTCAGCAATTTTTCGAGATTCCCAGCCTTACAAAGACGTGATACGTTTTCGATGGGCTTATAAATTTCTGTGCCTTTTAGAATCTACGAATAGTTGATGGTCCGTTTCGTGGAATTTCCATTACTTTTCTAGAAGCTTTCGTATAGTGAAAACCTGATCACTTCCATTCCTCCTGAAGTAACACTGGTAGTCTTCGATTATTTCCTTTGCGTATAATGTTAGTCTTTTTAAGAGAATATTTTACAGCAACTTGTAACAACTTAGTAGCAGACTCTCATTGGTGCATTGTGCTAAATACGGGCATGATGACCCAGTTTTTCCTTCCTTCAGGGACAGTTTCATTGTCCCGTATGGTTCTCATGAGCAACACCGCCGAAGAAGTGGAATCCTGACGTTGTTGCTATTACTGTTTGACTGAAAACAAATGTGTGACCATTTCGAGTGGAATGTTGATATTGTTGCTCATTGCATTGTTTGTGGCTGACACATTGCTTCCGCCTGCTGGGATAGGTTCCCCTGCTTTTTTTTTTGAGTTTTGCGAGAAAGGCTATAATGCTCCTGCGTGACAGCCTCTTCCTTCAGACAATTGATACTATCCCCAATTCTAATATCAGTTAGATCTTAAACCATAGATAATAAGATCTTTATGTACATTTTTTCGTGTCTTCATTGATGGCTTAAATTCGGGCAGGGTCTTTTGCTGTGTTTTTGTGGAGTGTTTGCACCTTCGCCCGCAATTATTTCCAGTAAAGATATATGTAGGCCTGTTAACCATATAATATGTTGGGAAGTATAGGTTAAAGACTGGGAATATTTTCACGTGCTGCAGTAATCAAGTTGCGCTTAAAGCTGTTCCTAAATCTATCATCACTTTCATAGTGCAAAAGGTGGAAAACCGAATTCGGGGACAGTTTCATTGTGCTATAAAGTTGTGATGAGCTCATGTCGATTCCAGTGGCCTTATTATTCTTAAGCCGATGGATTGGGTCCTCAATAGTTGGCAGTTATACTTGAATCCTGCTGTGCGGATAATACCATTTTCATGTACAATATATTGAGCAGTCTATCGAAATATCCCCCCATTGGGCTACAAATTCTCGTTGTCCGAAATAAGCCCCATCGTTGCTTATAAATCCTGATCTGGCCTGATACCTGTATAGGCCTGACCCTGCATATGCGCTCTCGCATTTTTCGCTCCACATTCACATCATTTAGCTAATATCGTTCATTTGCCATAATCGTATTATATTCCCAAGGGAGATGACTGACTTCCTTTCGAGGGACTTGATAGCTTGTACGTGTGATCTCTTCGCTCCACAGCTCGAACTCTTAGGATATTACAAGCTTTTACTTTTTCATCGTAATCTTCGTCGAACCAAGACTTTTCTATGGGGGCTATGCAACAGCCTAGTTTGGTTTCCGCTGCTTCCTTTACAATACTTTTCATTGTTGATTATACTGCTTCTGGCTTTCTTGTTTCGTCACTAGTTTCTATGCCACCTAGTAGGGCGAACGGGTTATTATTTTCGTCCTGGTATTCATGCTGCATGGGAGGTTTCCTTAATTTTATACGTTATATTGTTTTATACATTTCTGTTTCAATTTTGGCGATGATGTCTGAATCGCAATCCGCTCTTTAACATCTTAAGATGAGACACTGTCAAATATTTCATCCATTGTTTCGTTATCAGGGCTGTAAGGTACTTCATTATTTTAGGACTTAAGTACTTGATAAGTACAAGTACCACGTACTGGTACTTGTACTTCAGTACCTGGTACTAGTACTTGAAAAAGACTTAAGTACGTAGTTGAATTCAATAATGGCTCAAGTATTTAAATAATACTTTTTCAAGTACTTGCAAGTACTTTCAAGTACTATGATTCCAAAAGTTTTTTTTTTTTCGAAGTACATACTTGGAACTACTGCAGTACTGCTCATGGCGTGATGGTTTAGTACACAAGCCTCTGAGTTTTAATTTTCCATTATACCTTATGAAAATTATTCAATCATTTCTTTATTCTCGAAGTTTAATCATCTCCTTAAATCAAACCCTCGCAGACTGATTAATGTGGGAGTCCCAAAAGGATCAGTACTTGGGCCATTTTTATTTAATATATATGATTGTCCCATTTTGATTTACTAAAATATCGCTTTATTTGCTCATGATATTTGTATCTATTCGTCGGATGCAATTGTTTCCAACATAGAAACTAATCTGCAATTTGCTTTAAATATGTACAGTTCTATCATATTATCATAATTGGTACATAAATATTAATGCTTCGAAGACCCAAGCTATTTTCTTCACACGTAAAAGAAAAGCCTGCTTACTTCCAAGCAACCGCCTTCAACTCAACGGTGTTCCAATTAAGTGGAAATCAAGTGGAAAATATCTAGGAATCTACTTACATAAACATTTAACTTACCTATTGATTTGCAGAAATTTAAAACTGAGCAAAGATAATAAAATATTGATATTTTCCAAGCAACCATGTTCTACGGGTCTGCTGTCTGGGGTACATGCGTAAAAAGTAATCTTCGTAGGCTCCAAATAACACAAAATAAATTATTAAAAATGATCCTAAATGTTCCCTGGTTTTCTCGACAGAGGTATTACATGTCATAGCTTAACACTCGAAATTTTTTCAACTAGAATTCAGAAGCTCCATAGTAAATATATCTTATCTTGTTTATCTTCTGACAACAACTTGATTTTAAACATAATTACATAATGTGCAACTTAAACTCTTTCCGTGCAAATTTTCTCATTTATTATCTACTTAGTACTTATTTATTTTTGGTTTTACTTACACACTATCTATCTGTTTAACTCAAATTCTGTTCATCTTTCACATTTATCCGATTATTTTCATATGTATATATTTATTTATTTATTCTTTTAGTTATTTATAATATTTTTGTTTTCAATAAGATTGACTTTTGTCGTTTAATAATGAACTTACTTTTTTACTATATGCTGTGTACAATATTTATGTACTTATCTCTTCGTTATATTTACTTATTTATTTCATTAATTGCTTTTTTATTTATTTACTTATTTACTTTTTTTTTTATCTACAATATTTAATTATTTGTTTGTTATGTTTGTTTATTTCTTCTTCCGTGCAGGGACGGGTTAAGAATATCCCTGCAGCGATACCTCTCGCTTGTCGTAAAAGGCGACTAAAACAAAGGTAAACAAAAATCACATCTAGGCAATTTTGAAAACACCAAGGTGAGCCTAGGGACACATATACCACCATTAAACTGCCCCACAAGTATACATGCAAATCAGTGGGCTGACACGACTGGAGATCACCGGTGTTGTAAGAGTAAGATCAAACAAAAAAATCTGGAGCATGCCCGTGTCCAAAAAAAAAAAAAAAAAAAACGGCAGGCCGAAAAACAATTGATGCAAACAAATGCAAAAACACCAGCATTTGATTGGCCTCAGCGATGAAGTAATCCCAAACCGGGAAGCCTGCCGCTACTTTCTGAGGTCAAACCGGCGGACCCCACAAGCGGACCAGTAGGAATGCAGTTAAGTGGGAAGGTTATGGTCCTACACTTCTGACCATAACAACGCCGGAAAAAGGAAAAGAAGATATTTGTTTATCTCTTCTTATTAATTAATCTTATTAAATTTATTTATACATATATTTATTTATTTGTCTATTTATTTATTTTTATTTATAATCTTCTTACACTACTATAGCACTTTAAAATCATTAAAAAAATTAACACTACTTTTCTTTTCCCTCCAACGAAATAAGGTATTTATTTATTTGCAAAGAAGGTTTTTAGTGGCTTTTCCTTCTAACTGAAAGTGATTGTATAAGTAATTGTATAAATATTCTAAATGTAAGGTAATGAATAAAGCCAAATCTCTGTAAAACTGATGTTGCATTTTATTGATTGTATATGTTGGACGGGGATTTTGGGGGGTTTATTTAACAAATGAAATACGGTGATTCGCAATGTTTTCAATTCAATTTTAATTGTTCGAATAAATTTAATTTATAATTTTAATAAGTAAAAGGAAAAAATGTAAGTGGACACAAATTTGAACTTGACCCGAGCTTGACTTTACCGCTTCGCTTCTCCGTAGCCACTGGATACACGGGTAGCATGTGGATCGTGAAAGTAAAAATGTAGCGTGACCCTACATATATTTTCTGCCACAATAAATAAATAAATAAATACGCCTTTAAATATATGTTCTCCCGTAGATATTTCCCACTTGGAGATCCGAACGAGGTACTTGTTTACCTCCGAAATATTTTATCCAAATAAGACCAGCCACATTTAACACCCAGATGGGCCAACTATGATTGATGAGGATGATCCGACAAACCAGTATTTAAGTCCCCACGAAAAACTACAATATTATACAAAAGTGAAAAGATCTAAGCAACAACCTCAGTTGAAAACCCAGAATTGAAGCACTTCGCTGAGGCTTTTTGCAGTAAGAGCGTTGTTAAAGTATTTATATACTTAATCATAGTTTCTGCTACATAAATCAACAGTATTTCTACGTTAGGCGTTAAAAGGCACCTTTTAAAAGCTTAACTTAAAATTATTTTCCAGGTTCAATAATTCTTTCTCAGTTAATGCTTTTACCTTTCGCGTTTCATTTAATTTATTTCGCGGTATCATTTTCCTGCACCTCATCCTAGATTTAAATATGCGTACATGGTATACCTATTTCTACCATAAAGTGCCGATCTCAAAATATTGTATAATTTGAAATCATTTAACAAATAATTTAACTACACATTTTCAGTTTTAGGCCAACGCCATTTCAGTTTTAGGGCAACTTCAAGTAAAAACTGCTCTCAAATTGATGAAGACCTATGGTCTGAGAAGAAAATGAGTGAAAAAAATTGTTCGAAATTGACCATGGAATCGATAATGTTTGTAATGTAATTATTTGCCAAACACTGAAGAAGAGGAAGAAGATATTTTGAATGTAAATAGTAGGCGAATGGGAGTTAGATTGATAACAGATTCTGAAGATGACAATGAAGTAAGTAATAAAGGGAATAATATTGAATTTGCTATTCATGGTATGTATGAAGAAAAATTTAAACTGGATCCTCTTCCGGGTGACCATCTCTTCATACTACGAGTATCATATAATTTCGTAATTTTTTTTGGTTTCATTGTGTTGCCTTTCTAAAAACTACTCCAATCAATCAGACTTTTAAACATCACTGAGAAGTTTGAAGAACTTAAGTTTGAGAACTTAAGACTTTCATTCTGTATATAATGAAGAACTGCATTTAACAATTGTACAATTTATAAATGTATTAATATGTATGAAATTTTCTTTCAAATGAGTATGAGTAATATATAAGGGTCACCCGAACAACCAGAAAACTGTTTTAATAAAGTCCATTGAAATCTATACAAAAAATTACCAGAATTTAAATAGCATATTTGCTATCGAATTTATTTGAAATTAAAATCTAATCTAATGAAATCTAAAAAAATAATAATCTAAGAAAATAATAATCTATTTTCAAAGATGAATCTAGTCCAATTGGTTTTGCCAAAAGAAATATTATATTATGAATAATTATATATATTGATATATTTCATCAACTCTTAAACAACCCTATTTTTGGTTTTACTTTTAAACTCATTTTTATTTCATAACTATTATAGCTATCTTACCCTAGACAAAAATGCTTAAAACTAGCTTAACTATCATAACAGTCTAAATATCTTACTGGCCCTAGAGGGACACTCTAAAATAAACGTTGCAACTTAAATCTATGTCTTTCGACTACTATATCTAAAACTTACGATTAACATCATTACAATTATTATAACCTAAGTTAAAAAAATTGTTTTGATCAAAAACTTAGCATATTATACATTACAAAATGTACGGAATTTGAAGTTCGAAGAGTTTTTGGAAAAGATGGAGTTTAATACAAAATAAATTGCAAGCATTTATAAGTATTTTGAGTATGCGAAAGATAAAAAAAAGTCTAAGTCAAATTGTAAAAGTAATTTTTACCTTTTGGGATATGATAAAAAAATGAGCGAAAATGTGAAAGATGACAAATTCGCCTTAGCCACAAAAGTATGGTATTCGTTCATTGAAAACAGTCTAAGCTTTCATATTCCAATCGAAAATATTACCCTTGATGAACAGATATTCCCAACCAAACCTAGATATACATAGGTGTTCGCCCAATACATGCCGAAAAAACTACAATAGATAAACTGGGCATACAATTTGAGTTGGGACCTGATTTAAAATAAATATATTGAAAACAGATTTCCATACGGGAAAGAGACGAAACAAGCCCGATATCAGTTCTTTGAGTGAGTTTGTCGTTTCGATGCTCTTTACTGACTGCGGCAGAAATGTTACAACCGACAATTTTTCAGGAGTCCTTATTAGCAACCAAGCCTTGCAGAAAAAACTTGGAACCATCGGCGAAAGTGAGAGGGAGTTGCCCAAACCAACAAAGATACAAAAGGATAAAATGCAACTTTAACCAAACAAAAATGCACTTTTACTAAGTTCAAAACATAAGCCGACACAAGTAGAAAATACACTTACTGAAACAATAAAATTTTACAATAGCTCTACATTTGGAGTCGATCTGACTGATCAAATGGAAAGAAAGAATAAAGTAAAATGTATATGCTCCAGAGACCCGTTCACGTATTTTACAATATCCTCGATTTGGTCGGAATAAACTCATGGGGAAACAACAGGTGAAAAAATTCGCAAAGAGAATTTTTCAGCTAGGAGAAGAACTGTAAATATGCAAAACTTACATGTAGGAAATCTTCAAAAGACTCATCTAAATACACAAAAAAGTACCAAGTACTCGTAAAGTACTGCTTAGAGCACCCATTCATTTGTAAAAAAAGTAATATTAAATAATTTTTTTATTATTACATATTTTTTAAATTATTTTGTTATTCTAAATATAAAAATATTAATTGAACTATAAAAGAGTAAGAAACAAATTTTTTTTTTAAATAATCATTTTCACACTTCTTTACATTCAAACGCAAAGGAATCAAAATACACCTTTGATCGAAATAGATACACAAAAAATAGTGGTAGAAATTCTGTTAAAGACAAGAAGTAACACATCAGTATTGATGGTTCAACCATGAACAGTACGACCTAACCACTTGTTATTTAATAGTTACCATAAGCGATGAATTAAAAAGGGCTACGATGTCTAAAACATGTCTCTTTAATAGTTATAATAGTAAGGACCGAAGTGATACAATTCCATGTAAAGACAAATGGTTAAGGCTCTTGTATGTATGTCAATAATGTAAAGTAACAAAGATAGAACTAAATTTAACTAAAATGTGAAATATTAAAATATTGCATATGAATATGCCTACACAATGTATCCAGCCGAAATAATATCAGAAAACAACTACGGACTGTCGCATTAAAGATGGCTACGATGGGAAATTAAACAACTGGACCAAATATGATTGCAATTTTAACGTTCTGTGCCCATTAATATTCAATTTTGTTTTTATTAAAATGAACATATGTACATATATATGTATTCCTGAATTTAGAACTATCATATATGATACGTGGCGTATGGTTTAAGCGAAACCTACTGCACCAAATCAATTCATCATCGTGACCATCACTGATTTGCAGATCTACAATCACATTTAGCTGAACCTAACTGATTTTTTTAAATTAAATATGGTTAAATATCATAACTAATATTCTACATTAGCTGCTAAATTCATATATACCTATTAAATGCTAAATAAACAACATAGAGGAAAACACTACGACATTTAGCGAACGACAAACTTTTTCTTCTGTTTTTTAATATATTGTATATATTACAATATACGCATATACAACTGTGTGTATAACGTCTGTTTAACTTTAATTTAATTCAATCTATAATCGCATATCATATGTGCCAAGAAGCCTCCGAGAGCTCTCAAACTTGACCCGATCAAAATACGATTTCACCGCGATTTTGCTTTCTACTTTTTTTTCATTTTGTTTGAGCTGAGGCAAGAGTTGACTTCAAAAACTGCTTTCATATCGGCTTGCCATAATACCTGTACGCCACTTTATGCGGTCAATAATTAGAGATGCGTTCAATAGCTATGTGTGACGTTAAGGCGACAACAAAAATGTAGTCACTTATGCCACTACAGATATCTTATATCATCAACTCTTAACTTTCACTAGTTATAGGAACTTACAGAAACTGTCCCGAAAAATTCAATTTTCTAATTCGCGTCGCTTATACTAACTCGACCATCGATCACTAATGTTGACACATAAACGAGTGTAAGGTCATTGCTCAATTCATTCGTGTGCAACTAACGCTTGACTTTTGCCAATTAAGTCACTCGGATATTGGCAGATACTCTTTTCACGGGTATCGTACGACTATAGCAGTGCAAACAGTCTAAACTAACGAAATGCTGGTAGCGCCATGAGTAAAGCGCGGTACAAAGACAACATGGCGCATCTTCGAATTCAGCAGATGTCCAAAAGTGAAAGGGATTTTGAACTGCGGCAATGAGAAGTAATGGTAACTACATATATACTATAGTACCTTTACATTCGACAATATGTAGTTTATTTAACTGATTCACTTGAGACGAATGACGATAGTTTGATTTGGCTAACAAAGCATATTGATTTAAGAATATTAACATTTAACCTTTATATTTTACGCGGGCAGATATGTGGTTTAGGAGCATCGTTAATCTTTATGTTGCAACTTATTTTGAAAATAGGCAAATCTTAAATTAATTGTGTAACGATAAAAACATCTTTATTTTGAAAATTTGCTTATGAATCAATTAAACACAAAACGTAAAACAGATTTTAAATTAAACTGCAAGAGCATTGCATAGGTGTGAATCTTGATTAAAATTGCTGCAAAACAAGAAAAAATAGTCAAGACTTTATTATTGTGTTTCGATTTCGCTGGACTTTTAATAGATACTACAAGACAAGAAGACAAAAATAGACAATCTTGACAAAACATGGAACTTCTATAACACAGATTAATCGCAAAACTGAGACGCAGATTGAGTGCAATAACAGAAGTTCTCAGGGATCTGGAATGTGGAGATTTTTGGCAATATTTTGAGTTTTGATGGAGCAGATTTGGTTAAAAACAAAAAAGCGTGTGAAGGTCTATTGCATAAATAATAGTAAGGATAAACAATTTGTTTTGAGTAACCACAAGCAATGAAAAATCAGTTTGTTTTCAACCAAAAGCCAGAAAGTACAGATATCTCGCGAAAAAAAACGACGACGATTTTGATTAACGATTTTCAATAAGAGCAAAAAACTATTTAATTAATATTAATGATCGTTGGTTTAATAAAGTTATTCACCATAATTACAGCTTAATATGTATGTGTTTAATTGTTCTCCATCTGGTGTGTAATCTGGTTTAACTCATTACAGAACAAAACTTTTTGTTACCAAACATTCACTATCTGTTACAGAATCGTTTACAATAAAGGTAATTAAAATGTGATAAATCCGTTCTTTTTTCTGGCATGAATGTAATAACAAAATTATTTTCTTATACTCATATTATTATATCTTGTCAAGTTGGTACCACACACGTTCTCAAGTCCTTTAATTGAAAATATCGCTTTTGTCAATTTATTACTCGAAAAACAGGTAACTAGATTCAATTCATTTACAGACTTCGTTTTCCTTAATATACGAAAATCAAATCAGAACGTCGAACGTTACGAGTTTTTAACACTTACCAATGGGATAGAAATTCTCATCTTGCACTTAATCCACAAATACTGTTATAACAAAATTTTAAATATATCAAAACGCTTTTAAAATATCACACGTTATTTTTTTATTTTTTCTTAATTAATATTTTTCTGTATATAAATTAAATTTATCCATTAATAAATCATGTCACTGGTGCACACTATTCCCTAACACAACTGCAACGACCACCGTTTAATCGGCTATCTATCCTGGTTCGAGACGATTTAAGAGCCTTCGAAAAAAACCGACCGGTCAACAATACAGCTCGTAATGTACTAAACATTCGATTTCAAGATTTTACTCGCAACTAAAATTAATAAATATGCAACGATAAAGGTAGCGACAACTACAACCGACCTAGACAACACTGCGACGAAGAAGAAGATACTACGATCGGAAATAAACTGGCTAAGACGTTTCAGCGCACTCTGCATTGCAGTCGATTTAACACACACCTTAGAGTGAAAAGTCGATGGAGCCAGTACGATTTTAAGGCGAAGAGGGGTCGCCGAGCCGACGATCGCAATTGAAGCTTTGCGCCAGTTGCCCATATTAACCAACAACAATGTGAAGTGAATTACTCTACCTTACTCTTGTCGCCTTTTCCATCGCCAACATCGTCGTAGCGGCCTATAGATTGTTGCTGATGTTACTTTCTTTCCACGAAGCGTGAGCTCCAAACATTCCATGGTCGTCTCAAAGACTGTAGTGGGATTTCCAACCACTGCGAGACTTAACACAGAGACAAGATAAACAAAGTAAAAGGGAAAGAAAACAAGAAGCGCGTTACCGTTGCCGGGGAAAGGTAAAAAAAAGCGAACGCGAAAATTAAACTCGCTTCTATTCAAGTGTTTGTACATACGTCATCAATATTTCTATTTCCTTTTCCTTCCTTTTCCGTGTATTAACTTATATTATAATATACAAGAAAAACTCTGTAGCTTCTAATGCCATAGTTACGGCAAACTACAAAACCCAATTCTGTGAAAGCTAAATATTTTCAAGAATGCCATATCATTTTACTTACATACGTACTCATATACATATATTAATATCTACCTAATACTGCCATGAAGTATCTACAATATTTTCCCTCATAATTACAAAGCAAGCGTCTTAATCGTGAATTCATTTCAGAGTTCAAGTCGTTAGATTAGCAATTCAAATGGATAGACGCCAACTGGATGTTAATGCACTTTCAGGAGGACAAAAAAATAACAAGAAATAGCAAAATCGTGCAGCAGCTTTCGCTAATCTTGCATGGCGATCTAGTTTTTTTTTCGATATATTCGGAAGTATTCAAAATTCCGATGCGGATGGCCCGTTAACCAGCCGATGGTCAAGTACAGTGAAATGTAATCGATAGTCACGGCAGTACTGTGATAGTGAAAATTGCTTTGAGCAAGCTTGGGGAAACTATAACTTGCCTTATATGCGAATTATGCTCTTGAAGTGTGATGGAGAGTATATAACTCCGACATGTGAAGACCCAATGAAAAGAAATTAAAAATAATAATTATAGCACACATATGTACATACATATAAGGTGGCGCAAAAGTAATCATCCAATTTTGTTTTTAATTACTTTTAAAAACACCGTCAAGTGGCTGCCGCCAGTGTTTATACACATTTGTACCCGTTCTATCACATTCCGCAAGATTTCCGACTGTTCGCATTCCTGTCCTTAAGGGCTACGATTGTCTGAGGCTTGTTGGCATAAGCCCGTGAGTTCAAGTAGCCCCAAAGAAAGAAGTCTGGGATGGTTAAATCGGGCGATTTTGCTGGCCAAGCCAAATCGTCAAAACGGTAGATTACGCGAGCAAGAAACGCTTCCTTCATAATATCCATTGTGGCTCGTGCTGTGTGTGCACTCACTCCTTCCGCGTGAACGCCGACCCACACAGTGGCTTTGAGTGGATGTTTAGTTTTTTTTTAGCTTTTACTTGTTAACTCATTTTTATTAAGTTCTACTTCGAGCTACCTTATGCTAGACAAAAATGTTTAAAACTAGCTTAATTATATACCTTAAAATAACTTACTGGCCCAATACATCTTCCGATAGTGTGATACATTTTGCGAAACCTAAAAGAGCTGATTACCTCGAACCACCTGAACAGATCTTCATAAATTCTTGCTAAGAACCATCTCGATCACCTCAGCTTTAAAACAAAAAATAAAGCATCGTCTAACTAAAAAAAACTACGATGCCACAGTCAGACACAGAGACACACAGGCAAACAGACACGTCGATCATATAACACCCCTCTTTTTGCGTGGGGGGTTAAAAAATGGACTGAAGGTCTCCTGAGGGAGGTGTTTTTAGTCGATTTAAGTCCCACACTATTGCAAGAACGCGCGCAATGCATCAGGTGCTAAATTTTATTTTGCGTGAAATTTTCTTTGCTGTTATTATTCACTTGTGCAAAGCATCGATGACCACTCTTCGCCAAACCTCCCTGTCATGAGTGTTTCCCTTCCATGCTTGGCTGTTCTGTACCATCTCTTCCTCTTCAGGGATCCTTATATTGTCCTCCCAGCGACTTTCCTGTCGGGTTTTTCACTCATTATTTGTTTGACTGTTCACAGACTGTCCATTTGTTCTACGCAAGACTCTCATATTCTGCACGATTTAATTTAATTGATTCCCGAATTCTTGTTTGTGTAGTTTTCTACAATCGCCTGTTTCTTCGTCCGGTTTTCCACCATAGATTTCCCTTAAGATCTTATTTTCTGTTGAAAATCAATTTTCTCCTTCTTAGTGACCAGGTTTCACATCCTTAAAGTGTCACTGGTGTATTAAGGCTTTACTCGTATAAATGCGGATTTCGTCCACTTTCTCAAAGCGTGTATCGGGCACAGTTAAGTGAAAGGATAGATAGATAGATTGATAGATTGGATAGATCCGATGGATCGGTCAGTGACCTTATATTTGGTTTTCTCTTCATTTGCTTCTAAGCTTTCTTCCTTTTCTTTAGACTTTCAACATTTTTCAGCAGGTCCAGACCGTCAGCGTAACCTGGAACGGATGTGATTATTACAAATACCAGCATCAAATCAAAAAGAATTCACGACAAGACATGTTCTTATTTCAATCCTTATCTAAAGTTGAATTACTTGAACAAAGTAAGATTGCTCTCCTACAGTGTGTTCAAAACGTGATATTATTAAATGTAGCCCTGTATGTAACTGGGTAAAAAGCAGCATTTCACGCCGGTAACTAGGACATTCACAGTGGATTACGCTATATATTTGGATTATGAATAAAACTAATACAATCACTAAAAGCTACATTCATTTTACGGTTATAATATCTGTATATGTAAAAGGGGAGGAACAGGCTTTTAACTATACGGCATTTGGTTCTTATTGGTGGTGAATATGACGATGATCTCGACCCGCGCAAACCAAAGTAAATCCCTCTAAAGCTACCCTAGACGGCATCCCAATAGATTAACATGCTATTGATTTGATATTCCAGATATCTCTTTTGGTCGATGCGTATATATTGAATAATGTCACGTATCCGAACAAATTATTTCCGTGGTCTTTAAAAGGTTTAAATTAGAATATGACCAATGCTGGATATTTAAAAGATTCTCATTTAAACGGGTTTAATTTTCTATTAAGCCAATAGACTGACCCAGATAGATACAGACATTGTCCGCGTACGTGTCCACCTTACAATTTATTATTGATTTTGGAAGATCATTTATGAATACAGAAAACACTAAGGGGCCCAATGCAGATCCTTGTGGTACACTGGAACTAACAAAAATAGGACTTGATACTTTCTGGTTAATTTTAACCATCTGGACACAATTACGTAGATATTGTGCAAGAAGTCTGGATTTTGCAGTATGAAAATCAAAATACACCTATTTTCAGAATTGAATGGCGAATATAGTCAAAGGCTATACATAAATCTGTTGTTCTTCAAAAGCTACATGACGAAATACCGATTGATACTTAAATAGATTGTAACCAGCCTCTAAATACTTTAGTATTTGGTTGCCATAATGTTTTCGATAACTTAAGCTAGAAAACAGAGTAAGCTTATTGGCTTAAAATCTAACGGAACTGACGGATTAGTTTTTTTTCGGAATGGGCTTCTTACCACTTTTCGTGAAACCGGTTGCTATAAATACAGAAAAGGTGAAATATTAGGGAAAAAAACTTAGGCGACACACAAGTAGTCTTTAATTAAATATTACGAATCGTACAGTATGGGTGGGTTGGAGAGAGAGGCGCAGAAACTGAACTCATTGTACTTGGGCTAAAAGAACATTCAGTTATATTCATCTCGTCAGTCATTCCGAAGTTTTTCAAGTTCTTCCATAATCCTTTAGGGTTTTGTCAATTTTTTCAAGATATACGAGTATGTTTGCCAGTTTGTGGAAATATATGATAGCAACTGCTTTGTTCCAAGCAGAAACTAAATTCGATTCTCTTTTATAAAGTTTAAAAAACGCTATTTTTCGCAGATCTACTCTTTAAGTTTGAGTGTCCTTGTGGCTTCAGATACACTGATGTCATGCAATACATTTATTAAGTTATTAAGAAGACTGATTTTCTTATTCAGATCAGGTGTAAAATAAATAGAATCCACAGTATAAGATTTGTAATTTCTTTGCACGCTAGTAAGTTTAAAATCTAGGTTGGATCTGTGAGTAAAAACTGTCATCATGTGGAACAGTTTAATTATATAAGTTAATGGATGAAACTTTTGACACACACCAGAGCATACGTGAGTCAATTTGCTGACGATGCGCCACTGTACAGCAAAAATTGTTTTTTTTTTCCGGAGCATTGCTCCAATGGGACAGTGTCCTGTGATCACTCCGACGAGCATACGGATCGAGTTACGGTCCAGCGCCAAGAGCTTCTTTGTTTTTCCGATATTGTCGTGTAGCTGTCGTTTCTTGTAATCCAAGCCGAGTTGGCTTCTTTGATGATTGTGTCGTTTATGATCCGGTATAATGCGCTGATCGGTGGTTGCATTGACGTGTCCGCTTCGCTGATGTCCAGTTCAGACCCTTGCCTGGCCAATTCCCTGCTTGTATCATGTCCAACCCTGCTTGCGGCGTGCTTCTCATGGCTCCCGTTGTACAAACAGCGGCTGACTTTTGTACTTTGTTGAGCATGTTCATATAGCTTTTCGTGCTGCTAGGAATCAACCAGAGTAGGGCCCCATAAGTTAAAATGGGTCTGATGATTCCTGTGTACATCCACTGAATGATGTACGGCTGCAAGGCTCATTATTTGCCGAAGGTCTTTTTGCATGCATAAAAAGCATTCAATCCGTTTTTCATCCTTTCCTCCAGGTTCCTCTTCCAGGAGAGTTTGGAGTCAAGAATGGTGCCTAGATACTTCGCTTCCGCTTTGAGTTTGAGTGGAGTACCCTCTAACTTTGGGGGAGCAAATATCGCGATTTTCCTTTTCCTGGTGAACAAGACCAGCTCGGTTTATTGGGGGTTTATTCTCAGACCGTTCCGTCTTGCGCACGAGGAGAGTTCCTTCAACGCAGATTCCATTAGTTCACTGATAGTTGGTAGAAATTTACCTTTTATCAAGATAACTAGGTCATCCGCGTGCTATTGTCTTTGTGCCTTTCTCCAGAAAGATTTAGAGGATTTTGTTAACTGTAAGAAGCCACAGGAGGGGGAGAGAACTCCCCCCTGTGGTGTGCATCTAGTTGTCACTTTCCTTATAGAGCTGTGTCCAATGTCTGCATTGATAATTCTGTTCTTCAACATATTTTCAATCCAGATTACAATGAATTTGTTTACCTTTATGTCTTCTAGAGCTGTTATTAAGGCCTCTGTGTTTACATTGTTGAAGGCTCCCTCTATATCGAGGAAGGCTGCCATTGTAAACTCTTTTAGGTTCAGCGAGCTCTCAATTTCACGGACAACACTATGCAGAGCACTTTCCACTGATCTGCCTTAAAGGTAGGCGTGTTGAGTGTTGCATAAGTTGCGTGAGTTGATGAGTCCTCTGATGTATAGATCAAGGAGTCTTTCCAAGGTTTTTAATAGAAACGACGAGAGACTAATTGGCCTATAGTTCTTTGCGGCAGTATGGGTTGCTTTACTTGCCTTAGATATGAAAATTACCGGGGGTGTACCCCGCGCGAATTACGAGGGAGCTTAACTATATTTATTGACTTATAATATATATAAATGTATAATGTATATGTGTATGAAAAAACTTAGTCGATGTTGACGCCGAGACAGTCCGAACGAGAATGCCCAATTCTTCACGCTCTATCTTCCTTATCACCCGCCTAAATTGTATCTTGTTTACAAGCTTCATTGGTGACCGCTTTTACTGTGCTGTCTTGTTTACAATTTGGATGGCTTGTGTTACTGTTGCTAAGTCGATGGGTTGGGTGATGTTTGAAGATGCTGATGCTGGGTGAAGTGGCAAGGCACGTAACTCGCGCAGGCAATTGGAAAAAAAGCTTACGAGGTGGGGTACAGTGTGGGTCTGTGTTTTTTGAAGCATCGCTGGCAAGATATCGTCCGGTCCCGGAGATTTAAAGGGTTTGAACGAATTTATTGCCCATGATACTTCATCCGTTGTGATAATCTTGTTTATTACTTCTTCGGTTGTGTGAACCGTAAGAACCGTCGTCTCGAAGGAGACTGTGGTTCCAGGGGTTTTACAGCTTGGGAAGTGTGTTTCAGTCAGCAGTTCTAGGGATTCCTGACTGGATTCTGTCTAAGAACCTTCTGGTTTAAGGATGAATCCCGGGACGCAGGAGTCCTTGGATAGGCTCTTTCTGAGCCTTGCAGCTCCGTTGAGATATTCTATTGATTCGCAGAACTCCCGCCAGGATTTAGACTTTGCTGCTCTTGTTTTGCTCTTGTATTCGTTGAAGCTGGATTGTAGTTATTCCAATCTTCGGTTCTTTTTGAGATCTTTGCTCTATTGAATAGAGTTCGGGTCCTGGTCCTGAGTTGCTTTAGCTGTGTAGTCCACCTGACTACTCTGGTCTTCTTTCGAGCACGTTGCAAAGGACAGGATTTGTTGAAAGCCGCTTTCAGAATTCTCACAAGATTTTCGACTGAATTCCCAATGTAAGTTGGATCAGGATTAGTGATGGCTTGTGGCGGTACTAACCTGTTGGCAACTAGGTTTGAGAAAAGATTACAGTCTGTCTTCTGAGGGTTTCAGAAAGGTTTCGGTTTTTCTTTATTAACGTTAAGGTTGAAGAGTATTCGGCTGTGATCCGAAAAGGAACAGTTAGTGGACACTCTCCAATTCTCTACTCGGATGGAGTCAGACTCACTTAGTAAAGTGAGGTCAATTACCTCTTCCCTAACCCGGTTGCGAAACGTTGGTGTATTACCTTTGTTGCATATGTTGAGGTTGGTGGAGATAATGAAATCGAAAATGGACTCACTCCTTTTATTAATGTCGCTGCTTCCCCATTGAGTGTGGTATCCATTGGCGTCGCAGCCTATCAATAGACACAGTCCGCGTGACTTGGCGTGTCGCATAAGTGCTCGGACTGCGTTTGGAGGTGGGTCCTCCTCATCGTATGGCAAGTATGCGGACGATAGGAGCAAAATTGATTTGTCCTGTTGTTTGTACGTTACCACCGTGGGGTCTCCATTGCTGTATGTACCTAGGAGAAAAATGTTTAAGTATTTCTTGGCGACTATATAGGTTCTTAGCCTACCTTCAGTACATATGTGGATAGTATAAATTATATACCTTAGACCTTAATCCCTGAATTTTGTTCCTAAGGAGCCAATTTTCTTGAATTAAGGCTATATCCACATCTTCCTGCAGCATGTACATCATCAAGTCGTCGGTGGCTGCTTTGCAGTGGTGTAAATTAATTTGCACTACTAGTAGCCTCCTTTGACTTGTCGCGTTCATTGGGGAGCCTTATCTTCAGGGTTCCCAGCCCGAACTTGATGCTGCCAAATCTGCTGCGGATGTGGTCGAGTGACTTTTGGTCAATGGTAACCATGAAGTCCTTTCCCACTCCGTTCTTACTCTTGGCTTAAGAAATTATTCTCCAGCTGTGAGTGTCAAGCTCTTTATTCTGCTTGTCAATTAGCTTCAATATGGATTCGTCCTTTTCGGGAACCGGTGGAGGGATCCATATTGAAGCCAGCGTGCGAAGCGGAAGTATCGAGCGAGGGATAACCTCGAGTTTAGCGTTCTGCTAGATTTCGCCGCAATTGTCGATTGTGCGCTTTAAGAAGTCTAGGGACCTCTGATTGTCACAACCGACGACTTTGACTCCTTTCTGCCAGCCTGCTCCGTCGAAGTTGATCTCATCGCGGCAATCTGCGATAAGCATCGCCTCTGGTCATTGTAAAATGTTTTACATTGTAAAATGTTTCCGCTTCTCTCTAATTTTTTCCCATTTTACAGTCTGGGATGCTAAGGAGGTGACAGTCCTTAGCCTCTCCAGCTTGCTGCTGTACCACGAAGAAGGGAATCACTCGCTTCTCTCGTCGGGAGCTCACTGTGGAAAATGGCTTAACTCCCACGAATTTGGGGTCGTCACTCTCGAACTCTTTGAGCTCAGAGAACATTTCCTCGGAATCTGTTATCGACTCCACGCCTTTGAGGAGCATCGTCTGCAACCTCTCGGCCTTAGGTGTGAAGGAGAAAAACTCCGTTGTGGACTCCTTCAATAAGCTTTTTATACGCTTATGCTGCTCCAGTGTCTTGCACTGAACAGCATAGCATTTTTGGCCTAAACATCTAAACTGAAAGTTAATACAGCAATAGCATACTTACAGAGATCGATGGTCTCTCGTATAAGTAAAGATAGGACGCACCTTCTCCTTTTTAGGGAGTTCTTGCTGCTTCTGCTGCTGCGGCTGTTGTAGTTGCTGCTGCTTCTGTTGCTGCGGCTGTTGTTGTTGCTGCTGCAGCTGTCATTGTTGCAGCTGTTTCTTCTTTTGCTGTTTCACTACTGCGGCTGTTGCTGTTACTGTGGCTGTTGTTTAAGCTGTTTCTGCTGCTGCGGCTGTAGTTGTTGCTGCTGCCCTATCGCTTTAAGCTTTTCGACTACGACCTGCAGCTGGGCACGTGGGAAGCGTTCTTGCTTTTCAAGTTAGCTACGCTTCTCCTCCGTAGCCGAACTAGTGGCTAAGGGCCGTGAAGGGGTTATTGTCACCCATGAAGCGGCCTTCCCTACCATCAGAGAGATATTCAACATATGCTTCCACCGGGATCACTTCCTTTGATGTTATTATTGTTGTTGTCCGGCTGCTTGGGACGTCGATGGTGGTGATGATGGCGCCACTTTCCCCGCTTCGACCTGTAGCTTTTCAATCGAAGTAGTGAGCAAGGAGCGCTTACTTAAATTGGGTCTCGGGTTGACCCATCTGCGCCTCTTGATGACGGCGACCGGCGTTGCGAAATCGGATGACAAATCATACGACTCTGTACGACGTACGGATTTTCCCCGCCGTCTCCCGACATCTGTTTTTGCTTCTTCTAATTTACTTTAGAAACAGCAGAAAGAACACAGAAAAAAACTGGGAAAACAACTTTCTCCGGACCGGAGATTCGAACACCCGACTTTCGGTTTATGAGTCCGGCGCTCGGCCACCGTGTTAACTTTGGATTTGCGAGTCCGCACTCATACTGTTTAATGTATATTTTGGTTTGTACTCAGATCAAGCCGAAACACGTCCTTCCACTTCACTTGTCTGCGATCAGCTGATTGAGAACACAATTGAGAAATAGATGAGCAAACTAAATGATGTGTTAAGTATATTCCTTATTTTAGATTTAATTGGTACAGATTTTTATGCTGCTTTATACTACTTTTTATTTTGGCATCGCTGAGTTTAATTAACATATAATGATGAGAGGCACAGCTCAACACAGTACTCGTAATAACAAAAAGTGAGAAGTATCAATTGCGCCACTAACTGTTTTCCACTTACCTCGTGCCAATCCCTTTATACGTACTTTTCGTACAAAGATTATATGAAAGCTATTTCAATAGATTTCCGGGCTCCAACATCAAGATGGCTAATTATTGGTCTGGTTTCGCTCTTTAAGCCAAACGATTAAGTAGCGTGACGTTTTAATCTTACACGACCACCGACCAATGCACTGGGTGACAGTGCATGCAATATTTTCACGAACATGAGGAAGTCATTAGAAGAAGGAAGGAAACGTGAGTAGCAAGTGCATAGTAATACATGCTATATTGTACATCAATTATAATCTAAGGCATTCCTGTTATGTTTTGACATTGAGAGCAAAATGTACTAATAGATTGCTTGTTACTCTTTTGTGGCGATATTATGTCGATACACCTCTGTGAGAGCACACTACACCGCTTATGTTTAGGAAGGCATTATTAAGAAAGTGAATAAGAAAGGCAAAATTTGAAATATGGAATTATAACAATCATAAACTTCAAATTTCAAAAAACAGATTTATTATTTAGGAATAAGCATCTAAAGAAGTAAGATTTCCTTTTTTATGAATGGTTATTTCCTATCACAAATGTTTCATTTGTCAAATTGATCAATTGTTTATCAAATTGAGAAGATGGAAATGTGGAAATTTGTGCAACCATTTCAACCAGAGGCTCCCAAACTTTTTTTTTTTTTCTCATAGTCCACTTTCAAAATTAACCTGATTTTGGTGGACCCCCTGCTACTACATTTTTACCATATTCCCAAAACTCGTCAAAAAATGTGAAGATTAGATCTAACGAGGGAAATTTGCATTGCGCCCGAGTTCCAACCCTAAATTCGGAGTGGTATAACTAAGAAGAAAGCTAGTATATTTTCTTAAGTTCTATTTATTATACGATTACACACTTCATAGAGCTAAAATTCATTAATAACGCCTCGTAACTTCAGCAATACAAATCAGCAATTTAAAAAAAAAATTTCATAATTTTAATGGGTGGGATGTATCAATATTTGGCTTCGGATTTGTAAGGAATATCCGCAAATTTCCACGTTTTATGATGTTCATTCTGCTCCTTTTATTTGTTAATAAGTTTGTAACGTCACTAAAACTCTTTTCAACAAGGTATGACGAGGGAAACGCTATCAAAAGTTTCCTCGCAATTTCCCATAGCGCAAGATATTTTTCGGGTATTTCTGCCTGCAGGCAAAATGTTTGATAGCCTTTTTTGAATTTCACCTTCAGCTCCTCATTGGTGCTAGGCTCGAGTAGCTCCTCTTGTAATACCACATTCGATAATTCAAATCAAATGGAATTATGATCCATGGTGGTATTTCCATCGTGAGAATATGTTTTTGAAGTCATCATGCAGGGCATTTAAATGCTGAACATACATATGTATGTCTGAATATCCACATCAAGACATTCTGCCTGTGATAAGTTTGGAAATTGGGAGAATTCGCACCGACTAATATTTTGCTTCATAAATTTCCAAGAAAAGCCGAAATTATACCCTTGGTTTTTATAGAATTTAGACTGTCCCCTTGTAACTGCAAGTTAATGTCATTGAATTTTTTAAACAAATCTGTCAAATACGCGATGTCTGCTTTCAATTTGATCAGGATTTCTTTTAAATCTGGATCTTTACTTTCCAGAAACTCTAGGACTGATTCCAAAAGTGAGTAAAATCTTGTTAAGCATGCACCTTTCGATAACCAGGGTACTTCAGTATGTAAGAGTAATCGTTGGAAGTCTTCATCATTTTCGTCGTACAATTCAACGCGTTGCTTCTTATTTTATTATCTGCTTTAATCACAAATTGAAGCGATTATTGCAATCTATCATTCATATTTTTCGCTACTAGGTATTGTCGATGGATGACACAGTGAATTGCAGTTACTTCTGGTATACCTAATTCTTTTAAGATGGCTTATAAACCCACGATATCACCCGAACATGGCAGGAGCTCCATCTGCTGCCCCGGAAATGATGTTTGTAAATGGAATCGATTTTTCCTTTAAAAAAATCACTCAGGGTATTAAATATTGATTCGCTCTTAGTATCCGCCTCTAAAGTTTTCACGAATAGTTCATAACAAATCGAACATATGCCAATATTAATGCTTCATTACCAGATAAAGTTGATTCGTCCAGTTGAATAGAAAAATGAGTTGCTTACAGATAAATACACAAGCTTTCAATATCAGAGCTCATTTCATCAATGCGTCGTGGTGTGTGACTCAAATCATCGGTACTTTTAGACGTTTAAGCGAATATACTGTGCACGGTAGGGTTCCGTTCATATTTTTCCTTCAATGTTTGAAAATATTTTAAATCTTTGCCTATTTTATCAGAATGACATCTTCGAGCTTCGATGGTTTCATAAAGTCATTGCTCAAAATTTTGTTACAGAAAAGGCATATGTGCAATCGTTTGTCTGCTTTTGATGGAAGAAAACCAAATTTCAAATAATCAACACTCTACTGTCGACATTTTTTTCTTAGAATCAGCCATGTTTCATATCAGTTACCTACCCGTAAAGAAAAAAAAATGCTTGTTTTAGTAATCATAATGCAGTTTAACAGGATATAACTATTAAAACGGCTGGAACTATTTTAATGTAATATAAAACATTTTTTGATTAATTATTATATATTTTGATACAATTCTTCTAATTCGAGAGCAACTACTTATGTACGTACTTTTAAAGAATATTTCGACATCATAACTCCACGATATCAATGATTTATTTATTAGTTTGATGTATGTTACGAGTGGGACCTACATACATACATGAAGAAACGTACAATTTATGAAAATAGTTTTAGTCATCTAGTATAAGCAACTACGAGGGCTATATCTCTCCTTTAGTGAATCGCCACAGTCGGGCAAATAAATAATTTTATAATAAGAAATAAGTTCAATTTTTCTCGGCTTTCTCTTCTTTTTAAGAAGAATAATGGCATTGTTCAGTATTTAATATTAATTACGTACACACTACACGCAAACATAACAAATGTAATATTAATATAATATAAAATAGAAGTATGCATAACAAATGTTCAAATAGGCAGGTACTTATCTTTTCCGGCACTGGCAAATACTGACATCGATTCACTCACACTTTTCTTTTCAAAATGCAGGAGACAAATGATACCAGCCTAACCGAAAAAATTGTTCTTTACTATCAAAACCAGATAAATTTTCGTGGCCCCCACTTACAATTGGTGGACCTTTCTTTTTTTTCATGCCAACGTAAACCCCCGTTGAATCTCCCGTGGACCCCGTGGGGGTCTATCTGGACCACTTTGGAAATCACTGATTTAAACAAATCAAATCTCAATTACAAGGTGTAGTAAAACGCCATCCATTATTTTTACATAAAACTGATGGTTTTATTCAAATTCGAGCCTGCGTCGTTTTGTTCAATAACTTGTTTTCATTTTGAAATTCCATTAAGTCTATCTCATAGAAGATTTCGCCCCTTTAATAAAAAACAAAAGTGAGACAAATCCTTCGCCATGGGCAGAAACAAATGGTAGTCGTGGTCACATAGTCCAGGACTACAAGATGGATGTATAAAAACCTCAAAACCAAGCTCCTGGAGCTCCTAGCGAGTCACTATCGATTGGCGTTGTCTTAATGGAACACAATTTCTCTGCTACTGGCCAAAGCAGGCCGCTTCTGGTCTCATTGTTGAGAGCACAGTACCGAATTAAGGGAGCAACTCGTTTTAAATGAGTTCTTGCTAATCTCACCAAACACACAGCAAAACATTCCTGACCGTCAATCCTGGCTTGGGTACCATTTGCGTCGCCTCACAGTGATTTGACCACACCGGCTTTCATTTGAAGTTGTCGTCATAATAACACGCTTCGAAAATATGTTGATTTTGTTGCACTTCAGCAGCGATTCGTGGACCGAAATTCTGACAATAAAACTTTTTTGCGTTACCTCGTGTCACACCTTATTCAAATGGTTCCAAACGGTTTTTTGTGGCATGTTTAGCTTTTGAGTAATCGAAACAGTGCCAACATGATAATCAGACTTGACGATTTCTATGGTTTACCAACATTTTCGATAAAACTCAATTATCGAGACATTGTGGGCCTTTGATATCGAAATTACAACGACGGAATGGTCAAACGAAAACTGTTATAGTATCAATACCATAAACACTATTCACATTTTCAACCGCCTTTTTAGTACGAAACCTTATCTATCCAATGCCTGATACGTCTGATAGGACATATACATACAACGCGAAATACAAATCACTTAAGCCGTCTATCGGAAAAATTCTGGATCTCTTTTACGAGTAGTTGACTTAATTTATGAACCTAGCCTCGTTTCGACTAATTAAAAGTGCATCATCCAAGAGGAGTTGGATCCATAAGGATCAGATACCTGACATGAATATGTAGTGGTCAGCATTTGTCATGTTGACAAGCAAAGCGTGCCTAAGGACATTTTTTATCGCGTGTTTAATTTTTGTTCTATCGCTGATGGAATTGTAATATAAAAATGGTATTGCGCTTTATTTAGGAGGGAAACTACAGCCTACTACAGGCTATTGTTCGTAAGGTAGAACATTTTAAAGTGAACACAATTTTTGTGCATCGCACCATATGGAACATTCCAACATCACTCTCTCCCTTCACACAAAGTCCGAGCAAGCCAAAAATGTTCCGCACTTCATTTCTTCGATAAAATTGCTATAGAATTCTTCCGATGGGAATCGATTAGTCTTTTCTAGATGGCGCATTTTGAAGACCAAAGTTGGCACTGAAAAATATCAAACAACAAACATGCCCAAGTTAGCGCTTCACTGGAAATGGTAGGGCATTTCACACACAATTGTTTGTGCCAAAGTTGGCCATATCGAATGGTTTCTTGAATTTGAATAATTTAAAACATTTGTGATCATGTCAGGTACCCTGCAGTGATGATGATCCTCTGTCATTGTCCGAAATTCCCTAAAAAAAAAGATATGAGTTAAAACTATAGGAAACTAATTTAAACTTTAACTAACAGAAAACTTTTTGTTTTTTTTTTTTCTTTAACATCTCAGCATTCAAGATAGTGAATCATTTGACTCGACTCATAATCGCCAGTGGCCCAAAACTCAGTGATTTACTGCTTAATAGTAATTAAAACCCCCTTAAGGTCTGTTGAATTTGAGGGCTTAGTTTTTAAATGATTATTACTGTTCATTTTATTTTCTAATACATAGAAGTAACTTAATGTTGGTGCAGATGTATGTATACGCACAGCATCATTAAAAACTTTTAGTTTTCATAAAATTAATAAACAGTATTTAAACGTCAATGTTCTTTATCTTAAAGTAAGTTTATTTGACCGCAATCGCACTAATTGCTTGTCGAATAAGTAATTTGATTGGTCTTTGTGTCGAAATACCAGTAACCTTGCATTGAATCGTGCCATCACGCACCATCTTTCTCATCATTGTACCATATTGAAATTAATGAAATGGAAATACATGTTGTGATAATCCAGCCCTCATCAATCTCTATTTGCAACACCCCACGTTAACAACAATACTGTCAATCAAATAAATTTTTCAGAGAAATTCAAACAAAGACACAGACACTGCTCCTTTTCTCGAAGATATAAGATATTGGTCTCTATAAGCCATTTATAATATATAAAAAGAAGACAAAGAAACAAAAACCTTGCGTTTAATCAAATCCCAAGGCTGACCTTCCGATCACGACCGGCTGAATTTGAACTCGTCAATCTTCAATTTCGGAAATTTCAAGTTTCAAATCGTTTTAATTATGCAATTGTCCTTCACTGGTGTGTCCATTTCCTTGACCACAAACTAGCCATTTAAGATTCGAATAACTTCCTTTATTCTTCAACTGTTTCGTTTATTTTTATTTACTGGAGGGTACATCTACTAATTAAAGCATTTCTTCTCTAATGAGTAGTTACCAAAACGAAATTTTAATGGTTTTTTTGTTTTTCTGTAATTAAGATAATACTAATTCATAGTAAGATCACCTATGCATCACGTGGCTAAGAAAACAAACAGCAGTCATTTTAAAATGCAGATAAAACAGTGAAAATCAACATTGACTTCATACTAGGTATAAACAATAGTTTATCAAATAAAATTGCTCAATAAAAAAATTGCAACTACTAGAACTCAAGTATTGTGATTTAAAATGCAAATGCAGACATAAGCAAATGTTACTCGTACATGTAAACCTAGCAATAACACCAAGCAATAATTTCATTTGTGGTAGCTATGGTAATTAATGAAGACAATATATCTGGACTCGAAGTCACGTTAATGGCTTTAATTGGAAGTACATATCTTATTGTACGGTGCGTTTTCACCATGATCGTACTTTTAGTTTTCGATCGCTTAAAAATCCAAGTTATTGTGAAATTATAGAAACATTCTGTAATCTCAATTGGTCTGAGTTACTCTAATACCTGGCGTTAATAAGAAGTAGAAAACCTGCATATTTCCTTGAAGTATTAGTTAGTCTTATATGGTATGTTCTCAGGCAGGTCTACGTACTGCCTTTGCTACTCTTTTCAAGTTAAAATTTCCATACAAGATAGGGAATATTTTTTTAAATATACGAGTGTCAGGAGAAACCCGACACAAACAAATAAGAGGCAATAAAGTCAAGATACTTATTGAAAATTTCGAACGTTGATACTTCAAGAGCATTTGAAAATTAATATGACAAGTATACATAAAAACAGCAAAAAAATAACATTGAATACTGACGGAATCATTCTATGCGTTCATTTCTCTACGCGTGCGGTTAAACAGAAGTTGATGTCGAGGAAAAAAACAGAGAAGGGAAAACTAAATTCTTTCATATTTGCCGGTAATAAAAAAAATAGAATTTATGTAAATGACTCACTTACTAAATACAATGGAGCCTTATATAATGCTGCAAAAAAATCCAAATAGCGCATAAATTTAGATATCTTTGATTAAAAAAAAATTGAATTTTACTAAGAAAGGTGGAAGAAACGGTGAGATTAAGGTTATAAGATAATTTGAAGATTTAAATAATGTACTTAGAACATAGTAATATACAAGTAACTCTATTCTATGATGAAGATAACTAATAGCGCTGGTCTTATAAATAACTATTGTATCTTCCTGTACCTACCAGTAATTCAAATTTAATTTTTGTTACTAAGTCTAATGTTCTTAAATCTATTTATATTTTTCATCAAAACATTTGTAGTTTGCGGCGAAATTTCGATATTCTATTTGGCAATCTTGAAACTTTCACGCGATCTATTGAATCTATGATTGCGAATTAAAAAATTATTTTTTCACTCCTGCAGATGTTATAAAAAATGTTAAAAAAATTTAGTTTTGTCTGCGTATATAGATCTCATTCTGATCCAATCCAAATGTCTATTGACGAATTTTCAATTCTTTTAAATAATGAGCGAGCAGCAAATCTTCTGATTTTAGGTGATATGAATCTAGATCTCTTAACCTCAAATAGTGGCCTTGATTCATATAATGTTCTGCTATCTCAAAATGGTTTAATATCTTTTTTTTAACGAACCTACAAGACTAGTTGCAGGGACCTGCCTTGATCGTGTTTCGTAATGGATCTATTTCTGAGCGACATGTGACTGAAATTGATTTGCTGATAAGCTTCGTTCAGCTAATTGGGAAGAATTATACGCAGACGAAAACCCCTCCAGGGCGTATAACTTATTTTCTCAAAAGCTACTAAGTTATTTCAATAGTTCAACGTATTCTATTATAAAATTAGAAAAAAAATCAATACTAAAGCCTTGGATAAATCATCGCCTTTTCAAAAAAATTATTATCAAAAAACATATAATTGTCAAAAAACATCCCCTAAACGCAAACTTAAAACTTCAGTGCAAAAAAATTTGCAATGAAGGTAACAAAGAAGTAAGATTGAATCGTGGACAAGTATTACCATAGTAAAATTAGAAGGTCATTGGGTAATCCCAAAAATTAGTGGAAAGTTATTTATAATATTTTAAATATACAACCTAAAGATCAGTCAAATATTCTAGCGATTCAAGTAGATAATAAGGAAGTCACAGATCCTGTAGAAATAGCTGACGTAGTAAATAACCTCTTTGTACAATAACAGTTGGTCAAACTCCATCCACCAGCTGCAATACAAATATTATTCCCAATAGAGTCTTCAGCAGAAATAGCTTTTATTTCGAATGAATTTCTGGTCTAGAAATTTTGAAAACAATAAGAGGTTTCAAAAATTCTAGCTCGTGTGGTAAAGATGGGTTCTCGAACATTATGTTAAAAAGAATGGATTTTAATATAGTTGATATTTTAGTGCATATTTTTAACTTAACTGTCCTTTCAGATATATTTCCCGATGATCTAAAATGTTCTGTTGTAATACCTCTTTTTAAAAAAGGGAACAAAAAAGATCGCAATAACTACAGACCTATCTCAATACTATGTTTATTATCAAAGGTATTTGAGAAAATTATTAAAAGTACGATTTTGCGATTTCTTTCAAATATGAACTTTTTTAGTCCTCTACAGCATGGGGTTAGATCGAGATTTTCAACAGAAAATGCAGTGTTGGACTTTTACTCCTTCATACAAAAAGGTTTGGACAAAAAAAATTGTTGCGCTGCACTTTTCGTTGATATAACCAAAGCTTTTGATATGGTTAACCCTACAAATCTTTTGCAAAAGTTATATAATACTAGTTTTCGTGGCTGTATCTATTGTTTCTTATTTGTGTAATCGAACTCAGAAATTAATAGTATTTATACATACATACATATGTGTAACGGAGAACAAAAAGTACCGAACTTGTCTTTTGTGTTCCCATGCAATAGGTAGATTTTCTAAGTTAGATTCAGAGTGTCCGTTTTAAATCCTACTGTTATCGAAATACATAATGCTTTCACATTTAAGTGTGTTAACGAGTAAAATGTTACTAAAGCAGTCATGTATATTAAATCGAACCCCACAGGTTCGGATGGCATCAGTCCAAAAATCCTAAAGTTAGTTCTCTCCGATTTGCTCTCTATTTAACGCACATTCTTTACTTTCAGAAAAATAAGCATAATTTGTTTTTCAGCCTTTAAAAAAATACCTGCCGATCTGATTGTAAGTTATACCTTAATACAAATAATTTGATGTCGTGCTGGCAGTCTGGTGTCAGGCAAAATACAGCCATGAATCGGCGGTCATGAATATAACAAGAGGCACTGGATTCCGGAGAATCTGCATTGGCCACCATAGTGCTTTCGAAGTTAGAACATAAATTCCGTTTGTCTTCTTCATACCAAAGATTACGACAAATATATCAATGTAAAGGTATTCAAATGTTAATTACCGAAATCGGATTGTCATCTCCATAAACTGGCAATACATGTGCTCCACAGGGATCTGTACTGGCATCCCTTTTATTTATCTTGCGAAAGTATGTATGCAGATAACGTATCAACACTTAATAAACTCAAATTTTATCCTGTAGCGTGACAGCATTTTTTTTTCAATGCGTTTCAATCTCCATTTTTTTATATCTAATTTAATCTAGACAAAAATGCTTAAATGTAGCTTAAATATCTTAACTAAATAAAATTACCTTACTGGCCCTGCACGGGCACTCTAAAGTATACAGCACATTCGACCTTAAGATTAATTTACTCAAAATACAATGTACGAACGATTAAGCTAAGAAGATTTCGAAAGAAAACTTGGCATCAGATCAGTTTTGTGACCTAACTTACACCTAACTAAAATTCGCTTAATCTATAATACCTAATGTAGAGCGTGAAACTCTGCATTAAGTTACTCAAATTGATGATTAAAATATGATAATAAGAACAATATTTTAAATAATTTAGCATTTCTTATTGTAAACAGGTGTGTTCCTTATTTTAACACAGCAAAAATAATGACAATTTACAAACTTGAGAAAATAATCATATTTTGCAAACTAAAACAAAATTGAAGGGAAAAAGTCTTGATACCCTTAGAATTGTTGGGGCTTCGCTGTAAAAAAAGAAAACAGTAAAATCTACTTCAATTGAATTTCGTCATAATGTCAAAGACAATAGAAAAGCTGTCAGTTTGGTTTGGAAATGGCTGAAATTGTAGGAAGAAAGAATTCGACAATACAGAAGGTAATCACCCCTATTGCGATAGTCGTTTTTATTGAACGACAAATGTCACTTATAGAAGTCGGTATTGCGATAGTCATTATGTTGCCGTTTTGCTTGTCGTTAAGTGGAACGTATTTTTCTTATCGACATATGTCACTCGCGGGTATTGTAACTCTCTTTTAAGTTCCAATAAACGACGAGTACTACAACACTTTTTGGCGATCACATTTTTCGAACGACAAGCTGTGTACATCCTAATTATATGTAAGTATTCGTTTTTCTTTTTCCTTTTATTAATTAGTTTTTATTTAATTTTTAATTACTAAAGGCCGAAGATAACAAATCGGGAGCAATTCACGCTATTAGTGCAATTAATGGAAAGAAACTCTACATTAGCAACCAACTTTCGGAGAGGAGTTTTGGAAGCTGTGGAGAAAATTCAAGAATAGGAAGTAGTAAAGGTGTTGTTCCCCTCTTTCGAAGCTTGAATTTTGATGTGGCTACCGTCTGCACACCCAATTATTCCAGGAATTCTAGATTTCTGATAAAAATACGCCTTCGCTTCATTTTTTTCTCATCTGAGTAGGATGCATTTAGCTCAAGCATCTCTTGTAAAATGATACTCATTGTTGGTTGAACAATACCCAAATTAAAATCATTGCATACACACTTCTGATAACTACCATCAGCGAAAAATCGTAATGTAGCTGCAAGCTTTATTATTGGTGTTACTAATAGCATGCTTCGTCTTTTATCAACTTTATCCTCAGGACTTCGATCTTAATATTCTCCTTTCTCTTATTAATTTAATTTTTTCCTCTTCTCCCCTCTCATCTTCGTTAATAATATTATTAACCACAAAAAATGCAATACTATTCATTATTTAATATTCTCAATTTACAAACTCAAAAATTTTAAATTTTAAAGAACTAACAAATTTCTTTGAAATGTCTAGACGTATTTGTCAGTTGTTTATGTGGAATGCATGTGGATCGAAACGACTGGCGTTTAAGTATTGTAAGAAAGAGATGACAGAAAAATCGCGGCTATCATAAAAAAAAAGATCCAATCAAAATGGCCCCGAAAATAGCTGCAGATTTGAAACATCACTAATCAAAACCATATCAGCTAGGACTGTGCGAAGGTCTATTCAGACATCCGGTAATAACTCTTATACACCTCGCAGAAAACCACTCATGAGTAAGGTAAACAAGAAAAAGAGAATAGACTCCACAAATGAGCTCAAAAACAAGGCAAATTAATTTTAGGACAGCGTGATTTTTTCGGATGAGTCGATATTTAATGTATTTGGCTCCGATTGACGTTTCATAGAGTGAAGAAAGCAAGGCAAAGCACTGAGCCCAATGAACATCATAAAGACAGTATGGCGCCTTCTGGTGTTAGGAACTTGATCATAACTGGTGAGATAATGAATAAGGCAGTGTATTCGATTATTTTAAGGACAAACCTTCAACTAATTGCCGATAAATTGGATATCTCGAACACTTTTTACTTTCAACAAGACAACGATCCCAAACACACTGCATTAGATGTTCAGATGTGGATCGTTTACAACACACCCCATATGCTTGTAAAACCACCCAGTAGAGCACTTATGGGACCATTTATAGAAACGACTGCGAAAACTCAAAAGTAAATCTCGGCTCAAAGATTTACTTAAAGAAGAACGGTAGCAAATAACTCCTGATATTACTTGTAGAAAAAAGCGGTAAATGTGCAGATTGTGACCTTCACCTCACCTTCCTTTGCTTTGCCTTGAAGAGACTGAACGATCAGGAGTCAACGACAGAGTATCTTCCAGCCACCAAAAGCGTTGACACAGCTTTCATAATAATCTTAAATTATTATATATAAAATGATCCACCATATGTACCTACTTACATGATATGTCAACATTTGCACATACAGCTCTGGGCCTAAAACTACAGCTGCAGCTGCGACGTATGCACCGCCATACCTGCGATATACGTTATTATTTCTTGAAGAATTTTTTGTACTTCTCTACTGATATCGCCATTTCGATTGAAAAGGCAAGCTTTGAAATACCCACCAGACAAAATTTGACAGTTGTTCTGTCATATGCTTTCTGCATTCGCTATTCCTATGTGCGACCGGTCTATCGCGGTAAAGATGCAGATTGTGACCAACACTAAAAAGGTGTTTGAGGGGAAGGTGGAGGCGCAGGGGATAGGGATGATTAAACAATATTTTTTTTTCAAATTTTTGAAAAGTGTAAATTAATTACTCAATGTATGATTATCTAAACGGGCATGCCCCCCTGCTTGGCCACATGTAGGATTTAGAGTCACAATCTCCGCCCTTACCTCTATCGCTAATGAAGACATACCGTCTTCATCAACCACAAATTCGGACTAACTTCCACTATGGGATACACTGGTACACAATAGCTGATATAAAAGTGACGGTTGTATGCATTAGACTGCATGAAATTTGTAATATTTATGTATCATCGAAACTGATTCGGAAAGGCTCACTTTTTTACAATAAATTAGCACCATTCGAGTATAATGAAAACTTGATGCGATGTTGTTGGCACATTGCATTTAAACTTAGGGAATATACATATGTAACGAACGTTTTAGGTGCTAATAAATGATGGCCTAAGATTGCTGATTGTGCATTATTCGTATATGTAAATAATCATTGCTGGAAAATTGTACACCATCTATAAATACTATATTTCGACCTACCCCAGCGCGCCCAGCCTCCATAAGATTCCTAAGCTAACCCTAACCTAACTTATACAGTAAAGAGTGAGGAGGATCTTACCGAAGTAACGCACTGTTCCAGAAAGCTTTTTCTTCGGACAACCATCAAAAATCGGTACTGCTTAGCAACATCGGCGAGATCTCAATCTACCATTACAGTATATGAGCACATGAGCACTGTCAACATACAGGTGGCGGAAGAGCCATTTGTCCCATATCTATTCCACTAGCTTTTCGGAATCAATATGGAGAAATATTTCTGGAGGAATAAAGCCCTTTCGGACTGTTATGTCGTGGTATCTATAGTTGGGACAATAAGCCCCAGAGATCAGGCTATTGTCGTTAACTATAACTTTTGCAATGTACTTTCGAGCCATATTAACAGAAAATTGTCGATCTTGTTTAAGCCTGCCCCATCGTATAGGACCTTTTTCGGATAATACTTAATCAAATGGGACTTTGGCGTTTTTTACATTTTCAGAAAGAGCCTAAGGCTCATGCAATATAAGCATAGCCTATATTGCTTATGCGATGATGGGCCTTAATAAGGACACGTTGCACTTGATTTTGACTGCTATGAACAGACTCTTTGTCATAACGAAGGATCCAGGACGCAAACGTCTATATGTCTATTTAAATGTAGGTATTGATCAAGCCGGATACCAGGGTATTTAACAGCGTTTAACAACCGCAAATGGCTGTCCATGTTTCCCAATGTTCGCAAATTTCCTCCAATTCATTCTGGTATCCTTTGAAGGCCTATACAATGGATTCCTCAACAGTATCGTTTCCGACTTTCGAAAGTTAATTTTTAACTTCCAATCATCGCAATATCTCTTAATGATCGAAATTGCATTGATGACCTCAATTTTTGAACCTGATCTGTATGCTACTAAATCATCTGCACACGCTATTGAGTGGCTGAAAAAAAATATATATATAATAATATTGCTTATGTAGATGTTAAACAGAATCGGAGAATTAATTGCTCCCTGTTGTAAGCTGTTTTTAGTTTCAAAGATCCTACTAGCTACTAGAAGTAACGTTGTCACATTCAACAACAAACTTCTTTCCCAAATTCATTACAAAAATCACGAACAGAAGATTGTAAAACAGTAACCATACGGTGTTTTAGTACTTTACTAATTATAAGTACTAAGTACTAAGACTTTGGTCAGTTATTGACTGTTTTGTTAGGGTTTTGAAGAATATAATGTTTACTCGTGGGTGTCCGGAACAGAAGTTTATTCTACGGAACGATGTTCACTCATGTGAGTGAGGAGCAGAAGTGTCCACAAAAGCAAATGTCCGACCTCGGTGTGGTATGTCTTCTCACGGCTTACTTTCGAGGCTCGTAGCTCCGTTCAAAAGCGATAATAATGATCGCTTCACAAATTATTCTTCGATACTACAGTGTCGAAGCTCTTTTCAAAATCGACCAGACAAGCACCAATACACTGTTTTTTTGCCTTATTCTACTTAATATCGGAAATAAGTTTTGACGCAGCGTAAATAGTGTCGTGCTCGCCTTAAAACTAAACTAGTTGTTCGGTATTATTTTCTTTTCCTCAATCCATTTGAACAGAGCTCTGTTTACTATTTTTCAAAAGCCTTACTTACATTTGGAAGCAGACTAATTGATCAGAGATTAGCACGGTTTGTTCTATCTCTATCACGTTTAGAAATAGTGAATATTTTTCGGAGCATTGTTGAACCGCGAGATGAGAATTGGCCGGGTTAAAATGAATTCCCTTCGACTTCTTATTTTCAAATGTGTCCAGGATACGCAGGAGTTCATTCTTACCCATAAATTAACTGGTGGAAATTCGGTCATTGATGACACTGCCCCTCGCATGATTTTAATCATTGAATAGGCTGTAACCTTTTTTCTCAGATCGCCACTACTGCACGAAGCCGTCAGTGGTTCGAAATGGCCGCAATGTCCAGGCAGTGATTGCAGCGAATCGTGCTGTTCACCGTATACACAGGCTCGAAAAAAGAACCGATCGAATTGACGTTTTGTCTCTCGCCCAAGGGATTCGGATATATCGTTATGATATTTTCTCTTGAATATTTTATTCATTTGCAAGAACATTCTCCAACTATTAAATTTTATGCAAACTTAGAGCTCTTCTGTAATTGTCGTTTAATAATTGTTGGAGATGTTTGATCGTCGTTTTAGTGTCCTTATCTCGGGATCGTGTGGCCCTGTAAACTGTCATAGCCATTTAAGCCTGGAAAACACTTTTTCCCCCTGAATCTGTTTGGATTATCTGTGGGATAATTTTGTCCATTGTTCGTTTTATGACGACTTCTTTTCTCAGTTCAGACCAGTGAATTCACTGCAAGGCGCGCCAAACTCGGCAAACAGCATGGTCCAAATGTAGTACATATTGTTTGGCAGTGTTCAGTAGTTTTGTTTCTGGACTTACGTAGGCAAATAGTTTATTTACACGAATTTTTGCAGTACACGTCTTGTGTACATTTCGTTAAAATGGATAAACTTGAATATCGTGTTGACCAAACCCACGACGCTCTGCTCTTTCGATGTCAACCGTTAAAAAGTAAGCAGCTAAATTTAAACGTGATAAAAATAAAAATAAAACGTGATATCTCTCGGAAACCGCAGCCACACCCGAAACCATTAAAAAAGTGCATGATATCGTGTTTTCATAAAGAATTAGGGATGCGTACGCCCTGCGCAAGATGGGTGCCGCATTTGCTTATTTTCGTTTTTAGCAGTAATCTGGAATGATTCAATAGGGATCCCACCGATTTCGTGCGGAGATTTGTCATGAGATATGAATTCATCATTACACGCGAGAAACGAAACAGTAATACACACAGTTCGTCACTTTCTGCCAAAGAGGTCATGGCCTGCGTATTTTGGGATGCCAAAGTGGTCGTGTTAATTAAATTACCTTGTAAAAGATAGAACAATTGCAGGCAATTGTTATTCCAACTTTCTTGAACAAAATTCGCGAGAACAGGCCTGCCTTGAAGAAGAAAAAAATCATTCAAGAAATAACAAAATCGACGAGAAGAAAACGTTTCTTACCTAGGAACAGTTACGAAATCCGTAAGTGAAGTAGCAACCAACAACTACACCCTTAAAGTACTACCTAAAAATGAAATAAGAATACAATGAACAGGCTCACTATCATAAAGAACAATCGTTAAGCATCCTAGGATCTCTATTATATCTTATATATACATCCGACACTCCTATTCCGCAGACAAGAAACGCAATGATTGCTTGACTTTTGCAAATGACACAGTAATACTTATCTCGCACAAAATTCTCAAACAAGCTATCACCGAACTAGAAAATAATCTAGATGTATTAACCAACTAGTTGAAAAACTAAGGCTTACAAACAAATTAAGACAAGTAAAAAACACCACAAATAAAAAGCACCAATCCTCCAACTAAGGCTCAAGTACCTGCGAAATGCACATTGACCGTAAATTAACTTGGAAATACAAAACGTCATCAAATCAAGAACAAATTTAGACAACTATTCTGACTGCTGGGAAGAAACTCGATTATTTCGATAGACAACAAAGTGCTCATTTATAAAACAATTATCAAACCATCATGGACATACGGACTTCAGATGTGGGAATCAGCAAGTAAATCAAACATTAATATATTCGAAAGGCAACAATCAAAAAATATTAAGAACGATAATAAATAAAAAAACATTTTACCTGAACAGCGTACCTGTACCCAAGGGTGCTTTGGTGATGGGAAAACTGCGGAATTTGAGATACGATTTGCTCGGCCATTCACCTCAATATTCCATCTGTTCCCAAACTTAAAGAAATTTGTGTCTGAAAAGGCCTTCGCATCCAATGGTAAATTGACAGAGCCGTAGATTCATATTTTCGCAGCCTTTAAAACTCTTAAATCCAGGAAAATATACTTATGTTGGAAAAATGCTAACCAAGTGCGTTGAAATCAAGGGAGATTATGTAGAAAAATAAAATCATGTTTTAACTAAAAATCGAGGTCTTTCATTGCCACCCCCCGTTATACTAGTATATGTTATATCAGAAAAGGTATTGATTTCATAGAATCATGCGGAATTCAATGCAAGCTATATTTCTTAACATTAGCCGCATTGACGTAAATTGAAATCACGCGACACAATCATCTTGGCAAACTTAACTTTGCTCGCATTTCTTTCCTTTCCTTGCCTATGCAAATTCCAAATTGTTGAAGGACAATCATCTTTGCATAGTTTTTCTTTATTTTTTATTTTGTATCCTCGTCAAAACTAATACTAGACTAGACTTAAGTTAGCCCGCCACCTATCCTATGCTACATTAACCTATCAAACTCTACCCTAGTCTAGGCAAGTCTGCCATTGCTATTGAATTAAAATCCACCACTGACGCAGACTGCTCCAGCCCCTAAAAGCGTTGATACTACGGTCTGTTACACAGATATGATATAACAATAACAACCTACTCTAATGTGCTATTTTATGTAAACCGCCTCGAAATACGAACGTGAGCAGCAATACTCGTAAATAAAGTGTGCAGTAATAAATGTGTTTACTTTACTTTTAACGAAAATAAAAATAAATAAATGTTGTGTTAAAGGGAAAGTGAAAATGAGTGTATTAAAAAAACAAAATGAATACATTTAGAGCACCAGGGCCTTTCAATTTTAAAGGAAACGTGAGCAAAGAATGGGCAAAATTTAAAAAAACTTTTTTCGATTTATGTCCAGGCAACTACTATATGAAAAACTTTTAACGATGAAGTGAAAATTGCAATGTTATTGAATTTAATGGGTGAAAAAGCCATTGAAATATATAAAACATTGGACATATCAGAAGCTGATGCTAAGTAAAGTGGTGGAACATTTCGATTCATATTGCCAGCCAAAAAACTAGGTAATATATGAGGTGTTTAAATTTCACTTAAGAGTACTGCAGCCCGGTGAACAATTCGATAATTATCTAACGGATATCGTACGCCAAGAAAAAAATATGCGATTTCGACTGTACAACAGAAAACGTCACTGGTAGATGATACGCGACTGCATTGTCTTAAGAATCAGAGATGGAGATTCACAGGAAAAGCTTTTGAGAACAAAGAAGATAACACTAAAGAAGGCAATACAATTTTTCAGAGTAGCAGAAATTACACATGAACAAGCAAGGGTAATTATGTCGATTAACTCCCACTCCTCTGATGACCTTGAAATTTTAGTATGATGTAGAGGTGATTATATAATATGAATATGTATACATTTGTAATGTTGAAAATTGAAATAAACACGTTGATCCATTTCGTTGAATGTGTGATTATCGAAACGCGTAAGGGGGGTTGCAAGGGAGGCAGCATGCCCCTCCTTATGTGTTTAGATAATCATACATTTAATAATTCATTTTCACAATCTGCACCTTTACAGATTGGTACCAGATTCGTACAGATTGTGACCCTCACCCCCACTTTTCCTGCCCTTAAATCTTTTAATTTTTTTAAAAATCATCGATTAAAAATTGTGGTATTTACATCTTGCGCCCAACATGTATATATATTCTTGTCCAGGATGACGAATACTACACATACTAAAATTTCAAGGTCACCGGAAGGGTGGAGGTTGATCGATATATTTGCCCAGCAAGAGACGTACATACAAATCCAATCAAATATCAGTGCAATATGTAAAAAGCCTACGTTCACAAACAAAAAAGATGAAGCTTGTTTCAAAAGCAACGGAACGTCGAGTCGAGACAACCAGAAAAGGATACAGCCATAAACCGATGATGTGCCCGCCTAAAGAAAAGCAGTGCAACAACTGTGGTTAGTTTAATAATTTTTTTATGCATGCCCTAAAGGAAAGGTATACATATAAAATAGATAACAAGATTACAAGTAGTACGGAAAGTTTTTATTATATGCCTACAAATACATATATATGTACGTATATTCAGATCTCACTATTGAAGCAGTTGTAGTTAGTTCTATAGAAAATAACCGTTCGAGTTTGTATGAGCGGGTTGATGTTGGTGGGAAATGTGTTGATTTTAAAATTGACACTGGCCCTGAGGTAAATATTTTACCAACTGAATTGTTTCGGAAACTTTTTATCAACTTTGAGTTACATAGGACAAGCATTAAATGAAAAACCTATGGTGGTTTTAGAATCGATGTTATAGGTAGGGTATTCTTGCATATAAGCCACAATGATATGAAAATAAATACCTGCTTTATAATATCGTTAATTCTGCACCAATACTAGGTCCGGAAACTTGTTGGAACTAGACATTTTAAAGATGAAATTAAAATGAATAAATAAAAAAAAGTAATTTATTCAAAAGCATAAAGAACTTTTTACTGGAATAGGTTGCTATCCCGAGAAATATAAAATTTGTTTGAAAGATGGTTCAAAAAGGAGCGTTAAAACTCAACGAATTCCAAATAGCTTGAGGTCGAAGCTTAAAAACAAATTAGAGGAAATGGAAACATTGGGAACTATACAAAAAATAGACTAACCAACCTTGTATTGGTTGGAAAACCAATAGTCAATAAACCATAAGTCAATGAGGTTATGCTTAGATCCTCGTGAATCAAATTTACACAATAAAAAAAGAGCCTTTTGAAATTCCACGCTTTGCAGATATGACTACGGCTTTTAGAGTTACGGAATATTTTACAGTCATTTATTTTAAAGTTGGATTTTGGGAAAAGTGCCTTTGGATAGTGCTAGTAGTGATTATTTTGCATTTAGTAGATTATATGGACTATATACACACATTTTTGCGTATGCCTTTTGGAGTTAGTTTCGCACCAGAGTTATTTCAAAAATTAGACACAAAGTATTTTGGAGACCTGCCAGAAACGTTATTTTCATGATATTTTCGTTGGAGGAAGAAATAAACAAGAACATAACAATTATTTAAACCGAGTAATAAAAAGAGCTAAGGAAGTTAATGTAAAATTTTATGAATGAAAAGTAAACTACAAAAACTACAACACGAACCTACAAAAGTTAAATACTTGGGATTAGTTTTTTTAAAAATGGGATTTCTATTGAATAGGACAGAAGCAATAAAGGCGTTAAAGATACCTACAAATGAAGAAGATCTTCAAAGATTTTTAGGCTTAATAAATTTCTTAAGAAACTCTATACCTAACCTATCAGAGCTAACCTCTTCCCTCCGAGAACTTTTGAAGAAATATAATGGTTTTGCGTGAACGTCATATCATTCACAAATATTTAATTCACTTAAACCCAAAGTACCTTTTTACAAAATTTCAAAAATTCTTTGCCTATGGTAATTCAAACAGATACATCTCGGAGTGAAATTGGAAATTGTCTTCTTCAGATGGAAAGACCAGTTTATTATGCATCAAAATCCTTAAGCAAATCAGAAATGTCATATGCATAAATTGAAAAAGAAATGCTGGCAATTGTTTTCGCGTGCCGTAAATTCCATTATTATATATATGGGAGATATATATAGTTATTTTTACAGACCACAACCTACTAGTCCCTATAATGAAAAAAGCCGTTTAACAAGTTCATTCTAGCAGACTGTGAAGAATGAAACTAAAACTTCTGACATATGAATTGAGAGTTGAATATATGCCAGGAAAAATACCTTTATAGAGGATAATTTGTCCAGGAGTTACATTCAGGCGAATGATGATTATGACATAAATTCTTCTATTAATGAGATTGTGCAGAGTACTGAAATTGGAGACAATCAAGTTGATTTTATCAAAAAAGAGATAGAGAGCTTAAATTACTATTCCAAATGTGTAAAACGGGATGGCCAAATGAATTAAAAAAAGGTTGATAATTTAATCAGAAAGTACTGGCCACTAAGATACGAAATTAACTACGAGAATGCCTTACTATTTTTTCAAAAACGTGTTATTGTTCCAAAAAAGTTGCGAGCACAATTACTTCAAACACTTCATGAAGGTACTTTAGGAAACCAAAGCCATGGCGAGCCAAATTTATTGACCAAATATACGTATGTTCATATATTGAAGAATTTATTTCTCAATGTAAACTTTGTGAAAAATTTCAGCTATTTCCACAAGAAATTCCGGACATTCCTTTTTTAAAGTAGGTTGTGATATTTTAGAATTTTTGGAACAACGTCAACAACTATGTATCCTCGCTCGAACGGGTTGTCAGAAAAAGGAGTAATTAGTGCTTATTGCAAAGAAATTACCAAAAAAGACTCATGAGGATAGTACGTTATTATCTTATAGAAACTCATAGATATCCGGAATTAATACTACACCATCATAGCTGCTAATGAGCAGAATTTTAAGGTCTAAAATTCCCTTTCTCTAGTCTTTTAAAATGTAAAATTTTTGAAAACCCTTTAAATATTCTAAAATAATATCAACAAAGCTACAAAAATTATCATGACAGACACGTAAGAAATGTAAGAAATGAACTTTGGTGTGGGAGAAAATGTAGTGATGCAGCGAAACAAAATTAGAATTTGAGGAGATCTGTGCATGAGCCTTAATTCGAATCACCGGATTTTCAACAAAACCCTTAAAACACAATTTAAAGGGCAACACCACACTTGAACTTACCAACGGGAAATGACAAAAGTGACAGATAGAGCTCTGTATCTGGTAAATATGTGCATAACTAGATCAGATAGAAAGTAAAGCCTGTTATAAAATACCCTGGCTTAAGAGTGTGAATTATACTAATATGAAGTTTTTTTTTTTTTTTTTTTGAGGCTTCTGCTATCTGTTGGAGCACTCGGACACAAATACTGGTCTATTGTACTACCAGACAGACACCTCAGATGGCGTTACAGCTCATGAAGAGCCAGAGCCGGAGCCAGAGCCAAGCTTCTTTTATTCACTTATGTTGTGTGCGATTTGTTTTCAACACAAGTGAACGGAACCTATTGCTTAATGCCGATTTCGAACGGCGAGAGCTGAGAAGCTTTTTACAACGGGGGGTTTTGCCAGTACCACGCCGAGGAGAGAGGCCCAGAAATAATCATTTGATGGAGTTGGTGTTATCGGGATCCGAACTCGCTCATCATGCGTCAGCGGCCGACACACTACCCACTGCGCCAAATCGCTCTCAATGCAGTATTTAGTTATATATATTGTCTCATGTTTTTCTTTAATGTATACATATATATATATACAATACATACATAAGAATGATTTGTGCACATAAAGAATGATTTATCCTTCAATTAGTAATGAACTCTTTGTATGTTCTTCGTTTTTATCTTCAAAATCACAAAAAAAAGATTGAATTAAATTTATTTTGTTAATAACATCGTCTTAATGCGAGAGATGTTATATAGATATGGACAGCTTACTCTAATGTGATATTTGATATACAACGCCAGTTCTAACATAGTCACGAACGTGTGCATTAATAAATAAAGCGTGCAGTAATAGCAAATAGCAAACTGTGTTTATTTTACATTTAACGAGATATTAAAAGGGCCACGTTTAAGATTAGCGGAACCGCCAATTCATTCCGGATCAACCAACATTGATCCAAATAGATGAATGCCTCTGGGGGAACAAAGCCGCACACTTTCTCGTGGTACATGTATTTGGGGTAGTAAGTCCATGAGATCAGATTATTAAAGATCGAAGTCCGAAGAAAAAAGCAAAGAAAGAGCCAGTCTCCAGTCTCAACAGATTTACTCGGCCAAAAAGCAAACCACTTCAATCTGCAATTCAAAGACGCTCCGAAATTCAGATCTAGTCAAGGTTGAGTATACAAATTTAAGCAGAAGCATGATGCAAGAACATTAAAAATGTGCGGCAAAAATATGCCATGTAATTAAAGTGCATTTAATCCGTTTTCGGAAAAATGTCCGAGAAATGTCTCTTACACCAAAATAATTATATTATGTTGTTTAAACTGGCCTATTTTCGAAGCTACTTCCTATAATTAGTATAAGGGAACGTAGTAAGGAAAGGATAACATTTTTAGCTTGCACAAATGCAACTGGAACGCATAAGCTCACTCTATTATTGTAGTTTTCGAGAAGTTTAAATGCCCCAGAGTTGTTTCGAGTTTAAGAGTTTCACTGACTTATAATTCAGCAAAAACGCTTAGATGACAAGTGAAATCTTTCAAAATGATGAAAACTAATGATAATTTTATTAGAACTTTAAATTTATTTTGTCTGAACCAATTTGCATAATTAAACTTACTATTTTTTTTTCTCGTATGCTTTTCCAGATTACAAATACCGCCGAAAAACGCATTACTGCTTCTTGGCAATGCAACTTGTCACTCCAATAAAGAAAAGCTAACTAGTTTTGTTGAGAACACTTTAGTCGAGACATGCTACAAAAAAGATTGCTTACGGAAAGTGAAAACATTGCTGCAGGGATAAGAGAATATAACCTTAGGACATGCTGTAATGAACTTATAATTATCTTGTTAGTAACTCTTCTTCCTTCCTTCATCGCTATGTGCTTTAAAAATATAGTACCAAAAGAAGAAGATGAATATTTTATTCCACTTATTCAATTAAGGAGGACACTGTCTATAACTTAGCTTCAAAGACAATTGAAGCAATTGAAGAAATTAATGATCTCAAGAAATTAGAAGACTGGGTCATCATAGAAAGAATGTGAACCAACTGAGGACATTTCGGAGAAAGAATGCGACGGGGTCACTCCAACTGCTCCGAAAATAATGAGCTCTCTAGCAATACATACAATGTACTCATACGCTTCTTGAGCATGCAGATCAAAATGAATTGGACACAGAAACGATATCCTGTTTACTAGAGAGCAATAGCAATACAGAGATCAAGTCGAGCTATTCGACAGTCCAAAACAACAAATTATTTTAGCAAGAATTGATGCGATACAAATGTTTTTGTTTTTACTTTTGAAATGAAATGCACTCGTAATTAATACTATTTTGTTCTGAACTTTTGAAATGTTCAGCTTTATGAAATTAATTTCTGTTGTTATAAATAGATACGAAAGTTATTTCAATCAGTTTTATAATAATGGAAAAATAGTCCCAGTAATGTAAATTCCATCAAATCCGAAAAGGTCTTGTTTTAATTGGTTCACATCATGGTTACAACCTGATAAATTGCCTTTTTATGCAATTAAAAGAAAAACGACAATAGCTCTTCCTGTTGTCATCATTAACTTTAAATTGACTCTGATGGCGGAAATTGGATTTTACCAATTTTGTACTGTTTTACTTAAAATGCGCAATATATGATAAAGATAAGGGTATCGATTCTCCTTTATGTTAAGTACAATCTATTTCACTGCGATATCCCCACTAATTTTTGATTCAAGTCTACGAGTATACGTGAAAGATCATATCGTAGCTCAATGTTCATCTTCTTCATGTTGCGCACCGGATTGATATAATGATGCACTCAATCCATAGACGGAGAATGTCTATTCGAATAGCAAATGCACAAGGCTATTTTTTCTGCAACAGGTTTGCAATATTATTTCGGAATATCATGGCAAACACAATCTAACGCTAACAAAATTTGAAAGGCTAAATCTTCACAACGCAAACAGCGGCCATAACAGTGATGGTTCACTTCAAATTATCGGTAAAAACATACATAACCGCTTGTTACGTAAGACTGTACCCCTTATCAGAAAGTAAATTATGTACGGATAGGTATATATGTAGCTAATTGTTACGTAACATAATTATGCAATGTGCACATGAATATGAAACTCCCTACTTGAGGACTTGTACACTACACCCGATTCAATTCCCATCAAGTGGAAAGCGGAAAGCAGTAAACAAGTTAGTAAAAATCATTGTCAACTTCTTAAAACCATCTACCTCAAGAGGATCATCCCAAGCTACTAAATACAATCAAATCATCGTTAAGTGATGGAGAAAGGGCTATCTTGCAAAAATGGAGAGAACAAAAAACCTCAAGAGTTTCATTGTCCAATTGTTAAATTACTTGGTGTGAAGTTGCAACCGGATTCAGGTCAAAACTCATAAGCCGCTGTGCTCGTATACGTAATTATTTTTTTATACACACATAAGCTGACAGACCACGAGGCAAATTTACGTGAAACATAGGTATATACACACAATGGTACTTAACCCACACGGTAGTTGATATCGATATCTTACAAACTTGGCAGTAATTGGGAGAGTGTCTGTTTTTAGTTTCCTTTTAGATCTACACTTAATGTTAAGGTCAATTTAAAAGATGTATTCAACTTAAGTGTGTTATATTGCAATGATTTCGCTTGTTGTATTAATGGCATGCCTCTTTATTTAACATTATGATTGCTATTATGACCGTTATGATGGATGGACAGTACAACAGTCCGTGGATGACTAATTCAAGTACTGCAAGCACTGTTTTAGTGGACCACCCGAGAAAGCCCGTCTAATGAAAGTTTAATTGCTGACTACAATTGACATCGTCGTGCTAGTTTCTGTTTTTCTTGGCAGTGTGTTCTTTGAAATGATGACAGTCTATCATTGATAAAAAGTTAATTTTGCTTCGTAGAAAATTCGAGAGAATTTTAATGTAATATAATGTATATATTAGTGATGGGATATTTGGCATTAAGAAAACTATTTTACTGTGAAGTTTTTTTCGCATTAGCTGTATGAAAAGCAGTTGTTAGATTAAATGAAATGCGAAGCTACTTTTTCTATATTTGATATTGGCGATGACAGAAGTAACTGGTGATGCAAATTATGGTTATATATAGTTATGTGCATATAACTCATGCATAGAGAAGACAAAGCAGTAGAAAGTCTTTCAATATTACTTAGAACTATCTTACGCTAGGCAGAATGACTTAAACTAGCTTAAATATCTTAAGTAATTTGAGCATCCTACTGGCCCTATTCCTCCTGCGGGATAGGGGTTAGAATATACCCGCGACTCGGAGTGCCAATCATAAGAAGCGACTAAGTTCTTAAAGAATTTCTGCCCTATGGAATTTATCACTGTTGTATAAATGCAGAGCTAATATCTCTGAAATACGTAAAGTTGAATCACTACAACAATACACCACAACAACGCCACACTCAAAACAACGTAAAAAATCGTTGACCCATTGTGGTCTTAAATATGGCTGACTAGTTTCCCGAACGGATCTCCGGGTGGGACCATGAAAAGAAATGCACCATAATTAAGGATAGGCTTGTCGAACGTACGCAGCTTGTACAGATCGAGTGCCTTTCAAAATTCACTCAATGAAATTAGTAAGTGTATAAGTTATGAAGCCTGGCAACGTCGTAGCTGGCTAGTTATAATAACTGATCACAAATAGCAAGCGTTCACCCACGCTTCGTCAGTCGTTTCCGATATTGCACAAGTGTCCGACGTACGTATATTAAGCTTCCTCATAGAGGAATAAATAAAGTATTTATTTAAACAGTTTAAGTTGTGTTTTATTTAATTTTAATTTATATTGGACATCGCACCAATACAAGAAGTTCTACTTTGAAATGGAACAACAATTAAAGACGAGTATATTTTCGTTTATGGCATTACGGATATCAACAATCTTGAAAGAGGATTCTGCATCAGCAACCAAATTGTGCAGAACCTAATGAACTTAGTATTTTTCGACGACCGAATGTTACAATCCTGGTACAGGAACCCGTTTTACAAAACAAGGGATGGAATATTTGGTAATTCGGGGACTTCAATGCGAAACGCAAACGAAAAGAAGGAAAATCTCGACGTCTGATCAAACGATAGGGCAATAAGTTTCGCCAGCTCAAAAAATATGATCGTGAAAATTATAAGGTAACCTGGATATCACCAGATGAAGAAGAAACCACATCGACGCACTAGACATAAAGCATTCAGGCCACATCCTAATCACCACCAAAATTTAAAGCCGAATCCGAATTCACAGAAGAAAGTTAAAAGATCCTTATGCAGCATCAGTACCAGGACGCAATCAATAAACGGTTCGTCCTACTAGATGGCATAAAACCCTATCAAACTCCACGAAAGGAAGTGAGCCATCTCCTTTGGGATGAAAAACGACAATGGCAAAGGAAAAGATTTCCCAAAATTCAGAAGAATTTGCGGCTTAAAACACGAGAGCGATATGTGCAGAGCTAAGTGCTGTACGAAAAGGGCACCGGGGCAAGATCAGGATTTATACCCAACGATTATGTTTCGGACAACGAAAGAGTTGCAGCCGAATAAAGAAAATATTTCTATAAACTGCTGAATGTATATGGAGAGACAGCAGCAATGGAAAACGGTGTTATCCACAGGTAGAACTGCCAACCATTTAGGTAGTAAATCCATCGAGTATCCTTGACCACAAAGTTCCGTCGCCTGGGCCGACACTCTCTGGACATGTCCATCGACCGGGGAATTCGGACATAACGAATATTTTATATAGTCTTTAAACCTGAAAAAACTCTTTTTTATCCTTGTAAAGCGAGTCGAATTTTAGGGTTTAATTGTTGATCTCATCTATCCGACGAATTCGTGTCATGACCACTTTCATTAGATGGAAGTTTCGGTAAATTTTGTGGTTCGTTAAGTTTCGGATTACAGATCTACTCAGGGATCTCGAGATGTGTGACATTTTGATGGTTGAAAGTGCTTACTGATTCGTACTGTGCTTACTTATTCGTACAATTGGGAAAGATCGTTAGGCATTCGTATTAATTGCAGATAAGAGTCGATAAAGTGTCTCCAGTTCTATTATAAACTGGTTGAGGTGCCTTCGGTGCATAAAAGGGCACTACATATGTATATTTGTTTCCTGTTTGGAGAGGACTGTATATAAGATACATATGTGAGCGTCTCTATACACAGGCCCAATAGTAAGTTAGAAGATATTCAAAATTGAATTGTATAAAAATATTTTCTGTCTTACGTGGCTATACAATTCTTATAACTTGCATAAATAATACATGCCACAAAAAATTCATTACCTGCTTTTTTTTAATTACTGATATTTACCTTTTATATTTTACTTGTGCACTAACATTGGAAGTCTAATGAATTATAATGATTGGGAGTTACTAAGCTCCGAATCTCATTACGTTTTATTTTTGACTATTTATTTTTCAGCTAAATGCTAAAACTTCAAGCTCATTAACGCAATTATTTCTAAATATTTTTATTTCTTCTCTAGCCAAAATCAATTAACGATTGAAAATATTCTTAGCCTTATTGGTTAATTTTCTTTAATTATTATAGATAAACCGAAGGCCGAAAGGCATAGTCTTAAGTTGTCTATTTGCTTTAGAGTGTCCGTATAGGGGCACTTAGGTATTTTAAATTAGTTGTTACTTAAGCTAGTTTTAAACATTTTTGTCTAGCGTAAATTTGTTTTAAAAAATATAAATAAAATGAATTTAACAATAAAAGAAAAAAAACGAATGGAAATATTTTTAATAGATATTCAGCAAGTTACAGCATTCAACTTATCTGCTTGCCTCTAGGGAAAATACACTAATTTTCGAGTGAAAGTAAAAACTGGAAAAGAAATATAAAATTCACAGCATTCATCACACAGCATTCCGAAGGAATGACCAACCTCACACTATATCACCTTTCGAGAAACATATACCTTAACCATGCACTCTCGCATCCAAATTTCAGTATACTCTTATGTAACAACCCTCTTCATCATCAGGTTTATTAAAACCTGCTTCGAATCTCTCTCTCTCCGATGATCATTCTATAACCTTACACAACTCAACTTGTTTCGCTGTGATTATTACAGCTTTTTTCCAGCAATTTGTTATAAGACAATCGGGGGAATAATGATTTTTTTTTTTATGAATGACCGCAATTAACGATTTCTAAATATTATTACCTATATTACAAGTAAATAAATAAATAAATTCACGACTTTTTAAGAAGAGTGATTTGTATTAAGAAGAGCCCATAGTTTTCGTAACTAATGCGTCAAGAGATGCTAAATGCTAAAATAACAATCAAAGGGGATACACTCAGAATCACAGTTCGATAACCATCGAAATAGAAAGTAAAAAAAGTAAAAGCCTTTGCAGACGATATGACTTGTACTTTTACTGCTGATTCTCCTTTGAATCTTTCTGTGGCCATTAATCATGACCTTGAAGTGATCAGTCACTGATTTAAAATACATAAAATGGTAATCAGTGACAAAACAACAATTATGTGTTTTAGTTCCAGTGGCAAGACAGTAAATTATGGGTCGTTTCCTTGCCACTGTGCGAAATGTAAACGATTTAGACACAGTCAAACTATTTGTAACTCTGAATCTAGCGCTCAGAAATGTTTCCTTCAACACCCTTGCTCTGAAAAATGTTTCTATATTGAGAACGTTAATCATTTTAAACATCTCGGAGTTATGCTCGACTGGAAGTTAAACTGGTATTATCATACAAATGCAATTACTAATTTCTAAAGGCAATCTGTACTATAAGCTTGAATATGAAATAGTTTGCTGGGGTGGTACTCACTATAACAAAATATACCCTCTACTGGAGTCACAAAAACATATTATTCGTTTAATTTCTAATAAACATCGTCAGTACGGTAGCTTTGTACTTTTTAAGAATCTTAATATTTTACCACTAAAACATTTATATTGTTACAAAGTTTTAAAAATATGTTTCGAGAGATCTGGATATCTTTAAACAGAAGCTCTTCTTGCTATCAACTCAGAATAAATGAACAGAATCTTGTCCGAGGTCCGCACCGTAAGCGCTCCACGACTGTTCAGTAAGCTACCTTATTCCATAAGTTGTATTCAAAATGAATCCATTTTCCAAAAAAAGAAATGAAATCATTGCTTTTTAATTTTAATTACGAAGAAAGTCAGGGATTACCTTGTGTATTCGTCTAACAAATTCGTTTTACGTTTATTACATTGTTTTTGCTTTAATGACCCCTCTAAACAATATTTTTGTACCTTGTTGCTAAATTTAATTGGTTAACTGCTTTCGTTTATAGTTCTTTATGAACTATAGATTGCAGTGTTTTTTTTTTCTTATTAATATCAGTATGTATGTATATAAAAAATGTATGTATATTAAAAAAAACAAATTCATAAATAATAATAATAATAATAAAGTCATTGCTGTTTTTCTTTATGAAAATAAATGTTTTATCAAAAGAAAATCGTTATAAAACCTGTTACACGAAGTGCGAGTATGTGGGCAAAACATTAGTATTGGCACTAGCCACTATTTTTCCCACCTCTCTAGTAGCATATGAATTCCAAGCCGGAAAATAAACACCTCTTTGAGGCTATAAAATGATTGAACCTTATTTTTGCATCTGCATAAAAATAAAACAAGTGACAATCGGACAAGCGTTTCCAAATTGTAGGTTTTCACCGATTTTGCAACACGTGCCCGGTATCCCATAGGTTCGCAACGACCTTCAATCTTCACAATAAGCAGCATGACGCGTCGGGCATCGAAGCCCATTTTGTAGTTTCACACAGTCAAAGCAGCATTTGATCATTAACCACAAAAAAACTACAAAATGGAACCAACCTCCATCATTCAAAAGGATAAAATGGTAACGCTATGCTAAGATATCGGATCAAGAAGAAATGAAGGCGCAATTATCCGAAAGAATAACAGCAGCTTTAGAAGAATTAGCGAGACAGCATTCCGATGACAGACAGTGCTGGAAACAACAATCATTAAGGAAATCGCCTACATCAAGGAATTCGACGGATAGAATGAAAATTTCATATAGTTCCTGAACGTCGTCGAACAATAATAAAGGCCGGATTAGAAAAAAAGCGAAAATCTTTCTGAAACTACGCTTTAAAACGGCGATGAACTATAAGGACATTGTTTTATTCATTTAAAATTCATTTTTATTTCATATAAAAACTGAAACTATCTTACGCTAGATAAAAATACTTAAAACTAGCTTAAATAACTTAAATAAGTTAAAATACCTTACTCACCCTATATGGACACTCTAAAGAATATATAACAACTCAAACCATGCTTTTCAGTCTTATATTAAAGCTAGGAAAATTTCCTTATCAAAACTTAATAACATATCTTGTTTTTTCTTAAATGATTTAATAATGATTTTATTGGCAGACTTCATTTAGACGGAGCTCTATGGGCCACCTACTCGAAGACCTGGCTGATACTCGCAATCCCGGAGATTTGGCGGGTTGAAAGTTAATTCCCCTCTTGTGAATTGATTACAAAACCTCTATCTTTCAATACACCGGATAATACGCCTTATTCTCAGCCACTGGTGGCTGGTGCCTGGGCACAACATTCAACAATTCCCCGGTCTAATAGAATTGGATGTTCTGTACTTGGTGCCACCATTGCATATTCGCCTTCCTTGGCTGTTGTATGTTATTTGCAATTCCAATTTAAAGTCATCACCTAATTTTCTCCTTTGGTCCTGATGCCTCTTCCAAATACGGTAATGCAACTTCCCAACAATATTAAACACTTTCCTAAAACGCCACTTAACATCCGTTGAATAGTCTCCTACAACAACCCTATCCCTGATTCCCAATTTGCTTTTTAGTCTTGTCTTTTCATCAAACCGGTGTTTTTTTTTTCTTCATGCAGCATCATAAAACCCAGCATTTGATTTGACCTCTGAATGGCTTTGATGGCGATTTGTTAGTGGATTGCTTATCTGCATTCTGATGAGATGTTTAATAGATCTTGGCTAATATCATTTTTGTTACATTTTAATGTTTTAAGTATGTTTTTCAAGGTTTGAACATAACGTTCAACTTGGCCGTTAGTTGCTGGATAGTATGGCGCACATTGTTTATGATGGATGCTATTGTTTGTAAGGAACTGTTGAAAATCCCTTGCCATAAACTCTTGTTCCCAATTGTTTTTGTTGTCAAATTTGGAACGATGTGAGGCTTATCGATGTGAACGATGTGAGGCTTATCAGGCGTTTCCCAGCAGTGTTTGGGCTGTGTACCTTTTACCTCTGGCCGCACAAGTTGGCAGTTTGCACAACTCACAACTATATTTTCAAAATCGCGATCCATGTTTTGCCACCAATAATATCCTCTGGCAAACGTTTGGGATATAAACCCGTATATTTCTCATTAAACATCTTTATTGCTACGCGAACTCCGTTTGCTTAATGGCGAATCGGTCTTTTGACTTACATTCCGGTCCATTCTACAAACCCTCTATTGATGTTTTTACTCGAGGATCTCGGGCTGTAATTTTACTTAGTTCGTGCCAGGTACCTGGCAATTTGTTAATAACGTTAATTTCAACTAAATCGATTTCTTTAACGACATCGCACTTTTCTGCTAAATGGTAAATAATAATTACCTGGCACAATCAAATGTGTCAGTTAATTTTTTGAAAAAATATTGAAGTCTTATGAAACCTTAAAAATATAGCTCAAAAGGCTTATCTTTAGATGTCCATTTTACAACAAAAAAATTTAATTTGTAATATTTGCACAAAAAAAACGTATCTCTTAAAATTTTATGTAGATTAACATAAGTATGGAGCATAAGTCATGGTACCCTGCGACAATTTTCGCAAGTAATTGAACATCTAATTATTAGGATACAAAATCGACCTATATAATACTTTTTTATTCTCATTTATAATAAAGTATTATAATAAATATAAATAAAAAATAACGAAATTCATTTAAAAACAAAATATAGTTGCAATACATATTACATTCAAATCCATTGAACTAATGTTGCAAAAGTCTTGGTACCCTTGGAAAATTAAAAACATTTGTTAGTTTTTATGTTAATTCAGTGTACTTGGTAAGAAATCTTTTAAGTTTTGAAACCTCCTTTAAACGGTTAGGCATGGAATGTACAAGCTGTTTTGTAATATCAAGAGTTATTTGCTGCCATTCTTCTTTATGTAAATTGAGATTTACTTTTGATTTCATGTTTTCGCAGTCATTTCTATAAATGGCCCCATAAGTGCTCTATTGGGTTAAGATCTGGGCTTTGTGTGTTATAAACGATCCACATCTGAACATCTAAGGCAGTGTGTTTGGGATCGTTCTCTTATTGAAAGTAAAAAGTGTTCGAGATACCCAATTTTTCGGCACTTGGTTGAAGGTTTGCCTTTAAAATATTCAAATACACTTCCTTATTCATAATCTCGTCAATTATAACTAAATTCCCAACACCAGCTGACGCCATACACCCCCGCACCATAACACCACCACCACCGTGTTTCATTATCTTCATGGCGTTCTTTGGATCCAGTGCCTTGTTTTCTTCACTCTTTGAAATATCTTTCGGAGCCAAATATATTAAATATCGGCACATCCGAAAAAATCATGCTGTCCCAAAATTCATTTGAATCTATCCTCTTGTTTACCTCACTTATAAGTGGTTTGATTAGTTCCCGAAAATACAGTGGCTGCTGGAATAGTGGAGCTTCCAAAGTATTTAAATAAACCTCTATTTTATAGAACTGAAAATTCTTAGTCTGGTGGAATGGAAGAAAATGCATAGATCGGATTTTGTATAAGTACATGTTAAAGAGACTCAATATAGTTGCGACATTAGTTCCTTGTGAGCGCACTAAAAAGCCAAATTGATACAAACTGACAGACGAAAAAAGGTATAATTGCTTTTTATAAGTAGCAATCTATAAACCTATAAGAGAGTCATTTTACTTTTGCTTTTGTTTTGTTAGTTTTGAGCGTTTTTGTAAAAATATCCATTAATTCATAAACTACTTTTTATCATGTGAAACAGTAAAATATAGAATTAAATAATTTTTTTATGTACTCGTATATTCTGCATTTTACGTAACATATTGACTATTTTTGAAATAAAAGCTAAGTTAACTTTGTTGTTTTTGAAGTTCTAATGTTTTTATACTATTAAGTTCTAAATGCTTTGTAAAACTGCAAATGTGAAAAAATGTTGTCAACGATGAAGTTCCTAAATTATATTATTTGCTATTTTCTCAGTTTCTAAAACAAAACTTGCTAAAATACTAAAAAGTATTTTGAACGTATTCTAATCCTAAATATATTTTTTGTTAGACTGAGTTTTTTTGTCAACTATGAAGTTTATCTTTTTGTGTGTTGTTTATTATGGTTCTTGTTGTGTTAAAAAGATATTAAAAATGTTTTTAAAAAGATCTATCCAAAGTCTTCATTTTAACTACCATTGTGTCAATGAACTAAATAATAGAAAAACTAAATACATACATATGTATTGTAGTTCCGAGTTAATTGTTTCATAACTAGTTCCGATAGGGAAAAGAAACATGTTTATTCCGCGGTTGGAACTATTTTGCGATACTCTACTCTCTAGAATTTGTGCCAAATGAGTCGGTACTTCGAACTTGACACAATGGTCATATGTCATATAAGGATATAAAATGACGGCATTCGACTTGTTCGTTTTGAATTACTATTCAATTACACGAAAAGAAAAAATATTTACGAAAGCTCTTCTAACAATTATAATTCACTTATAAATGTCAAGTAAACTTATGAATTCGAACGCAATAACTGTTCTCAAAGTAAAAGTTGATTTTATTTTTTATTTGTTAAGCATTTTTTTCAACACCCTAATTAGTTAATATTACTTTATATTATAAAAAGTAAAATGCTGTCACAATATCAGTATATATGTACATAAATAGCAGGGCTGTAAGGCACTTCAGTATTTTAGGACTTAAGTACTTGATAAGTACAAGTACCACGTACTGGTACTTGTACTTCAGTACCTGGTACTTGTACTTGAAAAAGACTTAAGTACGTAGGTACTTGAATTCAATAATGGCTCAAGTATTTAAAAAATACTTACAAGTACTTTTTCAAGTACTTTCAAGTACTTACAAGTACTTTCAAGTACTTACCAGTATTCAAGTACATACTTGCAAAAATATAAATATATTTTACTTTAAATATTTACAAGAATGGCAAACATTACTATCATTATATTGTTTGGCCAATAAAAAACAAACCAATAAAACCTATTACAGTGACTGTTCTCTCTGCTTCGCAACTCTTTATTGGATGAGAATGTTGAGAAACTTGTGTTATTAAAAGCAAATTCATTTTCTAATTAAAGTAAATAATAAGTTTATTATTTTAAATGATAACAGTATTAGGAAGCAATAAAATTAGCGCCGTGCAGGGACGGGTTAAGAATATCCCTGCAGCGATACCTCTCGCTTGTCGTAAAAGGCGACTAAAACAAAGGTAAACAAAAATCACATCTAGGCAATTTAGAAAACACCAAGGTGAGCCTAGGGACACATATTCCACCATTAAACTGCCCCACAAGTGTGCATGGAAATCAGTGGGCTGACACGACTGGAGATCACCGGTGTTGTAAGAGTAAGATCAAACAAAAAAAATCTGGAACATGCCCGTGTCACAAAAAAAAAAAGGCAGGCCGAAAAACAATTGGTGCAAACAAATGCAAAAACACCAGCATTTGATTGGCCTCAGCGATGAAGTAATCCCAAACCGGGAAGCCTGCCGCTACTTTCTGAGGTCAAACCGGCGGACCCCGCAAGCGGACCAGTAGGAATGCAGTTAAGTGGGAAGGTTATGGTCCTACACTTCTGACCATAACAACGCCGGAAAAAGGAAAAGAAGAAGAAGGAAACAATAAAATTAATGCTACTCGTATCTTATGATTCTAAAAGTTTTTTTTTATTTTCGAAGTACTTGGAAGTACTGCAGTACCGCTCAAGTACTTGGAAGTACTGCAGTACTGCTCATGTACTTATAAGTTCTCTCAAATACTCTCAAGTACTTAGAATTACTCTCAAGTACTGCTCAAGTATTTCGAAGTACTGCTCAAGTACTGCTCAAGTATTTCGAAGTACTGCTCAAGTACTTTGAAGTACTCTCAAGTACTTCTTAAGCATTTTAACATAATACTTAAATATTTTAGCAGAAAATACTGGTACTTGCCTAAAATTAAGCACCAGTACCAGGTACTGAAGTACAAGTACAAGTACCTGTTAAAATACTGGTACTGGTACTTGATTTTATACAGCCCTGGCCCTGAGTTTGCTCGTGAGACAAACCTTTTAACTTGAACAAAATATGGCCATAAAGATGAATTCGTGATAGCAGAGTATTTAAAAGCCGGTACACTCAGTTTGAAAGTAATATATTTAAGTTTAGACAAATCAGAATTTTTTTTAAATATAGAATTACATTTGAATTGTTCAGGTGTAATGTTAGATATTTGGGAAATATGATTAATTATATCTTCGGGTTTAGTGTCTATCTTAAATTTTGACAAGTGAACCCATTTAATTCTGATAAAGCACAAAGAGAAAATGTAGGGTCAGAACCAATTATTTTTTTAGCCTTTGATGCTTTTGAGGATAATTTATTAGAGTTCACAGGCATTCACTCTGAGTCATTGTTATTGAGAAGAGAGAGTTGTGGGTCAACATTAATTACTTTAGATAGATTGGGATTTAGATTAGATGATGAAGTTGAATTATTAAATCCATTATGGAATTGTTTAGTTTTCACTGGTTCACTAGGGAAGGGAGATGGCAGATCAGATTTTTGTAATTCGAGGGAATTAATCGGGTTTAGGGAAAGCATATTAGAGTCACTCTGAGAGTTCTTGGGATTTCTCTTCGCAGTTTTACGGGGAGGAGAGTTATTTGGAAATAATTTTTTGAGTGCTCTTAAGTCATTTTTAATCTCACACACACTTGAGTATAGATCATGGAAATTATTAATGAAACTGGAAAGGTTAATGTTGACACAAGAGTCACATTTCCAGAATAAATTTCGATTTTCTAATGCTTTAAAAATATTGTCAGATAAGTTTACACTTATGGAAGACACGACCACAGATCTAAATACATTGAAAATGTGATCGCTTTCTTATTTAATTTGGTTGAGTAATTGTAGCGCCTTTTCCTATCTTCTTCTATTGCTCCTCTGAGCGTAATGAATGAATCATTGAGATGAGTGTTAATTTAAATTTATTTAGTAAATCATTTCATTACTATTATCTGCACTGACATCTAACTTTTCTAATACATCTTGCCTATCGTTGTCGTCCATTGTTCCGAAAAACTACTTATGCATTGTACCCACAAAATTTATCAAGCCCCTTTTTTGCCTAGTTATTTTCAGAATGATAGATAAAATCTTTGCACGAATATTTCTTATTTCCTGATTTAATATATTTTTATTGTCCATGTCTAAAAGATTAATGTTAGTTTGAATTTAAGAAATAATGTTGTTTATCTCTATTGGGTTTATGATATGTAAGATGGTATTTGTTTCGATTGCTTCCCTTTTGTATTTTTATAATGGTATATCTAATTTCGTCATGAATTGGACTTACTTGCAGAAGTCCTTTGGCCATCGTGGTCGCAATCAGGTGTATTATTGCCAACAACAATATCTGTAAATTTCAAAGGTCGTTTAATGTTTGCTTTATGTACATTTCGTAAAGAAGCTTGTCTATCATCTTTGTGTCGTAAGTCTTTTATAATTCCTTATGTATCCCTTCTCGGTGTAATCTACCCTATAGAAATTTCTTTTGTTTATTATGTGTTGTTTAGTATTATTAATTCTTAATTCTTCATAATGCTGACTTTTTTTTTTACTTCTTTAGGGGTACACTTGATTGTTGAATGATATTGTCCGTTATAATTTCTTATGGCTATTTGTATCTTCATTGGGGTTGAAAGCTCATTATCCTCGATTCCTACTACTTTCTCTAGCAAGGTGGAATATAATCTCTTTATATGCACATTGCCTGTATGATTATTTGATTTTGTCAATTGAATGTCAACATTTTCACTCTTTAAATAACTCATTAATCGTTCAGATCTGAATTCGTTGTCCATAATGATTTTCTTTGGTTTTCCAAATTTAGCCAAGTGTATTTTCTGTTATCCAATTTCTGTCTGTTATATGGTATGCCGATGCGGATTTTGTTAACTTATCTATTATGGTAACAAAAGACTGTATCTTAAAGTGAAATATATCTAATTGAATGATTTTATCCTTGTATTCCGGAATTTTAGTTATTTGAAATTTCGGTTTTATTGGCTTCCCTTCATATTTAATTTGCCGGTATTTGTCGCAGTTATTTATTATTAGTTGAATATGGTCTCTGAGCTTCTTCTTCTTCTTCTTTTGTCAGAAGTGTAGGACCATAACATTCCCACTTAACTGCATTCCTACTGGTCCGCTTGTGGGGTCCGCCGGTTTGACCTCAGAAAGTAGCGGCAGTCTTCCCGGTTTCGTATTACTTCATCGCTGAGGCCAATCAAATGCTGGCGTTTTTGCATTTGTTTGCACCAATTGTTTTTCGGACTACCTTTTTTGCGTGTTGAAATTGGAAAGTTGATTGATAACGCCTTTTGGACGGGGTTCAAAGGATCTCTCCTTTGAACATGGCAATACCAACTGAATCGGTCGCGCTCTATCTTTCTTGTGTTGGTTTCTTTTACGTGGAGGCTTCCTCGGATCTTTGAACTTCTAATTCTGTCACGCTTTGTTACTCCCGCTGTCATGCGAAGCATCTTCATCTCAGCTGCCGTTAATTTGCTCTCATACTTTTTGTGCATTGTCCAGCATTGTGTGTGAACCGTATGTGAGCGCCGGACGTACAACTGAAGTGTAGAGCCTTCCTTTCAGCTTAGGGGGCATTTTTCGATCACAGAAGATGGCGGAGTTTTCCGGCCACTTCATCCACCCTACGCTTACGCGATGGTTGATGTCGTCATCACAAGTTGCTTCTTTATTAATCATAGATCCCAGATATTTAAACTTTTCACACTTGGGAAGCACTCTTCCATTCAGGTAAATGTCTGGAATAGGCTGATGAGGGTCAGAGAACGGGCAGCACAGATACTCTGTCTTCTTTGAACTAATACGATACCCGTGTCCTTCAAAAATGTCCACCCACACATCAAGTGCTCGTTGTAGGGACGCCTGATCATCACTTATAATGGCTCCATCGTCAGCAAAGAATAGCTGGTGCACATGGGGGTCCGTCACTTTTCCTTCAAGCAAGCAATCAAGGACTACTATAAAGAGCAGTAGGCTGAGGACGCTCCCTTGGTGTACACCGACTTTGATTGCGAACTCTTCGGTGACTCCTGCGGTGCATCTTACTCTTGTCGTTGCTCTCTTGTACATGCCAATGATCACTCGCACGTAGGTTTCTGGAACTCCTTTTTGTCTTAGCGATACCCATAAAAGATCTCTTGGTTGCCGGTCAAAGGCCTTCTCGCAATCAACCAACACCATATGCAAATTCTTTGAAGAATCACGATGCTTTTCCATCATGATCCTTATACTTTGGATTGCATCTGTTGTTGATTTACCCGAGACAAACCCGCACTGGTCATCAGATAGTCGTATTATTTTCCGCAGTCGGCTATCTATTACCCGTTCAACGATCTTCATGGTGTGCGACATCAGCTTGACAGAACGGTAGTTATCACAATTTCGCGTATCACCCTTTCCTTTGTGCAAAGGAAGAAGATAGCTTTCCCTCCATTGATTAGGCATTAGGCATAGTCCTCTCATAAGTTTGGAGATAAGAACCATGAGAACCATCTCCCATCTTTATCCAGAACTCAGAGGGTATGCCGTCCGGAACAGCTTTTCTTTTCTTGGAGTTTTTAACCGCGTATCGAACTTCTTGATGTCGGATATTTGGGCATGATTCGGGGCGGCTCTTGGAAAGTACACTCGGGGAAACTGTTCGTTCAGAAATTCCTCGCAATACTGTCGCCATCTGTGGAGAATTTTTTCGTCTTCCACAAGGAGTTGGCCTTCAGCATTGTTAGTAAACTTTAGGAAACGAATCTCCTGAGCATTTCTTCTTCTCTGGGCGGCTATCTTAAAGATATTTGCACCTTTGTTCAAATTGCTTTGTCGAAGCTCCTGGGTAGCCTGGTTCCTGTCAGACGCGGAAGACGATATTTCTTCCAACTCCCTGATAGAGGCCTTCCATGCTTTTCGCTTTGAATTCGGCGCACTTTTTCTTCGCGATCTTCTTCTTCTTCTTCTTTTCCTTTTTCCTGCGTTGTTATGGTCAGAAGTGTAGGACCATAACCTTCCCACTTAACTGCATTCCTACTGGTCCGCTTGCGGGGTCCGCCGGTTTGACCTCAGAAAGTAGCGGCAGGCTTCCCGGTTTGGGATTACTTCATCGCTGAGGCCAATCAAATGCTGGTGTTTTTGCATTTGTTTGCACCAATTGTTTTTCGGCCTGCCTTTTTTTTTTGTGACACGGGCATGTTCCAGATTTTTTTTGTTTGATCTTACTCTTACAACACCGGTGATCTCCAGTCGTGTCAGCCCACTGATTTCCATGCACACTTGTGGGGCAGTTTAATGGTGGTATATGTGTCCCTAGGCTCACCTTGGTGTTTTCTAAATTGCCTAGATGTGATTTTTGTTTACCCTTGTTTTAGTCGCCTTTTACGACAAGCGAGAGGTATCGCTTTTTCTTCGCGATACCTTTGCAATATCTATATACCTTTTCACGGCGAGCTTTTTCCTCTCTATTAGTAGAAGAGCACTTTGACCAAGCTTGGAAAGCCATTTTCTTTTCGTGTTTCACTGCTTTGGCTTCGTCTGTCCACCATCAGGTTTCTTTTGCATGTTGGCAGGGGCCTTTAGATGTTCCGAGCAGTGATTTGGCTTTCTCCAGGCCAGATTGTTGTAGGGAATCCCACATGTCTTGTGCTCTGCACTCCTCAGTACCGACCTCATCGATAATGTAAGAGAGATAGTTTTTCATGTTGGTAGTAAAAGCTTCGCCTTTTCCTTTATTCAGCTTATACCACTTGATTCTTTCAGACACCTTCGTTTGCTGCTTTGACTTCTTACTCGCCTCCATAAAAAAATTCAGTCAGGAGGAGACGGTGTTGAGGGGCGATCGCGTCTCCCAGGATCACTTTGCAATCTTTAACTTTTGGCTTCATGAAACTGAATACCAAATGATAGTCTATTTGAGTTTCATTTCCGCCGCTGCTATAAGTGATCAGGTGCCGGCTTTGTTTGACGAACATGGTATTTAGCACTATAAGACCGTACGACTTGCACATGTTTAGGTTATTTTCACCTGAAGCGTTCCTGGTGCCGTATCCCAACCCCCCGTGGTAGTCTTCATAGTCTTCGCTTGTCTTCCCGACATGTCCGTTTAAATCTCCCCCAACAAACAAAAGCTCTTCCTTTGGGATGATTTTGACAAGGTTGTGGAAATCTAGCCAGAATGCATCTTTTTCTTTTTATTCGCATCCTACTTGACACTATGCAAGAACTCATTTATGTGGTATAATGACATTTGTTTATGTAGTTCTTCTTCTGTTTTAATTTCTTTGGCTTTTAAACAAGCTTTGAGGAACCTTATTTGCTTGTCTTGATGGAGTAATTCTATCAACAATTGTTGGATTTTGTGGAATTCGTGATACGATAGTTCAACGTATATTCCAATCAGGCCTGGCTTTTAATAAATCTGTCCAATAATCCCAATTCTTCGTCATATCAATGAATATTATTTTCCTATTGTGTAAAACTTCTACTTTTGATCAGAATCACTAGTTAATATTAATTGGGTTTTGTACTTATTTACTATTGTTTCTTTTATGGGAATATGGTCAAATTGTTCATCCTGTGAATGCACAGTTGCATTATCGGAGAAGGGGTTTATTGATTGATTGCTTGTCATTTCTTGGTTCTTATCACTCTCGGGAATACTGCTTAGAAAGTCTACAATGCTATTTACTTTTGCCTTTAAATAATCTATATCGTATTGATATTATTGTAATTTAAACAGCCAGCATTGGTTTCTCTGACTAAACTCTTCCCTGTGAATTTTTTATTAAGATATTTAATGGGTAAATGGTCGGTGATTATTTTGAATCGTCTGCCCCATAAATATGGTCTGAAATAAGTTAAAGGCCATACTATGGCTAAGAACTCCTTGAAAGTTACTGAATAGTTCTTCTCATGGTTATTTAACGATCTTGAGGAGTAACAGACTGGTTGATCATCTTGTGTTAGTACTGCTCCTATTAGCGTGAATGTTTTGTTAAAATCAGGGAATTTCAATATTGGATGTTGGATAATATTCATTTTAAGAGTTTCGAATGCTAGGATGTACGAATATTCTGGATCGTTAGAATTGATCCGTTTCCCCTTTTTCAAATATTTTAACATTAGATTAGCGCTTTTTGCATAGTCTTTCACAATTTTTTTGTAGAAACCAGTTACTTCAAGAACCCCTTTAACTGTCTTTCTGTTGTTGGTATAGTAAATTCCTGAATACATTTAATTTTGTTAGGGTTTTGTTTGGAATTCGGTAATTTTTTTCATAAATGAGCACTTATCAAACTGTAGTTAGAGATTATGCTCAAATAATCATCGAAGGATTAGTTTTAGAGAGTTTATATGTTCATTTAAACTTGTGGAAAAAATTAGTATGTCGTCTGAATAAACGACACAAATTTTGTTTATATATTCCCGTAAGATCTCATTCATTAGTCTCTGGAACGTAGCTGGTGCGTTCTTGCGCCCTAACGACTCACGACTCACTTCCCATCTCCTCTTTCAATTTAAATTCCGTGAGCCGAGCGACTACTTTTTTTATTCATTTTGAAGTTGTGTCCGTGAGATAAAGTAGAGCTCTACGCATTTTCTGCAAGCAACATCCGACATGATTGCGTCCATTCCCCACAAAGTACGAAAAGAAATGAAATGGAAATGAAAAATAACGAACAAAGAGAAAGAGAAACGTCAATGTGAGTCGTGAAGAATTTCGCCCGCGACTCACCGGGAATTAAATTCTCCATCTCATTCGCACTCATCTCCTTTCTCTTTTAATCTTATGTGAGTCGTGAGTCGTGAGGCCGCATGTGATAGCCGACATAGCCGACTTACATAATAATACTGCAATGGGTCGAAAATCCAGAGAAACAACAGTGGAAGAAAGAAAAATTGCAATGAATATGCGTGAAAATGGAAGCAAATTAACAGGTATTGCAAAATTCGTAAAAAAAAGTATTTCTACAGTGCAATACATTATAAAGAGCTACCATGAAAAGTAATTTCGAAAATAGAGCAAGAACAGGTCATCCTGAGAAACTGACTGATGTGGATAAAAGGGCCATAATACGTAAAGTCAAGAAAAAGCCTCAAATAACAGCAAGAAGCAGGTTCTTCAAGGGTTAGTACTGATACAGTGCGAAGAGTCCTTCGGAAATCAGGATACAAGAACCCAATTGCCAGGAAAAAGCTCTTTATTTCTGCTATCAATATACAAAAAAGCAAGGAATTCGCCAAAATGCATTTGGGCAAAGATGAACAGTTCTGGAACACAGTTCTATTTTCGGACGAATCAAAATTCAACATAATGCGGTCGGACACACAAGCGCATGTGTGGAGAAAAACAAATACAGAACTTTGTTCTAAGAATATGGCTGGAACAGTTAAACATGGGGTTGGTTCGGTGACTTTGTGCAGATGTATGGCTGCATCTGGAACTGGAACTGTGCGCCTCATTGATGGCACTAAGAACCAACATCTATACATAAACATCGTTAAAGAAAATTTGCCGCAAAGTGTTAGAAAATTGCAACTTTCAAGTGCTTATTGGTTTCAGAATGATAACGACCCTAAGCACACTGCTCTAAATACAAAACGGTGGTTGTTATACAATATGCCAAATCAATTAAAGACACCTCCCCAGTCATCAGACCTGAACCCTATAGAGCATCGGTGGACCGAGCGAGAAATCAGGAAAAAAAAATATAAGGACAAAGAGTGAGCTGAAGATCGCTTTACAGGAAGCATGTGCTAATATCTTGCCGGAAAGGACTAGCAAGTTGGTATCTTCAATGCCACGAAGACTGCAAGCAGTTCTAAAACAACGAGGGTATCCCACAAAATATTAACGGTATGCAATTATGACATTTTGTCGCTTCAGTAACAATTTTACGAATACTATTGCTGTGCGTAAAAGCAATGGATTTCATTTATTATTTTTTTCTTATTTATACAAATTGCTTTATGTTACTTTTTTTTGTGTTAAATCAGTAAGACATAGATAAGGAAGTGGACTAATAAAGATCTAAGTTTGTATACATATAATTTTTTTGTTGATTTCGTTGAAAAGGCGAAACTAAGTCAATTACAAATACTTTTGCTGATCTCTGTACATGGGGATTTTTTTTATATTTAGCTACCAAGCCGCTACACATCGAGCTTGTCAGCAATATGACCTCCCAAGCCTTTCCATTCGACGATTTACAGCAAGACGAAGAGCTTGCAAGAAAATGTTTAGCGACTGTAGGAAAACTTTCGTTGGAGCGAATATGGAGCTACACAACTTACAGAAAGCAACAAGTTTCGACTACAGGTTGGTTTCCGACTACGCAACAAAAGAAATGTACTGGAACTTCATTCCACCAGCATCACCGCACATGGGAGGTCTCTGGGAGGTTGATGTCACATCGATCAAGCTCACTTCAGTCATATCTGAATTCCTGACCACTCTGTCCAATCTTGAATGATGGTGCCGATTTTACGGAACAGACTCCCGCGCACTTTCTCATTGGAGAGTCCATAAACCCCATCGCAGAGCCATATACGACTGGTGGCAACTGATACAACGCATATATCAAACCTTCTGGAACCAATGGAATTTCGAATATCTCGCACGTCTGCAGCAACAACGGCCAAAGTGGATCAAGGTTGAGGCACAGCAAAAGATTGAGCGTCTTTCACCGTCCAGATGGTTAGTAGCCCGTGTCATCTATCTCCACCCTGAGAGAGATAAATCAGCGCTTGAGAAAAAAAAACCGGACAAATGCGGGTCGGACGCGCCCACCGAGAGTTCCGTACAATTTTGTAGGTAGATACTATAAATAGTTCAGAAATCGAGTCTCGCAGTTTTTCCTAGCTTTTCTCGAAATTCAGTTTCCAAAACCTATAATTACTTATCATGCTGTGTTTTATAAGTGAGATTGTGATTATACTAACAGTAACCAGGTAACCTAATCAAATTTTTTTCTTACTTAAATATCAAATTTAATCCAGATTTGTAAGTGGTGACTGAAAAAAGAATGAATAGTATCGCATTGTATATCACAGTTGGAAGAAAGATTGTCTATAATAGTCAAAGCCCGGATTATTCAAACCGTATCTTTTACATGACCCATCTGACACAGAGTTCTTAAGATTGCGACGCGCATATGTATGTCATAGATCCCCAACCAGGGTTTGAATTAGCTACAGGTGGACCATCTACTCTGCACATCTCATCGAAACCACCAGACTTTTACCTGTACTTGTAGTATAATAATTTCCCCCCAGCCCCTTTCCCACCAATCTCATTCATTATTTTTTTTTTTTTTTCATCCATGATCCTTGAGCGGTCTTCCATCAGTGTATTCATTCAATTTACTTAAGGATGTATGTAAATTATCTCGTTCATTCATCTTTACTTACTTACATATAAACATATTTGTGTATAATCACATGGTACTATTTTTTCTTTATCTTCTTCTTCTTTCATTTCAATTGTATATGTGAACCTCGTTTCATTGTGTTAGTGACGAATTAATATCGAAGCGCCACACCAGACAAAAAACGTGGAGACAGAAAAGTAAAGAGTTATGTATGTATGTGTCTCCGTTTCATACTGTACACTTCAGCTCTCTCTCCCATAAAATCAGTTTTCTGCCGGTAGAAATACTTCCGTGTGCGCTGGGTCATTACGTACTAAATAAAGACTATATTTCTTAGGATTTACTTACAAATGTATAGTTTTCCCTGTACTTGTAGTATATTATATTACTTGCCAAATTTCATAGGTCTAGGTCAACGGGAAGTACCCTTCACATTTTGATTCCCTTGAGAGGGTCAAAATATACGTTTGTTTTGCAGTATAAATGGCCGTATTTTTTCTACGTTATCTGGGAGTTTGATTTTTTCACAGCGTCATGGGACCGCGAATCTATGGAGTATGTGGTTTTAATTTCAACTCGATACCTCCACGCGTTCCCGAGATATGTAAAGGGTGTTGACAGACAGACAGACGGATAACAAAGTGATCTTATAAGGGTTCCGTTTTGTACCGTTTGAGGTACAGAACCCTAAAAACGAACCCTAACGACCAAATTCAAAACAAAGTAGTCAGGGCACATAAGTATTTATATACATATGTACATATGTATATCCCTGTAATCAGCACAACACAAAATATTGAATCTTATACTAATTCGACACATCACATACATATGTCATATAAAATACTTAATCATAGTATACATTTTATTTAAAATAATAATACAATAATAATAATTAAAAGAGAAATATACTTTTAGCTGTGTTCAATGACGAAAAGATCAGATCAGAACAGGACAGGACAGTACAGAAAACTGTCAGATCAAGTTAGAACAGAAAAGTACAGCCGTATGTTAGTTGTCAAAAGGCGGAAAACATCTTATATGTCAGATTGTAATAAACATGTTTTAGAATTAAATAATAAACAAAAGTGAATTCACATAAAAATGCTTTGGAAGAGGTGTGGTGGGCACTGATAGTGAAATTACTGTAATTAGTGACTCGTCAACAACATTTTTCAGTGATGATATGTATGTTTCAGCGTGAACTTTAGCTGACAGCTGCTTTTGACACTTTTCACGAATCTGTTCTGACTCCAGAGTAGGTGCAGAAAATCGTGTTCTGAAGTGACCGAAACACCGTCACTGAACACCAAGCAGAACACTTTCGGACAGAAATTTTTCTCACTGAACAGTAAAACGTGTACTTTTCTGTCCGAAACAGTCCAGAACAGCCTCATTGAACAGACTATTTGTTTGTTTTGTTTGTTATTCCACCTCCACCTTGCACGAATTTGACAGTTGGCAAGCGGCACTGGGCTCGTATATGTCTGTTGTTGCCTCGTTCACACTAATCACACTTGCCACAGACTGAACGAGAGCAAATACCCAGCGAAGCGAAAACGAGAGAACATCATAGCATCGATCATGTGGCTACGGGCAAAGCAGTGCTGCCATACCCGAGAGTAGGAAGGAATGTTACGTACCATCAAGTACAATCAATTGGTGTAAAATATAATTACAACAATTTCAAGAAACAACATCATCATAGACCAAGAAATAGAAATAGTATATTGTAAAGCAACGGAGTAACCGTTTCTTCAATAATACTAAAAAGGGGAAAACAATGACCCCCACGGACAGTATTGTAGCGCACATACATATGTAAAATCGAAAATTCTCTTTTCTTTTATGAAATATTCTCCCTGGTTGGAATAAGTTTGTGAATATATTGTTATGCCTTGGCATACGTTAAGCATAAAAAAATAAGGATTGTTCTTTACCGGCCCCTTACGCTGGATTTTTTATGTGCTTAAATTTGATACAGTATTACCCTCGGTAATACTCGCGCCGCTAAAAAACGTTCGAACACAAGAAAGCACTGATCAGCAACAAGATCGAATAAAACAAATTAGCTTGAAAGTAAAATAAAACGTGTTTAATGTCCGACGTTCGAATTACAAGTGACTTAAAAATAATTTCTTAAGTCTAGCTTAACCCTACACTGCATAATTTTCGTGGGGGCAAACACCCCCATTTATTGAGCTTAATTCAAGCTAAACTTAATCTAACTTAATAACTAATGAGAACGGGTGAAGGAGCGCGGGGGGAAGGAAGGTTATTGAGAAGACGGAGTTTTAGGCATGGAGTGCTGTGGTTGAAGTCGAAGTTAATATGCGGGAAATGGGTTCATTGGAGCCGTATGAGGTGCGGGGGGTGGATAGATAGAAGAGACGAGAATTGCGTGTATTACGGCGGTTAGTGTTAAGAGATGTGGAGTTATAAAGGGTGACGCAGTCAATGTTACCTGTAAGAAGACTATGAACGAAGATGATATTCGTCTTCTTTCCTCCAAAGTACTCAAATTGATTAGTTTAAGTCGGTCTTGACAGAGCGGTAAGAACAAAGGATTGTTCCAGGGCAGGCCTCGAAGAGCGAAACATAGGAACCGATGTTGGATGCTTTCGATTCTAGATATGTGGGTTTGTTTATAAGGGGACCACACTTGAAATGCGTATTCGAAAAGGGGGCGAACAAAGCTAATATAGAGAGATCGAGTCACGTAGGAATTGGAGAATTCTTTAGACCAACGTTTCACAAAATCGAGTGCAGAGTTGGCTTTATGAATTATATCGTCGATATGTGCGCGAAAATTGAGCTGTTGGTAACATAGTATGCCAAGATCGCGGATAACCTGAACGGTGGAGATGGGCTGATTATTGAGGAAGCAGAGACGAGGGGAAGGTTTGGTTCGTTTACGTAAGAAGGTAATTGATTGGCATTTGGAAATGTTAAGTTCCAAACAATTTTTGGAGCACCAAACGGAAAAGCTGTTGATCTTGAAGAACTTGTTGTCGTCAGCGTACAGTGGATGTGGGAATATTTGATGACAAATTCAATGTCGATTATGGTAAGAATAAAAGGAAGTGGACCTAGGTGGCTGCCTTGGGAGAAGCTAAGAAGGGGTTGCAAAAGGCAGATCTAAAACGAACACTGTGATATGCACTTCAACGCAAGGTTCAAAGCCAAGGGAAGACATTTTGAAGAGTATTAGTTTATGGAAGATTTTGTCGAAAGCTTTACTGAAATCAGTGGAAATGACATCGACCTCATTTCCATTCTCTAATGCTGAGAGTGTGAAGGACACAAATTCGACAAGGTTTGTGGTTGTAGACCTGCATTTGAGGGAGCCATGATGTTTAGAGGAGATTAGAGATTTGCAGTGGAGTGTCAGACAAAAGACTTTCAAAAAGTTTGGGATGTGTGACAGTTTGGCGATGGGCCGGTAGTTGTTAACAACATTCTTCGGACCTTTTTTGTGAACAAGAGTTATAAAAGCGGTTCTCCATATCTGGGGAAATTCTCGAAGGGACAGGGATAAGTTGAATATTTTTGAGAGCGGAACAGAAATAATGGAGGAACATTTTTTTAGTAATATGGCAGGAAGACCATCGGGCCCAGGAGTAAATTCATCATGCAGTTGATTCAATTTATTTTCAATGACAAGGGGGTCAATAGTGCGTGGGAGAAATGGTCCAAGGGAGAAATTTGGTAAGTAGTCGAAGTAGGTAGTATCCGGTGCAAAGGAGTCATCGGCGAAAGATTGTTTGAAAAAGTTGGCAAAAAAGTTGGTGATAGTTTTGGGATCATTCGAGGTTTCGCCATTGAAGGAGAGTGAAGTTGGGCAGCCATCAGATTTTCTTTTGTAGTTGACAAACTGAAAGAAGGACTTAGGATCGTTAATAAGATTGGCTTGCGTTTCGATTAAATGGCGTTCATAGAGCGGCTTATGCAGCTCGGTGAATTTCAGACAAATACCAATGTAGTTAAAAAAGCCATTGGGGACTAAAAAGCCCTAACTGCATACGCAGCTACTCTGTTCATATTACTTTTCTTTTGTGGGAACGTAGATTCGCTTATTCTGCGTCTGGTGTAATTAGAAGTGCAATTTAGGTGCAACCGTAACAATAGGCGCCACTACTGACAAGTGTCACGAACAGATCATAACCCACAAGGACAGAGTAGTGTAATCGCTGCGCCGACACAACTGACGGACCTGACCCAGCGAGTATACCCCGGCTCAGAAAGCTCATTAAAATTCTATGTTAGTTAGAAGATTTTTGGCTTCTGAGCTAACCATCGTGAAAAGCCGTTTTTTAACTTTCTTTTGGAACACGCTAGGAACATTCAAAATTCTTAAGTCATATGGTAGTTTATTAATCAGGTTAAGTGCAAATACAGTAAAAAAAGTTGAGTGTGAGTTTTGATTGAAATTGGTATTATTATTTATTCTCAAACTCTATGTGTTTGAACCTCTGAAAATGAAAAAATTACCATTACGCATAAAGAAAAAGACCAAGCGCTTTATAAACTTAAAGAAGTTTTAAAGGCGAGGCATGAAGGTGTTAAAACAGCGGCCAGGTTCTGTTAAATCTATCCTTTTTTACATACAATTCTAACAATATGCTTTTGAGATTATACGATTGGCTCTAGGATGCTGAAATAAGCACTTTCCAATGGAATATGGAAATACTATAGTCAGTATAGAGCGTACAAGTAGGGGTTTTTGTCAACAATAAGGTTGTACCATAAACATATTTCTCATGATGGATAACATATACTTTTTTTTATTTCGCTGCATGTGATTTCCAATTCATATTTTTGTCAATTACAACTCTCAGGTAATTAAAGCATTTGAGACATAATTGGCTCTGCTATAATCATGAGAAGACAAATGAAGTTTTTCGCAGATTGAAAATACATACTTATTGGAGTAAATCTTCCGTGCACCTATCTTCACGAAAGCCGAATAGTTCGTTGCGAAAATATTTAATTCTTTTTAGGGCAGGACAAGCACCTACAATCTATCTTCAGGCTGAATTCTCGGTAAAGCAAACCATTTTTCTCGTTTCATTCCATTTTTGACATTTGTAGGTAACTTTAGGAGCGTGAGCACTTGTTCGCTTTGCTTGCTGGTATTAGAATTAAAATGTCCGACTAATATTCCAAATTATTGTTATATAAAAGTAAAAGTTACTACGGCTCAGAAGTTGATTTTTTAACTTCTGACCTTGACGACACGTTTTTCAAGTTTCGGAAATTGTAGTTCACAGCGTTTCATCTTAGCAGAGTAGTGGCGAAACCCCCACGGTTCCCCTCCATCCTCACGTTTTAATTGTCTCAGGCTTAGGAGCTTGTTAATGAATGGTTTTCTGAATATATAGAAACCCCTCACTAACTTGTAACGTCGAATATGCCAACTATTATACAAACAGGTTGAGAGAAGTGGTTCACTGTAGTTCATCTAATGATTGTCAAATTTTCGGGATGTTTCACTGCATGTACCAATAGTGTACAATGTCATCAGTGCATCATTGACAAGGAATCTAGATTACTGGATGACGAAACACCCTCGTCTGATCACTGCATAACGATACATCAATGCTATCATTGGGCTATTAGGAAAGATTTTAGATGACAAACAAATTTAGGGTAAATATAAACTATTTTAGAAAATCCTTTTATTTAGTTCCATGTAAATTAGATGTCCGTTCAAAATGCCCCGAAAATATAGGGTCCGCCAAATAACTTTTTTTTTTTTGAAAATGCTATAAAAAAACTACTGAATATTTTCTCAAATTCCTTTTTTTATTTGAAAGTACAATCCTTCCGGTTAATAATGGAAAATAATTTCATTCAAATGGCTGCCTCGGCTGGCCATGAAGTAGCCTACACGATCAGTCCAATTTTTAAGCACATTATCGATTGTGTGCAGCTGTATTTCACCAATGGCTTCACGAATATTGTCCTTTAAAGCGTCAATTGTCTCCGGCTTGTCGGCGTAACACTTATCTTTGACGGCACCCCACAAATAATAGTCCAACGGTGTCAAATCGCAGCTCCGAGGTGGCCAAACGACATCAGCTCTGCGGCTGATAATGCGATCTTCAAAAACAGGGCGCAAAACATCGAGTGTAGCTTCGGCTGTGTGGCACGTAGCGCCTTCCTGTTGAAACCAAATGTTGCCAATATCCTCCTCTTCAATTATTGTGAACAAAAATTCGTTCAACATGGCCCGATAACGATCGCCATTGACTGTAACGGCCACTCCTTGCTCATTTTCGAAGAAACAGTGGCTCGTTTTGGGTGCACCGGCTTTTCAATGTATGCGTGCGGGTTTTCTGTGCCCCAAATGCGACAATTTTGCTTGTTTACATACCCGCCAAGATCAAAATGAGCTTCATCTGAAAAGATGATTTTTTTGGCAAAATCGGCATCTTCTGTAAGTCGATCGCAGGCCCACTTAGCGAAGCGTTGTTCAAGCGTATACACAACCATATTCGTTCAGCGGAAGGATAAAACTAATTATCTGTCAAATCAGACATGAGCTAAGTGTCACCATTCACGAAATAAGCACTACTTGAAAAAAAAAACGTTAGATGGCGGACCCTTTAAGTTAACAAGAAACTTCAAAGTCAATACAACCCAAATTATTATTACCAGCCATTTGGAACTCGGAAGTTCAGAGCCTCGTTGACCATCCATCGCCAAACCTCGCTGTCATGAGTGTGTTCCTTCTATTGTACATATGTTTGATTGTTTTTTCTCATCTCTTCTAGGCGTGGCCTAGACTGTCTATTCGTTCCCCATCTAAAGGGCTAACCATAATAGGCAGGAGCAAGCAGAAGCTTATGTCAGATCCGAACGAAATTCTCCCCTCTGTTTCAACGAACCGTCACGATACCCACAATGAACAGATGCAAGCAGGAGCAAGCAGAAGGAAAAGAACTGTCAAATTGATTTCATTCGATTTGTTTATTTTCGGTGTGGCTTTGGCTTTTTCCTCTTTATTGAAATAAAAGCCATCTGCTTTATCATAGAGACACTTATTGCCCTACACAAGTGAAATCAACTTGTTAACAAGCTCGTATTCCATATTTATTTTATCTTTTTTCTCTTTCCTAACCTCAAATGTCACTTGTCAAAAATTCCGTCCGTCATGTCTTCTTTCAAGACCTTCCTTCTGCTTGCATAAGTTAACGAACATTTAACGAAACGTCGTATCTTCCCATTGTGGGCATATCATATGCTTTGCATGTAAGAAGACATTCCCCTCTGCTTACTTCTGCTTGCTCCTGTCTATTATGGTTAGCCCTTAAGTCTCCTAGCCTTCGCAATTTAATTACGCGGACAATGCGTGAGGCTTAATGAATGAACTTTTTTTTTTTTTGAGGCTTCTTTTATCTGTTGGAGCACTCAGACATATATACCGGTCCATTGAACTGTCAGACAGTTATCGGGTCCGAACTAGCTCGTCACGCGTCAACGGCCGACACACTACCCACTGCGCCAGGGCGCTCTCTCTGAGAGAGTTATTTTGATTAATTCTTTCATCGCGAAAAAGCGTACAATCCGATACGAGGTCTGGATTGGATCCAAGTCATTCAGTAACCATATATTTGATTTTATCTTCATTTACTTCTAAGCCTACTTCCTTTCCTGCCGCTATTAGACTTTCTACATTTCTTTTAACTGTTTTCCAACTATCTCCCACCAGGTCCAGATTATCAGCGTAAGCTAGAACAGATGTGACTGCATTAAGAGCTATTCCTCTCTCATTTTTTGAAGCAACCTTATTACGAATTTCAGCACTGTATCCAAGAGTAGCGGTGACAAAGCACCTCCTTGTCTTAATCCTTCAGGTTTCTCAAATGTTTCCGATAAAACATTTCCTACTTTAACTTGTCCTTTGTTTCCCCTTACGCATAATTGTATCTTGTATCAGCTTCGCCAGCTTTTTTCGGAACTCCCAGCTTATAGAGTCATATACCTTTTTAAAATTTACTGTTTTGTGTACCGTTTTCTGGAATTTCCAGGCCGACATTTTGAGGGTGAATCTCGAGAAATTTCAAGCGGATGAAAATACGTTTCATGACCATGGACGAAATCTGGATCCACCATTTTGATCCTAAAACCAAACAACAATCGGTGACTTGGACGCGAGCCTCCTGTGAAATTCAAAATGTCAAGTTAAGGTTATGGCATCCGTTTTTTAGAACCCTGAAGGATTAATTATGGTGGAATATTTGGAAAAGGGAGTTTCACGTTCATATCAAAGAAAAAAGACACGGTAACTGCGAGCCAGAGCGGTGTTTCACCAGAAAACGCATTGGCTCACAAAGCCAATGTGAAACACTCACATTACTACAACAATACACCATTAGTCCTACAGACTCAAAACAACATTACAAATCGTTGAAATATTGATGTTAAATATGTCTGGTCTTCCCTGGGCAGATTACTTCCCCGATCGGACCTCCGGGTGGGAACTGAAAAGGAATGCACCAAAATTAAAGATATTCTCGTGGAACGTACGAAACCTATACAGAAAACTTGCTCCCAATTAACACTCAACGAAATAAATAAGTATAAATTGGACATTACAGCAGTAGAAGTTCGACTTTCAAACGAAAAAACCGTTAACCGGTTGTGACGTAACGCATACCCACAATTTTGAAACAGGATTCTTCTCCAGCAACAAAATTGTGCGGAACGTCATGGACGTAGTATTTTACAACGACCGATGACCACGATTCGGGGTCACCGCTATAAAAATGTACTTCTGAACGTACACTTTCCTACGGAAGATAAGGATGAAAAGGAAAAGAACGTATTTAATAATCTCTCATCCTTCGACGTTAAAATCGTACTCGTCTTCAACGTGAAAATAGGAAAAGATGAGGGATATAGGCCAATAATAGGAGAAGAAAGTGTCCATGTCTCATCAAACGGCACGAGTGCGATAACTTTGGCACAAAAAAATGATAACGGTTTTTTGTAGAGGGGTCAAAAACAAGCATTTTTTTAGGAGATAGCGGCAATTTTAGAAAAAGAATTACTTAAAATGAAAAAAAAAATTAATAAAAAACAACAGAAATTATACCAATTTCTTCTAAAAACGCAATGCTTTTTTCGTTGGTCGACACCAAATCCGCGAACGAACAAAATATTGAGAAGTTTTGTAATTTTTGATGAGTTAGAGGATGCTTAGCCGCTATCTCTTAATCGCAAAAAAATCACTCGGTTCGCACTAAGGTTGAACACAGAATGACCTTTGTAAATATCAATAACTACACGCTTTACCACATGTGTATGAAAAAACAACAACGGTACAAAAGTGAAACGTCTGTTTGGGGAGCAACGAAGTTGTGAGAGTTTAAATTCCTTAACTCGCGAAGCAAGCCAAGTTCAACTATAAAATAAATCCTCAAATTTATGGCTAGTTTTGAATAGCAAAATTCGGAATATATAAGGGGAACGGGGGAAGGAGGAAGAAGAAAGGCAGCAAACCCCCCACCATACGTATTACCACCGTAAATACCAGAAAACAAAATACGCCATAAAAAAAGTACTTTTAGTTATTTTCGATTTTCTCAAAAACTGCTAGATTCAGAATTAATATGAGCATTGGTCACAAAAAGCCAATTTAGCACTTCTATTATTATTTTAAAAACAATAAGGTCCAAACTTTTTTTTCAATTTTTTAATCAAATTTTTGAGTTTGCATCCGAATTTTTCAAAAACTATTTATAAAAATAATTTCAGATTAAAGAACGAGTTTCTGGCTTTCGAAACCATTATAGTACTTCATTGTAAGTGTTGCCGTTTTTTTTTTTCATTTTAAGTCTTTTTTTTTTTTTTCTAAAATTGTCCCTACCTCCTAAACGGGACGAGATAGACCTCCCCTCCCATAGTAAAAAATGCTTGTTTTTGACCCCTTTACAAAAAATCGTTATCAATTTTTGGCGCCAAAGTTATCGTACTGTCTTAGGACAGCTTAATCAGCTAAAACAAAAAAACATCGTAAAAATTTAAAACAAAAGAGAATACACAAATCTACATGGCTGTCATCGGATGGAGTAACGCGCAACCAAATTTAAAATTCTCTGATATATACCAAAGTACGCGGAGGATCCGATTGCCTACATATTTAAATTATATCTTTATAATCGCCAAAGTTAAAAGCCGATTCCAAGAAGCGGATCACAGCAAGGTATAAGAAAATTCAACGTCGAAAAGTTAAAGGACCTTTGTATGCAGTATCAATGCCAGGACGAAATTAATAACCGGTTGCCCTACTTGATGGCATAGAAACTAACGATTTCATGCTCTGGAAATTAGTTTAATTCCTAGGAAAGGAAGTTAGCCATCTCCTTTGGGATAAAAAACGACAATGACAAAAGAAAACGTTTGCCAAAATTCAGGAAGAATATGCAGCTAAAAACACGAGAGCAATGTTTGCAGGGCTAAACGATGTACGATAAGGACACGCAATGATAATGGACAGCTCGTTGCTGCAAATTGGAGGAGATATTTCGATAAACTGTTGAATGTACATGGAAAGCCAGCTGCAATGAAAAACGTTGTTATTCACACAGCAGCCAACCATTGAGGAAGTAAAAGAAGCAATCCAATGGCTTATGCATTACAAGCGCGCAGTAATGGACCTAATACCATCGGAATTAATAAAATATGCAAGAGGAAAACAGAGAAGTTACATGGGCTTATCACAACTATAAAGTGAAGTGAAGTCATCCCCGAGGAATGGTAAAACTCGATTATAGTTCCCGTATTTAAAAGGGTGATCGAATACAATGCACCAAATACCGAGGAGTATCGCTGCTACCAAATTGTTGTGATTTTTCGCGATGAGGGCATTATTCAAAACAACTCTTTTGTCTCGTAATGTTAAAATTAGCATTTATTAAGCCATTATAATGTCAGTGACTGTTACAATCTTGTGCGTCGAAACAGCACATAACGCAACCAACCGCTGCACTATCGTCGCCCGACAACAGAACGGTAAAATCGTCCCACCAAAACTTAGCGAACGTGTTATCACCGTTTCTCTTTAATGGGCAGCTGCACTTGGTTAAATATAATCTTTCATTCCAAAATTGTCTTTCGCCCAATCAACACGGTACAATAAAGAATCGGTATTTGTTAAATTCGACTTTTATTTGTGGCCATTATAGAAATAAAAAATTCTTTAGTTCTCAACAGTGACACTTTACGGATTTGAAACTTGATCCCTGACTAAGAAGGAAAACAGGTTTCGAATGTTTGGAAACAAGATCTTAAGGAAAATATATGGTGGAAAACAGACAAATGGAGGCAAACAAGAACTCGAGGAATCCTACTCAGCCCCAAGCAATGTCCGAGTAAGTAACTCACGAAGACTAAGATGGGCAAAACCCATAGAACGAATGGACAGTAGACGAACAGTCGAGCGAATAATAAGTAGAAAACCCGTAGGAAAAAGGCTGCCAGGAGGACCGCCACAGGTGGGAGGTCAATGTAAGTATGGACCTAAAAGAAATGGAACAGAACAGCGAACGTGAAAGAACACACTTATGACAGGGAGGTTTGGCGTAGGATGGCTCTGATCTTCCGAGTTCCAAACTATCAGTAATAATAGTAGTATTAATAATAATAATATTTTCTAATATAACATCCACTTTTAAAAGCATAAAACGTAAAAATTAAATTTTTTTATTCACTCGACACGATGGGGTCATCAAAAAAAACCTTAAATTGACTACATTTACCCCAACTGACCCTAGATAAGCAGTGATTTGTTATTTTGGAAAGAAATAAAGTAGTGCGCTGTGTAAATAGAAAAAAAAAGTTTTATTTACCACAGCAAACAAACACGAAGCATCTGTTTCTGTTAGTTTCATTAATTTCATTTTTTAATCTCTGACAAAATATTATAAATGAGGTAATAACAGAATATAAGTATTAACTTAACCAAGAAATTCACTTAATTGAAGAGTGAAATATACCAAAATTGTCGCTTTTCAAGGATCTTATCTATTGAAATATCATTGTCTAATATTGAAAATTTGTCTAAACATCTACAGGTAAATATAATTACTTATGTATGTATTCATTAGCTATCCATAAAAAAAAAAAAAACAATTCCAATAAAAAAATATCGTTTTTATAAGCACTTTCACCTCAAGACGTCCGGTAGTGATGGCAATACCATCCACACGCCATACGTACCATCATTGACAAATTGAAACTCTCATAGTGGACAAAGCTGCAAGCAGTTGGTACCTCTGCACAGTCTTCGATTGACTCAGCTAAGTAAGAGTGAGGTTCCGTAAAGTTGCTGTGGGTACGACGTTAATACTTGCGAAAATTATTTTATTTAGTGGTTATTACACTTTGTTTCATCTATAAACTATTCAACAACTATGGCCGATTCCAAAAAGTAAGTAAAATCGATTTTACCGCAACAAACGTGTGTGGAATTCAGTAAAATTGTACTTTGCAACAAAGCCAACATGAAACCACCTTCAATTTTGCTTGTCATCTTGTGAGGCAGACAACTTGTACAAAGGGAAACGCGACGTTTTGCCTCAATCTGCATATGTAATGTAAAAATGTAATTAACCCAGCAACCGAATGATGGTAAATCCGCCACGATTCTTAATCCGATTAACCTTTATCTAAAAAATAACACTCGACAAGTGTGTGAACATTTCGTGTAATCTTTGTACATACGTACAGTAGCCGCTTACTGACTTAAAAATTTTCATTTCTTTGTTTCATGAAAATCCGGTGTGGTGCCGACGTATTTCAAAAATTTATTTTAACTGTGCGCCCGAAATCGGTTGTTTTGGATTGAAAATCAAAGTGCGCTTTGGAAACTTGTTTAAACGTTTAATGATTTGAAAATTTCTTTTCTTTTGATTGTTTTCTGCCGCTGTTCCTTTGCTTTGTATATAACGACGACTGCAAAAATTAAAATGGCGTTCAAAGAAAAAGAACTTCATCAAACGAATAGATGGTGGTGTGTTTCGGATTTAAAGTTGCAAATAAATTGTTTTTTTTTTTTTGCTTTCTCTGTAAAATCTATCAACCTTTCTTCATACCATTCCAGCTCTGATGATTTGGCTACTGCAATCCTCAAGAGGAAGGATCGCCCAAATCGTTTAATTGTCGAGGAAGCTATCAATGATGACAATTCGGTTGTTTCCTTGTCACAGGTAAGTTAAAAAAAAAGAAAATACAACATAATTGTTTAACGTGGTCGAAATTACTCATAGTTATTAACGGACAACATATGTGCATACATACATGTGTATGGGTATGCATATGCTTAAACAAATTGCTCTGTCAGCTAAGACGTGTTGTTTGCCGATAGAATTTAGGTCATGAACCCTATACATTTCTTGTTGTTTTCGGTTTAGACCATTTCTGTTCATGTTTTTTTTTTTTTTAAGTTTAGTTCTTGTTAAAAACAATATTTGTACTGGAGTTGTGCTTATGCAGCTAACCAGTCAATTACTCCAGGTACCATTGGCTATTTCAAAGCTTTATTTCCTATATCATGTGCTCTAGTGGATGACTTAAATACATTTCCGTTTCAAACTTATTAGTTGTATTCTCAAGATAACGATGGTTTTGTTGAGCCTTCGTTTTGGGTGTTGGTTTTTTGGCATTCGCCATAATAATTTTACGTTGAAGTTATTTTACAAGATAACTCGAAGTTGAGTATTTTCTCCCTCTATTTCCCAGGCGGAAATAGGGTCACTTCAAAAATGATCTAAAGAAATTGCTATGGTTTAACAGCAAAACATTTTTTGGTGGTGATTTCAACAGTCATCAGCTTTGGAGTTGTCTAAGAACATTCCTCTGGGGTAATGCCCCACACGATGTATGTATATGAGTCAAATCCTGATTTTTCAATACACCCAACTCTGCTTTAACACGGTACATATTTATGTCGTTAAAATACGACATACATATATATGTCAAATTGGAGAATATGTTCTTCAAGTTAGATATAAAAATCGTGTAAAATGAAAAAAGAACCCTTTATATTTTCCCAAAAAACCGTGCAGAAAAATAATGAAATGCATATTATTTAAAAATCAAAAAACAATTTATTTTTATTAAAAAAAAAATTATATTACAATACTTTTATGTGCAGTTTTAGTCTATAAGTACAGCATATAACAATTTAAATTGGAATTAGAAATAGAATTCGTTTCGCAAGTATTCATCGTTCATTAGATAGATCTAGTAAAATATTCGTCTTGATTCAAATGAAGAATTTCGTTCTTTATTATTCATTAACAGCCTCACTTGAGATTGAGTGACTTTTTAACTGTTTTACTCCACCACAAGCTTTTAATATTTTTTTTTAATTCGTGCAAGAACAAAAAGTTCGTGTAAAAAAGTTTTATTTGTCTAACTTGTGAACCGTGTTATTTCAGAATCGTGAAAAAACAGAGTTGAATGAATTATACTAAACTTCTCTAATATACAGGGTGTCCCACGAGCAGTGTGCCAAAAAGCTGCAGCGTGTAGGTCTAGTCAAGACAAGAAAAAAATCGTATGGGAGGGGGGGTCTATTTCCCCCCGTTTAGCCGGGAGGGGCAATTTTCTAAAAAATTGACTTAATTTGGAAAAAAAATTATTAAAAATCAACAGTTACATCCACAATGCCACGATATACCTTTTTGTAAAGCCAGAAACCTCTTCTTTCATACTGATTTTAAATGAAGCTGTTTTAAGGAGTAGTTTTTGAGAAATTAATTTTCAAACTCAAAATTTTGAAAAAAAAATTGAAAATAAAAAATTTCCAACTATTTGTTTTCAAAATTGTATGTAATTAAGTAGTAATTTTTTATCAAAAATTCAACGCTCTCATTAGTTTTTAGTTAAAAGCAGAAAACCGGATGCAAAAATGTCTTGTAGTTTTTGAGAAATTAAAAAAAGAACCGAACCATTTTTTTCTAAGAAAAATCTTTTTTTTGGTTTTAACGCGGCTGGGCTTGTAAACAAATTAATGTATGAAACATTGACCTCTTTTTTTTATTATTTTTAAAAAATTCGGAGTTCGGAGCCATTATTATAGGTCGTATTATACTAGACTTAAGTAATTTTCCACCAATCCAAGTTAATGGTAAAAAAAAATTTACTATGTAAAGACTGTTAAAAACTTGGAGTCATCTTTACTCAACAGCATAGGTCGGGGATCACATCAGCAGGCTAAGGCCACGCGCTGAGCGGCAAGCGGCAAAAAAAAAATTCAAACACAGTAATGTCTCGCTAATCCGAATCAATTATTGCAAGGGGGCATTCGGATTATCGAATTATTCGGACTAACAAGCACACGACGGGAACAGAAAAAAATTGGTTATTTGACGAAAATAATCTCTATTTATTGCAGCACAAACATGAAAAAAAAAAAACACATAACGTTAACCTTAAACATAAACACAAAAACAAAAAACCTAAAGAAAACTTAAAAGAAATTCATAAATTCGACACATACTCGTATTTGCATGTGTGGGACTATAACAATGTAATGTCATTTAATGTACGATTACACATTACACTGCTTATGTAATTTTAATCGCGAAATCAGTAATAAATGTCTGTTTTTTCTTTAGCTTTTGTAAAATGATCAATGCCTTTTGCTTAAGATTTTGCAGAGCCAATATATCTGAAGCGGAAGCTTCATTCTCCAAAGCCCATTTTGTCGAAATAGCTAAAGCTGTGATTGCGTCTTCATGCTTGGTCTTATCTTGATGCTCGTGTACTTCCTCTTCTTCTTCGCTTTCTACATGTGCACTATCCTGGATGTTGTCCTCGTTCAGCCAATCGACAACTTCATTAATACCCAAATGAATTCCAGACATATCTTCGATAGTTTCTGCAAAATTTGCGATTTCAAAATTAGAAATACCGTTTGATTGATCCACTAGTCGAGCTAGTGGAATGTCGTCTTCAACATCCCACTCATCTGACTCAGTGAAAGATATCAAGACTTTCCAGCAATTTTTAATCATTTCCTGTGACAGTCCTTTCCATGCACTGGCCAAAAAGAAAACTGCGTCTCTTAACGTAATGCTTTTCAAAACAGTCGTTATATCGGCATTTTGGTTCATAACGTGAGATAGTAAACTTTTTTTGTAGTTCAGCTTCGTAATTCTTATGACATTTTGATCCATTGGTTGGATCAGAGACGTACAGTTTGGTGGTAAAAATAGTGTCCTTATCTTTCCATCATCAGTTTTGAGCTCATTTGCTGGTGGGTGGGATGGCGCATTGTCCAATAGCAGCAACGCTTCTTCAGGAAGTCCATTTGCACGCATAAACTTTTTAACTTGAGGCACAAATGAATTGAAGAACCACTTTTTAAAAACTGTGGATGTCATCCAGGCACTTACAGTTGAATCATATTCCACAGGCAAATTCGCTGCACCAAAGGAACGTGGCTTCTTTGATTTGCCAATCACTAGCATTTTCAGTTGATGTGTGCCTGTTGAGTTAGTACAGGCAAGGAAAGTAAAACGTTCTTTGCTTGTCTTTCGTCCAAGAGCTGTTTTTTCGGTAGAGCCTACTAGAGTCCTCTCCGGCAAAAGCTTCCAATATAAACCACTCTCATCCGCGTTATAAATTTGCGACGGATGAAGTTCTAGCTGTTTTACTATTTGTGAAAAGTTGTTGCGGAAATCGGTTGCGGCATCTGTATTGGCAGAAAGTTTTTCCCCGCAAATTTTAAGATTTCGGATGCCAAAACGTTTTCTAAAGTTTGCAATCCATCCCCTGCTTGCATTAAAGAAACGCTCAACACCATAAATGTCAATGAACATTTTTTTCGACTTCAATTTCAATAATTCTTCAGAGACAGGAGCGTTTCTTTCTCTCTGTTTAAGAAACCATTCATGTAGTCTTTTCTCCATTTCTGGGTACTCCGCAGATTTCGTTGTTTTTGTTTTTAAAATTTTTCTACCACTTGCTGAAACAAAACTGTAAAAAGAGAAACAAAATTTGGTAACCCAAAGTTTCTAATTCACGCATTCAACTCTTACCTCAAAATGCTTGTTTTATTGCGTTTGATATCAGAAATTGTGGAGGCGCCAACATCGTAGTCTCGAGCTAGGGATTTACCGCAAACACCACTTTCGATTTTTTTAATAATTTCTAACTTTTGTTTTAATGTAAGCGTTTTGTGCTTCCTCTTATTAGCCATTCCCAAACAAAATTTTTCAAAACAATTAAAAACTTTAAACTTCTGCTACCACTTCAAAAAAAACTCCTGAGCACGTGTTTAACCGACAAGGAAACGATTCCAATGCATGCAAATGTAAAAGGGGAAAAGGAAGAACGAACAATGGGAATGTGTGTATGTACAATATTATCTACATTGTAAACGGGGTCGTAAAACGACAAAATTACTGTTGAAACAAAAATAACTGTAAAACCCAATGTATTTGATTTATAATTAGGAATTCGGATTACAGCGTACAAGAATCGGGGTACATACGGACTACAGAGTACACAATGAGAAAAAATGGAGATTCGGATTAACGCGATATTCGGATTAAAGGTGATTCGGATTAGCGAGACATTACTGCATATGAAATTGTATGGCTGTCGCCACACAGTCTCTGAGCGGCAAGCGACGTTTTTGAGCGGCAGAGCGGCGTCGCTCAGCTTTCAATTATGTTATATTACTTTAGGGTAGTGCTGAGCGGCAAGATGGAATAATGGCAAATTTAAGAAATATTAACAGCAAATCACATGATTGTATTGACATACGTAGGTATTGTCTGAACCCGTCTTCGTGTTGTCGAAGATTATTATACAAATGGTGAAATTCGCCATAACCTGATCTTTTTCGGTTTATCGGATGAACTCCAAATCTTCTTTTTTTAAGCTTAAGATAACTCTGTAAATGTTAAAACGACTTTCTTGTAGAACACTGCGGCGAACAAGACTCGATAACGACATTTTCACAACTAATCATTAAGAATTGCCGCTCAAGAAATGGCCACTTGCCGCTTAAGTTTGCCGCTCAGCGCGTGGCCTTAGCCTAACAGGTAGAGCCTACGGCGTATTTTAATTTAATTTCGAGGGAGCCAAACACCCACATTTATTAAGCTTAATTCAAGCTAACTTAATAACTAAGAAGAATGGGAGAGGGGGCACGATCCTTAGAAACTATGATTGGGAGAAGACGGAGATATTATGCTAGTCTGGAAATTGTCTTCAAGTTAGCAATTAAAACAAAACTCGCTAAGACGGATCTCTATTCTAACGTACGCACTCCCAATCTTCTGCGATCTTATAGTCGCAGCTCACACAGTTTTAAAGGCTCGGTCAAAGCGTTCTGTCGCGACAGTCTGATATATCGGGACGTAGCATAGAACGATATATTTGTGTCAGCGATCCAGTCTCGGGCGTGGAACAACTCCTTATATTAGCTTTGCAAAGCAAGAAAAAAAAAACGACGGTTTGTACATGAAATCAATAGGAAAAGAATATAGTTAAGGGAATACCACCGCTTATGTATCGAACTGGAGTCACATGGGCTTGTGCTATTTCATTACATGCTTTTGCTCTGAACTATTGGGATAGGGAAAAAGACAGAAGTTCGACTTAAACAACAACTCTATTTGGACTGTGTCAAGAGAAATTGTTACATGGGTTTGAGTATCGGAACATAATTCCACAATTGGAGGCTGCGGATGGATCACACGATAAGATTAAGCAGTACATCTTAGATGTATTAATAATATATACCGTAGTGGCCAGATAAAAGTTAACACCTTGTAAATTTCTCAAAAATAATCAGTTTTTCTCTCTATTCAATTCAAACAAAAGTTAGCAGTACTTTGTAGTTCGAAACACTGTTAAATGTTTCCGTTATCTTTGTTATTACTCAGAAGCTCGATGAATTGTCCCATTTCCAGTTTTGACTTGGCGAAGTACGGTCAACTTAAACTTTGTTAAGTATGAGTCGTCAGTTAAGTAGCGCGGAAAAGTGTTATTTATGCCTTACATAAGGAAAATTTATCTTTAAGGGCTATTGCGAAAAGAGTTGGATGTTAGTAAGTGTACAAAATATTTTGGAGAAAATTCTCTTTTTTGGACCAGCTGAGTGGAAAGTTGGAACCGGGTTAAGAAATAGGAAATCTAACCCAAGTGGACCGTTTGCTCAAAAAAATGTATAAAAGACAGAAAGCAAAAAACATCCAGAGTAATTAGTCTTGAGTTTAAGCAACAAACCCAAAAAGAAATAAGTTCAAGAACAGTGTGAAGAAGTTGCAGGATAGTGGCTTATCAGCCAGAAGACCGAGCAAAAACGGGTTTAACCGCTAAAATGAAAACTTCAAGGTTGATTTTGCAAAAGCTCACCGGAGTTGGACGGACAATGATTGGAAGAGAGTCACCTTCACTGACGAGACGAAATGTAATCTCAATCAGTCCGATGGAATTCAATACATTCGTCAACGATTCGGAGAAGATCTAAAAAGTAAGTGCTAGAGATAAAATTAGTTTTATGGTGCTGCATTAGCTATAACGGAACTAGTGACTTAGCCTTTATTTACGGATCCATGAATGGAGATAGTTACATAAATATTGTTAAATAATCACTCCTTCGATAGATCGGTTATTCCCCGTAATAGTCGATCCTATTTTTCAGGATGACTGCGCCATGTCACCGGGCTCGGAAGGTTAGTTTTATTAATTTGATATCTTCGAACATTTGATCTATCAAAAGTCAAAGTTTGGTATTGAACCCTTTATTTTTTAAATCAAAGGTGAAGGATTTCATAACCGAAGTCGGTCTCACAACACTTGATTGGCGAGGAAACAGTCCTGAAAGTTACGCATCGCAATCCGAAAAACAATGCAGAGCTTAAATTTACAATAATGGAAGCCTGGGAAAAATATATAACCCCAGATTAGTGCCGAAAGTTGGTAAACTCCATTCCTCGCAGAATCGAGTCTGTAATAAAGGCTAGAGGAGGACATACCAAATATTAATTTGATATTTATATTTTATCGTTTATTTCTATTTTTTGTTTTTGTACAAACATTTAATTTTTTTTTATTGTTTTTAAATTTAAAAATGAATTTTACAAACATTCTATAGATAGCCAAATAGCAAAATTTCTATAAAAATTTCTATTTGTTGACTCATTTTCCTTGGCAGCCAGGCGGTCGCATCAAAGTTTGTAATTTTGTATATCTGAATACGTCTTGTCGACCCGACAAGAAATAACGGGCAGCGACAGACCGCCTTCTGTTTGACATTAACGATACAATATTTTATAACACAACTAGATCGCCTGACCGCCTCAGATATCGTGCCCAGGGATCACTTTCGAGTCGCTGTCAAAAATAGAACACTGAGAAACTAATCACCAAAAAAAATCACTTTATTTCCTCTTTGCTTTTAAAAAAACGTCCAATGGAAAAATTCAGGCAAGATACCAATTTGTTATATGGTACAACCCCAGACCATGACATATGGTGAATGTTTAACAGACCAAGCAAACATTAGTCTGAATATCGCTCTTTAATTCTTTCTCAAAGACTGCAACTTTGCTATCCATTAGGCTCAATTAAATCATTTTGAAAACGTCATAAAACATGACCTTTTCCAATCGTTGGCGGCCTATACCTGGCCCTGTTTGACCCACATCAATCTTTTTTTCTTCATTGACACTAAGAGAAACGATTTTTTTGCAAGTCGATGTACTTGAGAACTCACGTGCAGATGTTAATAAATGTCATCTTTCGGTCAAATCTTTTCTCGATTTTTTGGCGATTGCGAACCGGTGCGCTCCAAAATCCAATATTGCCCCGTCGTGTTTTTTTTTTTTTTTTTTTTTTTTTTGAATCCTTTGCTCCCAAATTGCATATCATATCTCGGCATGTAAATTGAGCAACAGCAAGATGTGTACTTCGGCCGAATATAAATAAAGTAATAGCAGTGTCTATAATTCCGAACCATGTATAATTCTTAGAATTCTATAACTCAATTCTAAATGGAAAAATTGGTCAGCAAGTTCATTGGTATGAGGGAATATTAAATTAATTCGAAATATGAATACATAATTGCCTTGCAGCCAAAGGATTCAGATTGCGAGTTGAACATTTTCTCTTCCATATTTCTTATTCATATGCGTTTGACTATATAGTGCTCTTTCCTATTAGTATTTCCAACGTTCGTTAACTACATAAATATTTGCGTACCGAAAGCTTTGACACATTTTCTATGATACTTTCACAATATACAGCCGAATTATTGAGCACCATGAGCTAGATACTCTTATCAATACTTTCTTGCTTTATCTATAACTTTAGACGGGCGTATTCATTCGTATTCTTTTCTCTATGGCTACAGAGGTAATTTGAATTAAATATGCAGGTCTTAGAGTTTTGGCTTAAATTTCCACTTCATACGTATATGTACATTTTGGAATTTGATTCGATTATTCAATTCTCATTCTTTTTGGACGATTTGGTGCGATCATGCCTAATGGCCTAATGTTTTATTTGCAATCATAAGGCAAATATCTTCAATCAATATCCAAGCCTCTTTATACATTTCTAATGTAAATACCAAATCAATATCCATCGAACGATGGCGAAGTCGAATCAAAATATCTTCAGCCATGAAATCTTTATATTAATTCCACAATTCAAGTGGGTTTGATGGATAACATGTTGATATTATAATTGTGAATAACATACGAATTTGATTTGGGTGAGCTGAAACTGGTGCATCATGAAGCGTAGCATCTCAATGAGTATCATCTTCAAGCACACGCAACTGTTGGCATACATCACGATATGTTGTACACAATTCGCCATCAACAGTTCTTAAATGCTGAAATGATTGTGGCCCACGTACATTCACCAACAACAATCGCACATAAAAGCATTCAACATTATTTGGACTAACTGTATAAATGCGACCCAAAGCATCCGTTGAAAAAAATTCCTCGGTAACCATCAACAGGAGTACCTGTATCATACCGCCGCACAATGGTCGATTTATAGTTGCTAGCTGGACTTAATTCGGATTTTTTTTTTTTTTGGTATTGTGTATTAGCATTGTGTTTAATAATTAATTTAAAATCATTTCCATGACTTCAGGGATTGGTAGTTGGTGTTTTCTGGTTGGAAGATGTCGCAATTCACTTATTTGTGGATCAGAAGATATCAACATCGAATGGAGTACATCGGTATTTGTTGCGATTCGGGACATCTTTCTTGAAAACCCGCTTCAAAAGATTTTATAATCTTTTTGACGGACTTCTACAACATCTTCCGAAAGCTGTCCGATAAGAACTGGAAAACTGTCAATGATGTCAGCACCATGTATCAGAATTTTGTGGACGCTAACAGGCATTTTGTACCAATTATATTTGGAAAAAAATAATTTAACTGTGTCCTAACAGTAAGTGCGGAATTTGTTTGTATCTATTTTCAGAGCTGATGTTAATGTCTTTAAAACAATTGCAAATCCTTCTACCAGATTTGGGTCTAAGCCTAATATATCAGCGGTTTTTGCTGGATTCTTAAAGAACTATCGGGCCGTATTGCCGTCATAAGTATTTCCTCCACCTTGTTTTGGAAAATCTACTAAGATTGCCAACTCAGATCTTAAAAAAAAATTGTAGGAATTCTTTTCTTTTCTTTTCTTAACTGATCATTTCTCTTCAGCTCCTCTTGCTTGCCAGCTTTCATTTTCAATTTTTTAAGAAACATGTAAGAGTGCTTCCATAAATCTTATGTGTGCATGAAGAGTTTGTAAGCCTAATGAATAGGCAGTGGTGTCAGGAGGTTTTCGTAAGCAAAGTTCAATATTATTAGGAGATGCTTTGCATATATAGCAAACTGAGCTTGCCCTGTTCTCCATTACAGCATTACATGTTTTGCCATCGACCATCGTTTTAAAAAAAAGGATGATTGAATAAAACCGTTTTGTCGTTAAAAGTTACTCTTGTGGCTTCTAGACAATTTTTTTCGGCTTCCATATGGTTAAACTCTCTTGTTATTGTCCCAATATTTTCCTTTGTGAATTCGAAACGAACTGGACGGCAGTATCTTTGAGAAGATGTTTTTGTTAATCCAAATACTTTCAGTTCCAGAACCAGTCTTTTTTATTTCTAGAGGTACTAGGCAAGTAAGCACAATATCAGAATCACTCGCTTCAGGATTTATCAAAAAGTTTTGCTTATAACGCGAGTGACCTCCACTACCATCACATCCCCATTTCCAAGAACATACCAAGCTATCACCGTTTTGTAACTGGTTTTCAAAACTTTCAAAGTGTGCAGTAGACAAATGTTGAAGTGTCAAGTCAAACAACGGCTGTAGTTTAATTTCACATAAGGTTTCGGATATAGAATTACTTGTTGGATAACACTCTTGCTTTATTTCTAAAATACATAGAATCGTAGGTTGGATAAACGTTAGCATTTCTTGCTTTTGCACTTTTTTGAAGTTGCTGATATTGGTGTCTTGTAAGTTTTAAATCGGTTATAAGGGCTAGAGCTTCTTCAGATGTATAAGGTTTGAGTGAATTCTGAGTTTCAGGTTTCTTCATCTTTTTTAGAGTTTTGGGAGAACACTCGACAATCTTTTTAACGACTTCGGCTTTAGACCGATTTCCTTCCATTCTGAGTTTCGACTCAACAGAAAAAGATAATTCCTCGGTCGATCTTTCCATAATGTTTTGAATCTTTATTTTTTTCGCCCTGTTGCCACAATCATGAAATTCCTTTCCTAGTCTTCCTTGCCTGGAAATTGTGGCACATGAATTTCAGGCAACGGAATCAGGAATTTTTTTAGCAGCCAAAGCTCTTCCGATTTTACAAATCGTTCTGGTGACATTTTTTTCCTTATATTTATTAAAAAGATGAGATGTAAATGTTTTACAGTATTCCAGACATTTTCTTTCATCAGTTTCATCAAGAACAGTTATTGACTTTGCTGTCATAACGTACTGCAAAACAGCGCTTGCACAAACCGTTACCGATGATTTAAAAATATGTCCACTTTGAATAAAGAAGAAAACTTCTTTACGCAAAGGGAATTGTCACCCTGTAGGGGATACCTGTAGGAGAAGAAAAAAGAATGTTGCGCTGATTTTCGGCACTTTAATTAAGCATTATTTTAAAGGTGTTGATAAGATCTTTAAATGAAAAAAAATTCACGATGTCACTGTATCGCACTTTTTTTTGTATTGACCGATATATGAAAGAAAAGTTAGCCCGTCACAATAAAAAATGTACTCCTTAATTTCGCTCATACTGCATGCCAGAGGTAATTTTTTTTTTTTTTTTTTGATAGAAATAGTCTGAATTTAAAAATACTTATCAACAGCATACACTGACATATTTGCTACAAATAATTATCTCACTATTTTTCACTAGAACACTTTATAAACACTTGTAAACGCACGAAAGGCCAAATTGAGAGTGAGGAAAGCTCTATACATTGCATTGAGATGCTTCTCATTGATAATGTAACGGAACTTTATTTCATTTGTTGGTTCGTTCTTGTTTGGGTTTTTGGGTTTAAGTCTAGCGGATTTTTATTTTACAGTTACAACATTTTTTTTTTTACTTATGACCAGCTAGTGTTATACTAAATCGACCAGCGTGCGCCGTTGAAATTTTTTTTTTTGGATGCGTTCCAAATGAAATATGGGTGATATTTCCGAATATACATAATAGTGTTGTGGCAAATTCATCCGTTTCACATAACTTGAAAAAAAGCGGTCAGTATACGAGGGTGGTCCGATAAGTACTTAGCCTTATTCTTCTTTTCCTTTTTCCGGCATTGCTATGGTCAGAAGTGTAGGACCATAACCTTCCCACTTAACTGCATTCCTACTGGTCCGCTTGTGGGGTCCGCCGGTTTGACCTCAGAAAGAAGCGGCAGGCTTCCCGGTTTGGGATTACTTCATCGCTGAGGCCAATCAAATGCTTGTGTTTTTGCATTTGTTTGCACAAATTGTTTTTCGGCCTGCCTTTTTTTTTTGTGACACGGGCATGCTCCAATTTTTTTTGTTTGATCTTACTCTTACAACACCGGTGATCTCCAGTCGTGTCAACCCACTGATTTGCATGCACACTTGTGGGGCAGTTTAATGGTGGTATATGTGTCCCTAGGCTCACTTTGGTGTTTTCTAAATTGCCTAGATGTGATTTTTGTTTACCTTTGTTTTAGTCGCCTTTTACGACAAGCGAGAGGTATCGCTGCAGAGATATTCTTAACCCGTACCTGCACGGAAGGCATCCGATAAGTACTTAGCCTACAAAAGAAAAACAAACATTTTGGAGAAATGGCGATTTATTTTTCAATATAGTCTCCTTTTAGCTCGATACACTTGACCCAGCGATGCTCCAACTTCTTTAACCCGTCCGAAAAATACGTTTTCTCGAGGTCTGCAAAGTAGGCCTCCGTGGCGGCGATGACCTCATTCGACTGATATTTCTGCCCGGCGAGTGACTTTTTCAAGTTTGGAAACAAAAAGAAGTCGCACGGGGCCAAATCTGGAGAATACGGTGGATGGGGCAGCATTTCGTAGCCCAATTCGACCAATTTGGCCGAATTGCGAGGGCGGAGGTGTGAGCCGGTGCATTATCATGCTGGAAGAGCACTTTTTTCTTCGCCAAGTGGGGCCGTTTTTTCTTCAATTCGGCGTCGAATCGGCCCAAATATTTGGCATATTACAGCCCTATGGTAGTTTTGCCCTTCTCCAGTTAGTCCATGTGGATCACACCTTGTGAATCCCAGAAAACGGTGGGCATCACCTTTCCGGCCGATGGGACAATCTTCGCCTTCTTCGGAGCCCGTTCACCGAGTGAAGTCCACTGTTTCGACTGTTCATTGGTCTCTGGTGTGTACCAGTGGATCCATGTTTCGTCGACTGTCACGAAACGACGCAGAAACTCCTTCGGATTGCCCTTAAACAGCGTCAAACACTGCTCTGAAGTGGTCTCACGGTTGCGCTTGTTGTCCGGAGTCAGCAAACGCGGCACCCATCGCGCCGAAATTTCATGCAGGATATGACCCACGCAATCTTTTGAAATGCCTACTGTCTCAGCTATCTCGCGCACCTTCAATCGGCGGTTTGCCAATACGAGATCCCGGATTTTTGTCACGTTATCATCCATGGTAGCCGTTTTCGGGGCACCTGGACGTGCTCATCAAAAGCCGACGTGCGATCACGTTGAAACTCGTTAAACCAATTTTGGATGGTCGCCATCGAACGAGAAGAGTCACCGTACAGAGCATTCCAACGCTCTTTGATTTCGCTGCGCGACTTTTCTTCCAAAAACAAGAATCGAATCACCGACCGATATTGCTCTTTTTCCATTTTTCTAAAATCCGCGGACACTCCCGCTTCCACACGCGGTCAAAACAAAACTACGAGTCCGATCCGGCTGAAATTTCGGCAGTAGCCGTCTAGAATGTACTACACGATAGTAAGTTGCTCTTGCGATACTGGCGCCATCTCGTAGCAGTACAATCAGTAAAAAACTCCGAATCGAAGCTGAACAGTTCTTATACACTTTTAACAATCGTTCATGAATCTGCTTTGATGCTACGCCTTCGAGAAATAAGAATTGTATTATTACGCGATATTCAAGTTTTTCCATTGTAAAAATCTGACAGTATAACTTCGAATGGATGCAAATATACTATACGAATGAGTTGACAGATCTACATAAAACAGAAACGAACCTAAGAGCGCCGTGTTATATTAAACGACAAATCTTTTTGAACAACCTTAGTTTATAATGTTCATCATCACATAAAATTCTTTGTTTTGGATGGATTAATCGCTAAGGAAATTCATCTAACAATTACCAAAGTTTTACGACGGTAAAAAGTGGGCAGCTGAATTTAAACGTGGTCGCACATCCCTCGAAGATAACCCGTGCCCAAAAACCGCAACCACACCGGAAACCATGGAAAAAGTGTATGATGTCATGTTGGACGATATGCGAGTGAAGGTGAGAGATAACTGAGACTGTCGAGATATCAGAAGAAAGGCTGCGAAACACCTTGCAAAAAGAATTTAGGTTGTAAAAGGGTATTTGTTAGTTGATTGTTAATCTTACTCCGGCCTTCTTGACCAACTGGATGCCAAAATTCACGAGAAGAGGCTTGGTTTGGAGGAGAAGAAAATCATTTTCATTCCGAGAAAAAATACTGATGTTGGAGAAACGCTGACCACAAGTACCTATGTTGAAGTCAAGGAAGATTATTTAGAAGAATAAAACTATTTTTTAACTGAAAATCTCAATCTTTTATTGTCAGGCCAAGAACTTTTCACCTTACCCTTGTATATGAATTGTTTAATATGTACTTTAATTTTGGTATTGACAATATTTTTGTCAAAATTCACTTAGCAATATTATTATGTTTCTATATTTAATTATTTATTTCTAGGCGAAAATGGATGAATTGCAACTATTCCGTGGGGACACTGTCCTTTTGAAGGGCAAACGCCGTAAGGAAACCGTTTGCATCGTTTTGTCTGACGATACGTGTCCAAATGAAAAGATTCGCATGAATCGTGTCGTTAGAAACAATTTATGTGTTCATTTATCCGATGTGGTATCTATTCAGTCATGTCCCGATGTCAAGTATGGTAAACGCGTTCGAATCCTACCGTTCGATGATACCACTGAGGGTATTACTGGGTAAGTAGCACTTGGCCGATTTTAACCACAAACTCCTTAATTTCTCTTACTTTTCTTTCATTTAAGAAATTTGTTTGAAATCTATTTGAAGCCTTATTTCTTGGAAGCCTACAGACCTATTCACATGGGCGATAACTTTATTGTGCGTACTGCAATGCGACCAATAGAATTTAAAGTAGTCTTAACGGATCCCGAGCCTTATTGTATTGTAGCTCCGGAGACTGTGATCTTTTCCGATGGGGATCCAGTCAAACGAGAGGTAAATTTAACGAAACTTTTAGACCACATAAATCAGTTTTCGTATAACACGTTTTTCCCTTTTTTTTAATATATATTTAGGAAGAGGAGGAGTCTCTTAACGCGGTCGGATATGACGACATCGGCGGCTGCCGTAAACAACTCGCTCAAATTAAAGAAATGGTTGAGTTACCACTACGTCATCCCTCGCTGTTTAAAGCGATCGGCGTGAAGCCACCTCGTGGGATACTTATGTACGGCCCACCTGGTACCGGCAAGACCCTAATAGCGCGTGCTGTAGCTAATGAGACGGGAGCATTCTTCTTTTTAATCAACGGCCCCGAGATCATGTCGAAATTAGCCGGCGAATCGGAATCAAATCTACGTAAAGCATTCGAAGAAGCTGAAAAAAATTCTCCAGCGATTATATTCATTGATGAAATTGATGCTATTGCTCCAAAGCGTGATAAGACTCACGGAGAAGTCGAACGTCGTATCGTTTCGCAGCTTTTAACCCTGATGGATGGCATGAAAAAAAGTTCACATTTGATTGTCATGGCTGCTACGAACAGACCAAATTCAATTGACCCTGCATTGCGTCGTTTCGGACGTTTCGATCGCGAAATTGACATTGGCATTCCTGATGCGACCGGTCGTCTGGAGGTTTTGCGCATTCACACCAAAAATATGCGTTTAGCTGATGATGTTGATTTGGAGCAAATTGCAGCTGAAACACACGGCCACGTGGGCGCCGATTTGGCATCTCTGTGCTCTGAAGCGGCTCTGCAACAGATCCGAGAAAAGATGGATTTAATTGACCTGGAAGATGATAAAATCGATGCGGAAGTGCTAGCATCATTGGCGGTCACAATGGACAACTTCCGATATGCTATGACTAAATCAAGTCCATCGGCTCTCAGGGAAACTGTTGTCGAAGTCCCGAACACAACTTGGACCGATATCGGTGGCTTAGAAAATGTTAAAAAGGAGCTGCAAGAACTTGTTCAATACCCGGTCGAGCATCCGGACAAGTTCCTGAAATTTGGCATGCAACCAAGCCGTGGCGTGTTGTTTTATGGTCCACCCGGTTGTGGTAAAACTTTGCTGGCCAAAGCTATTGCGAATGAATGCCAAGCTAACTTTATATCGGTCAAAGGTCCCGAACTTTTGACCATGTGGTTTGGTGAATCCGAAGCTAATGTACGCGATATTTTCGATAAGGCACGATCTGCCGCTCCATGTGTGTTGTTCTTTGACGAATTAGATTCTATCGCGAAGGCCCGTGGCGGAAATGTAGGCGATGCTGGTGGTGCTGCTGACCGCGTTATTAATCAAATTCTTACTGAAATGGATGGCATGGGCGCTAAGAAGAACGTATTTATAATCGGTGCCACAAACAGACCCGATATTATTGATCCAGCAATATTGCGTCCGGGTCGTCTCGATCAATTAATCTATATTCCATTACCGGACGACAAGTCACGTGAAGCCATCCTCAAGGCAAATCTACGAAAGTCACCATTGGCTAAGGAAGTTGATCTCAGTTATATTGCTAAGGTTACACAAGGTTTCTCAGGCGCTGATCTGACTGAGATCTGTCAACGGGCGTGCAAACTGGCTATTCGACAAGCTATCGAAGCTGAAATCCGACGGGAAAAGGACAGAGCTGAGAACCAAAGCTCAGCTATGGATGTAAGCTAAATACCCATCTTCAATTTTCAATTTCCTAATTCACATTTTTGCTTTTGTTAGATGGATGAAGACGACCCGGTTCCAGAAATTACTCGTGCTCACTTCGAGGAGGCAATGAAATTTGCACGTAGATCCGTTTCCGATAACGACATCAGAAAATATGAAATGTTTGCCCAAACACTTCAACAATCTCGTGGTTTTGGATCGAACTTTAGGTAAGCTATTCTCTAAATATGTCCGCATAAAACTAATTAACTGAATATTCGTTACTTAGATTTCCAACAAGCTCAGGACCATCGTCCCAGGGTAGCGGTCCCAACGCCCCCGTGAATCCGCCAGGTGACAACGGTGATGATGACCTCTACAGTTAGATACTTTTCATAGTTTATATATTTTTTAATGAACAACAAGTTAAAGAAAGTAATCCCAAATGAATAATTAAAGAGAAAAACAAATGGACATTTGTATATGGTAAGGCGGTCACATTATAAGAAAACAATATTTGTTTTAAGAAACGGGTAGAACATGTTTCAAAAACCATAACGAAAAGATAAACAACATTTTTACTTAGCATATTCATTCAAGCTGAATCAACATTCAATTGCCTCCTGTATGCAAATGAAAACATTATTTAAAAAATATAAACGTAATATAAAAAATAGCATTTGGTAAAATAAATTATTTCATTTCAAACAAATGTGTGGGTGTGAGTGATTCAAAATGCGAATAGTCCTTGTTTTTTTTCAATCAGACGGATAGTCAGGTGTTTTCCAACTTTCTTCACCCGATGCGGATGAAGAGCAAAGAAGTAGCAATACAGTCAGTAATGATAAATTCGCCCCTCATAATGAATGCGTCCGGAAAAAGTTCTAAAGGGTCCGCCATCTAACGTTTTTTTTTTTTCAAGTAGTGCTTATTTCGTGAATGGTAACACTTAGCTCATGTCTGATTTGACAGATAATTTGTTTTATCCTTCCGCTGAACGAATATGGTTGTGTATACGCTTGAACAACGCTGGGAAATATTGCGACATTACTTTGAAAATCATGGTAATGTTGCAGAATGTGCGCGAAAATTGCGTTCGGATTTTGGAAGAAGAGAAGCACCGTCAGCTCCGTATGTTCGTTATCTTGTGAAAAAAGTGAAAGAAACTGGCATCCTCATCGATAAACCAAAGCGTGAAAAGCCAAAAACAGTGCGTACACCCGAGAATATTGCTGCTGCGGCAGAAAGTGTGCGTGAAGCGCCATCAACATCAATTCACCGTCGTTCTCAACAATTGAACATTTCGGAGACATCATTGAGACGAATTTTGCATAAAGACCTTGGTATGACGCCATACAAAGTCCAATTGGTTCAGGAGTTGAAGCCAACTGACCATCCAATGCGTTTTCGCTTCGCTAAGTGGGCCTGCAATCGACTTATAGAAGATGCCGATTTTGCCAAAAAAATCATCTTTTCAGATGAAGCTCATTTTGATCTTGGCGGGTATGTAAACAAGCAAAATTGTCGCATTTGGGGCACAGAAAACCCGCACGCATACATTGAAAAGCCGGTGCACCCAAAACGAGCCACTGTTTGGTGCGGATTTTGGTCCAGAGGCATAATTGGGCCATTTTTCTTCGAAAATGAGCAAGGAGTCGTTACAGTCAATGGCGATCGTTATCGGGCCATGTTGAACGAATTTTTGTTCACAAAAATTGAAGAGGAGGATATTGGCAACATTTGGTTTCAACAGGACGGCGCTACGTGCCACACAGCCGAAGCTACACTCGATGTTTTGCGCCCTGTTTTTGAAGATCGCATTATCAGCCGCAGAGCTGATGTCGTTTGGCCACCTCGGAGCTGCGATTTGACACCGTTGGACTATTATTTGTGGGGTGCCGTCAAAGATAAGTGTTATGCCGACAAGCCAGAGACAATTGACGCTTTAAAGGACAATATTCGTGAAGCCATTGGTGAAATACAGCTGCACACAATCGATAATGTGCTTAAAAATTGGACCGATCGTGTAGGCTACTGCATGGCCAGCCGAGGCAGCCATTTGAATGAAATTATTAACCGGAAGGATTGTACTTTCAAATAAAAAAGAAATTTCAGAAAATATTCAGTAGTTTTTTTTATAGCATTATCAAAAAAAAAAATTAATTATTTGGCGGACCCGTTATAGGAAAAGATGAAAAAAGGGGGAAAATTATTTCCTGTCAGAAAAAAAGACAACGGCATCTATGAAACTCTTATACGGTTTCAGGTCAAACTAAGAGACAGGAGTGCCTTTTTTCATATTTATATTATATTTAGTAAAACGCTAAGAACGTTGGTTTAAATCAAAAAGTAAGTTTACATGAGCTTAATTAATTTCAGGGAACCGATTTCGACTTTTAAAACTTAGTCGGGCGTAGTAAACATTGTTCAAAGGAATAAATCTTAATTCTTTTCACCTCAGGCAATCAATCAACTTTGATGTGTTCAACGAAAATGATAAAGAACGCAATTTAATTTGAAGAAAAGCCCGAAACAAGAGGCCGTAAGAAAAACACAAATGCCTTAGAGGATCGTCTCAGTAAAAAATATCCAACAAAGTCGGCCACGAAGATCAGGACTGATTTGCCTGCTTCTCACCAAAAATCATCTTGCGAAGCAGCTTGAATTCGCCAAAAAAACATCGACTCTAGGCTCTCCAAGTGACGAAATATTTTATGGAATAATGAGTCCAAAATCGTGTTATTTGGTAGAGCTGGTATCCGATAATATGCACGTTGCCCACCTATCGATGTTATATCTTCTTCTCAGTCTTCTAGCCCAGTTAAAATAGACATTTCAATTTACTATAACTCGGATGAAGTTGTTAATTCCAACAGGCTTTAAGTACAATATTACAAATGAAATATCAAAAATGTCAAAACAAAAGTTATATTGTATGTATGTTGATCAAGCAGTTATTTACAAAAAATGTTCTTCACTTTTCTTTCCAAGTATCACAATTCCTGAGATATCGCGATTCTAAAGAAACCCCCAGACGCTCAATATTTGATATTGCACAATATTATTGTTCGTCTATAGATAGTATAGTATTGCAAGATTGTGTATTGTGGAAAATCAAGAAAAATTGTATCGTCTGTAGGTACAGTTGCGCAATATTTGTTTATTTATTTATTGAGCTGAGTGAGCCGAAGGCGAGCGAAGCCCTTGTCAGTTTGCGCACCTCTCGCTTCGAACTCAATTTTTTTCAGAATTTTCGGACATTTTTCGTCCTCTTATTTTCCAAAAATAATCGTAAATATTTAGGCAACTTTTTCGTATAAGGTAATTAGAAATTGATGTTATAACAACTGAGATATTAACGAAAATCGTTCTGATAGACTTACTATAGAAATAAATACATAGGAAAAAATAACACAAAAGGATAAATACCATAAAAACTCAATATATCAATTGAGCTAAAAAGAGGTAAATAAAACATTGTGTTATAAGTGAATATATTTTTATTTATAAATTGTTTAGATCATGCCAAGGTTGCGTCAAAGAACTAACATTGGGAGACGAACAGTGAATGCCAGACGACAACGAATCGTCCTCCAATCAATCTAATGGCAACAGTGAGGACACACGAATTGTACAAGAATTCCAACGAAATCTGGATAACAAGTCGTACTACATGTGCTCAAATTGCTACCGTTTAGACTACATGAATACAACTGACAACTACATCTGCAATGCTTGTGTTAAGAATCCAACTGAATTCACACCTGTAAATAACATGAACCCTGGGGACGTTCCATCAGAACTCAAATAACTGACCATGGTTGAGCAATTGTTTATAGCTAGAGTACATCCCGTAATGAGAATACATCAAGTTCGCACATATGGTTCAAATGGACAGTATCATTACTCTGGAAACGTAATCAATGTAGCTCAAGATATACTTCCACCCGCAACTTCACTTCCTGTTGCACCAGATAACTTAGGTATAGTGATCGTCAGACGTGCTGGTATGGATGGTTTTACTGATTTCAGAGTTAGAAAACATGTTGTTCTGAATGCATTGATATGTCTTCAACGAATCAATCCTTTTTATGCTGATGTATTGTAGTAATTGACCAAGATCGAATTTCACGTTTACCTAATGATGGCAATATTGCGAATGATTTACCGTTCATTGAAGATGGAGAAATTCTAGAAAATTAACCTGACGTTAAATTGGCGTACAGCAAACAGTGATCCCATTAACGAATTCCGTCAGAGTGGTTACATTATGCAAGCTTTTCCTCACCTTTTCCCCACTGGTAAATGCGATTTTCTTGACTTCAATCGTGGTTTCAAAGTAACTTTTCGAGAGTGGTGTGAACATCTCATGAGATTCCGTGACCAACGATTTGCACAAGACCCTCGATTCCGGGTTTTTTTTGCCTAAATACTATGCAACGCCACGACGCTTGTAGACAGAGCGGTGTACTAGCCAAGACGAGTGACCTTCAAAACGTTTAAAATATCCAACAACTTGCTCAGAAAGTTCAGCAACAGCCAACTCTCATTAAACGTATTCTGTCTTGGGGTGCAAAGATCCGAGGCACTTCAGCTTACTGGTACCAACAGCATTGTGAGCTTCTTGCTATGGTTAACCAGCTTGGTATCCCGACTCTATTTCTAACACTAAGCGCAGCTGATCTCTGGTGGCCATGTCTAATTCGTCACTATGGGATATCTGACGAACAACGCGACACTTTGAGTGAACGTGAATTAGGACGATTGATGCAGAAAAATTTGAACGAAAACCCAAAACCCCTCGAATTTAAACAGTGAAACAAAAGGGTTCGCTCAGCTCAATTTTTTCAAAGCAGCCCACCTGCATTGAATTCCTAGTTTAAATATGGAATGTAAAAAGCAAGGACTACAGAAACGGAAATAAATAAAATGAACAATATGAAAAAATGCTCTCCAAATACAGAGAAAAATATCCCGAAGCTGATAAACGGCAAATAATTCAGAAACTCAATTCTTTGCGCATTAGTTTCAGAAAAAGAGGGTACAAGTGTAGACGACGTAGTGAAACCAACGTTGTGGTATTTTGTAGCGATGCAGTTTCTCCGAAACCCAGAGCAAACAGCAAGTGCAATGGTCACACAACAAACTTCACTATCACTAAACATGCGGTCTACACCAATGTCAGCGGCCAACTAAATTATTGGCAAAAATATTGCACCGTCTGGGGCGCCTAGCCAATAATATTGTACAATCTTATGCACATAAACATTGAGCGTCTAGAGACCGCTTAAAAGTTGATGTACTCTATTATACGGTGAAAACATAGATAAAGCTAAAAGTTACTGATCTGACACAGAGATGGCACTCCAATCAGTTTTCTGCAAGGTGCACGTGTCAGTAGTCAAATAGTTGGTTTACACGAATTTTTGCAGTAGAGATCTTGCCCATTTTTCGTTGAAATGAATAAACTTGAATATCGTGCGAAGCCCTAAAAAGATTCATGTGAAGTTGACAAAAGCTTGCGAGGACTCTGCTCCTTCGATGTAAACTGTTAAAAAGTGACCAGCTGAATTTAAAAATGATCACACAAAGATTACCTACGTGAAGGAAGGTCAAAAACAGCAAACCGCGCACACACTAGAATCCATCGAACAAGTGCATACTTGTATAAAGAACTAGAGATGCCATGGCATTGTTTCCCAGTGAGATACCCTGTTCATTTCGAAGGAAGATCTCCAGATAATCTTCGAGACTGGAACGGAAAAAATTCGCGAGAGTATATTCAATGTTGTGTTTAGACATTTCCCGCCACCATCCTTTTCAACAGTGAATGCATATTATCCAGTGCATTGGAAGACAGCGATGGTGCAACCAATCCATAAGAGAGGTAAAGACACCTAACGCGGCAAATTTCCAGTTGATAAGTTTCCTTCCGAGGACGATAGAATCATTCCACATAACCAATTTGGTTTCAGAACGGGAAGTGACACTATTCATGCCGCGTCGAAACTCATCAGATATCCAATGGAACAAATGCAAGAACCAATGCACGGGTATCTGTCTGATTGACTTATAAAAAGCTTCCGACACCGTATGCTTGGAAGGGCTTTACCAAAACCTCAGTCGGCTAGGCATAAGTAAACCACTGCTATATATGATTTTTGACATGTTAACCGGTAGAAAAATTGCCAATGTGACATCTACCCAAACATTTGAAATCAAAAATGGACTGCAACAGGGCACGGTTAACTCGCCGATCCTTTTCAGCATATACCTAAGCGATCTAATAGGTTCTCTTTGCACAGATCAGGCCCAACGATCTACGTCATTGTTATTCTTTTGCAGCGTGACTGAAAAAAATCATATTCAGAACGCCTTTATCAAAGGCCTCTGGGAATGCTAGAAAAAAATCGGCGCACGTTTTCAATTTTTGGACTGGACGTCCACGGGCGAGACAAAGTTTAGTCAGATATCTTGGGATCTAGCTAGACCAGTATCTATATTTTGACAAACACGTAGATGTGCTCTGGCAAGGGCTCGGGGCGCATTCGCTCTTACAAGATGGTTGTTTCATAGCAGCCAACTTGATTTCAGGGTGAAGGTAATCAGCTACATGGCCTTAATCAGGCCCATGGTTGCCTATGGATGTCCCGTCCGGTTCAATGTGCTTAATGGAAAGAATTCGGGTATTTGAAAGGCAATGTGGATCACATAGAACACCCAAATCTGAGTACACGAAATTTAGCTAGCATTTTACGGGTAGAACATTTTCTGATTAAGTTGACATGAAGCCATGTTGCAAGAGCAAGGACATCGGTTAATAACCTTATCCTTGGGTCTTATCCTAATGGTACGTATCACGAGATGGTACGCCTTAATGGCTTTGTCCCGCCAGAGGCATTCCACTATTTAGATAAATGTAGGTTGATACAGGATATATTAGCGATGTCGCAATTCCGTGGAGCGGTAATTTCTCTACGAACCGGATGCCACCCGTTGCCAACAACACCAACACTTTTGGTGGCTGGAGGAAGCTCTGTCGTCGATTATTTGACATTTAGTGAATGTATATCATATACATACATATTTTATGTGTATTGTAGTTGAAGTAGGTTACGCTAGTTTTAATAAGTTATAAGTTTAAGTTAAAATCAAAAAATCGCTATCAGTTTTATTAAGTTTTGTTTTTCGTAAAATTTTCTTAGCTTTTATTACTAATTTATCTTAACTAAGTTAATCATTAAGTCGAAAGACGTGGTTTTAAGAATGTGCTGTCTGCTTTAGAGTGCCCGCACAGGGCCAGTAAAGTAATTTTAATTAGTTGAGATAGTTAAGCTAGACTTAAGCATTTTTGTGTAAAATAAGTTAGGTATAGGAAGTGAAATACAAAAAAACACAAACTGGGGATGCGAAAGCTTTGGGCAATAGTTGCGGATGTGCAGCAATGATGTGTTAGGGTGCAACAATTACTGGTTTTTGATTTCCGTCGTAATCTTTTCACAGATTCAATAGGGATCCGATCGGTTTTGTGCGGCACTTGTTCACCATGAATAAGACGTAGGTCCACTACATGCCAGAAGCGAAATAACTCCCCAAGCACTGAGTGGAAGGCGGTGGTTCAGCGTAAGTAAGCAAAGTCGTTCGTATCTGCCGGAAAGCTCATGGTCGGCATGTTGTGGGATGCGAAAGGGATCCTATTGATTTATTTACTTGCAAAGGGAAAAACCAATTACTTATTGAACAGTAAAACACTTGCTTGAAGAAGAAATAAAAATCATCAGGACAACGCACCTATATAAAAAGGTGCGTTGGCGATAAGAAAACTGAGAGCATTGGGGTACAATTTGCTCCGCCATCCCTCCTATTCTAAATTAAACCAAGTGCGTTAAAGTCAAAAAAGGAAAATAAAATCATATTTTGACTGAAAAGTCTTTCATTTCCAGACAAGGAATTTGTCACCTTACCCTCGTATTTTAGACGATCAAAATGCACTAGTTTGTTTTTTTTTTTTGAATTGATGACGAATTCAAAATTGTGGCACCAGCGGATTAATATGTTAAACTCACACCGAATACTTTTTACTGCTGCCGTTTAATCTTTGTGGCTCACTACAATTATATTTAGTATCAAGCATGTCGTTAACATATATAGTTCACAACAGTGTTCTCAAGATTGAACCTTGGAGGCGCCATATGTAATTCGTTACTTTTCGCTGCATGTAATTGCAATTTTAGCTACTATTTCGTGACTTTCCAATGTTTTCTAATCTCTTAACAGTAGTTTTCTGTGAGATAGTATCAATAGCTCTCTTAATATCTATAAAATGAACCCAAACACCTTTGGTCGAGATTAGTCAATAACTTTAGTATTCCCCCATTCCTAGCATTTCCAATAAATAATGGTTATTCTACAGTTAGGACCTAACTGAAGGACCCCCTTAATGAACAATGTTCTTGATTGAAACCGATTGACTAATGTGTAAACATTCATTTGATTGCAGGAGTTTTAACTATGTCGTCTAGACTGGATGTATTTTTACCAAGTATAGTGTTTATCGATTTACATTTGTCTCGATTAAATTGGATTTCGCTATCTAGATTTGCTTTTTAACGACATTTCGGACATTTTTGTACTCAACCTCATATCGCATACATGCTTTATTATTCTTCCACGGTTAAAACAGTGCATCTCTTTGCTTTGCTACATAGAGTATCGATTCCATTACTTAGTTATGGGCTTATACTATTTAGCTTGGATGTCTTCTTCTTAGATGGCGTTACAGCTCACGGAGAGCCAGAGCCAAGCTTCTCTCATTCACTTATGTTGTGTGCGATTTGTTCTTCACACAAGTGAACGGAACCTACAGTTAATTGCCGATTCCGAACGGCGAGCACCGAGAAGCTTTTACAAGGCAAATGTACTAGGGGGAGTTTTACCAGTACCTCGCCGAGGAGAGAAGCCGCGTAATGAACATTCTATGGCATTGGTGTTATCGGGATCCGAACTAGCTCATCGTGTGTCAGAGGCCGACACACTACCCACTGCGCCACGGCGCAATTTTGTAATATTAATAAAAAAAATATTTACACTAAATAATTATATCACTTCATACGCAATACATTCAAGATGATGTGTGCAAAATTTCATTCATTCCGTCGAGAGATAAAAAAGTTACAGATTTTTGAGACGCAAAACCTCACTTGGGCCCATAGTGCGGCGCTCTACTTAGACTACTCAGTAAAATTACCAATAACATAAATCTGCGTAATTACCGCAAGTAATCACATCCTCTCTACATTGGATCCGCCCCATCCATCATTATCGGGAAAACTTTCACTTGACAATCACCATTCTCCGTTCGTACGAGGGGCGTCCGATAAGTACTTAGCCTCAACGCCAGATGGCGCGAGTATCGCAAGAGCAACTTACTATCGTGTAGTACAAGATGTCTAGTTGAAAGTTACTGTCGAAATTTCAGATGGATCGGACTCGTAGTTTTGTTTTGACCGCTTGTGGAAGCGGGAGTGTCCGCGGATTTTAGAAAAATGGAAAGAGCAATATCGGTCGGTGATTCGATTCTTGTTTTTGGTAGGGAAATCGCGCAGCGAAATCAAATAGCGTTTGGATGCTGTGTACGGTGACCCTTCTCCTTCGATGGCGACCATCAATTGGTTTAACGAGTTTCAACGTGGTCGCACGTCGGTTTTTGATGAGCCACGTCCAGGTGCCTCTAAAACGGCTACCACGGAGGATAACATGACAAAAATCCACGATCTCGTATTGGCAGACCGCCGATTGAAGGTGCGCGAGAAGGTGCATGTGGAAAGCTGTCGGCGCGATGAATGCCGCGTTTGCTCACTCCGGACAACAAGCGCAACCGTGAGACCACTTCAGAGCAGTGTTTGACGCTGTTTAAGCGCAATGCGAAGGAGTTTCTGCGTCGTTTCGACGAAACATGGATCCACTGGTACACAACAGAGACCAAGGAACAGTCGAAACAGTGGACTTCACCCGGCGAACGTGCTCCGAAGAAGGCGAAGACTGTCCCATCGGCTGGAAGGGTGATGGCCACCGTCGACTACCTGGAGAAGGGCAAAAGGGCCGATTCGACGCCGAATTGAAGAAAAAACGGCCCCACTTGGCGAAGAAAAAAGTGCTCTTCCTCCGCCCTCGCCAAGGTCAAATTGATCGAATTGGGCTACGAACTGCTGCCCCATCCACCGTATTCTCCAGATTTGGCCCCGTGCCACTTCTTTTTGTTTCCAAACTTGAAAAAGTCACTCGCCGGGCAGAAATTTCAGTCGAATGAGGAGGTCATCGCCGCCACGGAGGCCTACTTTGCAGACCTCGAGAAAACGTATTTTTCAGACGGGTTAAAGAAGTTGGAGCATCGCTGGGTCAAGTGTATCGAGCTAAAAGGAGACTATATTGAAAAATAAATCGCCATTTCTCCAACATTTTTGTTTTTATTTTGTAGGCTAAGTACTTATCGGACCACCCTCATATTTCTTCAATTTCCGAGATTAAATAATCCGCTCAATAATATTAGTTAAAGGATTTTTGAATAAGGATGGGTAGGTGATGAATTTGTATAGAACAAATTGTGTGTGAGGTTGAAAGGCCAATGTATGCTATTATGGAATATAACATCGTTCATATGCCCGCATCGGCTTCTTACGATGGCACGAATCCGCGTTGATATATATTAAGTATGAGAGCTTATTATATGTATATTCGGGAACTATTCTCTTTTAGTTACCTTAGAGGTAAGCTTGAGTTAACTAACATATTGTGAGTTCGTCTTAAGAGAGATGAATAAAAGAACAGTCGTGTTCCAATACATTAATGGCGACGAGGATTAAAATTAAAAAAAAAATTAACAAGTATATCAAGTAAATAAATGGACACATTGAAGGAAAAAGAATTAAAAATTAAAATTGAAATTGGAATTAAAAACGAAAGTGGAAGTGAAGCTAAAACCGAAGACTCATTAATAAATAAAACTATGGCGTTTGTTGGAACAATTGAGTTTTTACACCAAGTGAAAACTTTATAGATTATAAAGAACGTCTTCAACATCTTTTCACTATAAATAAAATTGTATTTATTGTAGTTATTAAATATTTAATAACTCTAATCGGCCCTGAGTCTTATAAAATCATAAAATCATTAACAAATCCGGATAAGCCGGATATGAAAACATTCGATGAGCTTATTACCATAATGGGGAAGTATTTTACTCCCAAAGTAAATTTAATTGCCGAAAGATTTAAATTTTACAAAAGGAATCAAAAAGTGCATGGAACAATAAGTGATTACATACTACTTGATTTAAAAACGTTAGCCCAAACATGTGATTTTAAACAGTTTCTCGATGATGCTCTCAGAGATAAGTTAGTTTGCGGTACTTACCAGGAGAGTACATATTCAGCAAAAAATGTTAAATGAGTCGGCGCTCACATTTGACAAGGCATGTGAGCTAGCCAAAAGTATGGAAATGACAAATAAACAACTGAAGGAGATGAGACCGGAATCTCATGACACAATCGACATGTTGAATTATCGGTATCCCCCAAACCCACAACGAGGAAGATCAAGCTCTGAGAGGGGATCGTCGTACGAAATAAGACAATCTAGACAGATGCAGCACAGCAATTACGAACTTGGAAAGAAGGATTGAAGAAATACGGTTTGTTTTAATTGTGGCCAGAAAGGTCCTTTAAAAAAAAATTGTAGAAAAAAACAGATTTATGTTAATAACAAAAATACTAGGCAACTAAACGTCGTAACAGGACATGAGGTGGAACTTATAGGAAAAATTTTGGTGAAAGTGCAAGATGTGGTCGATTTATCAACCTTTCATATTTTAGAGATGTTTTTTTATAAAGTCGAGTCGTAACTTTACGCATCTTTTGGGGCGCGACTGGTTGGATGTTTTGTTCCCAAGGTGGAGGGAAAGTTTTGTGGTAAGCAAGGTGGATGATGTGGTAGAATCGAAGGTAAATAAAATTTTGTTGAAGTTTCCGAGAGTTTTTTCCAATGACATGAGGGACCCAATTATCGGGTACAGTGTTCAGTTAAAGTTAAAAGAAAATGTGACTCCAATTTTCTCAGAATCTTATTTAGTTCCTTTTGGTATTCGCGACAGAGTAGATACAGAGATCGATAAACTAGTATCTCAAAAAATTTTAATACCTACTAAATATAGCGAGTGGGCTTCTCCAATGGTGGTGGTGCCTAAGAAAAATGGTGATTTAAGGTTGTGTCTTAACTGTAAGGTGGCTGTAAACAAATCTATTGAGAATAATATTTATCATCTCCCAATAATGGAAGAATTATTTGCAAAGTTTTGTGCGTTCTCGATTTGAGCCTATTTACAACTAGCCGTACATGAAAATTGTCAACATTTATTAACTGTCAATACTAGGATAGGGCTATACAGATTCACTAGGATACCATTTGGGGTTGCAGTTGCTCCCGCTGAGTTCCAGAAAGTTATGGAGGAAATATTAAAAGACCTGGATAAAGTGGCTGGTATTGATATTGAGGACTGTGAAGTTAAGGTCATGAGTGTTTTAGAAAGGTTGCAGAATCATAATGTCCGAGTTAACTGGGACAAGTGTAAATGGTTTAGATCCGAGGTGGAATATTTAGGACATGTTATAAGTGGTCAAGGGATCAAACCCAACAAAGAAAAAATTCGCGCTATTATGGAAGCTCCTAGTCAAAAAATGTTACGCAGTTAAAAAGTTTTTTTGGCATTATAAAATTTTACAATAGGTTTATACCTGATTTGGCCACTAAATTACGAAAGTTATACGATCTTTTAAAAAAAAAATAATTTGAATGGGGGCCAGAACATGAGAGGACGTTTAATAAAGCAAAAAAGCTTTTAGTATATATTTTAGAATACATACATATTTTGACCCAAAGAAACCAATTGTCTTGACATGCGATGCTAGCCCATATGGTGTAGGTGCGGTACTTGCTCATATAGTCAACGGAGAGGAAAAGCCGTTATTATTTGCATCTACAACACTAAGTAAGGCCGAACAAAACTAAACAGCAAACTCATAGAGAAGCCCTGGCAATAATTTATGCGGTTAAAAAGTTTCATAAATATTTGTACGGTCACAGGTTTACCATTGTGACAGATCACCAAGCGCTCAGAGAAATATTTAATGAGAAGAAGGGACAATTAGCTGTAGCCGCTGCAAGACTTCAAAGATGGGCTATTCAATTATCCATGTATAATTTTGATGTTAAATATAAAAAGGGCTCACAAGTAGGGCATGCAGATGCATTATCTAGGCTACCTTTGCAGGGATCGACAAATATTTCGGAGGATTTTGTGCTTAAGTTTGGCCCTGGTAACATGAAACTTCTTAAGTTAGAGGATATCAAAATCGAAACGAGCAAAGATTTTATTTTGAGTAAGGTTTATAGTTGGCTAATCAATCGAGACAATTTTAAGAATGATGTAGAAATGAAATATTATATAGAAAGAGCTCAAAGTTTTTCATGTTATGATGGTTGCATTTATTATGGGGACCGAGTTGTTATTCCGGAAACGTTGAAATATAATATTCTATGTTGCATGATACTGGAGTTATGTTTGGTGGAAAGGCTTAGAGGCCGATATAGAGGAGTTTGTTTTACGATTTTGCGTAAACATCCGCTTCATCTTCCTGCGCGTCATCTTTCCGGCTGATTGTTTCCAAATGCTTGCAAGCTTGCTGCAAGAATTCCTGCTTGGGATCATTCTTCGATCTCTTTGATATAGTTTTCTAAAACGAGGACACAGTTATATGAGTTGAAAGCATAATAATAACATTAGAGAGCGCCATGGCGCAGTGGGTAGTGTGTCGGCCGCTGACGCGTGATGAGCGCGTTCGGATCCCGATAACGCCAACGCCATCAAAGATTATTTCGCGGCTTCTCTCCTCAGCGGGGTACTGGCAAAACCCCCCGTTGTACACTTGCCTCGAAAAAGTTTCTCGGCTCTCGCCGATGGGAATCGGAATTAAGCTTTAGGTTCCGTTTACTTGTGTGGAAAACAAATCCCACACAACAAAAGTGAATGGCTCTGACTCTTCATGAGCTGTAACGCCATCTAAGGTGTCTGTCTACCAGTACAATGGACCAGTATTTGTGTCTGAGTGCTTGAACTGATAGCAGAGGCCTAAAAAAAAAAAAATGTACATTGGTACTTACCGAAACTTGAAATCTAGATTAGAAATACTCTGATGCTTCTCTTGGTCTCTAAGAAACTCCAGTTCATTAGAGTACCATAAGGTTGATACATATATGTATGTCTTCTTCTCCAGCACCTGACTTCATCGAGTCCAAAACTTTTTTTTAATTCACGGCGGTAACAAGTTATATTAGTAATTCTGTTTTTCAGCGTATTCAAGTTTGCCTCAGGCTCTATTTCTTTAAATTTATCAAAACAATATTTCTCACGCCTGGTTTTTTTTATTTTTTATTTTTATATTCCGGGCTATATATTTAGGCAACAACTGATTGAGTTGAAAACTGAATTGAATCATGTGTGGAATGCATAAGCTGCTTAATTCTTGTCTTAAATATAATCAAGTTGGCTAGCACTCGTGTGTTTCGTTCCTAGTGGTCATCTTCCTAATTACGTCTTTCAGTCGCATTGGGCCTCGTCATCGTGCTCGCTCTGTATGCCGGAGACATCACCAAGGCTAATAGGCATCAATCAGTTCTCAGACTCATCTAAGAATGATGATGCGCCCAGCCTCCAAAAGATCCCCTAGCTAACTCTAATCTAAATTACGAACTAAGGAATGAGGAAGACTGCCCGGAGTAACGCACCGCTTAGGGAACCGTTTTCACTCGACAACTATCCATAATCGGCGTGTTGTTTAGCAACATCTAAACATTGTTTAGCGATACTAAAACTAATGAGCTCATGAGCACCGTCGAGGATAAGTCGTTTGTGCCTGGCGTCCTGGTGGCGGTGGTAAATGACAGGAATACCATCTCTATTTTACACTAACCTTTAGGAATCAATAGGGAGAAATGCTTTGAAAATAATGCCCGATCGGAGTATGCTCTCGTCGTATATATAATTGGGGTAGTAAGCCCCGGAAATCAAGTAATTTTCGTTAGCCATTGCCCTTGCAATGTGCTTTCGGATAATTTTAATAAGAAAATTGTCGATTCCATTAAGGCCTGCTCCGTCATACAGGACCCTATGTGGGTAATACTTGAAATGATTATATTGAATTCATGATTCTCGGATTCTGGCCTTCGACCCTAAGGCACTGCCTCTGCAATATACGATTTTTTTCCATATAAGACGACGCTACATTAAACCACACCGGACAACCATATGCGATGATGGGCCTTATTTGGATCAAGTAGCATATGATTTTTAACCTGCGGTCAAGTTGACTGCTGCGAAATACACTCCTTGTCATACCTAAAGCTTTCTTAGCACCCGCAAGACAAGCGGCCATATGTCTATTGATATATAGACACTGGTCAGTGATCGCGAATTTCCTCCTGCTCTTTCGGGTATCCCTTGAGGTTCTGTACAATGGAGTCCTAAACAGTATCGTTTCCGACTTTTGGAAGTTAATTTTTAACTTCCAATCATCGCAATATCTCTTAAAATTATCGAAGTCACACTGCAGCACTGTATTGATGACCTCTATTTTTGGATATGACCTGTACGCTACTGAATGGCATTGAGTGGCTGAGAAAACCTATAATATCGCCTGTGTAGATGTTAAACAGTATCGGAGAATTAATCACTCCCTGTTGTAAACCGTTTTTAATTTCAAAGATCCTACTTGAAGTAGCGTTGTCACATTTAACAACAAACTTCTTTCACATATTCATTACGTAAATCATGAACAGAAGGTGATTTGGCATGCCTATCTGGGTGAGCTTGTACAACAGAGCTTCTAACGGTGTTGAAAGCCTTTCCAAAGTTGGCCAGACAAGCATCCGTACATCGGTTTTTTGCCTCATTCCCGGAATGTCGGAAACCAGTTTTGACGCAGCGTGAATAGTATCATGTCTCGCCTTCATACCAAACTGGTTGCCTGGTACCGCTTCATATTTCTTCGACAACTGTTGCCCAGCTGCATGTTCATTTTCTGCTGGGGAAAATGTCTCTTTTCAGCTATAGTACTTGAACACTGATCGAAGCTTTTCGTTCCTGAAAAGGAACGTCCAAGAAATAAAGCCATTCGCGTAATTAACCAACTTAGGTTTATTGCTCTTTTGGAATAAATCCTATTTATTAACCCCCGACGCAAAAAGAGGGGTGTTATAAGTTTGACGTGTCTGTTTGTCTGTATGTCTGTCTGTGGCATCGTAGCTCCTGAACAAATGGATCGATTTTGATGCTTTTGTTTTTTGTTTGCAAGCTAACGTGATCGAGATGGTTCTTAACCTAGAATCACCCTATCGGAAGATGTTATAATTTTTGCAAATGGCGTCGTACCTCAATCATATTTGACATAACTGGACTAGACAGTTGCAGTATACAAACAGATAAGCAATAGAGTGCTATACTTCGCAAGAGCGTGGAATAATTGTGTCGATTTTCTTGACCAATAATCGTTCGGTGGAATTTCGTGAATTTCGACGTCGATTTCCTATTCGTGTAGCGCCAACTGGGCAAACATTCCGCTTAGCTACTCGACTTGAACAGGCTGGAACCATAGGAGACCAAGCAGAATGTGGCTGCCACTGGACTGGTCGTTCGGCCGAGAATATCGCAGCTGTGGCTACCGACGTCGCTGAGAACGAAGCAACATTAACCAGACAACAGGCCAAGCAATTGGACATAACCAGACGGACTCTACAGCGAATTTTAGTGAAAAACTTACACATGTTCCCGTACAAAGCGCAAACAGTGCATCAGTTAATGAATGCTGATCGGCAGTCGCATGTGAATTACTCTCAAGCCATCCTTATTCTCAAAAAATCATCGTGAGCGACGAGGCGCATTTCCACTTAAGTAGCTATGTCAATAAGCAAAATCTTTGTTTCTGGGGCACGTGTGATGCACGAAGAGCCATTACATCCACTTAAAGCAACTGTGGGCCATATTTTTTAGAGGACGCCATCGGCAATACGATCACTGTTCCTGGCGAACGCTACAGGGCCATGATAAACAACTTCTTACTGCCAGATTTGAATGAGCGGGGCTTGGTGAACATGTGGTTTCAACAAGAGGAAAGAATCGTTTCCTGGTCGCGTAAACTCCTGTTTTGGCGAAATGGCATGGCCAGTAAGATCGCCAGATTTAACCATCCCAAACTTCTTTCTTTGGGGCTACTTGAAGTCTCCCACCTATGCCAGCAAGCCTCGGATGTTGGCTTTCGCAGCCCTTAAGGAGAACATTCAACATGAATATGAACATTTATAACCGGAAATCTTGAGGAAAGTCATGGAAAATGCGATAAAACTGGTACAAACGTGTATCAACACTGGTGGTAGCTACTGGACAGATATCATCTTTTCCACATAACAGAAAAAATTATAAAGGTTCAAATAAAGATTTTCATCACTCAAAGTTTTTTTTTTTGGTAAAAAAGTTATTCAAAAACAAAATTGGATGATAAATCTTCCGCCACCTTGTACATACTCGTACAAGAAGCCCTATGCGTTGTTGCATAAAACTTAAGAAAAATGTAATTTAAGTAGTTACCTATCGCAATTAGGGTCCGCGAGTAATTTAAAAAGAATAAAATAAAAATAAAATTAAAAATTTTAAGTAATCCCCGGCACAGAAAAAAAACATTAAAAGTAAACAAATAATTTTTTTCTCTCGGCCTTTTGGCTTCACTAAAAGAACCTATTAATATTTTTAATATAAGCGCCGCCGCGTCAGGGAACTGCTAAGTAAATAAAAAAAACAGAATACAAATAAAAAGAGTTTTGATAATGATAAAGTATGGATTATACAGGGACCTACTATATGTAAGCAACGTAAGTAAGTACCGAAACAACCATATCCAATATTTTAACGCAATGCATACGGCTCTCAAGCGAACGTCTCATATAAAAGTGGTACAATATCGAAACACTGCAGGAACTTAGTAGACCTTGTAAGATAAATTGATGTACAAAATTAAGTCCATACATACGTACAATTTGAAGTTAGTAGATTTTTTTATATATTACACCTATGTATGTAGACATGTACATATATCTAATAACCCTTCTTCACTTAGCGGTCCCCCGACGTGGCGACGCTTATATTAGAAATATTAATAGGTTATTTAATTATTTACTTTTACTTTTAAAAGTTTTTTTTTTTTGTGTCGGGGTTACTTAAAATTTTTAATTAAATTTTTTTTTACAATATGTCCCCATGTTTTAAAGGGTAGGTACTAGGTTTGCCCGATCAGGATGGTGCGGTGATATGAGTACATAGCAGCAAAGTATCAGTACGCTTTAGAAACAATAATACTGCAACTTATTGCTTAAACCTGTAATGATATTTTACATATGTATATATTAATACGTATACGAGGGTGATCCAAAAGTAATAATAATCGGTTATTTTCAGTCCGCATAAAAATCCAACTTTTTTTTTTGCTTGCTTATATGCATATCCACTAGGTTAGCTTAAAAAAAAAGTTATATAAATAGACCATAACTCAAAGGATGTACATTTATTTGAATACGAGCTGTCGAAGGGATAACATCAAAATGGAGAAAAAGGTAGCCAATATTTTCAGGAAAACTATATTTCGGGATCGTTTTACGCAGGTCAAATAACAAGATTACGGTTATTAAAGAAAAAGACGCGGTATACTGCGAGTTGTTTCACCAAGATAACGCACCAAGTCACAAAGCCGCAGTTACGATTCAATTCAAACAACCGGATTCGAATTGCTCGAACAACCGCCCTAGTCGCCAGATCTAGCCCCCAGTGACTTCTTTTATTGGCTCAAGGAACACATTCGAACATAACGAACTAATGGCCACTGCTGAGACCTTTTGGGAGGGTCAAGGCAAAGACTTTTTTCCTTGGGGAATCGAGGGTTTAGAAAAAACATTGGCTGGACTATGTAATAAAATAAATAAAATTTTTCGACAATTATTTTCAATGCCATTACTTACCATTGTTATTATCGTATAAACAATTTTTGCCCAAAAAGGACAAAATAACAGTAACAATAACAAGTTTCAACAAGGGAGCGTGAAACACTGATAACCATTGAAGGTATTAGGTATTATTGTCATTAGAAACCATTTGCCATCTGTCTACATATACCCGCGCCAACGATTAGATTGACTACTTTCCAGGATCTCTAAGCAAGCTAGGTAAGAGTAGTTTCGTATCTCTCTGTAAATGCGTATTAAAAAAAATCCAATTGTTCATAAAACAACTCAATTCTTTTAGTACTAGGCAACCTCTCTTCACATTGTAGCGTAGAGAGTATTAATGGAACATTTCCATCACATCGTCTGCAGCCATGATATATGGCTGGGTTCGCCCTTTTAAACAGTACTACCGGACGTCCTTCAATGATTTGAAATCCGCACATAAAGGAAAGCGGACCACTAATCCACATCAAAAAACATTTTCAAGTGAAAATATAAAAGTTTTAGAACTACATACTATGATCCCAGTTATTGTAGACGAAGAATTCGCTGTAGAAAATTCATTTGAAGAAGAAGCTACAACTCCGGAAAACTCTGCAAAACATAAAATCTTCTTTTCCACATGATTTACAACTTCTTTCCCTTCATGGAAATATCAAAAACACTTTGCTGCATTTTTAAAACTTTACACACATTCCATCCATGCCGTTCGTAACTAACGCAAAGAAGAGTATTTCTTTCGTGCGTTTTTTTTGTAATCTCGAACCAAGAACTTCCGCTGCATCTTAAGGTAGTTCTAAATCTCTGTTCAAATCATTCAATTTTGTTTTGATAAGCCGTTAAGAAGGTCTCAAACCCGGTCTAGACTTTTCTCGTTTTCTGGACTGCAACTTTCAGATAGCTCGTTAGTATACATAGTATCAAAAGAAGACGGGGACAGCGACTGATCATCATTCGATTTTCTTAGCACTGGAAAATTGACTGATTGCATGTTTGAGAAAACAATTCGTTTCAGCAACACCAGTAACAGTCTTGGGAGTGATTTTGAGGTTCCCTACTTCCATTGGGTTTGGCTATGTTAAAATTATTCTCCATGTCCATTTATTACTTGCGAAACTCTGATACGCAGCTCCTAAAAACTTTATTTGGCGACCAAATTTTGTCCAAGATATCAATAGTAACACCGAAGCGTACGTTTTTCGCCAAAGTCCGTTATGATGTTTTATGGTTTTAACACCTAATACGCACCACATATTATTGTATAACAAAATCGGTCATAAAAGCTAACACATTTACGTGAAGCCATGTTAAAAGTATTTGCGTTAGTACGTATGATTTACGAAACTGAACTTTACTCACGAATTTTATGAATAGGTAAAATGGAAACCTTGGCTCATAGACTAATGATTGGTGGGATTATATATAACATATACTCGAACGAATGAAAAAAAGTATAGTGGTGGTCCTGTTGAATGATATAATTTCCAGATACGTTTGATAAATCGGGAAATTCGTAATATCCAACACTTTTTGTTTGTGAAGAAATGCTAAATTAATGTACAAATATTGGTTAAATTCATATTTAAGTCCATTTATTTATAAATTTAATAATAACGTGTTTCTTACTGCAACCATCTCTACTTGGCTTTGTAAAACCGATAGCGGAATGTAATCCTCTTCTTCGAACTGTGGTCCGGTCTTAAATCTAAATTTTTTTTCCAACATTTGTGAAGCACAACCGCTGAACAGCGTCGAAAATATTAAGCTCCTTTAGAGCATCCGTAATATCTTTCTCCGAACTCACAATTTTACTCAATAAAGTGTTCCTATACAAAAGCTTAGTTAAGCGAATTGCGTTCTGATCCATTGGTTGGATTAGTGGTGCGACATTTGGTGGCATATACGAAATCCACATTTTCTCATCTGGTGTTTCCTTTACTAATTCATATTCAAGAAGACGACTAGGAGCATTATCGAGAAGTAGCAAAGCCTGTATTGGTAGTTTCTGCTCTTTCAAAAACTCTTCAACCTGTAAAAAAAACATGAATAATTGCAAAAATTATTTTCCACTTCTATCTTTGGCATAAAATTCTTGAAAAACCAAGCTTTGAAAGGGCTGTCATTCATCCATGCAGATTTCGAAAAGACATACATAGTCGACTGATAAAGTTTTGTTTTTGAAAGACCTTGACTTCCGATAGTGAGCGTCTTTATTTTTTTCAAACCCGTAGGATTCAAGCATCGGCTCAACAAAATCGGCTCGTGATTAACGTTTTTCGGCTGACTGTTTAAGAATGCCAATTCCAAAGCGGTTCTTAAATTTGGTAAGCCAACCATTGTTTGCAGAAAGCTCACCAGAGGAGTATATTTGTGAATGCCTAAGGCTTTGGCTTTAAAAATGTTTTCGTTAATGTGGCTCTCACGTTGGGTAATAAATCATTTATATAATGCAGTTTCCATATTTGGAAATTCACCTTTTCTCAATTTCATATTTTTTCAGCGAATCGATCCACTGTACGTATCTCACAGGTTTCTAAGAATTCTGCTTTCATTCTTTGTCATTGTGCAAATGGTTGGTTTGGGGATTCCAAATTTAATGGAAATGTCCTTCAGAGGGACTTCCCTATAGCAATCATGAATGATTTTCACTTTGTGAACATCTCCAGTGAATGACGTTTACGAGACATTTTATATAAAACTCACCTTTACCATATACTAATCAGTACAATACCGATCTCTATAAAATGCTTCCTTACCATATAGGGGCATATTTCTATACCCGCCGGGGGGAACATTTCGTACGTTGCAACAGTAGTAAAGACTCGAATGAGTGCGAAAGAGAGGGACAGTGAAATAGAGATATATTGGCACAGTGATGCGCGGGTAGGTTTCTCCGTGCATCATTTTGACATTTCCTTATCTTTTTGTTCTTTATTTTGCGATGTTGCACACGCGCTTTTGTTTTTTTTTTTTTTTTTTTAATTCATTTTTAATATTCATTTCTTACAACTGTCTTACGCGCTAGACAAAAATTATTAAACTAGCTTAACTAACTTATAACTACATGGATAATATGCATTATTCAGTGCATTTTCGAACAGCACTCTCTTTCCATTTCGGAGGCCTCTAGTACCTGGAACCTCCGCACTTCACTGCTATACATATATAATTTTATGTTTAAAGCTACTTCTAATGAAGGTAGCAACTCCTTCGCCTCGTGTAGCATTGGGTCGGTCTTTATAAGAATTGTGCCGAATTTTGTGCTTTTGGTTTAGCTTAGTTTCGCTAACCAAAAGTACAGGGCGTTCGTCCTGCAACAAGTTGAAAAGTACAGCTCTTCGCTCAATCCTAATCAGTGAATTCACATTCGCCGACAGGATCTTTAAGGGACTCTCTACCGGCGTACCCATTACGATTGAGGAGGCGCTAGGCCCGGCAGAAGCGAGTAGATTCTGTCCACTCGGGTCGCCTGCTCATGGATCTGCTGTTGGAGCTGGCCGATCTGCCCTTGGATGTCGAGCAAGATCGAACGCAGATCCTCCTCGGCCTCCGATACCTTAGTAACAGGCACTGGGGCTTAAGTAACAGCCAAAGGCTCTTGTACCGTCTGCCTCAGATCTGCCGCCATTTGGGCGTAGGTCATTGTGGGTGTAACGGCTGATGTTTGTGAGCGACCTGCGGGACGTCTTCTGCTTACGAGCCAGATTTAATTTAATGTCTTGAAACTTAGGACATCCCCGATAGATTGCAGGGTGTCCACGGTTCCTACAGAGAACGCACTCGAGCTGCTCCCTATCCGCGACCTTGTCTTGTGTCAGATCGCATTCCTCGTTCATGTGGTTCTTTGCACACTTAACGCATCGAGGCTGCATCTCGCAGTTCGACGCGGCGTGCCCGAACCTTTGACAGCGGATACATTGTAAGATGTTTCCATATCTTCTTAATTTTTCCCATTTTACAGATTGGGATGCTAAGGAAGTGGTGGTCCTTAGCCTTTCCAGTTTGCTATTGGGTGCGATCTGAACCAGGAAGAAGGGTAACACACGCTTCTCCCGTCTGGCCCGCGGCGTGGTGAACGACTTGAGTCCCACGAACTTGAGGTCGTCGCTCTCGAACTCTTTGAGCTCTGAGAGCATTTCCTCGGGGTCAGCAATCGAGTACACGCCTTTGAGGAGCATCGTCTGCATCCGCTCGGTCGGGGGGGTAAATGAAAAGAACTCGGTCGTGGTCTCTTTCAGTAGTTTCTTTATCCGCTTATGCTGCTCCAGTGTGTTACATTGGAGAGCATAGCGGTTCTCACCTATACCTTTAAAAACGAAATTGCCAACACCAATACTTACATAAGTCTATTATTTCGCGTAGGGCTGTGGTGTGAGTAAGGATTGGTGGCACCTTCTCCTTGGGAAGTTGGTGCTGCTTCTGTTGTTCCTGCATCTGTTTTTTCGGCTGTTGTTGTTGTTGCTGCTGCTTCTGCTGCTGCGACTATTGTTGTTGCTGTTGTTTCTGCTGCTGTGGCTCTTGTTGTTGCTGTTTCTTCTGTTGTTGTTGTTGCTGCTTTTTTCGCTGCGGCTGAGGTTGTGGCTGCTGTTCAGCCGTTTTTTTTTGCAGCTTCTTTTGCGACTGCTGTTGATGTGACTGAAGCTGGGCGGCTGTTGCCTCCTCTTTCTCCTTCTGCCGCATCTTGTTTAACTTGTCAACTACGACATTTAATTTGGCACGTAGGACACGTACCTCCTCCTCGAGCTCGCTAAGCTCCGCCTCAGTACCCGAACTTGAAAGGGCGGCGGACGGGTTGTTATAGCGGCCTTTCCTACCATCGGAGAGGTAGGCGATATTTGCTTCCACGGTCAGCACTGATTGTTGATGTTGTGGTTGTTGTTGTTGCCCAGCTGCTTTGGACGTCGATGGTGACGGCGCCCCTTTGCTCCCTTCGACCTGCAGCTTTTCGGTCGAGGTGTTGAGGGAGGGGCGCTTAATTACATTGGGCCTCGGATTGACCCGTTTGCGTCTCTTCATGACGGCGGCCGTCTACGGGTCTTCCCCCGTCGTCTCCCGACATCTCTTCCTGCTACTTCAAGTTAACTTTAGAAGCAGCAGAAAGAATACGGAGAAAAAAGAAAAACGCACACGAAAAATTATTCTCCGAGCTGGAGATTCAAACCGGCGACTTTCCGCTCGCCAGCCGTGCACTATACGATCGCGCTGACTCAGTTTCCGCGAGTACCTTGTCTAAACGCGTAGTTATAATTTTTATTTTTATTTCCTTTTATTACTCTAGTCGAAACACTTCCTTCTTCCACACTGGTATGTGAACGACTATTTTGCACACGCCCTTTACAATTCTGTGTGCACTTTACAAGTAAGCGGATAGTTACGTAGTGCTATTTTAAAAATGAGTGAGATTAATGTTTTAAGTGGACAAAGGAATTGATATGTGAGCTCATAAATAATTATGAGATGCATCCAGCATGGTCCATTAATTCATTTACCTCCGATTCCATATTTATTATAGCACGTGTGTATCGAAACAAATTCCGCTAAAAATATGGCGAATATCAAGTAAAAGAGAGATGTAAAATTTATGCGCGACACTGCGAAATAAAAAGATGCACCATGTACATATGTAATAAGCGGCGTTTACACTCTACGATTTGTCTATCCGACTTGTTGGAAAACCTTGCTTGATGGGCCAAATCGTAAGTGTGAACGCTCTTTCAACATGTCGTCCGACTTGTCGTATGGAAGTTGAATTTTTTTAACTTGTTGGCTCGGTTAATCAACTTATCGTAAGGTTTTTTTTTTTTTTTTTTAATTCATTTTTGTTCAATTTTTACTTAGAGCTATCTTATGCTAGACAAAAATACTTAAGACTAGCTTAAATAACTTAACAAACTTAAAGGTACCTTACTGGCTCTATACGGACACTCTAAAGTACACAGAACAACTTAAACTATGTCTTTCGACCTAATGCTTGACTACAAATAATTTAAAAAGAAAACAGTTTAGCTAAGAAAATGTTTATTTTTCAAAAAACTTAGCATCCGATTGAACAGTGTGAACCGTGTGAACAGTTGTCATACGACTTCAGAGCATTTTTCCACTTTTGCTTGTGACTTCAGAGAGTGAACATCAATTTTGAGCGGAATGAAGGATATGACGACAAACAAGGAAAAATAATTTTGGGTTGATTTCTTTGAGGTGTACCGGCAATTGGGTCCGCCAAATAACTTTTTTTTTTTTTGAAAATGCTATAAAAAAAAAACTACTGAATATTTTCTCAAATTTCTTTTTTTATTTGAAAGTACAATCCTTCCGGTTAATAATGGAAAATAATTTCATTCAAATGGCTGCCTCGGCTGGCCATGCAGTAGCCTACACGATCGGTCCAATTTTTAAGCACATTATCGATTGTGTGCAGCTTATTTCACCAATGGCTTCACGAATATTGTCCTTTAAAGCGTCAATTGTCTCTGGCTTGTCGGCGTAACATTTATCTTTGACGGCACCCCACAAATAATAGTCCAACGGTGTCAAATCGCAGCTTCGAGGTGGCCAAACGACATCAGCTCTGCGGCTGATAATGCGATCTTCAAAAACAGGGCGCAAAACATCGAGTGTAGCTTCGGCATTGTGGCACGTAGCGCCGTCCTGTTGAAACCAAAGGTTGCCAATATCCTCCTCTTCAATTTTTGTGAACAAAAATTCGTTCAACATGGCCCGATAACGATCGCCATTGACTGTAACGGCCACTCCTTGCTCATTTTCGAAGAAAAATGGCCCAATTATGCCTCTGGACCAAAATCCGCACCAAACAGTGGCTCGCTTTGAGTGCACCGGCTTTTCAATGTATGCGTGCGGGTTTTCTGTGCCCCAAATGCGACAATTTTGCTTGTTTACATACCCGCCAAGATCAAAATGAGCTTCATCTGAAAAGATGATTTTTTTTGGCAAAATCGGCATCTTCTGTAAGTCGATCGCAGGACCACTTAGCGAAGCGTTGTTCAAGCGTATACACAACCATATTCGTTCAGCGGAAGGATAAAACCATAGACAAACCAATGAGACCTGCAACTTAAAATGGCCGCCGACGTTTGCCTACAAGCTGTGCGAGCACGTGGGTACATAAAGTCCTGTCAAAATTATGTAAACAATCGCGCACATTGTTATAATTCCATGAGTGTGTGTGGCGGGAGTACACTGCGGTAAAATGAAATGAGCTCACACGTATTCACGGATAGAGTCGTTTATAACGGGGGTTGTCGGCTTGGTACAAAAACTCCTGTCAAAATTTCCTGAAAAATTTAGGGTGTCACGGGAACAGACGTACGAAAGTTGCATATCTCGTTCATCATCTCTGGATAAAACTAATTATCTCTCAAATCAGACATGAGCTAAGTGTTACCATTCACGAAATAAGCATTACTTGAAAAAAAAAACGTTAGATGGCGGACCCTTTAGAATCACTAATGCATTCGAAAAGTGTGTTCGTTAAATACACAATATTCGTTACATCGGAATTCGGATTAACTTGTTATGTTATGTTGTTATACTTACGAGTACGTACCCGGCGTAGTAGCTGCGTTTTGTTGAAGTTTTTCTAAGAACTCAATAAATAAATATTATATTTTTTCATTAAATTAATAGGACAATTATCCATTACGATCAGACAAACTTCATTTTATATCATAATTACAAGTGTAACTAAACACACATCGCCCTCAAGAAAAAAGAAATTTCCACAAAATTTTGGGGTGATCGAATTTTTTGACTATTTTTCACGTATTGAGCATGCAAAAACCTGGGAGAAACGCTATTTAAACTTCAAGAAGGTAATTCGTTGTAAGACTGTGTAATGGAAAAGTTGATCGATACAGCTTTTAAGTTTTCAAGGAGGGCAAATAATTCCCAAATAGATTTTTGAACTCCCAATAGACGATTGATCGCTTACCTCAAAAAGCGTAATTAAGTTCAAATTACCGACGAAGGAAAAAGTAAAAACCTGTTATATCCTAAGATTTCCAAATCCCGGAAAATAGCGTAGATATCAAACCCTACGAAAGGAAGTCAGCCATCTCCTACGGCATAAAAAACGAAAATGGCAAAGAAAAAAGTTTGCTAAAATTCAGAAAGAATGTGCGACTACAAACACAAGTACGGAAAAGATACCAAGCTAGATCAGGACTGTGGAGCTCATTTCGGACATCGAAAGAGTTGCAGCCCAATGGAGAAGATAACTGGAGAGCTAGCAGTAATGGAAAATGGTGTTATCTACACAGCAGTGCTTCAGGTAGAACTGCTAACCATTGAGGAAGTAAAAGAAGCAATCTTATCAAGGACAACAAGGCCGTAGGAATCAACCTAACACCATTTAAATTAAGGGGGGGGTATGGTTTTAAAGGGGTAAAAAAAGCATATTTTCGTGATTTTTTTGCGGCGACATAAGTAATATAATTTTATTAAGTTCAAGTACATATTATTGAACAACTTCAGAAGTATGTCAGAAAAAAATTTCAATGAAAAATATTGATAAATAGGCCGGTGACGGCGAATCTCAGGAGGCGACTTGAAAAAAAAGTGGTATTGCGGTGAACATGATAACTCGTTACCGGATCATCTGAAAACAATAAAATCGATATGCATTAAAGGTGATATACATATCTCTCGAGGTAATCAGAACGAATTTTTTTTTTTTTTTATTTTTCTATTTTTTGCAGCACTTGAAAATGAAAAACGCGATTTCACCTCAAAAAATCGTGGTTAATTTGTTATTAAAAAATATAAAAAAAAAGAAAAAAAAATCTCTTTCTGATTACCTGTTGATTTATGTGAAGAACTACTGTTCAAGTTTTTGAAAGGATCGGTTCAGTAGATTTTGAGTTCTGATGTTCACGAACTTCAAAAATGATGTATTTTATACGTTAAAATTCGAAATAAACCATCAATAAAAGAACATTGAATAGAATTTTAATACTTACCAGTAACTGAGTTATATGCGATGAACAGAAAATATACAAGGTGACTTTACATCCTTTGAAAGACACACAGACGTTTTACTTGGATTGACTTAAAATTTGTACACAATATTCTCGACATATTGCACAATCAGAAAAAAAAAAAAAAAATGCAAAAAAAAAAATTTAAAACCTTACCCCCCTTTCCTTGAAACGCTGTAACTCCGTTAGTTTTACTCGGACTGACTTAAAGTTTGTATACAATATTCTCGACATATTGCACAATCAGACAAAAAAATAAAAAAATGTTCAAAACCATACCCCCACCTTAATAAAATGTGTAGGAAAAAATTAACAGAGAAGTTGCATGGTCTCACCAAAAGTATATGCAAAAATGAAACCATCCCGTTCCCGTACTCAAAAAAAAAAGACCGAACACAATGCAACAATTACCAATGAATACAATCTTCGCTACCAAGTGGTTACAAAATGCTGTTAAATATTCTCTTAAAGAGACAGACATCGTACGGAAAAGAAACAATCGGAGATTACCAGTGTGACTTCAGGAAGAATCGCATAACGGGTGACCAAATGTTTACTATACTGCAGCTGTTAGAAAAAAAATGGCAAATCCATGAAACGGTGAACCTACTATTCGTAGATTTAAAAAAACCATATGACTCTATAAACGACCAAAAATGTATTACGTCCTTGTAGGTCTGGGAATGGCAAGAAGTATGCCAAAAGGAAAGCAAAGAGCACGTTAAAGTAGGTTGTATCTGAAATATTCGAGATACTCGAGGTATTAAAGAGATGCCTTTTCCACTTTTTAATTTGGTGCTAAAATTCGAAATCAAAGTTGAAGGGGAATAACACTTGTTCACAAGACTCACATCTGTTATAGATTACACTGACGATCTGGACCTTCTAGGAGGTCAAATGAGGAAACAGTTAAAAGAAATGTAGAAAGTCTAATAACGGCAGGAAATGAAGTAGGTTTAGAAGTAAATGAAGATAAAACCAAATACATATATATCACTGACCGATTTGGATCGACCCAAGCCTCGCACCTGACTGTACTCGATACACGCTCTGAGAAAGTGGACGAATTCAAATATCTGGATACGATTTTGACTTTATAGTGAAATGGCCTATCAGAAAGAAAATTGTATTTGGTATAGTAGAAGAATAAAGAAGCTTAAACAAATAACGCACATGAACCATTTTACTATGGGATTACCAGCGCTGATTCAATTATCGCTTTATTTACGAGATTTTGAAATATGAAATTTTTATTTTTCAAGAAGGAGAGTTTTGCTTGGTGCGACTATATGAGAAGCGGCGAATAAATATCAGCGAAATTGGGACGAGATCAGACAAAATGTATTCTAGGCAAAAATGCCTAAACCTGGTTTAACTATCTTAATAGACAGCAATTGATAATGCGATTCAGCGTGGACTAGTTGCGGTCAAAGAAAGAGGAAGAATTCGCCAAAATGTACACATCACATTACAAATCGCCTAAAGCATAAGGGTGTGTTCCATATTTTCGTAAATAAAGTAAAAAAATGTTTAAATCTTACCTCTTTGAAATATTAAGCAAAACTCAATTTTCATTAAATATGCCAGAACGTATGTAAATAATGTTTATTGCGACTGGAAAATAAAAATAGGTCATTCACTAAATTTGGAAGGTGAAAGTGCGTTAATTCGGGGTGTTGGCAGTTATTTTATCATATATGCATGTAGGTACGAATTTATTATGCACTCACATAAGTTTTCTTTTCTTTTGTTGACTATGTAAATATATTAAAAATAAAAAATTTACTTTGTTTTAATTTGGTTTAGTTCGAATTAGCGAAAATGAATTTTGATTCGGCTTTGGTTTTTTTAATTTTAATTTTATTTCTAAATGGCAAGGATGACATAATATAACATATGTATACGTATGTATATACATCAAAAACACGTTTTATTCATACCCAATGTAATTATGTTATTATAACATTGATGTGTTGTGAAAGAGTAATTAGGCTTTCTTGTTTCTTAGCTCTATTTAATCTTCAATTGGTTTTACATTCATGGGGTTCTATTACTTATTATTTAACACAACACGATAATATTATATAAATTTGAATCTCATGATCTTTAGAATGTTTAAATGTTTTTAAATTCATTTTTACAAAAAAAAATTAATTATACCAATGCGTTTCTTTAAGATCAATTGCAATTTATTAATTCCGATGGATCTCCGTGAAAAATGTCCCGCACTTTACAAAGTCCTTACGGTTTTTGTTTTTATTGTTATTTATTTAAAGTCCCACACACAGACTAGACACCGAAAATATTTTTTGAAAACAAAATATTTCATATTTTTATAATACATTACTCTTGAAAAAAAAAAAAAACGTTATAAAACTTGCACCGAAATATATTTGCTATAGATTTTTTTTTAATTATACCTATTTTTTAATTTTTTTTTTTTCAAGTATTGATTAAGCTCTTTGTAAGGGTGGAGATGTTTACGTGAAAAGTATTTCTAGGATTACATGTATCTTAAAGCTAAGGTGTTTTTTCTTTTAGTTTAGTAAGTATTGTTTACATCTCATAATTTATTGCTAATAAATATACCATAATTGAAACATAATAAATCATGGATCAGCAATTATTAACGTAACGTTCATTATGGATATTGCTTTTATTTACTGTAATGATAACTTCTTTTCATACACTCTATGTCTATATGTATATAAAAAAATAAATAATTCCATCGTAGGAAGGTTCCACCCTAATAAAAACAATAACGTAAGAAAAAATACACTTAAAAACACATACATAACAAAATAAGTTAGCGGTTTAAACAAATAGTAAACATATCTATTAACTAGCAATTCAAAGGTATACGCTTTATTTTATGGCAAATTCTTATCTATACTACAGAAAATTGGTACAGCAGAGTTTGAGCCATGATTGTTTTCGTTTCAAGTTGCTATTTAATTTATTTGTATTCTTTTTTTCCTTATTTAATTAGCTAGACAAACTCATACAATACAAAGCTTTTTCTCAAAAAGCAAATGAAATAATATAAATTAAAAATTGTGATGCAGGCAAAGATGTCAAGAAGGAAGAGAGGATATTTGATGAGTATTGACTACTGGCTATAACCACCAGTAGTCAGTGCAAATCACAACCGGGAGATTTTTTTTATTTTTTTTTTTGGAAAACTCGGTTCAGTATACTGAAAATTAGGATATATATTACCTTCTATTGTGGTTGGTCTTTTTAAAAGCCCAGATGCAAAGCAATCGATATGGATTCTTTACTAACAGTTTTAAAACTACTACAGTCGATTCATGGCTAGTAAGAAGATATATCCGGAGAAAATAGCGTTGTGAGCAGTGGGTAATATAAATTATATTGAAATGTCAAATTCAAATATTTACTATTCATTCTATATATGTGTATATAGTCAGTCACGAAAGACTACATATAGCCATGAAAAGTTCTACATCAACACCTAAAGACAAGATTTTATTTTTAATTTCCTACTAGATAACATATTATTGTTTGCATAACAAAAACAAGTAATTTCCTCATAATAATTTAAAGACGGGAGAAAATCCAAGAATTCAAGTTAGGAAAGTGTACATATAGCTACGAACCAGACGAATTTCCTATTCAACGGAACAAATGTAAATGTTTGCAGCAGATGCCAATTGTTCTCATTAATACTCGATTGCCTGCCATTTGTTGTAAGCGGTAGATACCTTTTGCATACAATTTTATGAAAATGGAGAATAGAGGATAAATAGCCAAAGTTCTATTGCTATTCAAACTATGATAAAGAATTACATAGGCAGAGAATACGTATCAAGCTCTGGACGTCGGAAAGAGCTAAATGACCGCGATATTCGAAGTATTATCTGTAATGTTTGGGTAACGGTACTTTTTACGGATGAAAATTAGTTTAACCGGATCTCATGGCAAGGAAAAGGTATGGTGCAAAGCTAACCAAGAAATGGAGGCGAAATTCTAAAAATCCACAGTTAAACACGATGTGTTTGTGGCGTCGGAAGGCTAATTTCTATTGAAAGTAATATGGATCGATAATATCTTGATATTTAGCGAGATTATTGTAGGCTTCTGCTGGGGTGCTAGGGCTTGGAAACAAGTGGCTACTAAACCAGGATAACGACTCTAAGCATATGGCAAAAATTGTAAAAAGGGCAGCTGGTGTTAAGGGTTCCAAAACAACTTAACCCACCTCCGTAATTTCCAAACTTAAATGCCGTAGAACACCTCGGGGATGACCTGGAACGCAGGATTCGCAAATCCAAGATAACGGATCGAAATTCCTTGAAAGCGGCTCCTTCAAATTGCGGGGCTTCAATTACTCCTGATGTCACCGAAAATCTAGACTTTTCCATGCAACGAAGACTTAGAGCTCTCCACCAAATAAAACATTAAATTTATTTTTTTAATCATAAATTAATTATTTTACTTCCTACTTAAGAGTATGTGTATGTAGAATTTTATGAGTTGAAGTTCTATTGTTTTTCTTTTTGTCCCTAAATAATTATTATGAGTGAAAAACTTGTTATTGTTTTGAATGAAGCTATTGACCTGTCTTATATTATGTAATCTTAAAGAACCTAAAATTTTGTCTATAAACGCTTATTCAGCATTTTTCAGGACTATATGTGGACTTTCGTGATTGACTGCATATTTATATAGCCCGAATTGTGAGCCAATAATGCTTTAAATATCAAGTAAAAGTGATGATCAAAAAAGGAATAGAATAGCCGTCTTTGGGTTGATTTACTTGAACACTTATACCCTGCATCACCCGATCAGGAAATATCAGTGAGTCATATAATAAAATACACACATAGGAATCTTCTTCACTTTGATTAATTACAATAAAACATTGTTCAATATAGAACCTTCAATTTTTAAAAATATTACACAATTCTACTTATAAAATATGTACGCAAAACTTAATGTAAACTTTTAATAAATATATTATATTCAATTTTTCTTATTTTTTATTTTTATAAAAAAAATTTAAATTTTGTTCACATTCTCTTATTTGTTTGCAGCGTGCTTGTTTCATTTATTTATTTTTTTTTGTGTTCTATTATATTATTTTTTCATCTTTTCAATCAATATGTATATTCATCTTTTAAAAACTATTTTAAATACACAAGTAAATAAATTATTAACTTATCAATAATTGATAAAGCTTTAATGCTTCAATTTAATATCAAAGAAAAAGTATTCAACATTATTGTTTATAATCTTTTGGTTTTTTGATTCTCTTGTTTTAATTTACATATGTTCTCATTTCTTTAGTGGTTACTGTTAATTCTTCTGTTTTAATTATTATTTTTCCAACAACAGTTAACAAATATTTTATGCATAATTTGCATTTATAGTTTATCCTCTTCACAAATATTTGTTGAACTGAAACAGCTGTACTCAATAAACTCAATCCCTTCAGTTATCTATCTACTATTGTTTGTGATCTTTCCTTCAAAAAAAACTTGTGATTTTTTTGTCTTAATTATGTAATTTAGTGTTAATTGAATCTGTATCGCTTTGATTAAAAAATAAGAAAGCGTCGTAATTTTAATCTTATCACTTATTTTTTTTAACTACTAGATGGATTGATTGATTTGTGTGTGAGTGTGCGAATTTATCTATTTATGCGTGAGTTGCATCAATTCAGGATTTGGGAACGTTTCTTGAGCGACTTTATATAGTAAATGTTTCTAAAAATGTTCCTCCTTGTATATTTGTTTTTTAATTGAGTTTACCAATAAAAAAAAAAAAAAAAAAAAAAAAAAAAACAGAAAACAAAGCGTTAATATAAAACTAAAAACATCTTGATATTGTTGTTGCGGCTGTTTGTTTTTTACCTTCACTAATTAATTTCAGACTTTTCTTAACGATTGCATTTATCGAATATCAGTCAGATTAGTTTTACTCCCAAAAATCTTTATTAACTGTGTCTCATAATCATCAATGCTGCGCTTCATTATTTCCATGCAAGGTCCTAATAGACGTTCAAATGTTTCAACATCTAGGACTGAAATTATTTAAGATATGATTAAAATCGAAATTTCATATAATTTTAAACACAAACCAAACATAAAAAAAACATACATATGTTAAATAAAGTGTTATTGTACGAGTACAATTCTCATTTTTTCTGATGTACCATGCATGCTTTTTTACATATTTACATTTTTGTTTAATATTCGTTACACATGCAGTATAACAAAGTTAAATATATTTGCAAAGGAAACGCTCGAAGGTAATATTAAAGTAAAACAATATAAGACGTATTACCAATGCTTTTTTTAGTTCCGTTCGCCCTTTTGATGAAAATATATTGTACATATATGTACATATAGATAGCTTCACATTTATTTAAATGTGTTTTCTGTACAGTCGCTTACACGTGCAGTCACTTGTTTAAAGCAGTTCTTGCTCTTACCCCCGTGCAAAAAAAAATCTGGTAGCAACCTACCTTCAATGACAAGTGGGAGTGCACTACCAAAAACCAGAATGAGACCTCCCAATTTCATAAGTCCTTCCCCGCGAATTCCATTTGTTTACATTGATGTCCAGGTTCCTAGCAACAATACTCGTTACAAACGAGCTTTTATCCGTGAATACGTATGAGCTCATTTAATTTTGACGCAATGAGTTGATTTGAATGAAATTAATGTACTCCCGTTGCATAATCGGGGAGTTATGACAATATGCGTGATTGTTGACATAATTTTGACAAACCCCGGTTGCCCCCGTGCTCAAACGTATTCATTCTGGTTTCGGCGCATATTAATGCTTCGACGAGCGTTTATGACGACAATTATTTATTTAGCACCGCATTGGGACAATTATTTCTCAGAAATCGTTTTCAAATACTTCTTCAGTTTTGAGATATAACCTTTCAAGCTTCTCTCAATTACCGTTGGGTGTTATATATTTTTCATATAGGCGAAAGGGATTCACTGTTTATTGCCAACCCCGAATTGTGAATTTTAAGAAAAAAAACACTGCGAAGTATTGTAAATTTCGATTGCTTAACTTTTGCTGAGAATCGTTTTCTCATCGGCGTCAGAAATCAACACACTACCCAGTGAGAGTTATAGGATGTTGATTATATAGTTGACGAAAGGCATCAAATTCTTTAACAACGTCTGTCAAACCCGTCACTTACAAGATTCATTTCATAGATAGCCATGCGGAACATCATGGAGAGAGGTACCTGGATGGCACACTGCCAATCAAAAGGCAATACTTACCGATAGTCTTCGACAGTATAATTTGGCACTCTTACAAATCGTGGTGGGGATGTGGAGAAGAGTCTTTAGAGATGAGCAAAAGAACGTTATGTATTTTGAAATCCCTGTCGAATTCGTTAGACTGAACAGGAAAGTAATTGAGAATTAAAATTGCTTTATTGGGATCGGTAACATATGAATTCATGATCTGGATGACACTAATGTGATAGGCGAACCCACCGAAATGTGTTTTGGAGCACTAAAGCAGAGGCGACTAAAGTGTGTCTGACGTCAAATAAGGGAAAAACTAAATACATCCTCTCATTAAAGAGAGACGTGCTACAACATCGTTGTATTAGCCAGAGCGTAATCTTAGCTCACTAGTGACTAGCAGAAAGGACATCAGCATTGAAATCAGACACAAAATAATTTTGCCACATCATACAAGTTGTTTGTCTTTTAATTTGAAATTCAGTATTCCAATATAAAACAGCAATGGAAAACGGTGTTACCTGCAGAGCAGACGTTCATGTAGAACTGCCAACTATTGAACAATAGTCGGCTTAAGAATAACAAGGCTCCAACATGCCATCTGAATCAATATTCATCAGAACTATATGGAACAATGAAACCATTACCAGTAATGGAGAAACCCGCTCATAATTCCCGTATTTAAACAAGCTGGGATCAGCTCTACACAAGCTAAGCTAGAATTCAAGGTCTTCTACCTTGAATTTAGCAAACCTTGAATTTGAATACCTTGAATTATGCAAAAGCTTTCCTGTCTGTCCGTCTGTACGTATATATCATATATCTACAAACATGTGCCAAGTGAGATAAATGATCGTATGCTAAGTTTTTTGGAAAAAAAAAATTTTCTTAGCTTAAGTTAATTATGATAATGTTAATTGTAAGTTATTTATACAGTAGTCGAAAGGCATATGTTAAATTATTCAGTTTGTTTTAGTGTGTCCGCCTGGGCCCAGTAAAATTCCTACATTTGTAAGGATAGTTAAGCTAGTTTTAAGCATTTTTGTCTAGGATAAGATAGATCTAAGAAACTATAAATAAAAATGAATTGAAAAAAAAAAAAATGTGCCAAGTGAATGTGAATTATAAACTGTGAATGAATATTTTCGATCGAATACCGACCGATCGAAATAGGAGTTTATTACTCGTAGAATGCATTTCAGAAAACGTCTCAAATTTATCGTAACAATTATTTTTGATTTGACTTTTTCCTATAAATAGGTGAGAACAAATACATGATTAGAACATCAACCAACAAAATTATTCTTGCAAAACAATTTTGAGGAGAAAGTAGCTCTTGTTAGTTGTTTAGGGTGTAAGCATATTCTATTGACCGGCAGTGTACAATATAAAGTCGAGGATGAGAATTCGGTTTGACGTATATAACTGTAACAATGATGCCCGGGTCATGAATTAAATTACCCTGTATATGAAGTGAATTTCAAGAAATTTGTAATTGTGTTTCAACTCAAGTAAGACACTTTCCCATATTTTAGTACTCTGTATTGTTCAAATCTTCTTATTGGCATTCATCAAATATGAACGATATACTGTAATCGCTGGTATCGTAGACATATGTATGTAGGTATAATTTTTCTTCGACCGCAAAGGTTGAAACAAAACCAGATTATTGGAATAATTAGAACCAGCATATAACCGTTGTTCATTTGCTTTTACAAAATTGTTGCATTTATTTATAATGATGCAATGTCAATTTCAATAAATTGCTTATTCCGAATGTAATTCTAAATTCGTAACACTCTTTTTTATAATTTTCAAATTAACACAAAACAATAAAATCACATCCAAAATACACAGCAAGGATAACAAGCAGGATCCCCTAGGCACAAATATTTTTCATCATTAAATCTTCTATTGTTTCTTCATAATGAGCCATGTTCCGTCTCATAATATGTGTCACCGATCCAAGTACTCGATAAAATGATCGCACACCTATAACTGCAACAAATTGTGAATTGGACATCTGGCCGATAGTGTTTGAATAATTATAACAATATCGAACAGGTATTCATACTTATATAAAGCTTACCCTCATTAACTTAGGCGCAATTTAAATTTAAAGCAATAACAATGTAAACGAATCATTTCAGAAAGATTATTTAAAAGATTTCGCGCCATTTTCGTCCTAAAATATTTTTCTTTATGATAAGAAAAGTATTTTCTAATAGGGAACTTTCTGAAAATACATATATGTATGTACAATATATAAAAAAAAATACTGATTTCGATTGGGGGCGATCATTGACATTTCTCCAATTCAGCTTATATATATATATATATGACCTCCAACCACGTTCTTTAGATAGTCCACTAAAAAAAAACGAGTCAAAATTTTGAGGGTGAATCTCGTGAAGTTCCAAGCAGATTAAGATACGTTTCGTGACTACAGACGAGATCTGGGGCGGTATCGGCTAAGGTGATTTGTGATAAGTGACAGTCACATTGTCGTTTTCGGTATCGTGTAAGGTGATAGTCACTGTGATTGTCACATTTTTGTGACTTTTTTCGGCTAAGGAGATTTGTGATAAGTGACAGTCACATTATCGTTTTCGGTATCGTGTAAGGTGATAGTCACTGTGATTGTCACATTTTTGTGACAGTTTTCTGGTGACAGCTATTTAGCTATCACTTTCATATGTTTTGTGTTTGAAGTGACTTTGTTTTATGCTTTAGTCTAATATTTAAAACAAAAAAAAAATATGTTTTCGTGTTTCGAACTACTTTTAAGAGATGAAGAGGTCAATGAGACAGTGATGAACGTGAACGTTAGAATTGTAAGGAAGAAGTTGAGAGACCGGTCTAACATTCTTGAACTTGCAGATGACATGTAAGTGGGAAGAATTTCACAGTTCATATTGTTAATATTGTTAAAATTATGCTAAATTATTGTTTTTTTTTAGATTCATGTTTATGTTGCGCTGCACAAGATTTTCTGTGAATTGCATGTGCCGTTGAATGAAAGTGACCTACCCCAACAACCAACCAATCTTATCCACCAATCCAATATGCAAGAAGACCTCCAACCATCAAACAGAGAAGCCGAAAATGTGTGATGCTGTTAGAGAAACTTTATTATAAATAAAATAAAGCAATGATTTTACAACAAATTCAATTTATTGCTCTGTTTTTAATTTTTGAATTTTTTTCTTGGATAATTTGACAACTCTTATCTGTCATCAACTTCGAAAAAGCAAGTGTTGCTCCTTTTCTGAATTTTTTTGTGATAATCCTACCCGATACCGAAAGATGATGATAGTCACAAATGACTGTCACCAAAGTGACTATCACTTATCACCTTAGCCGATTCCACCCCTGAATTCGTTGTTTTGATCCTGAAACCAAGCAACAATCGATGACTTGGGGAGCGAGCCTCCTCAGTAAAATCAGAGAAATTCAAGGTGTTAAGTTCGGCGGAAACGGTTATGGTATCCGTTTTTTTGGAATATTTGGAAAAGGGAGAAACTGACTGACCAGAAACGACTAATAGGAGAGGAATTGTGTTCGATCAGGACAATGCCATGCCTCACACAAGCTCCGGGAGCTTGGTTTGGAAATTCATATGCATCCACCTTATAGTCCGGACTTGGCACCTAGTGATTACCATCTGTTCCTGTCCATGGCAAAAGATTTACATAGCTGGTGAAAAACAAGACAGACTTGTCAAAAACAAGCGCCCCAGTTTTTGTGCCAATGGGACGAGGGCTTCTACAAGAGAAATGGTAAAAAGTTATCAAAGAAAACCGCATATATCTCACCTAGATCTGATCCTTCTAAATATGCTTAATAAAACCTTCAACTTTATAAAAAATAGATTTATTTTTATCACACCTCATATTACTAACCCCAACTAAGATGTGACATTTTTCGTGACTTCCATGTGACTTTAATGCTTTTCTTTGTAAATAATAATTCCTTTTTCAATGGACATAATTTATAGTTGTTTTTATAATGGAAATTGAGGCTTCAGATTTCATATAAACATATGACTGTTTCGTTTAAAAGCGCCCTGATAAATCAAAGTTCTGATTATGTTTCTGGGAAATATACCTATATAGCGTTAACCCGTATAAAATAGATTATAAAGATCCCTTAGCTTTATTGTTTCTTATTAATTTGGGTGTTGCTACCAACAATTTAGACAATTTAGAGCATTGCAGGGCAGTTAACCCTTCGTGTTGTACGACAATTTGCCAAAAGTTTTCAACGAAGTTAGGTAAAACGAAGAAAAATTAAGTAATTTTTCACCACGACAATGCATACTAGCACCGTGTTTAGCATTCTTTATTACCTTCCAACTTTTAATCCGCTGTGTAGAAAGCTAAACAGGCTGTTGATTGTAGGACTTAACACCCGTAACCCGGGCGCCATGGTCCAGAAGTTGTTGTATTGGCTTCTGTCGCTGATAAAATCGTTGTTCACACTGTACACTTGCCTAAAAAGAGCTTTTTAAAATTTGCCATTCGGAGTCGACAATAAATAGTGTGCCTTTTCACCTATTGAAAGAACTGAATCATACACAACGTGGAGGGCGGTGGTTCAGCGGTAACGCCAATAATAACAAAAAATAATAACAAGTCTATATTTCTACATTAGAAGAAAAAATTATTTTCGAATCATCCGTATGCACTTATTTATTGACCGGCTGCGCAGAAGTTATAGATTGTGTGTGTAGGTTAACAACAAGCTTTTGTGGATAGTATTTTATTGCTGTATCCCAGCTCCATAGGCATCAATATTTCGTCTCATAAGGTTCTTTTAACGGTCACTTGGAACCGAAAAAAAGATCGTTCATCTAAAACTTAAGTAAATTCAAATATAACGCCTTAATTCATTTAGCTGATCATGCATATCCCCGAAAGCCATTTAAGCACCTCGGTTTAGCGTTTATTTATTGTATGTTTAAGAGGCATTTAAGTGCATGCGTACGTACAACCCAAAAAGGCGATTCAAGCTTATTGTAATATATTATTATACGAGTACATAACTAGTTCTTAGGACAAATACGAATTCAAAGCTTTCACGAGAGTTATAACCGTTTTTTAAACCAAATACATATGTATGTATGTATATTCGAAATGTAATTTCGACTAGCAGTAGCAAGCATACTTTCCCCTTGAAATCTGACTTCCAAAAACAAGTTTTCTTTCGTTTTATCTTGTTTATACAATATCTAATCCAAAATTATTTCAGAAGCGCAGTATGAAAGCGAAAATAAGGAACTTATGCAAAATGAATAAGACAGTTATCTAATGCTATTTATAATATACTATCTTCGTCTACAGAATTAGTTTGTTTAACTTTTTTTCAGTCAGTGACGTCCAACTACCTTATTGTTTGCAGTCTTTAGTGTAAAAAGCCAGAAAGTTCAAATTTTAATTTTTTTTTGTCACTAAATGTTAGCGCAGATAAAGTTTGCTTCCCGAATAGTTAACACATACTATGGGGAGCAAAATTAGATATATAATTTGGAACTTTCTGTTTTCTTTTGGTGTGAAGAAAAACATGTATCCGACTAATTATTTTCATGAAATTTTCCGGATTTCTCTTTTGCAACTAAAAAATGAGGAATAAAAGAAAACAGAAAAGACTTGATATATCCAGTTTGACGTTTACATTTCTCTTGATATTTTTTTAAAAGTGACCGTTAACTCTTTCTGATGTGAAAGCGACAAAGCGCGTTTCTGCCTTTTATAGAAAAATTAAGAAAATATGGACTGATATATTAAAAATACCATTAATAACGTGATATAGCACATAAATTTAGTATGAGCCGCCGTGCCGTATTTATGATTCAAAAATAAATTAGACGGATGGGCACACTCGCCTTATGGAAGATTTAATGATAAAGAAGACGCCATAATAATGGAAGCAGCTGCAAAAACATTTAACAAAAATATGAGTGGACTGCTAGAAAGGCTTTACGTAGAACAAAGCTGGTGTCCCTTAGAGAGAAAATCAGCGATTTCCGAAAAAAAAAATATGAAGGTCAGGCATATTCATAAGTTCAGCACAAAACATAAGAATGTAATTGTAGAATACTGAAAACGAATCATTGGGTCCGATGAAACCAAAATCAATACGACCTGTTAAGACGGAACTAAGACGTACTACGGACGTCGGGCAAACGAAACTCTTCAAAGGCTCCAAGTTAAGCAAACCACAAAGCAAGCTGGGACAAGAATAAGTGTTTGGGGTTGGCCCTTTTACTTTGTGTCGTGTTGGTTTGTGGGTGAAAGCTGAAGGAATAATGAAAAAAGAAAATTATTAGGATATTTTGCCATGAGTTTGATCCTTCCATGTTTCCAGTTTTTATTCATTATTCGATTGTTCGTCCATTGCACATTCGTTCTATGTGTCCTGTCCATCTTAGTCTTCCCGATTTCATAACTCGGACAATGCTTGAGGCTGAATAGTGACCTTAAGTTATTAATTGCGTAGTTGCCACCATTCGCTTGTTTATTCGTCTTTTTTTCGGAATAGGTTCTCCTTAAGATTTTATCCTCAAATACCCGAAATCTATTTTCCCCCTTCTTAGTTAGAGACCATGTTTAACATCCATAAAATGTCACTGGCATTATTATGATTTTCTAAATGCGGATTTAAACATTCCGAGACAAAAGAGTTGTTTTGAATAATTTCTTCATCGCGAAGAAGCAGGGTTTGCCCATATGCAGCGTATTATTTATTTTGATCTATGGTGCCCAGATGTTTGAATTGGTCCACTTTCTCAAAACAGTCAGGTGTGAGGTTTAGATCGATCGAAGTCGGTCAGTGACCATATATTTTTATTTTCTTCATTTGCCTACTTCCCTTCCTGCCGTCACGATACTTTCTAGATTTCTTTTAACTGCTTCTTCACCATCTCCCAGCAGATGCAAATCGTCAGCGTAAGGGTTGTTCTCCCCTCATTTTCTTGGAAGAATCTCATTACGAATTCCAGCACCAAATTGAAAAGAAGTGCTGACATGGCATCTCTTTGTTTTAATCCTTCAAGTATCTCCAATATTTCATATACGACATTTCCTACTTTAACTTGTACTTTGTTTCAAGGTCATGATAGATTTTCGATCGGTTTATGTCTTTTTTAAATCTATAAATAGTTGGTCTATCGCTTCATGAAATTCCCATTTATTTTCTAAAAGCCGTCGTATAGTGAAAATCTGGTCACTCGTCGACGAATTACTTCTGAAGCCGCACTGGCTCTCCGATTATTTTCTTTGCGTATGGAGTCAGTCTCCTTAAGAGAATATTTGACAGCACCTTGTTACAACTTGATAGCAGAGATATTCCTGGGTAATTGTTGCATTGTGTTCGGTTACTCTTTTTAAATACAGGAATGATGACTGAGTTTTTTCCATTCCTCGGGGATGGTTTCGTTGTTTTTTATAGTTGTGAAGAGCCCATGAAACTTTTTTTTTCCTGGATATTTTGTTAATTCCACCATATTTTATTAATTAATGTATATTTTATTCTTAAGCCGATTGATTGCTTCTTTTACTTCCACAATGATTGTTAGTTCTACCTGAACTACCTGGATAACAACGTTTTCCATTGCTGCTGGTTCTCCATCTACATTCAGCAGTTTATCGAAATATCTTTTCCATTGCGCTGCAACTCTTTGGTTGTCTGAAACGAGCTTCCCATTATCGTATAAATCCTTATTTAGCCTGGTATTTTCGTACAGCCATTGCTTTGTTTTTAGCCGCACATTCATCCTGAATATTAGTAACATTTTTCCTTTGCCACTGTCGTTTTTTCTGACAAGGAGATGGCGGACTTCCTATCATAGGGCTTGATATCTTGTACGCGTGATCTCTTCGCTATTTTCTAGAGTGCTTTTACTTATTCTTCTTTCATGGCTTCGCAATAGTCTAGTTTTCTTTCCGCTGCCACCTTCACAACACATTTTATTGTTGACCATACTGCTTCTACCTGTCTTGTTTCGTCGATAGTTTCTATGCTATCTAGTAGGGTAAACCCATTGAGGATGCATTTTCTTACTTGAGAATGCTTTAACTTTTCAACGTTGAATTTTTTATACCTTAATCCGTTTCTGTGAATTTGGATTCGGGTTTTGATTTTGGCGATGATTAAGATGTGGTCTGAAACGCAATCCACTCCTATGTATGCTCCTTCTTTATATCAGAAAATGATCAATTTGCATATGCCTTGTGTATTCTCTTCTGTTTGAATGTTGTAGTTCTCACGGTAATTTTTTTTTTTTGAGCCGAAGGATTAGAAATTATCAAATATTTCATCCATTGTTTCATAAAACGCATCCTTAACCTCTTCATCCCTATCTTCCGTAGGACAGTGTTCGTTTAAAAGTACATAGTTATAGCTGGGACCCCAGATTTTGGCAGTCTGCACAAACGGCCTACCTTCCTCAAGCCTATCCCTAATTTTTCATGGATGATCTCCCTTGAATAGTTCCCACCAGGATATCCGATCGGGAACTAAGTAAAGTGTATTTCGTATATCCAGCCCACAGCCAAAATTGTCAGAAATTGATTAGAAAACCTAGAGGAATCAACAGAAAGCATGCCGAGCCAATAAATATTGCAATAAAAAAGAGGTTAATGGACAAACCCTTAATTAGATCTATTAAAAAATTGTTGTTCTGCAGAAATGCGAACGTTTTTCATAAAATAATGAACTTTTCATGAAAGTCGGTAATTAGATACACCTTTTATTCAAAAAAAAAAAACCGGAAATTTCAAATTATGTATCCAGTTTCGCTCGCCACTGAAGATTATGAAAATACTATTTAGATGGAATTAAATGTTTGATGTGCAAACGGTATGTTATGAACATAATTCTAATATATTGTCGTTTCTTTTTTTTATGAATGTTCATCATGTTAGTGAGTGTTGTAAAATATTATTAAGTGCATTCGTGCATTATGGATATGAATGTGCATTAGTTTAAATAAAAAGTTTTCACCTCGATTGTTATTGACAATTTCTTGGACAGCAGTATGCTGAAGATCACCGAATTTTCCTCATGCTCTCTTACATTAATTTATAATCTTTTAATGAATTGCACATTCTTACCGATTAAGCCTTTTGAGCAGGTTTTATGTTGTTGTCAAGTAAACGAATTAATAAATAAGGCTCTTCAATGAATTGTTAACTATTCTTTGAATTAACAACAACTTTAATTCGAATACATTTTTTTGTTTAAATTTTATTCAAAGTAGAAATTGCCAAAACATTGCATAAGTTAGTACGTCTGTTTGCTAAATTTATATGTATTTTCAAAATAGTTGAAAGGAAAGCAAAATAGAATCCGATAATATTAACTGTTATATATACTCTGTTCATATATACTTATTATAGCGATAATGCTTAAAGTCAATATGTCTTGATATGCGCTATTCTGAAACTTAACACATAAACCTGTGTATATCTAAATTATAAATAACTCACATAAATGCACAACTGAAAATAGACTACGTTCTGTCTGGTACATACACACATAGTATTTTTGATTTATATTATTATTGCATCCAACTTTACATGGGCTCATCACAACTATATGGAAAAAAAACCATCCCCGAGGAATGGAAAAACTCGGTCATCGTTCCCGTACTCAAAAGCGATGACTGAACACAATGCAACAGTTACCGAGGAATATCTCAGATACCAAATTACTACAAGATGCTGTCAAATATTCTCTGGAAATTTGACGGAAATAATCAGAGACTACCATTGTGACTTGAGAAGGAATTACTCGACGAGTAACCAGATTTTCACTATACGGTCGGGTTCAGAAAAGAAATGGGAATTCCACGGAACGGTACACCGACAATAGTCTATCCGTAGATTTTACAAAGGTATATGACTCTATAAGCCGATCAAAAATATATCAAGTCCTTGTAAGGCTGGGAATTTCAAAAAAGTTGATGAAACTGATATACATAGGTATGTCTAAAAAAAAAAAATGACAAATTATAGTAGGAAACGTCTTGTCGGAAACAATCGAAATATGTTAATCCTTCACGGAGATGCGCTGTCACAATTTCTTTTTCATTCGGGGCTGGAATTCGTAATGAGATTCCTTCAAGAAAATGGGAGGAGTATCACAACCGTTCTAGTTTACGCAGACGATCTGGGAAATAGTGAGGAAACTGTTCCAATGAAACAAATGTAGAAAGTCTAGTAATGGCAAGAAAGGAAGTAGACGTAGAAATAAATGAAGAGAAAACCAAATATTGTGAGTGCTGATCGCTGCGGATCAATCCAAATTTCGCACCTAACTGTACTCGATAAACGCTTTGACAAAGTTGACGAATTCAAATTCAAAACGACATAAAGATCGAAATAAAGAAAAAGCTGCATATGGGCAACGAGTCGACAACTCTCTCTAAGTAGGAGGAAAATAGATTTCGGCTCTTTGAAAACTTGATCTTAAGGAGAATCTATGGGGAAAACTACACAATTCAGCCCCAAGCTTCGTCTGAGTGATTGAATTGCGAAGACTAAGATGGGCAGAACACGTAGAACGAATGGAGTGTGGATGAGCAGTTAACGAAATACTAAGGAGAAAACTGCTAGGAAAAAGACCGCCGGGGAGGCCGCGTCATAGATGGGAGGACAATATAAGAATAGATCTAGAAGAGATGAGACAGAACAGCGAAGCATAGAAGGAACACATTCATGACGGGGAGGCTTAGCAAAGGGTGGTTAACTTTGAACGGACTCTGAACTTCCGAGGTCCAAATGGCCGGTAATAAAAATAAAAATACGAGTAATGTTCATTTCAGAAAAATAAAATACAACAATGTTAGGTATATGATTTAATGACTAGACTATGACCCAAAACTCTTGCAACTAAAAACACCCCCACAGTCACCAGATATTAAACATACCTGAGGGCCGATTTTGACAAGACTTAACGACTGCCTATTGGCAAAGCCCCTGAGCAAGAACCAGGGCTTACAAGTTCAGGATTTATTAAAATCCCTTCAGGCTATAATTAAGGTTGAATAGGGCTGACTTATGGTTTATTATTTTACCTTTTATTTATTGCGAATAAAAATGTGTGTATTGTTCTTAAAATTAAGTACTATAACCAATTAAGATAATTAATTAATATAAATAATGTATTGAAATCTAGTGAATGCAATTGACTATGTGCGCATGCACTTGAACAAGTATTTACTGTCATTTCATCAGTTCGCTTGCTGAAGAAAAGATGTGATTCACAGCATGTTAATAGGTTCAAAATGAAAAAAGGAGTAATATAGGCAAGAAAGAAGCAATAAAATATTAAGAAATGATCTTCGCAAAGTATGTATGATGCGTGAGTAGCTTAGAACATTAGCAAACAGATCGCTGCATGAACATTCACTCGTTTTTAGTATGTACATATCAATCAGTAATTGACAGTAAGTGATGCTATAACATTATGACCCGAAGTAATATACCCTTAGTCACAAAAGTCTACCCCTAAAAAAAAAACCAGTAGAGAATTGGCTTGTTAGATAGTCATTATACATCTTCTTATTCCCAGATAGATAATACTTCCAGAAAAACAGAGTCAAACATAAATATGAAAATTATAAAGAAAAGCAAAATAAACGAAAAAATCCATCTCACAATGCTGACTTTTGTCAGCTGCATTTTCATAGAAACTGTCAAGGAACCAAATGGAGTACCGTTAATTTGTTCAGTGAAGTGGGACTTTTCATTATTCTTTTAGTCTTGTGTGTAATTTAGAGCAGACTGGGTCGTTTTTTTTTAATAAAAACGGATTTCTAAAATGGCGAGTAGGAAAGAAGTTCCAATGGAAATTCGAAATTTAATTGTTAAATTAAGACAAGAGGATAAAAGTAACGGCGAAATTGGAAGAATTGTTGATAGAAGTCGCGCAACAGTCCAGTCTATAATAAAAAGGTCGGAAATAACACCGGATGTTATCGAAAATCTTGTTCTTTCGATGCCTAGAAGGCTCCAAGCAGTCGATAGACTCGAATGGAGGCCCGAAAAATTATTGAATGTCAATTGCAGAATTTTAAAATAGTATTTTTCATGTTTTCTTTTACTGTAAGTAGACTTTTGTGATGTTAATTTATTTGTTTATTTACTTTTTCTTTGTTTTGTTGTTTTTTTTCTTTGGTATTTTTATTGATATTGTTCTTTTATGAAGTAATGCCTTATTTAATAAAGAAATTGATATTGAATTTTACGCTGGTTCTTAGATTTTAAAAGGGTGTATGTAGACTTTTGTGACTGTGTGTATACAGGGTGTCCCACGAGCAGTGTGCCAAAAAGCTGCAGCGTGTAGGTCTAGTCAAGACAAGAAAAAAATCGTATGGGAGGGGGGGGGGGGTCTATTTCCCCCCGTTTCGCCGGGAGGGGCAATTTTCTAAAAAAAATTACTTAATTTGGAAAAAAATTATTAAAAATCAACAGTTACATCCACAATGCCACGATATACCTTTTTGTACAGCCAGAAACCTCTTCTTTCATATTGATTTTAAATGAAGCTGTTTTAAGGAGTAGTTTTTTGAAAAATTAATTTTCAAAACTCAAAATTTTGAAAAAAAATTTAAAAAAAAAAATTTCGAACTATTTGTTTTCAAAATTGTATGTAATTAAGTAGTAATTTTTTATCAAAAATTCAATGCTCTCATTAGTTTTTAGTTAAAAGCAGAAAACCGGATGCAAAAATGTCTTGTAGTTTTTGAGAAATTAAAAAAAAACCCGAACCATTTTTTCTAAGAAAAACCTTTTTTTTTGGTTTTAACGCGGCTGGACTTGTAAGCAAATTAATGTATGAAACATTGACCTCTTTTTTTATTATTTTTAAAAAATTCAGAGTTTTATGAGGATACAATAAAGTGATACAGTATTAGAATAACCCTGGATTAATTCTTTTTTTTCATTGATAACGCCTGAAAACTGACCTGCGAATTTCGTCTGGGTCCGCCCGCCGCCGATGGGTTCTACCCGAATTTTGGATTTGGTCCGACGCAATCCCTCCCTTAGTACAAGGAGGATGGCTATTATGCTTGGAGTGCCCAAATCTAGAGTATGGAGAGTGCTTCATACCGAAAACTTACACCCGTACCATTTTAGGTCAGTTCAGGGACTCACCTCAAACGACAAGTTTTTGAGAGCATAATTTTGTCGATCATTACTGCTTCGCGATGAAACTGAACGAAACTATTTTGCAAGGATATTCTGGACGGATGAAGCACAGTTTACCAGAGATGGGGTTACTAACTTCCACAAACGACCTAGGTTCAGGCCGTCATGTGGAGCATAAAAACGAAAGAGATTAGATAGGAACCATATTAGTGTTAAGAGTTAATTTCAAAGGTGAGAAAGGAATGCAGCCGGCTCACTAGAGTAAATACTCAACGAAGGAAACAGAAACGATCGATCCAAAACCCCACTGAAAAGAAATAGATTAGTAATGACTGGAAAGTTATATTGTAATAAAGCGAGCCTGTGCCGTTATTTGAAAAGGAAGGAGAGGAATTATTATTGTACAAAACAATTAAGGCCACCAGAATCAACAAGAATGTAAGAGGCAAATTAGTTAAGAAAAAAAGTACCTGTAAAACAAATGCCAATATTAACCCGAAATGGGCGGAATATGGATTTGGGGATGAGTTGTGGGCAACATTGAAAATAAATAAAAATAAGGATACTAGGCTAGATCAGGTTTTATTCACAACGGTAATGGGGAGCTCGTTTCGAACAATGAAAGAGTCGCAGTCCAATGGAGGAGATATTTCGATAAACTACTGAATATATCGTACATACATGAAGAACCAGCAGCAATGGAAATCATCGTTATCCACACAGCAGAGGTTCAGTTAGAATTGTCGACCATGGAGGAAGTAAAAACAAAATTCCATCGGCATAAGAATAACAAGGCCGGAAGAATCGACCTAATTCCGGAATTATTAATTATATTAATTAGAATTAATAAAATATGCAGGAGAAAAGTTAACTGAGAAGTTGCTTGGGCTCATCGTAACTAAATGGAGCAAAGCAACCATCCTCGAGAAATGGAGAAACTCGATTATCATTCCCGTATTGCAAAAGGGTGACCGAACACCGAACACAAGGGACTGACGTCATACGCAAAGGAAATAATCGGAGATTACCATTGTGACTTGAGAAGGAATTACTCGACGAGTAACCAGATTTTCACTATACGGTAGGGTTCAGAAAAGAAATGGGAATTCCACGGAACGGTACACCGACAATACGTCTATCCCTAGATTTTAACCGAAAATAGTGGTGAAACCGATACAAGTATGCCTAAAGGAAAATGAAAAACAAGTTAAAGTGGGAATGTCTTATCCGAAACATTCGAGATACCTAGAGGATTAAAGCAAGAAGATGGCTTGTCCTCATTTCTTTTTAATCTGGTGCTGAAATTCGTAATGATATCCCTTGAAAAAAATGGGAGGGGAATAATTCTAACTGGAATCACTTCCGTTCCAGCTTACGCTGACGTTTTGGACATGCTGGGAGATTGTGTGTATATAGGTATGCATTTACATATACTCGATACATGTTTTGAGGAAATGGATGAATATAAATATCTGGGTACCATATTGACCGCCAAAAACGACAGAAATGAAGGAACTATTCAAAACAACTTTTTTGTCTCGCAATGTTAAAAACCGCATTTAGAGAACCACAACAATACCAGTGACTCTTTATGGATATAAAATCTTTTCTCTGACCCACAAAGAGTAAAATAAATTTCGGGTCTTTGAAAACAAGATCTTAAGAAGAATCTGTGGTGGAAAACAGGCAAATGGAGAAAACAACACAATCAAGAACTCGATTAACTCTTTTCAGTCCCAAGCGTTTTCTGTGTACGAATGGACAGTAGACGAACAGTCAAACGAATAATGATCAGTAGCGAGCTCCAGAGGTAATTTCATTCGATTGTGTCATAATATGCTACGTCAAACTCGTCCCAGCATATAAAGAGCATGACCTTCGAGCGAGGGATGTTTGGTAAAGCCGTCGATGTTGATGCATGACCGTGGCGTCAACTCGTAATGGATCCGTATTTCATCGTCAGACAAAATACTATGCAGAACAAATCTGCAAGATCTCGTTGTCATTGACATAGATCTTACTCTAGTCATGCCCTCAGTTCTGCGGATTCAAACTTTATCATCGGTCCCCAGCCGCAGATCTTTTTTCGAATTGAAAGTGAAAGGCAAATGTAATAAAAGGGAAATGTTAACAGATGCCCAAACACCTGACAGAATAATGTAAATATTTAATGATCTTGGTTTGAATTAAAATAAGGGGATAAAGGTCGAATATACAAAAGCGAGAAGATACAATACTAAATTGGATCACAACCCCGTAGAAATTAGTCACGCCTAAAGAAGAAAAAACACAGAAAAAGTATGGATGTAGAGATTTCGATAGGCAATGAAATCGAAAATAAAGAAATAAGAGAAGCAATTCAAACCTTCGAACAGATTAGAATGGATAACGGAAGCTATGGCCACATACACCCGAAGTGTAAGAAATTTTAAAGCCCATGGAAGAAACAAAAGAAGAATAATAAAAGTAAATTTGTATGTGATCAACTCCATGCTAAACGAACAACTAGAAATGCATTGTAGATCGAAAAAAATAATAGATTGATACATAAACTAAATAAAATAAATCCATGACGATGAAAAAGAAAAGTTTTCGGTAAGTGAAGCATCATACCCTGAAATACTGGCAAGTGAACTTGCAAGGGAAACCAATTGATGACCATAAAATAAAATCATTAATGAACTAATTAAAATTATTGAGAAACAATACTGCAGTTTTAAAAAATTGTCAAAATGAAATAAAATCCATATGAGAATGAAAGATTCGGGTCGAGTCGTAACAGGTGACGAGAACTGAGTCTTGAACAACAATGTGCATCGAAAGAGAACCGGGCCAAATGGATTGCATGGAGATTCTGCTATTAATACAAAGCAAAGAACACAAATACAGAATTAATCCAAAAATCGAAGATGTTATGGGCAGAAAACGACAAATAGTTCTGAAATGGGGAAATAGAATGTTGTCGAAATGTGATTGGTCCAAACAATACCTCAAGGATGAAAGGAACCTTTAGAGTGGCCGCACACTACAAACTTTCTGTCGGCCGATAGTTGTATCGAGCTATTAATCAGTATCAAGATATATGGGATTTCACACACTACAACGATTCGGTATCGGTCGATATAAAAGTTTGAAGGGCTATCCGATTGCCTTTCAAACTAAAGTATCGGACAATTTCTAAATCAGTATGGCACACTACCGATTTTTTTAGACAGCCGAGAGTTCATCTTGCTCCGATATTCGACGCTGAATGGTCTTATTTATCGTGATGGCTATGTTCATTGAAGCTGTTAATGGTCATTCGATAAAAGGCGAACAATTTTTTCGGACAATTCAGTAATTTGGAATGCGTCGTGCATAGTTTCTCATGCAATAATCTGTCACGGTTGCATCTCATATTCTCGGTTTCTCTTCTTTATCCTTCTCCTCCCCTCCTAAAACAATAATAATACTTCTAGAAACAATTTTCATTTTGCAACCGCGCTATGCAAAATTCACTTCCCAACTAATAAAGCAATAGCAGTCGACCGACTTTTGTCTAGTGTGCGCACTCACCGGCACTTCGACTATTAAATCGGCCACTGTGCGTGCTACCAGCCCAACCCGACCAAATTTTCGGGCGATAGAAAGTTTGTAGTGTGCGGGCACTCTTACAGGGATTAGAACAAAACTAGAACTTCTAAATACAATACAAATTCGCTAGTTACAGATTTTGGCTCATAAGGCAAAAGTAACGATTTCCGTAAGTCACATTGAAGTGGATTGTTAACACCATTCATTTAGCTAAGTCGCAATTGATTCATTCATTATCATTTTTAGACCTTCGACTTCTGGAAAGATATACGTAGATACATATAAGGTTGTTTCATTTAATTAATGGATTAAGGTGGCGGAAATATGAAATATAAGAGCGCGAGACAGTTAACAAAAGCTTTGCCACATCCAAGTCCTCATTAGTAAAATTAGCATTGGACTATTGTCCTGGTTCATATATTTTTTAACCAAAAGCATCTTAGCAATCAACAGTACACAAAACAGTATTTCTGGAACATAGATTTACAATATGTCCACAAAGTACCGGTAGTTTGTAATTCAAATGACCTGTTTTTTCTTTTTTTTTAACTGAGTGGGATCAGATGATAAGGGTTTGTTTGTCAGTGGTTTGCTTGTCAGGGAATCTGCTCTATCAAAAAGAAGAGCTAATGGTGGTCGGGTGATGGTTGCCTCGTTACGGACACCATTTCAAATCGAATACCAAAGAAAACGTTAAAATTTTGCTATAGATTGCTAGTGATTTTGACATCTCATACAGAACCGTTCAGCGCATAGTTGTAGACATGTGCCGGAAGAGCTGAATTTCATGCAAAAAGAATATTAAAACATAATTCTAGAGGTCCAAAGTGATCCAAACTTCATGAAACGGATAATTACGGGAGACGAGACATGGGTCTATGAATACGATCATCTGAATAGCGCACCTCGAGAGCAAGCTGGAACAAAAAAAACCGGACAAGTGCCAATCGAACTCGCCCACCGAGGGTTCCGTACAAATTTGTAGGTACATGTTCAGGAATCGATTCTTGCAGTTTGTTTATTATCCCATTAAAATATAATATGTATTGTTTTTAATTACAAAATTAGGTAATTACTACAAAAGTAGGTACGCATAACAGTGCAAGCTGTTAGGTATTACATACACCAAAGTTATTAGGTGCCTATACATACAGGTATTTACTTTTTTCATTCTTCAAAATAATTAGAAATCAATTTAAGCTTGTGCCAATGAAGCCCTTTCATACGATACCCCACGTGACACGGTTAACTCATTTCAAAATTAGAACTTCCATTCCTTCCATAAAGACTGTTTTTTGTGGTTTAATAAATTTGCAGTATAGACGGCCATATCTTTTTTTTTAACGTCTGATTTTTTCACAGCTTCAAGGGACTGGACTGTAGACCTGATTATATGGTTTTAATTTCAATAAACTTGATACTTCCACGCATTCCCGAGATAAACAGACAGATGGACAACAAAGTAATCATATAAGGTTTTGGTTTTTTTTCCTTTTGAGGAACGGAACTCAAAAAACCGCGCCAAAGTCACTCGAATATCGTTGGCGTCTTAAAGCGTTAAAAGGATTCAGTACGCCATAAGCGGACAGATTTGTGGGCCAACAACAGTTGGATTATGCACCACGATAATGCGCCGTCACACAAAGTGCGTATTTTCATATATCTTCCCTCGATTTAAATTACGGAAAAAACGAAATACGACGAAGGAGCAAAAATGCATTATGATGGGTTAAGCGTTAGCACATGTGTTTTGCTTCAGATAAATGTTATTTTGAAAGAATTAAAATAAATTTGCCCGAAAATTAACACAAACTTGTTTTATTTACAATCCCCGGTAATAAGGTTCATTGAAATTGTTATTTAAATCTATGTTAGTAGAGCTTCATGCCACCTTTATGTACAATAAATTACTGCCGGATCCAGACTAAAATTTTATAACAGTTCCTGGGATACCTTCTGGAACCTTCTGGTAGATTTGAACAATCTCCTCTTGTTTTATTTTCATTGCGTTCAAATGAACGTTGTGCATTTAAGCTATTATTTTAAATAATATGTCTCGTTTACTGCATACTTAAATTATGACATGATATGTAGAACCGGACAAAATAGTTTATATGCTATGATATTATCATGCTTTCATATCTGAAAAATGCAAAGGCATTTACTTATTTTAAAATATTTTAATAGTATACATTACTGCGAAGAGCTGTTATATCATATAATTAAACAATTAAGATAAAAGTGATGCAAAGATAATATCTAAGATATTACACCTAAGATAGATAAGTGCAAACTGCGGCAAAGTTTTTCCTTTTGCCGATATAAAATGAAAAGAAAATGCGAAAAGACATTTCATTTATGATTCTATTTATGCTTACATCTATGGTCTAAGTGAGTATAATAAGCTCCACAATACTCACTGGATTTTGGTCAGACTATATCTTTTTTTACTTTGGTTTGTCTGGTAACTGTGACATATGTACATATATGGCTGTGTTTGTTATGTTCTCCTTATTTCCTATTTTCTACATAAAATAAACATACATATGAATGATTTGTATATTAAAATCTAGAGAAATGGATTCTTTTTTGTTTTCCTTAACTTTGGCATATCAAATGACTGAAAATACCTAGCCGCTTAAGCATATTTAATGAGGCGTACGCGAGTACATACTGTTATTTGTTTATGAATGTAATTTAAAATCGGTTATTAGCAATGTCCAATCGTAGGTCATCGTCTAAATAGCGGTAATCACGAATACCGCGTTTTATTAAGTTAATACATTTGCCCATAAGTCGCTCAAAACATCCAGTCTCTAAAACTACAGGGCATACAAACAAAAAAAGGGGAAAAATAAAATATAAATATAAATCAAAATCAAAAAAAAACGTTAATCAAAAGCGTGAATAATTTTGTAATAATATCTTTTGTTGCTTTAACGATTATATGACATATTTTGAGAACATTGCTGTGGTTTGTGGTATTTTGCAGTAATAAAGGAATTAAGGCTTGATATTAAAGTGAAACAAATCAAAAAATATTTCGTATCATAATAAAAGAAAAAAATAAAACGCCACTACACAACATCAGCGAACAAATAAACTAATGAAATGTTATATTTGAGAAGTTTTTAAAACTTACATGCAACCTTGACGTCTTCAAGGGCATATATTGATGCTGCCCTGGGTCGATGTGTTACTAAAGCCAACTCGCCGAAATATTGACCTTTACTCAACTGTGACACTTCAACTTCACCTTCCTCCTGTTCTATTCGTACTGATACCCTGCCGTGCTCGATAAAGTACATTCCATCGGCGACGTCACCTAAATAAATATAATATGTGTAATAATCAAATATATTGAGAGTCGAATTATTTTATTGTCGACTTTATGACATATGCATATTGCGCGTGTAAATCTTCTGGAATGCGAGTTTCCGTGCTTTGAAAATACCGAATTATTGGAAATTGTGTTTTAAGGGACACTAACTGAAATTCGGTTCTAAAAATAGAAAACCTACCTTTAAGAGTGTATCACTTTTATGATATATTGTTTTAGTTATATATTATTATCCAGATGTCAAGGCATACAGAGAACTAGATTGCGTTTCAAACCACATCCTAATCCAAATTCACAGGAACGGATCACAGGGAGGTATAAAAAAAATTCATCGTTGAAAAGTTAAAGGACCGTCGTATGCAGCAACAACAGGACGGAATTGATAACCGGGTCGCCCTACTAAATGGTATAGAAACTATCGACGAAACAAAACAGGTAAAAATAGTAAGGTTCGACAATAAAAAGTGTTGTAAAGGAGCCAGCGGAAAGCAAACTAGGCTATTGCAAAGCCCCAAAGCAAAGCCTTGGTTCGACGAAGAATGCGAGGATAAAATAAAAGCCCGTAATGTTCTAAAATTTCAAGCCCTGAAAAATAGTGAAGATTTCACGCGCACAAGATTCAAACCCTACGAAAGAAAGTCATACATCTCAGATAAGAAAATTACATTAGCAAAGGAAAAAAATTACTAAACTGCAGGAAGACTGTGCGTCTAAAAACACGAGAGCAATATTTGCTAGGTGTACGCTAGGGATAGCAGGCCAATTTAGGTTTAATTCGCAACGATAATGACGAGCTTGTTTCGGACATCGAAAGAGTTGCAGCCCAATCGAGGAGAAATTTCGACAAACTACGGAATGTACATGGCATGCCAGCACTAATGTGGAAAACGGTGTTATTCAAACAGTAGAGGTTCAGGTGGAACTGCCAATCATTGACGAAGTAGATGAAACAACCCTTCGACTTAAGAATAAATAATGGAAAGACTCGATCATTATTCGCGTATTTTAAAATGGGATCGAGCACAGTGCAACAACCACTGAGGAGTGCCAAGTTTGTTGAGAGTTTAATATGCGCAACGAAAAAAATGGAAGAAAAATAAAACATCGCGCGATACGTGTGTACACTTCATAGGTTTATTCCAGACAGAGAGATCTTATTTTATTTGACAGTCCACGTGCTCTCACACACACACATGCGTGCATTAAGGAATTGCTCGACGAGTGACTAGATTTTCACTATATGGCAGCTTTTAGAAAATAAATTTGAATTCTAACGGTGCACCAACTATTCGCAGATTTTAAAAACACTTATGACTCTATAAACCGATAGAAAATGTATCATGTCCTTGTAAGGCTGGGAAACCCGAAAATATTGATGAAACTGACACAAGTAAGCCAGTTAAAGAAGGAAATGTGTTATCCAAAACATTCGAGATGCGTAGAGGATTAAAACAAGATGACTTGTTATCACTTCTATTCAATTTGGTTCTGCAATTCGTAATGATAACCCTCGAAGAAAATGGGAGGGAGAGTATAATTCTTGCACCTGCTAGGAGATAGTGAGGAAACAGTTAAAAGAAATTTAGAACATCTAATAAAGGCAAGAAAGCAAAGTTAAAATTTGCTGACGAATAATGGGGGGAAACCCCGAAGGAAAAAGAACGTCAGGAAGGCCGCGCCGTAGATGGGAGGACCATATAAGGACCAATTCGGAAGATAACCCATTCATGACAGGGAGGCTTGGCGAAAGGTGGTCAACGAGGCTCTGAACCTCCGGTAATAATGATTACAGAAAACCTAAGAGCATGTTAACACCACACAGAAGAAAAAAGTGACTTGATGTATTGTAACAATAAATATTATACAGGGCATAAGTAAGAAATAACCAGAAATATGTATTTCAATTCTTGCATTTTAGAAAAATTTAGTATATTTGATTTTTATTCGAGATTTCTATACCTAATTGATATTATTGGCCTCAAGTGACCTAAAGTCACTAGCCTACGCTGAAAAACCACTCGATGCAGTAGAAGCCAAAATTAATCATGTCCTTACATCCAGCCGTGCTGGTCATATACCCGAAGTTGGCTGCACAAAATAATTTCAGAATATTTTCCATTGATTGAACAAAAATAAATGGCTTAGTAATAAAGAATTAATATGGACCAGCTAAAAATTGTCATTTGGAACGCTCCTTCTTCTTAAGGTTCCTCTCCGCTGCGGAGGTTGGAAATCATCAATTCTAAACTATGTTTGTTTGTGACTCCTCTTATGAATTGTATCGCCACTCTCGCAGGTTAGACATCCATGACAGCCTTTGTCCTCCCACCGTTCTTCTTCCCTCTATTTTCCCTTGCAGTATATGTTGAAGGAGCCTGTATTTGTCGTTGCGCCAGATATGACCCAAGTAGCATAATTTTCGTATTTTAATTGAGCAGTTTTTTTTTGCCCCTCCGTCGCAACACTTCTTCGTTCGGTATCCTGTCGACCCAGGAGATTCTAAGTATTCTTCGGAATGCCCACATTTCCAACGCTTCTATTTTTCGTACCATTACTCTTTTTAACGTCCAGGTTTCTACTCCGTATAACAGAACCGACCAAATATAGCATTTCATCATTCTTGCTTTTATATTTAACCCTATCTCTCTGTTGAAGAATACTTTTTTCATTTTGCAGAAGATCGACCTCGCTTGCTCTATCCTGCATTCTATTTCTTTGTTAGGGTTGTTGTACGCTCAAGCAACACACAAATAAACTGAACTATTTAATAAGACTAACTCTATAGACATCTTGCAGATTTCAGGAACACACTTTACAGACAGAAATTACTTTGAAATACCAGACTATAAAATGCATCAAACAACTAAGCTCGCGTTAGTACAGCCATTATAATAAGATAAAAATTTAAATCTATAGGACATGCAGCCTACAAATCAGAACATATCCAAGCGACGACCATACAAATTGAAGATGCTTACAGATCACTCACAATTTCGGCATTTTACTGTCCATCCTAATTCTAAATATCGAAAAAAAAAAATACAAAAACTACAATAACACGCTAGGGAAAAGATTCTTTGCAGGAAGTGATTTTACAAAGAACACAGACTGGAATTCTAGAAAAACAAACAGAAAATGGAACCTGCTTCTAGGTGCACTTAATTCACTAAAAGAAAATTTCCCCCTTGCACAGGAGAACCAACATACTGGTCCCCAGACATGGACAAAAAACCTGACCTCGTAGACTTCTGCATACATTAAGGTATACCGAGGACAAGCTTCAATACTTGAACTTTCATCTGACCACTCCCCCAACATTATTACCTACGGGACCAAAGCTATCATGCTTACTCACAACAAAAGAATTGACTGGCAAGCTTTAAAAGGTATCATGATCAAAGACTTTCCACTCAATATTCCTCTTAAATATCCTGCAAACCTAGAAAACACATTTATTCACCTCAATGACACCACAATACATGCATCAGATCTACACCACAACTTACCCCCGGACAATGTCCTATATCCTATATTCTCAAATACGTACTAAGGAAAATTTGACAATATTCAAAAACTATTGCAATTGTATCGATCTCTTAAACTAAAAACCAAATTAAATAAGACCATAAAAGATCTTAAGGAACTGTTACAAAATTACAAAAACAAGCGCTTTGACAAGTACTTGGCAAATTTGGCTCCGACTTACCTAAAAACGAAAACAAAACATGGTGTAAGATCAACGCAGAAAAAGTTGCAATACTAGGAATTTTCTTTGCCAACTGCTACACAAACGAAAAAGATAAAAATTTACATCATCTACATTTCTTAAACACAAACGAAGACATCCTAATCACACCGACGACTAAAGAAAAAAGTAGCTTTCACGTAAAACATAATCCTTAAAAAAATTGCCTGACCCTTTTTAACGTCCATATTTATATTAGAAACATACAATATATACAGGATGGACCAATTACAAGTTTCTTTTCAAAAATGAACAAAATAAAATTTTTTTCACGTATTTTGGGCATCGCCAAGACGACTGATAACACGATTTGGGAATTCGGTGCGCAAAAGATCGATTGTGGCATGGCGCGCCATCCTGCATGAACCAGAGCACGATGTCTTCAATTTCAGTAAAAAAAAAAAGTCGGTTAGCATGGCTCTATAACGCCCACCGTCGACCGACACCTTGACCTTAGCCTTATTTTCGAAGAAAAATGGTCCAATGATGCCATCACTTCACAATCCGCACCAAACTGTCACTCTCAGTGGATGCCTTGGCTTCTCAACAATAACATGCGAGTTTTCCGAGCCCCAGATGCGGCAATTTTGTTTGTTAACGTAGTCGCGAGATGAAAATGCGACTCGCCAGAAAAGATGATACTTCGCCCAAAATCGTTCTCCTATTCAAGCTGCTCTAAGGCCCAAACTGCGAAGAGACAACGAATAATCCGAGATCTTTGTGCAGAATTCTCCTCAGGCTAGCGCGTGAAATGTTGAGCTGTTGAGATGTGCGTACCGTACGACGACGGGGACCATGAGTGTTGTCCACTAGCATACCTGTCTCATGAATATTTTGCACAAACTTGTGTACAGCAGTCGCGGTGGGTGCTTCATTTCGGCCAAAATTTCTTTTTAAAAACGCACTGTTTGGGCTACACAGCATTCACTTTGGAAATAAGTTTTCAATATTTCCCAACGTTGTTCAAGCGTCAAGTGACTCATTTCGTTCCGTGGAGGAATGGTACTGACTTTCTGTCAAGATTTCGAGCGGGAAACAGCTCTCGGTGCCAAAACTACCTATGATTTAAAAAAAAAAAAAACATTAGCTAGTCCACCCCGTTTTTTTTTTTTTTTTTCATTTATTCATTTACATTTTACATTTGCATTGTTATCTGCAAAGTCCTTTGGGCTTGTCTGCAAAAGATTGATCTTTTAAATTAGTTACATTATCTTGGGTGTCAAATATAGTTCATCATTATTACAAGAAATTCACAATATACCACCCCGACACTCCGTGCTAGCCACGTCTGCGGATTTTGCAAGCTAGAAATACCGAAACGAATGCAAACAATAAACTCCCATGCTATTTAAACAAAACCATACAGTGGTTCACTAAATTGGGAATCCAAATTAACGAAGTGAAAACTATCCAGGTAATTCACACCCAACGGAAAATCGATAGCCCACCTCCTATAAAAATTAACAACAGAAGCATACTCGTAAAAGCTAGTGAGAACGCCACGCACTTGGGTGTGGTTATTGGCAGTAAATTATCATGGGAACAACACAAAAAGACAAACTTCGAAAATTCTTTTGGATGTTTGGTAAAAACATCAACAGATAACAAATTATTCCTTTACAAAACGACGATCAACCCTGGACGTACGGAAACTTCGTGGGTAACTTAAAAAACCTCAAATATTCAAGTAATTCAGCGTACGCAAAACAGGATCCGAAGAACAATTATCAACGCAGAACGGTATGTACGAAACAAGGAAACTCACAAAGAGATCCACATAACAATATCGACATATTCTACACTTACGACGACGCCTTAAACGGTACAGAACAACGGACTTAGTTTACAGGCTTAAGTAAAGCTGGGGACACCGTCTAAATATGTATATTAAAAGGAAGGTACAATATAATAAAAAAATAATAAAATTATATAACGACGACAGACAAGGGGCGCTTGGTGTGAACCAAACTTCCAACGTCTCGGGTGGATTAAAGCCCACTCATGCCAACTACGTAACGTAATTTAAGCATACGATGTAAAGTAAATTTGTCTAGCACCGTAACTGAACCCTTTTCATATACCATAATAACTTATTGCCAATTAAGGAAACAGACCTAAAATAATTTTTTTTTATCGAAATGAGCAGTTAAGTTGGAATCGAATTGTAAAATTGACTATCTTCTATTGGAAGGCCACTTAAATAGTTCCTGTGTAAATGCCTATTTAGGGCGTGTATTTAGCCAAGGAATCTTTTCAGCCCTATATGGATGTGATTTTTCTAATACAAATTGATCTGAACCTATCACAATCTATCAAAGCCGTCAAAATTAGAGGTGACTCACCCAGAGGAGTGCTGACAAAACTTTTCGTATTATACAGTGTCGAAAGTAATATATTCGAGGGACGAATATTGAGTTTCCTGCGCCACAAAACATGAAAAATATAAGTTAGTAAAATAATGTTTAGGATTGACGACATAATAGGCTTTAATCTCGCTCAAAATTTGATCAAACTCTACAATCGTTCTATTTTTTTTATGTATATACGAAATTTATAATAAGTAATTCAAACGGTTTTAAATTTTATTTATTTCCATTATCATACCATCATTTTTTCGCCAAAACAACTAATAACTCACCTTGTTTTATTATGAGATCGCCCACTTGAAAGTGCTTCGTAATCAAAGCATCGGCTAAATTCATCCGTTCGTAGTTCTGAAACAAGTAATAAATCGGTTACGAATTTTGAACTTATCTCAAAATTTATTTCACAAATAAATGGGTTACTTATATGCGAATAAGTATGCCGTTTAGGCAATTCCACAATCTGTTTTTAGCATATTTACCTGAAGCGCCTTTAACATGGGAACACTGTCCAATAGTGATTCATACATTTTTCGTTTTTTAAATGCGGATTTAAGCAGGATACGACGGAACGTTTGACGGTCCATTGCCCAAAGCCGTCCATCTGTTTCTGCTTGTATAGTGGCAGCCCTATTTTTAGCGCATACCAGAGTAATCGATAAAAAAAAGAAAAAAAAAGTTATTCAATCTCACTTTATACTAGAGAAGCAACTGAGCACACAGGTATACACAGGCTACCCTGGCAAAAGTGTGCATTGGGCATACAACATTCACAACAACATGTGCGGTTGTATAGAAATATCTATGCAAAGCACAGTGTATATATGTAAGTTAATTATGTTAAGTTCGATACCTGAAGGATTCGGAGTGCTGTTTTCCACGTGAATTCACAAACAGCATATCTCCTTCTTTCCCCCTTTTATGTTTCTTTCCTTTTCTCTTACCTTGGCATATTGTACAATAAGGCCAACTCTCCAAAGCTTCCACTCCCATTGTACGTGTGAATCTGTTTATCGTTGACGAAAACATTATAAACTCCACTGAAAATAAAAAAAAAAGGCAATAAAAAAAAACGGTATCGGCTTTAATCATTCTCTCTATTAGAGGCATGTTTCGATGGGGTTTTCAATTTCATCAATAATGATTAACACTTGCAAATTCTTTATTTGCTTCATTATGGAGGAAAATAGGATGGAAAGGAATGCGATAAAGGTTAGAGGATAAATTTACTTGACGAGAACAGATTGTATTTAATAATTTATTTTGAGCCAGAGGTAAATTTATAATTGGATGTGGAAGCTTTATTGATTAGGGTTATTAACCCTCTGCTCCCAATGAGTTGTTAACGGGAACTCGTATTCTATTTACACACGAACTTACTTTCTAAATGTGAATAATAATTCTATTACGTATAATTGTAAATAAAACGATTGAATAAACTGAATTGTAACACTTGTTCTTATAATGTTGAAATAATTTGTATTTTTAAAATTATTAAGAATAACAAACTACAGTGTTAACAGTGTTAACAGCGCGGAAAATGGCATTGATTTTTAACGAGAATCTTTGAAAATTTGTAAAAACAAGCAGGGTGTATGTATTTTTAGATGATTAAAAAATCTTATTAAGATACAAATCGCCTCGAATAATGCAATCTACTGTGTGGCAAAACTAAAGCAACTTTTAATTTTCAACGACACTATCTTTGTTAATTTGTTATTTCTATGTACAACTTTTCATCATAATAAAACTTCCAATATTATCTATTCAATTTGCTATTTACATATCCAAAATAATCTTGACAAACATATAAGTGCCAGTTTTTAATAGAATGTCACTAAATTCCGTATGGATCTCTGGCCCATGACAAAAATGATAGAGGTAAGCGCAGAGCTGATGATTCTGTACTATCCCCACTCACTTCACCATAACAACATCACACTCAAAACAACATAAAAAATCGTTGACCCACCGTGATGCTAAATATGACTGATTTTCCTTGGGTAAAATAATCCGGAGGTCCACTTAATCTCTGATCTCCGGCGGGGAACTATTTAATGCAGAGCATACACGAAGAGAAATACAAAAAAAATAAGGAGAGACTCGAAGAACGTACGAAATTTGTATAGAGCGGGTACTTTCCAAACAGCACTCCATGAAATTATTAAGTATAAATTGGACATTGCAGCGGTACAAACGAAATAACCGTTGAAGTGACAATAAATTTGTGCAGAAGTAAATGGAAGTAATATTTTACAACGACCAAAAGTCTATGGCTAAACTCCGGGGACCCCGCTATAACTACCTATATGCACTTCTAAACGTGCACTGCCCTACGAAAGACAAGGATGAAAAGGTGAGCAAAAGAAAGTCTTCATATTGGGTGTACAAATAAGTTATGAGGGAGTTACAAAATCTGGCGTCGTTAAAATTAAATCGCATCGGACCACCTTTTAACTATATTTACATGAAAGCGTCATCATTTTTATATTTCATTAGTCATTTCATTTTGTGTCATTTTACTGAAACAACTAGCATATTTTGTGTTCTAAACATGTCAATATGTGCAAACAAGACAACATTTGCGGGAAGCGCCGCTTTTTTTGCTTCAATTTGAAGAAAAATGCATCTGAAGGTCATCGATTACTATGTGAAGTATTTGGGCAACATGCTCCATCAATTCGTGTGAGTACTGGTTTCGGCGTTTCAACAATGGCGATTTTGACACCAGTGACAGTGAGGCCAGTAAAGTTTGAAGACGCTGAGTTGGAGACATTATTGGACCAATATTCATGCCAAACTGAAGAGGAGCTCGCTGATACTTGCACCTTGAGTATCGTGCAAGCCCCCAATATGCTAAAAGACATACCAGAGTGATTTTTCTGCACAACAACGCTCGGCCACATGTTGCTAAGGTCGTCCGGGAAATTTTGGAAGCACTTAATTGGGATGTCCTACCCCACCTAAATTCAACGTTGAAAAGTTAAAGGACCCATATATACCGAAGCGCCCTACTAGGTGGCATATAAACTAACGACTTAACAAGACAGGTAGAAGCAGTAAGCTAAGCAAACTAAGTTCTGCAAAGCCATCAAAGTATAGCCGACGAGGAATGTGAGGAAAAAATAAAAGTCCGCAATGTTCTAAGACTTCAATCACTGGAAATTAGCGAAAAGATCAAACCCTAGGAAAGGAAGTCAGTCATCTCTTTCGGGATAAAAAACGACAATGGGAAAGGAAAAAGTTTGCCAAAATTCAGAAAGAATGTGCGGCTAAAAACGGCTAAACGCTGTAAGAAGAGGATACTAGGCTAGATCAATATTTTTCCGCAACGATAATGGGCAGCTCGTTTCGGACAACGAAAGAATTGTAGCCTAATGGAGGAGATATTTCGATAAACAGCTGAATATACATGGAGAGCAGGCAGCAGTGGAAAATGGTGTTATCCACATAGAATAGGTTCAGGTAAAACTGCTAACCATTGAGGAAGTAAAAGGAGCAATCCATCGGCTAAAGAATAACAAGGCCGCAGAATTCGACCTAATACCATCGGAATTAATAAAATATGCAGAAGATTAACGGATGAAATTACGTGAACTAATCACGGCTATATGGAACAATGAAATCATCTCCGTAGAATGGAAAAAGTAGGTCATGATTACCGTATCTAAAAAACGTAACTTAACACAAGGAATATCTCTGCTACGAAGTTGTCACAAGATGCTGTCACATATTTTCTTAAGGAGACTGACGTCATAAGCAAAGCAAATAATCGGAGGCTACCAGTATGACTTCTGGAGGAATCGCTCGATGAGTGACCAGATTTTCACTATACGGTAGGTTTTAAAAAGAAATGGGAATTCCACGAAACGGTACATCAATTATTGGTAGCTTTTATATAAGATGGAATCAGCTCGCCAAGAGCCAAGCTACAATTCTAGCTTGCAAACTGTTACCTGAATTTCAGGAACCACTGTAGCTAGGGTTCTAAAATCTGTCACTATGAGCTCAGAATCATGTACTCTATAACACAGTCAAGTTTCAGACTCTTAGCTCCTTGTCAAGTTTGGTTTGATATATGCGTACGGACAGACAGGAAAGTCTTTGCATAAGTCTTCCCTACCCCAACTTTGTAAGGTTGAAGATTAAAAGGCATATGGCTCTATAAATACATATATCACGTTTTTGTAAAGCTGGGAATCCCGAAAAAGTTGGTGAAACTGATACAAGTATGCTTAAAGCGAAACGAAGAATAAGTTAAAATAAGAAATATCTTAACCGAAACATTCGAGATAAGTAAAGGAAAGGACGAGGAGATGCCTCGTCACCACTTCTTTTCAATTTGATGTTGGAATTGAATAATGAGATTCTTTCAAGCAAATGAGAGGAGAATAAAATAACCCTTGCGTTGATGATTTGGACTTGCTGGGAGATGTAGAAAGTCTAATAATGGCAGGAGTGTAAGTAGGCTTAGAAATAAATGAACAGAAATCAAATAAATGGCCACTGATCGACTTAGATTGATCCAAATCTAGCACCTGACTGTACTCAATAAATGCTTTGAGAAAGTGGACGAATTCAAGTATCTATTGAGTGCCAAAAACGACATAAAGATCATGGAAAGAATTATTTCAGGACAGGCAGGCTTGGCGAAGTGTGGTCAACGAGCCTCTGAACTTCCAAGTTCCAAATGGCCGGTAATAATAATAATGTTATAAAAAATAATCAAAACAAATGCATTCGTTAAATACGACATTGCCGAAACTAAAGCAACTCCGACTGAAGTGGAACATCTGGTGAAAAAAGTCAAATGCATATTCATTTCACATTGTACAGTTATTGCAAGAAAAAAGTAAAGTTGCGAGATTAATTTAAGATACAATGGGCAGAAGATTTTCTTACTGCCACAAAACAAAAAAATACACCCAGCGAAAAAAAAACCCTCGCATTGCATTTCTTAGAAATATTTTGTAATTAAGTTGTAAAATTTTACAATTCTGCACCCTTCTCTTATTATTTAAACATTTTTTCTGCCTACTCGCAGTAGAAAAAGTGGAGTGATCGCGTTCAGATCGATTTTTTTTAGTAGAAAAAGTATTTTAAGTCAAAATTTTGTATTTTTCGCTTTGGTACTGTCTTTGGTGAAAAAGGCCCAAATCATTGCTTTGCATAAGGAAAATGTTTTCAAACAAGAAATAGCTCGCCGGGTTGGCACTAACGAGTGGAGTGTGCGCAATGTCATCAAGAATTACCAGTCCGAAGGTTCAGTTGAACAGAAAGTTGGAAGCGACAGGCCAAGGTCAATAACTGAAAGAGAAGCACGGCTTATTCATCGAATGTCAGTGTCTAATCGATTTCAGCATGCTGGACACATCAATGAGAGCTTTCAATATGGGTTTAAGAGCACGGCGACCTGCAAAAAAGCCCCGGCTTACCAACAGAATGAAGCAGCAACGGTTGCAATGAGGATTGGGGACAAGTTGTTTTTTCGGATGAGTCTAAATTCAATTTGTTTGGCCCCGAAGGCAAAGCGCTAGTCCGCCTCAAAAAAGGAGAGAGGTAATCAGAGGAATGCACTCTATCTACCGTGAAACATTCCCCGTATATAATGGTATGGGATGCCATTACAATGTTTGGTGCTGGTGCTATTCTGATGTTGGAAGGAACCAAGGTGTTTTGACAACTTTGGAGCAATGTTCTGAGTATTCCGAAAATTTAATTTTTTCAGATGACTCAGCTCCATGTCACCGAGACAAAACGGTAATTTTAACTTTGAGCTAAAGTTTTAATTTGGGTTTTTTTATTTACGTTAAGGTTTTCTCTACGTTCAAGTAAAAAATCATAAAGATCTGTTGGGTATATCCTCTCTGCCATGGCCAGGAATCAGTCTGAATCTGAGACAAAAATTATTTTAAAAAAATTGTTTAATTCGATGCCAAACCGAATTCGTGACGTCATCAAAAACAAGGACGCAGCCACAAAGTATTAATTTTTAATCTACTTTTGTTGTCAAAACATAACAGTTATGATACCGTGCCTTACATATATTTATAAAAAATGTGATTTTTGAGTTCCTAAAAAATAAAATTTTTAATTATTTTTAGTAATAAAACAATTTTTTTTATAATGTTGAAATCGTAATTTTTTTTGCTTTTTGTTAATACTTGAAATATATTTTAGTTAAAAATGTAAAGTCTACTGTTTTTGTATAGTATATATATCAAATTATGAAAAGAAAAATGATAAATAAAATTCAACTACAAAATCTTTAAGGAAATCCGTTTTGTACTTAAAAAATGTATTGCGAGGGTTTTTTGTCGCTGGATGTATTTGCTCTGAATATTTGATTGAGAAATCAGTTATTTTTCGTTTAATAAAACGAGAGAGACTAAAGAAAATAATTATCTTGGCTCGTCACATGAGGGTTTTTTCTGTTTGTTTCCCCTCGAAAAATGTTCAAAAATTACAAAAAAAAGTGCTTTTTCAGTTGAAAGATATGTATATGTATTAAATATCATATCTTTGTGTGTAAATTGTGTGGTGGCAAACCTTGTACTAATTCTTCAAACGTAATAATAAATATATAATATAATATTGTATAATAATTATCTTGGTGGTAGACCCCGAAAAAAACCGCAACACAAGATCATTCAGTAGTACGCGAGTAACTAAAAGATTCTCAAAATCCTCGAGGAATGTCGGACTTGAGACTCCACATTCATCCAAGAACTGCAAGCAGGAGGTTTGACGAGGTGGGTATTAAGTGTTTTAGGTCTGCAAAGAAACCATTTGTATCGAAGAAAAACAGGATAAAATTTGGCATATCAACTGACGAAACAGAAATGAAAAACAGTGCTGTAGTCAGATGAATCCAAGTACAACATTAAAAGATCAGACCGCACATTAGAAAACCCAAAGGAAAACACTTAGACCCAAAATATTGCAAGAGTAATGTCAGAGTGTGGGATTGTTTCTCCGGCCAGGGAATGGGGCCTATCCCACAAATGACGGATATTATGGTCAAGGATAACAAGATATTTTGAAATATTATTATTTATTATTATTATTATTTTCGGATCACCTCTCGTACACATTTTGTATTTTCATGCCCTTGCGCTGGATCACAATGACCCCAAACATAGGTCTAAGATTGCGATCAAGCAGTTAAATCTATCCAGAGTGTGTTTTCTGGAATAAAGAACAGAAGAGAATAGAGTATCTAAGGGAAATTATGTATTGAAATAAATTCAGATGCAGCCCTAAATAGAATCGATCATTTTCTTTTAAAAATTATCCGAAAGCACATCGCAAGGATAATGACTAACGAAAATAACCTGATCTCCGGGGCTTACTAGTAATTATAGACATCACGAGAACACACTCCCATCAGATTTAATTCCCCCAGAAGCATTTTCCGTATGGATTCCGAAAGGATAGTGCAAAATAGAGATGGTATCCCGGTTATTTACTGCCGCTACCCGTGCGCCAGGGACAAACGGTCCATCCACGAAGGTACGTTGACGGTACTCATAAGCTTATTCGTTTTAGGCGGACTGGGATCTCACCGATGTTGCTAAACAGTATGTCGATTATTGGTGGTTGACGGGTGAATACGTTTCCAGAGCGGCGTTACTCCGATGAAATCTTCCTCACTCCTTAGTTCGTAAATTAGTTTAGGGTTAACTAGGGGATCTTTTGGACGCTGGGGGCGTCATCATGCTTAGATGCTTAGACCTGTTAGCTTTGGTGAGGTCACGGGCAGCAGAGTAAGCGCGATGGCGAAGCCAAGTCCCTCAAAGACGCAATGAGGAGGGTGACCACTCGGAACAAAAACACCCGAGTGGTAGCTGACATGATTATATTTAAGACTAGAATTAAGCAGCTTAGGATGGGTTCAGCTTTAGGATAAGAAAAAAAATTTAGGTTTTTATAAACTTTTCGTAGAAAATCAACTTTTTTAATGTAGCCACACGAAAATATTGTAGATTAGAAGGGTTAGGCCGAAACGGATTATAGACAGTAAAGTTAGTTAGTATAGTATTGTTAGGATAGTATAATTAGTATAGTTAGTACAGACTGCCCGCCCAGGGCCAGTTAGACACATTATATATTAAAATGATTTAAACAGTTTTATATGGTAAATAAGAAAAGAATAAAAATAATAAAAACGAATTATACATTAAAAACTAAACTACTAAAAATTGCTTTCGTTTTGCCCATTTATTAGATTATCTGACTAACTCTTATTAGAGTACCTTAACTAAACATATATTACGTATAAGAAAGATTCCAACAGTGAATTACACCAAAAAGGAAACTAAGAACGCTAGGATATATTGTAGTACCGACAATTTGACAGTAATATTAATTTTCATTACAGGCCTTGTTTTTTGCCCATGTTTATTTATTTCTAACTTCATCTAAGTTGAGTGTAAAGGATTGCTTTTGATTGTTCTTTCGATTGGTCAAACGTTTTCAATTTTCTTCCCGACGTTCATACTTAATATTAAAGCAATTATTTAGTAAAAAAATACTCACGACTCAATCACATAAAAATTGTCACCATCATTTCCTTGACGAATAATGTATTCACTTGGCTGCACAATCTTCTCGAACATGGCGTCCAGCACTTGATTCATCTGAAATTGTAATAGTCATTCTTATGGAACTGCGTCAAAGACAAAACTTAAAATAAAACATTGCTTAAAAGAAAATGGATAAACAAAAAACAAAAATGAAAAAATGTTATCATCTTTTATGAGGATGTCAATACATGATAAATTACCACAACTTTTAAATGAACTACGAAAATGTTGTAGTTATCAGGTTGTAACATAAATATTTCGCGTTTTAAAAATTCTTTTTAAATTTACTTCATTTTACTGCCCACTAAAAAAAATATTGGTTTCGACGAAAATACACCCCAATATCCTGTTGGATATTAGTCAGAGATCTAGAATGCTTGCATCAATAAAGCTTTACAGAGTTTCAAACAAGTGGAAGCCTGCGATGGCGGATGCCCTACGGCTGTTGACATTAGACTTCTGTGGAAATAGTATTATTATGAGGCAACTGCTCAAAATTCATTATTCAATCAGCATACACTCAGTTACATTTTGAGCGAGTGAAGTCCAATTCTGGGATGTTATGCTGGTCTAAGCCATAGGTGATGCCGTTTAATGTTATTGTCAATAATCCATTTCTCATCTCCGGTAACGATCCGGTTCGAAAATATTTCTTGACTGTGATGCGAATGAGCGCAGTGCAAGATTCGATTCTTTGCTGAAGATTATTTTGCGATTTGATTTGGTATCCATTTTCTTAGCTCTATGACTTTTCCAATTTTTGTGTCAGCAGATGGTTATAACGCTTACGTTATGTTACGTTCGCATGTGAGTTTCCTCCCCGTAACCTTACTCGACAGTGGACTTCAGGAGCTCAAAGTCCAGCCATTCTGACTTACAAGAACGAGGTTCATCCTTTAGGTCAAAATTGCAGTTTCTAGATTCTGCAAACTGACGCCGACACTTGGACTCGCTAAGAACACCTTCTCCATTCACATTTTGGATTTTTCCATCCTGGTTTTCAAAACCAATACAATAACAATAAAAAACAGTAAAATATGCCGAATACGCTCTACCGAACATCCATTTCAAAGTTCAGTTAAAATGCTTACAATGATGCTACAAACATTTTTTGTTTAAAGCTCCATTTATTGTTCTGCTGATTACGAGCAAAAGGATTAAATTATTTTTGATTTATGTGAAAAACTGAGGTAAACAAAGCTATTATTTTACTTAACAACATTTAAAACAAGGGTTTTGTTTTCTAATTACAATATTCTTTGCTATTTGTTGATTTCAATATAATGATGCAATGCAATGGATTACTCTAAGTGTTCTCGTGTAATTGTAATACCGGCGGTGAATGTTCATGAACAGTGGATAAATTAAGTAATTTTTATTTAAAAAGAAATTCAATGTAACAGATGAATGCTTTACTTTACTACACTTTAAAGAGAGGCATTTCTACTAAATTTTTTTTTTTTTGGATGACTCCCTCGACTCACAATCGTTATCTGATTTAGGCAAATGGAGAAAAGTAAAAAGTCAATAAAAATTTGTGGAAACATTATTGGATGTGTACTTAATAAAATAAAAAAAACCCGATCCAAAAATTCCTTCATTTACTCGGTCAAAAAAATTCTTGAAAATCACTCATTTTTGGGGCCGTCACAGTGGCTATCCCCCTTAAATAAAGAAATTTCATTTTGCACACTATCAACATAATTTTTGCGCTTGATCGAAAAACAGATGTGGTAACCTAAAATACGAAAATCAACTGGTTTTTATCAATAGTTCCTTTTTACTGCAGTGTTTCTTTTACCTTACTCTAGTAACCTGAATCTTCGTTAAGTCTAATTGAAATTGTGTAAAATAAAATCCTTCTGGGAAACAATTTTTGACCAAAATTGTTTTTTGTTTTTACGACACATCTATATTTATGGCCAGCTCGTAGAACACGCAAAAATTTACTATTATACAAATAAGTGAACCACTGAATTGAAAACACTCCAAAATTGCAAATGCATTCCTGGATTCCTTTAAAATAAAAAATACAACACAAAAGTGTAATGTCCATAAATTTATTTGACGTAATAGGTATATGAACGTTTTGTTGTTTTCACCATCACCATGATGTTGATCATGTTGTATAGCAATTCTTGTAATATGATGCTTCCGAAAACATTAGAGTATGCTGAATGCCGAACTGGGGGGTTAGAATTATACCAAATCCATATAACCAATTTGGTCTTACGAGAAACCAATATTTCTCATGAGTCTCTTAATATCGATAGAAAAAATTTAAAATTGTGTTTTTAATTTTCTGGTGCAGATGTTGTTCCCAACATCGGTGGGCTGATGAATTATTAGGACGATTATTTAGAAATAAGCCAATTCAGGTCTTAGGCGTAGCTGTGTGTTTTTTTTGATCGTTGCATATACTCGTATTTTATTTTGTCTTCAATTTTCGACTGGTTTGTTTTAGGCGTGTTGTATCTTGCTTCTCAAAGTAATTAAATAAGTTTGGACTAGACACAGTGAAATGCATTGATGGATTGATTGCCATACTCGATTTTTCAGTGAACGTTTTCTATTTTCACCAACCACCAACATTTTAATTGTCCAAGTTTGTAAGGCCTTTATAGTATCCGTATAAATTCGATTGAAATTAGTTTGACAATGCGGTTAAAAAAATAAATAAACCAATAACTACATAGCCAGTAATTGACTTGAGGGCGTTCTGTCAGTTCAGACTTTAATAACAGCCTTCGAATTCGCAAACCTGGAAAAAGATCTTGTAGGAAAAGCCAACGAAGTCGGTAATCAGTACGCGATATACCTATATATTTTTTTAATTAAATTACTTTAAGTGTAGTTGAAAAAATAACATTCTAATTGCAAATAGTTGCCAAATACTTTGAACATTTTTTCATATAAAATCTTTCCGTATTTGTAACATTAACATAATTTTTTGCATAAAGCGCCTCTTGTTACAAGGTTAGCCTTACTGTTTTAGAAAAAAAATTCTTAACGTTGTTCTAGTAGGAACTTCCTATTTCCATTGTTCTTCTTGATATTTTATTATTTCCTGGGGCACCTTAAGCTCTACCAAATTTATAATTGTATTCTATCTAATCTATTTACTGTGGCTAAATAAGTCTCTTCAGTGGAGTAGTGGCCAAACGCCCGGTATATTATATTATATGTACATATGTATATTCGAGGGGTGATCCAAAAGTAATAGTAATCGGTTCCAGTCTGCATAAAAATCAAAAATGTTTTTTTCTTTTGCTTGCTTACATACCTACGACAGCGCCGTGCTGCAGTGGGAAGCGTGTGGGTTACTGACAAAACTCTCCCTAGTACACTTGCCTTGAAAAAGATTCTAGGCTCTCGAAGTTCGGAATCGGCATTAAATTGTAGGTTCCGTTTATTTGTGTGAAAAAACAAAACGCACACAACATTAGTGAATGAGAGAAGCTTGATTCTGGCTCTTCATGAGCTGTAACGCCATCTAACTATAATTATTTACATACACACTAGGTATATAGAGCACGATTCCCAGGAGATACATTAATTTGAATACGAACCCACGAAGGAATAACATCAAAATGGAAAAAAACGAAATTAGAGCTGCCGTCAAGTACCTCTGCTTGAAAAACTGTCTACCAATGACATATTCAGCGGCTTCGTGGAAACATTGGGGAAATCTGCTTCTCCATATCCCACAGTAGCACGCCGGGTCAAATAACTTAAGCTGTGAAGGACATCTACTGAAGATGAAAATCCATGTTTCTCACTGAAAATATCATGAAAAAAAACTAGAAAATCTTGTATTGACAGATCGAAAAGGCATATAGCTGAGTTCGGGGATCTCATATGGCAGCGTTCAAAGAATCCACCAAAGAAATTCGAATTCCGTTTTTTTGGGTCGTTAAATGAATAATAATTATAGTGGAATATTTGGAAAAGGGAGCAACCAGAGGTCATTAAAGAAAAAAGACGTGGCCAACTGCGACCTGGAATACTGTTTCAACGAGAGAACGTACAGGCTCACAAAGCCGCACTTGCGACTTAAAAAAAAAAAAACGGGATTCGAACAGCCAGCTCTAGCTTCCAACAACTTCTACTTCTTTCCTTGGCTCAAGGAACACATTCGGGGGACTAGAAATTTGAAGACGATAGCGAAGCTATGACCGAAGTTTATGTTGTTGACGAACACTTTTTTTAGGTAATCCTGGGTTTAGAAAAAAGTTAGACTAAATGTATTGACTTGTTAGGAAAACTATGTAGAAAATTCAATCATTTATTTTAACTATAATCGCCGTCTTTTACTTTCATTATCATTACTTTAAGAACAGCCCTCGTAGTGTATGATTTAGTATAAGATTCTCTATACCAGGTGTACAAGTATGAATGAGGATTTAAGACAACAGATGACGCATCAATGTAGTTTGTGCTATAAAGATTTGACTGCATGTGATAGCCGTCAAATATGTTATGTTGTTACGTTTACTATATCGAAATTTATACCGAACAAAGAGCATTCGCGGACAGCGTTAATTTTTTGTTTTCATGTCAACGATGACTTCGGCATTTCATAAGTGGTGATTTTTATGTTGCAGAAAGGAACGTGGAAAACCGCTAAAAATTACGAAGATATGGAAATTGCAGGCATTGTTGAAACGAAGATGATTCGCAAACACAAAAACAACTCGCCATCAATTGGGAGTTAGTCAACAAGCTGTTTCTAATCGACAACGAGAGATGAGGTAGATTCAGAAGACCGGTAGATGAGTACTACTTTGGTGTTGTGATGATTTGCGGTATAAATTCTTTCTCAACATTTTAAGCATATTTATTCAACAGGTTTAATCACTAAAATACAAAAAATAAATAGATGCAAGTGATACCTGTTCTTTATCTAGTGAACGGAATAATAAAATATTTTTAACAGCGTCGATCAAACGCGCCCGTTGAGCGTCTGTCTTTGGAAAGATGGCGGTAGCTCCCTCGTCTTCATCCGCATCATCCTCAGGATCATATGCTTCAGCGAATACAGATTTGCGTCTTCCCGAAAATCTTTGCACAACAGGCTCTGTAAAATAAAGTAAATGAAATATGTATGAATGTAAATGAAGTAAAAACATTTGCTACTTTCTTTCAAAGAATAATAAAGTACGAAAGTAATGCTCATGGAAATTCGAATCAAATAACAGTTAGCGGAGTTTGATCAATCACGGTTTTTCTAGTTTATGCTATTTAAAAACTTGTGCAAGCAAATAAGTTATGATTTATTTATATATGCACATACGTCCACATTTGGTCATTGCAAGAATATACTCTGCGCAAAGAATAAATTCCAAAGTAATGTGCAAATAGAATGGTACGGCCCATTCTCGCTTTTGTTTTTTTAAGGAATATACAAAGTGAACATGCACTACAATTTTGCGCATTTTTTGAACATTATTGGAATAGATACACTGTTATGCCATTTCGACTTACTGATTTAATCTTTCAGCTAATCAGCATAGCCTTTGCACAGATTTTAATCCCAGCCTGTCACCTTTCTTAATTTTTTCCTCGTAGATAATAAAGACGACACTTTAGTCCATATTCACTGAATGACGCACGATCTACTGTACTCTAACTGTGAATTTTTATGAAATACATTTCAAGTACACTAGTTTCATAGTCTTATGTTTTTATTGTAAATACCTTCATCTGTCAACATTTCCCTTTGATATTTTGATTCAAAAGGAGCACATCTCCCTCTTTGTGTTACGCGTGTAAGCGCGCTTAATGCACACATTATAATTAGCAGTATAGGACATCAGTTCTTTTTATATAACTTGATACACTGAAGATGAAGTAACATCGGCACTACTTTACATCTCGAGTCTTAGAAAAATGTAATCGAAATCATCTTGCCGACCTCTTTAAGTTTTCTTATTTTGGGCCACATAACGCTCAGCTACAACAGCTTGATCCAGAAGCTCGTAGTAAATGTCTAATTTGCAATCCCACCAGAAAGCAGTAAGACTATCTTGGCATGAATATTGGGGCTTGTAATTGATTTTGATGTCATATAAAATCCACTTTTTATGGCGCCTGATAATTTTGTGTAAACAATTCTTTTATATCAAGAAAATTAACTCATGGAGATGTGAATTCTTTTTGCATTTTTTCTCACTGCACACAATCGAAGTGACATTGCTTGATGAGTAACTCCTTTTGATATTGACAATTTGTTCTAACCACATCCGGAAGTGCATTGTCGTAAGACTACAGTGTCCATCATGACATTTTGTAAACCAGTTTTTTATAACGTTCTCCCAAAATCGAATTGATTAATTCCATAGCTTTAAGCTGTATTTTTTTTTATTCGAAAACAGAATAGATTACAATGGCCTAAATGGCTATTGACGTTCATCACACACGGAATGACAGCTTGAAAATTACTAAAAGTTAAAGTGTAAGGTGAAAAGTTCACGGCCTGACAATGAAAGACTGCAATTTTGAGTTAACAAATAATTTTATTGTCCTACTTAATTTGCTTTGACTTCAACACACTTGGTCCAGGGTTTCGTCAATATCAGTATTCCTTCCTGGAAGTGAGAGTCTATAAGGCTGTGAGGCTAGGTCTCTTCTCGCGAATTTGCAGCTGGCCATGAAGGTTGGAGAAATATTCGCCTGTAATTATCCTGCATTTTGTAAGGTAATAAATTAACAGGATCATTTTCACACCCCAAAACACGCTGGCCATGACCTTTCCGGTAGATGCGATCGACTTCGCTTTATTTTTTTATATTTCTCTCATTCACTTATGCCGAGTATCTTTTTCAAGGCAAGTGTACTACGGGGGATTTTGCCAGCACCCTGCCGAGGAGAGAAACCGCGAAATAAACATTCAGTGGTTAAATGGTGTTATCGGGATCCTCACTCACTCATCGCGCGTCAACTGCCCATTTTTTTAACAGCTGATATCGACGAACTAGAGTCCCCGTAAACTTTTGTCAACTTCGGATGAATTGCCTTAGGACTTAATTTAATCCATGCAAAACGAAGAGTTTTATGAACGTCTTCTTCGAAAATTCGTCTAATCAAACTACTTGAGAGAACAAGTTGCAGCCAGACAGGAAACATATTATAATCTTGTTGAATGGAACGCTACCTCTGTATCAGACCGAAAACGTTTCATCTTACCTACGTTTGTCACAAAACTAAAAATACAATAAACCTATAGCTATACATGTAAGTGAATATATCAAAAGTGGTACTAATTTGACCTTTCTTTTTATTTTAGCATGAGTCTGATGTCAAGTGAAATGCTAGCCGATGGTAATTAGCATCTTGGGTAACTATAGGTCTTCACAATGTGTAATAAAATATTAAACATGCATCAAAATTAAAATCATGGTGAAAAAGGCAAAATGAATTTCTCAAAATATAGGTTCACGAGTAAAGCCGATAAAAAAGTCATAAATCGAATTACATTTAAAAGTATAAATTTTATATGGCCGTCGCGTTCTCCAGATTTAAGATTTTTAATCTATTGTTCCTTTGATTAAACATATCATAGGCTACGCGTATTTGTTTATTTTAAAAACTAGGGATGAAGGCGATGAGCGGCTTGAAAATAAGCGAGCGAGCTTCTATTGAACCGTTTTATTGATTTTTGTTTTTTTGAAACTCATCACTTTCATTGATTCTGGTAATGTGTGTGAAGTGAATACTGATGGTGTCAAGTTTGGTATTTTTTATTAAACAATCTTTCTTTCCTTAAGAGGTTTTTTTGTTGATTTCAAAACTTTTAAGTGACCAGGGGTCTAAAATCTGATTTTTTTGATAATTAAAAGAATCGGGATTCCTTTATTTCAACTGAAAGTTGATTTAAGTCCAAGTAAATTTTTTTTTGAATGTGTGACTAAGTGCATCTTTTCTTCAACAACCTTTACATAGTTGTTTTTTTTTCTTGTAAATTTTAATTTTTCGGGTGGTGGTACACATTTGAAGTTTTTCTTTTAATGCTTCATATTCACAGCGAGAAATTTTTGTTTGTAGTCAAATCCGACCTTACATCATTTTCAAATTTCTTAATATCACACTTAGCAAGTTTAATTAATTTTCTCCATCTAGTTTGTTGCGAAGTAAACCAGCTACATATTTCCTTAATATTTTTGTTTTATGTTTGACTTTGTTCTCGAGGTTGATACTCTTTCAAAAGTAATATTGGTATATATTTCACAATTTCAAAACCTTTGTTTTTGCTTTTTGAAATCAGTGAAACATTCTAAAGCAAATTTGGCGTTTTTTTTGCTCTCGTGTTTTTTTCGAGCAAAATTTGCAATGAATGATTGAAACATTAAATTAATCAAATCAAGAAAACTTTTATTCAAGTACATAAATGTTTACTTTTCGAAAAATGTTCACTAATTTTCACTTGCCTTCGCATGCAGCGTGCAAACTCAGCCTGCTTAACTTGCCTAGTCGAGTTCTTGTTGATGCTTTTGAAAAGTCCGTCCTGAGAAAATGCTGGGTCTATCAAGAGTTCATTAAGCGTTCGAGCACGCGACAATACTACGTACAGCTGCGAACATAAAAATAGTAGCACCCCGAATAATTATTTTAAAATATTTCTTGCGATCACATCTGAAGTCACCCATTGAAATGAGTGCATTCAAAACAAGCTCACATACTGACAATTCCAAAACACTGTGGATAAACATGATCATCTGTCAAAGGGAAAGATAACGGTAGATTTTCATCACCAACTGTGAGTGCAGAAACCAGTGACACCTTGAAATTTTGAAAGAAGTTCAGGTTCGTAGCGACAAAACCCGTTACAAACGAGCTTCTATCCGTGAATACGTGTGAGCTCATTTCATTTTACCGCAGCGTACTCCCACCACACACACTCTTGGAATTATAACAATGTGCGTGATTGTTTACAAAATTTTGACAGCACTTGAGGTACCCACGTGCTCGCCCGAGCTTGTAGGCAAACGTCCGCGGCCATTTTAAGTGGTGCGTCTCAGTGGTGGTTTCTGTGTGAGTGTAGTAAGAGTGTCAATTTAAAGTAATTTTTAGTAAAATTAGAATAGTGGTAATTGTTAACCTGTTGATTTTCTTTTTCATAAAAGTGGGTCGCGGAAAACCCTGCACTGTTGAGGAAAGAAAGCTGATCGTCCAACTGCACATTGAGGGCAAGTCATATAGGGAAATTCAAAAAATTCTCTTGTGCTCAGCTCCAATAATCTACAACGTGGTACATTTTAAACAAAAAGCGGAGAAACGAGGAGCCAAAAGAAAGACAAGAAAGCAAGATGACCACAACATTGTCCTCCTCAGCAAAAAAGATCCCTTTAAAAACGCGGCACAGGTAAGGAGTGAACTACAGTTACCTGTCTGTACTATGACAGTACGCAGAAGACTGTCAGAAGCTGGCTTATCAGCACGAATTCCACGAAAAAAGCCTCTTCTCTCAAAAAAACATATGGCAAGACGCGTTGAGTTCGCAAGGAAATATGCTGATTGGCTCGCTTCTAAATGGAGAAATGTATTGTGGACCGACGAGTCCAAAATTGTTTTGTTTGGAGGTGTTAGATCTCGTCAATGTCAGACGTCCCCCTAACACGGAAATCCTGCCTAGGTACACCACAAAGACGGTAAATCATGGGGTTCGAAAAGAATGGTATGGGGCTGCTTTTCATGGCCCCATATATAAAATCGAGGGCACGATGGGTCAATATGTTTATGTCCAAATTTTGCAAAATATTATGTTGCCATTAGCAGAGTGGGAAATGCCTCTGAAATGGCTCCTACAGCAGGATAAAGACCCAAAACACACAACACGACGCAAAAAGCTGGTTTCACGACAATGGGTTTCATATTTTGGAATGGCCAGGTCAATCTCCAGACCTGAATCCCATTTAAATCTTTGGGCTGATATAAAAACCGCAGTTTCGAACAAAAAAACCCACAAACAATAATCAATTGTGGGAAGTTGTTCGAGAAGCATGGCTTGGCATACCTCTTGACCGCTGTAGACGCCTTGTGAATTCGATGCCTCGACGATGTATGGCAGTTCTAAAGTGTAAAGGCTACCCCACCAAATATTAGTATGCGCAACAATTTCTAAGCAATATGATATTAAAAAATGACCACAATGTCAAAGTGCTACTATTTTTATGTAACTCGTTGAATTCAATTTTGTTTTTTCTGTAAATATTTATCTGTTTCAAATGTGATTTATATATTTTTTGCAGTATATCTAAGATATCATTAAGAATTGAACTTTAAAACCGTGAAGAAACTCCTTGTTTTCAAATGCAAACTCAGATGTGCCGATGTCCACTACAACTCTGTCAACGGTGATGCCCTGACTTTTATGGACCGTTTTGATTTGATTGACATTGTTCAGGAGACCTGCAGGTGGTGCGCGTTAAAAACAAATTTCCCATGTTAAGTCAATGAGAGCGTGATTATTTCTCCGTGGTACAGCTTCATCTTGATCGGTCAAACAGGGACAGAGGGGTTCGATTTCAAAGAAGTGGCAATCCCGTATATAAGTAACAACAACTGACTCAGCGAAATAATTAAAATATAAATGCCAATGTTTTTATTTTTTTTTTTTTTTTTTTTTAGATATTTATTTCTTGCATAGTATAACAGTGTTTTACAATGGTGTTTTCATTTTCATTGGCTTGTATAGAGATATGGTTTTATTAAACCTTACTGCTAAAAATACAATCGGTGTGTGGATTAGGATATGCAGTACATATATAATATTTTAAATGTGGAGTTGGAGGAAAACTATGGAAAAAACCTCCATTTAATAATGAGAACAAAACAACAAAAGCAAAAGCACAATAATTGCAAATATCACAGATGTTAAGTTGGAGATAGATAAATATATATGTATATAGAAAAAAATAAATAAATAAATAAATAAATAAACAATTAGTAGGTAAGTTAATAGATGATGGATAATATTATATAAATAAATAAATAAATAAATAAAAATAAGTAAATAAATTAATTAATAAAAATAGATAAAGAAATAAATAGTAAATAAATAAGTTATAAGTAAGTAAATAAATAAATAAATTAAAATAAATAAATAAATAAATAAATAAATAAATAAGTAAATAAGTAAATAAATAAATAAATAAATAAATAAATAGTAAATAAATAAGTTATAAGTAAGTAAATAAATAAATGAATTAAAATAAATAAATAAATAAGTAAATAAATAAATAAAAATAAATTAATAAATAAATAAAAATAAATAAATAGTAATAACTGAATAAGTAAATAAGACAGAAGAAGTTATAACAGCTGTAAATCTCTAATAAGTGATTTATCTACATCAGAACATCTGGACATGAACTTTTCATTGAGATTTTCGATTCTTCTACCAATCTGGATAACACCCGCTCTTTCATGCAGTGTAAGGGTTGGGTAATCTCGTGGTAGGTTAAGCATCATTTTTAATATTTTATTTTGAGCAACTTGAAGGCGTTTAATGTGGGTTTTCGCGCAGTTACACCAAACTGGAGACCCGTAAGTCATCAGTGCTTGAAAAATAACCTTAAAAATAATTATTTTGTTCTTTTTGTTAAGATGTGATTTGCGGTTGATGAGAGGGTAGAGCATTTTTATAAGGACATCAGTCTTTGCTATAGTCTGTTGGATGTGATGTCCGAAGGTCAATTTCTGGTCTAAGTACACTCCTAGGTACTTAACAGAACTGACCCACGGGATATTGATGTTTTCTAGGTTTAAATTTCTAGAAGGCAAGAAACAGCTTAGTCTTCTTCTCGTGAAGAAAATAGCTGTGCACTTGTCAACATTAATTTTTATTTTCCAATGCTTATAATATTCAAAGAAAGATTGAATCCCAATTTGAAGGTTACTTTCTATTGTTGAACCATAGACGTGGGAAGAGTATAAGGCCAAATCATCTGCGTAGAGTGCAATCTCACAGCTGGGAACGTTGGGTATATCAGCTAGAAAAATGTTAAAGAGAACTGGGGCCAGGACTGAACCTTGCGGAACTCCGGCTGGGACTGTTTTTGTTGAAGAGTATGCTCCATGAAGATTGACTTTAAAGGATCGATTTAATAAATAGCTTTGTAGGATTTTTATAAGATACCTAGGAAAATTAAATTTAATCAATTTATATATTAGGCCATTGTGCCACACTGAATCAAAAGCCTTTTCAATGTCCAGGACAACTAAGCCAGTTGACTTTTTGAGGCTAAGCTGTCGCTTAACAGTCCTACAAATCCTAAGTATTTGATGCGAAGTGCTGTGATTTTTCCTGAAACCGAATTGTTCAACAGGAAGAATGTTAGTGGCACTAAGAAAGGCATCAATCTTGATTTTTATGACTTTTTCGAAGATTTTGCTAAAGGCATTTAAAAGGCTGATGGGTCTGTAACTGTTTGGGTTGGTCGGATTTTTCCCGGGTTTTAATAGAGGTACTACCTTGGCTTTCTTCCATTTAACTGGGAAATACAAAGTTTTAAGACAAGCATTAATTATAAATGTTAAATATATCAAGGCACTTATTGGCAACTGCTTTATCACTTGATTACTTATGCGGTCCAGGCCAGGAGACTTATGATTTTTTAGGTCCGAAACTATGAATTTTATATCCTCAATAGTTGTGAACTCGTTAGAGGGTAGGGAAGTTGTAGAGTTGTTTAAAAGAGTTATTTTGTTTTCAACCTCATTTTCAAAAACAGATAAATAATTATTTGTCGTGGTATGATTTCCTAGGAATTTTGTGGCTAATATTTCTGCTTTGTCTTTTTTGGTTGAGATCAATGACCCGTTTACTTCGAAGTTTGGGCAGTAACGATATTTCTTACGCATTATTTTAGCTACATTCCAAAAAGGTCTATGGTTGGAGTCGAGCAAACTTAGTTTATTGTTCCATAGAGAATTTCTGTACTCATTTATTTGGATTTTTATTAAACGAGTGAGCACGTTCATTTCATAGAAATCATTGAGTGATCTATACCTCTGCCAGAGCCTTCTGTAACGGTTTCTTATCTTTATTAAGTTTAGTATTTCTCTAGGTAGTGTAAATGCTCTTTTAGGAGATGATTTTAATGGAACAGAAGCTCGAATGCTTTCAAATATTTTGCTATGAAATGTGTCAATATAATCGTCAATATCTTGACTGCTATTCACAGCGGAAAGGTTTGTTGTGCAGGTACGCATATTTCTGCTGAGATGGTATCTAAACATGTGCCAGTTCGCATTTTTATAGTCTAAGTATTGCACATTGTTCATATCAGGACTTAGTAAAATATCACAGCTAACAGGAAGATGATCGGAACTAAGTGCATTGTGCACAACAGGGGTTGTAAACGAATTAGGAGTGGTGGTTAGGAATAAGTCTAGTGTCGATGGGGAGTATCTGCTACAAGCTGGCAAGTATGTTGGACTAGTTGGGTGCATTAATGTAAAGTTATGCCTTAAGCATAAGTCATATAATGTGTTTCCCCAAACGTTTGCCCTTAAACATCCCCAACTACGATGTCTGCAGTTGAGGTCACCTCCTATAACAACATTATCACGGCTTAATAGTCTTCTAAGGTCGTTTTTCAAGCATTCAATTTTATGTGCATTACGTGATCCTCCAGGGAAATATACAGAAAAAAATTTAAGGCAAGTATTATTACTTAATTTGATTTCGACACCAATGTTTTCTAGTACTAGAGTGGACATCATTGGCAACGCAGAATGAACAATACTATTTTTGACGAGTATGGCAACACCACCGCCTCTGCTATTACGATCACAACGATAACAAGAATAGTTGGTACACTGAAAACTAATATTACTATGTAGACCTGTTTCACATATAAGACAGATATCAATATCCAGATTGGAGAGAAAATTAAAAAACTCAAAGCTCTTGTTGCGAATGCCTCTTGCATTCCAACATACAAGTTTGAGATGAGACTGAGTATTACTTGACATTATTATAGAGATATTTACTTGCGAGTTGAGCAATTACTTTAAATTGTTGTGCTTTTGTTTTACAATTTTCGAGTTCGGAGACCATATCAAACATTAAAGAAGTGAGTTCTTCGTAAGAAAAAAGATCCTGCTTTGACGATGAAGAGGAATTGTATGATGGTCCCTCGTGCTTACGTTGTTGTACGGGCGTTTGATGCTTAACCCAGTGATGTTGTTTCTGCTGCGACTGTTGTGAAGATCGAGGAAGGGAGGGGAAGTCGTCGACACTGTTGACGTTGAAGCTTTTCGCTGACATTGTTGTTTGTACTTGAGATCGCAATGGAGTGGGTGCGCGCGTACGAGACATTTTTTGAGATTTTTTCCCGATTATTTCCAAATATTCTGCACGAGACTTACAAGTTTCGTCGGTAGATTTATGGTTACCACCACAGTTTGCACATTTGGAAATTCCGGTAGAGGTGCATAAATTAGTCTTGTGATTACCCGAACAATTGGCACAAAAGGTTTTCACGTTACAGTGCCTTTCCCCGTGCCCCCACATTTGGCAGTTGTGGCACTGAGTTATGTTTTTCTTGGAACGCCGTTGGAATTCCCATCTAACTTGTGTGCGGAAAATGGATTTAATGTTTTTACGCAGATCAGCAAGTCGAATTGAACCGTTTTCAAAGTAAACAATGTAAAGAAACTCCACATATTTTTCGTATTGTTTTTTTATAATTTTTATATCTTTACACTTGAGGCCGAGTGATGTTAATTCATGTTTAATTAGATCGGTGGGATATTCATCGAGGCCAAAAAGAACCACTTTGAATGATTTTTCGCATTTAAGATCGTGCGAGAAAAATTGACATTTTTGATCTTTCAACGCGTTTAATGCAGTTTTGTAGGATTCAATTGAGTTGCAAAACACTTTAGTACCTATCGACATTTTCTTAACACAATAGTCTGTGATGTTTATTTCGTTAAAGAACTTATGCACAGATTCACAATTTTTTTGGAGTATTTTAATTGGGGGAATCGAATTTTTTTTTGGCATTCGTTGCTCTGATTCACTAGTGCACATGTCCTCTCCAAGATCGGTGTCTTTGTGCAGTTGGAGAGGCAGGAAAGTAGTACCACGACGCAACATTTTACTCGTTGAGGATATAGGATCCTCGAGGTGATGAGCGCGACGCTTCAGTTTTCGATTGTTTTAGGAATTCTCACTGCTGGAAAGCGAAAGTTCATTCGAAAGTTCGTCCGACCGCTTTAACAGTTCACGAGACTAACTATATTGGTACTGATGTTTTTATTTTACTTTGCAGGCATTCCGAGAGTCTCTTATGAGAAAGGCGTGTGACTTTATCTTGGAAGTAATTAGAAATATTTAAAAGACAATAGCCAAACGTAGAACGGAAAATACTGAGGATTGGCCATTGCCCCCAGGAACAAAAGTGCGAATTTCTTTAAAAATGGCCAATAGTGTTAAAAGCAAAGACTCCAGAGCTAACTACTGAGCTCCTTTGCAATGCCAAACGGAATGTGATAGTGATAACGATATGGACGATGTGTTACTGAATAAATCGGTTAAAAAGGTTCGTGTACCACCAATTAAGGAACTACAAAAGTCGAGTAAATATATAACATAACATAATGAAAAACTGTCGTGTGAAAACGTCTTCTGTGCTGGTACATACAAAACTGCAGACTGCCCTGATACATCTGCTCCATTCAAATGTGCAAACTGCAACGGAAAGCATAAGACCACTGATGTTATCTGCATCACTCGATCATAATACTTGGACGTTAAACAAAAGTCTGTAAGTATGAAATTGAAGTCACATCCAAGAATTCCCCTCCGTTCGGAGCCATCAGCGAATAGTAAAACAGACATTGAGTTCTCTCATACCTCCATGTCTGATTTTCCACCTTTAGCGCACTGTCAGAGAGAAAAGGCAGTGGTAACCTCTCAAGATCCCTCCTCCTCAACGTGGGTGAATTTCAACTCTAACTCACCAAAACTATCAACGCAGAAAATGAGTGCTAGCAACATGTCTAGCAACAGTGGCTTGTTCTCTGCTGAGGAACTTAATTCACTAACGTTGGCGATGGTTACACAACTTTCTGTCTGCAAAACTAAAGTAGAATAGTTTAATGTCATCGCACATTTAGCAGTTAATTTTTTATAATGATGTTAAATAATAACAATTTACAATTTAAGTGTTGTCACTTGGAATGTTAGGGGTGTTCGACACGAACTTTCAGAATTAATTAGTTTTCTGGTTGAGAATAATGTTGATATTGCGCTAGTGTTAGAAACTTGACTTAACTCAGAAATAAAGTTATCTACCTCTGAATTCAAATGTTACCGTGTTGATAGAGTCGATCGTAGAAGTGGTGAAGTTGCAATACTATTGAAAGGTCTCTTCAGCATTCGCCTTTACCTATTATTCCAACACTTGTTGTGGAAAATGTTGGTGTAGAGTTAATGTTAGAAAATGGGACTTCCTTTAAATTTTTTTGTGTATATTTTCCCGGTGGTATTGCTACAAATGTTAAGAAACAAAAGTTGAAGAGTGATTTTCAAAAACTCTTTTCTCAGCGGGGCAATTTACTAATTGGTGGTGATTTTAACTGCCGCCATAGGGATTGGGTTTGTTCCAGAGCTAATACTTGGGGAAATATACTTTCGACCTTAGCAGTCACTTATGCCTTTACAATTCTGTTTCCACTCAGTCCCACTTACATTCCGTCGTCTTCTTGTGCAAGACCGTCCGTTCTTGATCTGTTTGTCACAAATTGTCGTTACCCACCCAATATCTATATCAGACCTTAATTCTGATCACAATCCTGTTCTATGTCGGTTTATTTGTACAGGAAAAATAAAACACAATTATATTCTTGACCTTAATCGCACTAATTGGTCGAATTTAAGTCCATAAAGCGCGCATTACAAAATATATGCATGAACCTGGATAACATCCAAAATCAAAATCAGGTTGATGATATCGTACAAAATTTTACTGAGCTGACATATGCATTTCAAAAGGATTCAAAAATGTGTATCCACGAAACTCTCACCTGCTTTACTAAATATTATTAACATAAGAAATATAATCAAAAGAGTCTGGCAGAGACATACATAGATACCACGAATTCAAAATTAAAATTAGGTCTTTAAACAACCTAATTTCTAATCTTATACAATCGCAGCGTAACGCGGATTGGAATAAAAGACTGATGGGGCTGAACAAAAACAGCAAACCATTTTGGAACATAGTTCGAATTATAAAAAAAAATCAACAAATCTCCTGTCTCAAAAATAGCATAAACTCTTTCTTTACGAGTGAAGAAAAAGCAAATTATCTAGGGTATCTATAACTTTCTCAAAAATCATTTGAGATCGAATAATCTAGGTGATCCTTGTTTAACATTAATCTTTCAAGTCTTTGCATATCTTCAACCTGTTTTGTAAGAGAAGAGAAGAAATTGCTTATTTTATTAAACTATTAAAAATTAAGAAAGCAGATGAACCTGATAGAATAAAAAAATATCTATTTAAAGAAACTACCTCAGGTGGGAGTTATGTATTTAACGTTTCTTTATAACGCTTGAATTAAAACCGGATACTTTCCAAACGCTAAAGTAGTACCAATATTCAAACCTGGAAAATCCTGAAAGTTATCGTCCAACAAGTCTGTTAAATAATGTGGGTAAAATATTTAAAAAAAAATACTTAATAATAAAGTTATGGATCTCGTCTCCGAGCATGATATTTTCCCTAGCGAGCAATTTGGCTTTAGACGTAATCACAGTACAATACATCAAGTAGCGAGAGTATACAACATTGTGAAGGATAATCGAGACCAGGGCAAATCCACTGGTATGGTGCTATTGGACATTGAAAAGGTTCATCAATAGCCGTGTTCATATTATACAACCCAGCCGAACGTCCAAACGACGCGGTCGTACGACTATGTTGTAGAACAACGTAATCACAGACAGAACGTAAAGAAAGATAGATGCAATCGAACATGTCTTATACTACGTAGTAGACAACCAAAAACAAAATGTGAATAAATATCGTGTACATTGAAGTAGCGATAAGCTCGAACAGTTTGTGCACACTCATACACTGGAACTGGAATGGCAGAAGAGTGATCAAACAATAACGTCCGCAATCATACTCGTACAGGCAATTCGTTCCGTGTTTCGTGAATGAATTATGCATGAAGGATCAGATATGCATCTCTCTTATCATACTAATAGTTCCGATAGTTCGGATAGTACCGACAGTTCCGATAGTTCCGACAGCTCCGATAGTTCCGACAGTTCCGATGTAGTTCCGAGGAGATAGGTCCAGGAACTAGTTCCCGGACTTAGTTCCGACTGGGAAAGGAAACGTTCCATGTTCGTTCTGGAGTTGGAACTATTTTGCGCAACTTTACTGTCTAATCGATCTTTTAAGGGGACATTTACTTTCTAAATTTCGGAAAAATCGATTTTTTTTTATTCCATTAATGTTCTAATATATCGTAGAAATGTTCTCCCAAAGCGGTGTTGAAAAATTCCGTATAATACCAAAGTTACAAACATAAATGTAACGGTACCCGAAAACTAGTTTTGGAGCGTAGAGCGCGGTGTGCACCGCAGCTGCTCGTCTCTTGCGGCTTTTATATGTATATGTAATAAAACTATTGTGTTTACATACATTATGAAATTTACATACTGTTGGAAATTTTTAAAAGATCAAAAGATTTATTTAATGTCTTTTATGCTTATTATATCGGTGACGGTGATAGTAAAACCTACATATACCAACGTAGTCGATAACAAACCCTATGGAGTAGACTTTACAATACATAAATTGCAGTGCGTTCTTCATGTAGGTAAGCGTATATACCGGCGATTAGTTGAAGTAAAAAAAAAAAATAACTTTACTCGAAAAAGGAAGAAAAAAGAAAGATCAAGCAGAAAAAAAGAAAGAGCAGGAAACAAAAAAGTTAGAGCCAAAAAAAAAAAAAGAGGTAGAAAATCAAAAAGTGACACTGCAGATGCTCCAGTTTCAACCCGCGCTCCCGTCGTAAAAACTGCTAAATTAACCCTAAAATTAATAAGGGAAATTTTGCTTTTTATGGATTAGTCATAAAAAGATATCCAGATTCCATAGAGAAAATGGAGAAAGAAATTCTTGCTGGTTATTACCACAGAATTTCTACGGATCAAGAGCCTCGACACGAGTACTGCAATAAAGAGTGGTGCAAATATTTGCAGTGTCAAGAAGAAAATAAGACATTCCAACAAAAACCAGCTCTTGATCCAAGTGTGCAAGAGCAAGTTTTAGCCGTATTTACATCGCTTAGTAGCTATGATTTACTGAGTAGATGTCTTGGTGGAAATACACAAAACAGTAACGAAAGTTACAACAATTGTATATGGCATATCGTTCCAAAGACCTCATTTGCTGACTTGTCGAAATTGCATCCTGGGTAGCTGCATGTGCATTTAACGAAGGAGCAAGAACTTATCTTGCCATTATGGACCTCATGGGCATAAAAAATTGGCTACACTGCTAGAAACGATCGATAATTGCTGAAGGACTGAAGGAGCACCGACTGCTCAAAAGAGGCTCGCATAGAGAGAAAAAAGGCTTTGGAGCAAAGAATTTTACATCTCGAAGAAGTTGAAGACCTACAGTATTCACCAGGAATGGCAGAATAAGGTATTAAGTTGAAATAATTTATTTAAATATATAAATTATCGAAAAAAAACCTTTGAAAGCGTTTTTCTCGAAACTACATTTTCCGAACTCGTAAGACAATTTTCTCAGGTTCTAATCATCCGATTTACAAAAACCAAAAAGTATTCGATTCTTTATACAATATACTAGAGGTTATACCCCTAAAAACTTATATTTATATAAATCCACCCCTTTTACGAGGGTAGTTAACCAAAAAAATTCGTAGATTTTTCAACATTTTTTGAAAATCATCTGTAAAATAACGAAAAAAAAAATGTTTTTCATGATTTTATTGGTATAACCCCTAGGAAAATTTCTCAGGAACATAACCTATTTTGAATTTTGACTTAATTTTTTTTAGGAAGCTAAAAATTGTCCTACCGTCAAAAACGAGGCTTTTGGAATGCGCCCCCTCTACCGTCACTACGAAGAGTAAAAAAATGTTGAAACATTTTTTTTTATATAGTTTAATATTATATATTTATACAATCACAAAACAGTTTGTCAATAAATATTGTACTATACATTTTTTTTATAAAAGTTTTAAGAATGTGATTTTTTTCCAATTTAGAAAGAAAATATCCCCTAAAAAATTACGTTGATGGTAATGTATCACGTCCGATAAATTTTATGTCTGGAGTTCCACAAGGTTCAGACCTTAGTCCATTTTTGTATACCTTATTCACTTCCGAATTTCGTCGGGTACCGGGCTGTGAAGCTGCCATTTTTGCTGATGACACAGCGATACTTTCTTCTCATAAGTTTTCTCTCGTTATTGAGACAAATCTTAAACATGCGTTGGATGTCAATTATTTTAATAAATAGAAAATTCAAGTTAATAGGGACAAAGTGCAAGCCATTTTTTTCACCCGAAAAAGAAAAGCTTGTTTTTTGCACAATAGCAGTTTGGAATACAATGGTACTCTAATAATTTGGGAACCCGTTGTGAAGTATTTGAGAATATACCTTGACCGAAAGCTAACTTTCAGGGAACACATACTAAGAACCGTTAAAAAAGTAATCCTTGGTTTACTTGGTTGTATCCGTTCATTAATCGGAAGTCTGCCTTATCTGTTGAAAATAAAATCATTATACATACATTAGGTAATTTTTCAAGCTATACTTCTATATGGCTGCCAGATTTAGGGAGAGAGAGTGCTCAGTGTCACCTCAAGAAATTACAAGTGACACAAATAAGATATTAAAAATGATGGTCAATCTTCCTTGGCATTTCTCAACATCGATTCTAAACGAAAAGGCGAATGTTGAACTGATTCCCGACAGGATTCATAATATCACAGTCCAGTTTTTGCAAAAGTGTTCTGTTAACGAAAATCCTTTAATAAACCAATTAGGTGATACAAACTGCAGATAATAACATCTTAAATTGTTGTTATATTGTAGATATACATATTATACTTTGCTTATAACCCATGTAAACTTACCTACTTTTTTTTGTACATTTTCTTGATAATGTGAATATGTAATGAATTTATTTGTAAACACTGTTCTACTTGTCTAAACATTTATTTATATATTCCTTTTTCTTTTGTTTTTTTTTTCTCGTCATTTTCTACTTTATTCATTAATTTATGTATTTAATTATTTATTTATTTATTTATTTATTTACTTGCTTATCTATAGTACTTATTTATTTATTTTAATTAGTTATTTATTTATTTATTTATTCAAACGAGTACACATCTTAGTACTTCAGTACACAATATTCGATTTGAATATTATGTGAATCATAACTTGTCCGAGCCCCCCATACGACACACAATACAGCGAGAGTCGAGGATACGCAGATGAAAGTCAATTCGATCGGCACTTTTTTCGTATACACAGTAAACAGTTCTGCTCAACGTAATCACGAGCTTGAAAATACAGTATTTCGAAGCCATAGCAGCTTCGGTGTAGAAAAAGAGAATTAGAAATCGGAGAATAACAGTTTTAATGTATTCAATAATTAAAACCTCACGAATAGCATTGCTTCAAATTACCGAATTTCTGCCAGTTTGTTTATGAAAAGGGATGAACTCCTGTGCATCTTGGATTCACTTAAAAATAAAAAGTCGTCGAAAATATATCGATATTCCCAACACCCTGTTCAAGAACGCTCTGAATAATATTCACTACTCAGAGCTTTGGAAAAAAGCGATGGTCCACTTTATCCATAAACGGGATAGAAATGGTACAGCCCACTATAATTTCAATTAGCTTCCTTTCGAATGTTAGCCAGGTTTTTAAAGTAAACAAATAAACAGAGCTCAGATCAATTGGTTTGAGGAACAAAAAAAAAATACTGGTTGATTTTAAGGCGATGCATGGTACTCGACAAAACTGGTTTCCGACATTTAGTGGAATAAGGCAAAATAACAATAAATGGGCGCTTGTCTGTACGACTTTGAAAAGGCCTTCGAAACGACTTAGAAGATCTGTTCCACAAGCTCAATAGACTAAACATGCTAAATCACCATACATGATTTACGGGTATGTAATGACTTTGGGAATGGAGTTTGTTACTGCGAGCAAGATATCTTTGCCTCTTTAAAAACGATATCGATATTTCATTATACACATAGACGCTTGCCTTGCAGCCTTCGATATGACAAGGAGTCAGTTTCAACGAAGTCAACTTGACCGTAGAGTAAAAATCATATACTACGTGGCCCTAATAAGGCCCATCATCGCATATAGTTTACGAATAGAACACGAGAATACCAGTATTACTCCAGTAAGACGGTATGTATGACGGATGAGGCCTAAATATAATAGACAATTTTCTTGTTAAAATGATTCGAAAACACATCGCAAGGCAATGACTAACGAAAATAAATTAATCTCCGGGGCTTACTACCTCAATTATAGATACCACGAGAGCACACTCCGATAGGGCTCCATTCCCTTAGAAGCATTTCTGGATATCGGTTCCGAAAGGTCAGTGATGGTATCCCAGTAATTTACCACCATCACCAGGGCGCCAAGCACAAATGGCTCATCCACGACGGGTACATTGACGGTGCTGCTGAGTTCATTCGTTTTACACCCGCAATGGTGGACTGGGATCTCGCCTATGTTGCTCAACAGCACGCCGAATATTGGTGGTTGTCTGATAAAAACACTTTCCAGAGCGGTGCGTCAGCCTGAGAACTGACAGAGGAATGAATCTAAGTTTTCAAATAATCTTTTGCTAGAAAATCCAATTCTGAAATGTAGTCATATGAAAATATAATAGAAAAGTGTAAGCCGAAAGGCATTAGCAATTAAGAAATATGGTTAGTCTTAAAGTGCCCGCACTCTTTCATGTGTCTTACTGGCCGATGGCCCCGATAGCCAGCAAGACACATGAAATATTAAGAACTTTTTAAGTTAGATTTAAACGTTTTTTGTGTGGCAATAAGAATGATTTAAAAAAAATTGGCGGATAATTATAAAACAAGTTTCTGTTTTTCCTATTTGTTTATTTAAATTTTCGAAGATGCTAAGTCATTGCTCTAATATATTCTGCCTCTAATGATGATGTAAACAATAACATATTAAGTATCAATAATGATTTGAATGCGCAATGATTGATAAAGGTTAATTATTTTTAAATTTTATTTCATGTGATCTTTAAATAAATTCAATTAGTTTGTAATATATTTTCGTTTTTTTATTATTATATATTTTATAATGTGCCGCCGCTCTTTGCACTTGTTTTAAATTGCAGGCGTTACTTAGTTCATAAAAATAAAACGATTAAAACAGTTTTATGATGTTTCGAAATAAGTCAATGCAAAATTGTGCAACGTGCAATGGCACTAGGCAATATAGTCTTTTATACAATACAGCGTCTTTATTAAAATAAAAAAATTATATAGAAAATATAAGATATTTCGAAGCAAACATTTCAATAAAACCTGTTGGGATAATTTCAAATAAAAAGAGCTCTTACTTTATATGTGTAGAAACGAAATACCATTCAGTGCTACTTGGTAATCGAAATTATTATCGAATTAATTACGAGTGCAGGAGATTGGAACACGTTGATCGGTGGTGTAACCATAGTCAATTTTTGTTTGGATATCGAAACAAAGTGACATTTTGTGTGCCCTGAATAAAATGTACAGTGCGTAGCAACCGTGAAAGCGAAATCAAACTCGATTCTATCAATGTCAATGCAATCTGAGTATCAATAGAATACATTGCTATTCCATTGGAATCAACATTTATTTCAAATAAATAAAAATAGAGACCTGCAGTTTGAAATACATTTAAACAATAATTGCGGTGTCTATTGGCTTCAACTCACGCCAAATAGATCTTCCATCTCATATACTACATTATGGTACACATTTTCACGTAGACATATAAATATAAGTTGTTTAATTTGAGGTCATATTCAAGTATATAATGATATGATGATATATTTGCAAAATACATATCATAACCGTAATATTGTTACCATACCGGTCAGGATCGGCAGAAGAAGGTTGGGCGATTGATTGATTCAAGTTCTACTTCATTCCCAGCGTTAAGTAACATATTAATGATGATTGAACGTTGAATACTTGAGCCGAAAAATTAGGCATACAAATACATATCGTTCTGTGTAGAACCATTTTATTACTATGAGTTAGATAAAAATAGACATTTTGTACGAGTTGTAAACAGTTGAAAGTTATGCGCTATTCACTCCTCGCTAAGCTGTGCTATTTTTATTTGTATTTGCACAATTCAGTGCACACTCATTTTGGCGTTATTATCAAAGGTTTTTTTTCGTTTTACGTAGTCTCTACGATTGGTTCTCCAAACAACTGCAGCTGGCGATAATAACAAAGCGTGGACCATGTTTTGAAAATGCTTGCCGTAAGGAGATTCTGTTACCCGTCACACCAATCACACTCAAGGTGATAAATACATATAAAGTGAAATTGTTTTATTTAGAATGTCAGTTTTTTACTACTCGTATATAATAAATTGATCACCTATTGTTAATGAAAGGGGAATGAATTCAGAATAGACGAATTTATATACACATCATAAGTTTCTGTATATATTATACATTGAATAATGATGTTTTAAAAACCCTTTTCTGTATCTTGTGTATCTCGATTTCACCCTGGCAAATGGAAGTATTTTTATTTTTTTATTTTTGGGTAGGTAATGTATAAATTTTAGTCAACTTTGAAACCAATAACTTACCAATTAATAAGGCAATCGAAGGTTGCGTAGTCATCTCCTCTAATTGAAATTCAAAGTGTTATCTACATTCAATGTTGTCCGATAAAAAAAATCTATTCACGTTCTCTGGACACTATATTATTTATAATATAAACTTCACCATTTGATTATTATTATGGAAAGCCGCAAATTGATTTAAAACCAAAGCTACGAACATAAAAAAATAAGTTAATAAATCTTATAGATTCACCATTACTTCCTTCCTTTAACGGCCAAAAATTTGATACTTATCGTGCGTCGAGCGTGTTCAATGGAAAGTTAAAGGCTAAAAGAAGAGAATTTTATACAGATGCCAGTTATACACACCTTTCACACCGACTAGTACCCCCAAATAAGAAGAAATGAAAGCCAGCCGTAATGTGTATATACAATGGATAGTAAAATTTATTAAAAAAATTAAAATGAGAGTACAAACTAACACTCCAAGTATATTTTTTACTCTCACTTGTATTTAAAACATAAAGAGTAATGAATGTATGTATACCCTAGTAGCTTGTATGAAAAATCAAGCATTTAACAATAATGACTTTAAAGCAATAACGGGCAGTTTTACTTGCTCTATGAAATTTCAAAATAACCCAAAATTCCAGTTAATATAGTTTTGGAGAATAGGGGGAACGTTGGGGTTTATTTCTTGTGCCTCAGAAAAGCAAATAGATAAATTTCGTGAAAGCACAATAAATAGTATAAATTAAGATCATATATTAGCTGCTTTAAGGGCTTTTATTCGATGGATGTACGAGATTTGTTCAAAAAATAAAGGGATTTCTTGATTTTTTTTTAGTTATTTTGGGCATGAAGCATGACCATCAATCAGGAGTTATTGTATGAAGTGAATGACGTTCTTGCAGGAAGCTCATACGGTCAATAAGCTGGAAGTTATGCGCTGTTTGCGTGAAGTTCCGTTTCGTTATCGTTGCTTTTGCGTAATTTTTTGGCAAAAAAGAATAGCGTTATCATACCTCAGCCACCGTATTCATTGGACCTGGGACCTTGTGATTTTTTTCTATTCCTAGAAAGTGAAAAAAATCCTGAAAAGACCAGTGCTGAGGCAACTGTATTATATTTGAGGAGGGATTGCTTTGTAGGGGACAAAATAGATTTCGATAAATAAATAAAAAAATTAAAAAAAAGAGAAAAGTCACTGTATTTTTTGAACAAAACCCTTATATATGTATGTACAAATATGATTTGATGTTTCGATATAGGTAAATATAGAGAAATATGAAGGCATAATTTCAACAAGAGACTAAATTTAAAACATTTAAGTAATGAAACCCTTTTATTATGAGAGGAAATTTATTTACAGTCAGTCAAGTAAGAGCGTGGTCGTCATTACCGACAGGTAATGAAAGATTTCGCTCTAATTCCTTTGCGAGCCGATAGAGGGAAGCTTTGTCCTTGATGCATTGTCAACAAAGATTCAGTTGTCGTTGATCTTTTGAAAGAGAATCACGTTAAGCGCCATGAGTGCTAAATACGCGTCGCGCTACGAGGCTGTGTTCCTTTGCACCCACCCGAAAGGTCCCAAAATGTCGCAATCAGCGGCTGCTAAATATATGAGAAAGCCGAAGGCATTTGTACAGAAGTGGGTACAGCGATATAAAGTGGCTAAAAATGTCGATGATTTACCAGAACGTGGCTCGATAGGAAAAGTGGACAAAAGATGAAAAAAGAATAGTGAATCTGTTTTCGCGGAATCCTGGTTTAACACTGCGGCAAGGACAAGCAAAATTAAAGGCAAAAGGTTTAGATATATCCTACGAAACTATCCGAACCCATCTCCGTACTCATGACGTGAAATGGCGCAACACAATGAAGAAGCCTCTGTTGGCTGTTGACTCTCTGCTTGGGCGCATGAGAATATCGATAGAGATTTTGAAAATGTCATTTTTACTGATGAATGTTCTATATGGGCACGTTGTGTCCTCACGCGAGCCTGGTCAACTTCCACCAATAGGCTTGTTCAGCACACACACTTTGAAGCAGCTATCTTGCGAAATTCGTCGGATCTGGAGATCGTTGTCACTAGAATACGCCATCAAATTAGTAGAAAGCATGCCTCGGAGATGTCAGGCAATTATCGACGCCGATGGTGACTGGACACCATATTAACCGAATTGCATCATCGTTTGTAATGTGTACAATATATTTATAAATATGAAAGTTTCACCAAATAATTTTTTTTATAAATTAACTCGACCACGCTCTTACTTGACTGACTGTATATACAAGAAGATGAACGAACCTGAGCAAAGCTTTGCGATCGGCAGCTTTAACTGACAATGGTCTATTGTCAATTAAACTATTTCGTTTCTATAATTTCAACTCGAATAATCGACTTTTCTTCTCTAGTTCCCCAAACAAAGTTATTTGGAAATTTCGCGGGAGTCTATTTTGAGAGCAACTTTGAAATGCAAGTTATACGAAAATATCACTTGGCAAATAGACTTAGTACAAAATAAAATTTCTGATTACAATAAGGCATGTACGATTTTTTGTCTTGAAAGGGAAAGAATAAGAAGGACACAAAACTTGTTCAACAGCTACAGCAAAGTCAAAAAAAATATTTAATATTAATATTAAAGGGATTGAAAATAATAATACAATGTTTCAAAAATAGGCGAATACTTTGCGAGTTATTCACAATCAATGTCACAACAATTCTGTAAATTGTATATTTAAATTAAATCGTATTTTCGCTTTTCCATTGACTAGTTTCCTTAAGTAGTTGTTTTTTTATAAAAGAACATATTGAGTCATTGTAGAGAAAATCGAATTTTTACACACATCTGTAATAACTTTTCGATCACTTTCACAAAACAATTCATCCACGATAAAATAAGACTGTCATCATCCTTGTAACATTTACACGGCTTTGTCTAAATTTTAATTGATTGTAAAAAATTAATATTGTTCTTACTAGAGTTCACATAAGTCCCAAGGCAGTAGTAATACGAAAATAAGATAGCAGCTTAATAGCAGAATGTTAAATCAATTGCTATTGTATAAATAAAGTTTGCCCTTCACGAAAAAAGTGAAAATATCTCAATTTAAATTATAACAACACAGTTGAATTACTTGTTAAATTAAACACTAAACACGCGCGGGAAAAACATTTGGTTATTATAACATGAATATATTAAAATCAGTTAATGCTGTTGGCGTATTCAAGAGCCAAACAAAAATAACGTATAATGAGTTGAGATTTGTGACAGAAATCGTTCATAAGCACATGCATGCAAGGCGGTATAAAGTGTATATCTTTCCCAGCCTGAATCTTATTCCTGACTGACAGATGCTCTCCTCTTAACTGGACTTTAATTACAGAACCAATACTCCGCTTGAATGACAACCATCGTTTGTGGTCGCCTCCATCCTTGTCGTCAACGTCAATACAAGTGTCTCCCTGCTAAATTTCCCATATACAACATATGTATTGTATCTACAAGGGTGGAAACAATGTGGTAACTTCGACAACCCAAGCCCATATCGACGTCGGCATTCACAAACACACACCTCTATCGTTTTCTTCCTTTCCTAATCGCGGAGCATCATCATATTACCCCAGCATTCAATATAACCATATAACGTTCGGTAGCCAACTTAAATAACCTGATTATTGAACCTTCATAATACAATACAGGAAAACACCAATGAGGTTCTTGGAAAATCCATGAAATTATTTCGATAAAGAGATAATATTGGAAACGCGAAAGACTCAGTACTGATTTAAAAATTCAAAAAATTTGAAGTTTAGTTCAAATAGCCCATGAATATTCAATAAGAATAATTCAATAGCCATGTTCTACTGGACATTTAATATTGCTGCTGCTACACCAAAATCCGTCAATACTAATATTAGAAATAAAGTAAATCTACCGATTAAGAGTAACTTCCACCATGCAAGTACCTTTTTACAAGCTCTTTGTTAAATTTGTAAAAAAAAAGTTGCATTAGTTACCCTTTTCAAATTATAAATAACGCAGTGCCTGTGATTACTTTTATGAAATAAATTAAATGTTAAATCATGACTATATTACGATTTAAAACGAGAAGAAGAATGTAAAATGCATAGCCGAAAGCTAAAGCTAAAACCAGTAAATTGTTTTGTTTATTGATTTTTTCCCCTTTATTCGAAACGGCAATAATAAAGGTCTAAGAGGTTCCGTTCTCGGTAATGAAATTAAAAAGCAACCGAGAGTGCATGCACTTAGAGTTCATTCCATTGAAGTAAAAGTCATAATGCACTATTCGCTTAATGACGCTATCAGCGCATTGTATAGCTTTCTCCCAGCTATTCCATACTATTACAAGAGGATGGGAAAAAATCTAATTGAAAAAACGCTGCATTTGAAAAATAACTTTTTTATGACCGGATGTCCTACTGTGTCACTTAAAAACAAGACTCTGGATCGAGCTGCATAGAATTCTCTATTTAAGCTTATAAATACTGTTTATAAAACAAATTTGTATAAGAATATGAGTAGTTAACAATTATATTATCGCATTTTATATTTGTTTTTGTCTTTTTCTTATCGTTATAGAGGCGTTATAAAGGGTCTTCTCTCAACCTATCTGTCTTCTAGGCAAATCTCGGCAAGGCACTTGTAAGCTATGAAAGAGGTAGATATACGGGTGGTTTTAAACTAGATAACCGGTTATTTACAGGCCTCATAAACATGCAAAATAATTTTTTTTTGTTTGCCTACATATATACCCAGTAGCAAAAAAATCATGAAACTAGACCACGAATCCTAGAAAGTACATTCTTTCGAATACGAACCGTCGAAGGAATAACGTCAAAATGGGAAAAAAAAACTAAATTAGAGCTGTCAAAAAGCACCTATGCTTGAAAAAAACTGTCTACCAAAGGCATACACAGCGACTTGGTGAAAACATTGGGGGACTCTGTCCCTCCATATTCCACAATAGCACACTGAACCAAGGATTTTAAGCTGCGCAGAAAATCCACTGAAGATGAACATCACAAAAGATGTCCATCCATGCCTCTCCTTGAAAAACGTGAAAAAAGTAGAAAACCATGTATTGGCGGTTTAAAAAGGCATATAACTGAGGTCACAGGGATCTCATATGGCAGCATTTAAAGAAACCTTGCGAACGAATTGGGTGAATCTCGAGCAGTTCCAAGAAGAACATGAAATGTTTTCGTTACGTTTCACGATCGTGGACAAGACTTGGATCCACTATTTTGATTCCGAACCTACCAGCAGTTGATGACTCGAAAGCGTAGCCAAAGAAATTCAGCGTGTCTAGTTTGGCGGGAAAGGTTATGGCATTTGTTTTATGGGACGATGAAGAACCAAGCGATCATGTGCTAAGTTTTTTCAAATAGAACAAATTTTTCTTAGCTTCACATATGATAAGATTGGTTAAGATATGATAAGTTTAGATATAGTTGTAGAAAGACAGGTTTAAGGTGTACTGTCTGTTTTAGAATGTCCGCCTCGAGCCAGTTAGATATTTAAATTTGTAACGATAATTAAGCTAGTTTTAAGCATTTTTGTCTAGCGCAAGATAGTTATAAGCAAAATTGAGTAAAAATGAATTTAATATTGAAAAAAAATTGAAATTTAACTCAGAAGGAATAATTATGGTGAACTTAATACGCAGACCAAATAAGAAGATTGCGGGAGGTCATTGAAGAAATAAGACGTGATAAACTGTGAACTGGAGTGCTGTTTCACCAAGATAATGCACCGGCACACAAAGGCGCAGTTGCGATGGCTGGCATTCAAGAAACGGGATTCGAACACCCACCCTATTCGCCAAATCTAACTCCCAGTGACTTTTACCTCTTTCCTCGGCTCAAAGAACACATCCGAGGAGCAAGAAATTTGAAGAAGATAGCGAAGTTATGGCCGTTGTTTAGGAGTTTTAAGAGGGTTAAGACAAAGAATTATTTTCAAAGGGACGTGGGTTTAGAAAAAAGATGGTATAGAAGCGACCAGGTTCAAAACTTGAGGTCATCAATACAATGCTACATTTTGACTTCGATAAAAATTAACTTCCAAAAGGCGGAAACGATACTGTTTAGAATTTCGTTGTTGTACAGGGCCCCAAGGGGTACCATAATGAACAGGAAGTTCGCGATTATTGGGCTACATGGAAAGCCATTAGCGATGAGAAATGCGGTTATCTATCTCCGTATTTGGCTTGACCATACTCAATATATGTATATGCAGACGCTTGTTTTACTGGAATTATAAAAAGCCTTGACCTAATAAAGCTCATCATCGCATGTGGTTGTGCGGTGTGGTTCAATGCACCGCCATTTTATATGGAAAAGATTCGTACGGATCACGGGAATCCAAGTTCATTAAGTATCGCCCAAAATAAGGTCCTTTACAAAATCGACAATTTTCTTGTTAAAATGGCTTGAAAGCACATTGCAAATGTTATGGCTACCCACAATAACCTGATCCCCGGATAAACTACGAGAGACTCCAATCTTATTTTCCTTTTTTCCGGCGTCGTTATGGTCAGAAGTGTAGGACCATAACCTTCCCACTTAACTGCATTCCTACTGGTCCGCTTGTGGGGTCCGCCGAGAGACTCCAGTCTGGGGGCTTTATTCCCCAAGAAAAATTGCTCTATATTGATCCCGAAAGGTTAGTGTAAAATAGAGATCGTATCCCGGTAATTTACCATCACTACCGGAGCGCTAGGAACAAACGACTCATCCGCGACGAATACGTTGGTGGTGCTCATGAGTTCATTCGTTTTAGCACCGCAATGGCGGAGTGGGATGTCTCTGATGTTGCTAAATAGCACGCTGATTATTGGTGGTTGTCTGGTGCTAACGCGGTGCCTTACAGTGAGTCCTCTTCACTCCTTTAAATTAGACTAGGTTTCGCTAGGGGATTTTTGGAGGCTGGGCGCGTTATCATGCTTAGATGAGCCTGAGAATTGACTGAGGCCTGTTAGTTTGTAAGGTCTCGGGCATACAGAGTGAGCGAGATGGCGAACCCAGCCGCTGAAAGACGAAATCAGGAGAGTGAACACTGGAAACGAAACACACGAGTGCTAGTCAACCTGATTATAATTAAGACTAGAATTAAGTAGCTTAGAATAAGAAAAATGAGTCTAGGTTATTAAAAAAAAAAACTTTTCCTATTAAAACCAATTCTGAAATGTAATTAGCAACTAAGAAATATAGTTAGGCTTAGATTGCCCGCACAGGAACAATAAGACACATTAAATATTAAGAAATGTTTAAGTTAGATTCAAACATTTTTGTCTAGTAAATAAGAAACGAATAAGAACAATAAAATTGAATTAAAAAGAGGAAAAAAACAGGACAAAAAACACGTTGGGAACTTGAAAAACGTTATTAGCAGATATATTATTTGTTGTTATTGTCCACTAATCACGTTTGATCTATGTAAAAGAGCAACAGTTTATTATGTATACGCTAAAATCGACTCTCTGTTCATGTGAAAATGAGTAATCGAGCCAGGCCAAGCCCCTTCTGGTTTATTAAAATAGTTTATTCCTTTAACGTATTAAATAATCTAGTGACATAATCAAATACAGGGAGATACCTGCTGCAAGAAAGTGACTGAAAAACGCATTCTACTCACGGATCTATGCACAATTCAAACTGGATAGCAAACCTTAATGCTGTCCCAACCACTTTTCTGTTTCTTTCATTTGTTGATACTTTAGATTTGTTACGTCTACTTTATTCAAAGACAAATTGATCCAACTATATGGTTCGTACCTAACAGAAATTTATATATAAAAGCTATATTGCTGAAGTTTAAAATAATACTACTAGTGAAGAAGCAGCTATAAACCAGGGTTAAATGAACATACTCGTATCGATATATAACAAATGTGTGAAAGATGTAAGAAAACTTGATGTACTAAGCTCAAGGTTATTAATATAAAATACATAGTGATATTAGCAGATTTTTATTTACAAAACAAAGACTCAAAAATTAAATAAAAATGAACAAACCTTCATCTTGAGACATGATACTGTCATCGGGCGACGGAGCATCAGTTGATTCTTTCAACAAGGTTCCAACCGCTTTTCGACTCTCCTGGAGTTTTGTAAAATACTCCACAGCATAATTAACGACATCACCGGGCTGTTCAATAAGATATGCTATTGAAAACTCCAAGAGCACTTCCCTAAGGGCATCAGGAACTTGAATCCTTTGCTTTTGTATAGCGGACATAATGTCAACAAGGCTAAAAATATAAAGATTATGAAATAGTAATGAAATATTTATTTACACAAAATACTATGATTAATTAGAAATTTCAATTGAAAATCAATAATTAATAGCAAAGTAGAAGTAGCTCAAAGTGACGGCAATATTCTCATATTCCCAAAAAGCGTATACATCTTTGCATTTCTGTTATAAGTCCACACAAGAACGTTTTCTGTAGTATAAAAAAGCGAGTGATGTTGCTAAGTATATAGGGCAGAAAATAGGTAATCGTGGGGGGGGGGGGGAACACTGTGGTTAAGAGATTAATTTATTGGGGCTGCTGTCTTAATATGAAAAGGATTGCAATATAGCATTGTGTATAGAGGGTGCGTACGATGATTTCAAGTGCCAGAATATATATATCCATTCCTCACTAAGGTAAACCTCAAGCCACCAAATTTATTAAAGAGCTTGAAGCACTTTTTAGACAACTTCATTTCCAATCAGAAGAAAATTATTATTTATATGATAAACAGATAACATGGGGAAATGCCACTACAAACAGCAGGGGCAATCTTCTGTTCAACTGGTTGTGCCGAAATACGATCGAGTACAGGCTTCAGCTGTATGCAATGGATACTACAACGTTTCCAAGGATCGGCCCTTTCTTGGATATAGCATTTGAACTCACTAGTGCAAATTATTATACTAGAGTCGAAACTGTCTGCGAGCCATAGTGTACGACGGTGACCGTTACGGACTCGTGACAATATTGCGAATACAAAATGAATTTTCGCAACTGGAACAGTACGAACCAGTATGCACCTTCCGACTATCAAAAGACATTTGATAAGAGAAATACACCTGAGTGAAATTAATCCACCCGAAACTTGACAAACAACAAAATTGACCAGTATTTACATCGTCATAAAACGAATAATCGCTTCACAGAGAAAAAAGTAGAATTCTCTCCAGGCTTAAACGGCAATACAGACAATTTACATATCCACATGACACGGAGATAAGGAAATCCAAATCGAGGATTAAAAACCTCCAAAAGTATAAAAAAAAAAAAAAATGCACTGGGACAATAAAGTTCGTTCTTTAAAATCCAACAGTCCGAGCATGTCCCGGGGGTAAATACAATATTCAGGAGCAAAGATCATAATGATATCTCTTATGTCTGAATCCCCAGACAATACAAGACATTACGGAACGCGGGCATAAGCTCAGAGTGTCGACATTGTTGACGACTTTCTTATGGTCGAGGATCATCAGGAGAAAGTCAATTGGATCGGCGCTTTTTTCGAGTCTGCCGTCGGGAATAGATAGTATCCCAAACGTTGTTTTAAAACACTTGCCAATTGAAGCATTAGATGCTCTCACCGCGCTGTTCTACAACGCTCTCTTATCCAGCGCGTTGGAAAACAGCGATGGTCCATCCTATTTCTAAACCAGATAGATATAGACAAACCTTGCTAATCTCCTATCAATTAGCTTGATTCCGAACTGGGAAGGAAAAGTAGTAAACGTGGTAAGAAAAGTAGTAAAAAAGAAAAATAATACTGGACAACCAGTTTAGTTTTAAAGCGAGGCATTATACTATTCACGCTGCGTCAGTCAGGTTTCCGACATTAAGTGGAATAAGGCAAAAAACCACTGGCGTTGGCCTGGTCGACTTTGAAAAGGCCATCGACTGTATGGTTAGAAGGTCTGTTCTACAAGCTCACCAGGCCAGGCCTGTCAATGACTATTCGAAAGAAGTTTATTGTTAAACGTTACTTCGACCAGGATCTTTGACATTAAAGACAACAGGGAGCGATTAACTCTCCGATATGGTTTAACATCCACACAAGCGATCTTATAGGTTTTCTCAACCATTCAGTAGGGTATGCAGATCATTTAGTAGCGTACAGATCAGGTACAACAATTTAGCTCATTAATACAATGCCGCAGTGTGACTTCGAACATATTAAGAGATTGGAAATTAATAATTAACTTCCAAAGTCGGAATCGATACTGTGTGTAGGACTCAATTGTACAGAGCCTCAAGGGAAACCAGAATGAACTGGAGAAAATTCGCGATTATTGGGCTACCCGTGAAAAACGCGGTTAGATATCTTGGTATCTGGCTTGACCAGTATCTATTTTTCAATAGAGTCTGGTTCACAGCAGTCAACTTGACCGCATGTAAAAGTCTGGTGAGTAACTCACTCCTTTGTTTGTAAGTTAGATTAGAGTTAGTTAGGGAATCTTTTGGTTGGGCACGTCATCATTAAGCAGGTTAGAGTAGGTTAAACTTTAGGACAAGAAAAAAAATAAATCTTTTCTTTTTAATTAACTTTTCCTAGAAAATTAAATTTTGAAATGTAGTCATATGAAAATAGAATAGGAAAATTTAAGCTGAAAGGTAGTAGCAATTAAATGTAGTTAGACTTAGAATGTCAACACAGGGGCAGTATGACACATTGAATATTAAGATATTTTTAAGTTAGATTTAAATATTTTTGTCTAGTAAATAAGAATAGAATTAAAAATTGTATTTTTTCGGAGGAGAATTACTTTGATTTGGAAAAATAAATAACATTGTAGATTGTAACAATAAAACATTGTTAATATCACCTTTCAATTTGATCAAGTAATATATGAGTATACGAATACTGTACATCGTAACGCGCTTGCTCCGAGCGGGCTGGATGGTGGGGGATCTGACCGTCAATGTGAGTGACTCTGTGGAAGTTCAAAATGCACCGAACAATTGAACAAGGGTTCGCCACAAAATGTTATGCTCGACTGGGACAATCAGCTAAGGAGACGTTGGGTATAATTTGCTAAGTGTTCGAGGATGAATGCATGCAGTTTTTAAGTGGCACAAGTTTTTCAAAGATGGATGGCCGCAAACATCAAAAACCGACGACAACGTATGCATGAAGTTCTGAATTCATACCATGGGTTAATGTGCTCATGATTGTAGATCGAATTGGCATGAGCAAGATGACAGTGCGCATCATTGTAACTGAAAATCTGACGATGCGGAACTTGTCGACGAACTATCTGACGAAAAACCGCGTCGCAATGATTCCTCAGGGACATTACAATGAGATCTTAAGTGCGGTCAAAATAGCTTGTACCCTTAAAGGTTTTCCGGAAACTGCTTACCGGGAAGCCTTCGAGTTGTGGAAAAACTGATGACACCTAAGCAATGTACTTTGAAGAACTGAAAGGTTTTGTGGAAATATCTGAAATAAATTTAATGCGGTAGCTCGAAAACACTACTCGAATCAAGTTACAATTATATAATAGTGTAAATATTTAACAAACTTATTTGTTTTATTTATTGATATTACGAGAGCTTTTGAGTTAGTGAAAACCTTACTTGTTTACGGGATTCAGAGGACTCATTCATGAATATTTACTTCCTACTCCTCAAGTCATAAACAAGTTCATAAAATGAAAAGAACCTTCAGTTCACAAAACTGTATCAATGCTCGTGTACCATCAGGATTCATAGTTGGTTCTATCTTTTTTTAGATTTACTAAGTAAACTCAGCTTATTGTCAAACTTTCAAAAGCAAAGTTACAGAGTTTGTTGAGTATAAAACTATTTGCTTCTCAAATAAGAGCTATTTGAGTTTAATTACAGATATAAATTTCAACTTCGACATACTCTGGCGTTAACAAAAACTCACAATTAGTAGTAACACTAAGTTTATCGTCTTTAATATTGAGAACGTTTCTGTTTCTTACTTGACTGAAGCATGTTTTGAAGCATGTTTTTCGTTAAAATGGGTAAACTTAAATATCGGGCGGTCGGTTTGGACGGATTAACACCTAAGGAAATTCATGCGAAGTTCACAAAAGTTAACGCGGACTCCGCTACTTCGATGTCAACCATTAAAAAGTGGACAGTTGAATTTAAATGTGGTCGCACATCCCTAGAAGATGACCGAGCTGATGGGCGGCCAAAGACCGAAACTACACCGGAAACCATCGAAAAAGTGAAAAAGTGTGACGAGAATGAAGGTGAGTGAGATAGCTGGTTCTATGGGGATCTTTTAAAAAAGTGTGCGAAACATCTTTCGCAAAGAATTAGGGATTGGAAAGCTCTGCGCAAGATGGGTGCCGCATTTACTGAATGTCGCTCCAAAGCAATTGCGCACACCATTTTCGTAGCAAACTTTGGACCGATCCTACCTTATTTGGATGGATAACAAAATTCACGAGAAGAGACTTGGCTTGAAGAAGGAAAAATCATATTTCATCAGGACGAAGCACTTGTACACAATCATTAATTGGCGACTGCGGGAAATCTGCGAGATTTGAGGCACAATTTGCTCGTACCCTTTTAAAAGCCTCTATTGTGATTCAGAGGTCCTACAGTTTGTAAATAATAATTTACTTCAAGTCAAAATTAAATGACAGTTTTGAAGTGTTAAAAAACATATGTTCCCCCCCCCCCCCCCCCCCCCATTAAGATATCTTTATTGTTACAAAAGGCTTAAAAATATTTATAGTTTCCGTGTAAACAGCAGAAATGTCATATCTCTACCATATATTAAAAAACTCATTATTCTAACTTCTATTCACTGCAGCTAAATATATTATTTAACCTGAGTAACCTCAGGTGCGGATGTTTCTCAATTTCTTGTGATCTACGAGGCGAAATTCATTTAGAATTCAATACTGAATGACAGTCTAATTTGCATACAGGATGGAATTAAATCAGTCACTTATTGACACTGTTACAAACGTCGAATGTGGCGAGAAATTGACATTTAATGGCTCCCCGTACCTTACATTTGCTGCTGTGTTGCTTAAGGTGTTGAAGAAAGCTACAATTTATAGTTTTTGGATAGAAAATTCTAAGTGGAAGCCATGATACGCGTAGTTAAAACTTCTTACACCCGTTTGCAAAGCGCCGGCCAATATTATTGACAAGTTACAATATACGTAATTAACTTTAAGACAATAATTAACTAAAAAACTATTTAATCAGTTCATTTTGAAAACCTTACGTTTCAATTTAATGTTGCAAAATACAAGATTGATTTTTTATTGAAGCAAAAAGACATTCAAAATGTATGTATTAGGTCAGAAAATATGATGTTATATAATTACTGTGTTAACGGCCATTTGGAACTCGTAAGTTCAGAGCCCCGTTGACATCTAGAGCTCGGCCTTCCTGGCCATTCGTTCTACGGGTCCTTAGTATCGCGATCATCATCTTAGTTTTCGTAATTTTATTACTAGGTCCTTGATTGTATAACCTTCTCTATTTAACTGTTTTTTCGTCCTGTTTTCCTCCATAGATTCTTCTTTAGATCTTGAATTCAAGCAGCCTTTTAAAATATTTATTTCTAAGTCAATATAGTACCTACATATATATTTGAATTCGTTTATTGAGTACTGTCAGATGCGAGGTTTATAGCGATTCAATTGATTGGTGACCATATATTTGGTTTTCTCATCATATTGTTACATTCTGATGCAACGAACACCACCCATCATACCATACATATTATGCATGTTGGGCGTATTCCTGGTTGTTTACTTCAAACATTACCAGGTATCGTCCACACGAATTCTTCTTCTCTTCTCGATCTTTAAGGGAAGATCGAGATATGAGGAGATGCACTTCGGTTTGTTTAGGTATGTAAGTTAGAATTAAGTGAATTCAGTTTTAATAAAACTCGGTCAAGAACGATCAGACTTTTCCTTTCCAATAAACTGGCACAGTCGGTAATAGACTTAAAACCGAATCAAAGTAGATTTCGCCTTTCTAAAGTAAACGCGCAAAGCTCGTTGTGCTATTTTTTTCATAAATGAAAGGAAGTGCGTTCAACACCACCGACGACGACGCGTGCAGATACAACGATGCGCAAAATGTTCCCTGGTTTTTTTTTCATAAATAAAGTGCAGTTATCATCAAGAAAGGGCAGCTTTCTTGAAGAAAGTGCAGTAATCATCTTCAAGAAAATAGAGTAACCACCATTAATACTGTAATCATCATCAAAGAAGTGAAGTAAACACGGTTCGTTAACATCGAAAATCGATCTATTTAAATATTTAAGTCACAATTATTTGTAAAATTATTCCGTATTTACAAGAAGCTAGTATTATAAATAGAACGTGTTAAATACATATCCAGTATTCAGCTGTTTGATGGCAACGAAAAAAAAAATCATGAACTTTATGGATAGAATAGGTGCTCTTCTTCCTCTAATAGAAACCTTAGACGTACGTCGCAAGCGTATAATTATAGGTTACGTACAAGATAGACTTACTGATAGGGTAAGAGACAGTTTGAAAAAAAGTACACGGTGGGTCTTCACCAATTAACGCATTGCTCGACAGCTTAGTTCTATATCGCTGCATGGGTACTGTAGAACAATTTTACAACCAACTTAATGACCTACTCATAAGATTGAATAACGCCTATTTATTTATCGACAAATTGACAAATGAACAAATGATATACCAAATAGGAGAATCGTCCTTGACCATTTCAAGTCAAAGTAATAATAATCGGACGAAACCCGTCGAAAATCGTTGAAGTCTTTTGCATTCTTCTTCTTTTCCTTTTTTCCGGCGTCGTTATGGTCAGAAGTGTAGGACCACAACCTTCCCACTTAACTGCATTCCTACTGGTCCGCTTGTCGCGTCCGCCGGTTTGACGTCAGAAAGTAGCGGCAGGCTTCCCTTACTTCATCGCTGAGGCCAATCAAATGCTGGTGTTTTTGCATTTGTTTGCACCAATTGTTTTTCGGCCTGCCTTTTTTGCGTGTTGAAATTGGAACGTTGATTGATATTGCCTTTTGGACGGGGTTCAAAGGATCTCTCCTTTGAACATGGCAATACCAACTGAGTCGGTCGCGGTCTATCTTTCTTGTGATGGTTTCTTTTACGTGGAGGCTTCCTCGGATCTTTGAACTTCTAATTCTGTCACGCTTTGTTACTCCCGCTGTCATGCGAAGCATCTTCATCTCAGCTGCCGTTAATTTGCTCTCATACTTTTTGTGCATTGTCCAGCATTGTGAACCGTATGTGAGCGCCGTACGTACAACTGAAGTGTAGAGCCTTCCTTTCAGCTTAGGGGGCATTTTACGATCACACAAGATGGCGGAGTTTTCCTGCCACTTCATCTACCCTACGCTTACGCGATGGTTGATGTCGTCATCACAAGTTGTTTCTTTATTAATCATAGATCCCAGATATTTAAACTTTTCACACTTGGGAAGCACTCTTCCATTCAAGTAAATGTCTGGTCTTCAAGTAAATAGGCTGATGAGGGTCAGAGAACGGACAGCACAGATACTCTGTCTTCTTTGAACTAATACGATACCCGTGTCCCTCAAAAATGTCCACCCACACATCAAGTGCTCGTCACTTATAATGACTCCATCGTCAGCAAAGAATAGCTGGTGCACATTGGGGTCCGTCACTTTTCCTTCAAGCAAGCAATCAAGGACTGCTATAAAGAGCAGTGGGGTGAGGACGCTCCGGTCTTCTCGAAATCAACCAACACCATATGCAAGTCCTTTGAAGAATCACGATGCTTTTCCATCATGACGCTTATACTTTGGATTGCATCTGTCGTTGATTTACCCGAGACGAACCCGCACTGGTCATCAGATAGTCGTATTATTTTCCGCAGTCGGCTATCTAATACCCGTTCAACGATCTTCATGGTGTGCGACATCAGCTTGACAGAACGGTAGTTATCACAATTTCGCGTATCACCCTTTCCTTTGTGCAAAGGAAGAAGATAGCTTTCCCTCCATTGATTAGGCATAGTGTCGCCTCTCATAAGTTTGGCCATCTAGACCCGATGTCTCCCATATTTTTTCCAGAACTCAGAGGGTATCCCGTCCGGCCCAACAGCTTTTCTTTCCTTGGAGTTTCTAACCGCGTACCGAACTTCTTCGACTGTGATGTCGGATATTTCGGCATGATTCGGGGCGGCTCTTGGAAAGTACACTCGGGGAAACTGTTCGTTCAGAAGTTCCTCGCAATACTGTCGCCATCTGTGGAGAATTTTTTCGTCTTCCACAAGGAGTTGGCCTTCAGCATTGTTAATAAACTTTGGAAAACGAATCTCCTGAGCATTTCTTCTTCTCTGGGCGGCTATCTTAAAGATATTTGCTCCTTTGTTCAAATTGCTTTGTCGAAGCTCCTGGGTAGCCTGGTTCCTGTCAGACGCGGAAGACGATATTTCTTCCAACTCCTGATAGAGGCCTTCCATGCTTTTCGCTTTGAATTCGGCGCACTTTTTCTTCGCGATACCTTTGCAATATCTATATGTATACCTTTTCACGGTGAGCTTTTTCCTCTCTATTAGTAGAAGAGCACATTGACCAAGCTTGGAAAGCCATTTTCTTTTCGTGTATCACTGCTTTGGCTTCGTCTGTCCACCACCAGGTTTCTTGCTGAAGTCTTTTGCATTATTGTAACTAATAGCTAGTCTAAATATTCGCGTTCTTATACACATGCAAATCCATATAATAAATACCAAGCTAGCCAAAGGAGAAACTATCGGGCACAAAACAATTATAATGATAGATCGTCATTATAAAATTCTGATACACCATTCAACCCACAACAACAAGAACTATTTTACTAATTACAGTAGCAGAGATAGACAAAATGACTTTACTAGCAATAACCCATACATATCAAGACAATATGACAATAAGAACAGTACAACCCATGAACTTTAATGAGAAAAGTCAAATAATTGCACAAATAACTCAAATAATTTCCCAAGAAATATGAGAAATACTTTTACATCAAGTCAACGAACTGTTTGAAATCAATAATACAGTAGCAACAAGCAGCCCATAAATACAGAACCAATGGATATTTATACAAATGCTCATTTAAGTCTTCTTGAAAGTCATCAAAATGTTCAACAGGGTACACAAAACAACTTCCTTATATAACAATTCACACCCCTAATAAAAGGTTTCGATTTGCAATTGACTCAGGCGTAGATTTTGGCATAGCTAACAAAAACGTATATGATCCAAAATGGAAAGTATCATTCTATGCCAGCTCAAATATATATATATAATTCTCGAACCATTTAAATTAGACCAATTCTATGTAGAATTCCTAGAAGTGAACTTCCATAACCATTTCGGTGCTTTTATCCGTAATAATATTTTAACTAAAATTAACCCCATTATTGATTATAAGAATAAGATTCTCAAAACCGAACAGACATACATATATACCATTTTTTATGAGCAAGGAAGAAGTAAGGTATTTTAAAAATTGTTACGACATTTTTTTCTGATTTCGAATGGCAAACTTTGCTCCTCGTCTTAGCTCTGAAGACTTAGAATAAAATCTCTTCTTAATTCCTATAAAAATTATTTTGTAATCAAGATCTTACATCTACAACCAAAATTAAACACTTAATAAAAACTTTGAACGTTATCCCTCTTTATATACGAGTACATATGTATGTACATAAAATCGTATCGATATCCCGAGGTTCTTGTCCAGAGGTAGACAAACAACTAAATGCAATGCTTGTTATAGTGTGCAATTGTTATTATATGCAAAAAAAAAAAATAATACGGATGGCTCAAGGTTGTAGTCAACCATCAACAATCAGATCATTGATGACCGCTTTCCAATGCCAAATATATCAGGGCTATTTGATAAACTCGGCAAATGCCAGTACTTTTCCAACTTAGATATGGCAAAAGGATTTCACCAAATTGAGGTGAATCCCTAGGACCAACATAAAACCCATTTCTCCACTCGAAGCAGCCACTTGAGTTCGTTCGAATGCCGTTCGGCCTAAAGAATGCGCCGACGACGTTTGAACGTTTCATGAACACTATCCTTCAAGAATACATTAATAAAATATGTGTCGCCTATTCTCGACACGTCTATAAGAACATTAAGATTCACTGCAAAAAATTTTTCAAAAACTTTGGGAGTTTAATGTGAAATTACGACTTGGAAAATATAAGTTTGCAGCCCATGAAATAGAGTACCTTGGACATGTCAATTAGGAAAATTGTATTGTATAAAACCAAATGCGCTTAAAATAGCAGGCTATCAAACAAATTAAAATCCCCACATTTCAAAAGAAAATTAAGCCTATCCTCGGTGTTACTGGCTATTATCGAAGGTTCATAAAGGACCGGGCAAAAGTCACCTACTCCATGGTTAAATTCCTTAAAAGAAACAATAAAATAGACAGAAATAACAGGGAGTAGGTATAAGCTTTTAACAAACTAAAACAACTCATTACTAACGCACATGCTTTAAGAAGCTCCGATTTTAGCAAGACATTCACGCTCACTACGGATGCATCTGATTTCGCAATAGGAGCGGTATTGTCCCAAAGTGGTCCTAGCTATAGTGTGTGGTCTATTAAGTATTTTAGACCGTATCTCGTCGGGAGGAAAGTCATAATCAAAAGCGATCACCGGCCACTAGTGTGGTTGAACAATCTAACCGAACCTAACGGTAAGCTTCAAAGTTGGAAATTCAATTTAAATGAGTATAGTTATTACTTAGAATACGTAAAAGGAAATAAGAACAGTGTTGCCGAGTTAACATCCAGCAAACCGAACACGATTAAAAATTCAGCGACAATGAAGTTGAATTCTGAATTTGTTTCACGAAAATGACCAACGAAGCGAAATTTCACCAATTGGCGTAACAATTCATAGCGCACAAGAAGATTCTACTAACTGCTAACAGAAAAACCTATGAACCTATTTAGGAATCAAATTTATCTCGGATATTGAACTAAGAAAAAATTTATACAAAAAATAGTAAAAAGTCAAAAATGTCCTCCAAACAGAAAAACAAACTACAAAGTTAATTGAAATGATGAAAAGTGTAATCGTTGATGAAGGATTTATGTTTATCTATTACAACTATCTATCCCTTTTCTTACGAATTCAACATATTTACGTAAAGTATTTTACCAACAATTAAAACATTAAGTTACTTAAATCGAACACAAAATTAAAAGACATCACAGACCAAAATGAAATAATGATGTTAATCGGGAAAGAACACACAAACAAGAACCATAGAGGAATCAACGAGGTGTACTCGTATTATGAGCTACGCCAACTTTATTTTTACCCTATAATGCAAAAATTGATACATAATATTATCAATAACTGTGAGATATGCCAATTAACCAAAGTGTACCGTACCCCAATTAAAATCCCATGTCCTATAACCGAAACTCCTCCACACTTTAACGACATAGTCCATATGCATATTTAGCATCCCTGCTTATAAATAGCTACAATATAATAGCTACATAAGATAAATGACAGAACATGGATTTCCTTATTAAAAGCTATAAAAGAGAGAATTTGGTTAAAATGAATTAACTTACGAGTATTTCTGATGGCGCAAAATGCATTATCTACAATCTAGTCGAACAATTTCAAGACAATAATATAGCATTTCATCAACTACAGCATATAACAAACCAGGAAATTCAGATGTGGAAAGCCTCCACGGGACTTTAAATGAACACTTGCGAATCATTAGAGTTGGCACACAGGTAAATGACAACAGTGATTCTCTGAAAAGATTTTCAAAGTTTTAATCATTTATAACAATACCATATACTCAATGACAAATATGAGGTCCATCGATTTTATTGATAAAAACTTAGATAGGAAAGACATTCAAAATCTATGCCAAAAGCTTTCAACAGAAAAACAAAAACAGATAAATAAACTGAATGAATTTGGTGACCTTAACTATAAGCAGGAACAGAATATTGTTACAAATAGAAACATAGCAGAGAATAGCCCTAAATACAGCAAATAAAATAAATTCAAAATCGATTCCAGTTATGTATTGTGAAATTCGAACTGAATTCAACCAACATTAAATTTATCTGCAAAAACTGAAATTCTCTCTCATTTCCATTATGTACTCCACATATGTATTTGTACATACCGCATTGTATGTTATATTATACCTATAAAAGAAAGCACAATAAAGAAAAAAGGCGATACTCTTGCCGCTCGATCTCTGGGAAACACCGCTCTTTTATTTTAACCGTTTGCCCTCTTACAGTATTTGATTGATGATACCAATAAAAGACTAAGAAAATATTGTCAGCAACAATTTAAACGACGCGACGTTACAAATACCGATAATTCCCCTTGGATTCTCAACCTTTCTTGCAGGAAATTAATCCCAGAATTCTGTGTCTGCAAAATTTAATTCTAGTTAACCTAGTTATTATTTATTATTTGAAGTTCCTGGTTGTTTACTGCAAACATTACCAGCAATCGCCCACGCGAATTGTTGTTATCTTCTCGATCTGAGATCAAGATAAGAGGAGTTGCACTTCGGCTTGTTTACTTAAGTATTCTAAGTGAATTCAGTTTTAATAAAGCTCGGTCAAAGAATAGGCAGACTTTTCCTTTAAACTAAACTACATACATATATACTTCTAAGTCTACTCACTTTCCTGCCATTATTAGACTTTCTACGAGTACATATCTTTTAACTGTCTCACTATCTCCCAGCAGGTCTAGATCATCAGTGTAAGCTAGAACGGATGTGTTTCAATTAAGGGTTACCCCCCTGTCATTTTCTTGAAGGGATCTCATTACGAATTTCATCACCAAATTAAACAGAAGCGGTGACAAGGCATCTCTTTGTTTTAATCCTTCATATTTCAGATACGACATTTCATACTTTAACTTATTCTTTGTTCCTCTACAGGCATATCTGTATCACTTGCACCAACTTTTTCGGGATTCCCTGCTTTTTATAATAACTGTTATAAATGTTGAGTATTATTTTTCTACAACAAACCGAATCCATTCCGTTCGAAGTACGACGTCATAGTGACAGCTACTTTATTCTTTACTTTATCCCAGCATGAATCCCCAAAGGTTTACAAATTTTGATTCAAATTTCAGAAGCATATCCTTGTTTCATAGTCTATAAACAGCATAATTTATATATTTAAAAAAACCTAAAGGGCATCACATTACCTTAAATGTAAAAATAATAGCATGGATCATGTGACATTAATGCCGATAAGCATTTGGCCATATGTTCCTCCAATGTAAGATCCAGTGGGAGCAGATTGAAGATCAGATTGTCGGAAACATCGGTCATATTATTGAGTTGACTTTTGTGAGGTAGGTCAAAGAGTGTCGATGACAGGTATTCGAATTTCGTAGTGTTCCTCCTCAGCAGGCAAAGACAGAACAGTAAACCAAATCACTGAGCTTTTATGAATCCTTATTTGCAATTATTATCTTCATAATCGCTTATTTACATCTATGCACGAATTGAATGCCTATCCTTAAAACGAAATTTGATATTTTCTGTGAACATTAATTTAATCAAAATATTTACTGTTATTGGAACCTTTACTGTTATTCAATAACAACTTTTTGCCCTATTCCAGATTACGTGCACATATGAAAGAAGAAGGTAAGATAGAAATACTTGGAAAGACATCTAATACTCGGCAAATAGGACCCTGTTTTTGTGTTCTTCATTGCCATCTTTTTTTTCAAACCTAATTTAGTTCCAACCCGTTTGAGATTTCATTTTTACTTGCTACCATCAGTGATATAGGGTATGGACACACAATTTTATTTTTGTACAAATTCATTATATCTTACGTCTTGTCATATTAAGTTATATAATTATCTTCCAACGTGCATTTATCTATATTATACATTATTTGCAAGACAAATGACTTTTCAGTATAAGGTGGACAACTTTGGCGATTAATTAAATTAGAACAGCCTACATATTTACATCTACTCGTATTTTTTTTTTGTTAAAGTTAGTAACGTATAATATACATTGTAAGTTTAAATATAGTGCAACCATCAAGGCTATGTCAAATAAAACATCCCTTTTGCGTCATGCTATCATTACAGGGATGAATAAATTTTGTGTTTTAGGCAAAAGTTTAGCAGAACTCCCATAGGATTTGACACAGAACTGTACAGAATATAAAAAAATCATACAAATTATACATGCCCATTAACCTAGGTGTGGTCAACTGGATGTCAATTTGTTGCAAATTTTCACAAACATGTACATACGTATGGATATACATATTGTTAAAAAAACTCATTAGCCCAAGTCACTTAGTGGTTTTGGAAATAATCGCCCTATACACGCGGGTTCGTAAATAAATAAAGCTTATTGTCATTTAAAAAATAGTACAATAGCTCTCACATCCAGCTAACCCGACAACAAATGTCGGCTTTCTAAAAAAAGAGTCACAACTATTTACTTGCTATATCTGATCTGTTAAGAGTGTTTGTGATTACAGTAATAGGGGAACGTTTCATTCATATTACCGTAAGTCGAGGTCAAAATCCAAGCATATTTCAAGCAGTAATATAAAAAAAAAATTATCTGACTATCTACAAATTCATAAAATTTAATTCCAAGGACGATAGTAACCAATAAGCCGCACTTGTTCGCCCCCTTTGAGGCTATCAAAGATCGACTAATTTTTTGACATATTCATAAAAATAGAAGTGCTTCTCAATAGAAAGAGGCAATGCTTTCAAATGTTGCGAAACTGTTTTTGATTTTGATTTTGGTGGGGGCTATACCCCCATTTTATTGTGCTTAATTCAAGCTACTTAATTTAACTTACAATCTAGGAAACTAAGAAAGAGGGCGATTGAGACGGAGTTTTAGACAAGGAGTGCTGATGTTAAAGTCGAAACAGTTTTTCGCATTAACATTCCGCGAAGGGATTACGAGGGTTAGTGTTAAAAAAGATAGAGTTATAAAGGGTCGCGCAGTCGATGGTACCTGAGAGGAGTCGATGGATGAAAAGGATGTCGGATATCCTTCTTCGTTCTTCCAGCGAGTTCAAATTAATAAGTTTTAGGCGGTCTTGATAGGGAGGTAGGATCAGAGGATTGTCCCAGGGTAAGCCGCGAAGAGCAAAACGAAGAAAACGACGTTGGATACTCTCGATTCTGGAAATGTGTGAATTATGGATAGTATGAGACGCGCATTCGAGAATAGGGCGAACAAAGGTTATGTAGAGAGACCGAGTGACGTAGGGATTGGAAAACTCTTTAGACCATCGTTTCACGAAGCCGAGTGCAGAATTGGCCTTAAGAATTATATCGCTGATATGTGCAAGGAAATTGAGTTCCTGGTCGCATAATACACCAAAATCACGGATCACCTGAACGGTAGAAAGGGGTTGATTATGGAGAAGGTAGAGGCGGGGAGGAGGTTTGTTACGTTTGCGGGAGAAAGTAATAGATTGACACTTTGAAATGTTAAGGTCGAGGCAGTTCTTGGAGCACCAGGTGGAAAAGCTGTTGAGGTCCGATTGAATAAGGGAAGAGTCATGTACTGAGGAAATGATCTTAAAGAATTTAGCATCGTCGGCATATAGAGAGATGTGGGAATGTTTGATAACCATTTCAATATCGTCAATGGTAAAGATAAAAAGAAGCGGGCCTAAATGACTGCCTTGGGGGACACCGGAGGAAACAAGGAAGGAGTTAGAGAGGGCAGATATAAAGCGAACGCTGTAGTGGCGATTCTCCAGGTAAGAGAACTTTACTATGATGGGTTCAAAGCCAAGAGAAGACAGTTTGAAGAGTATTAATCTGTGTGAAATTTTATCGAAGGCCTTACTGAAGTCAGTTGAGATAACATCGACTTCCTTGCCATTTTCTAAGGCTGAAAGGGTGAAGGAAACGAATTCAATAAGGTTTGTGGTTGTAGACCTACCTTTAAGGAAGCCGTGCTGTCGGGGGAAGATTAAAGACTTGCATTGAAAACTTAAATTATCATACAAAATACTTTCGAAGATTTTGGGTATATGAGACAGTTTGGCAATGGGACGGTAGTTGTTAATGTCATTTTTCGGACCCTTTTTGTGTATAGGTGTTATAAAAGAGGTTTTCCATATCCGTGGAAATGCACCTTGAGAAAGAGATAGGCTGAAGATTTTTGAGAGAGGTAGAGAAAGGGAGGAGGAACATTTTTTTAAAAATATAGCTGGGAGGCCGTCGGGGCCAGGGGTGAATTCATCATTAACTTACTTTAATCTTTCTTCGATGATAACGGGGTCGAAACTACGAGGGAGAAATGGTCCAAAGGAGAAGTTTGGTAAATAGTTGAAATAAGTAGGATCGGGTGCAAAGGAATCATGGGTGAAAGATTGATTGAAAAAGGTTGGCGATGTTATGAGGATCATTGGAAGTTTCATTATTGAAGAAGAGTGAGTTTGGGTAGCCATCAGATTTTCTTTTGTAATTAACGAATTGAAAGAAGGACTTGGGATTATTTATAAGGTTGGTTTGCATCTCTACAAAATGCAGGTAAGTACCAAAATAGTTAGAGAAGTCATTTGGGGATTGAGTACGAAGGAAAGTTGTCCAGAGCTTGTTCCGTTTGTTTCTCAAAGAACGGAGCCTGCGATTATACCATGGAGGTGGAGGAGTTTTTATGTCCAGAAAAGGGTACGTAAAGGGAGAAGGAATTAAATATTTCTTTGTAGAATATAGATATGGCATCATTTACGGTAAGGTTGTTGAAATTAAAAAGAGCGCTATTGAGATATTGATTGATTTGACGGAAGTTGGCTTTGTGAATATCGTCAGAGATTCGAACAGTGGGGAGAGAGTTCTGTATAGGGCAGTTGTGAAAGAACGAGAGAAGAAGAGGAGGGTGGTAGTTGTCGACGGTTGATAGGGACAGCGGAGAAGCTGAAACTGAGGAGTTGAATGGGTCACTTGTGAAAATGAGGTCAAGTTGTCTGCCCATGTAATTCAAAATGCCGCTGACTTGGTTAAGGCTGGAATCAGCTAGGCGATCAGAAAGGAGGCATTCTTTGGCTGCAGTGGGATTAGGGGCAATGTAAAACGATTGGTCGTCTGAAGAGATCCATTTAAGGTGAGGAAGGTTGAAGTCACCGAAAACTAGGATCTCGTCTTGGGGATCTCGTAAATCAATTAAATTATCGATGGCCAAGTTATATGTTTCAATAGGTTGTGATGGCAAAATGTCAAAGCAGGTGACGTAGAGCGATTTCCGGGGTAGTACATCTTAATATAAACAAAGTCGAGACATGGCGAAGATGAAGTTGCTATGAGGGAGGAGTCAATTGAGTTTCGGACGGCTAAAAGGACACCGCGGCATGGACAACCATCAGTAGGTCGGTTAACATCATCGTCGCGATAAACGTTAAAGTTGGATGTTAATAGTTCAAGGTTGTTTATACTAGGGACTAGGTTTGTTTCGGTTAAAGCAAAGATTTCAAAAGGTAAGGCATGTGATTGCTGCAGGACAGCCTGAGTTTTAGAGCGCAGACCTCTTACATTCTGATAATAAAAGGTAAAGAGGAAGGTTTTTGGGGAGCGTTAGAGTGGCAGGGAGGGGGACGAAAAAACCTATCACGGTCAGCTTGGCTACGCTGAAGGTGCTATATACGCTTTGAGTGTATATATTGTCTGAAGGTATCAAGATCGTTTCACACTTTTTTGGGTGAGATATTGAAAAACTCGTGATATTTAATGAAAAGGTTCTTGAGGGTAGTGAAATCGGTGGGGAGACCTTCCTGTTGTATTGAGACCATTACGCTGGTGTTTGTTTTACCTTCATAGCAAACCGAGTCTGATTTGTCATGAAGATAAGCCAAGAAGAGTCGAATGTTCTCATAGATCTTTTTGTCTCTTAACCTGGAGAGAGCGTATCGATATTCGTTGGGGTCAATAGATTGCTGAGTAAGTTTGACTGAAGGTGGCAGTACGGGATCAACGAAAAATTTGGAGGGGACTGATGTTGAAGAAAATTGGCTTGTAGATGGTGGGAGAGATGAGGATCTGGCTGTAGCTGAGGTATTAGATAAGGATGTGGGAGCTTCGAAAATTAGAATACTTGGCTCCGGACTTAAATTTGAAAATGAGTTTGGATCCGGGTCGTGTGCTAGGGTTAGAGGTGATACGGTTGTATTGGCAGAAGGACTAGTTGGGTTCAGATTAAAGCTGACCCGTTGGCTTTGTGGTTTTGGTGGAACTGAGGGAGAAGACTGTATATGGGAAAGTGATGGGTGGTTAAAATTTGGGAAGAGTTTGGTTTTGAAGCTCCAGTTATCGTGGGGATTGGAGGGGGGCTTAGAATGCTTTTTACTTATATGTATTATTATTCTTATTACTAAGTTTATGTTTAGGCTTAGTGATAGATTTAGGGTGGGAATCATTCTTTTCATTCCATTTGGTAAATGTTGTTCTACCGAGAGTGAGTGGGCGGCCGGAATTGAGAAATAGTCAAGCATATTTCGTTGCGATGGAGAGCTTTAGTTTGTTCGGTCCGAGATGTTGAAGGATTTGGCAGCTGAGTGTTGGGATTTTGTAGTGCTTCGTAAATTTTTGTAACCATTGTTCCTTAGCGATTGGGCCCTGTTCTTCAACCAAAAAAGTAGTGGTATCCTCGTTGCTACTTCGAAGCTTTTGGAGGCGCTGATTCCATTCTCGTAAACTCCATATTTGGCCAAAGCGTTCGATACTGGTTTCCACGGCTGGCTCTTCTACTTCAGGGAGTTAGTTTGTTTGGGTGTAGACAGATGATGTTGTTTTAAGTGGTGGTGGGGAGGCACGAATTAACGGGGTGGAAAGATTGGCTTCGAGTAGTTCGTCGCGTAAAGAAGCGTTACCATATGACGGATTGGTATGTATGATACTGGCCGGGGAAGTGGATGTCGTCAATTTTATGAGCCGCTGTTCTTAATTCCTCGACTAGGTCATGTAAGGTGAACCTAGTAGAGGTAAGCTCACTGCTGATATCGTTCAATTTGTTAGCCATAGCTTCAAGCAGAGGGTCAGGTTGATATGGGGGAGATATACTTTTTGTTGATGAGTGACTGAAATGTATGTATGGGAATTTAGGTTTTCATTTATTTTCTTAAACAGAACAGGGTTAAGGTGCGTGTTGAGAGTGGAAACCAAGTCGCGTTTTAGTTCGGCTCTACGGGTAATGCGTGAGTTAGGTTCGGAGATATCATTAACGAGTTTTATTAGGGTAGATAATTGTTTTTCGAGAGAGTTAAGTTTAGAAAAGATCGAGCACTCCACAACTAGGTCGAACTTCGCCGATAAGTTTTTTTACACTAGGTTGTTGTTGTTGAAGGCAGTGTTAATATTGTCATTGTTACATTTGATAGCGAACAGGCCATCGGCGAGGGATATCTTTTTGCATTCTCCACAATAGAAGAAGAAATGCTCCGAAAATTCTTTAAAATAAGGGAACGATTTGCCTCGGTATATAACTCGATCAGCATTTTTGTTGTGGGCTAAATCACAATGATCCATATTTATTTTGCACTAATAACACAAATTAAGAAAGAGGGCAGAGAGTCACTCGCGTACGGATTTTGAAGTGGGTCAGTAGATAATGCACTGGCGACAGAAAATGGGAAGTGGCGAGAAAGAATTACACGTAATAATTTTCGCAGTGAACAAAAAATGGGCAAGAAACAATTAATGTTGGGAGCGAAATATCACAGCAACTGCACACAATGGGGGTTGTCGTTCAACTGTTGTGCCAGTTAACGTCTGACATGAGTCTTAATGAAGTAATGCCTCCAATTCTTCGTCTTTAAATATATCAGAGTTCTTAATTTTCGACCTCAAAATCATTATATTTGATGCGTCATGTCTGACAGAAAATGATCACCGTAAGTCTCAAGAAGAATTCTGTGTGCTTCAGCTGCAGAATTCCATGTAAATACTTTTTTTTAGATACTTTTGATACCTTACCATCTTAAATTACATGTACACAGTTCTGATAACGTCATATGTAGGGAAACAGCGAGTACTTATGTATTGAAGGATTTCACTGAAAGAAACACTGAAATCGATACATTTTTTATTCAGTGAAAAATAAAAGAATGACTACTTATTCATTGGAACGTCTTATGCTAAAACTTAAAGGAGGAAATAAGGATAGGACGGCGTATTTAGAGTCATTTTCATGAATTTGTAAACATGTAAAGAATAAATATACCTTATTGAGATTTTGAGGATATTTTATATAGTGCTGTGCAAAACTATAGCAACTATTTGATTAACAAGCGACAAATTTATTTTTGGCGAACCATTGTTGATGTTCTATAATGGGAGCGTTTTATTTTAATTTATTTAAATAGTAGTAACAAAACGACTTACTTTATATAAACAATAAAACGTATATGACAGTAAAACAAAGTTAAAAAATTAAATTCAATATTTAAGGGTGTGTAAAACTAAAGCAACTTTTCAGAATATGCGTCAGTACTTTGTATAATAGCCTTTGTTTTTTATCACCTCGGCACATCTTTTTGGCATCGACTGTATCAAATTTTCCAAAAAATTTTGTGGTCACTATCTAATTTTTTTCATCAGTTCTGTCTTATTTTGGAATTTTCTTCTGTCGTCGCGACTTGTCATTTTACGTGGTCGTCCACCCAAATGAATTGTTTCAGCGGTGCCAGTAAATTTAAATTTCTTGACTAAGCGTGAAATTATTCCTTTATTCAAACCATATTTTTAAGCAAGTGAAGCTTGAGTAGTTCCTTTTTTAATTCTTCGATTATTTTCGATTTAAAACTGCTATTGTACTTATTACGGGCCATTGCCAACAATCTCGTCAAGAGATCGGGCACTATTGAAATATGTTGCCTGATAAATAAGGAACTGGCGTTGCATGTATAGCTACCGCCAGAATGTAGTTTCCATAAAGAACCGTTGCACAAAATTAATTTCATTGGAAGTTGCTTTTGTTTTGCACACTTAAAGAATACAGTATGCAGCTTCGATCGTCATTGCTTTACTGTTATAATTGCTTGTTTGGTATGGAGTTGTGCTATTGGTAACTGTTACTTGAGTGATCATAGAAATGTTAGTAACAACAAGGTAATAACATATGTTTCTTTCGTCACCAAAAAAGTTGCTATTGTTTTGCACAGCACTGTACATATTGAAGAACATCTACTGAAATGTTCAAACATTTTACTTGAAAAAATCCCGGATATATTAGCTGCTGCACGTCGCCACCCGGATAGGCAGTTTGTGCACATCCTGAAGGTCACAATTTTTATCAGAAATCAATTTTTAAATATGTGTCTTTTCTATTTGAACTACATACAATTATCACGAAAAAAATAAAAAATTTCCATTTTTTTTACAATGTGAAAATTAAGTACATACCTTTTTTTTGGCCGTTTTTTTTTTGTTCTTTTTTTGCAATAAAAAATAAGTAGAAATAAAGATATTATTTATGATTGAAGTTCAAATAGAACGTAGAAAATGTTTCCTAAGTTTCGTAAGAATTGATCAAGAAGTCTGCGAGGTAGAGTGTACACAAATTCGAAAAACAGGTAGTTTTGATAAAAACGCGTTTGATTAAGACTGATTTTACAATGTGAACGTCATCACATGGTCACTAATACTTATATAAATTTCTATCCGAGGTTTCAATTGTAAATAGATAGAAAAGAACATCTGCTAACGTTCTTTTGTCACTCTTGCACTATATATTTATGAATGACTTTAGTCATTATAGTCAGTTATGATTATAATCATTAATAAATGTGAATGACTATAGCTCCGAAAGGACGCTCGCTCAGATGTTTATAACTTTTAAACGGCTTTGAATTTTCAGGATATATTATTGAATCGATTATTCCCACCTTAGTACATGCCTGTCGATCAACTCACCATGTAGAAACCTGCCTACATGCATTAATCGAATCGGAAAACATATCGATCAATCACCAAAAAACAACTTCGGAAATCTTCGAATATACATACATACTTAGCATGCTAAATTCCAGTTGTCACCTTATTTTTGCAACAAACCTCGTTCCTAAAAACAACATGTGTGAAGCAAGGTTGTAGCCCTTGATCAGAAATCGGGTAATATGCAATCTAGTTTTAAGTCGGATCTTAAATATTTCTCGGATTTTAAAATAGCTATCCTTGAATGTGCATTTGAATATTTCGTATATTTCGTATTGCATATTGCAAACGCACTCAGGGAATTCCTACTTTGCTTGGTGCTTCTTTTAGTCAAATCAGTTCTTTGTCCTTTGTGTCCTTCTATGTCCTTTTTTAGAACAGTGTTCGGTTGTGCAAAAAATGCTTTACTCCAATGCATACGATAACCTATGTACATACTTATGTATGAACCTACATTTCAGAGTAAAGCGGCTGAACATTCATATGCACATGTATATACGTAACTCACCCCTTATGGACGGTCTTAATGTATGCTATTTTGAAAGTTTATGACGACAATGGCGATTTGCTCAAAGGACAAACGTCCTGCTTCTTCTAGATTAATAGGTAAGCTGGCAAATTAGAAGTAATAGACAAATGCCGTTAGTGGACATGTTAAAAACTTAAATAACTCAATTCTTTACTTTCTTGCCAGAAAGAACATTCATAAAAACGTACTATACACTACACCTGTGGACTTAATTTATAAAGATAATGAAATCATTTACCTAGAGCACTAGTGCCTCATATTCAGAAGTAATCTACGATTCTATCTCAACCAGACACTAGCATAACATTTCAATAGATAAGACCAAAATAACGAAATAAATACATGGAAGTCAACGAAGTCAAGAATACAACGACTACTGTCGGCCTGTTATCTCCTTTATCGTATATCGACCAAATAGGGCTTTGAATGAACAGAAAGTTAACAATTTCAATGACTTGATTACTACGAGGTTTAAACCCCCTGCGAATAAACAAATGTACATGAAAGTGATTTTTTTTCGTAAGATAAAGTGGGTATAACTGTTGATAAGGCTGTCTACGGCTTAAATTCAGATTTTACTTCTTTATGAATTTGAACAGTGGCAGAGAAAAATATAAATTAACGACATATTTGAGTATGGATAGATAGAAGAATGTATATTTCAATTTGTTCGGTAAGATCCTTTCAGTAGATCTTAACTTCAGAATTGAAGCACGTGGAAAACTGTAAAAAAATAATTGACGATAATATTTTAAAATATTATGGCAACGAGAAGGGTGACGGATATTGCACAAAACGTGCAAATATTCTATTGTGTGTATATGACAATAAGTCGACACCCATAAGTGTCATGAACTGAACAAACCACAAGCTGATTATCATCTTGTTTGGTGTCATTTTATCACCAGAGGGTACTCGGAAAATTAACAGTGATCAAAAAAGTTTTAAAGCCTTCTAAAAAAAGATTTCAAGCCCGGGAAAATAATTATATATACATACATATCGAGTTCACGTGTATAAGATATAAGGGCCTACGAAAGGAAGTCAGCCATCTCCTCCGGGATAAAAAACGTAAATGGCAAGGGAAAAAGGTATACAAATCAGGAAGAATGTTCGGCTGAAAACACGAGCATACACGGGTTTCCGGAGCTTAACGCTGTGCGAAAAGGATACCAGGCCAGATCGGGAACTATGTGCAACGATAATGGGGAGCTCGTTTCGGACAATTAAAAAGTTTTAACCCAATGGAGGACATATTTCAATAAACTGCTTAATAACAAGGAGAGAAGAAGCAATGGGAAATTGTGTTTTCCAGGTAGTTCAGATAGAGCTGCCAATCATTGAGGAAGTAAAAGAAGCAATCTATCGGATTTAGGATGATAAAATATGCAGGAGAAAAATTAACAGAGAAGAAGTTACGACAGCTTTTGGAAAAGACACGAGAATTCCACGAAACGGATCGAAAATGTATCACGTTCTTGAAGGACTGGAAATACCAAAAAAAGTTGGAGACTCTACTACAAGTATGCCTAAAGAGAATCAAAGAACAAGTTAAAGTAGGAAATGTGGTATCTAAAATATTCAAGATACGTAAAGGATTAAAACGAGATGCCTTGTCACCACTTCATTTTAATTTGGTGCTGGAATTCGCAATTAAATTCCTTCAAGAAAAGGATGAAATAACCGTTAATGGAATCACATCCGTTCTAGCTTACGCGGACGATATGACCTTCTGGGAGATAGTGAGGAAACTGTTGAAAGAAATGGAGAACGTCTATTAATGGCAGGAAAGAGAAAACCAAATATATGGACACTGACCGTTTCGGATCGATTCAAAATATTGCACCTGATTGTAATCGACGAGTTCAAATATTTGGAT